>CM052081.1:26342739-27770787 GCA_020010945.3 Muscidifurax raptorellus | reverse complement strand
TATATATATATATATATATATATATATATATATATATATGTATATACATTTGCGAGTTTATGAATAAAGTAAATTTATAGATAAAGAACAGCATCATATAGAATCTACATATTGGCGACTTCGGAGACAACGTCTCCGATCATCACAAGCGGAAAGTCGCTCCCGTCTCGTCTGCAGAATCGAGTTCGAGAGCGCGCGATCCTATCGCCGTTAATAAAGCCCTGCCTCGACTGCAGCAGCATCGCCGAGAGTTTCCCTTTCTCGGTCTCTCGCACACACACACACACACACACGTACACCCACGCTCTCAGGGACAAGATACAGGCGGCTGACGAACGCGTCTCTCGCTCGAAATGTAATTTCCCTGCGCTTTCATTCTCTCTCTCTCTCGCTCTTTAGCGATAATTTTCTCGGCGCTACGGCGAAAGACGTTAAAGTGGCGCATCGCCGACGCCGGAACGCACGCGGGAGAGATACGCGCCTCGTCGAGTAGTAATTTCCAGGCTGTCACAGCCACCGCGAGCTAGTCTACGTGTGCTGCTGCTGTGCACCTCCTTCTCCCCGACGCTTTTCTTTTATCCGCGAAGTCTCATCTCGTTTTGCTTTGTTTTTCCATTCGTGCAGCTTGTTTTTTTTTATTAGAGAACTTGTTTTTTGATGCTGGTATAGTCGGCGATTGTTTTTATATATAAATTATGTATTTAGCATAATTGGTAGTTTAGTAGCCGCGTCGAGTTCCACGTAAAAGTTCAAACGCCGGCGCCGAAATAAGAGAGCCGCGCGTGGTCGACGAGCTTTCGAATTCTCGGCGCACCGGGCAGCGTAGAAGCAAACGCACTTGGACGTGAACGCGGCTACCGGATTTCATCCCTGACTACACATCAGCTCAAATCTCGTTTCTGCATCGACGTCCTCGCTCTTCTTCTGCCTACGCTCGACTGTATATACACGTCATCTCCCGCAAGGATCTTCTTTGATTTTCTCTTGGCCGCCTCTTGTTTCTCGGCTTCGATTCCGTATTCGTGCCGCGCCGTGTGTCATGCGGAAAATTAGGGGCTGTGTCGGTTCCCTTTTATTTTTATTTTCTTTCTATGGAAATTAGGCGTTCGCTGTACACCGCCGCTTACGATTCTCAAATACTAATTTTCAATCTTTTCGCTCTTCGCTGACGCTTTTTATTTTTTAACGTTATTTTCAAACCATCACAGCCCTTTGAATTTTCTCCGCAAGTATACACGCTCCGATTTTCAGCCTTTACGATCGATCGACGTGTACACTGCGGCGGGTGGGCTATCTCAACTCGACCGGAATATACACATCTCGGTGAGTTCTCCGCCGCCACCGAATCTTGCGCGCTCGGCTCATCCGGCCGCGGCTTACATAAGAGCAGACCACGGATGCGAGCACAAAAAAGAAGAAAACGAAACCTAGACAGAAATAAGGGAGTGGAGAGCTGCCGACGAGGACTATCCTTCTGTTTCCGTTAGACTGGCCACGTGAGCTCTCCGAAGGATGAGCTCCGGCTTTCCGATCTTTCTCTTCTCTATTTCTCTCTCTCTCTCTCTCTCTCTCTCGCTCGCTCTCTACCTTCTTGTATTCGTATTGCGGACTTCTGTGCGTCGGATTTTCGATGCTTCGCATATGTAATGATTCTGGGTCGCCGGGTCGGAGGTGAGGAATTAATTTTCGGCGGCTACATATACAATCTACAAGGGGGAAGGAAAAGAAAAGTGTATTATCACGGTATGCGCCAGAGCGAGAGCATTAGCTTTAAAAGGCCGACTTCCGCGTTTTGATTGAAACCTCAGTCGGCTCGTTTCTTTGCCGCGTATATAGGCGGCGAGTGAAAAAAGGTGGAGCGGTGAGTAGTGTGTTTTGATTTTTTTCCGGCCCAAACAGACGGTTTTTATAAGACTGAAGGAAACTTAATTTGTTGACAAAGGCAGCGATGTTTATCTCTTAAACTGCCTAATTTAATCCAACAATTGACGAGTGCGCTGATTGTAATCGCTCGATTCACGCGATGCCCAATGCAGCCATCATTTTACACAATTGAAAGCCGCATTTATATAGATTCAACTTATTTTTAGGTACAAGCGTACCCTCGAAAAATTTGAAATTAAAATCCTGCACGCAAACCGCAGCTCAATGCTCTTTCGACGAATATACGAGTATCCGTGGTATAATACGGCGGCTTCTAAAAATACTCGAAAAAGCGGCTTCAATGAAATCGGGACTTAATCGACGCTCACGCGCTGCACGTACCTACAAACACATACGGAGAGGGTTACTCGTCGCCGTCTGCGTGTCGTCTACGCGGAACAATCGCCATATTCACTTGTCATGCTAATCGGCTGCGCACGAGCCGACTTCTCTCGCGTCTTTGGCTATTGAATTGCCTGCACTCGCTCGCGGCCGTCTTTGGCCAAGTTCAAGCACTCTGTCGCGTCGTTCTTATAATATACCCCCGAGGTGGAACTCGAGAAATTAACGTCCCGTCATTTTTGACAGTCTGCTGCCTGCCCGCAGTATACAGAGTTCCGCTGCGACGAGGAGCTCGTTTTGGCTCGTGAGAGAGTAAGTTTTGTGTTTTGCCTATGGGGTAAATAATTGGTCACTATTGCTTTTATATGCTTGCGATGGATTTCCGAGGGTGACTTTTGTACATGATTGACGCGGGGTATTTTCGAGATTGACTGCTACATGGGCCGCGTCGAAATAATGAACACAATGTTAATATTCAACGTGTGTATTGAAAATGTATATATACGATTCTTTTGTACATCGAAGAAAAAAAAGGCAATATATAAGAGAAAAAGTAGCGGGTAATATTTATAAGGTATCATCGTGCTGCAGCGAATAAAAGAATATACGCGGTATACGTTTACACTCTCATCTCGGACTTGCTTGTGAATACTCGGCGCTTAATATAATTGTTCAGGCCAAGACGTTCTCTCCTCGCCGATACATCTCTTCGAAAACCCAACACCGCGAGCAATCCCGCAGATATATAGACGCAGACAGATCAGCAGAAAGAAAGAATAAGGAATCCCCTCGTCGGTGTAATATTGGCTGCGCGCGCGTAAACGCGATGCACGCAGGGATATAGCCTAGATTTGATTTCATCCCGAGATTATCGGAAGAGAGAGAGAGAGAGAGAGAGAGAGAGAGAGAGAGAGAGAGAGAGAGAGAGAGAGAGAAGAAACGGACCAGTAGCTCACACACACAAACGTATACTCGAGAGACCAGAATCTTGGGGCACGTCTCTCTTCGGGGATCCCGCGTTGATTTCCATACAGGAAGCCCTCGTAACAAGAAACCTCCCTGGCTCCTTTCTTTCTTCCTCGCGCTGCTACCTTTTTTTCATTCTCCTCATCATCGTCCGCGGGACAGCCAACGTGCGCTACCTATATACTATATTATATATACGTGTACCTTCGTGGAGAGAGAGATTTTTCCCCCTCGTCGAAAAAATGACGTGGTTCGTCGTCGTAGCCTGACGACTCGCTGTTGTTCTATACTGTGTTCTTGCGCTCTCGAGAGAGATCGTAGCCGCGCGCGCGCGTGCTCAATCGGCCGCCTTATTCCACTTGTATTACGCGTCGAATAATAAACGTGTTTTATTCGCATATACTTTGCTGGGAATTGTGACTGATTGCGTCGCGTTTGACATGTTTTTCCTCCCGTTTTTGTGGCTCAAAGCGCCATGTGAGGTATATGATATTTTAATGACCGAGGTGCGGATATACCGGTTTAATGCTTTGAAGGGCAAGTAAAATCTATAGCCAATACTCTACAAATGATCGTCACTTTGATTTTGTAAAGTAAACCCTTACTTAAATTAGTTCATATTCTCCAATTGCGACACCTGTTATACACTCAAATAATTTTCAACTTGGCGCGGCAACCGGGCGAATGCTTTGTTTCCTCGGCGCAGAAAATCTTGATATGTCATTGGCCGGCGCATAAAAGCGCGCGGCAGAACAAACAATTATGCAAATAAAATTTCACCTGCGTACGAGCAGCCCCTATACATATACGCACACCACTTGGCTGTTATTCATTAACAAACAATCGATGATACCTGACGTGACTACTATATACACTTTTCACCGATCGGTGCCTCTTATAATACAACCGAAGGAAAAGTGCGTCCGGGGGGAAAAAGCCGCTTCTTTATGTGGTGCGGCATACATCGGTATATATACATATATATATAGTACAACTCTCAAAAGTCGTACCCCCCGAAAAACGTGTCCCGCGTGGTTCCGCTTTTCTTTGTGCGATGTCGTCTCGCGGATCGTTAGAAAATGCTCCGGAGAGAGTGTCTAATCCCCCCCTCCTTTAGGGGATGAGGGACGGACAAGGCATCAGGAAAAAAAAGATGATACGGAATTTCGCGTGTATATATGAGACACGACACACACACACGCGCACACAGTCGATTCGTTCGGGCGCCCTTGTACAATGACGTCGGTCATTGTCGTTATGTATATGTATATCATGGTTCATGCTGTCTGCGCGTGCGCCACTCGAGGCTATATGTACATATATAGGTATACCGTATTCATATACACCGGCGAAGCTGGTGCAGCGCTGGCTCGTTTCGTTCGTATATATAATATGGAGCATTTCCCTTTTATGGGCTACCGTCAAGTGGGGTAATTTCGGTTCTTAAGGACGACATTAGCTGTATATAATACGTGTTAGAAATTATTATGAATTTTATGGAGCTACTTAAAGTTTCTTTAATACTCGCGGTGTTGAGTGCGCAGTTTGAAACAAAAATGAGTAATATATACCCTTTGTACGTGGTTCTTCGCGTTTTCTCGTCATTTTGTATAATGATAGCCTGCCGCGTTATTTTTTTTAAAAAAAGAAGATATGTGAGCAACTCCCACCGATCATTTGGCTAAATATACAATCATTGCAGTGGAGCTCGAGTACACCAATAATTTCTATATGTATTATTTTTGCATGAATATAGGCAAATCCGGGACAGGGAAAAAAGAAGGAGAGAAAAAGAGACTGGTTTTTTCTCTCTCTCTTTTCTCGCTACTCTCGTTCGGTCGATCCCTCATTCCGTCTACGTGAGCTTTCGAGGGTTCTCATGTACATATTGCCACGCGAGACTCCGCGGTGTTTCATATTTGCGCAGTTTTCTGTGATTAATGTAGTCATGCCCGTTTTACGGTTTTTACGCGGCGCAAAGGAAAAACGCTTGTAATGGTCCTGTAAGTGACTGGGTGTTTTTTCTTCGTCGTTGTTTTTATTATTATTATTATTATTCACGAGGGTACTTTATTCGATGCTTGATATCGATACAGCATTTATACAACGGAGTAATATTGCGCTGGTTTATATATACCGAGGGGAGCAGCTTAATGGAGTGCACACATACATTTTGTCTTACGTATGAAAGTCAAGCCGAGAGCTTTAAAAAATTTATTCAAATCTGCTGTAGGTGAAGTGAATGATCATCATATTCTCTGTATGAAGAAAAAAAGAAATGATTAATCCTAATTTGAATAATCGCGCAATTTGTTTGCGCGAACGCGCATGCAGGGGAGATAGACTAATTGCTCGCGTGGGTCGAATACTTGAATATATTTCTAATCAATTAAAAGAATTTCGCAGTCTGTCGATCTCGAGTAGCACAATGTGCGAAATTAAGCCTCGCCCGCCCATGTTAGACCGCGGTAATAAACACATTATGCCGCGCAATAAAACGCTTCTCGCTCGGCGGTGCTCATTACAAACAATGTCCGCGTTCATCGACTTAACACGCCCCGCTTTATATACATCTATACGCAACGCGCAACATCCCCTGTGCGCTTATATATATATATATATAGTATATAGTAGTCGCACGCAATTTTTCTCTTCTCCGATGTACATATATCCCGCCTCACATAAGTCGGTATATACACACGTTCAATCCCATCCGAGCTTATCCGGATGACATCTGGGAGCGAAAAATTAAAATGTAGCCCATCAACCTGAGATTTTGAAAAATCGAGCGAGATGAGGAAACAAAAAGGATTTACACGCGGAAAGGAGGCGAGAGAGTATACGCGCGCGCGCGTCGCGAGAGCAGACAAAGAGACTCGTGGAATATTGTATGTGTATAGAGGAGGGGACGCTATCGGCAGGGTGGAGAACCAGGGCGCCCAGGTGCACTCGAGAGAGAGACCGAGGCAACAGGGACGAGAGAAAGAGAGAGAGAGAGAGTTTAGCTAGGCTAGGCTCCCCCTTCGCTTCTGCGCACTCGTCCCCCTAGTTTCAGCTATCTCTCTCTTTCTCTCTCGCTCTCTCATGCTCCCGTTTTCACTTCAAGGCTTCCCCGAATGCTGGATATCGAGGAAATTCGTATAATTGAATGAATGATAAATTTCCGAGTTATTACGGCTTGTCAGGATCCCGCTCTCGGCACTTGCTTCTTGTTGGCCTTGAAAGATTTTATCAATTTTTTCGCTGTCCGGCAGAGCGAGGCGTGCGACCCATTCAAGTTTATCGATTGAGATATTTTCTCTATATGCAAAAACGACGATGAGCAATGATCTCGGTATATACATTTTCAAGGCTGAAGCGCATAGAGCCCATCATCACGATCCTCAACGACTTGGTTCCGATTTTTTCTCTCTCTGTATCGATTTGCCAGAATGCAAGCATCCCCAAATTAACCGTGCCTGCACTCGAGGAAAATATTTGCTCGAGTCGAGGCCACAGCATACAGATAGAATCGAGGGAGAAGGAGGAAGAAGAAGAGTAACCGATCCGCAGTATAGCTCTGTAAATCTCCGCGACAAGTGGCATCGGCGAATGAATCGGCAAACACAAGCGCAACAGTTCCCAAAGTTTCTCTCACCGTACGTATACCTACGCATGCAGGCAATCCGATTCAAATCACCGAACTCGCAGCACCGATTCGATTCGTTCCGAGTCGCGGCGGCAGCGACAACAACGCGACGACGACGCCGCGAAAAAACTCGAAATATTCATCATCCACGAATTTGCTTGGTGTATATACCTATAGTATAGTCCACAGTGTGTATACCTATACAAGCACCGGTGTGTGAATCCCCCTTGCTCTCTCGGCTGATGCCGATGATTCTCTCCCCTCGCGCGCAGGGGCCCGCAGCAGGAGGGTGCGGACCCCGAACGCGCACTGGGACAGCCGGAGGGGGGGCAACGGCTACCTGAGGTGTCCCGAGCCGGGATCCCTTCTCTCTCTCTCTCTCTCTCTCTCTCTCTCCTCTCTCTGGCTGGGCGCCCAACTGTCTACGTCGTTGCGCTGCTGCTGATGCTGCAGCGAGTCTCTCTAGCTGGATTTTTCGAGCTCCGAGTTTCTCCACGCTCTTCCTTTTTTTCTCTTTCTCTCTTTCTCTTTCTCGCTCGCTCGCTCGCTCGTGGCGAACCCGCTTTATTGCTCGCTGGATATACCGCGCGCTCTCTCAGTCTGCTGGTGCTCCGTTCTTGTTCTTTTGGGCCGAGAGTATACGAGAGGAGAAGGAAGCTTCTCTCTTTTCGGTGTACTGGTTGCGTTGGCGGCTGTTGGAGGAAGGAGGACGATCTTGGGAGGAAGGGAGAGAGGGAGAGAGACAGAGAGTCGATGAAATGCCGTGGAATTACTACCCTTACCTGGCTACCGTTCAGTGGTGCTCAATTCTTGCGATGAGATGCTTTGAATTTCGTCAGGTTCTCCTGAACTTGCGAGATATTTGAAATGATTGATGGATCACTGGTGTTACTTTTGTGTGAAAACATCGGTTGGTATTTACATCGAAGGCAGGTTGCATGTTATAAAAAATCACAACACAGAGTATTATTTGCAGATTATGCATGCGTTTATTACGCGAATAGCACATAAAAAAGCTTTAAAAAAATTTGGACACAACAACTTAGCATGTAAAATGACGCATAAAACTTAACAACTAAATACCCATATATATGTGATAACTAGCATGTAACAACGGAGCATTAAAAGTCTGCTATGTGAGCATTTAAGTGCCTAGATGTATCGTAAGCAGACTTTTTAACGTCCATAGTGAATAATTTAGCTTAAATAATTGAGATTTTGATATCACACTTGTTTGTAAGGAATACCGTTCATGTCAGAACAACTCAACGTATTGCGTAAGCGCATCCTTTGTCTCTCTATCTCTCTGCTCATCAGATCTTCCTAGAAACTTTCAGGTTTTTGCAAATCGTACGCAAAATCTGTAAGACGGAAAAAAATCAGAGAATTTTTATTTTCCGTGAATTTTGTTAAAAATGCAATTTATAACAAAGTTAACTCAAACGATTTATCGTGCTTAACTCGTTAGTTAAATCGATCCTTTATTTTAATAATATATGTCTTCGCTTACCTCGTGCAAGCTATTGGGACATTATGCCGGTGGATGACATCCACCTGCAATCAATTGTTTTGTAGGGTCACATCTCGGGACACTACTAATGAGATCTCTGTTATCTGGTTCCTGTGCATTTTTCGAATTCAATATTGACTTCTCCGTTGTGGTCAATTTTTTCGGAGCTGTACTGGTCACCTTACCCGGCGACAATTTCTGAAAAATTCCAGACTGAGGTGGTGGAACGACAGGAATTTCAGAATGATCCTCCGTATCCTTCAGCCTAGTTAAGAAACCAGTAATCTTGTCCTTCACAAACTTCGCGTCCTCTTGCACATGCTGACCAATTTGAACCGTCTTTTCGCCTATTTTTTCCGTCGCCTTGCCAACAAATCCAAAGAATCCTTGAGCCTTGCACTCGGTCAGCTGCCACGTGACCACCAGCAGGACCAAAGTCGTTATGGCGCACTTGTTCATGTTGACCAGAAGCTCCTTTTACTCTTCAGAGCTCGTCGTTGAGGGAGTTGAGGCTAGGAACAGAATCAAGCGTACGCCGAGGCTGTCGAATTTATACTGAAGCTACGAAGACGATTAGGATTTTACGCGTGCGTCAAGCGAGATTCCGCATAATCGCTTGGCTTCGTACATAAAAACTGGTTTTTGAATCATTATCGGCAAACAGTTTGGAGCACCGGCCTCGGGCTAGCTCGCACTTTTCTTGAACACGTGACGTAAGCGAGCACTCTCTAGAGCCAGCTTTTTATTCTTGAGATGATTAGCGCCAAATTTTACACCGTTTTTTGCGTCGAAATATTCGGGAATCGCGTTGATTTCCTATTTGCGGGTCTGCTCGGTAATGGACTTGAATTCAATTATACAGAAAAAGCGAAGGAAGATTAGCGAGGTAACGCTTTCAAGGAACAGCTAAAATCAGTTTGCGATTTTAAGACTAATCTAACAGTGAATGAAATAAAAGATTTTTTTACGATATACAACAAACAATCGTTAATATAGTTAATACTTTTGATACAAAGTTCACCTATCACATCAAGACCTTGCCTGGACGAAATTTCATTGTATATACTTTTAATTTCATAAGAAGAATCACCTTATTGTGTTTTAATCAGATAGTATAGCTATTATATTTTTCAAAATTAATCCGAGTATATCAGAAACTTTTCACATATGAAAAAAAAACCGAAACCAAGAAACTTCCTCTTAGCATCTAAAATAAAACGGTTCGTAGAAATTGATATCGGACGGCGCGTGCAGCGAATCAATAATGTAAACAAATAATTTAAAATACCCAGAAGCGTGAAGTCAAGTTCATCGATTCTACTTATAGACACGCTATATAGCATCGATTGATATAGTCTGCCAGCCTGGGGCTAATTTTCAAGATTCTTCATTCCCCGTTCGTACATCCGTATGTATGCATACATTATCGTTCGGTAGTAAATTCGAGAGACGGCATAATCGACCAATTACGTAAGCAGAAAAAGTTGTCCCGAGAGATTGCTGAATTTAAATCCGATTTTCCTTCGCTCGCCATCTTTATTCAAAGATGCGGCGAACAACTTTTGATTAGCTCTAAACCCCAAGTTCCATTTAAACAAGTCCGTATATAGTTATTGAAAATTGATTAAAACTACGGGTTCATCGTGTTGTCTCTCATCCAAAGAAATTCCAGCCTGAAGAAAAACAAGCGTAAGAAGGTCGACTTTGCTACTGCTGCCTCCAATCCATAAGGCTACATACATATATATATATATAGGCTTCTCAGCAAACATCGAAAAGCCGAACCTTGCCAGCCGCAGCAGCAACAGCAGCGAGTTAACCTCGCCGCCAGAAAGAGAGAGACGGACAGACGGCCGGAGATCGTCTCTACGCGTGTAAACGTCGCGCTACCGGTGTTACGAAACCAAGCAAGGTCTAGGGATATACACAGCAGTGGAATCCTCTCCTCTGTTTTCCGAGTTAATATTTGAACAGAGCGTGTGTATACGTGCGAGCTCGCGCGCGCCTGGCTCCACGTCGATGTCTATCTACCTGGGCGTCGTTGGCCCGGTAAAACGATATCGGAGATGTAGCCCTTTTTTCGTAGGTTACCCTTCTCTCTCGGTTGTGTGCTTTCACTTGCGTAGGTTTGACGATTTTTTTTCGAGAGAGAGTACTATTTTTCAGGCACGGTGTTTGGTGATGGGTTTTTGGCTCGCACGATCTTTAAGTAAACAGAGCTGGTGCGTTTTCCTTTTATTCGCGTGTACAATATTATATTTTGAAAAATGGTGCGAGCCATGTATTGTGTAATGTTAAACAATTATACTTATTTACCGATATAAATCCGGAACGTCTGCAGGCGAAACGGGTTTTTTCCCGCGATATTCGAAAAGTGATAAATCTCTTCGTCGATCTAGCACAACGTATATATACACTGACGATAAAAGTGTATTTTTATAGCTCTGCGGTGATGTCATTAATCAAATGACTTTTTGCAATTCCGATTAGAGCGCTTTGCATATAATGATTCCGATAAGCCGTAAAAGTCGAATCATTCGAGCCTACAAACTCTCCTGAAACACAAACTATCTCTCCCCGAAATTCCGAGGAAATTAAACCGCAACGGTTACTCCTCCCAGCGAGCAAATATATATATATACACCAGAGCGCCGTTGCGAGAGAAAACTATATATCGGCCAAATCGTTTACTCAGCTAATAGTCTTAACGCCGGACTCGGCGCCCCGTCTCGTAATACCCGCAGAATCCCAACCTCGCGCCTTAGGATTAACCGGAGCTACTGCTGCTGCTGCCGAGAAGGTGAAAGAAAAATAATAATTTTCGCGCACGGGGACGCGTGGCCTTAGGAGACTATATACACGGCTCGAGCTGCTCTGAATGGGGAGATTAGGCCGATCCCGTATAGGATCGGCGCCTTTCTTCCTCGAGATTATGCGACCGGTCAGCCAAGTAAAGATTTCCAAGGATCGCGAGCATACGCGACATGGATTTTTCGCTTTGTTCGCCTACTATATATAGTGTAAGAGAGGATCTCTCGCTGCAGCGAAGGAAAAAACGCGCGAAGGAGGTCTTAGATTTTTCCTCTGTAACTGTTTGAAAACTGGGTTGACCACTGAGGATTTTCACCGATTATAATTTTTTAACGAAATTTTGCGCGGCGACGACGGTACTTGGATCCCACGTTGCGTGGGAATTTTCGCTTTCGAAGGCAAAATATTGGCTGAGTTTTTTAGACCTACGATTTCATTTCTCTCTCTGTCTCTCACGAAAATTGAGAATGCAAAGAGTAAAAATTGAGGTGTCAATATTGCCTCTGAAAGTTACACTGTACTGTAGCTCCGACGCGCGCATAGCTCTGTCTATACTCGTATAGAAAAATGTGTATCCTGTTCTCACAGCAATTTAGCAGCTAATTGCTTTCGCGCAGTGCGCGTACGCACAATCGACATTTTTAAAATCTTTATACGCATCATCACACGCGTCTTTGAAAAAATGCGCGAGAGTGAAGAAATACTTTCTCGGGAATCCTTGCCCGTGACCTCTAGCATATGTATATATATATATATCTTTTAAGCCTCGGTGTGTATATATATAGATGGCGCATAAAAAACGATTTCTACTGATTTGCGGCTCCTCCCATCATACGCAGTTTCCTTGAACTCATCTAATCAAATCCCGGCAAATTCACTCATCCCCGAAACAACCTTGCTACCGATATACATGCCGACTGGTCGTTTCTCAAACAAAATTAAAAAAAAGTCCCGCTGACGGATGGCACAGTCGGCGAATTATGGAATTCCTCCTCTAGAATGTGCAGTAGCCTATAAATCAGCATTCGCCTATAAAGGCAATAAAACCCGAAAACTATAATAAAAAAAGACTAAAACGATCGCGAGAGGAAGAAGAGGGACACACGGCGAGAGAGAAAGAGATGGAGAAAAAAGGAACAAAGGAAAAACTGGCCGGCGTGATCGACTTCGGTTACAAGGAGACACGCTCGGAACGAAAACGGGAGAGAGAGAGAGAGAGAGAGAGAGAGACGTGCGCCTTATACACGGATATATGGAGCGCGAGCGCAAGAGAGTCGTGCGGTTTTGTGAGTCGTCACGCATCGAGAATCCTTCGAAATCGACGAATCGTGCGAGCGCACGAAACTACGGAATTTCGTGCGAGGTGCGCGCGCGCGCAAGTAAAAAAGGTCGACGCGCCTGCGCTCACGAAAATATTACTAATTTATGATAATTTACTAGACTGCTGCTGCTGCTGCGAAAGTGAGAGAAAGAGACCAAAGCGAGTGTATATATGTATATACGTATACGCTGCATCGCGGCTCTCGGAAATTTCTAGCTTCTCTGCAGCGCTGCTATTTATACACGCGACTGCATATAATAATGATAATTGCGCGAGTGGACTGTGTTTTCGTTTTTACGGACAGCAGAGAGAGGGAGAAAGAGAAGTGCACACCTCGTCCGAGAGACGCTTTTTATGAAATACGCCGGACCGATGGGCGTTCGCGCGTGGATAATTCCACCGGCCGTATAGTTTGGCATAAAGTTTTTTAAGTTATGCGACGGGACTTGCGCGCGCGACGATAAAGAGCCGAGTTTGTTGTATCTGCGCGTGTTAATGTATATATATACGCGACGCGCCGAGCTCTCGTTGCGTTTTTGCTAAATTAATTTTGCGCTTCAAAAAAAGTTACGATTTGTTTGTTACTTCTGAAATGTAGCGTCGTAATTTAAAGCTAGCGCTCGTAAATATTAGATTCTATACGCATCGACTGCTGATTTTTTAATTATTCAGTAGACGCGCGCGACAAATCACACGATGGATTTGGCTCGTCGTTTAACTCGTCGCCGCACGTACCATATATCTTCCGTATAGTTATCGATAATGCACCAACTGCATAAATAACGAAAAATAAGAAACGCACAATGTCCGCGTCACGAGGCGCGTTAATTGATTTTTCATACGAATACATGCATAAATTATTTATAACCGCGGCGCGCGCTGGCGCAGTTCACCGGAACGCGAGGAAGAAAGTGTGCATATAGGAGCTGACACCAGCATTTTTACCTCTGCGAGAGAGAGAGAGAGAGAGAGAGAGAGAGAGAGAGAGAGAGAAAGAAAAAATATTCGGTGCGCGATTAGTCGCGCGCGACTCCCATGAATATTTATTGGCGAAATTAGTTACGATTCCTCTCGACACCGCGGGCGTGAAAACGACGTTCCTATCCTGACGGGGTTTCTTCTATATACTCTCTTTCTCTGTCGCTTTTCTTGTGCTTTTTGTTGCGTGTCCCTCAAATGAAGCAGTTTTTATTCAGGATCTCGGATATTCGATGCTAAATTTTGTAGCCGCGAAACGGCTTTCGGTCCGATTCGAATTTATTCTTTCCCGAGAAATATATATACACAGTGATATACCTGCATGGCTGTCGAAGTTATTTTTCATTTGAAACCAACCGCCAACGATAGCAAAAACCGAGATTGAATAATTAGTTTATTCATATATTAACATGGATTTCTCGTTCTTAAAGTGCAACTGCACGATAGTGTATAGCCGTAATCGATATACAGAAATTCTTAACTTCAATCGCGCACAGCAATCATCTTATGCTTCTTTAATCGCAACTTATGAACTCGACTACTATACCGGGTATTGCGTCAAAGCTTGTGCGTAACGGCAATAACCGCAAGAGCGCATCG
The DNA here is from genome assembly GCA_020010945.3 of Muscidifurax raptorellus. Classification (NCBI taxonomy): domain Eukaryota; kingdom Metazoa; phylum Arthropoda; class Insecta; order Hymenoptera; family Pteromalidae; genus Muscidifurax; species Muscidifurax raptorellus. Next base: position 27,756,708 of record CM052081.1, on the reverse strand, counting down.
ATCGTCAGCGTTGAAAAATTCCAGACGAAAAGCCGCAGAACAATACGGGAATAAGTCCTAATCGAAATCTCGACGCGCGATCTCCGACGTTTAGTCCCGAAACGCCTCAAATAGCCCATTTATAATCGCCTACAATAAAGCTCAGTATGCGCGCAGCATTATAGAGACGCGAGTCTCCGTCTAAAATTCTTTTTTTCTCTCTCTCGCTTGCGACCATAATACACGGCGAAACAGGTGATTCCATTCAAATATAAATATAGCACACGAGCTGCTACTGCTGCGACAAGGGAGAGAAAGACGCGCCTCATAATCGACGTCCTCTCTCTCGCTCTTTAGAGACGCGATGGTAATCCTTTGTGCTCGTCGTCGTGGTAGATGTCTCGGGGCCTCCGCCGAGAGAGCGAGAGAGAAAGCGAAAAGGGGGAATCCCCCCCAGGGCGGACAATGACGGCGAGGTCGTGATTGACGATACTCTAATTTGTTTATAAATACTCAAGGCACGTATATAGCTATGGTTCTCATACGACACTCTTCTCTCTCTCTCTCTCTCTCTCTCTCTCTCTCTCTGTGCAGCACTAGTGTCGTGCGACACAGTGAGTGACGCGAGAGGTGTGAAATTCTACTTATTCAATTTCGCACTTGGACTCTCGTGACTACTTGAGCGTCGCTCCGGTTTCTTTCTTTCGTTTTAAAAGAGTAGCGAACGGGTCGCCTACCTATTGACGCCTATTTTTCACCTGACTTCGACGCTGTCTCGAGTATACATATATATAAAATGAGTCTCCAATATTATAATTGCGTTCATGGATAATTTTTGTCTTCTGATGAAAGTGCTAGATTCAACGGCTATATACAGCCTCATCAAACGGCTCATCGCGTAATCTCGAAAATCGATCGATTCCCAGCCTCCACCCCTTATATATATATATATATATACCGAATAAATCAGCATTGCCGGAGATACGAGAAATTTAGCCGTCGATCTCGCGCGAAGCACCCACTCGAGAAAGCGAGACGCGCAGACGACGAGGACGACGACGAGCCGAAGAAGCCGGGAATGATTTTCCTCCCCCCTCTTAGCCCCCTTTTCACGAGGGTATATATACAGCGCGGAATCGACTATATACTCGCAGTATACCTATATACATACACATACACAGAGGAGAGCAGAGGCACTAGCGCGTCTCTAAATCACCGAGGCGGACAAAGAGAGACTCCTCGCGTTCGCTCTCTGATGCTCTCTGCGCTTTCCTTCCTCCTTTCTTTCTTTCTTCCGCGCCATCTTCGCTGCTGCGGCACCTTTTCGCGTCGCTCTCTCGTGCGCGCATCAGCGTCCTTGGTCTCGATGTCGTTTCGTTAACGCTCCTATATATATATACATGTATATAATGCAAGCGTGTAAACGTTCATCGCCCCTTCGATCCTTTGGCATGCAAAAAAATCATGCTCGCGAGTCGTCGATAAATCAATTAAATATGTGTGCAATATGTATACACGTATTATATGCAAAAATGCAATCGATTATGCAGAGGCGAAACTCGATAGCACGAAATTTATGATAATCCGTTCGAGCGCGAGCGATGCAGGCGCGAATTAACATAGATCCAGCGAGCGCGGGTTACGCATAAATATATATAGACATGAAAGTACACTGCGTGTATCCATGCGTCGGCTTTGTTCTCGCGTACCATCGGAGTTATTCGAGATGCTGCGTGTGCGCCCGTTAAAGTCGTTTCGTTGCGTTTATTCGGGGTGTGGTATGCTAAAGGCGCGTGCCTCGATCGAACGGACAATAAAAATACGGAGGGCTAGACGTATCGATGTAGAATATCATCCAAGTCTTTAATTTCGCGATGAGCATCAGTTTGCGTGGTATAAAAAAGTATCAGTTATACATCAATCTCGCAGCCCCAAATTACCCGAATAAAATTCAATATAGCCACCATCAACTCTCTCTCTCTCTCTCTCTCTCTCTCTCTCTCTCTCTCTCAACCACGTGCTCTCTCGCAGAGAGATGTATATATATTCCACGTACATATAGCCAAAGCGTATAACATCAGCAGCAGTAGCAGCAGCGAGTTTGCAGCGCAGCATCAGACCATTCCCGCGCGTCGGCTTCTAGTTCCGCTTCTCTCCCCCTCCATCAGCCGGCTTTCATCCCCTGGCGTCGTGCGTCGCGTCGTAGGGGTCGCGCAGCTGCATCACCGCGAGAGAAAGAGAGCGACGGACGCTCTCTCTCTCTCTCTCTCTTGCTCCGGCCAGGTGTGGCAGTAGCGCGAGCTACGAGGGGAGAGAGAGAGAGAGAGAGAAACGATTCGCCAAACTCTGTCGCGCAGCATCCGGCCGTCGCCCCGGCAACGTCGGACCTTCCCCCGGGCCAATCTGCGATTGCCTGTGTGTGCGGGATTTTGTAGGTATATATATAGACTATAACCTACTGCATATAACGTGGCATGCACGTATGCCAGAGTGACGGGCGAGAAAAGCCCGCGCGGAGAGATGGATTATGTGCAGCGCGATGCTCTCGCTCTGTATACAGCCGATATAGGGGTTTCCGGATTTTACGGGGGTTTTTCGTGCTGGGGGGGATATGGGAGACTATTTTTTTTTGCCTGCGGTGGTGTACGTTCGCCAATTTTGTCGGCGAGCTTACCGCATTCATGCGATACTCGTTAACTCTCCTATGGCAATGCATTTGAGGAAACAATTATAGAATCGAATTCAACGGTTTGATCTTAGACAACTGAAAAATAGATATAATCCTTTTAATTAAGTCGACTCTTCGAGAGAACGGAGATGAAGCTTCGGTGAATGAAATCAGTGCATCGCGGACGACAAAGACGAGTTGAGCGAGAGGGAGAAAAAAACTCCGGAGAGCTGACGCATATACGAGTCGCAGGTTTTCCAATTGGGTATCCCGAGATACGATCGCCGAGGGATAGAGACGTCCTGTGCATGAACGAGAAAGGCGGATCGCATAACACCTAAGTTAATCACTGCTGCGGCTGCTTTCATGGATCCTCAGTGTGGGCGCTTGGGGAGCGTTTTGATTTTCAACCCTATCTTTGGGACACGATTGGACGATTAGATCAGTGAACAGAGCGAGAGAAAAACTGAATGAAGTTCGCACGCTCCGCTGACTTTCGTATCCTCGGGATTGGTTTTGTCGATTATTATCGTGCTTATTTGACTGCGCGCATATAATTTGTCAAAGGTACGACGCGGTTGTAGATGTTTTGTTTATATCAACGGGAATATGACGTACAAAGTGTGGAATACATCAGATTCACTCTATTGTGTACAATGGTCCAAGTGTTTGTACAGGTTGGTGCGCGTACAAGTTGGGGAGGTTCGAGTGTATCTCAAAGTTTACGCATACATTATACCGTCGAGTCATCAATTTGTTCCAGTACAACAGAGAGTATACGAGAGTATACTCTCCCGATGGAATATATAGGGAAATTATTGGTATAGCCGAGGTTATGCACGACTCGTGCTGATGTTTGCTTAGGAAACGATGAGGCTATAATATAAGAAAAGGGTACATGCGTATCGAAACAGGATTTAGCTCTTCGATCGCACAGGTATATATAGTAACGTGAATATCAATCCGATATACATTTGTGGATCATGAGTACACTTCAATAACACTTCATTTTTCACGACGATATCTTCCAATCCAGATGACTGCGGTCAAGCCTGTAACCCGTTTCGTCACCTGTATATATATAAGCAAATAGCCAAACCTATATCTACTCTATTTACGTGTACAACACGGCCACGCAGTCCCGACGCGGAAATCACGACGATCTCGCGCTGTCATTGCCTCAATTTCCACTTCCATTTCCGGCATGCGCGCGGCTGCTCTTCCGTCGGCCGCAGCCCAGCCTAAAAAAACGATCGACCGGCAATAATGAGCGACTGTCACGCTTATGCATCGGCCATTAAACAGAGCGGCGGCCAAACCTGCGCGACGCCGACGGACCTATTAAATCGCGGCCCGACGTAACTATTCAATTATCGACGCTGCTTTGCGACTGCGATGAGTATTTGGAAAAACAACTCGGCACATTTTTTTTCTATACTCTGCGGCGATCAGACAACACATATCATAACTGCCGCTTTCTCTCCCGATTATACCGAGCGATGACTAAATTCGTCTCGCGCCTGCATCTCGATATCAGTTTACAACGTTATGCTAATACTTATAATAGCTTTCCTGCGGTCTTCTCTCCCGCTCGGCTGAAAAAGCAAATTAATTCGAATCGATCAGCTCGAATGTATACAGCTTAAGCTTGCATTATATAGGCAAAAAGACGGTTGAACATTCGCTCCGATGCTATATTGTAAGATATATATAAACCCGCATATAGAACGTCGCTGGAAGCTGTATATACATGTATACACACGCGCAGCAACAAGACTACTCGCACAAAATCAGGCCTATCGGATTCGCATCGCGATTAGGCTCGAGAGCGACTGCTACTCGCTTTTTTTTGTCGCGGTGAAAGCGAGAGATTCGCCGCATATCGCGCTCGCGCTATCTGCCGGAATCTGGAACGAAGCGAGAGCCCGGAAGTCCCGCTTCGAAACCGGATTCCGCAGGTATATATATAGTACGTAGACACATACATACGCGTACTCCGTATTATATGCGCTATTGCGCTATACGGCGACAAAAAAAGCGAATTACGGTTGCACCTTTTTTTGGGGAAACACTGTTGCAGCTTTCTTTTGTTATGCAACTTGGTTACGCCGCGCAGAGAAGTTGATGTGGGTATATACGCTCGTGAATGTTTGAGTTTTATGTTGAGCGGCTTGATTTACGGCTGGTACAGTTTGAGATGCTGCGTTGAGTACTCGGAGATTTATGCTCTTAAAGAACGGATGGTGAGAAGCTCGTTTAATTATACTCAATCGGAATAACCTGTGTATATATTATTGTAGTACATTTTATTGCTTCGTTGTAATGCTAAACAGACAACACTGTCAAAATCATCAGCGTGCCCTGACCTTCTCTAATCCCGAAAAACGTTCCCGCACTACATCGCATCGCCAAGCCCATATCTCCAGAAATAAATAGTGTGCAGTATAAGCAAAAAGCGGCCGCGCCGATGATAAAATCAGCGGGGGGCCTCTCTCTTTCTCTCTCTCTCTCTCTCACACTCTGTCACCCTTTGCCCAGACCGAGGCATCATGTCGCTCGGCTGAGCGTGTATCCCACCTGAAGCCGGAAGCCCGACTCGCGGAGTATATGGAGCTAGAGAGACGGGGCTCGAGCGGACAAGCCTACCGGAACACAGGAAGCGGAAGGGTGCGGAGAGCTACGACACGCCGGACTCGCGCTGATTACGTCCTGATGATGATCGCGACCGCGGCCGATGATGATTGCCAACGCTGCCACGCGCGTTTCCCTCGTAATTTGCTTTTTTCTTCCTCTCGCGGTATGAGAGAGAGATTTCAATTTTCTGTACTCTGTTTTTGCTTTTTTTCACTACAATCACTTTTGAAATGTACCGCCGAACTTTGTAATATAGTTATATTGCCAGAATAAAACGTTCGAGTTTTAAGCACTTGCACTCGCGGCGCTTTCGCACGAGGCACATCGCGCAAAGAGCTTCGAGTTTGACGGATCGAAGGTAAGACCTCGCGGCGTCGGCGTATATCCGGATAATAAATCGCCCTTTTAATCACGGAGGTTGTTCACGCTCGAGTCATTTGGCTTAATGGAGCCTCTTGTTTAGGCGGTCCCACACAGACGCAACTTCGCGGTAGGTTGTGCTCGCGGTCAATTTTCTCGAGGTATATATACACGCCAGGTATTTTTGCTTTCAAGAAGAGTCGCGATCATTAGTCAGAGGTCATTGTGTTTTTTTAATCGATATATCGAGATATAGTATAATTATAATAACGTGAATAATAAATCGGTCAGCGATTGCGTAAAAGATAAATTTGCGTGCTGCGCGAATTTCGTCGAACTGGTCAGCTGATTCACTCCTAATGGACTTGTTTAAACTGATGACGGTGTTTGTCATAAGAGTTTTTCAATTTTCGAAGCCGTTAATATTGATTTAGAGATTTATGTTGAGGAATTCCATAGCACATGAAAATAAGCCAGCCAATATCGTCCATCGAGACAAAAATCTAATCATAAAAATCTAATCATAAAAATCGCACTGGCTGACAAAAATTCCGTTAACGTTCGCCCGCGTGTGAAAAAAGAATAAAACGCTCACATATTTCGGTTCCCACTGGAATGTACATACATGTTATACGCACCTAGCACACACATGCGCGCACATACGACGATCGACGCGGAGCGATCGCTTTAAATGCCGCCGCGGTACACACGACGCATTTCCATGGGAATCTCGGCTCGCGCGGGCTTACGGGTTGAGCTGCAGGTGAACCCGGCCGGGTCTTAATTAACGTCCAACGGCACGCCATCGAGTATACTTACACACATACGTGCGCTATGGGAAATCCGAGCGCGCAGCACCTGCCAAACTATACGCGCGCGCGGCTCTCGCTTTGATTCACGAGTCTCGGTTTCCCTTGCGTAATTTTTTTTCTCTCTGTATGTGTGTATGTATATGTGTGACTCCCGCGCTCTCGTGCGGTGTCTCTGTAGTTAGCGTGACCTGAATTATGAAAATGAAAATGGTAATGCGCGGACGAATTAGTTGTCGTCGGTGTATGGCACGATGCTGCTGCGTGATTCTATTTTTTATCGCGTTGAACGGTCATTGCGTTAAAATTAATTAAGAGTACATGAAACATTATTTATCAAAAGTGTATCGAAAAGAGTCCAAGATTTCGGGAAGCATAATACCTCAAGGTATTCCTATAGACCCGCAGAGACGTGTAATTTCCTCTTCCTTCCACCCACTTATCCATTTCTCGGTCACACATGTGACACTACATTATATTCAGCGTATGCGCGACATACGCGACGGAGGTTATGGGAACTCGGTCCTTCTCTTTCGCGGCGGCGGCGGCCCTCTCGCGTAAATACAGTAATTACCGCGGGGACATGGTACTTGCGCTCGTACACATATATACGCAAATGACACGACTACAGGCATATAGAGTCCGCGGCTAGCCGAGCAAGAGCCTGTTTATAGGCTATATGATAGAGGGAATCTCGATGCAGGTGACCCTTCATTACCTTATTACGGCCGGGCGTTTGATTTCTTGTGGCACGTGTATGTACACTGTCTTCTCGCGAATTTTTTCAATCATTTTAACGACGTAGCCCGACGTATACATACATCAACGCCGAACTACCCGATATACAGCCAGCCACCGATCGATCGATACGTGTAGATCGAAAGGTGAGCAGTGTCCGCGCCTCGAATTTCCAGCACGTGCCGAAGACGCGGGGGTGAGATTGCCCTGTCACCTTGACAAATGGTCCCTCAGGATATATATATATATATATACATATACATATTATACACGAATACAAGAACCGCGCGCTCATTACTTACTTCGCGGTTTTCATATTTCTTGCTGGCGCGCGTGTCACGCCACGGACGATTAGTCATCGGGGCCGGATCGACAGTTGCGCTGCGGAAATTAAGCCGGGGATGATGATTTCGCGAGCTGCAGGTGGGATGTGGGAAGCCCGACGGCGCGATAACGTAGCGAACCCCTGAACTGATGAACTGCGAGTTAATATTGCGATGGGACGTCGATGCTCGCGAGACAAATGATAATGCGCGGGAATGACTTGATTATATTGCAAAATATCGAAGCTTCAATTTTTAATACCGGATGGGACGACAAAGAGAAAAACTAGCTGTGAGAGACATGGTGAGAGAGATCGAGGTTCCGCATATGTGCGATTATGGGAAAAAGGGCGCAACGAAAGAGAGAACTGCGCGGGTGCACCGAGGGTGGAAATCACGCTGTCCGCGCATTAGGCATTCATGCGTTGCGTTGCGTGCGCAGCTATATACCACTCTCCGGTTCTATATATATATATGTATGTATATATATATATTCGTGTGTGTGGGAATGCGTGGCTTTGTGTGTCCCGCTCACGTTAATTCGAGGGGCTGGTTGCCTCTCTCTCTCACACCGCCATGACGGAATGTGATTTTCGAGAGGGGGTCGAAGCGGGTTCGGGGGTAGTATATAGCTGGTGTGTCTATACCACACCGATGCACGTTGTTGCGTGTTTGGGCTTGCTATGGCTCTTTGTGCGAATTCCGGGAAGCTGCCTTTTTCTCGATGTGAATTTTCAAAGTTTTATACACACACACACAGTCGTCGTCGTCGTTGCTTTGATTTATCGCGTGTGCCACAATGGATGAGTGCTGCAACGCAGGGGTGCTTATATAGGGCTGTTTGTTATCGTTCCAGCGTAATGACGAGGATTTTTGTTTGTTTGGTTGATTTTTTTGCAGGGGTGGGACCGCACTTCCGTTTGTAATCCGCAGGTCCCATTTTCATACCCTTTTTTCCCTATTCGTTGTAACAGGTCTACGACAAAGCGTCTGCGAGTGTATAATTAATAAACTCGCAAGATATACTTAGAGTTTTCGTTAGCAAAAACGGCCGTCGACCGGTACGCACTGGAGTGTAAAGTCATTATTGAATCGCAAAAAGGAGATGCTCGAGCGTGCCTCTCGATGATAACAGTAAAGTCGAATCGTAACGTCATCATACTTATATACGACGGCGAGTAAATAGAGCACGAAGCTCGCGGTGCATTCGCTCGTTAAATGAAGTCGAGGAAAAACGAGTATGCGAAAAATAATTTCTAAATGTCTAATGGATTCGTTAGACTTTGTAATAACTCATTAGTCATTGTATAAAAAAAAGAAGAAACAAATTAAACTCTCGAAATTACGCGTGAAAGCAATAGCTTTCAGCAACACCGCGCGTATATATACGCATCCTTATCGAGTATTCACATCGACAGCTAAAAAAGTACAAGCCAGCTCCTTTCACTTAGCCTCCCATTAACTCTCCACACGCACACACCACTCGTAATAAGATTCACCCACCTTTTCGTTCTGCTACCCCCTTCCTCCATGCATCTAACCCGTCACGCTTCGTCCTTCTCTCTCACCCTCGCAGTCCGCTCTTCCGCATCGACGTCCATTGTGTGTGTATACATATATACGTATACGTATATATAATGCGCTCTCGGGGGTTCTCACGCGACCCCCGCGAGACACTCGAAAGTCATAATCGAGCCCGATGTGGTGTCACAACACGCAATGACACTGCGCTGTGCACTGGCTTTCGTTACGCTTTATTTCTTTCTTCTAACATGCGTTTTTTCCTATTGTCTTTCAAATCTGATGGGTCTGATATACCGCTGCTCTGTGCTATATCGTATATATATGGGCCAGTGCACGTTTACCCGTCGCGTGGTTTTAACCGCCTTTTCCGTATTATTGTGGACGAGTGTAAAATAAATCTGTTGCTCGATCGAAAGAACCCGATAATAGAAAAGCATCAATAATGCAGAGCGCAAACGCCTCCGTCAACATCAAACGACACGTCAATCAGCTGAAATAATCAGCCAAACAACACGCGGCGCACTGCCAATAAAATCTAATTAAACCGAGCTTATACATCTGTCGCGCGCAACTCTCGCCGCATGAAATCACAATCTAAATAACCCGACGCATCAGCCCCGCCGGGAAAACCGATAAAACTCTCGTCTACTATTGCACAAAAGGGCTGCGTTCTCTCATGGATAATTCACGCTAACGTACATACACCGCGGAAAAAGGCAGAGCGCGCCGCTGATAAATCGATCGCCTGTGCGCGTCTACATGTCAGCCGCGTCAAGTGCCCATCGCTCGCGGTACCTGTCATTATACGACGACGTGTACGGACGACTGCTACCGTCTGCCAGCTCGATTTTTCTCGACTTTTCACGGGCGATGACTGCGCCGGAAAATAATACCGACGAGATATTATGCGATCTAATGAGCCCGGGATTTTTCTATGTATAGAGAAATCGATGAGATTTTCGGAAACGAAGGGTGTGCGCTAATGATTAGGTCATTAGCTTTGCTGATTGAGCTTATTTTCTTGCAGGTCGGACAGCGACAGAAAAATGTTGAACCCCGAAACGAGCTGCTACTCGGAATCCATACGATCTTGGTGAGTTTTCACGTTTTCTATATATATAATACACATATTCACCATATTATTGGAACGCGCTTTATTGTATTGAACAAATGGAAAATAAACACAAACACTCTCAATACAAATCCCCCACGCAGTAAAATTCAATTAAAAGTTTTCAAATATAGTCGTATATATCAATTACCGATAATGAATATACCCGCGTGCACGTCAACTACCTCGCATTCTCCTTCGCAGTCGCGCTGCTCTTTGCTATCGTACACATATCTGCGCCAGAAAAAGGACAAACTGAAACTCGAGCGCTTGCGTGCCATCTCTCCCTCGCTCGCGCACGGAAAGAGAGAAAAAGGGAAAGAAAGAGGAGGAAATATCGAGGCGGCGTTAATTAAGAGACCCTGACATTCCTGACCTCGTGTGACGCAGCCGCCGCGTGGAAACTCGACCAAGGACATGACGTATATATACACGTCGCGAGTATATGAACACACGGCGCGGCATAAAGTGCGCAAGGGGAGAAAAAATCGAGAGCAAGCGCGAGGAGGGCGAGAACGAATTACGAGAAAAATTTTATATGCCTGTTACATACGGGTGAGAGTTCATTAGTTTAACAGGTCCTCGTTAGTTTGCCACTCGTGCCCAGCTGTGCGACTTTGACGCGGAGTGTGGTAAAAAATGTGGGATTTTTTTTCCTCGTATACTGTTGCGCTCTTACGAAGAGCGTGCAGACGGTGTTGACAAGTGATGCAGCGAGACGCGCATTTTATGGCCGTCGCGTTTCCGATACTGCCGGATGATCGTTGTCTTTTATATGCTAATTATAAGCGGAATCAATGCGATTTTCTTAATTATCACAGCGAGAAAAAAAGGATTGACCTAGTCTGGTTTTCTCATTTCCCGCATCTTGATATGCGCACCGAGTATTCTTCTGACAGAGTCGATCACTGCTATTTTCCTAAGAAACAAAATAAATAATAGTTTCCAACGTCATAATCCAGATGAAAATATTCGCCGCGGTAACACAATCAAATCTCAGCAGTATAACACTCAATTCCACTCCACATCCAACAAAATACACAACCTGTTCGCGCGTTCTGATACACATTCACCATCATCATAATACATACATATAGACGTCTCACAACGGCATCGGCACTCGCGAGTCTCTCGCGCGACGTAAAGCAGCAGCAGCAGATGTAAAGCTAGAAAAAGCAGAGCTGCCTCTCTCTTTCTCGCTCGCGAGAGAAGAAAGAGGGCCACTTGATTCTCGCGCGCGCTGCCACTTGACTTTAATAATAAAAAATGTCGCATTGTCATTTGGAGGGTCTCGCTGGCGCGAGCGAGCTTGAGGGTGGTTTTGTCGAGCGCGCGGGCATATTGTCGCCGCCGCAGCAGCAGCCAGTCGCGTGTACACACAAATGCGAGCTGTGGCGTGGGTGCTGTCGCGTATATGCACTGCTGCTGGCGTGTACTTTTCAGCCCAAAGGACTGCCTTTCATGTGCCACGAGTGACCCGCTCTCGTGGTTTTCGGTGCTCCAGACCTACATATTCCGTGGCATCTTCACTTTTTGTGTCAGCTGAGCTCTTCTGGGAACCTTCAGTTTTACTGTTCAGTAAAACAATTTCATACCATATATCCGTGCAAAAATTACAAGTATAGAAAAAGCAGCAATAACAGCCCCGCAGCTAGTCGTTCTTATTTTTAGCCAACTCTCTGCACACACCTCCTCCTTTTTCCACGCTCGCTCGCCATTTTCTTCGCACACCTCTTTCGCGTTTCTTCCCCCTTATTTCCACTCCCCTTCCATCTCGCATTTTTCCTCTCATTTAGCCTCTTTCTCTCTCTCTCGCTCTTGGTTTTACGCGTCCGCGCAGCGGGTAATTTATTGCCGTTCCTTCTCGCCTACGCCACCTACGGCAGTGTGGTTCCTCTCCTCTCGCACTCTTGCGGTTTTATAACCCCTTCGAGCTGCGGTGCGGCTCACTTTTTTTTACGCCTCGCGCGAACGCGTCGCCGAGATCCGCTCTTGTGCCCCTCTTATTCTACCGATGGTTTATTACTTTGCGCTTACATAATTATTTATAGATGTGTGTGTGTGTAACTATAATGTACATCAGAGAAGACAACAAAGTGTCGAATTCATCACCCCAAAAACGCTCTCGAGCACATATATTAGCCCCGAGAGATAATTTTTTTTTGTTATTCGATCGACCAAAACTCGTTACCGTTCTGCCGATATAAATGACTTTGGCGAAGGGGAAGAGAGAGAGAGAGCGAGAGATCGGAGATTACTCGGCAGTGGGATAATTTTTCCCGCAGCATTGTATACGGGAAATCAGCGAGAGACGAATGTTTCGTAGGTAGGCACACGAACGCGATTACAGCTGTTGTTATCAGATGTCACTTCTGGCGCGAGCGAGCGATGACGTCGGGGTGCGCTCGTTTGTCATCACGTGACGTCGTCGCAGGAAACATGATTTACTTCCGCTTCGCCTCGCGCTGGAAGCTCTCGCTGGTTTTCGCGCTGTTTTCCCTCTCGCTTTGATGAAACTTCACCGGGAAAGGAAGGATTACTTTTTTCTGTCTTTTCAGAATGACTATTTGTATTTTTGGCGTTAGTCTTTCGATTTGCATATCAAAACCATTTGTTTTTGCACAATATATTTTCGCGTTAGGAGATCTTTGCACAGATCTTCCATCTGAAGACATACAACCCTCCGGCGCTTCTCGAAGCCTCGCAATCATCAGGCCGATAAATATGAGCTTTTATGTTATAAACTTTATTTTAAAAAGATTCAATCCACGTAATTATAGATACCGTGTTTACACTTGTGTACATGCGAGAAATAATAATGTGTACTAGATCGCGACGATAAAATTAAAATAATTCATCCCGCCCCAGAAAAAAGAAACTGTACCGCTGTCTTCAGGGCTTTTCTTCCCTTTTTTCGAGGCAGCCTCGTGTCTAATGAGACGCGAATATATTTTGGTAAACGTCGAGAAGCATAACTGCCGACAGAGAAAAAAGGGCGAGAGAGGGAAAGAAAATAGACGATGTCGCGGGGCACCCCCCCGAGGCCGTTTCCATGTCCGTTTACGCGTGTGCCTTGACGCTAATGCTTGACGACGTGCTGCCGGGTATAAATGCCGGGATTGCGTCACATCAGAGAATACACGCCGAACATTCCGCCCAAAGTGAAAGCGTCCTTGTAGAGCCTCGTATATGGGGTGATGTTCCTGCAGGGGATGATGCGAGATTGAGAGATGTATATGGACAGATAGATTCTGATATTTTGTTGAACGACGAAAAATAAGCGTCGTATTGCGGTTTATGTTTAATTCAAGAACAATATTTATTATATATGTATATACATGTATGAAACTCTTTATTGTAATTGTAAATCAGAAGCAACCTTAATAGAGCTTCCAAGAGACAGAGTTAGCACTGATGCGCATTAGAGAAAATCTAGTCTGCGCACAGCTGCGTGAGGGTGTATATAGAGCGATAGCCGTAGGGCCTTCTCCCTCGTGGCGATACCGGAGGGTCGGTCCCGTGCCGGTGCGCCGAAAGCCGGAAAATTCATTGAGTTACTTGAGTGAGTTACTCACGCATCGCTCGGTGGCGGAAGGAAGTCGTTGCTCGTTGCGTCGTCGTCGACGTCGTCCCTCGCCTTTCTTGCTCTCCTAATATACGCATATCCATCCCACCCTATACTCTCTCTATCTATCTATATATATACTACTCGGTACGCGCGGCCGATAATTTTCCTGCCGCTTCGGTAATTAATCGTTCACGGTGATTTCGCGCGATTGTGCAGCAGCGGCACCGCCTGTTTCTCAGATTAGCCGTCGTTATGTATAGCTTCGAGAGACGCAGAGTGTGTATATATATATATATAATACTGCGTCGTAGCAATCGGGCGTTAAACGTCGTCGGGGGACTGGACGATTGATTCATTGCGATGTGCTAACGCTCTGCCGGGCTTTGTTTTGATCTTTCTCTCGGATGCAGGCGAGGCACGATGAAGGGCGCGATTGATCTTTCATTGCGCTCGAATTTGCTCTTCGATTATTCCGTGACTTTTCCTCGTACACGTATAAAAGGAAGAATTCGCAGTTTGATGCAGTTAAAACGTAAATATTTTTCGTGAGAACACTATATAGAAGCATTTCAATCAGCACCGCGTAAACCCTCCGTTCTTCTCCTGCCCTAGAAAACAATTTTATCGCAGTTCCAGCTAAACGCAGAAAAAAAACGACGTAAAATCTCGAACGAACTTTTATAGTTTTATAAAGCTTTCAGAGCCCCTCGTATTAAGATTTTTCCCAGAAAAATCAATCTCCCGCAATAAATAACACGAAAACGTAAAAAAGGAGAGCTGACGCGCATATCCCTCCGGGCGTACAACAGCAGCCCCTTTCAACCCTTTTCTCGTTTTACGACGTAATGACCGCCGCGCCGCCCCGAATTCTCCCCTTTTTCCTCTCCCTCACTCTCTCTCTCTCTCTCTCTCTCTCTCTCTCTCTCTCTCTCTCTCTCGCGTCGTTTCCGTAAAACTCTGTTACGAGATTTTAATTGAGCTCGCTCTCGCTACCGCCGCGATTTCGATTTTTCCATCGCTCTCGACAACAATGGACATTGTGCGCTACTGTGGAGCGAGGGAGACGCTGCTGCATGTGTAGGATGATGCCCGTAGCCTATATAAACGCTCGAATAAATAACCCCTCCGGAAGTCTCTGGGCCTCGCGCTGATGGGGAGCAAACTAGATTCGATGTTGACAAATTGCAGTGTAGTGTTTATTTTTGCAGTGCGTTAAGAGATGCGCGCGACTTGCGGCTGAATAACCGAAATCCGAAGTCGAGAAAATATTTTCTGGGGTAAAAGAACGATGAAAAAAAATATATATATATATATTTGTTGACAGTCCGAGAGGGGAAACGTTCGAAAAAGTGCTCGCTTTTACGAGGGGCCATGCGACGGGATGCGAACGAAATGTGTATAAGAGATGGAGTGAGAATGCGAAGAATGTAGAACGCGCGTCGAGCGTTCCGTAAAAAGCAAGTTTTTCATAAAAATCAGAATTCAGCTACGTTAAAACACTGAGCAATGAAAACGTAGCAAGCTCTCCAAGCTGCACCTCAGCTGCAAAAGAAAAGACAATTATGCAACACGTTGCAGTTTGCAAGATGACCAGCCCGGCGGCGAGGGAAAAAAATTCTCGTAACAGAGACGTAAGCTCTCAAAGCCGGGTCTCGTAACAAGATTATACATAAGCGTATATACACAGAGCGAGAGAGGAAGGAGACGAAGAGAAGCGGCGGCGAAACAAAAAGAAAGCGCGCGAGCAAACTAGAACGAGAGAGCGATAAGAGGGTGCAAAAAATCACAAGGGGGCATCATCAGTGCAGTATGTGCCTGCCCTCCCGGAGATGACTGACAGTCCTTCACGTGCGCGTGCGTGCATTATCTCGTGGTGTCCGGCCCCAGACGACAGCTTGAATTTGTCTTGGATTGTGCGTCCACCTCGTCAGACCTGTCCGGACATCAATTTTCGCTCATTCGCCGGAGGCGCGAACCGAATCTCGCATTTAGCCATTTCTTAGTGATGGCCCAGTCGAGCGGAAAATTGAGCGAATTATTTCACGAGGGAGCTTTTCATCTCGCTGCTGATGTGACGACTTGTTGCATTTGAAAAAATATTTTGAGACCAGTGCGCCTGAATGTCCCGTTCTCTCTGTACCCATATATAGGTATTCAGGTGTGCATGTATATATATGAGACAGTTTAGGGGATTGTTAGAGTCGTCGTTTGGACATCTGGACTAATGGATGTTTTAGTCGGTTCTTAAAGTGTCATTTTTTTCAGAGACAACGAAATCACTGGGGATTGGAGCGTTTCGTTTTGCTGATGAAAAAAAATGTTCGAAACGAGTACGGATTGATTGTAGTACATTTGTATCAATTGCAACTGACAACTGCAAAGTACATATATGTCGTACGCGTTATACGCAATATATATAGTTATCCAGGCTTTTGGAAAATCAAGCGAAAAGTGAAAGAACGCAACGGCAGCAGCAGAAGGAGAAAAAGGAGAGGCAGCGATCATTCGTTCGAGTCGCAGCGGTCGCGACAGATTCTGCGAAACGACTTCGGTTTCCAGTTTTTAAAAGCCGCGCGCGCGCGCGCAACACGCTGGCTGCCGCGGCGAGGATTTGCATAAATTAGGGTTTATCGTTCCGAGAAGCTCTCGCGGGGGAATGCATATATGCGCGCGTGCACGGAAGGAGGATTTATGAACGAACGGACCAACGGCCAGAGGAGAAATGGCGGCGGCGAGAGAAGGGGTCCACCAGGTTTTAATTAAAAAAAATCATTTCGATTTCACGCGTTTCGAAAATAGCACGGCACGATATTATTGTGTCCCTTCGGGAACAGCTCTGCTCTCTCGTATAATTAATGAGCGCTTGGCCCTCTCTCTCTCTCTCTCATAATGCCGCAGGATAGACTTTTGTGTTATTTTTCGCCGTTTTTGCGGCCAGCCACGATACGCTCTTTTTTCTTTTGCGAGTTAAGCGAGGGACCGACTATGCTCGGTTATGAATGTGTCATTTTTTTTCTTCGCGATCTAGCTCCGGAATGGCGACAATGACGTTGAATCCTATTTATTGGTATCGGGGATGCTCGCGCAGGCGAGAGTTACGAAGTCATTTGATTTTCGATTTATTTACGACCGGCTATTCCTTCGGCGTTAAATTCAATTTTTTAATTAAACCTGAAACAGTGTAAATTCACTAACTATTGTCCGTTCTTCAACTCAAACGACTATACAAAAAAAAGTATAAATGTATTCTACAAACATGTCGAACCTCCCCTCGCTCGACCTTGAACCAAATTACAGGTTCGGAAAATCTAGCCCACCACTCGAAAGCTCACTCCAGATTTTCCCCAAACAATTTCCAGTGCGTGTGTATGACACAGCACAACGTTGTACGCATTGTATATGTGAGAACGAGCTTTTGATTGACTTGCGGACACTGCATCAGCGGGTATCCGCAACATCACAGCGTGGCGAATCGCGTTCGACAATCGAGAAAGGATTAGGCTTCATGGAGAGAGACGGAGAGGCGAGGAGCGCGCCAATTTTGTTTATATGCTGCGCCAGAGGAGTAGCTCGATCGTGTGTGTCTGCAGCCCTTGCGACGTGGTTGGCTTTGTTCTCACCCCTCTTTTCTCTCTTGGCTCGGTGTTGTTTGCGAGAGGTTATTGTTGAATTTTATAAGAGTATACGTTGTCGAAATTAATTGAATTACTAGGGGTCCTATACACGAGTCATTGATATACGTATAATGTAATACGAAGATACGACTTTAAGTTTCTCCAAATTCCAGCAGAAACCCTCGGAACACGCGTAAAAATGTCAGAAACTCACGATTTTACAAAATCTCTCCTCGTTCCCACATATACTCGAATGAGTCCAGCAGCGACAGCAGCATCCCTCTCTCACCTACAGCGGCGGCGCATCGTAATTCTCGCGGTCTTGTCACGGGGGCCCGACGCGCACATAAGCGCACCCCTCGCACGCGCAAAATCTCCAAAACCGCCCGGGGCAGCTGTGCAAAAAAGAACGACGAGCTCCAGCTGTGCAGGGGTGCGAGTAGTCCTCGATGACGATGACGAAGTGGAGCGTTACGAGACGGTGTGTATATATATATATACATATAGCTGCCGCATGTATGTATATATAGGTGGAATATAAGGAGGGAGACATGCGAGCGCGTGGCGGTTATGGAGAGAGAGAGAGAAAGTGTGTATAGGTATAGCTGTGCACGATTGGCCGATATTAGGGCTGCTTCATTACGTCGTCTGATGTGTCGTATGTCGAGTTTTCAGTGACACTTGCGTGTATTACACGTGAAAAGTATATGGGCGTGTGCAGCGCAGTTTTCTAGAGTGGAAGGCCGGCCCTTGATATTTTTTTTCTCGGAAACGATCGTTTATTGTAGTAATGTCGTCGTTTTTTTGATATATTTGTCAGTCAATGTTCGATGCAGCAATGATATGTAGTTCAACTCCCGTTGTCATAATGTAGTAATACAAGGCAGGCTTCTTAATGTTTCAAAAGTAATTGATTTGCTGGAAAAGTAGTAGTCGATCTACTGGCATACCTGATTCTAAACTATTCGCGGAACAGCGTAATTTACATACTTCACCGAATAAATTTTTCCGATCGATTACCACAGCGCATTAATTTTTGCCTATCGATTTAAATTTCACGCGTGAATAATGAATAGCAACAATAAAAAAAATCAATCGAACGCGCGCGTACAACCCTCGATGCATAATTGAATTCGTCGCGAACATTTTATGCCGCATAATTTCGGGTGTGCACCTCTAATTGAATCATAAAAGTCGATCTAAATTTTCGTCGTCTCCTTATGCGAAACCTGCTCTCTCTCTCTTTCTCTCCGTATCTTCTTCCTCGTCGCATAATCCCAAAGCGCGCGTACACACTCGTGCGTACGTATATATAGCAGCAGCGCATGCATATATGTAAGAGCGCGTGAGCCGCGCGCTCATGAATAAATGAGCGACGAGAGGATATTCCTACGGGAGCAAGATTAATGGTTTAATCGACGGGTCAATTGATTTTTCGCATTAAGCCAGGGCGAGTTACGTTCCCTATACGCGTATACATATGCAACATCAACGGCGGCGATTCGAGATAGACGCGATAAGCTATAGGCGGAATTTAACGAAAGTCGATGAGGGGCGAGACGTTGTATACCTCGGGGGCAGAGGATTACAAGTAAAATCGAGCGATTGATTTTTGAAAATCGAGAAGGGAAACTTCATTCTCGTAGGTAATATTACACGAAGAGCATCGGAAATCAGTGCAGACCACAAGCGCTTTTTTATACCACGCGTCATCGTGCATATTCGCATGACAGCGGCGATGCGGTGGCAGGGGCGGGTATATACGTATATATAGACGTGCACGTGAGCTCACGAGGGTAAACAGCGTGTAACCGCTGGGGACCGGCGGGTATATGTATATGCGGGGGTCGCTAGACAGACATACGCTGCTAGAGTAGCGAGAGATCGTGAGCTTTGCACGCGCGCGGCATAAACGATTCTATAAATATTTTATTGGCTCGTCATGCGGCTTTATTACGCGCCCGCCGGCTAATCGAATGACACGCCGTATTGCACCGCCGCTGGCTGCGTTTTTCTTTGCGTCTGCTTCATTGTTTGCGAGCTGCGCGTTTGTTTTAATGTAAGTTATTATGCCTGAGTTGATTGATAAACTTTTACCTTTTGAAACAGAGCAAATAAAAACAACGTGCTTTGATATGTACTATATATATATATATATATATATATATATATATGCGGAGAAGCCCTATAACGCGCAGTGGCTCTCTCGAAAAGGGCCGAAGGAGGAAGAAGAAGAAGAAGAAGGAAAGAGAATATGTATAAGAGCGGGTTCGTGCGATTCGTCCGCGTGCGCAGAAAAGTATACTCGAGCGCTTAATTAAAGCTCCCCATAGCACTTCTCGGCTACTGCGGCGCGCGAATGCCTTTTTCGCTCTCGTTCTCTCTTGATTGGTACACTGCAGTGCGGCCGCGACCGCAAGCCAGGGGTATATACTTGGCGCGAACGCGTCGGCCCCCTCCCCGTTCATTTGGTCTCGAGACTACTGCCACTCAGTCTACGGTCCAGTTTTCCCCTTTGAATTGAGAGAGCGATTTTGTTTTCGGGAACTAAGACCTTATAATGAAGCTCGACTCGTTATAATTTCATCGAATTCCACGTAGTTTATTGCTCTCCGGGCCAGCATCCATATATACGTACATAAGTTTGCCAGCGTATATAATAAATTTGAAAATACGAGGTGCAATAATTTCCAGGCCCGAGCCTGCGCACTAAACGCCGAACCCTCGGAAATTATTATTTTCAATCGGCCTTACGTAACGATCCTTTCGACACCGACGGAGCAGCCGAAGCACAGCTCTTTCTCCTCTCACAAATTGAGTGCTTCAGTTTCTCACTCGTCAAACTCACTCCGCGCGCCGCAGTGCGGGGCCCGAAGCGGCGATCATTAGAAAACCAGCTTCACGCTACTTTCCGGATTCGGAACAGTTCAAACGCGCGTTATTGACCGGGCGTTACTGCGTCGTTAAAGACGACGAAAGAGGGAAAAAAAAGGAAAGTGGCCGAGTCATCGGACAAACGAGCCGATTCGCACCTCAGGTATATATTGTATATATATAAGAGAGGCACGCGGTCTCGGGTGAATTTCGCGCGAATACCTGCTGCAGTTGTGCGGGCTTTTGATGGCCCCGAAGAGACGCGCTGTTTTTGGATGCAGATTCATTAGTTCAGGCGTATATAATGTGTAAGGACAAATATAGCACTATAATATTTCGCGTTGAAATTCTAATCAAGATTCGGCTCGAACCGCTCGTTGACGCAGTCGTAATCTCCCCAAGCCCGGTCTGCATCGCGCAACAACAGGAACAGCATCTCCCGACCAATCGAAGTCCGACACTGCGCACCGATTAATAATTACGGCAACGGCAGCAGCAGTAGCAGCACAACCTACAGCTATAACACTACATGGGCAGAGCCGGTGCAGCCGACGCTAAACGCTTTAATCAATGTCATCGGGCCAATTTCCGATGGCCGGCCTTCCTCACCCTCTCCCCGAAGCTTATCGGCGGCGCAGCTCCTAGCAGGAAATTGCGCGGGACTGCTGCTCCGAAACGCACTCGCGCGCACTCCAGGAAGTCGCAATTTATCAATTTCCACGCTCGAACGCGCCCCAGAGAGTTCAGGGAGGGCGAGATCGATTCGATGAGAGTCTCTTCGAGAGAGAGAGAGAGAGAGAGAGAGAGAGAGAGAGAGAGAGAGAGAGAGAGAGAGAGAGAGAGAGAGAGAGAGAGAGAAATGAGGATCGGAGCAGAAGCTTCTATGCTTGCGCGTATTGTTGGACGTTTGATTGCGCGCGCGGGCGAATCGATGATTTCGTCTTTTTATGCTCGATGTATATACCTAGTGTGACACGAGAAATTCAAGATAATTATACGCAGAACAAGGTTCATTATTATAAACTGGCTCGTAAACATTATTACAGCCAACTAATTTCCTGCAAATATTAAGAAGTAAAAATTTGTGCCCGAAATAAAGAGCCAAAAATTACGATATATTACACCGACGCAAGTCGCAATATTTTCGGCTCTCACGAGGAGCGATTCCCTCGCGGCCCGGTCCCGCTAATGAACGGACCGCGCGAGCAAATTTCTTCGGTCCACGCGTCTGCACCTGTCGCCTCGCGCGCACAAAGCCCGGACGTAATGTTCGTAATTGATGAATAATATACTCGAGAGGACGAGTCTTGTTATCCGAAAATCGGTAAAAAATTTTGCGCGATGTCCCCGGGCTCGCTCGTCTCTTTCAGGCGCAATTAACGCGTCAGCTCGAGCGTTTAGCGATGATTATTCGTCGGTGCTAATGATTTTTGGGGAAATTTTGCTGGAATTCATTCTACACCCACGAGTCACGTGCGAATTGTGTGTCGTCTAGTATACACAATTCGTAATACTCTTCCGTTTTTTTTTTTTTTTTTTTTTTTTTTGTAGAAACAAGTCGAGGAGGTCAGTATAACGGTGTCGTACATAATATACCCACACGGCAATGTATTACATAAAAAATCCCATCCGCCGAGGCAAATTAAAAAAATTCTCGTTACAACAATTTACGTTCCCGAAAATACCATCGGCAAACGGAAAAAGAAAGAGCCACTCGCTCGCCCACTCGAAAAATATATTCACCCGGCGCGCATAAAGTAAAAAAAAGGCGAAGGAAGAAATTAAGCCTCGCGTCGTTCGATCGCCGATGAATTCCGCTGCTCACCACAGCAGCAGCAGCAACTACCCGAGGAATGCTGCTGATACGCGTGGGACCCCCCTCAAGTATTTTACATATATGCGCTTCACCTGCAGCTAAAAAAAACGAAGCACAAGAAGGAACGCGAGGCGGATAAGAGCCGCTGCCGGCCAATATTCGCGACTCAGCAGCAGACGACTAGGGACTCGAGTGGCCCCCAATGGAGGAAGCGAGAGAGAGAAAGAGAGAAGCTGCCGTTGCAACCGTCGAGTGCTCGAAAGCAGCAAAACTCGCGATATTTCAGTAACGCGAGGAAGCTAGAGTATTACGTGCAACGGCCTTATTTTTCGTCGGGGAATTTTCGCGCGAAATACGTTTTCGTTTATTTCCACATAATGCTGCGCACGAATATAACATATCGAACAAATTGGCTCCGAAGATTTTCCGGGAAGCAAAGTCAAAGCAGTGCCGACAGGAAAATCGCCAAGTAAGAGGCTATAACGTACCGTGCGATTCCGTAAAATATCTTCGCACTTCTCTTTCTCACAATACACACCGCCGCCGCCACTATGTTCCCTTACGTTTCAAGATGCTCCATCATTAGGCGCTGCGCTGCTGCTGGTGCGCTTCTAAATTATGAGTTTCGGCTTCTTTTTCCACGCATTGAAATAAAAGCCCCGCGCGTGACTCGACCCGTTTCCTACATACATAGGCTGGAAAATAGAAAAAAATGTGTGGGGGCTCGTTTTTCCAATTAATTCCGATGATAATATACCGACACGTAGACGTTGTTTAACAAACACGATGCAACCAATTATCGTATTAAATATGCGCCGAAAAAGAAATTTGCGGTGAATATGGAAAAAATCGAGTATCGAGTGCCAGTACGCGCTTTCCTCTCGACCAGAAGGAATTCAAATGCTTTTCCGATTCTCGAGTGCCGTTTGAGGGAAAGTTTTGGATCGTGCGGAATCCGCGTAGAAACCGCAAAACTTGGAAGAAAGTTCAATCGCCTGCACTTGAAGAGCATCGAGTGAAGCTTATATATATGTGTTTATATCGTTTTATTTTTCATTCCATTCTTTTTATTCGCTAAACCTCTTATATTTACCGCGCAAAGTTTCGACGAAAAAAAATCGAGCCCGTTCGAATTTCATCGAGATGCAAAGCGTAATACTTCAGTAGTCGCGCAGGTTTTATTGCTATAATAATATTCATTATTTACATCGCGCATAAACCTATGGTCAACATAATAAATAACTCCGTTTGGAATAGCCCGTTCTCAAGAGATTACGCAATTGCCCGAAATTCCCCCCAACACCTCCGCCCTAAAATTTAACTCGGTAAATCACAAGCAACGCCTATATACAACCCAAGCATCTTAGCAGCCGTCAATAAATCACGAGCTCGAAACTATCCATCCCGAGAAACTGCAGCATGTATACCTAATATAGCCATAAACCGAGAGAGAGAGAGAGAGAGAGAGAGAGAGAGAGAGAGAGAGAGAGAGAGAGAGAGAGAGATCCTTTTTTTCGTTATCAACCCTCACACAACGACGATAATCGCGATTTTTACACCTCGCCGCGTCACGCGCGCAAAACTGCAATCTCATTAGATCCCCCGGCTGTGACAAAGAGCGTGCCCGATAGATGCAGAGATCGTCAGGCTTATATATATAGCCTGTCCCCCGGGTCGTCGCCAAATACCTGCGCGAATCTCCGCAGTGTACAAGAGACCGGCGGCTACCTGTGCGGGCGCAAAATTTCGGAAAAAGG
The DNA here is from genome assembly GCA_020010945.3 of Muscidifurax raptorellus. Taxonomy (NCBI): domain Eukaryota; kingdom Metazoa; phylum Arthropoda; class Insecta; order Hymenoptera; family Pteromalidae; genus Muscidifurax; species Muscidifurax raptorellus. The sequence continues at coordinate 27,732,933 of CM052081.1, read as the reverse complement.
AAAGCAGCAGCCTGTCCATTTATACATGTATATATAGGTAGCTATATACCTGTCGCAGCAGCGGTAACGGCACAGGTGTCAAGAAACGCCCGTTGGCTCGGCCTCCTTCAACTTTTTCCTCGATAATGTTCAAGAGAGGCTCAAGGTCAGGGCGTCCCGTCGACACATCCCTGCATTACGGGCGCGCGCGCGCGAAATACATAAGTAAGCTCTGCAGCCGGGGCTACAGGTGGCTGTTAAACCGATTAGACACAGCGTCGAACAATTTGTTGGCGAAACTTAACCCTTGTTTTACGCCTTCGCGCGGCCTCGCTCTATCCTTCGGATTTCGCCTCGTCGTTTCACGGATCTTGCTATATGCGTAAGAACACACGTTGCCTATATATTATATACAGGTAATCTTGATATATATGTATAAAATAGAACTTTCAAACGCAATAATGGTTACAAACGCTGTTTTTCAGCTAAAACCCGATAGCAACGATATAACAAGGAGAGCACTCATTGATTCAAGCAATCTGTCGCCAACTTGCTCGCTCGTCCCATTGCCTCCGGGAAATATACGTTTAGCAGCTAAAATAGCCAATTTCCGCAACCTTTTCTCCTCGCCTATATATACTAAAAGACAATAAGATCCAGTAGCCCGTACAAACTATAGCCCTATGGAAAAGCGACTTAGAGAGGTTGCCGTCACTAACAAGTGCAAATCGAGAGAGAGAGAGAGGGGGGGGGGGGGGGCTGCTTAAGTCCTGCGGAGATTTGGCGCTATATACGGTCGCGCCCTGCGCTTAAGATTACGGATATATCCGCGGCGGAGAGCTGTGCTCACCAATTAGCATCGAGCTAGAGCGCCGCCGGCTGCTGCATTGCGAAAGCCGTGAAATCCAATAAGTCGCGCGGTTTACTTTCAACCTGTCGTCGCATCGTTATCGGCTCCACGCAGTGCTCGGCTCTTATATATACTTACATATAGCCTGTAAGAAGATCACATCTGAAATCCTGTCGCTTAAGATTGCGGATTTTCGGGTATGGTCAGTTTGAAATCCTTTTTGGTTCTACATTCGTTTTTACAATAACCATTTCTTTGTTTTTCTGTTGCAGGTGAGTTTTGCAAACTTTTTCGTTTCATACATTGCCGACGCCGCACGTAAGTTTTCAATAATTAATTCCCCCGATATACGCAGCCGGTGTCCTGGTAGAAAATCGGCGTTTACGCGCCGCAGATAAAACAGAGAGCGAGAGAAGGTAAGGGGGGTTAGCAGATAGATAATAGAAAAAAAAGACGGAGGGCGAAGCGAGGCGTCTAATCTGTCGGCGCTGATCAGACCAGCTGTATCGATGATGAAGTCTCCGGGTCTTTGAAGTCCGGCCGCGCGCGCTCGACGGGGGGTTTGCCCCGAGTCCTGATCCTGATCCCGATTTTCGTCCTACTCATTCCCCCGCGCTCGTTTCACCGTCGGCTTCGGGGCTCCGGGGCTCGCTCGACCGTAAGCTCTCGGATATGCAGCTAGCTACGTGGAGTTTATGTCTATTTTCGTGCGAGCTGCGCGTTGAATATATTGTCGTGTATATATACTAGTTGGATTCAAGAATTACAGGATTGATCCTCTGATCGCTATTGATTAATGCGCGTGAATCTTTGATACATCATGCAGCTCGCATATGTATGTATATATACGTTATATTTCAAGTACACATGAGAAACCGGTAATAGTCGAGGTAGAAAGCATTTGCCCTGAAACTCGACGCGACTAAATGTGCCTCGTTCACTTCATCTTTCTCTCTATGCGCGTCTTTTCAAGCCTCTCTCGCTCTCTCATTATTTTACTCTCGGGTCTCTTGATCTTCCGCTCGGCTCGCAGCCGTATTGGAGCCACTCCGTCTGTCGAGATCGTTGCGGAGGAAAGAAAGAAAGAGAGAAGCGGTATCTCTCTCTTTCTCTCTCTCTTATACTCGTTGGCCTTATAGCGTCTGTCAGAGGAATTAAAGTGTGCCCCCCGGTATCCAGCTCTCCCGGCCGCTATATATCTCTTTCTCTGATACGCTCGCGAGATAAAAAAAATTATCGACGTAGCTGTCATTTGAGCTTCATTCCCGTGCTCAGTCATGGCCGAGTAATTCTAAATGCGCCGGAGCATTTTCACGACGCTCGCATTCGAGAAACCTATGATATATATCGGGGGGGGGGGGAAATATATAGGTCAAATATATGTCTTAACAGCGGGGAGAAAAAGTGCAAAGTCGCCACCATAAAAGTGCAGTCCTGCACCTTGCGCACGCATATAGACTGCAGTCCGAGGCGTCAAATTCGGTCGCACCGCTCATCTTTACGACCCCCGGTGAACCTCCTGCGAAATACACGCAGCGCGACAGGTACACGCGCGCACGTCGCCTCGAGGCTAACTAGAGACGACGCGACGGGAGCTCGGAAGGTGCCACGCCCTCCCGCCTGACTAATTGCCCGTTAATCCTCATCGAGCCCACCCCCAGCTGACGCCACGGGGAGGAGAGGAATCGGGAGCGAGCTGCGATTTCTGCCGAATTTCCGGGACGAGCGAGAGAAAGAGAGATCTGCGAGATGGGCAGGTAAGGGTTATATAGGTGGAGTGTGAAAACGCTGGTGTGTATACTGTGATGGCAGTTGGTGGGGTCGGCTGCCAGATTTTGGTGGCTCGCTTGTTATTCTCCAACAGAGTATAGTTTCTGCGAGGGGGAGCTGCGTATATAATATGCTGGAGGCGCTAAGATAAATATTATTCGTCGATGCGATTCTCCGACAAGCTTGAGGCTAATACTTTTCTGGATATTGTTTTTCTTCGCTAGCCTCCTAATAGCCGATTTGTCGAAAGCAAACAAAATATAAATTGCAGAATTAATACACGATTCACGCAGTGACCATTAGCTCCATCAGCAAGTGCGTGAAGAATAATCTATCCCTACCGATGCTGCGGTATTGTTCTAGCTATATGTATAACGTGAGCTCATTTATATATATATATATTTATGCGTGTGCGTGCGTGGGCCGAGAAGTCAATTTGACGCGCAGGATGGGCGTGGTACTGCCGAGCCTGCGGACGGATTCGGTCGAGATAAAAGTCAAAACAAAATTTAGGCTGCTGCTGCTCGGCGCGATGCTCTTTTATAAGAGCCCGTAAATATTCGACCGCGAGCGCCCGACTGATTTTCAATTTTCGAGGGCCGGATTATGCTTCGTTATACTCCTGCCGCACTGCCTTATGGCTTCTGATTTATTTGGGAGTTAAGAGCTTTGACGCAGTTATGCGTCTGAGATAAGAATTCTAGAGAGATAATTCCGTCACGTATATAATATATATACACTATGTATGTAACAACTGACTTCCGAAAATCACTCTCTACAGTCTCAGGAAAAAAAAATTGAAGAGAAATCGCAAAAAAACGCAACGGACGTCATCGCGGCGCACTCGTGACTTATTCGCCTATATCGGAAAGCAATAAAGTCTAGACCCCGGCTGTATAGATATATAGGTACGACCCACACCGATCCTACGTGCCTATATATATATAAATATATACATGTATATAGATATCGCGTGTATATCGAATCGACGAAAATTTTGCACGGGGAGCGACTCGGAGATAAATAGCAAAGCGGCGAACGAGCTAGAGGGAGAGAGAGAGAGAGAGAGACAAGCCTGCAGCGAACTGCGCTCGTATCGCGCGCAAAACAAACATAAACTCTCGCCATTTCTCCCTCGTTGCACTGGCCAGTAGCGGCGGCGACGCTTCGTGCGCCGATAGATAACCGGAGCTAGTAAACTTCTACGCTAGCTGCGCACGTTATATTCTCTCCTCCTGCTCTCGCCTCTTTCGCGACAGTCTCTATCGTTGCCTCTATCACCGACTCTCTGTGTGTGTATATATGTATACGCGCGTATATTTTATTTTCGAATATTTATTATGAAACACAATGGTTTTTATCATTAACCGATTATGCGCGGGTAATTCGAGACTTTTTTCTCATTTTCGATCTATTCCGATTTTCGCTGCTCTTTGTTCTCTCGACTTGGTCGTTGCATATTTCGCGAGCGCTCACTGGAGCAATTTCTGCGACAAGCGATATCGCGCTCTCGGACGTGAAAACTAGTTCCGATCGGGCATCGGTTCTATATATTAGTTATTATGCAACTTGGACTGCTGCAGCAGTTAGTAACAACAAGTATAGCAACGTTGGAGGTACAAATGTTTATTCCCCAATGAGTTTATGAACTTTGATTTATTTTACGCTCCTGGACCCCCGTTGTTTTAACGCCCACTACGTTCTTCGGCTTCTCTCGCGGAGTGTACGTATTTTTTGTTTCGATTTGACATATTTACTGCGCTCGCGCGTGTGCTCTGTCCTTCAAAATAATCGCGGGAACAATTATAATATATAAAAATACCCGGCATATCAGCTAGCTTCCATTTCAGACTAATTTCATATTCCACCTCGCTCGTGCTAACATATTATGCACGAGTCTCGTATAGCAGGCAACAAGCCTGATTCGTGTTTACTAAGCAACAAGCCGACACACAATCCCTGTGCACTTGACGCGCGCAGCTTTTTTTTTCTCGATTCCGCGGGTCGGCTTGGCTTCTATTCCGGTTGTGCACCGAGAGCAATTGCCCGCGCCGATTTTTCAGAATGCAATCCGCGACTCGCGCGCGTGTGTATACAGGCCACGCGACACCACGACGACAGTATATTTGTGTCCGGTATACGTTGTAACACGAGGACTCGACACGCGAAATTTGCTGTGTTCGTGCGTGTGTGTGTATAAGAAAACAGATTTGTATAGAAATTTCACTTTCCTAAATTTACTGCCATTTTTATTCGAATAAATTTAAAAATAGTCGGCATTTATTATTGCGATCGTATAGAACTATTGTTCTAAGGCAACAAAGCGCCGCTTCCGAAAAGCAAACGCGTCGATCAACGAGCATTGTCCAAACCCTCGAAACAAAGATCGACCCAGATGTCGATGGCGAAATCGATGAAGCTTAATTCATACAGCGAGGACCGTGCGGCCGGATTCGCGGTAAGACGACTAGCTTATCGAGAAGAGAAGACCGCCGCGCATTCCGCTGTCGTGTGCATCTGCAGCGCGACGACGTGTTCCCGATCTCTCGTTACCTTACGCCTTATACACCTTCGGACGGCCCTTCCTGGAAACTTTCGTTTCGCAAAATTGCTCGTGCGCGCGCGCACGTAGTCTGCGCGTGTGACTTTCAAAGGCGCAGCGTTCGCGCCTCTTGCTTTTTTTTTCTTTCGCTGTGTAATTTCAGAACTTGATGAAGTACACGGGAATCGTTTTTCTTTTTTAAATCTATAGTGAATTGTCAATATACATATGTACGCCATTTAGGATTAGCTCGAAGCGGAAAGTCCCATTAGACCACTGGTTATGTTCAAAGAGACCGCAGAAAATTAAGTTTGGTCAGTTAAGAGCGGTCGCGCACAATCCGATGCTTGATAGAACAAATTCATCATCACAGCAACGCACACAGGGTGCCTTGAAGTGTTTGAATTTATTCGAAATATTATTGACGTTTGTCTGTATATTATACGCTAGAAAATAAATGGAAAATAAAAATACCCGCGCGGCACCCTTGACATGATTCCCGCTCTTAAATACTCGAAGCTCCGTTCCTTTTCCGAGTGTAAAAACATCACTCTAAAAAATTTAGCGTGACTAAAAGTGCGCACGTATACACACACACACACACACACACAGATACACACACGGAGAATCGCTCTCGTCGAGCACACACGTGCTATGGGGGACACGAGTCAACGTCGGCGACTCCCGAGAAATCGTAACTTGGCGTGTTTATCGCCAGACGCGCGAGAGGAGAAATGGCTTCTCTCGCGCGCGAGGCGTTAAAATCCCGCGCGATTACTTTTTCCCCCGCTCTCGTCGAGCCTTTTTTTCTCTCTCTCTTCTCGGCTTCCTTTCCGTTCGCGGAAAATATATAATAATGCGATTCGCACCCCCGCGTTTTATTCGCCGAGTAATTAAACGTCCGGCCGAAAGGGTTACGGCACTGCGCGATGGGAAAATTATGCCGAGCGGGAGATTGATGGAGAGGCGGGGAAATTGCTCGGATGCCGCCAAAGACTTTTCGCGAGAAGGAATATTAATTGCCGTGATTAGGATTTTCAGCTGGTATCAAGCGCCAATGAATCTTGATTACGTATGTACTCCGCAGTGTATAGAGGACATTTTTGTAAAAAATGTACAAGCTACTTACACGCTACTTACCCCGAATGCGGCACGTCCGAGCCTCTTGAAATGAAAATATTTCTCATTTTTATTTCAGCCTAAACAAATTATACTCCTTCCTCCGGCTCATCTCGAGGAGAAACGAATTTACTCGGATATGCTGCGCGCTCAGACAGAAAGAGGGAGAGAGAAAGAGACGAAGAGAGGTACTTTCTCTGGCGATGCCTCCTGAAAAAGATTTACTTATTCCTCGCGATTTACGATTTTAACGGACGTAAATCACCTTTTGGTTAAAGAGGCGAGGCATAAATCTCCCCCGTTAATAATTTACCTTTCAATTACCGCGCGTCCCGCGCCCGTGTATGCGTATATGTATATACGCTCCTATATATATATATATATATATATATATATATATATATATATATATATATATATATATATACACCCACTTACCCTCCTTTCGCGGTCACAGTTTCATTAAATGCTCATCGCGACGAGCGATTTTTCGCGAAAAAATTCACGCAAAATTCGACTCTATATATATACTTTTTTTCTCTCGTCTGCTCCGGGTGGAAAAAAAAGTAGAAGCAAAGCCAGAGACTACGCGCACGGGGTCGTTCATCAGCGGGCAACTTGTCACGCCGCTGGGCATCGGACATAAATTCCGGCCGGTAATGTGACGGCTCGCCGGCTCCTTATACACTCGAGAGAGATAGAGAGCTATATAGTGGTCTCTGCTGCTGCTGCTGCTGGGATGTATATAACGCACCGGGTGTTCCCGGGCGAAAAATTCTTGCGATTATTGTGACCAGACTTGGCGGATATGGTGACGTTTATTTCGGGAATTTCTGACGCGCGTATAGTCGACTTTATTTTTCGTAAATTTTCGTCGATCGATCATGTCTGTATATTGTTGTGCTTGTATATAAGTTAAACTCGTGTTCTGCAGCGAAATTTTGATAGAAGTATTTACGACTTTTGTCTCTGGGAACGGGAAAACTTAATATGCCTGCAGTCTATTACCGGTTGTAAAATTGTCGGTGTAAATTGTCATTCGCCGAGAGGGGCCGTGTGAATTTCTTCACTTACGCTGACAGCCTGACTGCGCGGACGTTTCGCAGAAAAACTTACATATGTTATTAGATTAAACTATATATACACAGATATATGTGTACAAAGTAATATTGCCAGGCCGTAAACTTATATGCCCAATGGTTTGTGCGAAATTCTCGGTGTATTTATAGTCTGTCCTTGTGTTTACACTTTGCATAAAACGTTTGAAAAGTTGCTACGGTGAAAGTTGCGCGCCTACGATAATAAACTAGCCCATAAACCCTCTGTTTCGAAGCTTTTGCTATGACAAACTCCGATCAAAAGGCGTTCGCACCTAATTTCCCACACTTCGCAAACACGCTCTCGTAAAAAATCTCACTCGGTTATTTTCCGAAAAAAAAAAACATTCAACGCGCTCGATCCAATAAATCCCTCCTCCATCCTGCCGGGGCATCCTTATCGCGTCCTTCCTGGTCTCGTTGAACTCGGCGTCGCGCTCTGAAAAGACGCGGTTGCCGCAGCGTTTAAATCGCGCGCGGCAGCCGAAATAAATTGAATCGCATTCTTCGGCAGCAGCAATACGCGCGGACTCGCAGCCGCGGCCAGTGCAGTATATATATATACATCCGAGTGGTTCCGCCCCGGGAAAGATAGATCAAGGACCCCCCGCGCAATAGCCAGCCTGCTTCCTCCTTTTCCGGCCGGAACTCGATAGCGATCGCACGCTCCCCTGGTTCCCGAGACCGCTCGGCCGTGCGGAGCGGCTTTTATATGCGTATGAAAATTCATGAGCTGAGGATTGATTTTTACCTTTTCCAAGTAGAGAAGCGATAATTGAAAAATATATCATCAGGCATTTCTCGTATGCATTAGGAAGAGGTTCGGCAGTTTGGAGTATAATATAGTAATAGTATAGTCGGGAGAGCCGGTGAGGCGAGGGTGAATTAAGATCGCGCGTCCTTCCTAGGTAATTTTCATCCTCCGGGTGCGCCTCGTTTATACCCGAGGGCCGCCGCCGCCGCGTCGCACAAAAGGGGTGAGATGAATCGCCTCCGGCGCGCACTGGACAAATGGGGACATTAAGTCGCTTTTGCGGTTTCGTCCACGTATATATCCCCTGCGACTCTTCGCTTTTTATCTTCCTCTGCGTCTCTATCTCGTGCACGTCTCATTAGATTATTTTTTCAACGATGCAGCCGCGTTAAGTATATTGTTTTGAGAAAATTCGTATCATTCCAGGAATAAGTAGATGAAAATTTTCAAAAAACAAATTGCTTCATCTCCGCCTGTCAATGCCAATTCCAAAAGCAGCATCGTAACTTTGCCGGCAACGACCCGCGCCTTAACAAGATTTGCGCACAATATCCACATGACGCATTTTCTCTCCCCCTCCCCTGTGCCCCACTCACTAAGTATCAAATAATTCATCAGAGCGACGCGTGAGACAGGAGACGACGAAAACTTAATTTTCGAGCTGCGCCTTTTCTGAAAAATTACTCCTAACAAATTTTCGTCTCGACGAAAGCTCACTCTTTTGAGTCGAGAGTGCGAGGAACCAGACACAGATGCGCGCGCATCTATACCCGCGTAACGACCATGACACTCTCGAATATATGTATACAGATATATACATGCGAACGCACGACATTAATCTCCGGCATAATGCTCTCACTCGCGCGCGCGCGCTCGAGTCGCTGTCAGACGGGCGAACGCAGCTCTTCTCTCTGTCCGTTTCTTTTATTGCCTCTTTACCATCAGCTCTCTACTGCCTCGTCTTTTAGTGCGCGGCTTCGTTTCTCATTCCTCCCGTAGCTATGGTATATAGCGATGCTTGAATTTCTTAATTTTTCCACATTTTATAACGATCGCCGAGCTTTTCAATTTTTCGACTCTCCAATATCTTTGACGCGGGAGATCAAGAACGCGCATCTCTCCCTCATCAACCCGACTATATGCCCAGCGAAGTGAACTCGTCATGGCCATAGAGCTCGCGAGTTAAGAAGAGCCCGCTCATCACTCTCGGCACCGAGCCGTGACCAATCCGGAATAAATATTGCCGATTATTAACTGCGGCCAGCCGCGAGGCAGGCACACGTTGATGGAGCTCTCGACTCTCTTATATACATATATATATATAGAGGCAGGTGGGGGAGGCTGCAAGAGAAGGATGAAGAACCGCGCGGCTGGTCCACACCTTCGAGAGGGCCGAGATGCTTGAGATGTTAAGTGGGACCATTAGCGCGCGCGCGTGTGTGTGGGTCCCGCCGAGATTCCTTTCGCGCCTCTCTTCCCTCATTCATTCTCGACTCTCGCGCGCTGGGAGAGTGCAAGTGCTGCGTTGGGAATTTCGGCCGATGTTTGATCCGAGTGAAAGAGAGAAAGAGGGAGAGAGGAAGAGAGAGTGAGAGAGAGAGAGAGAGAGAGAGTGAGAGAGAGAGAGAGAGTCGATATCGATGAGTTTCATTTTTTCTCGCGGTGCGCTGGGATAATATTCCGTGTCACTCTTTGATGGAATTTCGGATGTGAAAAATTACACGCGATGAAACTCTCTGTTATACGTATTACAGCGTTGGTGGTGCACGTGCTGGATTCATGCGCTTACATATATTTTTCGCCGGGTTTCACAATTGCGTTTAACTGTAAACAGTAAACGTAGAAAACGTCCGGGTGTACCGAGCGCACTATATGTACATAAGACTTCAATCGCCACCGCTCGCTCTCTGTTGACGTTAATTCGTTCTAAGCTGTCCGGCAAACACTATCGGCGCGCGTACATGTGCATCCCGTTTGTTTGTCGGAGCTGTTGCGCTTTGGCCCTAATCGGACACTTGGCGTCCAAATGAGTTTCTCTCGATTGATCAACCGCCGCCAGTTGAACGTTTCAAAGCGTTTAGAAAAGAAAAAGGAAGAGTTCACCGCGAAAGTTACCGAGCGCAAAAACAAACGAATAAACGCACGAACCAACTCCAGACAGATCTCGCTCTCTTCTGATCTGAAAGATCGAATCGCTGAAAGGCGAGCCTCGAGTATAGGGATATAAGAGTCACGCCGCGCGTATATATATACATTCTCCTTTCTCATGCATCCTCATCTTGGCTGCGCCGATGAAGATGTCACCGCGAGCGCGCGAGGTCGCGCGCCGAGTCAGCGGATTCCGCTTGCATATCCCTCATGCAAATTGACAACTGCGCTCTCGAGCCTTCACTGTGTATATATATTCTTTTTGAGCGCGGCGGGCCACATAGCCGCGGCCTTTTGTGTCGGAAGGGCTTTATTGATGCGTTTAGGAATGTGATGGATCTGCCAGAGTGGAAACGATACTGCGCTGGCTGCGGAGCTGTGACAATGGCGAGAGAGTACTGCATTGCCAAGTGCTTAGCTGCATGGGGTATATATATATATATATATATAATACACATATACGAGATATATGTATTGCTGCTGCGTTAAAGTAGGGATTTGATCCGACCGGTCTGTAAGCTCTGATAGAATTTAATTCGTTCGTTTATCGATAGTGAGTCGTAACTTTCGTGCTTCGTGTCGTTCGTTATGCGCGCGTGTATTATAGCGAAAATTCTCGAGAAGAATCTAGTTATATCGCGTATAATATGGTCTTACGTAACACTTTATACGCGCAGCTGTCTCTGTTCTACGTCTTGAACGAAGAAAAATGTTACGTAAAATCGTTATAACCGTATACTTTTATCGCACACGCGTAAAATGCGCAAAGCTTTTGTATCACATAATAATAATAATAATAATAATAATAATAATAATAATAATAATAATAATAATAATAAAATATAAATAATGCCCAATATGTTGGATAGCTTTTTTTCTCGAGGAGTTGCGCCGCGCGTATTGCCTTATACTCACGAGACCGGCGCGCGATTATCCAACCGATATAACGTTTCGCTTATATGCTAAACATGCGATATACCCTGCACTTTCGTTGACTATTTATTTTTATGGCTCGATTATAGAACCATAATGAATTTCATTACGTGAATTTAGCATTGAAAACAGACGGACGTTGTCGTCGCGGAAAACACACACGTGCGCGCGCGCGAGTGGCTCTCAACTAGCGATTTAAAAAAATATATCGCCCAGTGCAGCAGCTCGTCGTCGGCATTGTGCCAGCGAAAACAAACATTTTTAAGGGCTCGTGAAAATTGTATCAATCTTGCTCGGAGCCAGCGGCGGTGGCGTTACGCAACTCCCGCTATATAACAGCGTCGTCCGTCTGCTGCACGACTCGAGAGCGCGCGCAGTCCCGATGTGTACTCGTGAGAGAGAGAGAGAGAGACCCTTCGGAGATTAAATTTACACATAGTTGCGCCACGGAACAAAGAGCGAATTGTTTGCATGAAACGGCAAATATTTGAAAGAGCCCCGAGTCTCTGTTTCTCCCGTTCCTAACCAGTTGCCGGTACATCCTGCGGAGCAAGGGCGCGCGGACAGTCGAGAAAGAAAGACAGAGAGATAGACTGGTGTACAGCTACCCTCGCGGGAGGTTGTAGCAGACGGAGCTCTGGACTCGATCGATGTTTGCTTCGGTCACTTCGCTTTAATTGCCGTCGAATCGGGTGTCCATTAGAGGCAAGAGAGTCTCGAGAGTTCCTGCCGCTGCTGGTGCTGCTGTTTACTGCGGGTGCGAGGAATCAGTGCTTGTACCACTAGTGTAGTATCGATCGAATTTCATGTAGATACTGTACCGGGTACCCTTCCTTGAAACACCACATTTTTAATACTGAAACCGTATGTCTAATAAGCTGCTACGTAGAAATAACCGCACACCCATCATAATAATACAAAATAGCCAAACAAGCGCGCACACGATTAAATTCCAGCTCCGCCCGCCAGCAGCAATCCAATTACCGAAATTGTTCCTTCAAAGCAAGATTACCAGTGTCCGTATTCTCTCTCATTGTGTGCGCGACAACAACACGCGCTCCTCCAAACCATGAGAAGATAAAAAAAGCAGAGCAGACACGCGCGCACTGTAGGTATATGAGGAAATCCACACAAAACATTCGGTTAACGGAGTCACCCGATTAAAAAAATAATGTTAAACAAAAGTTTATTGGCATATACTCAATTTCTGAGGGCGCAAACAAAAAATGTATATTTCAGAAAAGTTTTAATTTGATAAAATTACCGTTGAAAATTGTCGCTCGGATCAAAAATTGAATGCGACTAAAAAAGAAAAAATCACGGAAATATTGTACTTTTCCGAAGTCAAGTAATAAGTCTCTAAAATCGTTAATTTTCCCTTTTTTCAATCGCATTTGTACCTGATATGTAGCCCTTAATTTGGTTTTCAAACAGGTGAGCCTGCTAATCGAAAGTTTTTTATGGATTTCTTCATATATATACTTCAAACTAAACCAGCCGAGAAACTTTCTCTAAAATTATCCCGTGCATTGTGTATAGTGTCTCGCGGCATTTTCCCATTTATAATATACATGGCGAGGGCTTGCGCAAAATCGACGCGGAACCGGAGGAGCGCGACTACATATGTATATACGTATATATATATATATATATATATATTATACGGGGGCCACTTTGCGAGCGCGGAAGCTCGTCCGGAAATCGCACCTCGCGCGCACGGGAGAGCTACCGCTGCAGGTAGTGCGCCACGCCTCGGTGCGTCTGCTGCGCGTGGAACCGGGATAGAGTATAACCTGGAGATGTGCCCCGCTGATTTATCATCAACTTGGCCCGGAAGTTTGCGCGAGAGAGGCGGCGCGATATTGGGATAATTAACCATCGGCGCGTTCAATCTTACATTGTTACTATATATATATTTACTCGATAAATTTTTCACCTCGTCGCGAAATGTTATAGTTCATACACGGTGCACATGACCTATGCGCTCGCGAAAAAGGCGAGCGGCAAATCAGATGCAGGAAACGGAAGTACTGCCAGCCACAGCGCAATGTCTCTGGGTGCGGCTGCGGAAAAATTTTCGACTAACGGGAGCTCAGTGTGGGTACGCGAGCGGCTAATGATGATAGTGTAATGACAGGGCTTCCTGTGTTCCGGAATTTCCGTAAATTCGGATTCTCTTCTTTTAATCACTGGGTGTACCGCTCTCCAGACGCAGCGAGTAGCAATTTTATCGTCCGAAGTATATAAACGCTTTAGCGTCGCGCGAAGTACGTATAGCACAAAACAACTTTCCTGAAAATATTACAATTTTCGGACAGCACGTACGCGGCGGAGGAAATTTCACCATCTCTCCGCAGCGAGCCCCTAAATTAAAGAGTCGCGCGCGGGCCATAAAGCCGGCGATAAAAATCCGGCGCTCGCACTATTTTCCTACACAACAGTTTTTGCACAATATTTCAACAGTAATGCTCTGTTTGCGAAAGAGCCGCGCCGCGATAAAACCTGGTCTGCCCCCTCCCTTTCTCTGTCTGCTTTGGAGATGAGATCGTCCGCCGGAAGTTCCGTCGGACCGGAATCCATAAAAACTGTCGTGACCTGCGTTACGCGGTCCGTCGACTTCCCCTCTCTCTCTCTCTCTCTCTCTCTCTCTCGTTCTTCTGCACACTTTTCCGCTCTCTTTCGCTTCTCCGGGGCAGCGTCGGCTCACTCGTAATTTCGGAGCAGCTCCTTCGCGCGGGATAACCCCGCGAGGACATCGAAGAGCCGCGCGCGCTTCCGACTTTTTTCCGGGTTTCCGCGCTTGTTTTGACTCTTTTTTTACCTAATAACTCGTAGCTTATTTTTCTGCCCTTTTCCTCTCGCGCAGAGTTTTTCTGCTTTTTTAGGAGCGTGTTTTTTGCGAATGGTTTAGCAGCTTTATTTCGCTGAAGCTTGGTGCAGCTACTGTATACATTTTTCGAATTTTTGGATAATAAGTTACTTGTATCCACCGGAGAAGAAAGTTTACGAGAGTACATTGACCCAAGACAATGAGTTAAACAAAGAAAAAAAAGAATGTCTTTGTAGTCTAATAAGATTCATAAAAACGAATTACGTGAGCGGCCGCTAGCAGGCATTAAAATCACGTAGCCGGCGCTCACGCAAATGGAGGCAAATTAGAAATCCATTCTGTCGGCTGTCAGTTCTTTCCCCACCTCTGCTCCGCGGCCCCGCAGACACTACTATACGTAACTGGTATACATCCCCAGCCGCATCATCTTCCTTCCCCCGTCGTCGTGTGTCTATTCGGAAGACGAGTCGGAAGATCATCGTTCTCGAAGAGAGAGAAAGACAGGAAAAAATGTGAGCGTAACGAGAAGTGTGTGTGTGTGTATATATATATGCAAGTCTTTGCTAATTAGCGAAAACCGGATTTTGCTCATTTGCCGGCTCATTTTTCATTCTGGAGATTCGCTCATTAGCTCGGCTTTAGCTCTCCTTGCTATATATACATATAGCACTCTATCTGATGCTGGCAGTGTATACGCTCTGGGCTCCGCGCTTCTCTGTCTCTCTGTTGGAAAATCAATAATAGCATCGCCTATTTCTCAACATGGAAAAACACGCATTTTATATATATATACAGAAGCTGCACTTAAATAATAAAACATTGCTATATCAATTGTAGGAAAATATTAAAAACATCCAAGTCGAGCTTTCACTAGTGAATTTGATATATCTCATAAGATATATTATCTTTATATTCGAGCCAGTAATAATGATATTCATATAGAAGTAAAAAAAGTATTCTCTACAAATACTGTGCACTCCAATAGATCCCGACCAATTGTCTTTGCACCACTTCATAATGATTCTTCCAGTCGGAAAAAAGCCGTGTACAAGACAAACACAACGGTTCATACTTCTCTAAGCTATATATATATAGAAAAGAGTTATCCCGCCGGTACAGTAAGCTATCGTTCTCGCGCTGTCCGCTCCGCTCTGAGTTGTGTATATATACACGGATAACTGGAGCGACAGCGGGGACGCCCCCGGTTGGTCGGCGGGCGCTGGCTGGTCTGGTTGGCTGATAGAGGGGGACCTTCGCGGCTCTGTCCCGACCTCCTCTCTCTCACTCTCTCGCCTCCTCCTCCTCCGCCTCCCGCCGCCGCTCGATCTCGCTCTCCTTTTCCGTCCGACAGACTTCCTCTCCTGCGAGGAGCTGCTCTCGATCAGTTTGCGAGTGCTCGCACGTTAGATGGGAGAGAATCCGAAGTTTAATTTTCGCACGATTCGTAAATCAGGGGACGAGGCAATTAACGCAGATTATTGCATAGTCCCGATCTTTATCAGTAGTTAAATGTTGAGTTTTGGTATATTTATGCGTTCTCAGAAACGAATTACTCTCGCAGAAAAAGGGACGGCAAAACTCAAAGCGGAGGAGAAAAAGCGAGATGAATATGGATTATAAGAGACGCTGAAACAGAGCAGAAAGATGAAAACTAATGAAAGAGCGAGACGGAGGAAAGATGGCGGACACGCGAGCGAGTGAAAAGCGCATATCCGCTGCTGCAGCGACGCTCTTCCTCTCCGTTTCTCTCTCTACCGCTGCAGTAGTATAGTACTTCGCCTCGGGCGAGCTTTCCTAATGAACTGTGTAATAACGTCGCGACGCCCTGCGCCTCTTCGACGAGACTCCCTCTCTCTCTCTCTCTCTTTGGTTTTTCTTTCTGCTTTGCTTCTCGTTTTCCCAGCTCGCTCGATAATTTAGCTTGCTTTATCGTGATGAATTTTTGTCTCGCTCTAAACGTCGAAGAAACTCTCTTACCTATATGTATATATAGTATATTAATTGGGTAGTAAGAAGGGCACGCGGTTTAATTTAATGCACACAGCTACACGCCGAGATCACCTATACTACGTAGCAGTAGCTTATCGCACGAAGCCGGGAGAGACGGAAGCCATAGCAGTAGCTTCTCAAAGACGCCTTTATTAACGACGTCGAAGCGAGACTTAACTCGCGAGTAATCCCTCTGCAGGTGAGAAATTTGTTCGCACGCGAGCGGTATACGAGTCCCAGATTAAATTACATGTATTCCTGTGTCATGATAAATATATATTTAATTTTGCGTGGACATGCTTATGCGCGACTGTCAGCAACTATTCAAGGTCTACGCTGCTGAAATTCTCATATAAATATACACGCGCGCCTTCGTACATATCCTCCTTCGCTAAGCAGCGATCAAGGATAAAAAGAAACGGAAGATCTCTGATCCAACGAGGCAGGATGGATATCACGCGCGTGCGCGGGAATGATGTCTCTATATGATGCATCGCCACGTATCTTAATATCGTGCGTCGCGCGAGTCATGCGTGAAGTCGTATATACATCACGCGCTCGTCATATTGTTATATATATATATATATATATATATATAAGCGCTCGAGAGCAGAAAAGAGATTATATTTCTCCCATTTCTTTTCGGCAAGGGATTAAACGTTGTTGACCTTATACAGAGAGCAAATAACTATTTTTGAATAATTATTCCAAATTATTAGACTCGACAAAGGTGTTGTCGACACGGCAGCTATTTGGATAGCTGCGGTAAGAGAGACACATATATACGTCAAAAGCCATTATGGTATTATTAATAATAAAATATATATGTACCCCTGAAGCAATATCCGAAGATTCATTCAAAGCACGAGTCTTTTCGAAACTAATGTTGCTCAATTCGTTTAGCTCCAAACGATGCCGCAAAACATCAACATTAGCCAAAGCAAGCCAACAACAAAAGCGGCATTTTTCGTCAGCTGTCTCTCTCGTGCAGCCGACACGCGGAGCAGATTAATTAGCCCGAAGAATTTGCGCTCGGTCGAGTGACTCACACTCGCGGCGTATAATTAATTAGCGGCCATTAATAAGCGCGCGGATATATAGGCGAGTTTAGAGCGCGAGGGAAGAAGAGTCTCGGCGACGACGACTGATGTCGAAAACGGATGATAGGTGAGCGCCTGTGCGCATATACATATAATATCGTACCGCACGGCGTGTGAATAATAACCCGCCGTCGAATAATCGGCTGTCGTCGACGTTTCGCGGGACATTTATTTATACGCCTGCGGTTGGGATGAAGATCTGCGCTGTTTTGAAATCTAATTACGAGGATTGAGCTGTATTGTATGATTTTTCTTTTTTATTATACTTCAAAATGAATATGTTTTTTTTAACGGCGGATAACATTTAGATCTTCATAGTCTGATCGACATGTCATTAGTTCTCGCATCAAGACGTAAGACTTTTTTTTTTATCTAGCCACTTGTATCAGAAGATTAGATAATTTTTTTTTTCAGATTCTATAACATTGACATAATTTATGTATAATTACAACGTCTTTATGCTTCTGTTTTCAACGAACATATAAAGAAGATCAGCTATATTTTCATACACCTCATTATAGAACGTGCCTTCTTTTATTTTGTAAGTTTGTATTTTTTTATGTTTTTTTTTTTTCATTCGATTCTTTATTTATTAATCAATTACCATTTATCTCGTAAAAGTTCAATGCCATATTTACGCAGGAAATAAAAAGATGGCCGAGTTTTATTGCCGCGGTGAACGTACGAAAACAATGCACGTCATTTACGGTCTTTCCTTCTGTATTTTTACAGGGACTGGAATTCGACGAGCAACGTCCGCGTACAAGAATCCTGGCCAACGTGAGCGCCATTCACAATGAAAAATCCGAATTTCTTCAACGACGGCGGCTCGCGCTCCTTGCACGACTCGCGCTGCACGGTAAGAATTTTCAAATCCACTTTTAGAAATACATTTTTTTTCCTTACTGCTACTCGGCTTCTTTTTCCTTTTCCAATGTATATATTAGTCTTGGGATTATATTCGACAGTTTTATCACGTATGCCTCGCACACGCGAAACTAGTTCTTAGCGCGCGCGATAATTTAACTCTCGTATACGTCCTTTATAACTTTATCAGCCTATAAACAACTGCGTTAAACAAACCGCGATAAATTCGGTCATTGAAAACTCGACCCATTTTTTACGTACTTAACGCCATCAAAACCTCCGCTCTCCCTCTTTCTCGCTCTCCTGGTTGGAACCGGCCCAGTGCACAGCAAATGCGAATTTATCGGGCGATCCCGGCGTCACAGCCATAAACGAGCGTCTCGTCGTCTTCGTCGTCGACGAGGCGCGAAGAATGAAAAGATCAACGCAACAGCCGCCGCCGCGGATCAAATCGCGAGACGCGGAGGCGAGATCGAATGTTTTGCCCCAGTTTCGCGCACTACAGGGATTCTGGCGGTGCTGCAGCGCTACTGTATGCCCGACACGACGCTCGTGTTCGTCACGCTCGGGCTGCAAACTAGGCGTCGGTGACGGCTTCGATCTTCCGGCGTAGGCTTAACGAGAGCGGAGTTAAGGTTTTGCAAGGTATTGTTGTAATATATGTTGACGATGTATTATATACATATAGTTGTAGAATTTTTAGCATAAAGTCGATCGGCGAAATACTGTTATTTATATGTACCGGCATAATATGGGCTGTATTTCGCGAAAAAAATGACAAACGCGAATATATATGCATTAATCTCATTTGACAATTTCACTGTTAATTCTAGGCGCGGTAAAAAGCGAGATAAAAAGTGGCCGCGACCTTAATTTATATAGTTGCCTCGTGAATTAGACGCGCTTTTCGGTCGACGGGTTACGCGGGTATTATAAAATGTTACGAAAAACAATCGCCTCGCATAAAATCAAACAAGAGTCGGTATTACGAAACGATTTTAATATAAATTGACAGCAAAGCAAGCGCTTTCACACCTCGATATATATACGTGCGTACTACCGAAAAACGCATCTCGGCCACACCTCGTCGGTTGCAGGTATAGACATATATATATACCCACGTATCACACACCATCCTCGAAATCATCTCTCTCTCTCTCATCTCACATCAGAGGGCCGCGCAGAGAGCAGCGGATGATATACGCGGAATGCGCGCGGTCATCGCGCGAACCTCTCTCTCTCTCGCTCTCTCTCTCTCTCTCTGGTGCGCGCGCCGTCGATCGATCGGCCGCGCTCTTCCAACCTTGAAACGGAATCCGGCGAGGGCACGGCATCCCTCTACTACTACTACTTCTACTACTACTGCCGCTGGCCCGCTGCTGCTCTGTTCACGACAGCTATGAAATCGCCGGTGATTGCTCCCGCTCTATACCTCCTTCGCCTCAGCTATGGCAGATTTTCGATATAATCCGCGTGTCTCGAGCCAGCTGAGGCGATGTCGCGCTTTTTGAGATCGAGAGCTGCTGCTGCTCTCTCTCGAGCCAGCGGAATATAGCCGCCGTGTCCTCCTTAGCTGCTGCTTCTGACTCTTGTGTATAGACTCTGCCGCGCGATCGATGGGAGCCTGTGGAAGGATGTACCCTTGGATTTGAAATTGTCTAGCTCTGCATTTCGATCTGACGCGAGAATTGATAATACGTAGTACACATAAACGTGATGCTCTATAATGTGTACGGCGAGTTTTTTCCCGAGATTACGCGCGCAACTTTGGTTACGATCGATTTCACTGGCGTCGCTCGTTGTCGAAGGTCACTCCGACGATCCAATATATATATACATTTATACATAACAAGTGCGCCCGCGCCTACGTCACTTTCCGGCTTCGCGAGCTCGAATCATTCTATTATGTCATTCATTGTTTTAGACGTAAGCGTATACGAGTGTTGTAACGATCTCCCGCACGAGTGACGCAGCTGTGCGTGTTTTTTTACTACTAATTATTTTATCAATAATCGATCGCTTCTCATCAAACCGAGAGAAAAATCGCGTTTCCATATGTCACCGCCCGAAAATTAAGCCAAAACTCGTATCGTCGGAAGCGTGAAACGAGCTTCACGAAAAATCAATTAATTCCGATTATGCAGGTAAAAAAGAGCGCTACGCGCATGGGAAAATCGCCGAACAACTTTCCAGGCGCGAGGCGAAGATTACGCTCCCAAAGTCATCATCAGACGTGCGACCCGACGAGCTATGGTCGATTTTCCCTGCTCGTGGAATAGCGCCGACTCACCAAAACGACTTTGCTCCTCCTTTTTTTTCTTCGCAGGCTATATATACCCGCTCTCCTTTTTTACCTCGTGCCAGGACGCGCGCAAGATTAACTCGTCAAAGATGACGCGTATATATACACGCATGTATATACGCGCCGCGGCTAATGGGTTATTCGAGGTAATTAGCGCGCGAATCGCGGGCAAAAACTCACCTCGTTCGTGGCTTTTATTTTCGGACCGAGTTTTCTAGCTGACGCTTTGCGCAGGCAATCAGCCGGGATTTCACGCCTCGAGTAGTGCAAGAGTGAGAGAGAGAGCGAGCTTGTGTTTGGAAAGAGACGATTATGATCGAGCTTGATTAACGCGAGGTAATAATTTATACGACATTATATGCATTTTCGAACAAAACACTGTCGACACGAAAACTCCTCTCTCTCCCTCTCGACTTTCCGTTCTCCCCGATCTTCCTCGTTTTTTAATAATCCCGCGACCAGCCGTATCAATCTATAAACTTGCTTCTCCGCATCTCGGCATGGCGTGCGCTCTCTCTCTCTCTCTCTCTCTCTCTCTCCCTCTTTCCGAGCCTGGAAAGCAAGGCGAAGCTCGTTACACGTCGTGACTCGACGCTTCCCAAGCTCCTCTCTCTCTCTGTCTCTCGGCCAGCCCTTTTGCGCGCGCCAGCTTCTTCGGGGCTCCACCTTCCGCTTCTTCGCCTTCTCTCTTTCGATGTAGCGGCGTACAGTGTAGGTGTGTGTATATATAGGGGAAGTACCCCGTCTCGGTCTCCGATGCTCGAACGCGCGGAAGATGAGAGAGAGAGAAGCATCAAACTCGAGGGTTGAAAGTGTGCGAGGGTTGCGATTTGGCGAGAGATGAAAAATGCTGGAATTTTCGATTTTATTATACACCGAGGTGTGAAGCGTTTTTCCTCGTAATTGTTGGTTTATGCGCGATTACATATTGTAGAAAGAAGAAAAGGAAGGGAAGCGCAAACGAAATTTCCATCCGATCAAAGAATCCAGCCGACCGTTAATTGCAGATTAAACTGCGGGTTTGCGTTACTTTTTAATTATGATCTCCCGACACATCGGGAATCGAAGTTGCTGCGCAGACGAGCATCTCGTGTGTACGTATATATAGGTGGCCGAGGTTCCGCGCCTAAAAACCTTTTTACGCAGCGTCATCCACTCATTCGGCTCTCTCGCTCGTGAGTCCTTGCGAGTCGGGCTCGACACAACAGTTGCCAATAACGATTTGAAAGGAGCCGCACGGCATCTCGATCGACACCTTAACGCGCCGGTCCGATCGATAAATTTTATAACCTTAATTCAAAACACTATCGTGCGCGTTTAATCGCGTACTTTGGTATACATTTATATACACATTAAGCCAAGTCTTTGTACTCACGTCTTGTTGCTCGTTTATTTATTATTATATATGTGCGTAATTTCTGCGCCTTGTGGAATTCCTAATTCGGTCTTATGTATATATACGCGCGGTCGACCTTACGCGTGTATACGCTCGAAATTACGTAATTGGCCAATCAACGCCGCGCGCGTAACACGAGCTCGAGCAGCGGTGCGTAAAAACTTTGAGGTTGAACTTCCGAAAAAAAAACTGGACGGCGGACCACGTAACCATCCCAGTTCGTTCGGAGCGAATTGCGCGACAAGTTCCCCGAAAGAAATTAACGTTTGTGCGCGTGTTACAGTATAGGTAGTAGTTTAAGTTAGCTCCTGGTCCGAATTCCGTGGAGAATATTCAAGATGTTGGTAAGAATCATTTATTCTTCTCGCGGTGTATAAAACGAGATGCTTGGGTATATCTCTGGAATATTTAAAAAATACCTCGATACAGTGTTATCATGCCGGCGTGTATTTTTAACGCGTACTGTACAGAACTGCAGACTCTAATTATATATACATTCGACGAAAGAGATGTTGGCATACCATCGTCTTCCGCGAATAAGATTAACGCACGCCGGTAGTCGAGGAGTCCGAAATTTCTTTAAAATTGCCAAAGTAACGATCTCGGTATTTCTTGCCGTATCGGCAAGTGGAAAAAGAAAGATGAAAATCGATATATCCGTGTTTTCATCCTGCACACGCTATGATCCAAAAATGAGCCCAGACGAATGACACGCGACATGAAAAACTATGCCCACGCAGCTGTGTATTATACGTCCTTCCAATTCAGCGTGTAAACGATCTACAGCCTCTCTTTCTCTCGCGATGATTGCCCGAAGAATCCGTACCAAAAAAGCCGAAAGCTTCTCGGAAGACTCGTCGGCACCTCGTATAAGTATATATACTATACGACGTGTGATGAAACGCGAGCATCTGTGTCGGGCCTCAGCTGACTAATGGACCGGCCAAATTACATTATCTTCGAATCGCTCGCCGCGCGACAGTTACTAATACGCCCGTCATTTTCACGGCCGACGAAATCGTGCTGTGTGTATGTATACACTCGGGAATGCGGTGATTTTTTTTTTACGCTAGAAGATGGTTTCGATGAATTAATTAAAGCTGATGATCGTGTAAGGCTCAAGCCTTGTCTGAGAAAGGGTCTTTGGGATTCTTGTGGTTAGTCGTGTCTTTATTATTCTATTTTTTCGGTGTGCAACGGTATGTTTGGAATAGATTGATGCGCGTTTTATTAGGTCACTTATGCGGACTACGATTTACAGCGCAATCAAATCAGTCTCTTGTGCGCGGCTTTTTTGTTCACAAAAACAATCGACAACGGCGGCACGAGGATCCTCCCCCTCCCGGTTATGCTCTTCTCGATAAAAGTCCAGCTCCCGATTATTATCGTGAAAACGGATCAACCCGCTCGTCAATCCCGAATAATAAAATTTCCAGGAACGAACGGACCAGCATCCAGCTTTCTCTCATTGCAGAAATCGCGCGCAGCGAGAGAAATACCGAAGCTCTTGGCCCCGGCGCGCATTAACGGCTCGACGAGCTTGTCAGTTTCCAGGAGGCTCGGTATATACCTAGTGCCGCTGTCGATGACACGAATCTTTGTCTCTCTCTCTCTCTCTTTTCCTCCGGTGCTCCGACACGCAGTAGTCCTCTCTTTCCCGCTCGCTCCACCCTCGACGATTCTGAGGCAGCAGCACTTTATCCGAGAGAGCGAGTCGCTTTTTACGGAATCGACAGGGAAAAAAGAGAGACAGAGAGGGGTGAGGACCGAAATCGAAATGAGGATCGGGAAGAGTAGATAATGGCCGTGTATTAGGCTGGATTGCCGCCGATATGCCGGGGGGTTGGGGGCGTTGCTTTGTTTTGCTTTTTTTTATCCTTCGTAAGCCACGGTCGTGCTCCACAATGCTTCGTCATAATTTTGAGAGATGAATCCAAGCTGAAACTTTCGAGCGAATGAGTTAAAAATGAAATTAAAATATTTCATGACCCGCGCTAAACACGTGAAAGGCATTTAAAATATACATGCCCATCACATACCTGCTCGGGGTCGACGTACAGGCAGACTTCGTCCTCGGGGCGAGCCTCTATACCCACACGGTTATACCGCGGCGCGTGTCTCCGTCAGCGCAGAGAACGAGAAAGACAGAGACAGCGGCAGAACTTCCAGCGAGTAGTGGAGTCGTCGTCGCGGAGCGAGCTGTCAGCGCCAGGACTTCTCACTCCCACAAAAATAATTACCGGGAGAGTAAGCGAGAGAGAGAGAGAGAGTATACGGTGATATCCTGGAGCCGAAGGCTATTGTGCCAATCGGACGGACGCGCCCCGAGAAGAGAGAAAGAGACAGAGAGAACGGCTCGATAAGCACGAATGCGAGACTTTCCCCGAGCGGCTAATAAAAATTCATTTGTCTCGCGCGTGCTGATCGTCAATGGCTTAAACGCCGCCGCTCTGGTTTTATCGAAATTTATATATGCGTTTAGGAGAATTTAAGAGCAATCATCGAATAATTACCCGCATTGACAACAAATTATCATACGCTCTCGCTAATATATATTATTAAAAGGCTTTCAATCGCACACAAAAACGAATGCCTATACTCATCAACGCGTGCTATACATGTCGAATCTCGAGAGATCAATTCCCGAGCGAGTTTCGCCGAGAGATCGAGATCCGATCGAGTGGGCTGATGATCATTCGCGGAATTAATGAACCTTCTTCTATATCCCCGGAGAAACGATTGTCTGGCAAAACGAGGATAAAGTAGGTTCCCTCCGCCTTGACGCGCCGGAACAAGTGCCGATGCGCGATGTGCGTTTTCAAGACTCCGGGGAATCCTTTTTGTTAGTAATTTGTGCAATGCAGCGACATAACGACCTAATCGAACAATTTCCTTCCGCTCATCTGCCTTCCAAAGGGGACAATGCATTTTTTTTTCTCGTGCGGATAATGCTGCCGGAAAAATTTTTGTTTTAATTATGGAGTCGATGTTTGCGCTTCCATTGTCCTCAGCCTTATACACGTATCGTCGCGCTGTGGGGATAAAATTTATCAATACAAAAGACGGGTCTTGCGCGAAATTTTTAATGCACTTTTCGTTCTTTGATTGCAGAACCAGACCACTGCGGGCTAAATGAACTCGACGCTGTTCCAGCCAAGAAGCACTTATAAAAAAAAGGAAACAATACGACTAAGCTCGTTTTAATAAGTTTGTATGTAGTTCTTATTTTAAGGATGTATGATAATGTAAGTGTTGAATAAACAAACTTCGTTAATAAGAGATACACTTTATTAGCACTTTAAACATCTTTTTAATGTAAATACAATGAATTATTATAAATAAATCTGTAATTAATCATCTGAATTGTAGTTGATTATTCATTAAATCGATTTCGCAACATAATATAAGGTCGTATCGCTCATTCTTGATTAATGATTGATGAACTTCCATCCTGAATATATTCCTTTATTTCATCTATTTTATTTCCTTGTTCTATATAGGTCTGAAACACGTTCACTTTTTTCTTCTATAATAATACACGGAGAGATTCTCCATACAATGTGACAACCGGTCCAAGTAAGTATAACACTCATATACTCGTGATGCATTTTGCCACAAAGTGCAAGCGATGGGATATGAAAAAGTGATATCCCGGCAAGCGCGTATCAAAGCGCAAAAGGCTATTTCAGAAGCAGTGCACAGGTACAGAGGACACCTTGATACGCTCAGTATATATAAATACCTATATATATATATATATATATATATATATATATATATATATATATATATATATATATATATATATACACGGAGCGCGCGCAGCGAACACGCGCGCCAAAGCGCGAGAGCGCCAAGTGCGCAACTTTGATGTCGCGCGAGTTCTCGTCATTAAAACGTCGCGACAGGCGGCTGGATTACTTACTCAAGCCGCTAGTCCCTCTCTTACTGTAGCTGACAAAGTGCCACGCAGGTCATGCGCGATCTCTTATACGAGCGCCACTTAATTAACAAACTTCCGGTAGCGACTCCTCTAATTAGAAACGGTTTAGGGCCAACATCGCGCGCGAGCGCGGTTCTCCTTGCCTACATAATTTAATCCTGTGCCGGCTCTTATATATACCTCTCTCTCTCTCGCTTTGCCGTTTCACTAATTAGAGCTGTAAGATATTTTCTTTTGACGGCTCCCAAGATGCTTATCGCCGAATCGAGGATTTCAAGCGAGTGCGTCGCTATCGTGCTATATATAGTTTATTCTAATCAGTCGATGACTTTCACCTAATTAGCAATCAGGTCTTCAATATTTTCAACTTCAGAGTACAACGATTAAATCCAATCACGGTACGGCTCTAATCGTGTAATCGTCATGAGTAAAGAAAAAGAAAAATTGGAGCAGGGTCCATTTTTCTGTCCCGCTCTTTCCGGCGTCGAGAGGGCAGCAGCGCTTTAGCAGCAGTGCCTGTCTCTCCCTATGTGTGGGTGGACGCGAACGTGCGCGCGTCACCCTGGAGACGAGGCATCAGCGCTCGGGCCGGAATTCGCGATAGGCTGCGTCGGAGGGTTATATAGCTGCCCCTGAGACATCGAAGAGAGAGAGAGAGAGAGAGAGAGAGAGAGAGAGAGAGAGAGAGAGAGAGAGAGAAAAGGATGAAGCGACAGGAGAGTGTTCGAGGCAAGTTATGCAATGAATAGGACGCTTTTATACAAGAGTATGATTATTATTCATCGAATTCGAAGTGCAGATTATTTTTTGAAGTTTCAATATATTAAATGAATAGTTATCTGTTAATAAAATAGTATTAAATACGCAGTAATTCACTCCAGCGGTGAACCCGTCTAGAAATAAAGTCAGCCCCGCAGTCATGGACAATATAAAATCCACAACAAAAATAAAATCACAGCATAGCGAAAGATAACTCGAAAGGAAATCGGAGCGTCGAGGGAG
The DNA here is from genome assembly GCA_020010945.3 of Muscidifurax raptorellus. Classification (NCBI taxonomy): domain Eukaryota; kingdom Metazoa; phylum Arthropoda; class Insecta; order Hymenoptera; family Pteromalidae; genus Muscidifurax; species Muscidifurax raptorellus. Next base: position 27,706,312 of record CM052081.1, on the reverse strand, counting down.
AAAGAGAGAATAGCCGGGAATAGGGAAGCTCTCTCGCGCAACTGCGGCGTTCCTCTCCGCAGCGCTCGCCTGATTGGCGGCTGCGGACTATCGACCAACCCGAGCGCTCGCCTTTGTTTTAGCCAACCACCCTCCAGCTCACCCTCGCCTCACTCCTGCGCGCGCGCAAGCCGGAACCTAACCTCAAACCTGTCTCGCCACATGACAAGCGCGCGCGCTCGGTGGGGGTGGAGGGACGTGCCTCTCGCGTGGATTTCTCGAGGCTCTATCGCTTTTTTTGCCGCTCATCCGACGCTTTTTTTACCGTCGGTTGAGTAGGGAAAAAAAGACAGCGATTATGACGGCGCGCGTTCGAGGATTTTTCGAGGGGCGCATAGCTGACGTCGACACGCCGCTGCTGCTATTGCTTACCTGACGAGTGCTCGGAGCTTTTGCTATTGCGCGGTTTCACGCGTTGTTTAGAGGGAATTTATTACTCTCACGCGCGAATTCGTCTTTTTTACGACACTGCCCGGCTGACCGAATACTGAACTTTTCTACTAACTGCATTCGATCATTCGCAAAACAAACGCAGACAGACTACACTCCCGTCGGCCATCAGACGCTCGCTCCGTCTTTTAATTAATAGAGCGTGCAGTCGGAAATGCCTCTGCCGCCCCCCTGTGTATATACGTATATATCTGCGTTCTTCTCTGCAGAACCGGTGGAAAAAAATACGGGGAGGGTGACTGCAGGAAGAAGGCTTTTAATGAGGATGAGCGAGATAAACCCTCCGTCTGTCGCGCTTGATGTCCGTTTCACTTGCGCTGCAAGCTCTCGCTGTCGTTCTTTCTCAGCGCCGTCGCTGTATTTCACGATTTTTTTTATCGTTTTTATTATTTTCGCCTTCGTATTGTGGTTGTTTTCCCCGGCAAGCTGGAAAATTTAGGCGCCCGAAAATATTGCTGACGGTATTGTTCTCAATTGGTTTTTTTGTACCTTCGCCGAATGTCGGAGACGAGTCGACCTAAATTTCAAATTTTGAACTGACGAGACTTGATTTACTTTTGCTGATATTTTTACCTATACTCGAGCTTTTTGAGGCGCAAAACAAAACTGACGGATTGCTGTAGACAAGCACTGAAATGATACCCAGTAAATTATGGGGTGTAAATGTGCTTCATTGAATGTACGGAAAACCATTATTTAAATGCATAACAATAACAATATTCCAGCAAATTAGCATTAACTTTGCAAATGTGGAACAATCGATATAAATTATGGAAGGGAGATTATACCGTTTGTCTGTCTATTGTGAGCATTATTTTGCCTTTCCAATTAGAGCTATTCGCATTCACGAATGAATAAATTTTAATTCATGGCTCGATGAAATCGCACTTGCTTATGTCCAATATTTCAAAATACAAATTATTGAATATCGTAAAAGTAATTACAATCGCTATTGATTTGCAGCATGATTGAAGTATAATCCTCCAACGGATTTAACACCGGTAATGATGTTTGCTTTTTTATAATTCAATGTCTCGTGAAAACATTTTACTATATAATCAAGTATAACACTTACACAATATCAAAAATTGAATAAATCTCTGTTTGAACGGTTAGCAAAATAATTTAATAACAAATCTCCATCATCAACTAGGTAATTCCTCTGCATAAGCCACACCAATCGAAGGCGAATTCGGGGGGAAAAAAGTCAAGCGATCCCTTTAATGCAATCAGGGTTACTCGTTTCTGTAATTCCACCCAATCTTCTTGTTTTTCCTCCCACTCCCCAGTTTCGCCATTGATTATCCCGCGCTTCGTGATTAACATCCACCGCATTCACCGGCGCCCACATCCACTCTCCCGCTGCAACACAGGCGGACTCGCGCAATATATCCCATCTGCGTATAATAGCGCGTCCGTAAAATCGCCTATGTAAATGTATATACGACTGCAGGCCTGGTGTAATTCGCGGACTCGTCCGTTCCGATGATATCGAGCGCCGCTGCGCGTATTATTAATATTAATAACGGCCGCGGGAAAAAGTCACAGCGGGTCGTCGTCAATCAGTGCGCCGGTGGACAATCTGTCCAGGGAATCATTATCGGCGGTATACTAGTCGCAATCGTAAGCGCTGTGTGTGTGCGCGAGGAAAATGCGTAACGAGTCCATTCCCGCGGGCTATTCTACTACACCCCGGGCAGTTCTAGATTATTCCGAGAGCTAGTTAATTAGCTATATATTTTTTCGAGCTTTTCATGCAGCTGTCTAAATTTTCTACTTTTATTGGTGACCACGAATTTTTCAAAAAAAATATAAAAATTGAAGTCAGATGTATATGTAAGGGAAGCACAAGGCCGCGCAGAAAAAAGAAGCAACTCGAAGAAGAAGAAGAAGGAACAAGTAGCGGGACGCAAAAGCAGTTAGCAGGGGCATTAGGGTGAATTATTTCGGCCACCCTGCATAAAAACTTCGATAAATCACCCGAATCACGGCGGCCTCCTCTTCTCCCTATGTCTCCCTCGAAAGATCCTTGTCTCCTACTCGTTTCTCCGGCTCTTCTCTGCCTCGCGCGCACACCTTACGCCTTACAGATCTCTATCGCGCATTCCGGCGCGTTCGCGTGTCGACTCAATCTAATTTTTGCCGCACCGCCTGGACACGAGTTTGCCTGTTTTTGTCTCGCCGAGTACAAATTGACCGGACGGGGGCTTGGCCTATATCAGATTTCTTTCTATACGCTCTTCTTTTTAATTGCGCGGTCAGCCTCGTCGATTTTACGCCGTTTAAAGACTTTATTTGAGAAACTCCTCCGCTCCGATGAGCTCGATATACGTATACACTCGCAGTGTATAATAAATGACCATCGTCTATACTAATTACCACTCGCAGATGGAAGATGAAAATCAAGCGCGAGTCCCATCTAATCTGCCTAAAAATCCGAAAAATTCGCCACTCCAAAACAAAGGAAGAAAGAGCTCTCGAAAAGGAGGTAGACGGTACACACACACATGAGGATCGAGCAGATGTCGAGCAGGCTCTTGAGCTCTCCCGCGCCAACTGGCCTCCACCTCCACTGCACGTACGTGATGCGGAATTGCCGGCCGGCGGTTTTCATTACCGTAAGAGCCGATTGCATTTTTTTACGTTCTCAATCTCGTCCCATCTAATCACCCCTCGAGCAGCGACCCCTGCGCACTACATATATATACTCGCGGACAATCCTTCGGACTACGCTGCTACTGCTGCTGCTGCTGTGTCGTCGAGGCTTCTTTCATCCCCCGCAGCGAACAGCCGGTCTTTCTTCCTTTTTATCGGACGCGCGCCGCGCGTTCCTTTAATTTACTTCTATCGGCGGATTTCCAGCTGCCGCGCGCGACGGCTTTTAGACCTCGACCTCGCTTATCCTCCTTTTTTATATATTAATCGACTTTGAGACGTGGATTGCCGCTGATGGGATCGGGTTGAGGTTAATGATATTTCGAGAGATTGCAGTCTCGAGGATATAAGGGAGAGAACCGATACTCTTTGTGAATCGTGAGTCGCGAAACAATGGCCGCGGTGGATTATTTCAATATACTTTGCGCTTTATCGGTTTCTCGCGGCGGTATCGATATTATCAATTTCATAACAATTATTCCGATAATCGCATTACTGTATATGTATAGAAGAAAAGTATTAAGATTGTTGCAATTACGAAAGAATAAGAGGTCAAATACGCTAGAATTCTTCAAAGGGAGTGTAGTACACGCACTGTATACTTCGGCCTGCGATCGAAAATTAATCATCTGCCTGTAATACCTCCTCGTCATCGTTTTCCCGACGACTTTCTCTCGCAGTATTCCGACCCTCCGAGACTCTGCGCGTCTATTCGATTTTGCGTAAAAAACGGGCGTCGAGCCTTTGATGTTTCAGCCACGCAAGCTTCTTACGCCAATTATTTCGCGGATTATTTTTTTTCCTTCCGCGACACGTCTTCTACCATCGAAATATATATATATATATATGTTCGGGCAACTTGTGCTACTTCAGTTGGCTTATATACAATAATCTTCGCGATATTTTGCCTACATCAATTTTGTTTCTTTGAAGCGTGCAGTGTATAAAACACTTTCCGAGTATATCACGAGCTTTGTGTTCGGAACCGCAAAATTCAAGCTAGCACGAGAGGAGAACAAAAAATTTAGTTCCTTTGACGAAAGCATCCGCGAAACAACGAGAGGCTCAAGAGTCCTCGCTGTCGCGGTAAACAAAAATCACATCCCTGCGACCCGCATATAACATATATGTACACAACGGTGGGCTATCCCCGCCGGCAGGACGCAATTAAGGGATGACCTAGTGGTTCTTTGATGTCCGCAGTGTATTTTAGTGTGTCGCGCGGCTTACCTCGATCGCTGCTGTCGCCGTCAAGCCCCACAGAGATAGGCCGTCGGTCCGAAACAACTAGGTGCAATCGTTATTTGATGTTTCAATGAAGCTGTCGATTAATTTTTACGAGCAAAGCATGTGCAAACTCGCGCACTAACGAGAAAATCGACGGCGAAACTTCGCAAATGTAATTCAGGGGCGTGCGCGCGACACATCGCGTATTCAATTTCACCTATACACAATCTGTATCACGTATATATATACCGAACGCTGCAGCGGACAGTACTTTGCATTTTAATCTGATGATCTTCGCCAGCGCAGGCGTCTTACTTGCGGATAATCTTCGGCGCACGTGTCCTGCTGCACGACGAGATACCGTAAATTTTTTTTTCCGCACGAGAGAAGGGTGAGACTCGGGCTGATTTGACTATAAGCCGCAGCAGAATGAGAGAGAGAGAGAGAGAGAGAGAGAGAGAGAGAGAGAGAGAGAGAGAGAGTTCATTGTAAATCGGGGGAGTGCGCTTAATTCGATCCAAGTTGCGGGTACACGAGATGTTTTTTCGAAGGGTCTAAGTGTCAACTGCCTGATGTGTCCGTACGGCTATTGTACATTATATAGCGATGGGGAGATTCGTTGTAGCGCGAGAGTTATAAACGCGTTAAAATTCAATTTGGCTTTTCTCTATCGATGTATACGTGTGTGAGTGTTGTGTCTTATATAATTCAAACGCATATGCTGCTGCCGAGTACATTACACGAGGGCGTGTGAATCTCATTGCGGATGAGACACTTTCAGCGCGTATATGCTTTTCATACTTTTTTTCACGCAATATTCATGCCCGTCCTCGCTGCAAAAAATATATAAAATAAAATACCGGCGCCCGAAAGCGATTTCGCCGTCCTCCTCGACGACGACGACGCAGCCTCGCCCGTCGTCTCATCGAGTCGCGCTCGAAATCCCGATAATCCGCGATGAGACACAGATTGAGTTCTCCGCCGAAGGGAAAAAGAAGATTGAAATCCCTCGCTCTCTTTCGTGCCGGAGAGCGAGAGAGTGGAGGCTGCTGCGCTCCGCGGGGGATGATAAAATTGCGGACTAGGACGGACTCGGATGGACGAACGCGCGCGGCAGGTGTTAGCGTAAGCCGGATCTGCTGGCTATATATATTATACTTATTATACATAGCTGTTTTTGAGTTGGTTGTTATATTGAGAAAAATCGCAATGTCGAGTCTGTTTAATACATAAAAAATGCACACTTCGAACGACCTCGCATTACAGAGCTATAAGCGAAGCAGACTGTGTACTGTGGGTGCCAAGACACGAGCAGCGGGAAAGTAGCGAACTATACATACGCACACGTATATACATATATATATACTCGCTCGATACATGCACACAGGACAGAGCTCGTAATTTGTTTCAAGATCGTATCTTCAAAGTGGCTTTTCGTCTGCTCGTCCTCGCGGCGGCGGACGCGGAGAGATAGGGCGCAGGCGAGAGACAGAAAGGACACTCGACGGAAATGGGAATGGGAATAGACTGGAAATGGGACTGGGAGATCAGAGTCTCGGCTCTTCTCTTTTTCTGCGCTTCTTCGTCAGCGCTCCCAACGTCTATATAGGTTCCCGCGCGATTCCGAGAAAAGCGCTCGCGTCCTCAAAGAGAGAGAGAGAGAGAGAGAGAGAGAGAGAGAGAGAGAGAGAGAGAGAGAGAGAGAGAGAGAGAGAGAGAGAGAATGAGAGAAAGAGAGAGAGAGAGAGAGAGAAAGAGAGAGAGAGAGAGAGAGAGAGAGAGAGAGAGAGAGAGAGAGAGAGAGAGAGAGAGAGAGAGAGAATAGTAAAAAGAGGAGGCCCGGGAAATTGGGAGAGCTGCAGAGAGGAAAAAAGTGCGTTCTCCCTCTATCTCGCAACTTGTCCACTTCTCCGATCCTTAATGCTCTTTGTAAACGTAATTGGCAGGCAGTCGGTACTGTTGCTCTTCTCCTTCCTCTTCTACAGTGTGTGTGTGTGTCGCACGTTTGCGAGCGTGATGTGTCAAAATCGACGACTTCAGCGCCGATTAACTTGTGGCTCCCAGTTGTTGTGAATTTTGTAAGAATTAATACTTTCGTTGTCTAACAAGACTAAAATCGAAATGAAAGTAAGTATTACATGCATGGATCTCATCTTGCATTTCTCTCGCATCTCGATTTCGCTTCTCGAAATAGCCTTCCGTATATTTCTTGTACACATGAAATCAATCTACAGCTGCAGCTTCTCTCTGCAGCGATAGTATGCATATATCCCGCATCAGATATTAAGCTCGTCTTACAGGTCGTCTCGCTGATTAATAAACATTTCGAAATTCTAAAAAGTCACAGCTTATTGGCCTTTGTGATTACAATTATAACCGCACGCGATTCAAACGAGCAAACAGAAATGTATACAATGACGGCAACTCCGCTAATCCGCTGTATTGCTCACACTTCTCAAAGACGTTCAAAGGACATTTTCCAAACGCGCGAGGCTTCCAAATTATACTTAGATGTTGCCATTCGATCGCCGAAGCGAATACCGTGAAGACGGAGTGTAACACGTGGCGATTACGTCTCGCTCGTCGTCCTTAGCTCGTTATTGCCAACTCGAAATTTGCCTTGTGCTACATGGGAAAACACCGATGTGTTTTTAAGTGACTATATTATTTTATCGTCCGATAACTGTGTGCGGTCAAGTGTTTGTTTTGTTGCATTGTGAGATTTTTAAGAAAAAGGCATAATGCGCGTGAAGACGGTACCAAGGCATCTACCAAGAGTGAGAAAATTCGAGGACAACAATTTCGTCTGCCTAAAAAGCGCCAATTCGTCGAGTTACAAGGACATCATTCAGGAAATGAATCTGGTGATTCGCGAACAGGTGTGTGACGATTCTACTTCCTCTTTTTTTAACGAGCGCCATCGATCCTTTGAATTGTTTGAATTCGTCAAAAATTATATCGAAGCATACTCGCGTTCGAGACATACTCGCGTCTATTTCCGTGAATTTCGCCAACACAAGAGCAGGCACTCGTGCGCGCCGTGATTTCTCGGAATCGAGTACATGTATATATATATTATAAAATCAAGGATTGTATATTATTCCCTCTTGTCTCGCAGAGCATAATCCCGCAGAGCAGTTTCGAGCAATGGCAGCCGTTTTCCACGGACGCGAAGGTAGAGGCCGTGGACCTCTCGGTGAAAAGCGGCTCGGCCGTCGCTCCCGAGCCGGCAGCCGGCGAGGAGGACAGATTCAAGGACACCTACCTCTACCAAATCATGACCGACCCGAACTTCCTCAAGAAGATCAACTGCGATAAGCAGCCGAGCTCGAAGAGCTCCTGCCCCTATTGCAAGAAGGAGTTCGCCAGCGAGTCCGAGATGAAGCTTCACCTGAACGTCCAGCCGGACGAGTCGAAGCAGCTGATCTGCTGCGCCTGCGGCAAGTCATTCGCCCAGAAACGCTACCTGCGCTACCACCAGCGCTCGCACTCCGAGCGCAACAAGTACGCCTGTCGCATCTGCACGCGCAAGTACTCGAGACACGACAACCTCACCCGCCACAACATCTTCCATACAAACCCCGACAAGTTTCCCTGCAACAGCTGCGAGAGGACGTTCGCCCGCAAGGACCTGCTGAACAAGCACCTTAAGTGCCACGAGAACAAGTACAAGTTTCACTGCGACCGCTGCCAGAAGTACTTCAAGGGCCCGATTACTCTGGAGAACCACATGAAGCTCTTTCACTCGGCCGGCGAGACCGAGTCGTTTTCGAGCTTGCGCCCGTGCATGAGCAACGGCGACGAGAAGCACTGATGTTGATTTTGTTGTTTTTGTTGAGATTTCGAGATTCAGAGTGCGACGTTGTCTGTTGAACAGTAGATGTACAATTCGCACTTATATATATAAATATATATATATATTCGATTTTTTTATACTTTTGTTGAGAAAAGGGAGAAAAATCATCTTGTTATGAGTATATGCATGTAATAAATTATATATATATTCGCGTACTCTTCGAACCACTGTATACCCAGCCTATAACCGTCTCCGTTATAACTCCTGCACGCACACATATAACCCCTTCCATCTATGGATGTCTACGTATTGTATATAGTCGCTGCGATTCGTCAGTCTCCGCGCTCGCTCGCAATCATTCGTGACCGGCGCAACCTGCGCCTGTCCCACTGACATTTTTTCTCTCTCTCTCTCTCTCTCTCTCTCTCTCTCTCTCACTCCTTTACTTTTTCAACTGCATCAGCGCAGTGCAGAGGCTGTATCGTGTATCGCGTATCGCATCGCGAGATCGGGGTAAGCCGGGTAGCCGCGTTCTCTCTCCGCGGGGTTTCGCGCGCGAGAGCCGTTCCGCGTCGCGTAAACAACCCTGATTTATTGGATGCTGGAGTGGAGTCCGCGCACTACCTATATGTATATACCTCTGCATACGTGTATATATATATATATATAAATAGGATTCACGGAGACCGAGTATATAAGTATAGGGAAAATGGAGGCATTACAGCGGATGCAACACTGTATGTATAGACAGGGAAATTGTAAGATGATTCTGGATTGTTTGCTTTGAGATAAGTACGTCTATTCTGACGCGAACCTGGAGTTGGGTTACAAAATTTGAATTTCAACTCGATGGGTCCACCGCATTGCACTGGACAATCATTCAAGCAATAATACTTTAAAACAACTCCTCACCGTAGATCATACTCGATCGAACCGCGCGTGTATATAGTATCGATAGTCCTTAAAATCGTGTCAAATCAAACAAAAGCTCAGAGAGGAGTAAACTGAGCTCTCCGTGAAAAATGAAAAGACGGCGCGGATAAGCCTCGCTTGAAAAACTATATCCCCAGAGCACAGGGAACACACGTACTTATACATACTCTCCCTCTAATTCCCTCTCCCAGCGCGTGCGCGCACAATTAATATCTCGTGCTATCTCGCCGATCTCTCATTAAGTATATAGTCGGGCCGCGCGAAATGCGCATGCGCGGGGCTACCGTGCGCCCCGCGGGACGTCGCTTGCGCGCGCGCATATAACGAGCCGGCATCGCGTGCCAATCTGCGCATCGGGGATTTATAATCTTGGCTGAAGAATCGAGGATATGGAAGCGTTGCCGCTGCGGCGAGATGATGCGCGAGGTGTTGGGAGGATCGCGTGACTTACCTCGGGAGGATCGAAGCGCTGCTGATTTCTGCGAGCTTTGATTTATATATTCTGAGGGCTTGTTGAAATGTTCATGTACTCGGTTATGGTTGGTACATCAGATGTCTGGAGTGTATAAGACGTATTAGAGATATTTTACGCAGCGATTACATTCAACTATCAGATCTTTATTAGCAATTTTAGATCACAATCGCAAAACCAGCGCGTAAAGTATCTCTAAACTTACAACCAAAATCCTCGACGTTTCACACATCAGGTATAATATAGAGACCGTCAAATTAGATTCCCGGCGGCATTCCCAGCGTCGAGAGTCACCGAAATTCCGTGGAAAGTTCATCTCTCAATCTCCATTGGCGGCCGGGTTCTAAACTCAGCTCTCTGCGGACTCCTGAAGAAGAAATATACGTCGAAAAAGTAAGGTGGCACATCAGCCGGACGCAAACGAATTAAAACCGAGACGGCGGCTGGCACGCGCGCATTCTTGGCTTTATACACGCGCGCGTATCAATTAGGGAGAGTTATATGTCTCGAGTCAAAAGGATACAAGATAATTTCTCGATGTATCGCCGTAGTAGGGCTGAAGATCTATTTCTCCTGCGCCGAGTAGATTATAAGCGTATAGAAATAATGGAGTAGAAAGAAATTTGAACGCAAATAATTTGTCGATTTAATTTATATACTAATCGAGAGCGAGTTAAACAGGATTCTCTCTTCATCTCGCGTATTAATTCAGCGAACGATTCAATTGCCCCGCGGCAAAACTGACTCTGGAGAAAAATCTCGAAAATTCTCTCCCAAGAGCGACTGGCGCAAGTAGTCCATCGAAAAAGACAAACCACGAGCGTGCAAGGCAATCAATAACGAAAGCGAAAACTTGTATTTTGAGCAGCAGCAGCAGCCTCCCTGAAAACTCGAAGCCAGAGAGAGAGAGAGAGAGAGAGAGAGAGAGAGAGAGACCAGGCAGTCGTTGAATGGCCACTTGGCGTAGGCACAGGAATGCGCGTCGATTACTCATCTCTCGAAGTCTGGCAGCAGAGAGCGAGAGAGAGATGATAATAAGAAAAAGGACCGCTCGCGCAACAAGACGAAAAGGAGTCGACTCGAGATACACTCGCACACGTACAAACTTGAGAGTCGGAGAGAGAGAGACAGAGGCCCGGTGTATTTCAGCGATAATCGGCGAGAATCGCACGATTCGCAGATCGAGCATCGCTGTAGGTAAGCCAAGAGCGTTTTCTCGCGCCGCTGCAGGGCGGACGTTTAACATATGAGCGGCTACCAGTGTTATTAATGCGCCGGGAGCGCACCTCCGTTTTCTCGCCTCCGCTCGCTGCACAGAGTAAAAGAGCATATAAGAGAGATAGAGCGAGGAGAGAGGCCACCCGCCAGGGGCCCGCGCAGGGGTTTATATGCATATATAGGTAACACGAGAGCCGGGACACCTTCCGTGTGAAAAATGCGATAGACTGATTTTTCGGCCCAGCTTTCCTCCACCGACGACGACGCTGATACAGATGTTGTTATTGCTCCCCTGATATACCTACTCTAGGGATAAATTAGAACGTGAATAAGAGAAATTCCCGCGCGCGGCTATACTTAATATACAACAGTGCATTAAGATACACGAAAGATAAATGAGGTCGAGCTCTCGTAGTAATAATTTGTAGCTACCGGATGCCCTCGCGGCTATAGAGTTTCATTCGTGCGTATAAAACGACATCGGAGCGTTTCCAGGTTTTTGCTGAAAATTCCAATTTGTGCGCATACACGCGATACGCCGTAGCATTTTTTATGGGGCCGAAGCTGGCTTTTTACTTCTAACTTGACATATTAGATCTTCATGTACGCACATAAAATTAATTTTTTTTCTCAATGTTTTATCAATCACACCGTATAGCAGTGGCTCGTAAACGACCTCGACAGACCGCCACCACCCGCGTTTAGCCCGCGTAAATCAACCGCGACTTTTGACGTAGTTTACTTTATATAAACAGGTTTTACATTATTTTTAGAGGCGCGATAAATCAAACGCGCCTGAATTTGCATATATGCCGTAAATCTCATCGCAATGCGCGGCGCAAGAAGTCGACGGGCGCTCGTCGTGAATCGTGTAATGTACTGCTCGCGGCCCGATAATAATTTAAATGACCCCGCGCGCGCTCGCGAGTAAAAACGATAAAGGATAAACGGTACGATAACTTAATAAATTTCCCCCGTTTTTGCGCTCGGGCATATCCGGGCGCGCCAGCGGAGTCAGTCTTCCGTTTTTTTTGCCTCGATGTCTCGCTCGCGCGCAGAGGTGGCTTCTGCGTGGCCGCGGACGAAAAAAAGCGCGATATTATGCAGCGTTTTTACGTCAAATAACCAGTTATGATTTATTTATGCGACGCTATAGTTTTTGACGCGAGCTTAATTTATCGAGAGGTAAAGTTCTGCCGAAATAATCTTTTATCATCCGTCACATACATATATGTAGGCCATAGATTCATCTCTACCAGAGAGAGAGAGAGAGAGAGAGAGAGAGAGAGAGAGAGAGAGAGAGAAGGTAGAAGTAAAGTAGTTTATTAAGCAAAAAAAATGGCGTTACAAAGTATATACATAATAATTTGCGCAGGGTAGCAGTGGGAGCCGTGTACTCCACCCACAAACTATAACAATATAAAAATAATAATACTTTAAGTATGTACATAACAAAAATAAATAAATAAAAACTAAAATTCAGCCGTAATAATAAATAGCATGTAAGAAGGCCTACGCTTACAAATGGAATAACATAGAATACTTATCGACATTAACAAATGCATGTCGGTCAACGGGCGCAGTATTAGATATAAAAATAAAATAAACAGTCATAGTATAATAATAATAATAGTCGACAATTAAAAACAATCGTCCTTGGCAAGACAAGGAGAGAGAGAGAGAGAGAGAGAGAGAGAGAGAGAGAGAGAGAGAGAGAGAGAGAGAGAGAGAGTGAGAGGGAAAGAAATGTCAGCTGCTTGAGTGAAATCCACGAAAGAAAAATTTTCGTACCTCCGGCATTAAAATTCCCCGCGGCAGCTTCCAGCATCTCGCGCGCGCGCGTGGGTGTTCACGTGAATGAACCTCACGCTGTGCGCGTGCGGTATATAGATCTCCCATCGCGCTCCTCCGCCTTCGGAATAATTAACGCGTATAAGAGCCGCTGCTGTGGGTCCCCTTGCAGTGCCTGCGCGAGAGTAAGAAATGGGAAGGAATCATTTTTTGACAGCTGGAAAAAGGGCTGTATAGATATGCGGAGATAGATAACTGGCCGCTCACGGGGGAGAGAAAAGTGTCGCGGGCGCGGTTAAGAAAATTGAGATGAGAGGGATTTGTTTCGCTGGCGCAGAGGCGATGCCGGGCACGTTCGTGCGTAGAGTTTATATTGATGAGCGTGGAAATCACTGCTTTGCATGTATTCATAAGATAGGTGTTACTTTTGGAGTATACAAATATATACGCATAGAGATTTTATCGCAATGTCGTAAAAGGGAAATTTGGGTATTCATGAGAAAACACACACACGCTACACATATATATATTGTATAAACTCAACAATATATATATAAGGCGAAAGTAAAATTGTAACCGCATCAGCAAGATCGCCGTATAAACTTATCGCGAGCTCATCACGCGGAAGCCCTTTTAGCGAAGAGACGCCCACGTCTGCGCGATAAAATGGCATAATCCTCGGCGGAATCCGCGTGCCCGCGTATACGTCTTCGTTTACTCTCCCTCGTACCCCTATATATAGGTACCGCCGCCTGCCTAGCTCTTCGAGCCATAAATAACTAATTGTTGGCGGGGCAAATTGCAGGAGCGAGAGCGTAAAGCGAGCGACGCGCGAGGACCCCCCGAGCTCCCGCGGACCGGAGGCATAAATTAGGAGGGAAAACGCGGGAGCCGCGCCGCTATGCAGAGAGGGAGAGAGTGAGACTTCGCGGGACCCGCCGCGCGTGCAGTGTGTCTATATAAGACTGCGCGTATATGTGGACGTGAGAGAGGATGCCTTGTGGGAAGTCGAGAGGAAGGATATGCGGAGGAAGGATACGCGGTGGGAAAGGGAGATCGAGAGAGAGGATATTATAATAGTGGATGCGAGGACGAAGGAAGGAATCCGAAATAATTCGGGTATGCTGCTACTACCTGATTTTGGATATATTGTGTGTGGGTATGTCGAGATGCCGTTTCCTCTGCTGCCGGATAATATCGCGTGTGGCAATTTTTTAATGCAATATTGATTTTATGTATAAATACACACTGTTGTTACGTGTATGCGCGAGCAATGTATTTTGATTTTTATTCGGGAGATCGAATTTTTTATCTCGATTCGAAAGTTGGCCCAGTTGCGGAGCGCATTTTAAGCAAGATAAATAGCCGCGGTATATAAGTACTCGAAAACTACGCGTGAAATAAGATACGGTGACTCCGAAGCAGTTTTAAATGCCCAAGTTTATACCGGTGATTAATCAACATTAATACGCGTATACGCAATTCCCTACATTGCTGTGAATTTGCGAATGCATAAATTTTATTTTAATATCTATATAGTCTGCAAATACGAGAGAATTAATATTTCGGACTGAAATAACGTTATAAGAGTAAAGGTGGAAATCGGATACACAGTGCGACCCGCGCGCAAAAACCAATAAGGAAATTTCGATATATACTCGTATACTCAAGCCCATTAAAAGCGTGTCGTACACGAGTGTTTTTAAAATACACTGATTATTTCATAAATATGCATATACTCCCCTTCGAGCGATAAACAGACATCCAAAAACACAGCCGTCTCACCTCGGAACAAATGAAGCAGAAAAGAGCCGGAGCCAGCCCATAACGTTTTCGATAACTCGGACTCCCGACGCTGCCAATTAATTATGCGCCTCGATTTCTTCTTATTATACTCCGCGCGCGCTATATAGCGGGAAAGTCGTGTATATGTATATACCGCTACATATATGCGTAAACGCGCGCGTCTGCGAAAACAGGTAGCAGCAGCAGCAGCCCGCACCTACCTTCGAGGAATTTCGGGCCGTAAAATATTAGCGCCGTTTCGTTTTTCGACCGAGCCGAGATATCCTCATTTTTTTTCTTTTTTTTTCATGCCGAGGTGGAGGCTGATCTTTTTCGATGAGGATGTGTACCGTTCCGGCGATATGCGAAATAAAATCAAATTTTCATTGGCAAGCATTTGTTTTATTGAAATGATTTTTGCGCAGCTGGTCCAGCGATTCATTAACTCGCGTTTCATGCACTCGAACTGTTTGCTGATTCTTCATTAATTTTTCGCGTATTATATATAATACCAAAAATACTCGCTACAAACAAGCTACCGCGTCTGCATATAAAAAATAAAAAGCTCAAAGAGTTAATTTCACCTGTGCAATATATAACCGGCGAAAGACTTCCCAATAGAGCGTCTTTGGTTGAAAACTGCCTTGACTAGGCAACACGTCAGCAGCAGCAGCAGGAGCAGCAGTATAGACACCGTTGCGTGGAAGATGAGCCGAGCACTTCAGGGAACTCGCGCTGCGCGGCGACGTCGTCCTCTCGATCAAGCGCTGAGCAAATATCGTATGACGCCATACGGTCATCTGTTCCGGCGTGTGTGTAACCGTAAGTCGCATAAGCGCAGGCGCGAGCAGCGATTATTATTAACGTCATGTAATTCGACAATGGATATACGCGTTACGTACATAATATACGCGCGGATGCTTTATGGGCCTCGGGATTATTAAGAGTTTGGATATTTTTCATACATAGTATCTGCATATTATGAATATTTTAAAAATAAACTCGACAACCGACGTATCTTGTATAGCATTGCAACACTCGCGCAAAAAGCTGCAGCGATATGCAAATGCGCGGTGCACTTAACCTCGTAAAACGCCGTTTTCGGGAGCTGCGCGCCTTCAAAAAGCCGGCCCTGAGCGGTAAAACAAATCAAACATTGTAAATTCGCGCGTCTCTCACTCGCGCTCATTATATGCGGAGAGAAAATAAAAATACACTCTCTCCGGCTCTCGGGTAATCCGTGCAATAATGGCTATAATCAGCTGATTCGCGCGCGTATAATAATATTCCGGGACTCGAGCGAGCGAGCGAGCGAGAGAAAGATAAAAAAAGGCGACAAACGTGCAGCAGCTCTCCTTCGAGAAAGAGTTTCATCTCGTCGTTTTTTTTTCGCCATCGCGTGCAGCGTCTCCCTAACTCCCCGACACTTTCGCGCGCGCGCGCGCTCGCGTATACCCCACGGAATTTGCACAAATTATACTTTTGTCTCAAGGGTTCGGGCTGCTTTTTCGAAATTTTTCGGACTGCGCCTGGTTTTTCGAATTTTTTCGACCCGGGGGAGGATCCGCGCCGAGAGTAAATACTTTAATGACTGCGCACGCGCGCGCGCGGATGCTGGAACGAGAGGAGAGAGAATTATTTCGGATAACGTGATTATTTTTTTCAGAGAGCCCCGGGAGTAATTAGGCGGAGCTGCGCTGCAGTTTGCGATTCGATTATGCTTGTTATCAGCGAGTTTTTTACGTACATACTTTGTCGGCCACTTATGTATGCCTTTGAAATATACCTATATGTATAGTTTGCTCTTGCGTTTCCAATTGCACCGCAATTATTTTGCTTATATTACTCAAATAAAATAAAAGTCGTATATTGTCTCATCGGGCACCTGCTAATCCTCCGATAGTATAATAGTCAATTAAGCAATCACCGCGTAAGTACTTATTCCTTACCTTTCGCGTGTCTTACCTTCGGCCGATACACAAATTAGCTGTATACGCACGAGCGAGAGCAATATGGTACACACGCCCATTAGAGTAGAAATACTTAAAATTTGTCCTGAAGCTCTATTGGCTATGCCTGAAAAAAGAACCTCAAATTTTCAGGTTATCGCGAAATTCAATAATGAAACTGCTGCAGACGCATGCTAATGCAGTCGGCTAGAAGCGACGATTATGTTTCAACTCGTTCTCAAGCTCGACTTTCACACGAAATTACAAGTATGCTAATTCAAAATCGAAAAACAAACTGAAAAACTAGAGAGAAACGCAGTCGCGCGCGGCTCTAGGCGATTATTCAGAGAAACATTCTCAAGGAATGCATCATCCATCGATCCGTCGCGGGCAAAAAAGAACCCGCGAACAACGATCGCTTATACCTTCTGTCTAGAGCTAGAAAGTAAAAGTGCGTGTATATATATATATCTGGCGATAAGCCGCGAGTTGTCTCTCTCGCGCGCTTTCGAGTTGATCAAAGCATCGAGCCGACTAGACTCGCACAATAATCCTATCGCACCTCCGAATCTCTAATATCTCGATCATCGCGCGGAGATCCCCTCTTCCTATAGCGTTTTCTCGGCCGTGCAGCGGCTAAAACTTTCCGACTGTGTATATATACGAGTGTGTTAATTCACGCTTATAATATTATATATATATATATATGAAGGGACCTTTCTTCGCCGCCTTTGTCATCGTATAGCGCCGCGGTGGTTTGTCAATCATATTCTTTATATATATATACGTTTTGATAATGATAGCTTTGTGGGCGACCGGCGGCTTAGATACTCACTTGATGCCTCGTGGGAATGACGGCGACTTGTGTAATTTGTTGCTGATGGCTCTATTAGTGGGAGTGATTCGGACGTTGGAGAATCGAGGCGCTTGTATAATTTATATACCGTATCTATATATAGTCGTTGCAGCGATATTGATTCGAAAGGGAATAAGGGCCCGTCGAGACACGACCTGTGGAAATGACATACTGTTCATTATATCGTTGTTGGGGAGAACATATGTATAGGTAGCGTTTAAAGTATTGCTTTTACACTGCGCGCGCGCAAAATTATCTCGTACAGAATATTATGTATAATACCCGAAAATTAATCACGAGCAAATTTCACGCCAATTTATTTTACCTTTCTGACAGTATAAGTACTTTCAGTGAGACCTTGTCAATCATTTTTGTACCCCAGAAAAATAAATCAACTAAAGCACCAGCCGTTATGCTCATCGCGCGATGGGAAGTAGATTACGAGGTTTCTCGAAGATCAATCGGTTCAGTCACACACCCGTGCACGTAAACACGATATTCAGCAGCGCTGCGTCTCCGCCATAATATCGGATGAACGAAAAATAGAGAGCGACACGGTGCAGAGTTAGAAGAGCCAAGCCGCGGAGAAAGGCTCCCAGAGCTCGGGACATAAAGAAGCCGAAGCCGCACGAGCCCAGGATCGAGAAGAGAGAAAGACGTAGAGCCGCGCGCGACCGGTTCGATGAAAGATACACGTCCCTGCAGAGGTGTCGGTGCTCGCGCCTCGCGCGAGCTGCATACCTGACAGGCCGCGGCCGTCATTACACGATGACTCGGCGTCCGGGTGAGCGAGACCCAGGGACGCCTGTCGAACGCAATCGAGAGCTTCCAACGCAAAGGGAGAGAGATCGAACGGTTGTTTTGTTGCATGCGCGCTTATCTCGGCGATTTTTCCATTTTTTAATTTACTTATCGCGGCTGCTCGTGTAATTACTCTCGGCTGCTGCGGTCTGGGTTATAATGGAAGTTTTCGGTTTTGGATTGGTTTTTTATTTCATACAGCTGGTGGTGAAGTGCGGTAGAAGAACGCAGCGCTGATTTTGCGCTAAATATAGAAATAAAATGATTTTTCTAAGAAAAAAAGGTCAACAACAGCTGCGACCCGATACGAAAAAGCTGCACGAAAGGAGCAATACTTTCTAATGCTATAGCTTCTCACCTCGATCGATATCGCAGATACGCGGGCTTAGACACTCGCAGGGGGGCATTTCTTATTTCCCGACAGGTGACTCTTGCTGCTCTCGCGATGACTCGCACTAGTTCCATAGCTGTCTCTCGGTTCTACGCCTCTTTCACCTCACGATTTAAGCCGCGACTGCCATAACTGATAGAGGCTTAAATTCTTCAGACTTCCATCGCGATTTTAATCGAGAGCTATTTAGAAAGGACCTGTTACATTGTCTTACTGCGGACGTAGCATCACGATTTAATGACTACGGGTTAATATATAGATGAATCAGTTTAGTCGCATTTTCTCACCATCGTGTACAATCAACACTCACCACTTTTGACTTCGCGACAGTTCGTGTATAATTTTGAAATTCGGAAATTACCGTCTTAGCTAAAAATCCCACCCTTAAGCGGTGCCAAGGGACACCACGAAGGTGCCAAGTCCACCTTCAACGTGAGCTTATATATATATATAGATCGACGATCTTCAGTCGATAACAATCTGAGATGTGCGTGCGAGAGTTGGCCGTGATGCCATTACGGCTGTTAGGGGGAACCAGTAATTTCCGAATTAGATGAAATCGGAGGGGGCAGAACTCAGGGAGCCGAAAAAACGCGTGTAACCGCGGGACGTGTAACAGGTGTCGGGACAGAGATCTTCTCGCGCGAGAATCAAGAGGCGAGTGCCAAAGGGTGCCGGTCTTTGCTTTTTAGAAAAGTTTTTGAATGATTAGTGCAGCGTTTATTTTCGTTTGAAATTCGCGAGTTTTGTTTCTTTCACGTGTGTATGTGATGCGTATATATTTGAGAATATACAACACGTTTTACTCGTTCAAGCAACAAACGCGTGTAACATACCAAAAAGACACCCATAAAGAGGAAGACGCGTGGAAAAAAATAACGACGGCCCTGAGCCCTTTAGCGGCACGACAAGTGCACAGTCATCGACTACCTGGGCGAAACTTACACTCGGAACTCGTTTCTCCTCGAGCCCGCGGGTATATATACTTATATAGGTACATGTGTTCATACGCGCGAAATATACGTGGCCAATTAAACGGCCTCATTACGCCGATGAACCAAATACCAAGCTGAGAGGTATGAAATTCCATTTCGATTATTCGAGAAACGCACGTGACCTTACTTTCCACATAAAATCCTCATCGTTATTCCTTTTAGTTTTTTTAAATGTGCGTACAGACCTTCGAATGAAAAAATCGAAATTTCGTATAATCTCAATGGCCTCTCACCGACGACGAACATCCTAACTCCCCCACGCCTGGACCGCCGCCTTCATAATTTATCAAAGCTCCGCTGTTGAGGAAACTAAAAAGAAATTATTAAGATATTAATAAATGTAAAACAAGCTCTCGACGGCCTAGCCGCGCAAGACTCGCAAAGTACTCGCTCGAAGCGCGCGAGCTGGAAGAAAAGCGCCGGGCATTATATATGTATAACAAACTAGACGAAGGCGGCGTCGTCCCAAAAGGGCGACGACGGCGAGCGCCCGTGGGCTACTAATTAATTACTGTGATTAATCAGAAAAGTTCGTAATTAGAAAGTTTTGCGCTGAAAATTAAAATGGCGAGAGGTGAGTGACGCCGCCGCCGCCGCCGCCGAGAGCGAGGCCGCGCCTCCGCAACTTGCTTCGAGTTTGCGCGCGCGCTTTATTTTTCTTCTACCTTTTTGGCCGTTGTCGGAGCGGGGGAGGATACGTATTTTCTCAAATTTCCGCGTTATTTACTTTTCTTGGCTACTGAAATTTTCACTGGACTTTTAATGGACTATATTTATTTTACAATTCCTTTCTCGCAAAATCTGGATCGAATCGGTTCTAGTATATACATCGGCATAAATAATTCGATTCATCAGCTAAATTACTCTCCCTCTATTTTCAAACTTCAACTTCCTACTTCGCTCTTCAAGTTCAGAGCGTTCATCGTTTTTTTTTCCTTATGTCGCTTTGCGCGCAGATAACAGCTGCGGAAAAAGAAAAGACTCGCGCTTTCTCCCTCTTGGCAAAGAGAAGCCTGCAGCCGAGCGGCTCGGGCTTTCCCGATAAACTCATTAATTAAGGTGGATCGTCCGCCTCTCGGCTAGTGCGAGTGTATATATAGACGTCGGCCAAAGTTCGCTTATAAGGGAAAAGAGCCGTCGTGAGCGCGAGAATTGCTGAAAGCTCTCTGTTTTATGTTACGTGTGTATATATATATATACACACACATAATATATGAATAGTCGAATCTTCAGTGTCGAAGACCCACATCTATTATACATTATCGAGCTGGGGAGAAAAAAATCGCAGCTGAAGAAAGCAAAAGTGTCAGCGCGGTTCGCGTGACTCGCGCGTGCAGCAGCTCGAAATAAACGGACACATTGGTAAAAACGAGCCGTGTATAATAATAATGATAATAATGCAAGGCTCGCTCGGCACGAACAATCGTTGCTGCACGACGAGTCGCATACAAAGCGCACTACAAGAAGCCGCTCGCACTCTCGGTCGCGTGTCCAAAAATTATCCCCTCTAGAATATACAAGCACAATGCACATCTCTCGGCGTCTAACTCCAAATAAACAAACGCAGCTTCCTTTTCAGACACATGCACACGCGTATTTGGCTCTACTATATACAAGCGCATCTGCAAAGTTGCATCCAAATAAACGAAAATATAGGTATACCTGACGTGGACGACGAGGAGGAGGACTACGACGATGATGATGGATGCCGGGCAAAAAATAATTTTCGCGTGCACAAAGGCGCGTGCGCGGCATATGTGTGGCACTCTAATAAAAGGATTGGCTCGTGCCTTGGGTCCTGCACGTGCGCGCGTGTCTATGCGCCGTCTTCTGAGACACTCTATTGTCCTCCCCCCTCCTCTCTCGATACTTACACAGCTCGCGGTTTCTAGTTTTGTTATGCGCCGGTAAATTGCAGCTCTATATATAATGCGCGCGAGAACAGTCGCGTTTTGGAGGAACACGTATGGGAGATTTTCGGACGGTTTAATTATTTCGGAGATGGTTATTTTGGATTTGCTCGGCGCGCGTGGCAGTAGTCGAAAGTTGTAGAAAAGACTACTGTGCTTTCTTACATATGCTTATAGTGTATAAATACTTTCAGAGTCTGTAAAATAATAAAATTTTAAGACGCGAATCGCGAGGAAACTGAGTTTTCCGCGCGAAGCAATTAATTAAAATATATAGAAATGTTTGAAAATCATAATTATCGAGGACAATGAATAAACGGCCTTTCTCTCTCTCCCTCGAAGAAATAAACATCTCGAGTCGCGAACTCCCGCTCGCGGTGCTTTAATTTGCCGCGTTTTCTCGCGTCAAAGCCGTCCGCGCGCAGCTTTCTTTCACCGACGGACTCCGGCAAGTAGACGTCGACGGATAAGTCGACTCATTTATATTATATTTTTCACTCGTGCGGAGCACAAGGAGAAAGCAGTACTTATTCGAGGTACAAAATAATTCATTGGCAGCCGCGGAGAAGATCTTTTCTCGAGGAAACGAGAGCCAATTAAAGACGAGCTGCTACGTATATATACTGAAATCGTGTATATTATATAATATAATGCTCGCGCGACAGCCGGATGATATTGCGAAAGACAAAGGCTCGAGTTGAAGCACTACGTCCGAGTCAACTGTATATATATAATATAATAATACTCGAGATTGATTCTTTTGGCCTTGTCGCGAGAGCACTTCTGAAATCTTGCGAGCACAAAACATTTATATGATAGAAAAGGTAAAAAAGTCTCTATTATAATTATGTTGAATTAAAAAATTTCACCTATAGCATCGATATCTTGAAACATTCTCCACATAATTCCCGCGAATCCCCGTTAAAAATTAATAACAAACGTCCCGGTGTATAATTGCATTCCAGCGTAACATTCCTCTTTCCGCAATAAAGAAGAAAAAAGGGCAAAACCGAAGGGAATAGTAGTTCACCGACGAATGCAGAAAACAATCTGGGCTGTTAGAGAACGACCCTTCGCGCATTGTAGCCACGATCATTTTTTAGCTCTCGAAAGATCGCGCCGCGGCAAGGAAATCACTCGTTCGCTGCTATACACAGCCCCTTTGCAGTCGCTCTCTCCCTCTCGTTCTGGGGTGGCGATATCTCGTCGACGAGGACCTCGGGAGGGTCCTCGTCGTGACCGCAGATTGAAATTCTTAGTCCCACTATAGCGGGGAGCCGCACGAGATTTCATTATTTCAGTCGTAAGTCGTGCAGTAGTCTCCGAGCCGAGAGCTTTATGTGTGCGCGACGACGATGGTATGGAGTTGTCGTGACCATCTATCACACAGGAGGTGAACGAAGGATTTCGCTTATTTGCTTGCGAGATGTACGTGGGGTTTGATCTGTCGTGCAGCCTGCTTTTTAGCGGATGAAAAATCGTTTCGTATTTTCTATGTATATATTCGCACACATATACGCTACAATGTATTTTAAATCGAATAACACGTACGTATAGAGAGAAAATTTGAATAACAATGAAAACGGAGCGACATTTTTCTCCAAGCCGAAATAATCAACGCGAAAATAAAAGCCAGACTCGCGGTGCGCTGCGTAAACAAAAAGCCATGTTTATGATATTGCGCAATTTCGCGCGAGCGCACTTTTCACGAGCCCTCCGCACCCTAAACCCCTCGCGCGCAGCGTTTCTCGTCTTCTCCTCCGGCGCATTGTGCGTTGTTCGTGGGGCTGATTTGCGATATCGCTCCCCGGCGAGTTTTAATTTTGGGATATTGGCGCTGCGCCGCACGTGAGCATAAATACCGTAACGGTCCTCTCGCTTATCCCTCTCGTACACGGCCCGAGTTATACTCGGCCATGCGCGCTCGCGTAATCGCGCGATATTCCTCTTGTAAAAGTACGAAAAAAAGTTAGGATCATTTCGTGCTTTTTTTTAGTATAGTCGTAAACTTTTTTGAGGAATTTAAAAAATTGCCCAATGACGAACGAAACTCAGCCTTACAACTTTCCTGCGTGTAACTGATGGAACTCTATAAGACCATAAGGATATATAATATACTTCGATAATAGTTTTTGAAAACAGTTCCTTTCTATACATATATCATTGGAGATTGAGTGATAAGCGAGTCAATTTAATATATGAAATTTGGTTTTAATTCGCAGAACAGCAAGAATAGATTCTATAACATAGAAAGACTAAAATTTAAAAAAAAGGAAATTAATTCTATATACATTAGTAGTCCTTTTGTTTAAATTTTCACATAAAATTTCGAGCGATTTTTGTTCATTAAATAAACATAAAAATATATCAACAGCCTTAACAATGACGAAGAGATTGTTACAACAGATGCTTCAGATGCTTGTTAAATAATGAAATGAATGTACTACCTGCACGCATGACTTCTGATATTAGATGTAAAAGCATCTGAAGAATAAAAAAACAATTTTTATAATTAATCAATGATTGTATAATACAAAGCTGATATTGCTCAAAGAGCACCAACTTTAAGTTGATTGACTTCTGGCGGGGCAGGTTGTTCCGTATAAAGTGTTTCGTCCATTTCCCATACTTGCATAATATTATCTTCGGATACCGAACAAATGACCCATGGTCTTTTTGGATGCCACGAAAAATCGCTAATCCTAGCAGTATGTCCAGCGTGAACAAACTTCAAAACAAATGTTCGAATGTAAAATTATTTGAATAAATACCGTTCAAAGAAAAATTATAATACTAACGAGTAGTTCAGGTGGGCCGTCTTCGGCATCCTTGCGGCTCTGGGGTTCGCCAATTTTCGTAAGATCCCAAATGTGCAGACGCATGTCAGTTCCACTGCTCGCCAAAACTGTTTCGATAAGAGGTGACCAATAAACTTGGAGTATTTCATCTGTATGCGATTCAAACGAGTGTAACTTCTTGTTCAAGTTTCTCAAATCCCAAAGAGCAATAGTTCGGTCAGAACTACCAGTTGTCAAAATGTATTCAGAGAAAGGATTGAAGCTAATGCAATTCACTTCTGCTGTATGCGCGATGATTTGGTAGCTGGATTTATGTTCACGGTCGCACCTGACGATAAGATGAATAATGAATATTATTTACTAAAATACCTGATTAAAATTTTAGTCTTTGACTGCATATGGCAAACAAAAGTTTTACCTAGTATCCCAGATCCTTAATTCATGATCATCATCCACAGAGCCGAACATCCACTCGTGTTGCCAATGCCATTCTACATCTTCCACAATAGATTTGTGTGCTGTGTAAGTCATCTGAGCGTCAATGATTCTGTTTTCTTTAGGCGTAGCATTAATGTCCCAAAGACAGATTGTGTGATCATCGGATGAACTAAGCAAGTGACCTATGATATTTGGATTCCAAGAAAGACCGTAGCCTTCATCTTGATGTCCTTGTAACCTTTGTGAAAAGCATCTTAATTAATAGGCAACAACTCGATTGCAAACAGTATATAAACAAAAAGTTGTTAAAATATACCTTAAATCTGGATGGCATTCTCCATTGGGGTCTGGAACTTGCGGATGCCTGGCGTAATTAAAAACCAATACATCTTTGGAAGCCGGCTTCGTTGCAATAACACATGGGTTTTGAGGTACGTATCTTGCTCTGTTCACTTCTCCTTCATGATTGATCTTAAATTCTGTCACAATCTTGCCCTTGATCGAGCCAAATCCTTCGAATTCTTCGAATGATTTGTCGTCTTTAGAAGCGTCAACCTCATGAGCTTCATTTGGCAGTTGAACAGTTGCAATCAACAAGTGATTTTGTTGGTCAAAAGCATGTGTGCCAAGGAGAAGACTTTGGCTGACGTAATCATTTTCCACTGATATATATCCATGAGGAAACCATTGTGCTGTCAGTGATGGCCATTCCAGAGTCCGGGCCATCACCAGATCATAGAGAAGAGGTACATTTGTTTTCCATGCTTTGTAGTCATTTATGACGGATTCCGTTTTGACTTTTTTGGTTGATGATGCTGCAAAAGAAATTGAATTCGGAAAAATAAAGTATTACCTCGTCTAACTTGCGTTTCACACACGAGATTGAAAAGTTTTACAACCACAAGGTGTGCGAACATTATTTTTCTATAGAGCAGCCGTAACTGACGGCAATCGTACTTTACAGCTACTCTATAATTATCTGCATGAAGATTAAAATCAATTCAATTCAGTACTCTCTTTTCGAGAATTAAAACCAGGTCTCATTTTGCAACCGTTTATAGCAGTGACTCGAGCAACAATGAAACATTCGGAAATCAAAGCACTAAAAACAAAATTCACGACTCAACAACCACAATCCAGTAATATAACTAGCAAACGCAATAAACTGAAGAATGAATCAGATCAGATATAGATTGTATTTGTCGGTTGTCCCTCGCCTATAAGCCGTCGTACAAACAATAAATTTGTGAAGTCCTACAAGTTATCCACATTCAACAGCTGGCTTCTGAGAAGCTTCCAGTAGACACAACAATGCTCGAATCCTCGAAAGCAATCGTATAGTCTGATCGCTGGATTACACAACACAAGTACACGCAATTTAAGAAAACACGCGAAGATATACGCAAACTGAAACATCTCAGCCAAGCTAAATTTACTCGTAAACGTGAGTAAAAAACAGTAGCGACCATCAGCAAGGTCCCCTTCAAAGTCTCCCCCCGAGCACCTACAAATCCACTTACACGTCCCCGCGAGCTTCCACAACATTGTTACCCGCTCGCGCGTCAGAGTATATAAGGTCAGCGCACGTGCAGCGTAGGAGGATCCTTTGATTCAGGACTGGAATTCCTTTTGCGGCTCCCCGCGTACTCGAGGCCGACCCCAAATTCTAAAACGTGCCCTTTGCTCGCTCGAGCGCGTTCGCGCAGCTTTACTGACGAGCGACGTGATGTTTGTATTTTTGCGCGGGAGATGTGCCCGCAGGCTGTATCTATACATAGTTGTCTGCTAGTGCCGCTTGATTTATACATAGTCTATACGTGACACCTCGCGTGACGGGCGTTACTGATTGATTGTGCGATACGAATAATTTGATTAAATCGGAAAACTATAGGATTTCAAATTCCACGCGCTCGCTTACCTACATATAATAATTACAAGAGAGAGAGAGAGAGAGAGAGAGAGAGAGAGAGAGAGAGAGAGCTGACGAAAATCGAGGCTCCGAAAATTCCTCATGATGACAACGCCTATACTTACTCCGTCTGCTGTGCAACGGATGCGCCGCTCACTGCACGCACTCGGCCTTCTAAGATTCGCAAATTACCGAGGCGTCAAGCTCACCTTCTTCTCCCAACCCCCTTCCAAAGAGAACACAACCCGGAGCAATGACACTTCTCCCCGTGTTTCCAATAAAAAGCGAAAAAATAATCTGTTCCTGCAGTCTCGCAAACGACCGCGAAATACGTTCCGAGAATATAAGCGCTGAGAGAAAGGATGAGACGCTGCGGAGAGTGTGAACGAACGAGCCTCTCTGTGGCTCGGTTCTCGGGCCCTAAAGGCTTGTTGCACGAAGGTGCACACGAGATGCATTAGGTAATTTCTGGCCCAAATGATAGCTGCTGGTGTTCTACGTTGCGAGCCGCGAGCCAGCTCGCTTCCGTCGCTATCAATCTAATCGTTTTCGGACTTGTCCGAAGTTTTTTTCACTATCCGAAGGCGAAATGCGATTTTAGGCAGCGAAATTGCTCCAATTATTTAGGCATATATATGCAGTCTGTACGATTTTCGTCTCCGCGTGTCCCGGCGCAACGAAATTAAATAAGCGACCATATTTTTCTCTTGTATAATGTTTACACACACGCGTTATTATAAATTTGACGTTTTGTAAAGGATGTATACGAGTTTCTGAAGGTCAATTAGTTCTTGCATCCCAGCGCAGCGTCGCGGATAAAAGATTAGCCTACGATATTAAGTTCTCCTCGAGATTTATCCGAGCTTTTTGAGAAATTGCGCTGCTAACCTGTGACACCAAGGGAAAATTCATTTTCGACTATCTAAATCTCATCTCGGAGGTAAAATTCAGTGCCGAACAGCCCGCGCGTAAATTAAAAGCTCCAGTTGGAAACTCAAAGTTATTTATTTTCGCTTTTATCATCGCGGAACGATCTTATACACTTCGAGACCTATAATACACACGCCTGTATGTATATACCCAACAATAATCCTCACTGCACGCAATACATACACACACAACAGCAGCAGCAGCAGCACTTATACTTGGCACTTAGCGCCGCGATTTAACAGCCTCACCTGCAGCAACGAGCCACTGCACGAAAGCCCGCATAACCGCCGCGCGTGCAAAAGAGCGAGAAAGTCGAGTCGCGTGGGCGAGAAGCCCAGCTATGTGTATACACCTATATACAGTGATGCATTCCCGAGTTTCTGATCTTTCGCCGCGCTGCTTTTATATTCTGCTGCGCGCGTATACGAGGTCGCGCGCCGACGTTTACGTATTCATGAGATACTGCAATTTTTGGTAATAATTAATTATTCGCGCGGCTCGCGCGTAAATTTTCCCGGCATCTGACGCGCGCGAAAATTGCGGAGTGACGACGATGCATATATAAGCTCTTGGCTCTTATAATTATTTTTTCTTCTCTCTCGAGTCTCTTCCGATGGCTCGCACGCGTTATTTATTCACGCGGGCGTTGCGTAGCAGCGTATAACGGCGGTATTCGCCCACCCGAAAATATTGAACGAAGCAACAAAAAATGCAAATCATCGACTGCCAAAAAAAAGAATCTACGAGGAAGCCCGACAAGAAATAGTAGAATCCAATCGCATCGGGCCAATCCGTTTCCAATCGGGGGCGGACCCTATACGAGTGCGCGCCCGTATAAACGTCCGGCGCAGATAACCAATAACCTTAATCCTAATGGAAACGCAAAGATTAATTAAGAATCCCATTCGGGCAGTATTGCGGAGACACGCGCTCGGCGGAGTCTCGCGGGACTCGGCGAGAAAATTCGATCGGCTATGTGCACTCTTGTGTCCTTATATTTTTTTTAGTCAGATGTGCTCGTGTGGTGACACGTGAGCGAGGATCAAAGGAAACTGGATCTATATAAGAGCGAGTTAGCGATGGACTCGGGGAGTTTGGCTAGAATTGAGAGGGTTGACTTCTGTGGATTTATAATTGAAAAATAATTATTTTTAGTGAGAAATTAAAATTTTCTTCGTTGTAGGATTCGCAACAAAAAGTTATACCAAACGCAACAAGCTTTACCGGGTCATCTCGGTATCGGAGGAGATAATGCACGCACGCAAGCGCTTAAACCGGTCAAGTCGCGCTTGTGAGGGAGATTTGCTCTCGCAATATTGATTGAATCAAAACCATGCGCGCTCACGGCTTTGATGTCAATATCAAGATGACAGAATTTTTTGGTTATCAAGCTTAAAGACATCTGTCATATGTAGGCCTGTGTAACAGAGTAGGGGAAAAGACCTTAATTTCGTAATGACGTATAATAGCGCGCGCGTTAGCAGCGGAGGCTTGTCCCAAATGACGAAAATTTTTTAAGCTTACACGCGTGCTGAATGCGCTTCTCATTAGCAGCGGACGGCCATTAGCGCGATAATAGATAACGAGTAAGACGCTTCTCGCTCGCGTGTCATTGGCGGTTATATTATAAAACGGCCGCCCTCGCGCTAAACTTTTTAATTGCAGCATCTCGCTTAAAGTTAAACCTCTCGCGCGCGTATATATATATACCATTATATAAGACAGCTCCGGCTCCTTTCACGCGCATGCAGATATTCGCCCGGCCAGCTGAGCCCGAAAGATTTTCTTAGAAAAAAAGGAGAAGCTCCGTAAAGAGGAAAAGCGAATCTTGCGAAAATCGCGGAACAAAAAATTCAAAGCGCGGCACGAGTCAAACGTAGATGATATATAGGTACTAGTCGCCTTGAAGCTCCCGCGCGCGCGCGCGTATATGTATATTCAGTTGCGCGATGCCTCGCTATTTTCCGTGAAAAGAACGGCAAATTACGAGCGCGCACGTCGGGCTGTACAAAGCGACTCGCCCTCATTTGCCGCGAGCGCGTTATGTTTTTCTGCGCCGCGAGTATGAAAGCGGCGACGGCTCAGTCGATGGATCGTGTAATGAGATGAACCTGGCGCTTCTTGCTCTTTGCTGTGCTTGAGAGAGCGAGCGGCGCGAGAAAATATTGTCGTTGCAGTCTTCATTCACGCGGGTTGCGCTTTTTATTAAAAAAAAAGGTGGCGGCTCTCCGATCTGAGGACCTAGACGCATATAATTATATATATGTATATACGCGTGTTTTCGCATGAAAAATTCAAAGAGCCTCGTTTTATTTAATGTCCAGTATCAGTATATTTATTTGAAATATTTATAGTAGTCTATACGAAGCTACGTAACCTCACACACGTCAGCTTCTTCTCTACGTATACATTTCGAAACATCGTGAAAAAGACTGATCGTCCGGCAACTTATCAGCACCCCCTTGACGCACAACGGAAAACCTCCCCCGTCTACAAAAGAATCCCGCCGCATCCCCTAAACAATCAATTAAACTCCTCTCGTCACCACATCGTGTATACACAGCAGCAGTAGCAGCAGCAGCAGCAGTAAGCAACGTCAGTGATAGAGAGAGAGAGAGAGAGAGAGGGAGAGAAGCCGTGAACGGTATATATCGCGATTCGCGCGTAATGAACGCGCGTATACACGAGGGGCCACGACGACGATCGGCGCGCGCGTGCGTCAACAGTTCGGAGCAGTCCCGAGAGCAGTCCGGGCATATATATATATATATACACACACACAATGCGTGTCTCTCCTGGGAGACGCTTATCTGAAATTACAATGTTACCCGACCGGCGTCGTATATATATATGTATATACGTGCGGTATATATAGCGCTGCTGACGAGGGATGTCGCCTCGGCGAAGGATGCGATGCGACGCTTTTAATCGGTGCCGTGTGTTGTTGCGTTTTTTTCGAGCTTTTTTTGGCGTTGCAGTTCAATGCGTATACTATACGCGAGTGTGGGACTGATTGATAGGTTGAGCGCTGCGGGAAAGGTTTTATCGGGGATATACTTGTCCGCAATGTTTTTTCGAGGGCTGTTTTCATTTGATTTTATTCGACGGAACGAATCTTGCTCTTTTTCAAAGCGAAAATCTCTCTCGGCGGGCGAAGGAGTGACCGGAGGTTGTACACCGCACGGTTAAAAAATAAGAGCATCGCGTATCCAAAATAAGTATAGGTGCGAAAAGGCATCAGTATACGGCGGCGTGCGTGATCGAGATTCATCTTGCGGCTCGCATGTCCTGTCGCAGTTACGACCGGTAGCAGCATCCCCGAAAAATTTCACGGCTCCGGTATTCGCGCACGAGAGAGGAAGGAGAGAGTCGACCGCAGCGAAAATCACGCGTCTATGTGGAGCAAGAGTGCGAGCTTGTGAATGGGTTGTTCCGAGACCGCAAGCTGAAGCAGATGAGACCGTTACTGCATGTACACACCGTGGGTATCTATATATGTGTGTGTTTGTTGTGATGGATGCGGAGGGAAGCATCGGATCGAGAGGAAACGCCAATGCCCGCTCTCACGCATCGTGTACTCCGGATGTTGCATTATCTAATTGACGGGGAGTTCTATAGGTATATATGTATTTGAGGGAAAATTAAATCGAGTGTAATTATGGTTTTGAGTCTCGCGCAGGTGTATATACTTTTTTTCCGTAGAAGCCGCATATATAGTGAACTCGTTTATTTACTTTTTTACTCGAACAGTGGAGAACGTCTTTCTATTGTTATTGCAATCATACACGGATATTTTTGGAACAAAGGACAAGTGCAAAATCAAATGTATCCATCGCCGTGATACAACCCACAAAACATAAGGATAATGAATTATACACCGTGTGGCTAGACTATATCTCGCGCGCATTTAAACTCGCGCTCAGATCCAGCACTGCGTCGTCAAAGAAAGACAGCGGCGGCAAAAGCTTCCCGAGAAGCATATACATATACGCACACCTTATTCATCCGCCCCATATATACACGCTATATATGTATACGTATAGGTATATAGGATCTTCCTCCCGCTCTTCAGCCGAAAGAGCAAGAGAGACGTAGCTGCAAAAAAGAGAGCAGAAGAAACTCGGTACAGCGAGGGCGTGCGTGTATAATAGGAAAAAGGGCGGCGGGCAAAAAAAGTAGACTCCGAGCGCGGAAACGCCGGCCCACTCGTGGCGGCGCGCTCGCGCGCAAATGAGGTGGAAAAGATAAAGGCCGCGCGAGCTGCGATCATTAACATGCGCCTCACTCCCTCTCTCTGTCTCTCTGCTGCTGCTGCTGCTGAGTTTCGAGAGCTGTATGCAGCCGAGAAAAAGAGAAATATGATGGCTGCGGGCTTTTCGAGGAGGAAAGGCAGAAGCGAAAGAGAGAGAGAGAGAGAGAGAGAGAGAGAGAGAGAGAGAGAGAGAGAGAGAGAGACAGAGAGAGAGAGAGAGCAATTTGACGCAAGCTCGTGCGTCGATTCGCGTATTGCGCTCGAGGAAATGAGGACAAATTTATCAGGGGGTAATTATGCGGTGTATATTTCGGCGATAATAACTATACTGGAATTTCAAATTGGATAGCGGGAATAGAGCAGACTCGAAGCTGTATTGTATCGTTGACATGCGAGTAGACACCGTTTCGAAATCGAAAATCACGAAGAAAAATACGCATAATTCATGCAAGGAGAAACGGCGAGAGATGCGTTCTCGGGGTATATATGTATATATGCGGGAGGAGAGATAAAATGAATGAGAGGAAGAGATACGCGCCGGGAGAGATGGCAACCTAATGGCGGCAGCAATTAACAACAAACACCGCTCATTAATCGCGGGGAGTCCTTCCCTTATCTGCGCCTCTGTCTCCCTCTCTCGCACAATCCCCGTATATATACGGCAAGCCTCTCTCCTTCGCATTTTACACTGGAAGCTTTGTCTCGTTCTCCATACACTTTTTACCCACCTCTCTCTCTCTCTCGCGCTTCTCTTCCCTTCAATTTCCCTGGGCTGCTGCTGTCGCCGCCACCAGCGTGCGCGGAAGTGCAGCAAGCCAGGAAAAAGAGAGGATCCGCCACCGCCGTGATACACACTCGCAGCTGTATATATAGGTATATATCGAGTACAGAGCGAGAGAGAGAGAGAGAGAGAAACGGCGAATCGCGGGTATTAACGCGATCCCCGAGTGTGCGGGCTCGTTTTCTGCAACACACCACGCGACGAGAGGGAGTATAGTATTTTATTTTAATCATCCCTGTATCGAAGGGCTCTCTTCTCCTTGTCAGCCGCGCGCTCGTTGTTTTTTTACGAGGAGCTCTGAATCGAGCTGAAGCTTCTGGGTTCTCCATGTGTGTGTATATGTGTGCGTGTCGGCTGTAATTGACGACTTGTAATTTACATGTAACGAGAGACCTGGCAATGGGTTTGTTGCCCTTCTGAGCGGACGAAAGGACCACTCGAAGCTATGCAGACTCGGGTATGTGCGGCATTTCAACGCGAAGCTTGTGTGAAGTCGGGGATGCATTGTTTAATTCTTTTTAAAATTTTTTTTTACCTTTTTGCGTTGTGCGGTTAAATGTTGATTAATAAACTGCACTTTGTGCAGTGTTATACGCGCGTAATTTAACTATTCTTTTCGAAACGTGGATTTCGGGTAAACTGTGCAATTCGTTGAATAATTTAGAAATTAAGTTCTCCTAAAAAAGCAAAAAAAGAAGAGACGCAAGAACTTGGAGCTCATTATCCGCGTCACCGCGAAGCAGTGGCGACTTTGCTTCTTATAGTCCGCCGCTGCAGTGAAATTAGGGGTAACGAAAACTAATTGTCTCCGCGTAAATGCCTCGTTCCGTCGCTCCTTGGACTCATTGACATAAAGGATGAAGTTGGGGCGTAAATTACTCGTAGCCGTGACGTCGTCGGCGAAATTATTAAAAGCTAAACTGCCTTTGATTTATAAGAGAGTCAGCTGCACG
This sequence comes from Muscidifurax raptorellus, assembly GCA_020010945.3. Taxonomy (NCBI): domain Eukaryota; kingdom Metazoa; phylum Arthropoda; class Insecta; order Hymenoptera; family Pteromalidae; genus Muscidifurax; species Muscidifurax raptorellus. The sequence goes on along the minus strand of CM052081.1, from coordinate 27,672,983 downwards.
GGGCCTCGACCCGCCGCGAACGATGCAAAAGAAGAACGAGGCGCAGAGAAACGAGGCGCGCGCAGCTTTTCGAAATCGGCTTTCGTGCAGGGTATTTTTTGTGCAATTATTTTTCGAAGAATCTCATCGCACAAAAAATGATTTCTGCATAATTGAGTTTATTCAGTGCGATTTTTAATTCGGCTTCCGAAAATCCGTTGAAAATGGCCGAATTGTGGGTTAGAACGATTATTATAGCAGCTTTTTCTAAAAAATCCCGAGGAGAGAACTTTTGAGGTCAGGAAAAGGGAGCTGTATGTATATAGTGGAGAAGTGCGATAGGAAGCAAGAGGGAAAGACGAAGTCGAGATTTATAAGCGGCGGTGGCGGCGGCGGTATAAGAGGAAGAAACCTTTGCGGAGATTAATTTTATTACTTCCGCTCGCGTAATTATTGCATTACTTCGTAAGGAAGTTGCCTCGGCGAACTAAACCTTCGCCGCGGGTACAACCTTCCACCCTCCGACTATGTATATATATATACACACCTCGCCCTCCCCTCGTACTCCCAGCCGCGCGAGGAATATAAAAGAGAGGCAAAAATGAGTCGCCGGAAGGAAAACCCTCCTTTTTTGCGTTTTCTTCTCGCGGCGGCTGTATACCACTGCCTCTCTAGATGAATATTAAATACGAATAATCCAAAAAAATGACGCCCTAAACGCCGGTTACTCAGTCGCTCGACTACGTAATTTTTCTTTATACCTCATCGCGGAGAAAGTAATATATAAGCGACTCCTCCGCCATTGTTCGCTCGAGCTTTTTGTTCGGGGTGTTTATATACGAGGGGCGCGCAAAGACGCGCGCTGATTTCTTTTCGTCGACGAGTGAGAGATTCAACCTTATCCATCTTGTTTAGTCTGGCTAATCGCACTGATGCGCGTGGAAGAAAAAAAAATTCGCTCTCGCATGACGTACCCATCGGTAGCGCATGTATACACCGGCCGTGGAAAAATGTCCCGGTGGCCTCGTCCCCGGCGCAGTTTGTTGCGGATCGGCTAAGTATCAGTAAATAATCGCGCTGGACGTTGCATTACCGTCTGGAATTTACGATTCGACCGAGGCTCTCTCTCTCGCACTGGCTGGAGGCCCTTTTCGCGCTGAGCGCGCGCAGCGTTGAAGATGCCTTTTTAAAAGTGACAGAGAGCGAGAGGAGGTAGCGGTGCAAAACGAGCAGCAGAAGCGTCCGCGCGCCGAACGCGAATATCGCAAAAGGAACGTGAGAGGACGCATATCTGATGCGGTAAAAATAATGGTACAGGGGAAAACATATGTCTGTTTATTCTTGGACGATGATAGGGGATTGAGATTTGAAGTCGCGCTCAATGAAGTTATTTAAATAGTAACGATGTAAATTTTCCGAAAGCAATTTCATATTCAATCAAAATGGTTCAACGCACACACATATCACGGAGAGAGAGAGAGAGTCTCAACTATATTCGCTCTCAGAGCTCCGTCAAACATTAATCGGCGGAGGAATTGACTCGGAAACGTTAACGAGCCGCTCGCTAGTCTCGCTCGCTCACCCGCCCATATATACACATATATACTCGCTGCAGAGTAGAGAGCGCGAGTCGGGACGAAAGACTCTTGCGCGCGCATGAATAAGCCAGGAAGTAGGACTTTGTGTCGACTATGCACACGCAAAACGCCAAAGTGCGCGGGGCCCGCGAATAATTGACGATCGAGGGAGGGGAAAGACTTTGCAGCAGTCGCGCGCGGAGAGTTGGCCTAGGCTGCGCCTCGCTCAGAGAGAGAGAGAGAGAGAGAGAAGGAGGAGGATTAATTTAATACCCCGAGTAAAATCAATCAGCGGGAATTGATGTGGCCGTGTGTGTGGCGCGTGCGTGTACTCGAGCGCATGCATATATATACATATATACACGCGTGCACGCGGTGTGTATCGGCCGGCTTGTGTGCCGTATAGTATTTGCTTTGCGACGCGCAGTGGCGGGGCCCCGTAATCAGTGTAAATCAGGAGACGCGTAAATCACACGTCTCGCGATGCGGTAACACAGGGGCCTCTCTCCTCTCCTGCTCTATACCTTATGTATATATACGCAGACACGCATGTGTATGTCTGAGGACGCGCGGAGTAGAGGTGCTTACGCATCGCCTAACTGCAAATTATCGTTGTAAAGGGGGGGGGGCTCTGCGGGTCCCGTTTATATCGATGTCCTGTGCCGATGGAGTCGCTGCTGGCCGATGGGTAGAACACGACGTCTCTCTTTCTCTCATTTGCGCTTTAATGGGCGAGGATGCTCTTTTGATCGTCAGAAGCGACGGTTTTAATGAGGTCCGCGACTGTCGACGTTTCGCCTTGATTTTATTTTCATTATTCCAGAGAGATGAATATTTATCTAAATATATTGTGTATAATAACAAACTAGTCATTCATTCAGACAATTAACGTGTGCACGATAAGCCGATTTTCTCTAGCACGCGCAAACATTTAGAAAGCAAGCCATTTTCCCCGTCACTGATGCTCGACAATCCTCAGCTCGTGCGAAAGTTAATTTATATACCGTGAAAATTGGCGTTCGCGCGAGCAAGAGCATCATAACACCCGAATCCTCGTAAACATCGAAAACTATACATATATATATATATATATAGACACGTCCACTTCGCGCATGAAAACTCCCTAGTGCGCGAACACGGAAAAGTTCTCAACAAGCTCACACATAAATCCCCGTGTGCGACGGTTCGCCGCATGTGTGGTCGTCGGTCCCTCTCTCTCTCTCTCTCGTATACTTATATATACGGCACCGCCTGCACAACCCTCCCACCGCGTATACACATATACATCGCGAAGAGAGCGCGCGTCTACCACCTGTTAATCATAAACTGATTAAATTATTAATATTTCGATAATTACACATTATACGCGCGGGGATGGACCGACGCCGTTAAGTGCAATGCCGATCGTCATGAGTATTTATATGAAATTCGACGGGACGCGCGCTGCAATTTGCGCCGCTAATTTATTGCTCTGGACGATCTGAAATGCGTTGCGGGGGAGTTGCGGCCGCGACCGACCGATTTATCGGCGAGGATTTTTGCGACTCGTCGTGTGGGCTCATTAATTATCGATGCGTACGCTTGCAGTGTCGTAGGTTGATGTAATTATTATAAGTATACCATATACTACTCGTGTGAACTCAATGAAGACATCACAGCGCACCGTATATAATTATTTTGAAAACAATTTTATCTAGTTTTATATAAGAAAACTTGTTGTCTCCGTTACCCGCGTGCACACAACGAAGGAAAATTCGTCGCAGCAGGAAACGCTCGAAAAACCATTATACAAAAGCTCGCGCGATCGACGACAGATATATATATATATAGCCGTACTTAAAGCAACCGAACTAAATAAAGTTCACTCTGGCGCGTAGCTCGTCGAAAGCGTGAAAAGGAAAAAGAACGGCACCGGTAAATGGCATGACGTGCCCGCGCGCTCTCTTCCTCCCGCGCAGCCGCACATTCGAAATGAAACGACCTCCGACCCCTTTGCTCGCCCATAATGCCTCATTGTAATTACAATAAAGGTTATCTCTTCGCCGGATTTCGAGAGCCGACGTTCAGTCATTCCGGTTATTGAGATGGTAAGTGAGACGCGACTTGTCTTGCTTCGTATATATATATATATATATATATATACACACACACACCTATATGATGCATACTCTCTCTTTCGCTCCCGGTCGCGCATATACACACACACACGCGCTCGTTTCTCGTGCGTTCGTTCTACCGATTCATCGAGGCATATGTCAGACGTATTCGTATATACGTGTGACGCACACGCGGCCGCATTATAGTCCTGCGCTCGATGACCCGATAAAGAGGATATATGGAGGTTGTATATACATATATATCGCGATGCGCCCAGCGACTTGCACGAGTCTCACCGCTGAACTCGTAATATTGAGTTTACATGACAAATGCGTTGAATATAATTTTATATATTATTATATATTATTCCGTAGGTGAATTGGCTTGAGAAAGTCAAGGTTCGGAGAAATGTAACTGTGCATGCACTTATTTACCTTTAGCTATATATATATATATATATATATATATATATATATATATATATAAGGCCATATGTATTAAATGCTCGACTGTGATAGTGGAGTGAAAAAGTATATCACGAAAATCAATATGTATATACTTTAGCGTGTAACGGCATAATAAAATATCTCTCCCCGTAGTATGAATATTTTACGAAACGCGTTGCACGGTAAGTACTGAATTATTTCTCTTTAATATTCCATAATAGAAAAAATCTTTGATGATATCAATATTATTATTAAGCTAAAAAAAAGCCGTTCACTTCCATGAGCGAATTTAGTCCCTGCTACACACATGCGTATAATAACAGCCAAAACAAAAAAGCCCGAAAGTGAAAGGTCCGACCGGATATGAAACCTCGCACAGCGTCTTCCTCCCAAAATTGCGCTATATAATATGCATTTCTATCTCCACGCGGATGCACAGTCGGCAAAAAACGAAGTGTAAATTCACGAGGCGCGATGCTCGAAAACGGCAAAAGCAGGACCTGCGTGACAGTCAAAGAAGCCGCGCTGCAGCGTCAAAATTATTCGACGTCATTATATATATACACTCGCGCGCCAATCTTCTACTCAATATTGTCAGACGGACGCGCGCTGTCTCGAAATTGAGGGGTTGCGAGGTGTGCCTTCTTATTGGGTTTGCGATAATATATACACGTGCAGTATGGCAGCGATTTGTAAGGTTATATTTGTTTAGGATCTTTGATCGAAATATCAATTTTGTAAATTAATTTACAGGCTGAACTGACAGATTTCGACTCGTGTATATTATCCAGGTAAGTTTGTTTTCATTCATTTTTCTAATGCGAAGTATATCATAATGCACAGTTTATCTTATCTGCCTTTATTTATATGCTTACTGTACATACATCTATATACAGGCGCGGAGAAATTATAATTTCTAAACTTTGATTTACGATTGCTACCATTATTTTAATTTATGCCCTGCATAAATACCATTCGTAAATTATTTCCACTTCGACATTATACTAGTTGCTTTAATAAACTAGATAATATGCGTTTGTATAATAAACTACCGTACGATCAACAGAATTTCCTCTATATAATTTATAGTAATTCGAATTTCAGGTTATTTCCTCGAACCGAAATTAAACCTCCCGGTAGCCCAGTCGGACTCATATTAGGTCCACCCCAAGTTTAATCTCACAGCAGCAGCACAAATGTCCTTTTTACGCTCTCGATCGCAGCAAACTAATCTACTCTGCCTCATCTCTCTCTCACTATACCTACTTCTCTTCTGCATAGCTCTCCGCACCGCGAAAACGAGGCGAACCCGCGAGTGCGCGCAGCGAATAGCGATAACTATCGAAACGAAGATGGAGATAGCGGGAGTAAGAAAGAAAGAGAGATGCTGCGGCTATCGTATTTCATAGCTGTCCCTCCTATTCCCTGCATCTTCTCTCCATCTATCGCTTGCATAAGAGCGAGGGAAGGCATATATGTGTATAGATACGAAGGCACGCGCGTAAGTCCACGGTGGCATAGGCGACATGTTCGCCGTACGTGACTTATTGCCTACAAGCGCCACTGTAAATCTCGCGGATTCTCTTGCGCGCCTATGGGTTGTGCGCGATCCTTTTTCTCCTCTTTCGATGCCCTCTGTTACTCGAATGAGCTTGCGCATACTTGCGATTGTGAGGACATTGCGCAGTGTGTGAACGCTTGACCTGCTAATGACTGTATATAGTTGTGCATTTGCGCGTCTGACTGTACCTGGCTTGTTCCACTTTAAACAGTATAGGGAGTGATTTATTGACAGCTGTGTTCCAGTTTTTACAGGAAAATATATAATTAAACGAACACGTATTACAATCGATTCCAATAATAATTTGAAAGCTATACCATATCGCCATAAAGCCATTTTAATCTACGAGCAATAATGCGTTCGATCCAATGAATAATCTCAACCACCCGACAGTAATGGCGCATCGGCAAAAAGTCTCAAGCTCTCAGCATCCTGTATATACACTATACTATCCCCATCGACCACCGCAAAGGTCAAAACCTCTCTTTACGGGCCAACAGCAGCAGCGGCGAGGCTGTAACAGGTGACTTTCACATCCCTATAAAACAGCGAAACCCGTCGGCGTAAATCTCCCAAGCGCTCGCGGTAAACTTATCGGATTTATGAGTTTGCTTTCCGCAGCGGACTTTTCCCCCGCTCGCCTCCTACAGCCAAATACCCCGTGAAATCGGCCCCGATTGACTGCGAGGCTCGCCGCCCTGTGATCTTCGCGAATATTGCGCGCGGCTGGATTGATGAATTGACGATGGAAATTGAGCTTTTTTTCTCTCTCTCTCTCTCTCGGCCGGGGAGCTGATGGGTAATTACTGTATGAGTGTGTGGGTATAGCACGTCGAAAATTTAACGAAGGTGTTTACCGTGTCTTGATGCACTTGTGCAAATATGAAAAATTCGTTAAACCATCAGCTCCAGTTTCTCAAGCAAACGTAGTTAAAAAAATCGAAAAAGTGCAGTATAGCAACAGCAGTGCGGATGCCAAGGAGACAGCACGCAAATTTGCCGCGGGCCGGATGTTCTCGCACGTTATGTGCATGATTGAGCTCTGCTGCCGAGACGGACACACACATGGACAGACGGACAAAGCGGCTGCTTGCAGAGTCGCGGGAATTTCGGTCGAATGTTTTTTCGGCGGGAACGAGTATACGTCCAAGCTGTGCTTTTTTTTTATTCGCGTAGATACAAATTCTGATCGAAATCTGCGATGGAGGCATGTATTACAAAAAATATCGAATCCCAAGAGGCGAAACATTTATCAAAGTTAACAAACCGATCACACACAATACGTATACACACATACACAGCAAACCCCCGAGGCGCTGCAGTAATGCAAAATTACAGACCTTCGAGTTTCCGGTCGTATAGGTCTGCTCACGCACATATATATCGCGCCGGCGGCGGAAGTCTTCGCTGCGAGTGCACTCTCACCCTTCTGATGGGTATTTTTTTCTCTCACTAGCCTCCTCCTGCGCACCGTACACATCGTAAGAAATGCATGATCGAGAAAATGTTTGCGCGGTGCGTGCACGTATGCACGCAAATTACTGTCCACGTAATGCGGCCTGACCTCCGCAGTAGCGTTCGCTTGCATGTATATAGGTGTTTACTTTGGCGCTCGCGAGGAGAGTTGATTGTGGGTGTATGCGTTATATGAGGGGACACGGCCGACGTTTGACTTTATACGAATACGCGGATATGTAAGGGAGCACGATTATTGCTGGTTTTTTTATTAACGCTCGATTTGGCTGGGTTCTGATTCACCCGGTGGGGCAGCATATGCTACGCTGATCTTGTGCACCGTGTGTGGAACAAATACGACGAGATTATTTAACATTGCGTTTTATTAATTATAACGGTGTTGCGATCTATCCAGAATTTAGTCAGCGAGCGAATTCCCCCACATCGTCTATCATAAAATCCTAATTCAATTAGCGGCTAATACTCATTATACTCGCGTATATCCAGCTCGTTCAACCCGCTACTTATACACGCACCTGTAATTTCGGGGTCGCGCGCGCTCACCGAGCCGTGCGACGCTACAGCATGTGCATATATATATGCTTCGACTGTGTCGCGTCGCCTTCTTGACCCCTTTTTTTCACTCCTCCTTTAAGAAAACGAAAATTCCAAAGTTTGTCCTCGTGATCCCCCTTCAGTGGGGCACATTTACCCGGCAAACAACTTTAAAATGACAGACTTCCGCTTTGCGGTGAGCGTGTGTGTGAATGAGTTGGGTGGTGTCACGCGTCGACAGTATGTGCGCGCACTTTTTTTCCTAGAAGACAGAGGATGTATTCGAATGCGATAGATCGTACCTAGACGTAGGTTGGATATTTTTGTATATTAGTTATAATTTTTTAATAAATTAGAATGTTTCGTTTTAGATGTATGATAAAATTCTCGATTTTCGTCTCAAAATACTCGATACGAATTTATTGTCTAAGCAAAGTCAACATCCATCAGTTCCTTTCAATATGCCTGTCCGAACCTCCATATGATGCGTCTCGTGTATACTGAAGAGAAAAAAAATATGTAACGTGCGAAAATCGCAAAGCCACAGGTCGCGTGATGGAGAAGCTGAGAGCGAGGGGTTAGGTGTGCATTTCTTCAATGTCAGGATGTGCATTTACACGCAAATTAAGGTACATTTTGTCCATATGCTCATCGCGTATATCACGCATACGCACTACACTTTTTGCCATTGAGAAAACACGTGCAATCAGGTTTTAATAAGAGTCAATTTCGTCATGATAGTTGGTTTTATTAATGAATTAAATTTCAGCTGATTCATTCGAAATCTCAACATGCGGTAGCTTTAATTACATGCTGTTCGATTTATGCAAAAGTGGTATTATACTCGGCGGCTCTCGCCAACGGGATATTAAACAAAATTACGAGTATGATCATAATATTCTGCTCGACGTCGTTGCGTTTAATTAAAGCAGCGTTAACTCGCACCGAGCAATTTTTATTTAGGTCATATATTCGAAAAATTAAATATATCTTCACTTCTTACGGTTTGGTGCATACTGTTATAATTATAATTTCACCCAAATGCTCGATTTTCTCATCGGAAACAAGACCAATTTTTTAGCAAAGCTATCCATAACGTTCCTTCTTCAGCTCGATTCCGAGAACTTGTCAAACTCATCGGATCTTCAGTGAACATCGAGGTACTCTTGCATTGCGTGTCCCCGCACAACATATATAAGAAAAATGCCGCGCACAGATGCAGAAGTGTGTATATATATATAGATATATAAGTAGCAACAGCGGACGCGGACGAGCGGACGTGCAGCGCACCGCAAAGGATACGCCCATCGCGTTACACATATGTTACGCGGGGCTTCGCGAGAAACAGACAGACTCGAGAACCCCAATTTTTCATCCATGGCTCGACTGTATATTACTACTTATACTCCATGCCTTGGACATTGAAAGACGCGATCTTGTGGGAACCGCGCCGCGACCGGGCCTTCCGTACATCGACGGAGTATATCTGTTGTAGACTCTCTTTCACCGAGGTGCTATGCTCACTCGCGCGTATGTTGGCTTGTCAATGTACAGGGGCGATGTGTTCGAGGATAATTTTTTTTAGTGGTAATAGAAGTTTATTTTAGACGACGTCGTTGATATCGTATGTGATATGCATCTGTTTGAACCTCTTGTATAATAAATCTACACAGGACTAATACAATGCTAGTGTATAATCAATTTTTTTTTATTTTAATTTATATTTTAAACGTCTTGAAATATATGTTTTCTTATAAAAAAATATAATTATATACATACTTTTGTTAAAGAAAAAACTCGTTCTCAGACTCCGATCATGACTTCGATCATTCTTATCAGTTTCATGCATCCAAGATACATCATGGTATATATTTTCTTGGATACAACCAACTTTCCCTCATCATTGCGCAATGTAGTATTGTATGTATATTTCAATAACCTATACATTCGAAAACGATTCCCTAATCATACTCGCGCAATGTAATTGGCTATTCAAGTAGGTCAAACCAATCAAATCTTAATGGTTTTCTTAAAGCATGAACCAAGGTAATCGAGTCCTCGACTTTTTGCTAGCGACTACAAAATCTTCGGCTTTCGGCGTTATAAATTTACCGGCTCATCATGCAACAGCTTCAGTCGGTTCTTCGTATCATCATGAAAACGTTATTCGCTGCGTGTTTCGTGCTGTGCGTGATATCGCACAAAATATTAAGAAATCAGTGCGGAGCTGCGACTTTTCAACGAAATTTCGACTACGCGAATCATCGATATGTGCCCCCAGCTACTTCAGAGTCCTTTGTTAAAATCGAAAAAAGTGTCGAGTTAGAGAGTAATGTCTTACCATCAATACTGCTTGAAATTATTAATCGAAGAGTTGGTACTGACGCAATACATACAGATAATCGTACATCTACACCAGTACCTGCAATACCAAGCTCCGGTTTTGGTTTTGCATCATTTGGAGGCGGTCTTGGTATTGTAGCGGAGTCTGCTCCACGGTGTTCGTCAAATCAAGATTTTATTTTTAATGAATGCCGAGAACGAACGTAAGCGGCTTTCATCGAATTAGACATATGATAATCTACGATAATATACAAATCTAAGTTAGATAACATTTTTATTTATGAAAGAAATTTTGCATTCGCGATGTGAAACTCGATTATAAGTCATTCTTGCGCGCCAAAAACTATCATCGGACTTCTATTCATGTGCATCATTTCAAGGAAAACAAGTATTTAATTTTTTTGCTTTTTTCAACTGCACCAACTATATAAAGCATTATATTTTTAATCTAACGAATTATATACTTCAATCAGTCGTTACAGATGTGTACTCACCTCCTACTATCAAATTGTTCTGGCAGTTAATTATAGAACTGTAAGAATGTTAAAGTTGATAATCGACATTTGAGTCCTGGGGAATGCGCCAAAGAAACTGCGCAAAGTAAACAAAATTTTTAATTTCCATAATTCCAGATCTCCTGCATTAATAATTTCAGCACACTGATACGTAACTCCTTGACAGAGAATAACGTGAAGCAGTACAATAAGGATATTAAAACATTTTCCAATTAACATTCCAAAAAGAAAGTAATAAGCTTTGAGGGGAAAAAAATCATCGTTTATTCTGAAATACAAACAATAGTGACATTTAGATCTGTTTTGAATTTTAGTCATTGCATTTCGCAAGAGGTTTTTATTTTAGTTTAACGGCATTAAAAACCAGTTATACATCAGGAAACACTTTCTATGTAGAGGACTATAAGGAAAATTTTATTGTATAAACCTGTTTCTTGTTTGTTGACATTGTTTGTTTATCCGCAATGAAAACCAGTTTAAATTATCTTATAAAACTTCAATTCTGGCACTTACTATAAAATCAACATCTCGACGCTTTTCCTCATTTTTCTCAGAAAGTGCGCAAGACAAGAACTTCGGATCACTATAACTCTGTTCTTTTTAAAATGAACATGTTTACTTTAAAAATTTATATTTCTTTGATACTGTATCAGAATAGTGTATACATTAACTTTAGTGAAGCCAAAGTGATTGATAATAAACAGAACTCTGACAATTTTTCAAGAAATCCTCGGGGAGAAATCCTTGGGACATTTCACACAATCATAAAAAACGAAAATGTATCCTCGGATCTGCAAACTGCAAGACAACCCACAACAATTGAAGATTATTCTAAAATGAATATTTCTAAAGACATCGAAATAAGTGAACATCAAAATATCGCTAAGTCGAGTACTGAAGAAACGACCTCGAACACCATGGGAACTTCCAGCACAAGACTCAGCATATGGAGCGCCATTCACAAGAACCAATATCACGCTGGTAGATCGGTTATTGCTATAAACCCAACAAAGCGCTGTGCCCCTGGAGAAGTTTACGCACTGGGTGGATGTCGAACTATCTCAAAATAATTGCTAAACGTATCGATAAAGGTAACACTCATACAATTTTCACCGATTCGACATCTTTATCAATATCTCTAAATTATGCAATCTTGATTATTTATTCACGAGTTTCGATCGATGCCGCAGATTAAAACATTAAAATCCAATATACGACGTTTTAACTCTTTCACGTATAGTACGAATTATCTTAATTTTCTTCAATCACGCGGCCATCATCATAGTACACATCTAGAAAAGAAACAATAACGTTGTTTTTATTTCACGTGTCACACAGAAGCCGCATACCAGTGACCCCGAGAGTCCATCGTCGGAAGCTCAAAAGACCGAAGGAAGAAAAAAAGAAGAGAAGCTAGAAGCGAGTAATATAAGAAAATCTGCGTTTCATTGTCTGCCTGCCGACAATGCGAAAGTTCAGGATCGCTTCTCGACGTACACGCGATGACCTCGAGGAACTTGTGGCTCGACCCCAACCACCACTGCATTTAGGGAGAAACGACCTAACGGGAGTCGAGGCTTTATACCACTTATATGCTACTTATTATGTCGCGCGCGCGAATGCTGCTCATTTTCCTGCGAACCGATGAAGAATCGAGCGGCATTATAGACTAGTTGCAGCTTATCACGCAAGAAAAGAGGAAGACTCGAGCGAGCCATGTGCTAAATTGAGATTGATGTAGGATTTTTGTTCTCTTTCGACGAAAGTTCCTTTCGTTATGCTATAATAGTTGTTGATTTGCGTAACCACTGATAGGTATCAAATGAGTATTTTGCAGTCGAAGTCTCAATTTGAATTTTGCGAAAGAACATCATGAATAAATGCATATATTCATCATTGTAATGGTGTAGTGAGATTTATATTTTTGAAGAGCTGATGCAATCGATGTATAAAAATTTTATTAACTTGGCCTTCGATCTCTGAGAAGCTAATAAGAAGTCAGCGTTATATATTGAAACAAGAAGTAATAAGAATACAAAAATTATGGGAAACTGAAAAGCGAACTACTTTTATTAATGAGTTAATTGTAAATTAAATGTATATACAATAAAGAATAATTATATAATTTCCTAACTGCAAATCCCTCATATTTTCTTTACATATTTTATAACAAAACTATATTGAAAAGTTTTAATGAGTCTTAAAATCTATTTTGCTGGCACAATAAAAGATAAACAATTAAAGTTCGAATTTGCGTGTTAAACATTGCAATTTAATTCAATCGTAAATCCATTGTAAAAAAGCGTTAACTGGATGCATTGTTACTTTTTCTACCTTCAAAACTATATGTGTTCAAACGATCGCTGTCAAATAAAAGTAACATGATTTCGCGAAGATCGCGTGTTCATTGTGTATGCTAATATTTCAACAGATTTTGTACTTCGCGCTCTTCGTCTTGAAAAAACACAAAAAATAAACTTCTGAAGTTCAAAAACACGTATCTGAGTTCATGCGTTCGTTTTTACATAAATTATCATATGAATAGTTTGGCAGCTTGAAGACTAATTTAGCCTCTTAAATCTGTAATCTGTAATAGTATATTATAAATATTCGCATTTAAATAGCATAAGCAATCAGCTGTATAGTATCGCTTATATATGCACGCATAGAAGCTCCTCGGCTCTTAAGAAGTTATGATTCTATTATAGCTTCATCAGCGCCTGTTGATAGAATATTATTTTCCTACTATTCCTATATAATAAAACAATCAAGTTTTTTCGTGTTGCGAAACATTTGACATTTATAGCTTTGATGCTTTTTAAATTGATATGTTCGATATAACAGCAGTAATCTCTTCATAATTGATCCGTACTTTTGCTTAATCACCAAATTCATAATAATACGCCGATATAAAAATGCTTTGTTCTACCGAGTAGAAAGACCACAGCACTCCAAATCCTCATGAATCAAATAAAAGGTTAGGAAGGGAGTAAAAAAAGCAAAAAAATCCACGAAAATAAAAGACTAATAGCCAAACATCGTAGCCGCATCAACGTCGGCTACTGCATCGAAAACAGATGGTTGGGAGAGTTTATAATTGGCCGATAATCTCCTCGAGTATAGAGTCTAGAAGAACATCTCGCACGTGTTGGAAGAAGAGTATATAGAGAATCGAGCGAGCTGCTTTTACCGAAGCGAGGGGTCATAGCGAAGGCTAACGAGGCCTCGGCCTCTCTCTACTGTCAAGACGACTACACGATCGCCGCGTAATAATCGCTCTGCGCTAATTGAATTCGCTGAAATGCGGTTGCCAACTCTGTGTTTAAAGGAGGGTTTCGTGGGCGGCATGGATTTGCCCTATTTTTGACTACTCGTAGTTTCTGCGATACACCGAGAAAAAATATAGGGGGGCATTGGAGCTGAATTTTTTCAGGTGGCTCGCGAGTTTTTCTGTCTGCTCCGCTCGCTGCAATTTTCGAATTTAAATACTAATTTTTAAATTGCGCTAATACGGCACGTGCGTGCGCTGTGTGTTTTAAATTTTTCGCATACTTTTTTGGTGATTATATAAAAAATGTTTTTTCACCTGCATGACTGTTTTATATTAAGTGCGAAGATAATACTGTCTGTAAATATCGGCATCCTACGCGTGCAATATCTTGTGAGAAGAAATATCGGATTTTCCCAAATAAATTGTGGTAAAACCCAAATAGTGGAAATAAAATGTATTCTTTCATATAATATAATAAATGGGAAGCTCAAACTATTGCAAACATTATAATAAAATAAAAGTTCCATCAAGTTTTTCAAGCTCAAAAAGAATCTTTCAATCCTTCCGGGAGGCGCGCGCATAGGCCTTTCCATTTTTATTACCATATCAATTCAAAAGCGATTAGCCATATACTTTGGACTTGGTGCTGCGGCCGAACCAGAGAGAAAAGCATCAAAGGGATGCGCACCGCTCGGGCGCCTAAAAGCCTCGCGCTTCCGGAGGCGCGTAAAAATCGAAAAACTCCCCACAGAAAAAAAGCAGCGCAGTGACGGGAGCATCGAGAGAAGGCTCGTTTTTCGATTAAAAGCTCTATCCCTCCGGTGGCGCGCGATTTTGGGATTGCTTTTACGCGGACAAGCACAGCGGAGGGGCAGCAAAAAAAAATAAATAAATGAACGCAACGGTCGAGTGGGCAGGCAGTTCGTTACGCGAACGCCGCGTCAAACAAAGTGGAAACGCTCGCAAATGGGGAAGCTCCGCTCGGGAGCTTGCGCCGCTTGCTAGCGAGCGAGGCCATCGGGGGAATTATTAGGTTGCGCCTAGCGGCCGGAAGAGCAAAAGCGCTTCGAGGCTGTGTGCGTGCGGCCTATGCGCCTATTCAGCTTTCGTTTTGTGTTTATGTCTACGCGAGAATGGCAAGAATTTCAGCGTAAATTTTCGAGTGCAATTCGCGAGAAATTTTTTTTTTTTTAACGCGAACGTAGCGAGGCAAACATAGGAAAGGTATTGAAGGAAGCTGGGCAGAAATTTCGTTTTTGACGTCGAGCGAAAATATAAATTGCCGGTAACAGCAAATCTGTAATATATGCATTTTTTAAAATTTAAGATTCAACGCTTTGAAAATATTTTTTTTTAATATATATGAATTTTAATATGATGAACGCATATATTCACTGATATATTATGCATTCATATATAAGATCCGAAAACTGGTTTGACGTGGTAATTTTGCGGCATTATAACGCAACGTGAAGTTTTTTTCTCGATTATAGGTAGGGAAGACAACATTTTTGTATAGATTTTTTTCTTAGTTTCTCCCTCAGTTAATATTTGGATTTTGAAGCTCACATTATCAAACTGTTAAAGAAGTTTAGCAGACAAAATACAATTTTTTCACCTACTATTTTAAATTCTATTTGCACTTTTTCAATTGAAGAAAATACATGCGAATCAGCCCTTAGAAAATACAACCAGATATTAAAACCGCCAATCCGATGTATGATCTATAAAGTATTCATATGGGGACAGTGTCGAGTTTCAGAAACATAAAAATATATAAGAAAGGTTAATATAACAGATACATGCTTACATTATGTAGAAAGTAATTATTATGATTTAGTTTAACAATTTTAAAAGAGTATAATAAATGTGAAGAATTCTTGAAAAGCATAAGGTGGTTTCGCAAGTTTCTTACAGACTATCATAATTGGGTATTTCCATGTAAGTATATGATAAACCAGTTCTTCGTATCTTTAAGAGACAAACAATCTTTTAATCTACTATGGGCGCCTATAAAATTCTCGGCATACGATGTACTACACATCAGTTGAAATTTTGATTTGGGCAAACGCTTCCGCGTAGGTTTTGCAGAGTTTAATAGTCTAAAAATAATGAAGTTTTTCATAACATTTTTTTTATTGTACATCATTTTTGAAGTTTTGGAAAAACATCAGTGCGCTGCAGCAGCAATAAAAGAAAATACTATTAATGGCGATAATCATTATAAAGCAATTATTCGGAAGCAACGATCGATCCAACTTTTACCAAAATCACGCTGTCTAATCAAAGGATCACCACCAGACAGAATATTGCGATGCCCATCAGAATCTGAGGTGAATACGATAGAACGTGTTATATTTTTTTCTAATTCCTTTCCCTATAAAATGCATTTACAATATTAGAATAGCATTCTTTTTTATGATAAAGCTTGTTGACACATAACTAAAAATATTACTAAGATATCTGGAATTAATCACATCCAACACTGTATACAATTTTTTTTCTGTTTCTTTTCAGTTTTACCTTAATGTTATACCTAAGAATGTGACTGATTTATATACTATCAGATCATGACTTTCGGAGAATGAAAGGTTGAAATAGTCTAGCTAATTAATTGAACTGTGTAAAACTTTAAAGCCATAATAAGTATAATAATATAATAAGTTTAATAACAATTTCTTGAGTTTTCTATTTATTTAACAATAACGATCCTTCTCAAATTATGTTTTTGAACAGCTAACAAAATATGAATTGCTAATATAATATCATATATATCGTAATCAAATATATATAAGACTAGTCAAACCAGACGCTCCGAGCCTTTTGAGCCCTGTGAGTCGACTTGCTAATGGAGAAAACAATTACATCATCGTCGGCTCTTGATATACAAATAACATCCATTGCGCAGAACATCCGTCGAAATTACAATTTCGTGAATGCTTATTTGCATTTGTCGCGCTGACCGCTCGCGTCTTCTTTTGTGGCCCAGGGAATTATGGCTCCGTCCAATTTTCCGGTCTTTTAATTGAGTCCGAAATCCGGCGACGCGGACGAAGCGAACGCCACTGCTGATGATAAACGTAGAGACGTATGCGTATAGAAAGAGACAAAGCGATTGAGATTTGATGTATGAAAATAATAGAGAAAGACAACAAAATATGAAGTATAATAAAAACTTACAATTTTTATGCAACTACGCAATAACTATAAATAGTCAATTTTATACGCTTATTATGCTTCGATAGTGATAGTATGCATGAAACGAAGTAATTACGAAATGAACATCAGTCTCACTATTTTATCTTAAATTAATTCGAGGTAAAGAATAATGTCTTTGTGAAATAAAACGCTTCATCGTTACTAAGATATCACGACCTATATTTAAGTAATAAAGACACGTCACATAATAATAAGCTACTTTTCACAATAACATTGCGATTGATATTAAAACATTAGCATAAAATATATCCGGATAAGAAATTGTGTTAACGCCTAGAATAGATATCATTTATCTTTTGAGTGAAAGTTCCTTCAAGCCTACTTACATTAAGCGAGAGGCTGAAAATGTATTCAGTTGTAACCGAGACTTCTGATGTCGATGTTCATTTCTTCTGTGATTTTCTAAGTTAAATATCAAAGTTTTTTAAGCATAAACATGGAGTGCCGAAGGTAAAATTTTATTATTAAAATTCATCTTAAAATGTTATTATGAATACAACTCCAATTCTTTTAATTTCGTCCTTTAACAACAATATAGCTTGAGTCAAATTTTGTGCGTTGGATTCCTTATTTCGTTCTGCGTAACAGCATCAGGATACAAAACGATAAGATTATCATCTGGACATGATATGCCCATGATTGGCTTGGGCACTTGGCAGGTATGGAAAATTAATGAATAATTTGTATAGATTGTGTAAAATTTTGCGATATAAAAAAGACAAAGTTTGGAAAAATTCATCGCGACCCACATACTCTTCCGAGAGCTCAAGAAACTTTCTCAATAAACAATTAAATTATCACATTTAGATGCCACCGGAGGCTATCGAAGTCGCGGTAACTGCGGCTCTCGAGAGCGGCTACCGACACATCGATACAGCGTTCACTTATGGAAACGAGGAAGCGATTGGCAAGACGTTGAAAAAATGGTTCGATAAGGGCGGAAAGCGAGAAGATCTCTTCATAACGACTAAGGTACAATGAACGAAGAAACTACCGACACAGTTTCATACAGTTTTATGATTATTTTAATTTTACCATTTACAGTTGCCTCCAATCGGAATGCGAGCCGAATACGTCGAAAGCTACTTAAAATTATCTTTGGAAAAATTAGGTTTGGAGTACGTGAACATGTATTTAATTCACAAACCATTTGCCTTTGCAAAAGACAAATTCAAGTACGAGCCTGCATTGAACCCAGATGGATCAGTCGTACTCGACCTTGACACAGATCATGTGGCAATCTGGAAGGTGCGAATAACTAATTATTGGTATCCATAAATAAAAACAAAGGGGGAATTATATAACAAGTGAATCTTTAACGTTCGCAATATTGCAGGCGATGGAAAAGCAAGTGAAAGCCGGTCGCGTAAGATCCATCGGCCTGAGCAACTTCAACAAATCTCAACTTCTGAACGTCTACGACCACGCAGAAATCAAACCCAGCAATCTACAGGTAACTCGCAGTCAAGCTCGATCTTTCTTTTAATAGTATTCTTAGTCGTATACCGATAATAAGTACCAAACGAAAATTGCTCAACCTCGCCAACACAGATCGAGCTACAGGCCTACAACCAGCAACGACCCATGCGCGAACTCTGCGCCGAACGCAACATCACCGTAACAGCTTTCAGCACTTTGGGTTCTCCGGGCTCTTCTCTCGACAAGAAGACCAAGTATATACAGTCACTACCGAGGCTGTTCGATCATCCCACGGTCAAAATGATCGCGGAGGCTCACAATCGCACATCGGCTCAAATCTTGCTGCGCCACGCGGTGCAGAATGGAATAATCGTATTACCCAAAAGTACGAATCCAGGTAGGATCAAGCAGAACATTGATATTTTTGATTTCGCACTGACCGAGAACGAGATGCAGGCTATGAATGGACTGGATAAGGGCGAGAAAGGAAGGATCTTTCATTTTTTCATCGACAAAGGGTGAGTCGTCGGGATTTTTTATTTTTTACGGTTTATAGGATATGACCTGATTGTACATGTATATATTATGTTTGGTTTCAGAGTTGAAAAACATCCGCAATATCCGTTTGCGAGTCAGCTAAAAAATGAAAACAAAATCGAATAAAATTTCGTAAGGTTTGTCTTACATATCCATTACGATCTAGCATTTTTTTCCCTTTAGCTGTAAGTCACATTGTGTCCTAGACCAATCTGTTTAAAAACACTTTTGAAAATCAAATAAAGCAAACCATCTGCTCGAAATGATCCATTCCTTAACACGAATTAATTTCAAAAACAAACTTATGCAAATGATGCCAAGATAATAATGTAAAACAGCATACTGATCGATATCAAAAAAATCAGTAAATATACTTGAAAAGATCAACGGCTTTAGCCAAACTTTTTAAACATACCTATTATTACTCCTCTAATTTTGACGATTATTGCTGCCGAAAACAGTTGCCAAGGGGTGGTAGGTACCGATGAGCATATGCGGATGATCGCGTGCTGTCGCGGTGCAGCAGGTGCCCCGACGTTTCTGCTCCCAAAATACATGAAGCGCTGGTATATTTCTAGTTTTGAGCTTTCCAGACCGATGCGATTATGCACGCGATATAGATGTGGCATTAAAAAGTTAAAATGCGTGTATATTATAACGCATATAAAATAATTAGTTATAAAAACAATTTTATCAAATCTAAAAAATTATTTATTCTGAGCCCGGATTCTTCGTTTTTCGCATTTCTCGATGCATACTACATATAGGGGCATACTTTCCGTGAGTAGAACGAGCGACATATGACGTAGGTGCTGGTGTCGACCTTGAGTCGACGCAGCCGCGCGCTCGTGCACGTCCACCCTTTCCTTCGGTTCTCCCGAGACTTTCCTTCTTTGTAGTCAAAGAGTAGGATAAAGAAAAAAAGAAGAAGCAAGTCGCTGGCAGTAGGCTGTAATATAGAGCACCTGTTATTTTCCCGGAGGAGTGAATTTCATGTTAGGTCTCCCCGGTCTAATTACCAAAAGGGTCAAGGCTCATTTGCCGACAAATGGCTGAGAAATTGTCGTGAGCATAGAGAAGAGGGACGGGGATATTAATGGACTATAATTTATATGTGCATAAGTGCTGTAATGCCAGGATTCCACTACTGTATTTTGCGTAATTATATTTGCAGTGAAATATAAATATTCACCCGCGCGCGGTAATATGTTTAGCCACGTAAAAATTTATACATGTATATGCATGTACTTGAAATTTCAAAGAAGTTACGTTGATAAAAATAATCTTTATAGTTTTGTATAAAAAACGACCTTGCTTAAAAATATATAAATCATTATTCATGTATAATAGATGCACGCTGGGATACTTAATATTTTTTCATAAAAATGCACCATTTGATTTATGCGTTATTACGTCTCGAAAAAAAATAAGATGGCCCCTACCAGGTTATAATATCATTTTTGTATAATTTTCCGTTTCTAAATTTCAGGTAAAACACCCTCGAAATTCATAATCAACATGCCCAAATAAGTCCGTACAAACCTGTAGTATATGATCATACCTTAGTAGGGTACAAAACCCCCTTGGCTCCTAGACTACAAACACCCTCCCTCTCACCGCAACTCGCGCATCTTCATTACTCACGCTAGTCTCTTTTCCTCCGGGTCGCGGCTACCGATCGCCGCCGCCTCGACTTGATGAGAAATCGATTGTCTCTGAGAAAAAGAAAAAGGAAAAACTGAAGGGGGTCCAAGGATCGGCGAGATGATGCCTATAATACACTCTTCCTTTTTTTCTTCTCTCGCATCGATGATGAATGGCGCGAGTGCAGAGAGATGATGCTCGGCCTCTATTAATGTGTGCGGCGCGCGCGAACTCGAGTACAAGATGTTATGCGTCAGGGGACGACGTGAAAAATGATGCTTTTTCAGAGCGCGCGCGCGCGCTCGCACGCCTGATGCTGAAGAAGAAAGTTTTGAGCTAAGAATTTTCAGATTTCCGTGCATGTAAGCCGGATAAAATACCCCGAAAAATATATACGAGTGACAAGTACATACATCTTCGAGCTTCCCGCGGCATATAATCAAAGCATCGTAAAACGCGCATTAGTATATCGAAATGAAAAGTGCATAATATTGAGCAGTGGATTCCCGCAGAGTAGCGCTCAGAACGCGCGGCTTTCCGGATGGCATATGCGGTTCTGCCACCAGTGTTTTTTTTCACGCTCAAAGCATATTATGTGTATCTCGCCGCCGACAAACAGCCGCGGCGCGCAATGATGCAACAGAAATTTTAATTATCGCGCTCGCATATGGAGTAACTAATAGATTTTCCCATAAAGAAACGATAGTAGTTGTATAATAGACTCGAAATTGAAAGTTTTCTTTGTATAATAAGAAGGGATTTCTTTTTAAAAACTGTCAGGTCAATCGTTTATTCGAAAATGTTTACGGAAATACTGTGATTATACGACCGTACATAAATAAAGTTTGCGACTGAATTTGGTGCATTAAATAGTAAATTATACGAGTCTAAACCTACTTTTTTAGGTCTATAAGGCGAAAATCGTGCATGTGTTATAAAAAGAAACTATAACCTGTGACATATAACAGGTATCTCTACAGTCACTGGTTTGACATACCAACGTTCAGTCAGTAGTTGCAATTTGCAATTTATCGCAGTTCTAGAATCGAAAGATGAAGCTGAACGTAACCGTGTACATATTATTAATAACTTTATTTTCTTTAAAAAATGTGTGCATTGCAAAATTGCTTTATACCGCAAGGAGATGTCCAAATGGTTATGGCTTTATAGCTGGCGAATGCCGACCAGAAGCTTATAGAAGTTTGACAGCATAATAAGACTTTTGCAGTTCATTTTGAAGCAGAAATGAAAAAATATCAGCCCAAGCTTTTCTTCTACTGGATACAGGACTCAATATTTCTGTAATTATAGTTTTGGGGATGAGTTTTCTAATAATACTAATAAAAAAATAGATAAATAAATGCCTTGATTTTTTCTTCCCCTACGTACAAACTCCAGAACACGACCCTCGATCTCGTGTGCGATCCACCAGCTCATTCCAGAGCAGGCACAGTAAGATCAGCACCACAGCAAAGAGTGAACAAAAACAACAATTCCTCAAGCATCCAGGCTGTCGGCTTTTGATCGCCTCGCCGCCGCGGAGGTGTGAACTCTACTGGCATGCGAGGCAGATCTCCTGCGGTGACCGGCAAACTATGATGGATCATCGTTTCATTGCCGACAATCGAAGAACATTTTATACCGCCGGGACCATCCAAGATTCGTGCCGATCCTCCTCTTCGGTCTTGGTTCCGTTTTTTCGTTGCTTGAACGTGTAATAGTACGGCGCGCACACTCACTATGATAGGACTGTGAAATTAGGCATATACACTAGAAAAGTACTCGGAAAGTAACTAACTCGGTTGAATATTTTATAAAAAATGTCGCCAAGTTTTGAATTTTTAAGTAATATAATACTGTGAACAATGCAAATTATCTTAATATAATTATCTAAAACGTTATATAACTTGTCATGCTCAAATTGATTTAGATAAAATCCAAGGTAACATCTATCGGAATATAACATATGAATATACACTGATGAATTTATTGCTAAACTGATATAATCTGAACCGCTTTTTAAATGTTAATTATTCTTCCAAAATTTATTGTATGTCGCAATCCTCACTGAAAGCACAAAATACATTCTTTAACAAAAAAAACTACAAAAATTAGGATAACATGAATAAATGTTAAAACTATATTCTGGAAAAACAAAATTTAAATTGATCAGTAAAGTTCTTTTTACAATAGCACGACCTTCTGTTTTGAAAAAAAAATGATTTGTGTTCACACATGCAATAATGCTGTTTGCCCTTATTACAGTCTACATTCACTACCAGGTCAATTCCTCGCCTCGATTATTATATCTAAATTAACTTTCATATATAGGGATCAACTGGATACTTTTGCTACATTTTTTAATTAAAGCTGCATATTTTTTGTATTTGGTTTTACGTGGAACGATAAGTATTGGACACTTTCACGGTGCTTGCTAAATCTAGGAATGTAAAGAAAACAAATTCACATAAAGCCAATAAACATTATTGCATACTTCTTGTCGAAATTCAATATTTCGTGATCATAGGATTTTGTTATAGAGTCTCATCTTTTATTAATTGATTATATATATTAAAAACTAAACTATGATGACTCTAAATTTCTATAAAGAACATTAACAGAAATTTAAGAAGTCTACAATCAGCACAAGAATAGTAAAAGTATACAAAAATGCATCTCATTATTTTCCAATTCATGATGGGCTTGTAAGAGTAATAAAAAGCTGCTATTTAAAAGAGAACATAATGTCGACGAACATGTTATTATTCAATCGTCATTGTGGTGTAGCAAAAGTATAACACATTTTTACAATCATCATGTATACTGTTTGAGTCAACAAATGCTTATAAGCTTGCTTGCTAAACTAGTAATTGTTCCGAGGGAGGAACTTCTTTAGTTTCTTCTGATCTTTGTTCTGCTGATGGTCATAGACCAAGACAATAACACCTTATTAACATCATAAAATGCACTGGGTATGTGTGTACACTTTTCTCAATTAGCATCTCTACTGAGGTAGACTCAACAAAGTGCCTTGACCAGGTGGCAAGTAGATAACTTGACGAGATCTTCCTAGTTGATATGCAATGTCTTCAGCTGCTTCAATTCTTCTGAGCTCGACGAGACCATCACCAGCCTCTCCGAGAGATTTGGCTAACATACTTGCAGCTTGCGCATCGCCTTCTGCAGTAATGATGGCAGCCTTCTTTTGCTGCTCAGCTTTCTCTACCAAGAAACGGGCTTTCTCTGCTTCTTGTTGTGCAACTTGTTTCAATTCAACAGCTTGAGTGAATTCTTTGCCAAAAGTCAAATGGGTCTGTAAAATTTTATGAAATGTTGATTTCAAACCAAAACTATAAATAATTCAAGTAGTTCTTTATATAATGTGATAATGTACTTACAATAGAAATGTCGTCCAAAATGACACCAAACTGAGAAGCTCTTTCCGTCAAGTCCTCACTGACTTTTTGGGATACAAGCTCTCGCTGAGTAATAAGTTCACCTGCATCAAACTGAGCTACAACTGCTTTCAGTACTTCAGTAGTAATTGAAGGCAGTACTCTCTCATCGTAGTCTACTCCAAGGATTGTGTATATCTTTGGTAATGATTCAGGCACAGGTCTAAATAGAATACGCAATGTAATATTTACATTTTGCAAGTCTTTACTTCCAGTGATTACAGGCACATTTCTGGGTCGAGATCTTATATCAAAGATTATAGGCTTCTGAATCCAAGGAATAAAAAAATGTGTTCCTTCACCAGTTACGTTATTCTTGACACCAACAAATCTGTCGAATATGACAGCTCTGTGACCGCCATCAACTGCGATAAAATTTTGTATTTTATTTTTAAAGTAATAACTTATTAGATAATGTGTCAAAAAATACATTGCATAACATTTTAAATTATAAACAATAACCAATGGCACTGATGTCTAATTTATTGTACAGATGCATTTTAACAGTAAATTGTTGTAGCTAAAGCTTTTGTGAACTCCGACTATAAATAACTCTTAACTTATGTTTTAATTTGTTAACAAGAATTGATTTTTTAAGAAAATTTTAACATACCATTGTAAAGTGCAGAATTGACAACGCCACCAACAAGAGCAACTCCCAAACCAAACTGGCCTATCCTGTTCAAAAAATGAGCCGCCATTTCTTTAGAAATTTATCTACAATAAATAACAAATAAGTATTAGAACTTTGAATGATGAAACACTTTCTGAACTGGACACACCGTCGCCAGTTCACGCAACTTAACCTTAAAACTACGCGTGCACGCAAAATCGTATATGACCTAGACTTAATCATTCACTCAAACGAATGAAACAGTAAATTGCAGAGCTAAGGATTTTGAGATATACAAGGAACGATGTTATTAATCCTGAAATAAGTAGATAAAGCTACAAAATCCAAATTCACCGGTCCGATTGCAAAAGTTCGCGAAACTTGAGTTTTCTCAACTAAAAGTCGTACGTTTAATCACCTACACTTGAAGACTAATAAAACTTGATTTTTAACACTGTTTAAAAATGCTTATGGGTAAAATGTCAGCAATTATTCTTACGTAACAATCTGATTTGTATGGGGTGCACCTTATCACTTTCCTATCCTCGTGCGGTGTTAGACTAGTAAAATGGAGTGAGTCGAGTTGGTCGATTACTCGATTACCGACGTTGCCGACGTAAAAAAATTCAAAAGTCCTTGCATACAGTTGCAGACAGATGGAGATACCATTTCATTCTCATCTCCATCAGCGTCAAGTGCCCGTTTCACCTTGGTAAAGTCAGAGCCAGCGCCAAGTCCCCGTTCTAAATCAAATGAGGATTCGACTAGTGGTGAAAAAAATTGAAATAGAAATAATCAGGGTGAAACACATTGATCTTATGGGAGGTATTACGAAAAAGAATGTATTATACATACTTTTCGCTAAAAGCTGGATTGCACAATTAAAAAGAAATGTATTTTGTAAGTTTTTATATATGTCAATATAGAGAAGTAAATACTCTTTTTTGTAAAACCTCTCATAAGAGCAATGTATTTCATCCTAATTATTTCTATTCCAATTTTCGTTACCAGTCGAATTCTCATTTGAAGCACGGAGACTTCGCGCTATATACTAACAAATATTGTGAGATTGCGCGGGTAAATTTTAATTAAAATATCATTGTAGGCAATACAAGCATTTTAATCTTAAACTGTATCAACGATTTATTTATAGGTATAAGAAATAGAATACTGTTATTTGAAAATTAGTGAGCGAGTTTAATACAATATTAGATATTAACTTTAAAAACTAAATTTTTCATGAAATTTTGAGATTTACAGGTTTAATATAACAGCTAAAAATTATATTCTTCGCGTAAACAACAATTCATTCTTATCATATGATCTATACCACGAAATTTCAAATTTATTATAAAATTAAGCTCATATAATCAAAATATTATATAGGTGCATATACTTTTTGATATTTTCATTCTCAACAAAATTCGTTTGCCGAAGAACATATCCATAATTTCATATATTTTTTTTTAATTATTTTGTAATTACTATTATCTACTTAAAAATTTGATATCTCATTTCGCTTAATATATGTTTTTCATATATTTCTTTTTTCCTTTAATGTAAAAAGATAGCCTTACCTTTTCCAAATCTCATCAATAGAAAAGTAGGCGATTCAAACACTTAAATTATCGATTACAATGATTACATTTACCACATATTTAGCTCTGCAAGATTATATCATAAGATAATATAATTCACCTTTTAACTTATCGATATCTACAAATGATAACGCGGGTTCCCGTAACTAACCAGAAAATACTCGGGCTCAGTCGACGAGCTACTGCAATGCTTCGTGTTACAACGTCTGTAGTAAAAGTACGGAATTTTATCGATGTGATCAAATATTATTTAGTATCATATTAAGGTCTAGTGAGTAAAAGTGCCGTTAAATAAAGATTAAAAATGTATTTAATCGTAAGTCAAAAAATATCTAAATGAGTTTTAAAAAGATATTGAAAACAAATAAATATTTGTTTGTGAACAATTTTAGGGAGATAATATTTGGGTTGAGGATGGAGCTATTCAAGACGAATTCAAAATGCCGAAAGGCTGTACAATTGTTAAAATTGATAAGAAGAAGATTCAAGTAAAAGACGATGATGGCAATGTGAGTTTAGTATATTTATTTTTTTTTAAATGAAAAAAACATGATTTCTATCTTTATTTTATTTGTGATATTGGGACACAACGTTAACAAAATTATTTTTTACAATTGAGTAATAAATGTATTTATTGAGGTGAAGCTAAGATCACACCTAACTGATTTAAAAATACTCATAAATTGATCTATTGTAAACATAGTAAATTTATCAACTGGTAACCTGTGCCAAGCATTAACGTAATCTTATCTAAGAATTAACCTTCTTACAAAATTAATATTTGGCTTAGTGAATGGAATCGATGAATAAATAACTTATCATTCACAACTACTATTCTGGGTACAGAAAGAAAACTATATTTTTACAGATGGAATGGATAAAACCTGATAAAATTATAAAACCCATGCATGCATCATTAGTCCATCCTGTTGACGATATGATACTTTTGGATGATTTACAAGAGCATACAATTTTAAGAAACCTCCACATAAGATACAGAAAAGAAATCATTTACGTAGGTTTTTAAATTAAATATATATTATAAATTTTTCAAAATACTAAAAATAAAATTTCTTTTCTAAGTCCTACATTAAAAATTAATTCTTAAAGTTAAGTCTTGAAATTATTGTGTTAATAAACGAATAATAACTCGTTTAATCTCTCATATTGTTTTGGTCTTGCTATAAAACTATATTTCTTTACAACGTGTATGTGTGTGTATATATATAATTAAAACTATTGCAGACATATATCGCGGATATGTTAGTGGCTGTTAATCCTTTTGAAGTATTAAACATTTATTCCATGAATGAAGTTTCAACGTATTCTGAACGTAAATCAGATTCATTGCCACCGCATATATTTGCTACAAGTGATAAATGTTTTCGAACTATGATAAATACTAGACAAAATCAATGTATTCTCATAAGGTAGATATAATCCTACATCACTGCATACTTGAACTTTCTTCAGTTTAATTCAAATTATATATTATTATATAACTGTAACGATGTTTTAGTGGGGAAAGCGGAGCCGGAAAAACGGAAAGCACAAAATTAATCTTACAGTACTTAACATCCGTCAGTGCAGGCGGTCATTCATGGATTAAACAACAAATTCTTGAAGCGAATCCAATTCTAGAAGGTGGTAATATTGTTTTCACATTTTTTTATTATATATCTAATACATATAATCCCAATTTACAGCTTTCGGCAATGCTAAAACTCAAAAAAATGATAATTCGTCAAGATTTGGCAAATACGTCAACATATACTTTAACAAAAATGGAGAAATCGAAGGAGCTCGGATTGATTACTACTTGTTAGAAAAAAGTAGAGTAGTAATGCAATCAAAGAATGAAAGAAATTATCATATTTTTTATGCAATGCTCGCAGGGCTGACTAGTGAGGAAAAATCAAAACTATACTTAGGAAATGCTTCTGATTACAATTACTTGCCTGGCGTATGTAATTTTAATTTTGTCTCTTCCGTAATAAATAGTTTACTCATAATTTATATAAAATTTGTATTTAAAGTTAATCACATGCAACAATAGAAATGATGCTAAAACTTTTGCGGATGTTAAAGCAGCTACACAAGTACTACATTACGACGAGCAGGCTTTTTCGAATATTATCCATTTACTTGCCATGATACTGCATTTAGGAAACGTGAAATATAAAGCTACAACCAGTGGTGTGTAAGAATGTGTCCTATATCCACACAAAATAATTGATTCTTATCTAAGACATATTTTTCAGAGCACACTGATGCAACTGAAATCCATGACCAAGTTGGCTTAAAAAGATTGAGCGAATTCTTAGGAGTGGATGAAAAGACTTTAAATAATGTTTTAACGAAACGTAGTCTTTTAGTCCAGGAAGAACTAGTCGTAAGTCAATAATAAGTGAAAAGCATTTTTTTCAATCTTCTCTATATTTGTCAATTGATTTACAGATTAGTAATTTATCAAAAGCGCAAGCATTCGAAGTTCGAAATTCATTTGCTAAAATAGTTTATGACAAAATTTTTGAAAGGATAGTTGGAGATATAAATAATACAATACAAAATCTTAAAACGCGCATAAAAAATGCAATTGGGATTCTTGATAATTCAGGATTTGAAAATTTCGATGTTAATAGTTTCGAGCAGTTGTGTATCAATTATGCCAATGAGCATCTGCAACAATTTTTTGTTCAACATATTTTCAAGATAGAACAAGAAAATTATATTACAGAGGAAATATCTTGGAATACTATAAACTTTGATGACAATCAAGAAGTAATTGATCTTATTGGCTTAAAGCCTTTAAATATAATGTCACTTATAGACGAAGAAAGTATTTTTCCAAAGGTACACTGATCCAACTAATTGCAAAATAAATTATTTATCAAAACGTAATGTTCCTATTGTTTTGATGATCAATATGTTACTACTCATTTAAGGGGTCAGATACCAGTTTATTGTCCAAAATTTCTTTGATCCACGGAACAAATAATTGCTTTAAGAAGTCAAAATCCAGTTTGACAAATGAATTTTGTATAAAACATTTTGCAGGGAATGTGCAGTATCAGGTTACTGGTTTTCTCGATAAAAATCGTGACATGTTTTCCTTTGACTTCAAACAGCTTGTAGCAGCTTCAACTAATAAGTTCCTAAAAAGTTTATTTTCTGAAAAAGAACTCCAAATAAAAAATGATAACAACAGAAGATCTACGACTCTAACCACCAAATTTAAAGAATCATTGGAATCTCTTTTGATCACTCTTCAGAAATGCAATCCATTTTTTGTAAGGTGCATTAAACCTAATGATAGCCAATCTTCAAAGGTGTATTTTTTATTCTTATTATTTTTAATCATTCATTAAACTCGATGCTGTTAAATGCTTTTATGTGAATTAAAATGTGTACATAGATAAATAATTTCACTTTTTTAATAGGTTTTTGACAGAACACTATGCATTAGACAACTGCGCTACGCGGGATTAATGGACACAGCAAAAATACGTCGCGCTGGTTATCCGTATCGCTACGACTACGCAGAATTTGCTCAACATTTTTGTGCTCTAATTCAAAAGATTGATACGTCACATATTTCAAACTATAGAAATATAACAAGCCAAATTTGCGATAAGATTTTAAAGGAAAGCCAAAGTGACTATCAACTCGGTCGCACGAAAGTTTTTTTAAAGGAATATCAAAATAATTTACTTGAAATGAAAAAATCGGAGGCCTTAAACGCTTACGCTATTGTAATTCAAAAATATTTTAAGATGTGGATAATTCGAAAAAGGTGACTAATCAAATATATATACAGCATTATTGACCTTTGCCTATCTCAACTGACGTTATTATTTAGATTTTTAAAAGTGAAACTTGCTACACTAATAGTTCAAAAAAATTGGAGGGCATATCGTCAGCGAAAAAATTTCAAAGTAATACGATTGGGTATACTACGTCTTCAATCAAAGATAAGATCAAGATATCACGAAGCTGAATTTCAAAGAAAACGTAGAATCATTATTTCGTTACAAGTAAATAACTTTTACTATTGTAAGTATATCTATTTTGTATTCAAAATTCTTATAAAAACTAAGTACTTTACAGGCTGTATGTCGTCGATATCTTGTGCTTAGATATTGCAAAGAGAAAGTGAGTTAATGAAAACAATTATCTGAGATAATTATTAAGAATATCTAAAATAAGATAGTTCAGGCTTTATAATCTATAACTTTTAGCGGAGTGTTGTTAACCAGAAAAAACTTCAAGCTCTTAAAAATGATCCCAAAAATAATCTTCAAGAAGATTCAAAATCAAGTAAAATAAAATCAACACCATCAATGAACGATCCAGGTTACAGCATTGATTCTATTTTTGATTTTCTTGATAGTGAGACTCAAAATATCAATTCACGGAAGCCTTCCACTGAAGTCCAGAAAGTGAGTAAAAACACATCAAACATTTCACTCGACATGTGATAAACATACAAATTATATTTTTTTATCAGGAAATAGTAAAAAAGAGTTTGTCTGTGAAAAATTCATTACGAATATCTAATGAAATACTTGATTCAGAAATAACGTCTTATGACTTCTATAAATTCGCAGCTATATATTTTACTGCAAACGCAACGCCATATTTTGCTAAAAAGCCTTTAAAACAGTCACTTCTGGATCTTCCTCGTTTATCCGATCAAATGGTGATTTTCAAATTAATGTTAAATTATTAATTCAACATTAATTTATTATATAATGTTATACTAAAATAAATAAATATAACTAGTTATATCTTTTCAGGCAGCCAGAGCATTATCGACTACCATATTTCGATTTATGGGTGATTTAGAGGAACCAGATGCTCCTAATGAAAATTATAGTAGTAAGACGGTTATGAACACAATCTCAGAAATATTGCCAACAAATTGTAACAAACTATTGAATGAAGAAAATCACCATTTTCTAAGAATGACTTTAAAAAAAAAGAATAAACTAAATAATATTATAACAAAAGGTAAATTAATTTATTTATAGCTTTCTAAAACAAGTGATATACATATACATTAAACCTTACATACAATTCCAAAGGAATCATTAATGACGAGTACAATAGTTGGTTAAATAGTAAAAGGTCAAATTTAGAAAAATTGCATTTTATTATTGGTCACGGAATACTTCGTCCAGAACTGAAAGACGAAATCTATTGTCAAATAGTTAAGCAACTCCTTCACAATCCATCTAAATCATCTCATGCAAAAGGTTGGGTACTTCTTTCACTCTGTGTTGGTTGTTTTGCTCCTTCAGAAAAGTTAATAAATTACCTGAAGTCTTTTATCAAAACTGGTCCTTCTGAATATGCGCCGTTTTGTGAAAATAGACTCATAAGAACTTATCAAAATGGTTCTCGGACACAACCACCTTGTTGGACAGAAATGCAGGTTTAGTGTGATAAATATTTTTCTACATTAGTTAAAAAAACATTGTATAATTTTAAAATAACCAATTGAATATTTCGTTTCTATTTTTGAAGTCGGTAAAATACAAACGGCCTATATTTTTGAGTGTGAATTTCATGGATGGGAATTCAAAAGTAATTATGGCTGATCCTGCAAGTACAGCACAAGAGATTGTCGATAGTTTAGCAAGCAGCGTAAAACTTAAAGACACTTTCGGTTTTTCACTTTTTATCGTAATCGATGATAAAATTTTATCTTTGGGTTCAGAAAAGCAAGTGTTTTATTATATTTTTACTATTATAATTGAATTTTATTTTATTTGTAAATATTTACTACAGAGAACACGTGATGGATGCTATATCTCAATGTGAGCAGTATGCAAAGGAACAGGGTAATTCGGAACGTGAAGCTTCATGGCAGCTTTTATATCGAAAAGAAATATTTACACCTTGGCATAATCCAACTGAAGATCAAACTGCTACAGATCTTATATATCACCAAATATGTAAGGGGTTGAAATCTGGAGAATATAGGTGCCATAACGTAAATAATGTTCTTGTATATTGTTTTTTAAATTATACAATTGTAAATAAACTTGTTATCTCATATTCAAGGAAAATGATCTAGCTATACTTATTGCGCAACAATTGCATGTGCAATATCATGTAATACCAACAAATTTACGAAGTATTCTACATTTATATGTACCAAATCAACTTCTTCAAGGAAACACGAAAGAAGTATCTTCTAGATTAGAAAAATTAGTTATCGACAGTTTTCAAAAGGTATGTGGAAAAGCTTTTCTATAGGTATTGACAGTGTTTTTTGTTAATATTATATTTTTTTAGGAATTGAAGACAGTTAACGATCCCATGAAAACTAAAGCAAACATTTTAATGTACGCTAAAGATAGTTGGCCTCTACTATTTTCTAAATTCTACGAAACTAACAAAATTTTTAATCCAGAATCGAATTTATCTGAAATAATCATTGCGGTGAATTCTTTAGGCATTTATTTTATTGATGATAAAGAAAATATTATCCAACAATTTTCTTACCCCCAAATATCAGAAGTGAATTATCAAAAGTAAAACAATCAAAAATCAAATTTATTTATTTTTGTAAAAGTCATCTGATTACAAACTATAATTTTCAAACCTTTTTTTCAGAAGTGAAAATGCGATTCTTCACAACCTGACAATTTCAACAATACAAAGAGAGGAATTTGTTTTTCAAAGTATAACAGCTGAAAGTTTTGTTAAGCTTGTGAATTATATAATGGATGGTCTTAAACAAAGATCGGTTTATGTAGTTGCGATTCAAGATTACGCGAATAATGGCAAGTTTTTTTTCAAAATACAAACTTTTTATTAGTTTATTTTGATGATTTGACTTTTTATTTATCAAATAGAAGAGACAGGGACTAATTTAAACTTCAAAAAAGGAGATATTATAAGATTAACAGATGGTTGTACAGGCAATGATATTATAACATCTCAATGGAGTATAGGTGAAAAAAATGGTGTAAGAGGGAAATTTCCTTCTGAATACGTGTACGTTTTACCAATAATAGATAAGCCATCGCCACAGTTATCCGTATGTTTAAAACCTTAATTATATTATATATTTTACAAAATATAACCATTGACATAATATTATAATTATTTACTTTCAGGAAATGTTTAAAGCAGACTTCACATCAAAAACCTCAAATTCAATAAAATACGAATTACATCATAATCAGAAAAACGATAACTTTTATACGTTGAAGAAATTCTCAGGTGAACACTTCCGGCCCAGTATAAAACCTACCCTTACAACCAGATCTTTCGTATCCACAATACATACTATTTCCGAAAAATTATGGAAACATACAAGAGAACCCATCAAAGCTCCTTTACTCGCAAAATTATCGAACAAAGATAAACAGTTCCAACAAGCTGTACAGATGTTTACAAATATACTAAGATATATGGGCGACCTTCCGTGTAATAGACAGAGCATCGCTACTGAAATCACTGATCAAATTTTCGGAATAGCCCTGCAGGATGTGAGAATATTGTTTTCAAACATAATATCCCTTATTTTAACTAAACACAATATTAAATTTATGTATTTTATATAGGAATTATTACGAGATGAAATTTATTGTCAATTAATGCGACAATTAACTGACAATAAAATACGTCTAAGCGAGGAACGTGGTTGGGAATTGATGTGGATGGCGGTCGGAATAATGCCATGCAGTTCAACAGTGCGCAAAGAGTTAGAACAATTTCTGCATTCCCGAGATAACGCCATGACAAAAGACTGCTTAAGTAGACTGAATCGGATAATTAAATCTGGTTCGGTTAGAATATATCCTCCATATATTCTAGAAGTTGAAGCTATTCGATTTAAAAATCCACAAGTCACCCACAAAGTTTACTTTCCAGACGGCACGAATGAAACATTTGAGGTACATCATTATTTTTCAAATTTATCTCCTGTGCACGCATTATATTTTATTTATGTTTAGGTTCATTCGGCAACGCGTGGCATGGACATGTGTGAAGAAATATCGAAAAAGTTACAACTTCGTAGTAGTGCAAGTTTCAGCCTCTATTTTCAAATTGCCGATCGCCTCATTTCCATGCCACAATATTATTTCTTTTTCGATTTTATCCGGGAAGTAATCGATTGGGTAATCCGCCTTAAACGTGTAAACTCTGATGTGACATTTGATACAAAATATCAAGTCCTTTTTATGAAGAAAATATGGATTGACTGTCTTCCTGGACGGGACAAAAATAGCGATTCTAAATTTCACTTTTATCAGGAAGTAGTTAAGTACCTGCGCGGATATCACAAGTGTAATAAGCAGGACGCGATAGAATTGGCAGCGTTAATTTATACGAGTGGACATGCTGATAGTAAAGAAGAGTTGTCGCAAATACAGTAATGGTTTGCTAGCTAACAGCCATATTCTAATCTAGTTAAAATTAATAATAAATATTTTTTGTTTTACAGTTGCAAACTTCAGGAGTACATACCTGTGGACATGATAGATCTTATGGCTCCTAAGGAATGGAAAAAACGTATAAGTGTAGCCTACAATTATACCAAGAGTCAGTGCTGTTTGCTAACAGTAGCGCTTTTCCAACCCATTGACTAAGACGTATGAATAAAATAACCTAACTTCTTTATTTTTATGATTCAAGGTTTAAGGCAGGATGAAGCAAAGGAGCGATTCTTACGGCGAGTCTATCAGTGGCCGACCTTCGGCTCTTCATTCTTTGAAATTCGCCAGACAACAGACACCAAATTACCTGAGAAACTTGTTTTGGCTATCAACAAAAATGGTGTTAGCATCATTGATCCACGCACCAAAGAAATTCTATCAATGCATAGTTTCAGTGACATCAGTAGCTGGTCATCCGGTGATAACTACTTTCACATGACCATCGGAAACTTTATGAGTGGTCGCAAACTGCTTTGCAAAACAGCCCTTGGTTACAAAATGGATGATCTAATCTTGTCATATATCGATTACCTTCAGGGTAATTTAAGTCTTAAGAATCACAAGTCATACTTGTGAAATTAAACCTCGTAGAGTAGAAATAGCAGTGTAAAGTAAACCAAATAAAGATTCGTATTTTTTATTATAAATTTCATTAAATTCAATACATCTCATATTATTTTTGAAACTAAAAAATAGTTTTTTAATCTTTTATTTATTTATACGAAATTACTTGCAATTAATCAATAACACCGTTTACTTTGACTCATTAGCAACTTTAGTGATTTTTGTATACCCCGAGTCCGCACACAAACCATCGATATGATCTTGCATTGAATTTTTCACCATTACTGTCAAGTGGTTGTTGCTGTACTGTACATTAACTGATATATATATTAATTTTACTTCCAAATATGCATTTGTCGATTCAATACTACGAAAAATAAAAATTTTAATAATATGGTATAAAACATTAAATTTCTTTTCTTTATCAAATATGCATGATTTTCTTGCTTTAATCCGCTACTGTGGTCATATTTGCTAGATTAGATCAAAGATAATCAGGGTGGTGAATTGAATTATATACTGTTAATGGAATTACCTTATTATGGAATCATCTAGTGTCCTTGAACCTGATGGTAAATATTTTTTGTTTTTGCTATTTCTTATTTCAATATGATTAAATATGAATTTGAACGCAGATTCCGTAGGTTGAATTTCCAGAACGTGAGATCCATGGTATACTTTTACAGCTATTTTATTTTCTTTCGCAACTTTAGCAAGAATAACAAAACTAAAGTGCACGAAATCGCCAGATATAAGCGCCCAATCTGTTAATTTTGTGGACTCTTTTTCATTGTTATTTAAAATAATTGTATCGGAAAAAATAGTACAAATTTCTAAAATTAAACACAGTAAATAATGATGATATTAATAAATAACAGATAAGCAAAGTAATAAAAATTTAACAAAAAATATTGATTTTGATATCCATAAAGGCATACATACTGGTAAAAAGTAAGTGTACGTCATTTGATTGACTCTTTAAAGCAATAAAATCTAATGGGAAGGTATGAACTTCGTAAGATAATAAAGGTGTAAAAACATATATATTCGAACCCTTAGACGATAGAATTAAATTTATTCTTAAATGACCTACTTCAACATTGGATTTCAAATTCTTTACTTTCGAATAGTACAATATTGACATCATTTCTTGGGAAATCTACGCATGGTTTATAATAGTAATTTATAAAATTCGATTGAATGTATATATAATGTATAAAGTTTTGATTAGAATAATTAAATACCTTCGAAAATGTAAGATTAACATCATATACAATTTCCCGTAAATGTTGATTATCTAATGTTTTAAATAAATTATTTTTAAAAAAATATGTAGATTCTGAAGTATTTCCAAATGGAATGAAATTATTTTTATCTTCCAAACATTTATGATTTACATCTTGCTTCATATTGTTACAATCTTTTATAATGGAAGTTGTCATAGTACCATTAATAAAGTGACGGCCAGTACCACATTTATCTAATTCTGAAATATCAACGTTAAAAGTAATCTTCCAACTTATTCTGGAATTCCTTGATAAATTAAACTTATATGACTGTATACATCCCTACATAAACCATTAATACTCGTAGTTCATCAAGCGTAAAGTTACTTTATTACTGATTGATATGTTCAACTTACTACTACATTTTTTCTTCCAGGCATTCTTTGAATGAAATGAACTTCCATATCATTGGTATAGTTATTATTATTATTATTATTATTATTATTATTATGCAGAGTAACATTAAATCCCCAGAAATTGACCGACGACAAATTAGAGGACGATATAGTATTTACAAAACTGTAAAAATAAAAATCTTCAGATATTGATGATATATGATTGAAATTGCTATCCATTTGTTTAAATTTTGTTGCCCAAGCCAAACCGATTTCAACCTATAGAATAATGATATACAGTAATTACATTACGACTCTTGATTCATTTCTCTATTTCAATAACCTTTAAAAAACCTACATATGATATGTTATCAACATCCTCGACAACATAAATCATGTTTTTGCAAGTGCCAGGAATTGGTGACATCATATTATTAACGATCTCATGTGATACTAACAAAAACAGCGCGTAGATAGGATCATTCCTATAAATAATTATTGTAATAAATTATAAAATATTACGTGCGTGGCAAAGTCATATCATGTTATTTCAAATGAAGTGAATTGTTTACCCTGTCTCGGTATCTACATTTTTCAAAATTTTGAACCATTCTTCGTTTAATAAAATTAAATTGTCACTGTCGCAATCGACCAATGATTGCAAATATTTCAAACCTACGTTTTGCAAATCAAACGTTTCCTGATGATTCATTAAGTACTTTGAATCTGAATTGATAAATTTATAATGCAAGCACGCAGGGCAATGATCCTTCAACAGATTATTTTCATCGCCAAATATTGTTACAAGACTACCAACATGTTTACGTATTTTTCTGGTCTTAGTATTTGGCGATCTCAAAAATTTCAATTTTAAGTTATGTCCATCTAAATCATATAAAAGTTCTAATTCTATCGGAAAGACGACGTCAATCGTTGAAGCTCTTTGAACTGAATGAAAAATATCAGCAATGGGATTGTATGCTTCTATTTGATAAGATGTTTGCAACCAGATACGATTATCGCTGTTTATTTTTAAACTAAAAATTGAATTTGAAGTTGCGAATTCTATTTTTGTACGAGTAGATAAAAGTAATGGTTGCTGGTTCGAAAATGTTATTGGAAGACCCATATCAGAAGAAACAATCATTTTAATCAAATGCATGTATGACAAACTTTGCCAGTTAATTTCGACTTTTTTTTTATCGAAATCTGAGTGATGTTGCACAAGAGTTCTTATTGCACTTAACATGGTCTCGCCATGTAAATGTGCATTGTAAATAGAAGAAACTTGAACAACGCGTCCACGAGACAACGCGAACATGTCAACGTAACCAGTTTCGGACATTGTAGAATCATATCCTTTAGTCTTTCGTAAAATTTCTTTCACACTTTCATCAATTATTATTACCTTATTATTGATCATAATCTGTTTCCAGATATTGAGTATTGAACCAAGAATGTTTGTATTCCAATAAATCTAACATTATAAACAAAAATATTAAATATTTTCATTACACTGTACTTATTTAACATATTTAAACTGTATATAAGTGAAAAAAAGTTTTATCATTAATGAATACTCACCCCCCAAACGGGACTAGATCTCCTTCCAATTGACTGATAATACTCGAAAAAACCCATTCTCGGCAATCCCGATTGATCATCAATGTTCATTGCCAGTTTGTACGTTTCTCCGTAACCGTATTTTGAATCTAAATAATCAACTATGTAACTCCCTGATATGGGTCCGAAAATATTTCTATTTTTAGTCAAGCGCCAAATTTTTCTTGCCAACTCCATAACAGGCCTCAAACATGGTTCTTTCAAATGAGCAAGGCTTTTCATTGTAGTATAATGATAATTATAAAGATGCCTATTTTGCTCGTTAACCATGAACCAGTGAATATTCATAGCACGCTGCGTATCTG
Source organism: Muscidifurax raptorellus (assembly GCA_020010945.3). Classification (NCBI taxonomy): domain Eukaryota; kingdom Metazoa; phylum Arthropoda; class Insecta; order Hymenoptera; family Pteromalidae; genus Muscidifurax; species Muscidifurax raptorellus. Next base: position 27,634,133 of record CM052081.1, on the reverse strand, counting down.
GTAGCTGGCTTATTAACATATCATAAGCCATAATTCGTAACTGCAGCGAGTTCATTGAATCCGACAAAATGGGCCAAAATAAATTATTTACTAGCTCTTTGTCGTGGTTTATCGCTTGGGTCACAGCAAATGTTGCAGCCAGGCGGATCTGCTCTTGTCTTGACTTATGAATCACCAGTTCTCCACTAATAATAGGAATAAGTATTCGTTCAATATTGCCGACTTGAATATTCCGCAATGCCATAAGGTGAACCAACTTCATTTCATAGTTCGAATTAGTAGTATCTAAAATACAAAAATCACAGTACATTGATTGATATAATGTCGAAGATCTTCTAATGTCTTACTTATTATAGATTTTGCAACCTTGCAAATATACACCGATATATTGGATGTACTTCTCTAACAGTGGTGGATTTGCTATTTTTAAAATAGCAGATTTTTTTACTTGCTTTGATTTGAAATATTTACTTGAATTATTCATTTGAAAAAATTCTTCCATTTGAAAGAGCAATTTTTCAGTTGGATGCCTAACATAAGATGGAAATTTCGTTAGTATAGATATTAGATCATTGTCAGACACGTCATACTTTTGATGCGTAAAAATATTCAATATAAATGAACAAGAAGAAGTGGTTCCAATATGTGGCAACATTTCTAAGAATATTTTCCTGTTCAACACATAAAATAGGAATTACTAATACTTTAGTATTAAAAAGTAAATATTACACCACACTCATGCTTAAAAAATCATAATAGTGAACATGCACAAATTACCTTGCGATTTCTTCCCTAGTTGTTTTAGGATTGCGAATACCATCATAAAGTTCCTTCATAGAATCAATATCTAAACTAGTCATACTTATTATTAATCTGTTAAATAACTGTTCATGTTTAACATTTAAATCAGCAATAAGTAAACTATGCTCTTCTATATATTCAGCGACTTCGAATATTATTTTATTAATTTTTAATATGAGACTAGAGCTATTTACTTTGTGTCTATCATAAGTAATATCTTCCATAAAGTTGACGATATCTATTTGTTTTTCGAACGTAAACTCAGTGGTCATCGATATAGACTGAAAATCCACTTTCGGAAAAGCAATTGTCTTTATTGGATGCTTCACAAACTCTAAAGTTTGCCTGGAATCCAACTATGTTTATAGTATTTGATGTTGATTCATATATATTATAATTTAGTTTTCGAAATAATTTTGATTACCTTAACTCTATGCGATGAATCTCTGACATATGCATAAAAGGAAAATAGTAAAGGGATTCAAAAGAAGACAATTTGTTTAAAAATAAAGATGACGCAGATTTTTCAAGATACATTTCCTTACGTGTAGACACTATTAGATCTTCCTTTAAATTTAAAGTGTATGCAATAAGAAATAATATAATTCAAAAGATAAGATTAGTCATGTTAAACAAAAATACCTCTCGTTCAACATAACACCTAAAATTTTCAGAATGACTAAACGCTTTTTGAATAAATTTTGTACATGTTTTAGGGTCATAAAACTTTTTTATAACTATACCATTAGATTCTGAAAATTCTTGATAATTTAATGTATGTACGTTGTACGAAACCGAGCATAATCCATGTACTGTGTGCTAACGAAAAAATATATACTTAATGTGTAAAAAGTAAGGAAATTTTATGAAATATATTTATATTACTAATACCTCATCCGTTAAGAAAGCACTGTGGCGAAAACTATCGTTTAAATCTATAGTTGATATGTCGAATTGCAAGCTAGCTGCAATGGCTTTCTTTATGTTCTTTGACCAAGCAGACTCAATGTTTTGAAATTTTAAACCTTCCAGCTTAAAAAGCAAATCATTTTATCGTAATAAAATTTTTTATTGCTTATATTACTAATATAACAATATGTTTAACTCGCCATATTTATTTCATTATAAATAGCCAAAAAAGGTTCTTGCAACAGTAACGAAATTTTATCAGAAACTATAAATCTCTTTCTACTTTCCTTTCCAAAACAATCAGGCCCATTGTATATAGAATATTCAATATTTGACAAGTGTAATAAATAAGCGTTGTTCATATTCGAATCTTCAGTGTATGCGCGAACCTGGAGATTTCCATATATTTCAAAACTAGACACGTACGGCGTTTGTTCGTCTACGCCAATCTTTACTTCGCCCATATACTTGTACAAGGTATCATTATTTGGAAGAAGAACAGCTTTAAAATAGTTTTAAAAAAAAATTATTAATGCTTGTAATATAAAATAGATGATAATCATAGAACCATACATGTCTTTTGCGTTTACATTAAAAATAAAACAATAAACTATTATGTATTGACTATATATACAGAATTTAAATTTGATAACGATTTTATGATAAATATTATACCTCCTATAACATATGGTAGTACAAAGTAGAAGAAAACCACAAAATGTTTTGATGACATCATGATTCAATGCTAATTAATAATTTTTTTTATAAAAGTATATTTTAGAATCTTTACTTAATATAACCTAAATTTAAAAACATTGCACTGTTAAGTAAACCTCTTTACTGATCGATCACGGTAAACTGTTATTGGATCTATATAAATGCCTAGTACTATGATAACCTTTTGCATATATTTGATTAAAACTGATAACCTTCTTATATGGCGCGTGTTCAGATTTTTTCAAATTGTAAGGAAGTGAATTTTTTTATGTATATTATGTACTATAAATATTGTAATAAATTTGCTTACTCGTAATCATTAAGATATCAATAGAATTTCCTCATATTTTTACCACTGTCGATCACTATTTTTTTTATAAAACTATACATCTTAGAGCTATTTTTTCTAAACGTCATGATCTCATGAAGAAAATATTATATCGTGGCAGAGATAAATTCAACTCATCGCTGTTCGTGGCTCCTATGAACATTAGTGACATTCGTGACATTTCATTCCTATTCGCTTCGTGTAAGCCTGGCGGTACCCTCACTTGAGCAGATTGTCCTATGTTAAATCTTACGGACGGAAAATAGTCCGAGCGGACGCCACGAGCGTACTCATAAGACTTTTCCCATAAGATCGCGTGTTAAAAAAGTCATCAGTGCTAGCCCTCCTCTCCAAGGGATTGCACGGAGCAAATAACCGTAAAAATAATAAATTTTTTAAATTTAAGGCGAAGACTAGTACATTTCAGTATCTAAAGGTACAAAAGTGTGCCTGCCTTGCATAAACTAAATAACAAATATATAAACTATTTTTTTGTAGCCAGAACTTAAAAGGTAATGCTTAGTTTCCTCTATAGGAAAGTGTGTTAGTTTTAGTCAGTAATTTGAAATTTGCTAGTCTTCGATACAAGCATCAACATTGACTTATTATTTTTAAATTTAAATAAAAAAAATTTCATTTTAAAAATGACAAAAACTGGCTTAACCTACTAATAAATCATAGAATAGAACGTATAAATTATTTGATTCAAAGAACAATAATTGAATCATTATATTACGTTTTATTCATAAAAATGAATTCACATGCAGTAGTGAATACAAAATATATTTTAGTAGGGTAATAGTAATAGCATTACAGATACGATTAATCATATGTTAGACAAAAATAATAATTTACTCTTCCCGCAGAATAGTTATGCTATTTTTACTGTAATAAACAGAAATCTGAATATCCTTTGGTCCAATCGTGATATAATCATCAACTTGTAATAATCTACAAAATATAATAAAACATTATTAAACATGCATATATATTTGTGAAAAAATATTACATAACAGATGATATTTTAATATTTATAAACAACTAATGTTATTACTAATATTATCCTAATATATTGGATTTATTTAATCATATAACACGAAAGTTTACAAGCTTCGGGTTATAATACTTTTTTGCCTAATATATATCACGAAAGCTATACTTGTCAAGATATGAATTTATTGATTGACATATATTTATATTAAAGCTCAACTTAATAAAAACGTACATGAATATATATTCCGTAGGTGGTCCATCGTCGCTAGTTAGATACATTCTCTCCTTTAAACCAACAGATTTTTTGTCAAAATATATCGAGAGATTGAGGGCTGGATCATTTGACGAGCTAGAACATAATTTTTATTTAATTCATGAAGCAGCAAAGATCCAATATTTGTGTTTCAATATTTTATTTCGTATTGTACGAATTATTTCGTATTATACTATTACCCTTCATTATTAAAATAAAACTTTTTCGTTGGTTCGATAATTAATTCGTGACTTTTGAAATCAAATTTAACAGAAAGTTCATCATCATCCACTAATTTAACATATATACTGTAGTTGTTGCCTATTTTATCGGCATAAATTCTTTTCCAACTTGTCAAGTTGGCATTACTTATAACTTTATTTTTATCAAAAAGGATGATTTTTGGAAATACGTTTGTTACCTCTACCGTAATAAAAACATAATTTATTCAATATGCAGAGAAATAAAATAAATTCATGTTATTTTTATTGTCGAATAAGAGTCAGTCACTTACTAATAGAATCATTCATGAATTTATAGATGAATGCTTTAGAATAAAATACGTTATCTGTTAGAGTTTCGATGAAAGTAAAATTGTTTAAGGAACGCTGAGTGATTGGATAGTCAATCTCATATGTCATCGTATCAACCAACGCTCTACTTATAGGAGAAACTAATTTAATATTAATTCCTGGCCAGTCATTTTTTACTTTTTCCAACATGGAATTTGTAACGAGGAGAAACATCATAGGTATCTGAAAAATCGTAATTTTATAAATTTACTAAAATATAAAATGTTTTTGCTTCATACCTATTTATTTATTAATATCCGAGAATGAGTCATCATCAAAGAATTATATACTTACACCTTTATGATTAAAGTTTAAGGTGTAGTGTCGTAACGTAGTATTTACTATTGATTCATGAATACAGTCCCAAGTTAATGGAAAAGATCCAGGAGGATGAGCAAATAATGGCGTTGCTTTTTGATGTGCACAGCGACTATTATGAGCATGTTTTGCTAATGCAGCTAAATGATTTTCAGACATTTTACCAATCAAATTACTGTCAATAGAAAGAATGCTATCTGAACACGAGTCATCTATTGAAAATCCAAATGTTGCACGAACATCTGTATTTGTATATAAAAGTGTCACTTCAGATGGCAAATGAGTATCTGAGACGTTGGGATAATTTCTCTGCACATCGCAGCAAAACTATGAAAAAAATTTAATTAATAAAAATGCTAATTACTGTATATATTGAAAGAAAAAATTAATTAATTATTATTTTAGAATGTCATATGTAAAAATAACAGACAATTTTATATTATAATCATAAAATAAATTGTAGCATACAACTAAGTTTTTCCGCTCATCATGCTTTTTAGAGAATTTCATTTTTAAGTTGCTCGAAATGTATCCTTGAGTAGTATCAGCATTAATATTAAGGATACCAAGATTGCTGACAGAATAATCGAGGGTTTTTCTAGCTACTAAAGATAATTTTATATCAAATTTAAATCCTGGTAAAGTATACCAAGGCTCTGCAGGTGACTGTAGTATTTGTATATTGCTGTTTATTTTTAGTTCAAGCTATAATTATTACATTTTTAAGATAAATCAGCATAAATAATAATATCAATACGTATCAACAGAAACTGTTAAATTAATTTTGATATTACCTGTGAAACTGTTTTTCTCAAATCTGGACTTATTTTAAATATTATTCCACAATTGTTAATGTGTTTTTCCGTCAATTTATCTGTACCAAAAAGTCCACGATATAACCTAAAATTTATAATAATTACTCAAAATGGCTCTACCAGTATATATAGTAATTCGATGTGACTGAAAATTTCAAACGCAATCCAAGACTCAAAATATCTGTTTTTCGTCTTTTTATAACAAAAATATCAGAAAACAAATATAATACTAGTTTTCTTTTCTTTTTAGATTAACAATATTTATAATTACTTACCTTTGATGTACAATATTTTCATAAAAGTCGCAGTCGTATACGATGCTTGTGCTACTTAAACCGAAGAAATCAAATGTTTTATGTTCAACTTTATTAGTTAATTTCTGAGAGTCAGTTGAAGTTCTTGCCAACTCGTATCCACATGTATCGCCACAGTCTACAGCACCGAGATCTTTTTTCTTATTAATCATTACATTTACGGCAGTATATAGTGTACCACCGCGATTATTTTTAAATGAATTTTCATCTTCATCTTCATCTACGATTACAGCATAGATGATATTCCAAGTATCATTAGAAGCATCATAAATCGTGGATAATTTTGTTGGTATGAACATATCGAATAATTTCGTTCTTCTAACTGAATGCATTAGTTCATTATAAATATTATAAACCGAAGCGCCGATAAATCCATCCTCCCAACTAGCAAAAGTTATACTGGAGGTAACGTTGATCATATGTTCTTGAATTTGTGTATCGTCATCAATTTCTATTTTTCTAAGAGAGGGTATTTTGTGTTCGAAAATAGCATCCATTCCCAAAACAGTTGGAATAGAAAAACTCGTGAATGTTTGATATTCAAAATGTGGCTCATCGCTAATAGCTTTTATATAGTCACATAATTTTGCTAACAAATCAGATGATCTTTTCTCAATATCTTTTGATAAAATAAAAGTATGTACGTCATTAATCCAATTCGCTGATTTTAGCCACACATCGAATGTCACATCTGAGTGTTGTGACTTAGCTTTTTCTAACATTGTCATTTCGGCATTAGTGTACCAATAAAGCTGAAATTTTATTAGAATTATATATATCTATGGTTAGTTTAAATAATAAAGTTGACTAAATACTTGTGTACCTTTCTCAATTATTTTTAATATTTTACGAAAAAATGCATTTATTTCTAACAACGTGCAAAAAATGGTCATTATACGAATTATTCACACAACATAGATAGTGCTCGGACCTGCGTTTTTTTAGAAAAATCTACTCTTGGAAAAATCATCTACTAGATCTAAAAGTAAACTGTTACTTACTCCCTGAGAAACGTCTATCTTATTCCCTTTGTTTTCTAAAACCTCATATTTGAGAGATGTAGCAAAGCCATTATCAAGTACATTAGAGAGTCGGATATTGTTGTTTGACCCAAGCCTCGGCGAGATCATCAAAACTTTAAGAAAGCTGAGAACAAACGTTTTCAATTGGTCGTTCAGCGGTATGATCGAACTCCTCGACATCGTCTTCCACACGGAAGCGTGCTTCATCCGAGCGGCGATATTATTCATTTCTTTTGGCAAAGCGTCCAACTGCTTAAGATTTTGTATATTGGATCGATGATAGTTTTGAATATGCTCATCATCAAGCATTGACAGTCCAAGGTCAAGTGTGCCTAGTTCATCAGAACCCAATGTGAGAACGTTAAAAAGGACGTCGTAGGCAGCGAGCCGCAGGCTCCGTGGCTCTTTGTCATCAAGGAGAATATATTCCAAGCTCTGAATCGCTGAGTCGTCATTAAGATCGATGATACGCGACAAAGAATGAATGGCAGTCATGCGAAGCCGATTAGTTACTAACGAGTCTTCTGTTGAACTGTTTCTACGTAAAAGAATTGGTGCAAGGAACTTGATGGCTTCGTGACTACGAGTGTTACCAAGGGCATGCAGATAAACGAGCTTCATTTCTGTCGTTTCTGCAACTATAAGCAAATATTTCAATAAGACTCGTTCAACACAAAATCTTATACATATTGATTAATCATACTTACATTCAAATGCATTACTAAAGTGGTTCAAATATTTTTCCATCATAATGTCATCTGGTGCATTCGAATCTTTATATACTCTGCTTATCAGGTAAGCATAGCTTAGTATGCTACTCTTTTTAACGGAAGCTGGTAATCCATTGTTTATTAAAATTAATTCTTCTAAATCGAGCAATAATTCTTTTGTCGGTTGTCGAACAAATGACGGCAATATTTTTAATATTCTAACTGATAATTTTTCAGAAATGTTCTTATTCATGATCATATCTCTTAGAAATAGTGAACTAGATTTTGTACCCACGTAAGGAATCATTTGGATGAATATGGACCTAAAAAAAGATCGTAAAATTAAAATATCGTTTATCATATAATCCTACATTAACATTGTTTACAAACCTTAATTCTTGTGTTTCTGGCGAATTGATAGTCCCTATTTCATTATATAATTTCTCTAGATTCTCGATATTCAATTCATCTAGAGCTGTCTGTATTCTGTTTAATAGTTGTTGATTCACAACGTCAGGTTTGTGTTGAATCAAACGATTTTCTTTCATATAACCACTAACCGTATTGAAAAGCTCCTTTATTTTTTCAAGATTTTTCACATTATCTACGTTCGTCATATTATTATTTTCAAAATTGTTCACATCGTCTACATTCATCATGTCATTTCTATTATCAAAAGATATTAGTGTATCGGAACTCGTAGTATTTTTGTAAACCATGTTTTGTCTGAAAACGGAAATATTTGTGACAAATATAACTGGCGTAAACTGTACGTTAATGATTTTTAAAACTTACTTCATTTGCACAAAGGTAGGCTGCGTGATTTTAGGCACTACTATATCTGCATATAATATTTCCGGGATCATATCCCATACATAATTTTCAACACATAGAAGGTCCTTAAGAACGGGCTTACTGGACTCAAAGCCTAGCTCATACATGCACCGCATATTCGTATTCATTTGACTCTAGATGTTATCGAATTATAATATCAATAACATGTAACTATAAGTATATTCTCATACAACATTATCCTACCTTAATATTCTGTGTATAATCTTTGTAATATGCATTGTAGCCACGAATGTCATGTATAAAGTTGTCACATTCATCGGGTTTGTAAGTCTTAGTAAGAGTAATATATGATTTTTCTGATTGAAGCATATTCTGAAGCAAATTCTTTGCGAAATATTTTACATCACAGTTTCCATGGATAGTTTGCTTTTGTTAATAAAAGAGAATTATTATTGAGTATAAATTAATATCATATACGTAATGCTAATTTAGCTATCTAGAAATGTATTACTTCTTTTAAAATCACTTCGTGGTCTGTAGATTTTGCTATTAGATCTAAAGTCGTCTTCCAATTGGATTGCAATCCTAATGCAATAGATTTTTTAATATTTTTAATTTCCTCTGTTTCATTTCTATAAGTCTTGATAGCTTCTAACTATAACATAATTATTTCATAGAAAGTATAGTACTACATTATCAAATATTCAATAGATTGAAATATACATCATAGTTTAAAATAAAATTACGTTTTGTATAAAAAGTTATTTAGTATACAAATACTCACTCTACACTGTATAAAAAAAGTTATATGAAACTAAGTTACCTCGCCATCTTTTCTGTAAATAGCTAAAAATGGATTTTGCAATCCATTTATCTCCTTTGTTATGGGATGCAAATTTCTTGTTAGAAAAGTTTCTCGCCCATAAAAAGCGTCGTGTTTCAAATCAGCCAGTAAAATCACGTAAGTGTTTCTTTCTTCTTGCTCATTAGTTGACCTTTGTTGTACTTTAAGAAATCCATTTATTAAGAACTTTGAAACATACGTTGCCGGTTCTTCTACTCCAACTCTAACTTCTGCTGTATACTCATAGATGCGAACATTTCTATCGAGTGCTAATGTTGCTGGTGCTAACAAAGAACAATTATTGTTGTCATTTCCGTTAAGTACCATGTCAACACGTTACAACTATAATAAATTTGTATAACTCACCAAAAAGAATATTGCAAAATATAAGCCACGCCAATGCTGTTAGAATAAAAAAATGTATATATTTGTGTATTGCACACATATATTCTTTATACCACGTTTTTATTATTTAATTTTTATGATAATTATTTGGTTGCTTGTAACGAAATAAAGAAAAAGAAATAGTCACAAGTACATAAAATCGCAAGCACAAAAGTCACAAGCACATGAAAATCGAAATGTCTCCTAAATAAAATGTTTATAACATATAGAAAAATCTCCTCACCAGCAAAGAACCGAATTCCGTCACCCATCGTACTAAATCAGAACTACTTTACTGCGAGACTGCGAGTGCTCTACAGCGAGTAGCTGCTTGCACTGCGTTCAAGCGATGAGCTCATCTGCATAGTTATATGCACTATACCAAACGAATATAATACTTTCAAAGCGGCCAATGGAGATAGCTTCGGACATATTATACAGGAAGCTTTGATTAAATTTGCAGAATATTGATAAATCATTATAAACATTGTAATATTCAAATATATTGAATGAATTAATCTGTAGACTTTCAAAACATTTTCATCCACATATAATAGGTAGGAGGAAGTCCGCTCACTAATTGGATCGAATTAGATGATTGAATGATTACAGTATATATAACAAACAGTTTAAAAACCATTCAATTATTTTATGAAAATTTCTTTAAAAAATGTATACTATACTAAAAGATTATAACGAAAAATTGTATTTCATTGCATAAGATGCCTTATAAATTTAGATGTCGTTATTTCCTGTGTGTTCGGATTTTTATTTGTTGTTTGATTTAACATAGCACATTCCTTCTCAACAACTTTAAATTTGATATATGAATTTAGGGCATTTTTAAATTCACCTGATGGATGTTTTAAATAAAAAATATAAACATGAAATAGGTTTCCAAATGTTTTTATTCAATATTTTTTAACGTGAGAATACTTTTAATAATGAGATGAATAATTAAAATACTTTACACTTAAAATAATCTAGACTTATTCAAAATAAAATAATTGTGCATGATATTTAATGTCATTTTATGACTTAAATGATTAAATAACTTATACAGTAGAAAAAAATGTATCCTAGTGTTTATTATTTCTCTTTAAGAACTGCCGTAAACGAGAGGGGCATGTTGGGCATACATTGTAGAGCCCATATGACCACACATTCCATCAATAGATCTATCCCAAACGATGTGCGGAAGTATGATAACATTATAGGGCGTGTAGTACAATTTACCTATGAAAAACTTGCTCGCCTCGATGGACAGTAATTGATTAACCATCATAAATCTATAGAACACATATTTTTTAAATTCAATTATTCAAAAATTTATATTACATGCCTTTCTAAAAATGAATTTCAAAATATAAATGATGTTTAAAAATTAACGTTACAAACCTAAAATTAATGTTATCTTCTGTTGGTATTACTGTCCCCTTTTCGTAATCCATAATTACTGCGCCATCCAGTATAACTATTGGTTTGGATTGTCCAGGCTTTACTTCCAAAACATGATCGTTGGTATATATTTTTAGGGCGACTTTATTTTCTTGTTCAGCCTTTACAAGTATAGCATAGCTCAGAAGTGCATAATCACCGGTCATAAGAGTCCAGTCTTTCAAATCCATTGAAATGGTTTGATTCAGATCATTTATTAGGTCGCTCGCATGAACAATGCATGGTCCTTAAAAAATGATGAAATTTGTGATGTATGTCTACACATTATGAATATTACATTTTCTAAACAAAATGATCTTACGTATATCGCCCTTATAGAAGTCAACTAGGAAACTAGTACTAAATCCAGTATTATCCAAAACTAAGTCATTGTGTCGATCTTCTTCATCTTCTGGACCATACAAAACGTCGTCTAGTTCATAAGAGTAGTAAGGATTCATTACTGTTATATTACTATAATTATCTTTCACAGAATATACGAATGAAAGCTTGACATTTCCTGGTTCAGTATGCTCTGGTTTATATGTTATATGCGGTAAGTTGTCGAGACGTAAATAATCATCCAGCATCGCTAGTTTAGCAAGAATTTCATGCGAGATCTAAAAAGTTAAAATAAGAATCTCAAACTGTTTTTTTTTCTTTTTGATAATAGCCATTTATAATTTCCAAATTACCTGCTTATAAGTAACATCAATAATGTACTTTCTTAATGTAGTGCCTTTTACTGCTTGATATAAGCAATTCCAGTCCAACTTTTGAGTGATGTCTAAGTCAAGAGGATTTGATGGATTTTTGAAACATGACCCAGTTTTAACATTTTTTTTCATTTGTTCCTTTTGCTCATCTAACAGTTGACCTTTTATCAATGCTTTGATGGATGTTCCATCAGCTGAGCATTGATCTCCATCAGATTCGTCCATAAGAAACTGAACTACAGTAGTAGTTTCGAGTTTTAGTGCTCCTGCATTTGCTATGAAATTAGGATATTCCTTGGTCGCATGTACACAAATCTGATGACAAATACATAATTTAAATGAAACAAAGTAGAATGAAAAGTCAACTTTACTGAATTTACAGTCAGTATAGTGTACTGTACTTTAAGATTTCGTTCTTCAGATGATTGTCTGATTAACTTGAATTGAATGTCATTAGCGAATTGTGAAGTTTTAACTTTTAGATCAATATCCCAAAATCTCATAGTATTATTCGTAGAAGCTGCTTTACTATCAATAGAACCTCGAACATTAAATTCATTATCTTCACCAAATTTCAATATATTAAAGCGCCAATTCATCTCAATCTGGAATCATACGTGTTCTTCTTAAGAAATTATTTGCCTATTTTTTTTTTCATTTAAAAAGAAAATTAAGATAGCTTACATGAGAAGTTGGGTGTACCGTGCAAGGTGATACCTTTAGCATTGTTTGACAGGTGCTTGTATGTGGAGAATTCATAAAATTTAGTAATCGTTGGCTCATTATCATTACATAATTAGGCCATGACTCACTCTTCCTGAGAAATGTAATAATATAAATTTTTAATAGCATGTAACTTATACGACTTTGATTACTGATTGTGATAACAATGTATGACTTACACATTGTTAGTTACAGTATTAAAAACTCTAAACCATTCATCTCGTTCGTTAAAAGACATTTTTTCGCAGTCTGAGATAGATAACGTATATTCCGATCCAGTATCTACAGAATGAGATACAGCCTCATAATTGTGTTTTTGGGTTTGATTATTGGTAATATCAATTTGATGTTCACAGGCTGGACAATACGTTTTCAACGATTGGTTGTGGTCATTTCCAACCTCCACCTGATCCACTGATTGTAATTTAATACCAGCAACTGATGATTTAGACTCGGGTGACCTCGGAAGAAGCATTTTTAAACTGCGTGTCTCAAAATTAAAACTTATAATCATATCAACCGGCAGAGCAGCATCCGTTGTTACTCTTCGTACGATTGATTGTGTTACATTAATGAGAGGATTATAGAATTCCATTTTATAGAAGCTTCGGTGATAAAATCTCATGTCCAATGCCAAATCTGTCGTTACCATACTTTTAAATGGATATGTATTAAGCTTGAGTTTTAGGTAAGATAACTCTGGAATTTGATTATAAAATACGGCAGGGATTCCAAGATCTGTAGCAACGACCATTTTGTAATGATTGAGAAAGGAAATGTCGAACATCATATTGCGATTTAATACTTCCCCAGCATCCAACAAATTCTTCATTTTGTCTATACAATCCCTTAGTAGTTCTGATAAATTATTTTGAACGAAGACACTCACGTCCGTCACATATCCTTTATTTATCGTCCAAAATTCTAAACGTATATCTTTTTGAAGTAACTTATAGCCATGCGTTTGATGAAGTAAGTTTTTAATCTTTTCATCTGATACTTCAATAGAATTAAAATCTCCTACTACGCCTGTCTTTTGCCGAAGTATTTCATTAATTAAGGTACTGATTGTTTTAATGTTGACACCTTCTACGTTCCAATAAATCTGAAATTCAACCATTATAAAATATTGATGATATAAACAGTTGAACATATAAAAGTTTATTTCTTAATATCAATAGAATAGTTGGATGTAATTGAGTTAATTACCCCTGTAGCTAATGTTGGTCGTCTTGCAAATGAAGAAATAGTTTCATAGTATCCAGATTGTGTGATTCCAGAAGCTTCATTAACTTCAACTCCTAATTTATAAGTTTTTCCATGACCATACTTAATGTCGAAATAATCAAAAACTTTAACACGGGATAATACAGAGCTCAGAAGTTTTCTACGCTTGGTAAGGCGCAGGACTTTTCTAAACATTTCCGAAGTGGTTTTCATGCACGGATCCGTTGATTCAGCCATACTTTCGATTGTAGTGTAATGATAATTAAACATATGCTCGTCTTGCTCTTCTGACATCATCCAGTGAACATTCATGAGAAGGTTCATATCCAGCATGGGATTTCTCGAAACTAAAAGCTCGTAAGCTGCTACGCGTAGAGAAGGTGGCTCAGTTTTGTTAGCCAAAATTGGCCAGAACAAATTGTACGTCAATTCTTTGTCATGACTGATTGATTTTGCAACAGCCCACATAGCTGCCAAACGATACTTTTCAGGTCTATTTATGTCAACTTTTACAAAGAAATTGTCCTCTCCACGCACTATCGGAGCTAAATACTTGTAAATGCCTCCAACTTCCACATTCCTCATGGCCATCATGAATACAATTTTCGATGAGTATGTTGGTTCATCTATAAGATATTTTAATTTGATTTTTAGTACTCAATAATATAACTTTGGCATGCGACAATGTCATAACACAAAGAATTCTATAAACCTACAAATCATACGTTCGTTGAAATAGTCAAGACGCCTTTTCAATAAGCGAGGAACTTTTGTACCGACGTTTTTATAAGTTTTATGGAGCAAAATGGAATAGCATAGTACTCCAGCCGTTTTTATGGCTTTAGGTTTTTCATTTTCATCGAATTTTGTAAGTTCCGTCATATCTTTAACTAAATCTTCATTAGGATTTAAAATGTACATTGGTAATTTAGCAAGCATATCGAGAGCAGTTGATTTGCTTATTTTGTCCTTTGCAATGATATATTGTGTAAAATTCCACGCAGCATAAGTACCCAAATGAGGAACTACTTCAAGGAAAATATTTCTGTGAAAAAATTCTAATTTTACTCATTAATTTTTATAAAGAAAATTAAAAATAAAAATGTATAAAATTTGTTTCTATAACCTAGACATGTTTCCTTTTCCAGATGCCGTATTGAAATGATCAAAAATATAATGCATAGATTCAGAATCCAAGTATCCCATAGTTTGATGAAGTTTTTCAAAAACATTAACACGGTTAGAATTTGCTTCTTTTACAATCGGATTAGTTTTTAAGTAATCTACCGCCGTAATTAATAGTTCTTTGACCTTTAATATCAACTCGTTTGTTCCCATGGTATTAAATCCAAATTGTATCCCTTTTTCTGAGTTTTCGCTGACTATATAATCGAGCTTATCAAAGGTCACATTATTTATATGTGATGCACTTGTAAAGTCTACGAGTGGAAGGTTCAATTCTGAATCATTTACCACTGTTTCGAATTCTAAAGTTTGTCTGTAAAACAAAAATTATTGCATTAAAAAATAAATCAAACTGAAATAAAATTTTACCACATACTTTGTTTCTATATACTGGGTTCCGAAACTTCTGTGCAACCACGGCAGATAACTTGATTTTTCATGCGAAACAATTTTCTTAATTACAAATTTATTGTCAACATATTCTATTTCGTATTTTTTCTCGGCAGATGTCACTAAATCCTCCTGAAAAAGGCATGTTCGTTAAAGCAACAAAATCATTTACAGTTTCAAATAATTAAAAGTTGTATAATCGCCGAAGCATGTATGTATATATATCCCATATTTATCTATTGATTTTTATGATACAAATTTCATCCTAAAATATTCCGAGTTTTACAATACATTTTGTAAATATATTTACCTCTGCATCAATCTTGCAATCCATATTGTTCGCATCTGAGGTAACATGTTGAATGTAAGCACTGCACTTTCTTGGCTCGTAGGTCTTGCGCACGTAGAACACCTTCCTGTCGACCGAATCTCCAATCTTGACATCGTAATCGACTTCACAGTTACCGTGAATGGTTTGCTGGTGGTAACAACCAAAGAGAACATGTTAGTTTGATTATCTATGCGTTCCCATCAGTCGTTACCTACCTCTGTAGTCTGGAAAGCTGTTGGCAATGAGTTGTTGTACGCCTCAAAGCTCTTCAGATCGAACTGCATTATCACGGCCAAAGACTTTTTCATATTTTTGGACCATACTTGCTCCTTATCTTGTATCCGGATACCTTTTACCTATTAAACACATTCAAAATGAATTATATCGATACAAAATAGTAGATCAAACGTGCTGTATTTTAGGTACCCGCGCGATCACACTGACCTTGTTAGATTCGTACGCAACCAAAATAGGCTCCTCAAAATTCTTCATTGAATCTCGAAGCTCGTGGTACTCGCCATGCATGTCCCCATCATCGGCTCCATTGTAGACTGTATGTTTGATCTCGTGCAGTTTCATGTACTTTGCGTTTGGATCACCGTTGACATTTTTGTGAATCAGCTTTCCTTGAATTTGGAATTTTGACGCGAACGGCGACGGCTCATTTTGTCCAGCTGATACAACTGCTGTGTACTTATAAACGTGAGCTTTTCCATTTGGTACATCGATTACTAGGGCTGCATCTAAGTTGCGATAGGATGCATGATTATGTAATTTGTCTTTTTCTTTTGTCTTTTTTCAATAAATTAGAAAAAATGGATGCTTACCTGCTATTGGCGCATGCCGTGCTGGAAGCGGTGGTACCGCCCCAGAGCTGCATCTAAGTTGCGATAGACATATGCATGCCAAAAAAGCTAAAGGAAAGAGCAATTACAATATTTCGCTTTAATAGAAAAAAAAATAGATATTGATAAGTATAATAATAGCGTGTAGTGATTTTATATAAATCTCCGCAAAACTTCAAACATCTCATGGCCGCATGTCCATGTTTAATTGCAAAAATTGTATGGCTATATTCAATGAAACGGCGTTAATTATAAATCTATCGGTAAAAATTATTCTCATTTCTACTCATATGAAATAAACGTCGTTGATATACCGAATTCTGCCCGCAGAAGTTGATTCCGAACGTATTGCAAAAAGCTCGACCATCACCAAAGCTCCAAACGTTCTTCTCACACGTTTTTATCACTCTTCCGAATAAACCCCGGTATAAGAGTATATTATAATAACCAAAACTCGGCGCACAAATCTATATCCAGATCGCGCGCTTTATTGATCACGCTCGCTAAATTCTCCGAGGGTGTCCGGATTGTCGGTTTTGGCTTACCGGTGAGCGCGTACATGGCGGCGGGCCCCATGTTACGGCACGGACTGCTGGCGCACCGGCCACCGACGCCCCTTTTTATAGAAAAACCAAAAGCCCGCTGGTCGGCGACAATTAAAGACGCCAGCCTGAGTGGAAGAGAGAAAGAGCCGCTGCAAGCGATAACCCTGCCCGGGATATTGGCTGGCTCTAATCTCCGATAAAGCCTCGAGTCTCACTCAAAGTTCAAGCGCTCGAGCTTTTCTCAGCCTCTCCTGATTTTCACGGTCGAGATCGCGAGCTGCGACAATCATACGCCTCTTCTTCTTCTTCTTCTTCTTCTTTTTAGTGAGATTTTCTTTATTCTTGGCGAGGCGAATGAAGATAGACCGCTTGGAACGTCCCGCATCAGCTTCGAGAAAATTCAAGCGAGCTGCTGGCTATATACGTGGCGTTCATCATCTGTCAATCGCTGAACTTCTTTATCTAATATTCGTGTTTGGGTTAATGAATTTTTGATAGTGCTTGAGAGTTATGCAATGTGTTTTTCCAAAAGTCGGATGAGTCGTTTTACGACGAATATTCATACACTTAATTGAGAATAAGGAAATACAGCATTGTTGCTTGTATGTTATATGATGTTGACTTTTTCTTTAGGAAATCGCTAGAATTGCAATAACTAGTTTCAATAAACTATACAACTGTTATCACTGTATCTATTTCTTTTTTATATAAATACGTATAGTGAATATTTGGTTATTTGTAATAACCAAATTTTCATTATGTATTAACAATATCTTTGCAATTTTTACTTTATATAGTTTCTTATCGGTCGTACAGTATCTACTGTGTATAATTCCACTGATTTTACTTGCGTTTTCCATGCTCTACATATGTATATATACGAACGAGAATAAATATTCTTCCTACATATTTTATAATGCTATAAATCTTACCCAACCAATAATATCAAAAGATTAAGATACTTTTAGTTCAGGCATTGATTATAATATCCAAACAATCTTGAGTAGATGTTTTTAGAGGCAAATAAGACAAATAATTCGACAAGCGTAAAAATTACAGATTATTTATGAATTTTGTCTACAACATCAGCATTAATATTTAGCAAAATATATATTTTATATACAATATTTCAACTTAGAACATTATCATTGAGCTTCTCATACAATGTTATTTAGTTGTGTTAAGTAGTTTTGAATGCTATCTGATAAACTACGACTTTTTTTGTTTCGATCTTAAACAAAGGGAGTAAAAAATAGTAAATATAGTCATTTAATCAGTTATTTAAAATCTTAGACGTTATATGAATCATGCGCTTGTGATGAGTACGAATCCTGGTTTTCTCTGATAATCAAGTAAAAATATATACACAATAAGAGATAAATGTATAAAATTATATTGTTATCGTCATTAACCAGTTCTACCAAATTGTCTTGTAAAAAGCTAAAATTAAAATACAATTAAAAAAAATTACATTACAATTATAATATAATTGATTTGTATAGGCTTTTAGGCATTAAAGTAAATAAAAAGCTCATTCTTCGATATCTAATTGGCTTATGCAAAAGATGCTTACAAGTTCGTTTGATTATACTTGAAATAAAATTTACCTTGTTGTGTAATAACAATGTTGTAATATATTATCTGAATGATAAAGATTGAACTTTTTAAAGGCTCTATTAATGTTGAAGATAATTATCCAGATTTATCTTCATATTGATACTATAACTTGTAGGCCAGACTAACCAAGTTTTTAAAAAATGTGAAAATAATATTAGTATTCATTTATTATAATATATAAGGATGCTTTATTTTCAATTATAAAATATATCTACGATATATTATTTTTCTAATTTCAGTATCAGCATATATAGAAGCTATCATCGCACTCAAAGCCATTTCAAGTTCTGTGAATGCAATCATGTGCAATTGACATTAAGTGTATTTCGTACCTTATTCAAGTATGAAGGAAGCTTATAACACTGGTGTTGCAAAATACGAGCTTCGTTATTGAATTACAGTCATGCGTGATAAAAGTTACAATCGATCTTGAAACAAAGGCGACGTTTAATAAAGAAACCAAAGACGCAGCAGAAACGCTGCAGTGTGTTTTTTTTAATGATTCATTGAACGCCATATATTATGGAGCTTCTTAAATTTTTGAATATCTTCAATTTATAGTTTAATGTGCAGAGAATTATAAATATGTGATTTATCTCAAAATGATAAACGCACTAATCCAGATATCGTCTTCTCAAAGAAAATTGCCTTAACGTGTGACGTATGTCACGATATTTAGTTAAATGAAATAAAACGTATCCATCAGTCGTCACTAAAATGACCTGGCGTCAATTAAGGAGGCAAGTACGATATGAAAGCTCAAGGTCATAGTCAGCTCAATCATATCGAGCCATTAGCGCCCGAGAGCGAGCATAAACATGATTATATATATTCACTTTGCAAAAATTGAATATGGTTATTGTTGTGTAGGGACATGAAGAAGGTAATGTAATGAAATCGGGTTCCTTTTTTGCTTTGCTTTTTTGCCAGGTTTATTAAAGATCATCCAGGTACACGCAATTTTTTTCAAACAATTCAGTGAACATCCAATGAACGAGTGCTGATATAAATAAAATAATAGGTCATTTCTAAGTACATTCACAGAGAGTACATTCACGGGGTAGAAATTGTCAATTGAAATGTCATAAAAATTTAAAAATATAACATCTACAATTTAAAACATTGTAGATTGTCAGTTCGTAAAATAGACATAAACACGTTCACTCGAAAAGTAAGCTGCATTTAGAAAATATCACTAGAAACATTAGGTATACTTTGTATTGAATAATTATTTTAACTCTTAACCTGGATGCTAAATTAGTTTCAAAATATGACAAATTTTCTACGACTTGATCGTTGCCAATGTTTCGAGCGATATATTTACAGCATTCACCATTGTTTTCTTTTACACTAATTATTATTTAACACTGTCGTTCATTAAAAAAAATAAGATATATAGAGATCGGTAAATCTCTAATTATATAGGTTACATTTTATACTAGAAAATGTAAAATCATAGTCTCAAACAATAATCCCCTTATAAACACAAAGTAATATTGATAGTTTGACGCGCGTGCAATTTCAATCAATACATCAAAATTTATAATATTTTCTAAATGAATAGTTAATCGGTTATAATGCATATCTTCGCTTGAATATAACGACATACCATAAAAAAGTCAAGGTATCTTTGTAAATGAATTCTAATACGCGAACGGTCAAACTATTTTTGATAAAAAAATATTTCTTCTAAGTATCTCATTCGGCATATTCTGCTCGTACACGTAAGAAAAATACGTACGAGAAATACATCAATGAATAGTTATAATGAAATCTGTCGTCAAATTAGCTAATGGTAATCATGAATCTCATGCATGATTTTTCTTATCTTCTTTCAGGAGGTACTCCTTCAGTTTTTCCAAAGCTTTACTTCTGTGCGAAATCTCGTTCTTTACCTCCTTCGGCAGCTCGGCGTACGTCACTTCCTTGCCTTCGGGCTGAAAGCAAGGATCCCAGCCGAAATCTCGGCAACCTCGTGGGCTGACAATTTTACCGTACGTTCGACCTATGTGGCAACCAAAATATATCCATATAAATATAAAAGCGAAATTTGATCGACAATTTTTTTATCAAAAGCAAAACGAAATAAACTCACCTTCGAATAACAAAACAGGGTCGTCGGGTCTGCCCTCGCAATATGCAAAAGTACAAACAGCTTGCGCTCCCTTGTTATCAAAACCGACCAGCATAGCATTTAGCCCATCGGGACCAAGTTTGTCGAGGAACCACTTGATGTAGGGACCTGGCAGGCCCTTGAGTGCGTCGAAACAGAGACAGGTGTCCTCGATTATGACGGGGCCCCGGACGATCTCCGCCGCCGTACGGCACTTTTTGATACAGATCTCATCGATTTCACCCTGGTATTCGGGCAGGTCGATCTTCCGACTTGTGATCTCGCGGGGGAAGCCCTTGCCAAGGATCGCTATGAACTCCTCGAGTTTCTTCGCGTTCCCCGTCACGAATACGATGGGTTTTGCCATGCTGAGAAAGTTACAAAATTTCACTTTTTTTCCTACTGATGAGGAGTACTTATAGGCTCTTCGAATCAAATATATAATTATAATATTGAATTAAGGTAGTTCGGGTATATGGGACTACGTCAGTTTTATATAATTTTATAATTTTACGATTTACTCTCAGATTGACGTGAAATTAGGTTGCACATATCTACATTATAGCCTCGCTATACTGGCTATGCGCGCTGCAATCGTATTTCTCGTGCTTGCTAAAGCTAGAAAATGTGCAAATGCAGGCAGAGTCATGAAAAAGCTCATGTTACAGTGAAAACAATCTTTATTTATACACGTGTATACAAGATCCGATTCAACATTTCGTCTTTCCAACCGCTCCAAAACTTGAATATATATGTAATTTTACGTTTTGAAATTACATTTTTTATATCGCACTAATTGTTTTTACATGTAAATGTAAATTTTTTTAAAATAAACTAAATTTATTACTTGATTGATAATTAAATATAATACACGAGATTTATGCAAAAGAAATTGTAGAATAAAAATTGTTATTTGAACTACATAATTATTGGCTACTGTTGTCAATTCAAATAGCGCGAAAAAGATGCAAACACTGTTGCAGAATAAATTTCAAATTTGGCGCCATTAAAACTAAGATGATGGTAACACTGAGTGACAAAAAGACGCCACGTGATTCTTGGAAGAAAAGCAACGCTAAGTTGTGAATAATCTGATGCTTGCTTTAAATGTGCCATAAATTAATAAAACTTACATTTTTGTCCAAGCTGTC
This sequence comes from Muscidifurax raptorellus, assembly GCA_020010945.3. Taxonomy (NCBI): domain Eukaryota; kingdom Metazoa; phylum Arthropoda; class Insecta; order Hymenoptera; family Pteromalidae; genus Muscidifurax; species Muscidifurax raptorellus. The sequence continues at coordinate 27,612,078 of CM052081.1, read as the reverse complement.
AGTCGTAATCAATATTTCACTAAGAAAACGTTTAAGCAATTAATAAGTCGATACATACCTTGAAAATCTCCGTAAAGCGTTCATGAAGGGAAAGCGCAGCTACACGGCGGCGTGCTGTAGTTACAGTGCGACCAACATGACCAAATTCGTTAATATTTTGAAATACATATACAATCCACATTTTACATAAACATTATATACTTATATAATTTATTACTTTTTTGTTTTTCTTCATAATGTTGAGATGATGAAATAAACGCTTTAAATTATCTTTCGTTGTTTCGCTTATTAAGCAGCTCAGATAAATAACAAAAACCAAGTTAATAATTTATACCGTATTTATTATTTAATGTATTCCTTACATGCGATTGTTTATTATTAATAGTCATAATCTAATTCGCAATAGCAATTGAAAATGAAAAAAATTCAAGTAAAAGTCTAAATGTATTGGAAATTGCAGCAAATAATACATTTCTTTAAAAATTTTTTTTAATAGTAAATATTTTTCATTTCAGTTGTATTATTATTGCTTTTTTACAACATCCCTATTATTTGTTACAATCTTAGAATTGCAACAATTAAAAGTTCGATTCCACCGACCCGAAGTCAGCCAAAAATTGCGTTCGAAACCTCGAATGGCCGCAATATAATAATGCAATTCAATGCGGCAAACTTCGGGCAAGATATAGGACCGTCGGCGCCGCTGCTGCCGAAGCCGAATAAGCGGACGGGCTGTGCGCGAGCGTAAGATTACCTATACATACAGTGACTGCTCCGGATTTATTCAAAAATGCCGAGTCAAGAGGTCGTCACGACAAAAGTCGTGGTCCATCCACTGGTACTACTTAGTGTAGTAGACCATTTCAATCGTATGGGCAAAATTGGTAACCAGAAGAGGGTCGTCGGAGTACTTCTGGGTTGCTGGCGAGCTAAGGGCGTCCTGGACGTGTCAAACAGTTTTGCAGGTTAGGTCCCCCTCTCAGCTCACTTGTCCTTTTATTCTTGCTGTTATTCTTCAGAATATGCTATTTTATACTGGATGAGAGGAATGAGAGATTAATACGAGCATGCTAGATTGTTTTAATTTTCATTAAAATGTTGTATTTGATGTTTTTGCAGTGCCCTTCGATGAAGATGACAAAGACAAATCTGTATGGTTCCTTGACCACGATTACTTGGAAAACATGTTTGGAATGTTTAAAAAAGTTAATGGTAAGATTTGCTGCAACGCAGTAGAGAAGTCTACTATTGTGTTTACAATTGGCATATGAGGAAATTTTATCTGTACTAGATTGTTCAACAGTAGGATAAACAAAACAAAATTATTTTTATTCAATCTGTCATTAAGAATAATCGTGTCTACCAAATACTTATGACTTGCAATTTTCAGCACGTGAAAAGGTAGTCGGTTGGTACCATACAGGACCTAAACTACATCAAAATGATGTAGCAATCAATGAGTTGATCAGAAGGTACTGCCCCAACTCTGTATTAATCATCATAGATGCTAAGCCCAAAGATCTCGGTCTTCCAACAGAAGCTTACCAAGCAGTAGAAGAAGTTCATGATGTGAGTGTTAGACATAAAAAGATTTGTTAAAAAAGAAAATCTAGAATAATACTTATTTTATTAATGATTATACAAAAATAGGATGGCTCTCCAACTTCAAAAACGTTTGAGCACATCCCAAGTGAAATTGGTGCTGAAGAAGCAGAAGAAGTAGGTGTAGAGCACTTACTGAGAGACATCAAGGATACAACTGTAGGTACATTAAGCCAAAGAATTACAAATCAATTATTGGGCTTGAAAGGGCTTCATGCACAAATTGAAGAAATAAGAAGCTACCTCTTAAAAGTATGTGCAATAGAACTAGAAATATCTTTCCAAACATTTATACATGTGAATAGGTATTATATTAAAGCAAATTATCATAAATTTATAGGTAGGTGAAGGAAAACTGCCAATAAATCATCAAATCATCTATCAGCTACAAGACATATTTAATTTACTACCTGACATGACACATAATACATTTGTTGATTCTTTATACATCAAGACAAATGATCAAATGCTGGTTGTTTATCTTGCTGCATTAGTCAGGTCTATTATTGCCCTCCACAATTTGATTAACAACAAATTGACGAATCGAGATGCAGAGAAGAAAGAAACTGATAAAAAAGAAATAAAAAAAGATGAAAAGAAAGAAGAAGAGAAGAAGGACGAAAAGGAGAAAGCTAAAAAGTGAAGTGAAATGTTGTGAGACGTATTTTTTTAAATAAATTTTTCGCACGATTTGCACACCTTTACGGACTGCTAACAATAAAATCAACTGTGCAAACCGAGTGGATATAGAATTAAGTCTCGTCACAATATTTGTACAGATCAATGTTGTTTTTTAAAAGCTGTGTTATATGCAGTGTATCCCTAAAAATGCAAAAACCTTACTATGCGATTTATCTTCGAGCAATTTATTTCATGGAAATATTTGGAGAATTCTGCCGTATAAATAAGTATTCAGCGAAACTAATATTCACTATTATACTAAAATGAAGAAAACTTGTTTTTAAACGGTAAATCGTTTTTTGTGCTCACATAAGTAAAGGAGATTAATATGTATTTTGAAATCGCTACTTTGTTTCTTTATTTTTTATTTATTAACACATTTACAAGACAGAATCGAGAATTCGACCCTTCATTTATAATGATTTCTGGTAAGAGAGCATTTTTATATTTTACAAAAAAATGATCATTTTAGTCGCAATCAAAGCAATTTAGTTGTTATAACAACGATGTGAACTTTTTCACTGAGAAAATACTATACTTAACTAGAATTTTGCAACTGCTTAAAAAATAAACTTATGTATTAAATATTTATCTTCTTAATTTGATTAACGCATTTAGTGCAGTAAGAATTTTTAGTTTATAATTACTTTTATTTATTAGTCTTTAAATTGTCCAAGAATTATATATTATACTTTTAATAAAAAAAAGTTTTTTTAATCAGAGTGCACTAAAATTGTTAATAAAACGTAATAACATACTTACTTCTAAAGTTTATATTACAGTTGATAATATTTTAACAAAAATGTATACCTCCAGTGAAAATATTAATTGATCAATGATTTATATTCAAATTTATAATTAGCATATCACTGTAAAACTTTTACCTGTCTATACTCGACTGACATCTATAATTTTTCATAATTTAATGGAGAGTGACTTTTGAGAAGTTAAAACAGTAAACTTTTGGTACTCACATTCAGACTAACTAAATTCATTTGGTTAATTAGTCTTTGGACAGGCATGTTAAAGCCTCTATAAATTACTATTACCGTTATTACAGTTAAATCGCGTTGCTTCAAAAAAAATATTAAATTTCTTTTGTATTATAGTTTTTTCAAGTTGCTTTAACTACTAACTACCGGACAAGAAATCTGCAACACACTTCGTTCCCGAGTATCAAAGAATATATCGAATTAGATAATAAGACGGCAACCACAGGGTGGAAAATCGCCTGACGTATCCGGATGAAGAGGCCAGACTACCTCCATAAACAATTCCCACGTAAGGCTCCAGGTCTGTGTCGTTGTAATGCTGGAAGTACCAGTTGAAGTCGCTATCCTCGATAAGTTTAACGGCCTCGTCGAGAGACGAGCCGCTCAGATGGTTGTCTTCCTTCGACAGCAGCTTGTCCACCTTCTCGTTCGTCGTTTTGTCCTGTTCGATGTCGACTTCACCGCCGTTTGGATCGAAGTACGGAGACGGCACTTTGGTTATAGTCGGACGACCGAGTGGACGTACGTTGCTGCCCGATACAGCTACAGGAGGAATCTGACCGCCCGGGACCAATAAGGCTGAAAGAGCTGATGCCTCCATACTTCGGGACACTTGCGGTATAGAAGTCGAGCTCTCCAGGGATTGAACAGGTAGAGTTTCCAGTGTCGTTGTATGGGGTTGCTCTATTGGCATTTCTTGCATGATATTTGCGTTTTCTAAAAACATATAACATTACAATGAGTACATATTGCATCCGAATATTCGTAGGGTTCAAACTTACCGGTTGTGATGATTTCTGGAGTCATGAAATTCGTAGCTGTCGTATTAATCGCCATCTTCCGTTTCTCTCCAGCATCCTTCGTACCGCTGCTCATTCTCTTGGATGGAAATACCTCAACTGCAGCAGTCACGGTTTCCTTCATCATAGTACTGGTAGTGGTTCTACTCGTGGTACTGTTGTTCTTCGTTTTGGGCGTCGTCCAGACAATTTTACTGGCCATTTCTGAACTGCCCTTGTCAACACTTTCTTCCCCATCACGGGTGCTGTAGATCTCGGTTGAGACTAGCGTCTCGTCTGCCTCGACCAAAGAATCGCGAGCCGTCGAAGTGCTGGTCGTAGTAGTGGATGTCTTGGTTGAGTTCTTCGGCACCTTGTGGATGTAGCTCGTGGGTAACTTTGCGAGTTGTTCCTCGCGGTCTCGAATCGGGTTACGCGGTCGTGTGTTCTTTGAATCTGTAACAAAATTATATTCAATAGACTCGTATATATACAAATCAATTCAAAGTGCTAAATGATCGAGTACTCACTCGAATGATTCACGCCGCTACTGAGCGGTCCAGCTGTCCTCTCCACCTTGCCCAGCGTATAGTTTGTGGTCTTGATATTCTTGCGTTCCTGCAATACTTGACTGCCGGTCTCGTTTTCCCTGTTAAATCCTCTGGAGCCGTTATTACCGAGTCGCTGCTGCTCGATGCGGGGGTCAATGATGGGCACGAAACCACCCTGACCTCGAGGCAGGGGAACAAAGCCTCCACGGTGAATCTCCGGCTCTGTTGGTGGGAAGTTGCGATAACGGCCTCGACCTGGTCGAGACGATGATAGGGGTGAATTTGAACTCGATGGAAAGGAAGAGGACGAAGAGGTGGAGCTCGATGTCGGTGTGCCAGTGTTGTCGTCTTTACGGTCTGCTTTCTTGCCGGTGTTGCCTAAAATTTGAAAAGTGCAATAAATGCCAAGTAAATATAGAAAAAAGCGTGATTGATTAAAAAAAAAAATAATTACCCCACAAACTGAAGCTAAGACTTGGCAGCGGTACTCCGAAAAACGTGAACCCAGAACTGCTGGGCGATGGTGGAATACCAGGATTCTTCTTCCCCGGCGCAGTGATGTTCTTCCCATGGAGACTCTTCGACGGACTCGGAGTCCTCAATACCTCAACATTCTGTCCAATAGCTTGCGGTGTAACGATGACCACCGATGACATCGACGGCGGCGGTAAGGACGCCAGACTGTTGCTGTGCAGCGAATTAGACAGATCACCGCCGCTCGAGTTGCTCGACTCCTGAGGATAGTCCTCGTAGTCGTCGTAGGCATAATCGGCCTCTCCGGGCAATCTCGACGGGTTCTTCATGTTCATCCAAGACTGATGCTGGGAATCTGTGTTTTGCACTGCAAATCGCGATTTCAGTTATAAAAAACGTAGAAAAATTGAAGTGATCAGCTGGAATGAACTTACGATAGGGAGAGCTGGACGAAGACGCCATACCGACGATTCCCTCGGACTCGCAACCTGGATGCACGGGCTCAAGCTGACGCTCCCTCTGGCAGTCTTGCTTGGACAATCTGATCTCCTTGAAGAGAGAACCATCCGCGCAGCGGGGACCCTCGGTTGAAGCTTGCTGAAGCCAACCGCGCAGCCATAGCATCCCACAGGAACAAGACAGAGGGTTGCCTGAAATTTGAGGGGTTTATTCGTGCCCTTTTAAAAAATTTAGCGAGACCATAAAAAAAAGAAAACAGTGAAAATTCACCGTCAATATCCAAAACAGCGATGTTAGATCTGAGTCTCTTGAAAGCATTCTCCGAGACGGAAGCCATCCTGTTGCTCCTCAAACTCAGTACCCTCAGTCTGGGCATGTCGTCGAACGGCGAGCCCTGGATCGCGCAAATCCGATTGTTGTCCATCTGCTCGAGTGAAAAGTAGTAAAAATCAAAGTTTATACAATACACCAAACCTGTACACGCAAGTATATAATATGTATAAAGGAGCAAAGAACCGCGTCACGCTCTGACTCCCCGCGAATGAGATGCAACTCGAATAATGGGGCGACTGCGCGCGTGTTTATACGCGCGATCTTCTTAGGAGCCATAATAGCTATATAGTCGGTCGGTTTCACTTTCGGCGAGAAAGTGCGCGCCCCGAGCATGACGATCGAGAGGTTACTATATATACATCTACATATACTCGAGTCTCCGTAAGTTTTATGCAGATTTCGGGTTTGTTTTGAATCGGATGGTAATGCTTTGTTCTTAGATGGGTTAGTTTCAATATCGTTTCAGTATTGAGTAAGCGAAAGCGCGATTTCTAATTATATCTGTAATCTCTCTCGTAATACTGCGTGAATCATCGAACTATAAATTTTTAATAAACATTGTCGCGACTTTACCGTAAGCTCAACAAGCCATTCCATGGCAGCCAAGCTCTCGCTGGAGACACGAGTGATGCGGTTGTTGCTGAGATCGAGGACCTCCAGGGATCTCAAGCTCTCGAGACCCATGTGCTCGAGGCTAGTCAGCAGATTGTGGCTGAGATTGAGGAAGAGCAAGTGAGGCACGTTTATGAAAGCATTTCCGGCGATCTCGTGGATCCGGTTCTCCTGGAGCTCGGCACTCTGCAGCATCGGAAGCTCCGAAAACGCGCCGCTGGGGATCATCTATCGGCAAGAAAGAGAGCAATTTTTTAAACGAATCATCATATCAACTGCGCACTTTTCGGTATTTATAGACAGAGAGCGTCGTCTCTAACCTGAATGCGATTCTTGCCGAGTCTGAGCGCCTGCAATTCAGGCAACGCCCTGACAGCATTCCGCTCCACCAGAGCCAGGTCATTGTTCTCCAGATCGACGAGAGCCAGTCGGGGGAGTCGATCGAAAGCACCCTCGCGCAGCTCACGTATCCTGTTTCTCACCAACTTGAGCTCGAGTAAACTCGTGAGACTGCTCAAAGTCTCCGGTGCCAGAGCTTGCAGCTGGTTGAAGCTCAAGTCCAGGATCTGCAGTTGCTCGAGGCCGTGTAACGAACTCGGCAGCTCGGGCAAAGCGTTGTGCGATGCGTAAAGCTCTCGAAGCTCTCTACGAGTCGAAGAGAATTTTTTAATTGAAGAAATTCATCGGAAATACTCCATTGTCTTCGCGCGATGCAGCAGCACTCGTCGGCAATTTTCTTTCCCAACTGAACTAACGAAACGCTCATCTCGCGTCAGCAGGATAGAACAATGGGCATGTCGCAATTGGAAAAGCGCCGTTTACGAGGCGAGAGAAAGATGCTCTCCGCACGGAATAAATTGACCGTCCTACACACACAGCGATGATGATGCGAGCGACAACCATTAGACCTGGGCTAGTGACCGCATGATGTGTTGCGCAATGAAAGAGTTGAGCGAAACGCTTCGCAAGAACCAGCAAGTTTTTGTGGCTTTTCGAGAGTGCGTGGAATAATTGCCGGTCTATGCTATATGCTGCCACAGGTCGCGGGCTGTGTTTAAACGCGCTAACGCCGAAACTATCAAGATCTGAGATTTTACGTATACGTCGGAATGTAAGCGTTTACAAAAAATATTTCAGATTTCTTCTACAAATTAGACGTAAAAATCAATAGTTACATGACACTCACCTCGTGAACGTGAAGATAGCATGTGGAATCTGGGCTAGATTATTCCTGCTGATGTCCAGCCTCTGCAATCTCACGTTATCCTGAAAGATGTCGGATCTGATGACCTCCAATCTGTTCCCTCTCAAGCTCAAATCCAGCAAACTTCTCAACGGCCGGAAGCATCGTCCCTGGAGCTGTCCGATCCTATTGTATTTGAGGTCAAGCTGCTCAAGTCTGGTTAGACCTTCGAAACAGCCGTCCTCGACAGCGGTCAGCGCGTTGAAGCCCAAATTGAGCTTGCGCAAGCTCGGAAGACCGGACAAGGCACCCGCGGGGATATGCTCGATACCGTTGGCGCTGAGGTCCAGAGAGCGCAAAAGAGGAAGCGCCAGGGAATCCGAACTGAGGGACGTGGGGAGAGCGACTATGCGGTTCATCGGTAGATGCAGGTGCTCTATGTTGCGCGGTAGGCCTGTTTTTTTATTGGAAGATGGTTTTCGATTGCATTTCATATGTAAAGAAAGTTGGATTACGAAGAAAGAAAGAGAGCAACGAACCGGGAATCATTTCGAGCAAGCGATTCCAGCCTACGTCGAGCTCGTACAAATTGGTTAGATGCCGGAACGTCATCGGATGAAGGACGGAGAGAGCATTTCCTGACATGTTCACGTGTTCCAAGGCCGGCGAGTTCAGAAAGGCGTCGGGCTCCACCAGCGCTATAGCGTTTTCACTGAAATCAAGCCGCCGCAGGCTTGGCAAATTAGCCAGCAGACGTGGCTCGATGTGACGGAAAAAATTGCCCGATAGATCCAAGCCCTACGGTATTACAAAAAAAAGGCAAATTCTCAAATCGCACTATGAAGAAAAGCGTAAAAAATTCATGGTTTTTATAAACAAACCTTTAAGGCTGGCAGGTCCCAGAAGGGCGCGTCTGGTGAATTGGTCAACGAGTTGTTCCTCAGCCTCAGTTCCCTCAGCGCCGGCATACCTCCAAAGACGTCCCTCTGCAAGAAGCTCAATCTGTTGTAGTCGAGATGTAGTCTCTCGAGACTGGAGTGACCTCTCAGGACACCATACTGTATCTCCTGAATCTGATTGAAACTAGCCTCTAGGAACTTGAGTCTCGGCAAGGCCTCGAGAACCGAACGAATCTCGGAGATGTGGCTGATGTCGTTGTCCATCAACCAGATCTCCTCGAGGCCATTACCCTCGCGACTCCGCTGAGGGAAAAACTCAGGGTGGATGCGATGGATGCGGTTGTGGTTCAGATTCAAGGTGCGCAGTTGCGGCACGCGTTGAAAGGCACCTAGAGCGATGAAATTCTTTTAGTTGTTTTCTTTGAAAAACTTTCATTACACACCCCAAAAATAAGTACCTGGGAATATCTCGGTGATTCTGTTGTAGCTGAGAGACAGCCTCGCCAGAATCGGCAGATCCACGAACGAGCCTTCGCCCAGTCTGATGATTCTGTTCCTATCCAGCTGCAGCACCGAAACGGATGGAAGATCCATCAGTGCTCTGCCCACCATCGTGGCATCCTGTATAGCATTCCCAACGAAAGCGATCTCCTTCAGCTCGGGCAGGTTGATGAAGGCGCGAGGATGCATCCAGTGCAGACCGGAATCGCTGACGTTGATCAGCTGCAACCGCGGCAGGTCGCGCAGAAGTCCAGCTTCGAGTCGAGCCAGCTTTGGACTGCCGAAAACGTGGAGCTGCTCGAGGGAAGGCAGGTCGCGAAAGTTGCGCGGGCTCAACTCCAGCAGACCCGGAGAATTGATTTGCAGGTAGCGGAGCTTCGAGAGACCTTGGAGGAGAGCGAATGTTGTTAATATAAATTATGATCCAGTATGTATGCGCATATTTTGAAGTAGTGAACTACCGTACCGCTGAAACTAGGCAAGCGTTTCATGAGTTTGCTTTGCAGCGTCACAGCCTCGAGTCCCTGTAGGTTCTCCAAGCTGTCGATGGGTAGAGACCTGAGATCTGGCTCTACGAGAAATAGCTCCAGCAGGGAATCATGTAGACCCTCGAGCCAACCGGAGGAGACACGTTCGAGTCGATTGTTCCGGAGCATCAGCCTCAAGACACGCAGACTGGCAAACACGTGGCCCGGTAGACTTGGTAGATTGTTGTTCTCGAGGATAAGCTCGTCCACCGGGTGGCTAACGTAGCGACTAACCGCCTTGAGGCCCTCGAGGACCCGGGGCAGCTCGCTGTGGCTACACCTGCCAAGGAAGTTGAATTATTTCACGGTGTCTTATATTTCAATTCACTTAAAGCGTATATATTGCATACCAGATCTGAAACTCCATGTCGCGGGTCGAGCACCTGCAGGGCAGGATCTTCTCCTGTGGTGGACAGCCATACTCCTGAGCTTCAATGGTACTCGGCCAGAGAAGCAGCAGCGCCAGTAACAAGGCGCCGAGCCACGACTTCGGCGAGCCTCCACCCTCGGGTGGCTCACCCATCGTGCATAATCGCTCGCTCGTTCGTGCTCGCTTTCTCCACTTCTTACTCGCTCGCCCAGAAACGGACCGCTACATTTCCTGCGGTACCATCGAAAAGAGATTTATGTACGTGGAGAGTCTTTTGGTCGTTTGCTGGGTGAAATAAAGTCTTATAAAAGTTTCACACAAAAGATTTTTTGCGTAATCGACTACCCAATATTTGGCGGGATTCAACGTGAACCTAGTTTTATTGTAAAGAAGATGAGAGTATAAATACAGTTCTAGTGAGCTTGCGCGTGACACATTGTACGGAAGTATACAGTGTGCATAGTTTCAACGAAACGTGACATTTGCATGTGTTACGTCAGGATGGAAATCGCATCAAAGAGTAAAACCGATTCGTTGAAAACCGAAAGGAAATCTAGAGAATACTCGAGCGGATATTGCCTTTTCCCGCTGGATGCTTAGTTCGATATTGCTCCATTTGCTACACGGGGAGGAAACGCGACGTTTAGAAAGTATTTCCAAAGAATTTTATGTTCCACAATTAGCCTAACAACTTTCCTCGAAAGAATAAGCGAAAAAAAATGATTTCACAATCCCTGTGTAGTCTTCGCAAACAACGTAATAAACGGCTCAATCTCGCACGCACAATTAAAATCGACGTGCCTACTACCTAACGCCTCCGTAACAGCGCATCCTTGACCACATCCTCCCGCTTAAACTCCTCAACGAGCCCGCAAACGCACTATGCGATTTACGCGTAAGCGAACAGTGTGACAGCTGCGTAACGAGCTTCATGCTACAACGCGTCTCCGAGGAATCTTCACTTTTATGTCTATGTACATACGTACACTTCAAGGTATCAGCTTTTTTAGTAGCAGTACGAGTGATTTCGCTCGACTGAGCCGACGATTCCTTGATGCGACCGACGGAAGGGTGAAGGATGTGGGCTTGAATTTATGTATTGCAACACACGAAGTTATTAAGGCGGCCTTGGATGTCTGCGTTATGCTCGTGGGGTTTATGTATACTTACAATACGAAGAAATAGTGCATCAGGAGGTTGCGAACAAGATTCCATAAGTGATGGGAGGAAAACTGCGTCTTACGGGAGTTGCCGTAAAAGTATAGTAAGTATATCGCGGAGACACGCGTATTAAGTTGGATTTCAGCTCAGAGTACGGTAAAAATGAACGTATAAAGATATTTAAAAAATCTCTCAAAGTGCGTAGTTTTTTATTCTTTTCTTCGATAAACTTACATGTTAAAACTGTTTTCAATTAGTAAGGCAAAGTAAAAATCGAGTGAAAATCTCAAGTAGACGAGCGCACGGGTGACATCAACGGGCGGGTGCGTATAGGAGGGCTGCTGGTCAGTCACGCTGGCGACGTCACGGTCGCGGCCGACAAAATTGGCCGCCGCAACCGTAAGTCCGCGCGATACACAAAGACCGCTAGGACAATCGCCGTCCGCTATAATTACCGTCGCGCCCGCCAGAGCCTCGCGCGCGTCTATCTCTCTCTCTCTAAACAATCTGTATCGGTATAGAATGTGTGCGGCTCTAAACGCGCAGCGCGGAAGGAAAATGCGCTGTGCTCTGGGATGTTGGAACGCGAGCGAGAAGATGACGTCGCTTTAATGCAGAATAAAATAATAAAGACGATCGATTAATTGTATATACATAGGCAGGCTTTCGCAAACATAGGAAATGAAGTTAGAGAGTGTGAAAATAATATGGGCAGGTGTCAGTATAATTTGAAAATAAGGAAGTCTGCCATTTCGGATCGAACAACTATATTTTTTACGACGTCTTAAAGTGAGATCTGTATACGGTATATAGATGCGAGACTTTCGTTTTTATTGCGCGGAAATTATCGTTTATAGATCGGGATTTCATTGAATTGTTAAATAATAGACAAATAATTGCTCAAAACCAAAGGCGTTGTATATTGAGTAAGAATAGAAAGTTATTTTTGCAAACTCATAATACTTGATGACAAGTAAAAATAGAGGCAGCATACTATATCAAACACGTGGATTCGCTGATTTCCTACTGCAATTTCTTGGCGAACGTAATAAGGAAAATCATAAACATGCCGATCACAGCTTATTTACACAACTTCAACAGGACAATACTCATAAAGAAGACCTATATATGTCGGTCATTAAATCGTATAACACGATTAATGCGATCACAGTTAAAGAACAAAACAAACATTCATTCAATTCGATCATATGACTAATAATAAATCCTGATAAGCTACAATTTTTCCGAATTAATATGAAAAAGCAACGTAATTAAATCTTGGCAATAATGTGGCAAACACATCTCTGAGCTCCATATAGTAATTTCGTAGTTATATATACGCACTGAAGCTTCCAGCTCCGTGTAAGCAAGACTAGCGCAATAAAGCTGGCGCTTGCAAAATCAACGACCATATATACCATCTCATCCCGACATCCTCTACACCTCTCAACCCTCGTATATATATGCACACTCCGATTCCAAAGTCCGAGCAGAACAATCGACAGGCCCATTGTCCATCTCTTTGCGCAAGTATACATATATACTGCCCACATGTATACATAATATCTTAAGATATCGGATAAGCGGCTGCGCACTGCGATGCTCTTGCTCCTCTCGCGGAAGCGCGTGAGTTTCATAACGCGCCGGAGAGGCGTCCTCGAAAGCCGCTGAAACGTAGAGAGAGCAGCGGTTTGGCTCTAATCCCCCGGTTTTCGTGAAAAAAATCGCCGCCGAGCTGTTGTATATAGCTAAGTAATGGAGTCTCTTGATGATGATAAGGGAGTAGAGTTTTGATTCTTGTGGAATTTGGATACATATGCCGAGATGGAAAATCTATTTTCAGGGTATTTCTATGTTATAGAGAAAATGCGACCGCCATGAGTCTTATGAAAATTCATGTGTGTACTCATCTGTGGTCTTTGTAATGCATTGTATCAGTGCTCTGCTTACGTTGGTGTAACCATTCCGGATTACGATTTCTTTTTCTGATATATATTTTTGATATTTGATAAACAGACAAGAGTTTACGCGTATGTTAACCCTGATCTATATATTAAGAATTGTATCACTGTTGCGATGATGACACAATAAAGTATAAAAATTTTTACCAAATTAAAAGTCGTTTCGTAAATTTCAACACTTCATTATAGCAGCCTCTTGTAAAACAAGCTGCGTCTCATCTCGCGCCCAAAGTGACCAATAAAAATCGTTATATGCGCTTATATACAAAAGAACCGCGCAGCATTTTGGTCTTTCAGATAAAGAAAGCCGCGCGAGTGCGCGCACAGGACGAGAAAGGATGGTCGTTGAAAAATTACTGACTGAGACTATCGCAGATCTATAAGTCGGAGCGAACAGTGAAAGTGATTCGTACTTCCCGCACGTTCACCCCGCGCGGCATTATAATACGCGCGCAGACCGAGGAGCCGCGAAATTTAAGCACGCACTCTCTCTGAAGAAGAAGCTATAGGGAAATTCAGACTCATAGTTTAAAAAACTACACTGTTATTGAAATTTCTTTAATCGAATCGACCCTATTCAAAGAAACATTATTGAAACTGTCCGTATACATGTGCAATAATTATTTATTATATACATATAAAATAACAATTTCAACCTTAAAACGCAAATCTATAAAATATGCTCAATATAACGAGCGATGCACGCATATACGCACCATAGGATGTCAATCAGCGGTCGGTCTTCGCGGCAGCGCGACGCACCAGCCCAGGAAGCGCAGTATCAAAACCGGCGTCGGTGCGCACGTCGCAAACCAAGCGTGAAAAGCCGGATATCTGCCGCACAATATACCCAATCACTCGCGTCCAGATATAATATATATATATACTTAAATGCTGCTTCTGATTATAAGCGATCACACGAGCAATTGAAATCGAGTCGATCCGTCGGAGCAATCCCTGCGGGCAAGTCGTAGTTGGGCATTTTGGCCGCGAGCGCGTGTCGAACTGAGCTGGAAAGTCTCTCGGCAAAAAGCCAAGTGGTCTCGCGCGCCCCTCCAGGAGGTGCCTTCCTTGCGTTCGTTCTTCTCTGCGTGCAGCGCACCGGCACAGGATGCGAGACGCGTGCGCGCCGCCGGGGGTGCAGCCAGCGGAACGCGCGCTTTTTCGATGTGTCGAAAGCCGTAACGAGCTGTATGCGTGTATTGTATGCACGTACGTGTGCGTGGCTGCTTCTTGTATAGGGGATCTGACTTACCGACAGCTGCCATAGGGGGAGTTTCCGACAGGTGCGGGAATCGTTGATAAGGGGGCAGAGTTTTATCGGTTGAAAAAATAGGGGAGTCGATGGTTACTTATATAGCTGTGCGAGCGTTGTGTTTTCTCTTGAAAGTGAAATTGCACAATGTTCTTCATTTTCTTGTTCATAGTATACTTTAATGCGGTGAAATTAATTTGAAGCAAATTGGCGGTTTCAGGTGATGGGCGACAAGCGAGTTTATTAATTGGATTATCTGAACTTTCCTTTCCTGCAAAGTGTGGTAATATACTCTTTGCAAATTTAGAAGAAAAAATGAAAGTCACTGCGATATATATAGCGAAAGTATAAGAAAAGTTTTTTGTCAGTACGCTTTTATGTAGCTGATTTTACTGCTAAATTAATGCAATTCATCTCCTCATAGCTCCGATTTTGCAAAAACATGGAAAATTAACTAAAAAGATGACAACGAATAATTGAGAAATGAGATCAACGTATGGGAATATGGGAACATGCATAATTAGATAACCTATTACCGAAAAGGGAATTGCACCTTATGTACTCATTAGTGAAATCGGGATGCCTATAAGTACTATGAGTAAATAGAAACACGTCAGACTACATCTGGAAGCAATAAGTCAAGACAATAAACAGAAAATCTTCCCTTTCCCAAACCTTCACGTATATTAAATGTCAAGTATATATCAAAACAGTTCGTTGACTAGCACTCTCTATCTCTCTCTCTCTCTCTCTCTCTCTCTCTCTCTTTCTCTCTCTCTCTCTGTCTCTCTCTCTCTCTCTCTCTCTCTCTCTCTCTCTCTCTCTATATATATATATATATATATATATACACACATATATATATATATATATATACACATACACATTCTTCTCTCCTAACAAAGCAATTTTATTTATTGGCTTTAAAAATGAAGATCGAAAATAGTCTGTTTTTTTAACTTCTTGATTACCATGCATATAGCTAATCAACACGTGGCAATAGTTCAGAATTATCGAGAAACTAGAGAGTAGCTGAAGCGAATGTCACACATGGAACCCCCTTAGGTACCGAAGCAACAGCCAAAAAATGTTGAACTTATATGTGACAACTTGTAACAAAGGGAAGCGCTGACAGTGAAAATTAAAATTAGACAGTTTTAAAACTAAAGAGAAGACGATGCGGAGGTCATTAGATAATGACAGCACCGGGAAAACCGTTCGAAAATAAAGAAATACCTTCCTTTCCGCTCCCCCTTTCTTCCATTCGTCGGTACAACATAATGACATGTCGAGAAACGAGTTTCCAATAAATAGACAGCCACGACAACGAGAAACTTTGAGCAGTAAGCTTTCGGAAACTCGTGCAGTAGGTACTTAGGATCATGGCAGCTCAAGAACGTCTATAGGCTCGAGTATCAAATGTTCAATTAACAGTATTTCTGGTTGTTAGTAAAAGGAACGCGTCTTACTGTCTCTTTCGAACCATTGAAGATACATTTTGTCTTGCAGTCGGACAACTCATTTTTTTATTATGTGGTGAGTAAATTATTTATTATCATTATAATTACTTTTTTTACTTTTTGAATGAATATGATTGGGTTCAAAGCTACAATGTAACATCTGCATAAGAAAACGATTGCATAATTAAGCGACTATAAAGTAGGAAAACCTGTTTTCTCACCTATAGACACTTAGCAGTATTGTAAATAAATAACTATCAATTCATCATTATACTTGAAGATTTAATAGCAAATTGCAAACTGAAACAAAAAGTATCGATGAAAGCTACTCATCCAGTCAAAAAGTATTCCATGCTCGATGTATCCCAAGGAAAAACAAACAACGACCCTCCGGTCAAAAGACGCCTAATTCTGTGTTACCCGTAGCCACATTATACCTGCTTATTATAATAAAAAAACGCACGCGTCGTAGATTTTTTTGCTAGATGAACCGGTTATGTATATGGTACGATTTTCGGCTGACCAATCGGATTGGCTTAACGTTGCCAAGCCTTCCGTATCCACATCACACGTGTCTATAACCGCGGATGACGATTTATCCTACACGAGACGCAAGGTCGAGAACCGGTCGTGAGATCGTTGATTACACGGACGCGCGACTGCTTAGAGGTGTATCGGCCATGTGGAGATGACAAACATATGTTTCAGCAAAAAAGATTTGCACGCGCGGATAATTAATTTGAAACCGCATCACCAAGTTGTGTAATTAATATTCTTGACTGTATTTATGTTTAGCATATAGGTTTATTTGAAAAATTATACTGTCATTTAATTTATTGCAATGTGCCGAAAATATTTAAACGATATGAAAGACTTGCGAGACTGCTTTGCCAAAAATGGTATGTTTCATTCTTACTATATGACAGCGAACTAGTTTCGCGTGTGTACGCGTGCTTTATAATTATTCGCAAAGACGTTTTCCGACATAATGACTTGAAAAGCGAAAGGGAAAATATCCTCGAATAATAATGCGTGGACTCGCAAAATGTAACTTTCTACTGCAAAAAATGAAATTATTTTATGAAGTTGCTAAATTTTACGAATAATACGTGTAAACAATATGCTATAGTCACAATATATTTTAAATTAATGTATTGTTTAAATTAAATTTTTACATAAAAATATATCAAAATAAAACAGTTACAAAGCCAGATTAATTCTTCATAGGTATTTAAGTTTTCAAACTACAAAACTATACAAATAAACTTCATATCTTCAATGGAACCGCTTATATACCGTAGAAAAACGGGATTGATCACTATTAGTCTACACAGTTTTCCCAAATTTAGTCCCATTAATATGTAGGCAAATTTTTAAACCATAGATACTGCGGTTATACTCGATACACTAAACTCGAATCATACATTATTATAAATTTATACGAGTTTACAAGAAATAATTTTATTTATCTTCTTTATATTTTTTCGTAAAAGTGTATATTACAATGATCAAACAGTTTGGTAGTGTAATTTAAAAAAAAAACGTATAAGATACCCATTTTTGTAAAACATTCTATTTTGATTTTAAACAATTCCAAATACACGTCAATCGTGTTCTTATACCATTTCACAATAATTATGTTTTACATTTAATTTATCAGTAAATAGCCAACAACTATCAGACGCAACAATATCGCTAAAATACCAGTAAATTATCGCAGCAAGGTCAATTTTCGTCGTTAATTGTCACAATAATCAATTGCCCTTGCAATTTATCACCAAAAGCAACTAGTCAAAGTTAAAAACCAAGTGCCAAACAGCACATCAACGTCAAGTTCCCGTAATCGGCCCGCGAGAAAGTCAGGGAGGGGGGCTCGGCATTCGGCGACTGGGTATTTTCTTCTAGCGCTCGGATCACTACAACTGGTTGTTTAAAAATCCAGTATTCCTTGGTGTATAATCAAGCATAATAGCCGCGCTCTCGCCTGAGAGAGGAGCAGAGCGAACGGGGCAAAAGGAATCGATCAGTTCGATCTCGGTGGCAGCTCCGACCACGTTTCTTTTCCTCGCGTTCGCACAGACAGGTGTACCTATACATATACTTCCCGGACACTGAAAAGGTAAATTTATTCGGTGAATATTTTTTCCAGGCTTGTGTAAAAAGTAGAATAAATGTAGTAAGTATTTGTCGATTGATGTATTAGATTCTGCAAGTCTGTATAGTAGACCAGCGCAACAGTGAATCGTTTTTGAAAACAGGTGTTAAAAGTTTTTTCGATAAATATTCTTTTCTTTATAATTTTATTGGTATCTTCAGTCATTCATTGGAGTTAGGAGTATCTCGAAAACATGCCACAACACTTGACGTAAGCGTAATCCTAACGATTTGCATAAATCATGGCGCAGTACTAGCAGCTCGAGACCAATATTATTTGTTTACACCGATCCACAAGAATCCGCATAGAAAATTAAACTCGCTTTTAGAAAGAAAAATAGCCAATCTCTTTGCACGTTGATTAAGAACCCAACGTTTCATCTAACCATCGCAAATACGCGTCGTTTACGAATAATCGTAAAGAGAATATTTCGCATCTTACAGATCAACCGCAAATGTAACCCAACACTACGTTGCATCGAGAGCCAGATCAATAAATAATCAAGGCCCGCAAAGAGGATCGATGCTAGCGTGGAGTGAAAGTCCATAAAGCGCGCATATATAATATAGACATCGTACGCAAGGCGATCAAGGTGTCAACTTTTTTCGCTCTCCGGCTTTGCAAATCAAATTGCTCTTTTAGTGATCGTCGTCGACAAAGATGCTGGGCAAAGAGCTATTGAGGACAGTGAGCCGAGGCCTAGCCAGGAACTTCCGCAGGGATTTTAACAGCGGAAGGCTGCTCGGAGTCGGAGCGACCGACAAGACTCAGACTAGATTCCATGATAGATCCGTCAGACCACCGAGAATTCTGATCACCGGTGAGTAGTTTCGCTTCGCAATAGCGATTAATTGTATGGTGAACGAGTGTAGAAAAATCTCATCTATCACATATGTGTATAGGCGGTCTTGGCCAACTAGGCACGGAATGTGCGAAACTCCTGCGTAAGAACTACGGCGATGAAAACGTTATCCTGTCGGACATCATTAAACCGACGGATGACGGCTTGCTGAACGGCCCGTTCATTTTCGCCGACATCCTTGACTTTAAGGGCCTTCAAAAGATCGTCGTCAACAACAGGATAGACTGGCTGATACACTTCAGCGCGCTGCTCAGCGCTGTTGGCGAACAGAACGTGCCGCTCGCCGTCAGAGTGAACATTGAAGGTATGTAATAAATTTTTTAAAATAATTCGCATTGAAAAACCAAAGATTCCTTTGTGAGGAGAAAGAAATTCGTTAGCGTACATAATTGCGCGGGATTTTCCACTGAAAGTGCGCGCGACAGTGAAAGTAAATAATTGCAGGCCTTGGTGTGACAATTATTAGGATTCACTTTTGCTTTTCATAATTCTCACTTTTAATTCCTACTGCGTGTATTATACACGTACACCTTGATATAATTTGCATTCTTTTCATTTTCACTCTCGCATGTTATGTGCGCGACGTGCGAAAAGTCATTAAACCCGCATCATCCGCAGATTACTGAGACGACTGGCGGTTACGATTTTCTAATTTGAAAGCTGTACTTGTAACAAGAACGCTGAACTTCGCAGGTTTGCACAATGTCATCGAGTTGGCGAAGCAGTACAATCTGCGCATCTTTGTGCCGTCGACGATCGGCGCGTTCGGTCCGGACTCGCCGAGGAATCCGACTCCCAACGTCACTGTGCAGAGACCACGTACCATCTACGGAGTCAGTAAGGTCCATGCAGAGCTTCTCGGAGAGTACTACCATCACAAATTTGGCCTGGACTTTCGCTGCCTGCGCTTCCCGGGTGTCATCAGTAGCGATCCTCCTGGCGGCGGTACCACCGGTAAATCTCCCTGTACAACAATTAAAATATCGTATATTATTCAATGTTTCCCAACACAGCTATCCGATTTTCGTTTACCTTGTTCGACTTGAATCTCAAATTTCTCGATATAATCGACTCGTAATTGCAGAGTCCCGCAACTGATCTCTGATTCAACTCGGGCTTTTTTTTGCAAAAACATGTACTCGAAGCAGAACCGAAGATGAGAAGTAGTCGGAATTTAAAATCAGAAGAAACTCAACGCCGCGACTGTATCGGAATCCCGCGTTTTCGCAGGAAGTAGAGCGCGATACACGCCAACGGCGAACCTGCTCACGGCCTAAAAGTAATTGTGTAATAACGCAATCCACCGCTTGAAGGGGATATTATAGGCCGTAATTGGAGAACCGTTGCCGAAGCTGCACGCGCAGAGATCGCTCAGACTACATATATATATATGTATACTGGTGAACGTAGTCGTGTCGTTTATCTCGCCATCCGTAAACGCGCGCTTTTTTTGCCTACGCTCACGCGATGAATATTCCCGAATGAACTGCATTTTTTTGCGGGCTTTTAAAGAGCTGAACGTGAAGCAACTTGCAGGAACCTGTTCCTGTTGGAATTTTAAACGTTCGACACTCGTTCTTGCATCTATATACCAATAGGCTTGAACTGTCATCGATAAAATTTATACGACGATGATGTGCCATTACTTCGACAGACTACGCTGTCGCCGTATTCCACGAGGGCTTGCTGCACAAGCGTTACGAGTGCTATCTCGAGCCTCACACGCGCCTGCCCATGATGTATATTGAGGATTGCTTGGCCGCACTCTTCCAGTTCCTGAACGCTCCATGCGAGAGGCTTCATCGTCGCGTCTACAACGTCACCGCCATGAGCTTTACACCCGAGGAGCTTTTCGCCGAGGTCAAGAAGCACATTCCAGATTTACAAATCACCTACAACCCCGATAGTCGGCAAAACATAGGTACACACCGAATTAACAAACGTTATCGGCTTTGCGAGCTCTTTTTATTTGCTTATTTACAAATTGTTACTTGTATAACAGTTTTATATAAAGACTATCGTGCTTCAATTTTCTTGCTGAAAAAATCTATAAGTCTTGTAAAACGCCGTTTTGCTTTTGCTTATACATAGAGTTTATACAATCTTAAAACTTAGTTTAAATTTGTGTTTTGCTTTACAGCGAATACATGGCCACAAGTATTCGACGACAGCGAGGCCCGCAAAGATTGGGGCTGGCAGCACGAGTACGACTTGGAGCAACTCGTGTCCAGAATGATTCAAGATGTTAGTGATAATTTTATCCCGAAATATCAGCGTCTATCCGAAGTCAGCAGTTACGTGTAGATGCACAAAAAACATAATCTGTACCTCATCGATAATCGTATTTTAATAATACGTTTCTATAAATATATTTATTCACATAAAAATAAATCAATGTCTACGCGCGCGCTATCTTTTCAAGAAAATTGTGTATAACATGACAATGTAACGCAGAATTTTTTAATAAAAAAATCACAATTTTACTGTCCGCTCAATCACTGTCGTCGTTCAACAAGGCTTCGATGTTCATAGGATCCATTTTATTCTTTTTATCCAACATCTTCACTTTCTTTTCAATTGGTCTGGACGGCGTAACTGAATTACTCGAGTCCAAATTGTGTTCAACTTTTACTTTAATGGGTTGTGAAATCTTCTCTGGAGATAATGGTACGTATGTGTCTTGTACTACAGTATCTTCTATAAAAACATTGAGGGGCAAAATCAGAAATTAACTACGTTACGTACTTATATTTCTATTTATCATTAAATTTATTTACCTTTTACTTCATCTTTCGTTAGAATGAGCCGGCTCTCTTGGAAGTAATGATTTGGATGAAGGAACATTCTTGCAGGTGGTTGTTTATGGGTACTCTCAAAATATTTTGTGCAAGCCAAAATGTAATGGCCTTCACTAGCAAGTTTGGTAATTTCTCCAACATCTTGATATTTCAGAAAAACATTGGTTTGAATTTTTATATATAAACATTTTCTAATGTATATATTTTGTTTCATTACCTGAATGTGATAAGTGGCATTCCAATAGTTTTTTTGTCAATTCATCTGTGTCCATATTTTTATACGGACAACCATGAACCTCACCAGGACCAACAGGTTCAGTTATTAGTTTATTGCAACCTGCTGGTCTATAATCGACGCGCCTTCCTACTTTTCCATAATTATAACGTATATGATACAAATACTGCTTATTAAATTTATCCTCATTACAATCCTCTTTTTTTGTCATTTCACTTTTCCAAAATTCAATGGAGTCCTCCAAAGTAACTCCTATTCCCTTAAGAAACAAGCTATACTGCAAACGTCCTGTATTTTTTAAATGATGATTTGTCGTCAGATGTTCATGCATGATCCTCATACAGAGTGGGTAGGAAGTTTTTGATAACTATAAAATAATTTGTATTAAATTATTGAATAATCACGTGGTTTTAATTTATGAAGCTATAAAAATGCTATGCTTACATCATTTAGTTTAGCTATAGGAACATTTTCAGAGTTCCATACCACTTTTGCCATACCTGTAAAGCACTCTGGCAAACTCTTAAGGAAGCTTTGAAGCCTTTCATCATCTAGATTATTGAGGACAAATTTCTTGGCTTTCTAAAAATGAAACGATTATAATTACTAAAAATACAAACATTTATGTATAAGTATAATCGATAACTTACATTTAATTCAATTGATAAATTAGTTCGAAAATGAGTAAGAAAAACTGTGATTAAATCATTTTGAGGAACATAAGCTATTCCCTTATGTAAATATACTTTTCGATCACTGATCAAGTCTACAACTTTATCAAATGGTAGTTCATAAAAATCTGTATTCTCAAACTCTCCATCTCTTGCAGTTGACGAGTATAAATTTTCTCTATTTTGCTCTTTAAATTCCTGTGACACCTATAACAGTAATATAAGTATAAAAAGTGGTAATTTAAACTAGCTTACACCAATCATTTCAAATTTTGTATTTAAAAAATGTACTTACTGGTGAATAATGAAGACCACTAGTAGCTAAAAATTGAGTAAGACCTTCTCTGTTCAAAGAATGGAATCTTAACTTAAATAGCTCAGTTTCATAAGTTAACATGTAATTCTGTAAATCATCTTTCAAAGAATATGCCAATCGCAAAACAAAGTGTGCTATATGATCACGCCTTCTTGCTTCTAATTCATTCTCATTGTGAGAAGCACAGCCAGGTGCATTAACAAGCCGAGCATAGCTATGGTATCCTTCTTTTTTTAATCCATTTACAAAGGCTGATTTAATTTCATCCATGTTTTTATGTTGTTGGGCTAGAGTAAGTTCAAGTAACTGAAGAACTAAAAAACAATAACGAGGATTAATATTTTATATATTTTAATGCGAATACATACTCTGAATATTTTGATAATACCTTTCTGTCTTTCTAATGCCAAATCTTGAAATTCTACCAATGAAATCTGACCAGTTGGTGGTACTTTGTATAGCTGCAAATCATGAGGATAAGCTTCTTGAAGTGCACTTTTTTCCGGCTTAAGCGTACGTCTTCGTTTCGGTGTATAATCCATTTTTATACAGTTTCCTTTAATCATAACAAACATTCATTACTTGCTTTTAAAACAATAAAACTATTTTAAGATTTTTACAACTAATGCCTATAATTTACCAACAACGTACAATGAGCATAGCAACATACCTAATAGAATGTATACACCTGTTCGATTGACAATTTATATCACCTTATTTTATATCACATTCACGTTGCATACATCACCATGTTGTGAAGAATTCGCGCGTTTTCTCCCCACTTTGTTCTAAAAGACATTAAAATATTCCAAAGATCTGATTGGTAGATCCAGGTCTGAGGTCACGTGTAGAATGAAGGTTCGTTCATCTGTGAAAAAATAACTGACAGAGAACTGAGAGAACCTTGAAACAGAACGAACCTTCTACCGCTAAGCCTCCCTCCTATTACCGTCTCAATATTGGCAGCAATGTTTGATTGCAAACTGAAAGTGGCAGTTGAGTTGACGAAGTCGACGTCTTGTTATTAGTTATGCCTTGTACTTAGTTACTTCTAAATAACTGATTTTATTCATTGCTCTGTAGCGAAAAGAGAAAAAATTATTTTTCGATCAATTGCACAATAGCGATACAAGGACCCATCACTGTTTTGATACAATAAGTTGACTGAGGTTAGTTTGAACCATAATATTATAATACTCGGCCAAAAACCTTTCATAAATTCAAATATTGTCGAACGTTTTATAACTTAAAATAACTGTAAAAAATGTAATTTTACTATGCATACCAGCTATTAAAGTGAAGTTAACATTGTACGAGTTGCTTCATATTCTTTTCATTGTAAATTAATTGAAAAAAGTAACTTTTTTGGTTAAATGTTTCAGGTAATTTCTTGATTTTTTTTTCATGAAAGAGTATTAAATAAGGCCCATCATGACAAATGACGCAATTAGACTCGCTTCCAACATACCACCAGAATATGTCCATGCTGTAGAAGAAACTGTTCGTGCTATGGAAGACCACATAGAAGTTCGTGGTGACGGGTACGTCAAAAAGTCTTAATCATTTTAATGTAATACAAAAAAAACTGATGAAAATATAATTTGATTATTCAAAGGTTTAAATGGAGTCTTGATGACTTTGATGTTGGCGCTCCATTGGGCAGAGGCAAGTTTGGTCGAGTTTATTTAGCTAGAGAGAAGACAACAAATTATATGGTTGCCTTAAAGACTTTATTCAAGACCGAATTAATGAAATCTCGAGTGGAGAAGCAAGCTTTAAGAGAAATAGAAATTCAGTCTCACCTGAGACATCCCAATATACTACAGTTGTTAACTTATTTCCATGATGAAAAAAGAATATACCTGGTTTTGGAATTTGCAGCTAGGGGTGAACTATACAAAGAATTGAAGCGACAACCGAAAGAAAGGTTCAGTGAACCCTTGTCTGCTAAATACACATACCAAGTTGCAGATGCACTTGAATTTTGTCACAGAAACAATGTAATTCATCGTGATATCAAGCCTGAAAATCTCTTATTGACACATGATGGAAACATTAAATTAGCTGATTTTGGCTGGTCTGTTCATGCTCCTTCAACAAAACGTAATACAATGTGTGGTACATTAGATTACCTTCCTCCAGAAATGGTAAATGGTCAAAAGTATGACATATATGTAGATCACTGGTGTTTAGGAATTTTATGTTATGAATTTTTGGTTGGGCGTCCACCTTTCCTGAGTGATACATCAGATGAAACTTATCAGAAAATTAAAAAGGTTGATATACCTTGGCCACCACAAATCACACCTGGAGCCAAAGATCTCATATCTAAATTGATCAAACGAGAAAGCAAGGACAGAATATCGTTACCGAATGTCAAAAGACATTATTGGATTGTTGAAAATAAAGATAAAGCCAATTGAATATTAATTAGTATAGTGTAGGTACTAAGCTTAAATTATTTTAACTCAGTGACATTGATTTTTATACTTTTTATACATACACTTACATACAATGAAATCAAGTTTTTATATTCTTATATTGTGCACAGTTCTAAAATTTTTATGAAAATATGCTAAAAATGAATGTGTTACTTTAATTGATGAAAAATAAACATCATTCGTTACGACAACAAATCTTTTTATTTTTCAAACGACGTTCAAATAAAAGCGCTTACCTGAAGAATCACGTCACGTGATTCCTCCCTCCCTAACAATATTCTTGCGTTTGATCATTATATTATCATCATCATTTTTTGTTTATTAAAAAAATGACGTATAAGTATTCTTATATTACATAATAAAAACAACTGAGTTCGATATTAGAAGTCATAACTTTTTTAATTTTTAAAAAATGTTAAAATATATAGATTGCAACAATGAATTCTAAAACAAATAAAATATCCAAAAATTGTTTTCATATTCAGACAATATAGGTTATAATAAACATAACTATTACAATAAGTTTTCTTCCTAAATTAGCATAAAAGTTATAATACTAATTTATCACAAAATTAATTAGTACCTAACGCAAAAATGTTCTAAAAATCCTTCAGTCACGGCATCCTTCGAAAATACAAAGAAAACTTCTAAAATCTATTCAAGTCCTACCAATTGTGCAATTTTCACATCTTGCATAACCAATACTCGCCCACTACAATAGTCCCTAATCGACTATACTATCTTTAAATTATTCAAGTAAAAATGAAACGTATATTTATTATTTCTACTTTATTGATTGTCATATTACACGTACCAGGTGAAGTTTTATAAATATTTGTTTTCTATTAATTTTTATTAGTAAAATATTTTAATTATTTCTAGGCATCAAGTTCTAATGAATCAGCAAAGAATATGTCTCGTACTTTTTTTTACTTTGCTTATGGTAGTAACCTACTGAGCCAAAGGATTCACATTCAAAATCCTACCGCAGTTCAAAGATATATTGCCAAACTCAAGGTACATATTTATATTTTATATTTCATAAGGGACTTTTGTAGGAATATTTTAAAATCTAATGACTATATTTTTATAGGATCATCGGCTTGATTTTATCTATTATTCGAAAAATTGGAAAGGATGTGCCTCTACTATTGTCCCTGACACAAGATCTGAAGTTTGGGGAGTTGTATGGGAAATTGATATGAAAGACCTGCCCCATTTAGATGATCAGGAAGGAGTGGATCAAAATATATATTTTGCAAAGAATGTCAGTGTAACAACTCCTACAGGAGAAACTATTGAATGTAGAACATATCAGGAATGCATATTGCCAGATAAATATGTGCCTCCAAATGAACTGCCACCTGAAAGACAACCATCTTTTGTATATTTGTAAGCTATTTTTAAATTTATTTTAAAATCATTGGTAACTTGTGCTTCACAATAATTGATTTTTAGAAATACTATAATTCGAGGCGCGAAAGAATTTCACATTCCAGAAGAATATATTCGATATCTTGAATCTTTTAAACACAATGGCTATACGGGTGCAGTAGAACTGGTAAGCATGTTCATTATAAAACTAATCAGTAAATCTTTATGGTTCACGTGAGCAATTAATTTAAATTATCGATTTTTTATTTTACAGCCTAGAAACTCAAAATGAAAATTTTAAGAACTAAATTTCACTTGTAATTAGAGCAGTGCTTATATTTCTATTATTTGCATCTCATGGAATTATAAAATAGGAACAAAGTAATGATATTTACGCAAGTAAATTATTTTAAATTGTATACATTGTTAATATTGAATAGCATAATGTGATTTACAATAAAGTATCAAATGTAATTAAGAAATACTTGAATATTGTCTTCCACGCTAAATTTAATCGTCGTTTCTGTTTAACCGGTTCTCAGCTGTTAAGATATTACGTATATTTATTTATCATCAGTGTTGTCTCAATTCCCTCTTATTTGTCTTATTTTCGCGTTATCATGCGGTTGCTGAAGTGAGAAGATAATCATACATCGTAGGCGCTTTATTACAATCCAACACGATTGTTTATCATTGTTAATAGTATTATAATTTCGTAAAAAATCATTATAAATTTTGAATGTATCTTAAACATTTGACTGAAAATGTTAAAATCCTTAAATCGAGCGTTAAGAGCAGAAATTGTTTGCTGATATAAGCAGTTAGCCTTGGTCTCAAAAAGACGTTGCAAAAGTCGCATTACTAATTTTAGAATTTCAATAATGATTTTCCATCTCCATAATATTTTACAATGCAGCACGGTTGGTTTGTCTTTCAAATACAGCACAACTAGTTAGGTGTCGGAATCGACCGGACGTGTCTTAAATAAGTATATTATCTTCTTTAAATAGAAAACAAGTAAAACAATGTCGAAAACATTTTTGTACTTTGCCTATGGTAGTAATATGCTTGCTAAGAGAATTCACTATAAAAATCCCACAGCTGTTCAAAAATATATTGGAAAATTGAAGGTAAGAAGCATCACTATTACTTTTACTTTTGAACACGAGTGAGCGAAATTTAACGAAATAGGACCATCGACTTGACTTCAACCTGTTTACAAAACGGTGGGAAGGATGTGTTGCGACGATTGTTCCTACTCCAGGCATGGATGTTTGGGGAGTAGTTTGGGAAATCGACGTGAACAGTTCAGCTGCATTGGACGAACAAGAAGGAGTTAACGATAACATATATTTTTCAAAAACTGTTGATATTGAAACTAGCACTGGGGAGACTGTTAATTGCAAAGTTTATCAACAATGCAAGCTTCCAAAGGAGTATATCGAACCAAGCCAATTACCACCTGAAAGGCAACCTTCCTTTGTCTATTTGTAAGTTATGAGTATTTCTTAATTTATCATTGTTAAAAAAATCATTACAAATATCAATATTGCTTTCAGTAATATCATCCTAACTGGAGCAGAAGATCACGGTATTCCCGAGGAATACATCAAATATATTAAGTCTTTTCCTAACAATGGCTATGCCGGCGAAACGCAAGTAGAGTAAGTATATAAGAACTACTTTTCTTAAACAAGTATTAGATTTATTTACAACTGTACAACTTAGAGCTAGTTTAAAAAATTAACATTAAATAAATAATTATACATAACTCTAAATCGCCTTTTCCTGCGAAATATTTTCAACAACTTCTTTCTTTGTATTAATCGAAACTGTTGCTCCACAGCCTTTCTCTGACTCAAAAGTAAACCTGGTGATCGTTCTACCCTGGACATGCTTCTTGAACTTGGGATCTTTCATGACTATCTCCAGAACATCATTTTCCGTCATTACGTCCAATTGCCCGCGCGGAATTCGTAAATTTGTGAAATCTTTGCTGTTCACCTGTAAAAAAACGTCAAAGAGCTCTAACTTTATTTCTTTTAATAAAAATTAAAATATGTTAATCCCATTTTACTCACCCTAACGCGAACTTTCAACTTATACTCCAAATCCACCGCAGGCCAACTTTGCTCTAGTACATCCTTATCCCACTGAAGTTCCTCGTCGTTACTCAGCCTATGTGGAGCCGAGCAGAATCCAGCCCATAATTCCGAAGCAAAATGTGGTGCCAGAGGCGCTAACATTATAATCTGTACAGCTAAAGCTCTTTCGTATTCGCGGCTCCGG
Organism: Muscidifurax raptorellus; assembly: GCA_020010945.3. NCBI lineage: Eukaryota > Metazoa > Arthropoda > Insecta > Hymenoptera > Pteromalidae > Muscidifurax > Muscidifurax raptorellus. The sequence continues at coordinate 27,583,137 of CM052081.1, read as the reverse complement.
GCAACGCAAAGCTTCGACGACTTCCTAATACTGTTGGTCAGACCTTGCATTTTGGAGATGGCAACACTTAGCTGCTGAGCTCGTATAATGTTGAACGTTACGCCGTGGACGTAGTAATTTCGACTGTCGAACATGTACTCGTCTTCCTCCACGAATTTCGTATCGCTCGGGTGAATTTTGAGGTCTTCTGGGGTGAGTTCCTGTCTGGCCGCGATGAACTCGCTCACCGTCTGCCACAGCCGTCGTTGCCAGTTTAAGATTCCAGGGAAGGCTGAAATAATGCGATAACTTATTGATCTTTCGGATTTTTAATAATATAATTTTGGAAGGATGCTTACTGTCTTTGGACCAATTCCTTTGCGAAGTCGGAGCTACGTCGCCCAGAATCAGTAGCCTGATGGTGTCGGTACTGTACTCTGAGAACATTTCTGACGGATCGACGCCGTTATACTTGGACTTTGACATTTTCTCCCAGTTTGTTACAACGGGAAGTAGAGTCTCCGCTTCTACGTAACCGTTTTCTGTAAGTAGGACTTCGCTTGGTCGCAAATACCTTCCTTCTTTTGTGGAATAGGACTGACCCATTACCATACCTTGTACCAGTAGTTGTCGGAATGGCTCTCTAGTAGGCACAAGTCCGAGATGGTGTAAGAAGTGGTTTACAAAGCGTGCATAATAAAGATGTAGTGATGCTGAAAATTTTCAAAACATTTGGTTGTTTTACCGAAATTTTGATGTTATTTAAAAAGTACAAATAATATTTTACCATGCTCCTTTCCTCCAATATAAAGATCCACTGGTAAAAATTTAAAGGCTTCTTCTTTGGAGAACATTTGCTTTTTATTTTTTGGATCAAGGTACCTCATGAAGTACCAAGAACTGTCAACAAATGTATCCATAGTATCAGTTTCTCTAGTAGCTGGACCTTTACACTTTGGACAAGAGGTTTTTAGCCAATCATTAGCATCTTTTAAAGTCAAATTTTTATTTTCTGACGATCTACCCAATTTTGGAAGAGTAACAGGAAGTTCATCTCTAGGTACAGGTTGAGAACCACATTTATCACAGTGAATTATTGGTATTGGTGTACCCCAATACCTCTGTCTAGATATCAACCAGTCTCTCAACCTTGAACTGACCAAGTACCCACCAATATTTTGCTCCTTAGCTATTCTAAGAATATCTGAACGTTTTTTTTCTAATTCTTCAGCTGAATAAACTGGCCCTGTCTCATAGCTAATACCAGCAGTTTTACAAAATTCAATATCAGCCTCAGACAGACATGGAAAACCAAGATAATCATCTCTAAAGTCAGGATACGGTAGAGTTTCTGTAAAACAGAATATTTTAAATATGATTTCAAAATGTTATTGTTAAAAATTAACTATGACATTACCTTTGTCAGTAACATATATTGGTAATTCGTCATTTGTGAATGGGTTTATAACTTTTGCATTTAACTTTCTTATGGAATTGTCAGGTTCAGCTTTTTCAACCCTAGCAAAGAGACTATTGCTAGATACTGCTAAAAATCTAGCATTTTCAATATATTCAGGTTTATCAGTCCACAAAGTAATAGATTTTGGATATCCAGGAACATCAGAAATTAATTGGAAATCAATATTTGTTCCTGTACATTGTCCAATCCAGTGTTCTTGGATTTTAATAATGTCTCTCCATTCTACTAAAGTTTTATCTTTCAAACCTTGCAATAATGATCTATAATACATAAACGTTATTTGACCAAAATTTCTTCAATTTTTTTGATTTGAATTATTTAATTAAATACTTACTGTGCAAATACTGTAGTTTTAACAAACCATTGATTAAGTAACCGCTTCTCAACAACAGCACCAGATCTCCATGATCTATTATTTTCATCGACTTGCTCATCGGCAAGTACTGTTTGATCTATTGGATCCCAATTGACATATGTCTCTTTTTGGTAGAGTAAACCGTTTTCATATAGTTTCAAAAATAGTTCTTGAGTCCATCTATAGTATTCGGGATCGCAAGTAGCAAACTCTCTGTGAGTGTCAAAGGTGCAGCCTAATCTTAATAACTGTTCTCGCATATTTTTAATATTTGTATAAGTCCATTCTGAAGGATCCACCTGTCTTTCCCTAGCAGCATTTTCTGCTGGTAATCCAAATGCATCCCATCCCATTGGATGAATTACATTTTTACCTGAATAAATTCATATTATATATTTATGTAATAATCTAATTACAAGTAAAGTTATATTATAAAGAAAAATATTTCACCATTCATTCTATGAAATCGGGCAACAGAGTCACTTATGGCATAAACACGAACGTGACCCATGTGAAGCGATCCTGATGGATAAGGAAACATGGATAATACATAATATTTCTCTTTGCTATCGGATGATCCATCAATCTTATGAATTTTGTCTTTCCAATATTTCTCAATTTCATGTTTATGTTCAGTTGCAAGAGTTTCATTCTGTAGAAAATAAATAAAGATTTTTAATGAAAAATATTCTATATAGAGATAATATCAAACAAATAGAGCGGTATTTGGCCATTTGTTTTCAAAAATATAACCTCACCCAGAGGCCTAACCCGGTCGACGCGTGTCTCGAAAAAATGCATTTCTGAATATGCTTGTTTCTCAGGGGATATTTAAAACTAGATAACACATTGTACTTCATTGTCAAAGTGGATAATCACTTTCAACAAGATCAAATATTTGTTGTTAAATGAGTATACAAGGAGAATCAACAGCAGACAGACATGCTCTATACCTATGTTTTACTATACTGATAGTACTGATCGAGTCAAATCATATACTATATAAATATGGAATTAATTAAATATTGACAGCATTTTTTTATCCACGCATAAACTTTCATTGGTTACAGTTAAACAATTTTAGATGAAAAATTGATTCCCCAAAATTAGTCATCATCATCATTACTTATATAAATTAAGATTTAAAAAATAAAATGTTAGATCATAAGAAATTTTTTTAATCAAAAAATTAATAATAGTAATAATTGGACGACGGATATATGCGCTTTGATATGTACTTATTTTATATTTACGCATCCAATACTTATATAACAGACGAAGCGGGAACATTGATCCTGTAGATTCAAATAAGCATGATTTGAGTCAAGTGGTTCGCTACTCGAGCAGTTTCCGCGTTTCGTGTCGTCGGCGAACGCTCTTTTTCCGGTTTGCAAGGCTAAGAGAAGCTGGTAAGAAGGCTTTTCTAAAATCGGATCTTAAAAAATCATCGTCATCGCGATGCTTTTTATCGCGAAACGATGAAATATCGTTGCTTAGGCATTACATTTTCATAACCGATTGATATTTTCGGCTTGCAATCCGAAACATTGACTTCGTTTTAGGCTCAAAGTGACGTGATCTTTCGAGGTTACGACAACATATTTGTGTATTGTTAAAAGAGATATCGATCAATTTATTGGTTTTCGTTGAAAATTGGTTAATTTGTGCTTGTTTTATTATATTCCTAAAAGTGTGTTTATAATAAAACGCGAAGTTTTTTCTTAGTGCGTGTGAACTTAGGCAGTGCAACATAACCTATAATAAGTTATTTATCTAGTCCTGTTTTTTTTTCCGTGACAGCTCAAAAATGGGTAAGCGGAATAATATGATCCCTAATGGGCACTTCCACAAAGACTGGCAACGCTTTGTGAAGACGTGGTTCAACCAGCCAGCCCGCAAATTCCGCAGGAGAACCAACCGCGTCAAGAAGGCCCGCACCGTCGCCCCAAGGTATGTTACATTCAACTTTCACTAACAACGTTACTAAGATCTAGGTTACTCTACTTTTTATAAAATCCATTGTTGATTATTTTTATTAATTTATCGATCGATTGTTATTCCAGACCTGTCAAACTTCTGAGGCCTATTGTACACTGCCCCACATTCCGCTACCATGCTAAAGTTAGGGCAGGCAAAGGTTTTACCCTTCAGGAACTCAAGGCCAGCGGTCTGAACAAGAGATTTGCCAGGACCATTGGTATTGCTGTTGACCCCAGAAGGCGCAACAAGTCTGTTGAATCCCTTCAGCAGAATGCTCAGAGGCTCAAGGAATACAGAGCCAAATTGATCCTCTTCCCATTGAATGAGAAGAAGGTATGGGTATTTTTTATTTATAAGCGTTTTATTTTGCTCCAAAATTTGTTGATGAGTATCTTTAGTTTGCTCCAAAATTTTGGAGTAAAGTTTGCAATTTAAATCAATTAGTAAACAATAATCTGGTTACTAAAAATTTTAAATGGTACCATTTGATAATTTTACTCAATAGATATCATTAATTTGAAAGTCTTTTTTACCTTTTACATAATTTTTTTCATTTTAAGTCAATGAATAATATCTATACAAGTTCATTTCTTGTTTCAAATTAATTAGATATATACCTGTACTTATAGAGAAGTCTTTGAATGTATTGCTTCTGTTAATACTCAGAGATTAATTGTAATAAACTAATTGCAGATCAAGAAGGGTGAAGCTACCCCGGAGGAATGCAATGTTGCCTCGCAGGTTAAGGGAGAGATCATGCCACATGGACTTCACCAGGCTCCAGCCAAGGCCAAGGCCCGCGTCATCACCGAAGATGAAAAGAAATTCAATGCGTACATCACGCTACGCAAAGCGAGAGCCGATGCGAGGTTGGTTGGTATCAGGGCTAAGCGCGTCAAGGATGCTGCCGAGAATCCCGATGACGTGACGAAAGTCGCTAAGGATAAGAAAGCTAAGAAGTAAACCTTTGGTACAAAAGTATGTATAAAAAAATAAATGGATTTTCCATCAATTCTCTGTCGTTGACTCGATTTATTACCGTCTTACTATTATAGTCAATATCAGTCCTCTTGTCGAATCCATAAATCTTAAATAAATAAATAGTGTATCAAATTATTTATTTTTTATCTTTTTTTGTACATATCATTCACAAAGTTACAAAACAAAGATAAATCATTAATCTTTTCATTACAAAAATAACTTTTAAATCAAGCTTATATTTCTAAAACGGTAGATAGTAAAATAAAGCCTACATATTAATACTTTTTAATAAATTATTCAATTAGCATTGGCAAAAAATGGTAAATAAGCTCTACCATGATGTAAATCATGGCCAAAATTCAATATCTAGATCATAACAAGGCGTGATCTTGCAACAACGAACTAATCTTTAAGAAAGCTTAATTAATAAGTGCAATGTGCATCGAAAATAAAAGAAACAGCGACGCATCGCAAGATCATTCGTCTCTTGGATCAATTTTTACAATCGCTGTCTGCGTAATTGATTATCGAGCGTTGCCAGCTGACGGAGGAAGCCTTCGTTTGGATGGATGTCCCGACTGAGTCGTACCGTACGGATGGCATCCGTGGCTAACATTCCCTTCTTGATCATCAGATAGGCGATCACACAGGTCGCGCTGCGTGACACACCTTGTACGCAGTGCACGTAGACTCGACCTATGAAGAGCAAATGCTGTATTATACTGATTTTTTTTAGAACTTGATTTATTGATTCATCTCACCTCCAGATTGTACTGCATCTTCTATGAAAGCAGCTGCGGTGAAGAAAAATTGGGCGATGTCGGTGCTCGGCAAATCGAGCATTTTCAAACCAAGATACTTTATTGACGTGTCTTTGTAATAATTGGTGTCCGTATTGACCATTCCGAACTTCTTGCCTTCGGCTGCGTTCAAAACGTGGGTGATACCTATCCTCTGCAAGTACGGCTTGTTCTTAGCAGTAATACTGAAAGGAGATATTCAGAGAATCAATTCAAAATTGAAGTGGAAAAATAAAATTTGGGTATTACGATGCTTACCCATCTCCAATGTAAATGCGAGGAAAAACTTCATCACAGTCGACGGTTTGTTGGGCCCGGTAGTACTCGACATTGTCGATGCTGGGATCGAAGCCCGGCATACGCTTGTAGCCTGTCCTAGTGGTGTGGAGAGCGTGGATCAACCGCTGTACTGTCGTTTCGCCGTCCGGCAGCGGTTTGCGGAAATCCTATATTAAGAGAGACAAACATTGACTTTAGTCTATTTTCTTTGATAATGTTATTGGGTTATTGGTTTTAATAATGCTTTAAAGAAAACTCTTTTACGATATAGACTAATTTTATACAATGATTGATTTACTGATAATTGAAAAGTAATGCATTCATCCTATCTACTATATATATATATACGATACAATGCCAATTGTCAGACTAAAAATCAATCATAAATTTACAAAAGTTCGTTCAACACAAACCTGTTAACGATATTTGAAATAAAATATAGTCTAGTAATATGTACACGCCTGATTAAGTGCGAGAATATTTTATAATAAATGAATAATAATCATTTTTTTATTTTGATAAAAAACGTTAATTTATATTTATGCTTGCGCGAATTTCCAGTTTTTTCTAAGTAATTGGCATTTTAACACATCACGAATTAATACATTAATGAAACTGATATGTTAGTAAAAGAAAGATGACGTTTGCACGTAATTAATTACCGACAGATACGCGACTGCGCGTTATATAAAAGATCGATTTTTCAATTGAAAATCGGTGCTTCACTTCCTCGCGAAAAAAAGGTAATTCGATTAAATTCTAATTATATCTACAGGATTCGATGGTTCGGTCATCATTAACTACTATCACACAGCTATTGTGTAAGAAGCTAACATTGATCTACAATTAAGGATAGTTTATATCGATTGGAACTAATACTCCAAGTGCAATAGAAACTAATTGGAGCTTTGGAAGTCAAACATAGTCATTAATATCCTAGCAATACATTTCTACGTATTATAAGATATTGTTGAACTAAAAAAAAGATTTAATAAGGGGACATTGCTCAAATACAATAGTAAAAAGACCGTATAAGAAAATACCATGAACTAATTAAAAAAAGATCGAAGGAAACATTACAACACATATATAGTTCAAGGAAACAATAACCGCTCGCAAATTGCACAAAAGCTTGAAAATAATCCAATCTCTACGACGTTTCACTCACACCCACACCTACAACGATTCTCCAAAACAAAACCAAGCACCACAACTCCGTAGATCTCGATCTACACCTGATACAACGTACACAAAAGCTATATACACCAACAAAAAAAAAGGAACAGCCCTAAAGACCTTGACCTTCTCCGTCTCAGCCTCTGCCATGTCCGTCATCTCCTCTCGCACACTACTGGAACGTCTCAAGACAGCAACTGCTTCACCTATTCGTCGAGAAAGATATAGTATACAGAAAATAAAAAAGCAAGTCTCACTCTGTCCCTGTCCCTCCACGTGCTCTTCATCGCTATCGCGGCGTCGGGGCTAATCCGCCTGCAACGTGCGCGAAAATCGAACTGTGCGCGCGGGCTGAGTCACGATATCGAGAGGCGCGAAAGAAGCCGCTCTGCTGTGCGTGTATATATGTATATTTATTTTTAAGAGGCCTCTTACGAAATTCGAGGGCAAGAAAAGAGGGAGTGAGAAACGAGGCACGTCGATCGGTTCAATGTTTGGGTAGAGCGCGAGCTTGATGAAGGTTTATTGTTGCAAGCTCTCTCGCGAGGGTTTTTGAGCTTGCGAAGAGCCGGTTTTTGTTTGAAATGATGATTGACGCGACAGTTGGGCAGAAAAGTGGTTTTTGCGCGTACTGTCGTGATTTACGGCGATGGGAAAGTCTTTTGGGCTGAATACCGCGCGCGGAATGTTGTCTAGACTTTTTGGAGCGGAGCTTTTGTGGTGGGAAATAGGGAAAGTCGAGACATTTCATTACCGAGATTCCCGGTCTTTGTATTATTTTGTAGTAAAATAAAATAAACTTTAGATTCTACTTTTTTTTTCTATTTATTGATGAGGTTAATCATTACTAAGTAGGTATAATAACGATGATAATTTGAATTTAGGAAATACCAACTTGGCTTTTGACAATCCGGCCTCACCTTAAAAATAAATGCGACTTACTAGTCGTGTATCATAATTACACTGTAATCTCAGTGGACAATTTCCATATCATTAGACAGAAAGCTTGGAACCGAAAATTGTAGCGACTACTTACACAATTATCTTTTGTCAAACGGTTGGTAAGTCGATATTTCGCGGCTAGTTACGTAAAAAAAAACAATGAGTTAAAATTATGCCTAGACGATTTGCGCTGTTAGTCAAAGTTTGCTTGAGAAATGACACATGGCGCGTTTGTTTTACTGGTAGGTATATATTTTTCAATTCTGTACAAGCTTGTCGCTGAAAGTTTACTATAAACGCTTCGAATATACTTGAATATTGTACTGAAGAACTATCGTTTTTCCTTTGAATTCTATACGCAGTTTGCCAATTATAAAAACCTGAAATCCTGCTTGAATTCGCTAATTGGATATGTAGATTTTTCGAGATTGAATATACTTGATGAACCTTATACCTACTTATATTTTAAACAAAACTATTTCTTTATCAACTTTGGGAATTTGCATCACGTTATACTTAAAATTAAATACCCGCTAGGAATGTTTTTCTAAAAATGTCGACACACTATGTAGGTGCCAAAATAAAATCTGTCTCTGCCAGGAAATTAAGAGATCTCAACGCTTGAATTATTTTATTCGCAGTCTTGTGTAAATCAAACCGAAAATTCTTCCGTATACTTTGTTGGTTTTAGATTCTTCAAATGACAATGTTTCACGCGCTTGGTATTTGCATAACTGCATCAGAAACAGAATTTTAAAAGTACATTATTATTTGAAGCGACGAATCACGGATTACGAAATTAGTTGCATCTTATTATGCAACTTTAATAGACAAAGATTCGTTCAGGAAATGCAACTGTTAAGTATTACCATGAGTCGAAAATTTTCTCAGTTCTACCCTTAATTCATTGACTATTCCGAGAATCTTCAGACATATTTATTGTCCCTTTTATACTTGTTAAATACCGTAATTAGCAAAAAAATGTAAATACTGAACGTTGGATCTCTTTTCAGCGTTCGCCGCTTCATAATAGTATACACTTATAGTTATGTACATAAGTATCAACATAAACACGCTCGCCTGAACTTCCCAGAGCTCGATCGATCGATCTCTTTTTCGCAGGCGGGGAAGTAAACCTATAAGTATATATGTACACCTATATAAGCAACTAAAACATCCGCCACACGATCTCAAAAAAAAAAAATCAAACTCACCGGCAGCCTACTGACGTAGTTGTATCTCCTTGGGTAATCCATATTCCAGATATATCAAAACACACGGCTGTCTTCTGTAAATTCAAATTTCAATCCGTTACGACCACGATACACCTATGCCTATAAACCTCCGTGAACAATGGGGGGCGGCAGAGAATCGACTGGTACGTCCGTCCGGTTCCAGCGCACCTTGTCAACTAACTATCGCTGCGATGCTCAGATGCTCTCCTCCTGCTGGACTATGGACGCGAACTTGACCTTCGCAAGCCGCCGGCTAGTGTCCTAATGTTTATGTTAAACGCACATGGCAGCAGCGGCTCGCCTCTTCTCTCAATTTGTCGAAACTGCGCAATATCGATCGGGAAACTCATCATCAGCTGGTGCAGTTTCAGTGGGCAATATGCTTAGCCGCGCGAAAATTGCTGCAGACGCGGATATGCAAGTTGGCTCGATGTATCGCGAGTTTCGCGCGAATATGCGGAATTTTAAAACCGAAGAATGGGAAGGTGCAGTATTTTGCATCTCCGATCGGGTTTTTCGATTGCTCCGTATTTGGGCTATGTGGACAATTAACTTAATTGCTCATTGTGATGTAATGACATTGTTGTTGCGTGTGTTTGTTCGACGGTATATATATATATATATATATACATCTATGACTCGTTCGCATAATGACGTCTTGTTTAGTGTCTGTAACGTTTTTGCTTTTTCGATTAAGTGCTACACGGCTCAGCTAGTTTAACGTTTACTTATAGAGTGTCAATTTCGAAGGTTGAATTGATTTTGATTGCGAACCAATTTTTGTTATAGTATCATGTATGCAAAATTTTGTCATGAAGAAAATTATAGTTGTAATATTTTTAGTATGTGTATAAAAAAAGAAACAGATATTCAATATAAGCAATACGCCAATACCATTCATAACTTTGAATGCACGTGACAGTGATTTGATTCTAAAAACTAAGATTTTGTTAATTTCAATTTTGAAAAATCTATCATTTTAAACTTGACTTTTGCAACTGCGAATCACACCTTAATTTATTTATTTACAGCAGACTTATAGAAGATAATAAAATAACACACGAACTATTTCATTGGCAATTATTATGAGTTCAGAAATTTCTTCAACATAATTTATTGTACTATTGACATTCTTAAAAAAACTGGTTTATTTTAAATTGAATATGATTTATTAATAATACAAGAAAACATTTTCTTCTTAAAAGTACAAAATAAAAAAATTTGTTTACTCATTATCTATTGTAACGTATTATTTTCTCGTGATGAAGATTATCAAAAATGATGAAAGTGACTGAAAACATATATCTTGAACATCTATGAAAATTGCTTATCTGCTCAATATTTATATATTTTAATTCCTGTAGGAAGTAATAAATCAAAATATATATCACAATAAGGTAATAAATTACGTATTGTTAATATTCACAATTAATTAATTTCTTTTTAAATAAAACTCCATGTATATACCAAAATTGTTTATCTTCCTGTACATAATCTATACAACGTTTGTTCTTTACAACATTTGTTCTTTTGCTTCAATTAACGTTAATACTAGAATAATAATAATAATATGATATATAAAAACGGAATTATCTTCAAATAACAAAAACGTCGCTGTTGCGGGAAATAGGAATAGTTTATAGGGCCTTCTGAAGGTACTCGTCGAACAAGAAGATAGCGAGCGGTGCGTCGTTGTTGAGCAGACCTCTGAGGTCGTTTGTATGTCCGGCGAGAGCACGGATGGTCTCCGTCTGGGGCTCCATAAACTTCTCTTCGATGTAGTGGGCCGCAGCGGAATCCTGGTGCTTGATGGCCAAAGAGTGCAGACGCAGGGCCTCCTGGGCCAGCTGTTTGGTCGTGTCCAAGGCCTTGGCCAAACTGTGCAGCTCGGTGAGCTCCAGCACACGCGATTCTTTGGTTTGCTAATTAAAATTATATTTGTTAATTTAAACATTTTTAACTATCGGAGCAATAACGATTAAAAAAAACCTTCATTGATGTTAAAAAATTATAATATACAATAGAATAAGCATGCTTACAAGTTTCTTGAAGTGAGGGAGTTGGTTGAAGTTCATCCTTCCACCTCTGGAAGTAATGTACTTAATGGTATTGATAGATTTCTCCCAAGCATCATCAGACAATTTCCTGTAGAGGCTCTTGAATCCATCCCGGTTGGATTCATAGTTACCAAAGTGAGTTGACATCAACAAGAACTCAAAGCTTGTCTCAATATGACCATTAGCATAAGCTTGAAGGTCGGTTTGGATTAAATCAATACCTCCATACTTTGCATTACAGTTGGGTAGTTGTGGCCCATCTGAAAATAATTATCAAAATAAATATATTATTTTTATAATAATTAGTTTTCTAACTGATCAACAAAAAACCAAAAGTTACCTATCAATGCTGATGCCAGTTTAGGACTGCATGCAATCTCAACATCATTGTAGCAGAATTCTGCCGAAGCAGTTACGAGCAAGGTGCACAAAACTCCTAGTAGAAACATTTTCTGTAAAATTAAAAGAAAACATTTAATATTAATTATTTTATTACTAATATTTTAAGGTTTGCGTTCATTAAATCTTTGGTAAAAAAAATGCTTAATAAATGTTTAACTATTATATGTTGCCATAAATAATAGTAGTAACAAGAAACAAGACATTATTTTTTTAATGTACCTATGTGAAATGTATAATTATTAACATTATTACTAGAAATCTAATCCTAATATAAATAAAATGTTTAAGAATCAAACTTAAAAATGATAATGAATTTGTATTTCATAGAAAATATATAAAAGTCAGCTTGTACTATCAGATAGTTGACTCATCAGCGCAACAGGAAAAAAGTGAATCTAATAAAGTAGTCGTTTATAATAAAACTGAATCAAAGTATAAATAATATCCATGCATGACATTTACCCTCAAGAAACCTAATCGCAGAATCATGAAAAATATCCTATTCTTCAAATTGAATAAACTCAAGGGATCAACTAGCGACAAAACAGTGGATCCTCAGTGCCCAATCGCCAATCAAACTATCAATGACCTAAGAGCCTCTACAAGTCAGCTCGAATATATATCATTCAACGTGTATGTACGTGTACGCAGTCAGTATAGAGGTCTGGCAATTCTATCAAGATTACAATTTCCAGGCTAGGAGATAAACTATTTATCTGCAATCATGTCAGCAGTTCGAGGAAACGCGTGAACAAAGTCCTCGCGACGACAAACACACACACTGGCGAGTCTTATCTCTCTCTCTCTCTCTCTCTTTCTCGCGGACTCGTCATACCCCCAGCTATATACACTCTCGAGGGAGACGCGCAGTTACTTATTGCGACGAAAACAAAGATGCAAGACGTCGCAATTATTACACACACGACAAACAAACCCCCAAAGCAGCCTATATACTGCATATACCTATATACGTGTTTTGCTCCGCAACGGAAAGCAGACGCACACAAGACATTTCTCTCGATTTCGAAAGCTCGCCGAGGAAAACTTCGTGCGATACACGACGCTTATGCTATATTAACGCGATCCTGTCCGCGGCGTATAAAAAAATGACTTACCTCGGGGCGGTGAATTGCGATCCGTGTCTAGCAAAAAGCGTGAATACTCTCGCTTCGACGCTGTGCTAAACAATGAAGAAACTCGGCCGCTGCTGATGCGTATTCAGGCTGTTCGCGGACGAGAAGTGGGGATTACCGTCGTCGCAACTCTGCTGACTCCTACTAGCGCATGCGTCGCCGTTGCGACGTTGCCGGATCTACATAAAATACGTTGCACGTCTCGAACGTTATCGGACGATCGAGAGTTTTTGAAAGAGAAAAAAAATAGCGCACTCACGCGGCTCTTCATCTGAAAATTCGAGATCGAGTGAGTTTTTTTAGGGGGTAATTAAGGGCTAGCGGTTTTGAGAGATCGAGATCCGATTTTTCTCTGGGGTTTGCGAGTGCGCGATCGGTATCTGCATGTGTGGGCTCTCCGTGTCGATTTAATCGTTATCGGGATTTTTTGTTGTTATTTGTTGTGTATAATGATTATTATTGTGACTTTGGATGCCTGATATTCTTTTAAAGACATTTTTCTTCGAAATCGGTATTTCCTGGATTTACTTGTGTGGTACGCGGGGTGGGTTTTTCTGATGAAAAAGATCGGATCGGATATGGAGAATCGAAGCGAAACGCCGATCAAAGTCATCGAGATTGTAACGAAGCGATGTATACTTCATCCCGTAATTATATAGTCATGTGCAGCGTATAAAACGACTATACTTCAATAAACGATCGTGTGTGTGTGTATATATATATAATGTACACAATTTCTTAATCAACGAGCTGCACGTGTACGTTCTAGAACTTTTCGATCAATAAAATTCTATTAGAATGATTATACCAGCTGAATTTAATGCTCTCTTTTTGCAGGCCATGAACTTACATAACGCGTTTGAACTAAAAATTCGCTTATACAGGAGAGCTCATTCATCCGTTATATTACGGCAAGACGTAGACGGAAACATTTATAAACTTATATAATATTAAGGTCGAGCCCGTCAACAACATCATCGTCAATATGACAGGATGCTTTCCTTACCACGCCCTCGACGTCGGACAATTTTCTGTGTTCGTAGAACGACGTTGTACACCCGACGAGATAACAGAAATTGGATAATGACGATGTACTTTTCGAAGCTGCATTGTTACCGCGACGAGCTTACTGTATACCACGACTAGATGCGCAGCTTTTACTTATCTCGTGATAATTATTCACAAAGCGTTAGGATAGTACGTAGTAGTGTGACTAACGCTATGGTATCGCGTCGATATATACCAGATGTGCACAATACGAATATATGACTAATTATTGCAATTATTTTGCATGACGTGGTTTGCACGATATTTAGCATTGGTCATGACGATTCATTTTACTGTATACGTATATATAAATTAATACTGGATCGGCGATATAAAAAAATGCAGAAATTCAGGATCGATCGTATGTGATTCCTGTAAATATATACATATACCGCAAGTCCGCTTATAATCGCTGAGAGATAATCGATATAGGGAGAATGTTGTAAAAACGTTCGATTATTAAACAATTTATCGACTTATATTATCTTTTTACATACATATTGTACACCAGCATGAAAAAAAAATCAATACACCTACGTGGCGTTTATGAAGAGGTCAGAATGAGAATAACCGGTTTCCGCGCAATGATGCCAGGAGAAGGATAATTACACCATGCATTGAAATTACTCCATTTTTTTTAGAAAATATACTTGTATATGGATATGTGCTATGGGTAGTATTCTATGATATACGTGGAGATCTGAGATTATACTCAATCAAATCAAATTTATTTAGCCGAAATGCAATTGAAGGAGCATAAAATTACGTATCCCTTATACGAAATTTTTGCACCGGCATCAGCTATTCTTGTGTTATAGACGAAAAAGTTCGTGCATGTTTTTATATCTATAGCTGTTGTTCTATATTTTAACGTCAATATACATCCTGGTGGAAAACCCATTGAACTATTTATCTTTTCATTTAAATTTAACATTTACATTTTATCTTACTCGGATCTATAGCTCGATCAGCTGTCCTTTTATGAGCTTGAGTTTGATATAAGACGCAACGAATTCAGAATTTCCATCTCAAACTATATCTAAGAACGAAAAGCTCTGGGAAACAAATTTCGCTGAGTATTAAGAGGTGTTTCAGGCAGCCAATAATGAAGGATAGACACCTAATTTTATCTTTTAGGCCTTGTATCGTAAGCTAATACAGCCAATTTCAGTAAAAATCGTGTGTAACTTTGCTATAACAGTATTATTTAATAAACTTGTCTTCAAACTTCAAAAAGATTAATCAACGTTATCATGAAGTTCGTTCTACCATTTGCTTTAATTGCTATTACCGTTAGTGTAACACCGGCTTATACAATTACTGGTGCCCGTTGTAAGTATAACATATATTTTTAATTTTACGCATTAGTCGATTGCATGTAAAGTAATAAAAAAAAAGTAAATTAAATGTGTCACGTGGTAGAATATGCACGCTCAAAGTGCAATTTTAGAATACAGTTTTATATACATTTTATTTGCAAATTCGTGTAAGCAGAGTAATTTGACTCTGGGATTTCCGGTTTACCATTTATCGAACAAAATCAGTTTAATTGTGAACAGTTTAATAATAAGTATAGGCCTAAAACTATTATAACTTGGTGTATATAGTTACAATAAATTTAAGGAAAAAATATAGATTTGCGGCATATATTAACTGCAGACATATGATATCAAATTAATTTTTGCATATGCACATATTTAAAAAAAATCAACGTTTTTACTCTTATCTTTTTTATGTCTCTTATAAATCAAATTAAATATTAAATATGCGTAAAAATTCTCTTTTCATCCGGCTTCTATTAAAAATATATGCAATTTAGTTCCGATCAGTTTAGCCCCATGCTCGGGGCAAAATGTACAAAATGATCTTTTTTTGTGTACAAAAAAAGAATTTAATAATTTTAAACCATATTGCTCTACATATTAAATCCAAAATCATCGTTCAGACACGAATGAAAAATCAACAAATGAAGTGAAAGTGGACTCTTTGCTATTGTAGTACCTAAATAATGCTTTACTTGTATAATAATAAACTGCGTTGATACAAAAGTACCCTTGCATAATACGAAACTGTCCCACTCTTCTCTATAAATATACAGAGCAAATGACTTGACAGTTATTTTTGATTTGCATATGAGATGTAATAGGCTAATGCCTTGAATCTTTTCTTCGGGTTATTATAATTTTACAATCGATTAGGCGTTGTAACGCTTTTTTTTCAAATAGAATATTAATTTTTATAAAAACATTCTATTGGCTTGTAATCATAAAATAGTACAAACAAAACGCAGTAGCTTTGAAAACAAAATATATATATACCGCAAACCACACGAATTTCCATACAATACACTCGAATATACACACAGAACAAAAGCTCTTTATACTCTTTGGTCAATATACTTGCAAATACGTTATTTTTATAAATTTCACGAGTGCGTCATTCGCATGCATATACTGTCGACTGAATAACATATAACAATTTTTCATATACGATAGTTAAACACCGACATTTTTTCCAATGAACAAACAATCTCTCAAAATTAAAAAGGAATCACTACGAGTACCGCTCGGTTGTAAAAATATACTTAGCTTAACTTTCGAGAACAGAACTTAAAATAGTCACATGTCGTTTTCACAAATAGATAAGGGCGAAACCCATTTATACTCTTAAAGCAATAAGCCGATTTCGAAGCTATCAATCTACCTACATAAATATCTAGCTAAGGTCCAAAATCATCACACTATATTATTATAACCACAATCAAACGCATTTTTTCCCTCACCTCCAAATCTCAAATCGCGATCTCGATCCCATCCTCCGCCTATACACACACCTACAACTTGGCAACGTCGCGTCTCGCGCAGAATATTCCAGCGGTATTCCCCTACGCCGCCCCTCATTTCGTTCGAAGTACACTTCTCCCCCCCACCGGTCGGCTCATTTAACTACTGCGTGATATTGTTTTCTGCGCGCCGCAGTAGCACACGACGACGACGAAGTCTCGCATATACCTACATCAGCCAGGGATCCGAGCAATCTGCAGAGCGAATCCTATAGTGGCCAATGGCCGAGCAAAGTGTCGTTACTTGACTATCGCACATCATACCCGCAGAATAGGATATCTACGCTGGCCAGTCGCGAGTCAGGCCAGAAACGAGAGATCAGCAGAGCCGCGCGCGGACCCCGACCTGACGTTGTTAGAAGCCAGCCTTCTATGCCAGTGTGTATAAAGGTTGCTTCGTAACGAGTCGAGCCTCGCATATACTACTACTTAGATACATCGTTGTCGTTCATCTTTATTACGCTTACGACTTAACCTCTACAAATATATAAAACAGTAGCCGAAACTATCTTCTTCGTTCTCAAGTCTTCGACGAGACAACTTATTATCGACTACGTCATGAAGCTGCTCAGCGCCTTCTTTGTGCTCGCCCTCGCGTGCGTTGGCACTCAGAGCATCGAAACTAATCTCAAATGTGAGTATACACATACTTGATGCACGCGTGTGCAATTTTTCATTTTTTCTTTGTTCTCCTATATGCAGAAATAATACTTTATAGATAGATGCCCTGTTACTTGTAACAAGACTATTCGCGAATGTTGACACATGATGCAACGGTCCGAACTTTTCCGCTGCGCGAAAAGTGGAGCTGATAACGCGTGAGAGACACTCGACTGCTTCGGTCGCGCGACCTTGGCTCATTGGCTATATAATAATACTATAATGCTGGAGCTCTTTGTAGTTAGTTATAATGTCCTTTCAGACGTCGTTAGAGAATTACTGGCGGAGATCTACTTGCGTGTTTGTAATTTCTATTGATTCGAACTAGAGGTTGCTGACCAGCTCCATCGTCGAATGCCCATTCGATAGAGCATGTGCTAGTGGAGCTCGTGGCTTTCCCACCATTTAGATTAGTTTCTTCCTATAGTGGTTCTCTTTGTTCCCCGGGAGATGATGAGTTTGATTGTAAACGCATTTGAGTTGGGAGTTTAATGTACTATAGGGACTTTAGGATGTAAACAATGAATAAGCACCTTAAATCACTTCAGTGTGAATATTTTTGGTATTGACTTAAGCAATGGGAAACTTATTATTAGGATATTTAAATTATTAAAGCATATTCGACACAGGTTAAAGTTGAAACTTTTTAAATGCATAGCAGGATGTGTAATGTATGCCATAAACAACTTCTTAATCGAGTCAACTATTTTCCATTCTCTGTTTGAGCCTCTTGCGTGCAAATGATGTCACAAAGTTTGAAAGTTCTTGTAAACTATACCATCAGAGCACTGAGAATAACAGATGCAGGAAAACGATTGTAAAAATAAAATCGCAAGAAACTTTGCTAATCAATGTCAGAAAATTAAAATTAGTGTCATAAACAGTTCTTAGAATTGTTTTATTTGATGTGAACAAAGGTCTGTTTGAACGCTCCATCCTGTTTTGTCATAGAAATATTACTCGTCAATGAATTGGCTGGTTAGCAACTCTAGGAATGTTCCATTTGGCACGCTTTCTGCAATCCCAATTGATACTCATGCAATAGCTGTGTAATTTTACACAGTTGAATAATGCGCAAATCGTGTTGAGGAATAAACGAGGTTGCTATATTTTAAAAGTTTGTTTCCCGGATTTTATTATAATTATCTATTTCTTGATAAGACAGCAAGTACAGCATATCCTATCAATGGTCACTTGTTGACTCATAGACTGAATCAACATATGCATTAAATATTTAAAACATTACATGGACTTTGGCTTAATTTTGCTTACTCATACTTTCTTTATTGAAATAATTCTTCATGAATAAATAGTTTCTAATAGTTAATCATTTTCTTAAAAGAATTTACTTGAGTCTTGTACCTGAACTGTATTAAAGTTAGAAAATATGAATAAAATTGCAAAGATATCTCTGAATAACTTTTTATCTTTGAATGTATCGTGATATCGGTATCAGACAACAATAAAAGTCTTGAAAATAATAAATAAGAAAATCTTTGAAAGCTAATATTGTACTTATCTATATCTGCTTCTGATCGTATCATAGTATATGCCCATAGTCACGTAAAATTTTTTTTGATAAAATTGTATGCCTACAAAAGCACGTATAGACA
Source organism: Muscidifurax raptorellus (assembly GCA_020010945.3). Lineage (NCBI taxonomy): Eukaryota > Metazoa > Arthropoda > Insecta > Hymenoptera > Pteromalidae > Muscidifurax > Muscidifurax raptorellus. Next base: position 27,564,176 of record CM052081.1, on the reverse strand, counting down.
GCATTGAACACTATCAACTACTCAGATATGTATATTTCAAATGAACATCACTAATTGACACAAAAATGCTTGTACATTTAGTAATAATTTATAATTGTTTAATCATTGTTCTCTATTTTAAAATGTAAAAATTTGAAAATTTTAACTTTTAAATAATTATTGATTTTTTCAGGTCATGTCAAACCAGCTGATGTTCCACAAGGATGGAAGGACATGGTCAGTCCTTGCATAAGGATTCTTGAGGCACAAGTTAAAACTGAAATTGAGGCTGCCATGACTTATCTTGCTATGGTAAGAATCCTATAGTCATTCCCCAATTAAAATAACATACTTAAAAATAGAAACATATCGCTTACAATCACTTTGCCTTTCAGGGCGCACATTTTGCACGAGACACAGTAAACCGACCTGGTTTCAGTAAACTCTTCATCGAGAGCGCAAGCGAAGAACGTGAGCACGCAATCAAGATCATCGAATACTTGTTGATGCGTGGCCAGTTGACCAGCGACGTCAGCAAGCTTCTCAAGTTCCCACTCAAGCCCATCCGTGAGGAATGGAACTCTGGTGTTGAGGCCCTTACCGACGCCCTCAACCTTGAGTCCCAAGTCACCCGCAGTATTCGGGATATCATCATGACCTGCGAGACACCTAAGGACATTCCTTTCAACGATTATCACGTGAGTTTCGCTGTTTCTTCTTTGTTTTCGACTCTTTATCTTTCGAGTAAATAGGAATGCAAGTCGATAAGGTCATTGGGAATATAAATACCTCAATCATGAAGTCGACAGCTTCGGTAGCTGTTGACATTTTCGTTAGTCGGTTTCAAAATAATTTGAAGCTCGTTTCATAAGTAGCAAAAGTTCTTTAATAGATCTAGACAATCGATTAATTTATATTTACTTATGTAAATATTTTTTGTTCTAGTTGGTAGATTACCTTACTGCAGACTTCCTGGATGAGCAATACAAGGGCCAGCGAGATCTTGCTGGAAAGATCTCAACCTTGGGTAAGATGATGGCTTCACATGGACCTTTGGGAGAGTTCTTGTTTGACAAGAAGCTTCTGAAGAATGAAGTATAAGAAGTGCTGCTTAATTTTTAAGAAATAAGAGAACAAATTATACGATATGTAATTATTTAGTTAAGGTATAGAACACCTACTTTTGTGAACAAATGATATACTCTTATTTTTCATTTTTTGGATTTTTTTTACAAACGGCGTTATATGTCCATAATCTGGTCAGCATATACTGTATAAGGATAAGTCGGTTATTGTATAAAGAACGTTTTATATTATATAGTTATTCTATAATGAACGTGTTATCTATACCAATTATGTGAATAAAATATTTCAACAATTATATAAGATTGTATTCTTGAATAATTTATTTGCCCTATATTTTCGATTACAAATGTATCGCTCAAAAGGGAGATTAATAAAACCATTAGACTTTTTATTATTATACTTTAACAGTTATAGTTTTATTATGCAGACTCGCCGATAATTTTTCATAATCAGATTAGTTTTACAAAACAGTTTCACATTCATACCATACTGTACATATTTTTTTACTGCTTACTAGCGAAAATGACGCCGCCTTGGAATCGTTTATGTGTCAATAAACGTTTACGTTGTTTAATATTTTACAATAGTCAATTTGTCGTATTTAGTTCAATCGAGAACTTCATCTTCATACATTTTACAATTTTATCTGTAATTATTTCAATCAACGTCGAAAATTCAGCCACTCACATGAAAAATACGTAAAATTATAGAAATACATTTTTTTTGTATATATTTTTCAGCAAGTCTAATTATTTTCAATTAACTCTATTGTATCCGTGACAAAATTATATAGTACTTTAATACTTTCAGAGATATTTTCCGAAAAATAAAAAACTTAATTGTAATGAATTATATTTTATAGTTGATGCATAGATCATTCATTGCATGGTATTTACTTTTTATCATAATAGATAATATCGAGCGCCCTTGATACTTTCTGCACAATTATTATAGTTTACTGTTCTTAAAATCACGTAGAGCCGATCAATGGATCATAACAATGCATAAAACGTATTGTAAGTCCGTTGTTACAGAATGTAATGACAATTTTATTTATACGTTTGAGAACTGTTGTGTTGTCAGTTGGACCCGGCTTTGAGTTTAATCACAAAAACGTCACTTTTAAAAAATCGTATAGTGCGGTTCATTTTACTTAGGAACAAATGGGTTTTAGTTTTTGGCAGTGTATTGCTTTTCAATGGAAGGAAAAATGCACGAATATTAAAATTTATTAGATTCATTAGGTCGTGCAGTGTATTAAGATTCGTAAAGTCACGTCACCTGTAGTTTTCATTGTAGGCAAAAATTAATTTGAAGGGAATGTATAGTAGTGTGTATTTATTGCATACATGTACAACCAACTTTCGCCCGAGAGCCGCCTCGCAAATTTCAAATCTTAATTCAAATAAACTTGTCTAATAATAATTTATATTATAATATTTTCTGAATTAAAAATACAATTATGTGGTTAAATTTTTGTCCGTGTGGTACATTGTTATAATAAAAAAAATGTTGTCACTGGCAGTTGAACGATTTTTAGTGTTTGCCAAGGACAGGATAATTTTGAAATTTGCGTATCAGCTTGTAAGTTTATTACGCATTGATGTTTTAATCGTGGTTTGCAACTGAGTATACATAAAAGGAAGGAATTTCTGATAAAGTCTTTATAATTGAGCAATGTTATACACTTTTGCATAATCATCATCTCCTCGATTATATCATTGGCAAACTACGGGAAGTTAAAGCTGTCAACAAGTCTAAGAAATGGTCAATGTAATTTGCGTTTCAAAATATTGTAAAAATGGAAGCCTTTGGTAATAAATTATTCGGTATAAATAAATCCACGAGGCACATGAACAAGGGTATCTTTTTAATCAGTAATATATAGATAAAAAGCAAATACAAAAAAAACTATACTTCTACCTTTATACCAGTAAAGGCAATATTAATATGAAAAGAATAGAAAACCTGGATTAAAAAGAAGACGGGCAAGGTCTTGAAAATCAAACATGTGATGTGCGTCGTCTATCGCGTATGACATTGCTCAGTCCCGATAGTAGAATTGATAGTCGCAATTCCTTTGCAAGGGAATAAATCGGTCATATCATGTTTATTCTTATATGTAATCGTATTTTTTTAAACGGCGTCCCTCTTCAAATATGGTTATGTATATGATACAAATACGCAAAACGGCAGAAGTATCAAGGACCGCTAAAAATTAAAAAATATACTCGCATAGAGATATCCGTACGTGCAAGAAGAACAAACGACCAAGGGCATTACGTAAATACTCTCTACCTTGCTCCTCTTTTTTCTCGCTCTCATTCACCAGCTATATAATATACTGAAATTGTACTTCTCTCTTCCAGTGCTTAAATAATAATCGATAGTTTTCGTAAATGATGCTCTCGCTTGCCTTCTAGCGTAGAACGGAGAAATTGTATAACGCGAGAAAATAAAAGAGCAGGAGAAAACACGAATTTGACGTTTTCGCATCTCATTCAACCTCGGAGTTTGACTTACTCAGTTGTCGGCTACTCGCCGTTGACTGAGGCATGTCCTTCTCACTGCCGTTGGCGCTTGAGTCTGAGTAGTTGTTGTACTCTGGGTTCGGGGGTGTCTTGATGCCGTCGGTCTTCGGGATGAATGTCGTCCACTCGTTAGTATGCACATCCAGGTACTCTATAGAGTTCAGGAAGTTCTTGCCGGAAAAACCTCCGACTGCGTACAATCTGTAACGAAGCATTGACATTTTTTACCTAATCTGGGTGATACTGTACTGATTATTCTGTAATTCGAAATGTTTATATCCTGAACTTTTGTGCAAAGATGTATCTTGATAAAATTGTAAAGTGCCAATATTTCTTCAATGATAATAATTTCGATATTTACGATTATCATTATATACGATATTTTTCCTGTGAATTTGATTATTAATAATCAGTTAACGTGTTGATTTATGAACGAATATAAGTAAGTCGTTTATTTGTAAAATAATTTATGTATCAAATACAGACATCTTCTGAATAGATAAAGAAACATTTGAATATCATGAATCATTTACATTGCATTTATTGTACAATATTTATTCGCTATTTCGTTATAACGAATTCTTCAAAATATAGAAAGCAGAATATTTGTATTTTTGGATATATGCAATTTATTATTCATATTCAAGGTTGAAGGCCTAGAAAGCAATTTTATATTTTTAGATTGGTCTATATACGTTCTGAAATATATATCACAAGAAAGTCAATACTATCTTAAACGAATACCCGTTTACTTTTTAAATCGACCACGCAAACCTCGTAAAAATAGATCTATTATACATTCAATAAAATAAAATGTACACAATAAAGAGCAAAAATACCAACCTGTCACCTACAACGGCGACAGCAACATTAGCCCTAGGGGTACACATGCTGGGTCCAGGTACCCAGACTTGCTCAGATGGGTCATAGACCTCGGTACTGGTGAGACTATGCGTGCCAGTAGATCCACCGACAGCGTAGAGGCGCCCGTGAAAAACGGCTAGGCCGCAACCGCGCCTGGCGGTAATCAGTGGTGGCCCCATACTCCAGCTGTTGGTAGTAGGATCGTAGATTTCAACGCTATTTAAGCAGTTCCACGAGTCGCAACCGCCTACCGCGTAGACCTTATTGTCATACGCGCATACGCCTGCTTGATAGCGACCGATTTTTAGAGGTTCGATACTGGACCAGCCGCCTGTGACTGGGTCAAAGATATCGCATTGTTTGATGCCAGCCTAAAATGTGATGAATTCGATGTTATAATAATTTATTTTGTTATAATGTTTAATTTAAAATTTTAGAGTTTCTTTTTTTCAAATTAGCCCGAAAGCTTTTTACCTTTATAGCAAAAGAAATGAGATTAAATTAAGAAAATAAGATTAGTAAAGTGTATGAAGCTCTATTAATGCAGGATAAAATAGGATTTCGGAATAGTAAAACGACGTAATTTTTTAAGTAGTGTTGCAATAAGAAAACTCCAATTTAAGTTACGTCAGAAAATAACTCTTAAAATATAATAATTATATAATTAATTGAATGGAAAGCAATATTGTACCTGTCCATTCCAACCGCCAATACAATAAATTTTGTCGCCCAGAGCGCAGACGCCCGAGTTAGACCTGGCCAGAGGTAAACTGGCAATAGCTTTCCATTTGCCAGTTTCGGGATCCAGTACCTCTACGGTCGCTAGCTCTGTCGATCCATTGGAGCCTCCGATGGCGTAGACTTTGCCGTTCACAACAGCAATACCAAACCTACCCCTGGCTTCACGCATGGCCGAGAGCACCTCCCAAGTGTTGCTCTCGGGTATGTACTTGTCGACGGACTTGAGGCACTCGACGCGGTCGTAGCCGCCGCAGACGAGAAGTGCACCGTTGAGTTCGGCACAGCCGACCGAGCACTTGCCAGCCTTCATGGTGGGCAAAGCGCAGTAGAGATCCGGCTCACTGCTGGAGCTGCGCTGATCGTCCGGAATGCGGTTGATGTTGTCTTGAGCCCCCGGCGACGAGGGTGCATTCAAACGCAACAGCACCGACAGCTTAGCAAGTCGACCGTTAAGCGTCACGATTGCCAGGAATGTGTGCTCTATAATGTACAGAAGGAATAATTAGCTTCGCAATAATGATCGTTAATCTATCGCACGAAAAAAATAAAAATGTTATTTTTACCTCCTACTTTGTTAACGCCGATCATATTCCAATCTGGCTCAAGTTGCTCCTCTATACTGTCCTCGATATTCCTGTTGTAGATGAGTACTCTCGGCTTGGCCGGTTGCAAAACACCCTTCCTTCTGTTCTTGTTCTGGGCTTGGGTTTTCAACGAAAGTTTCTTGTAATCCTGGACGATGTCGGTGTCGCTAACGTCGCCCGAAGGCAAATCAGTACAGTCCTGCAGACTGTTGTCCAGAGCAAGATAGAGCAAGTAGGTCTTTTCAATGAGCTGCTCGACGCTCGAATTGTCTTGGTCGGCGAGGAAGCGTTTGATCCAGTCGAGCACGAGGCAGCAGAGACTCGAGCCGTTGACCAAGCTCATCTCCTGGCTGGTTTGGTAGAGCACCTCGATCTTGACGCTCGGCAGGAAGGACAGGGCAGGACTGGCGCACACCGCTTCGAACTATCGTGAGGGGCAGAGGTCAACAGATGCTGACTCTCGAGCAAGCGAGGAGGCTTCTTTTCGCGCGCTTTACAAGAGCGGACAATTTGCGAGACTTGACGTTCTCGACATTCGTGAGACTTTGCAAAGAGTCATTTTATAGTAATGTTGAGAAGTGAGGTTTGTCGCGAAGTAACGATGAGAATAAAAGAAAAGTAAAATAAAAATAAAAATCTTGAGTAAGCGCGTGTATATAGGAAATCTGTTTTCGGTCGATAATCATCACAAAAATTTGGATCCACTTAACGTTAAAATGACAAAAAAAAATCGTTACTCGCGAGCACCTATCTCTAGCATTAAATAAACGCTCGAATTCGTAGAACGTCCCACATCCCGTAAATTTACGTTCATATATGCATGTATATGTACGATCATCGTCGTGCGCAATTCATCATATTCTCATCTGACGCACGAGTAGACTCGACGTCGCGTGCAGTTATCAATCGGCTCGCGACTTCTACTTACGTTCTGCCTAATGTAGGCATCGACTTGCTTAACGAAACTCTCGTTCTGCGTGATGCCGGGCAGGGAGCGAATGTCGAGGCAAGACTCGGGCGTCAGCGATTCCAACAGATGGGCTGCGCATTGCGACGCGATACGCTCCATCTTTAGGTAGCTCGCCGCTAGGTACACCGACTTGACTTCGATGGGCCTGATTTCCAGCCTGAAAATATTTTTTTTTCATTCATTAGTTTATTTTATTTGAGTGAATCCCGGAAACTATGTCCCCCAAGCATCGCGCACTTGACATTCACCAATCGAAGGATAGTTTTATCGTTCGATATTCGTATTTATCTTGAAATTAAGAGATTAAAAGTAAACACTAAATAATAAGACAGAATAGACTACTACTTTGCTATACGTGTTATCTATAGTGCGACCGGATTCCAATGTTTGTCAAGTACTATTTTTCATTTCGTTCGACAGGTGAGTGTTTAAACATTTGACTAAAGAGAAGTACGTAATTTGTTTGTTTTTGACCCAGAAAGCCCAACAATGCACAGCATTATTACTATATCTCTGAATGTGTTTTCGCATCTAATTTATTTCTGGTGTGGATTGATTTCCAATAACGGTTCTTATCTATTAAGTTTTCAACGTGTCTATTGTGGGTTCCACTTACAAAAGCATAATAATTCCAGTCAAGGTCTACTAGAAATTTTTTCGTAAGCTATTTTATTAGTTTGCATGAAATAGTGTAATTTCTTTAAATGTTGCGTCTTACTGATGTTATCAACTACTTTGTAAAAAACAAATTTCGTCAACAAGATTTTTTAACGATAGCAATTATTAAGCATATTTATCACTTAATACCCAAGATATTCACGTTGCCGAGTGCTTCGACAATATAAAACAAAGGAAATACTTTCGAGCTAACTGTAATATACGGAACTCAAACGTATAACAAGTTCATAAAATTTAATTTTTCAAAACATACGCAATTATTTCTCACAGCTATATAAGCGCACGTATGAAACAACAATCGACTTTTACCTCGAAGTGTAAGCATAATCCATGAGTTTCTGCAGCGCTTTTTTGTCAATGTTGTCGCTCAATTTGTATGTAATCACTGGTTCTTTGTTGCCCTGATTTTCGGCGCTGAACAGGTCGAATAGGTACGGAGACGCCGCGGCCAAAACTGCCCTGTGACCGTGCACCTCCGCATTGCCAGCCTGAAATTTCCACGTTTATCTTAGAATATCATTGTAAAATTACAAAAAGTCTGTTTGCATTTTTTTTTCGAGCAGTAAATTGGCGGCAATTATCTGCAAACACTGGCTGTACTTACGTGTAGTATGACATCGCAGAAGTGCTTGTTCTTCCTCATCATGTTGAGCGAGGATAGAATCAGTCGCGAGTGATGCTCGTCCTGGAGCTCAAGGGTCGAGCTCTTTAGGCCCTCGGCGTCCCCGTTCGTCGAAATCGAAGAGACCATTTTCTGGGATTGTTTTTTCAACTGTTTAAAAAAATCGTCCCGTCTATGGAAGATCCGATATATCTCTAAAGACTCATGCTCGTACCAACGTTTTGCGAATTCACTGCTCTATTGCTGGAACAGAGGGAGACGAAATGTTTTTTTTTTAAATTGATTTTGAAGAAGAAAAAGATTACTCGGATGGAGTTTATATATTTTTCGGACTTATTACGTATGCGAGGCAAGCTTGAAATTCACGTTTTTCGAGTTTCTTTCATGCACTCCGAAGCATTCCTGAGCGTAATTTTAATCGTCTCGCTGCGCGATCTTTAAAACATGAATCGACATTTAGATCGATGTGTCACATACAGATTAGCAGAAAATATGCTCCAATTATCCAAAATGAAAAAAAAAACACGCGTGTGTTGGTACCCGAGTCGTGCGAAGCCACGTGCCTCGCAATTATTATCAATTCGAAACGTCTGAACATTGACGCAAGTGTAAACACTGAATTCACACATATTATCTACCTCGCTAAATGCACATCACTAATGCATCCAGAAGGAAAAAAATAACAAGTTAAATACAGGAGAACAACTGCGCGAAGGAGACAACATTAAGTCCGAGAGTTTCAGATACATCTAATGCGCACTAGTATTAGTCATGTATACATATAGCGACAACTTTATAATACACACACACACACACACACAGGCTCGCCGCAGACTAGACACACATACACAGGCTCGTGTGGCGACGAGCAACGAAGAGAGCGAGAATAAGAGAGAGACACGCGTAGGGGTTAATGTACCGTGCCACTTATTGAGGATAAAGTTATATATACAGGCCTATAGAAGAAATACCGCGAGGCATAAATCTAGAAGTTTCGCGACAACTATATACTGTACAATTATATATAAATGTATCGGACGTTGCTAACGAGACCGCGAAAGAGCTTCTGGTGTATATAGTATATACGATATATTATTAGGCGAGAATATCTAATCGAGACGATGGGCTGTTATGTAAATTGACGCCTGTGCAGGTCGTCATAATTGTGTGATACGTAGTTCTACAAGTACAGCTTTTCTGAGCAATGATATTTTCTTTTCGCAGACGGAAACCACAGCGTACCACGCGTGAAGGTTTCACAGAAAACAAAAAGGACGCGTATCCAATATTCCCGATGCAAAAACGTCGATACTTCCTTGATATTACCTAACGAATGTATAACAGAAAAATTCTTCTTTCTCGATTTATATATACCCAGTGTACGTATATATGCACTCCGTTATCCAATCACCTCGAAACAATCCCAACCGCAATTGCGTCTGTATAATGTATATATAACGCGTATAAATTCGCGAACTCGACAACGAGGCGCGTGTCACACCTACGCGATTATTCGTCCTCGAATTTTCGAATTTCGTCCGAAAGAACTGCGCAAAAAAAAAACACAGAGCTGACCTCGTCGGAAAGAGGAGAAGCTCGTCCCGAGGAAGGGAAAAAGCGCGAGAGAGGCAAAACGTCGCGGTGTACACTGGCTTAGAAAGCGATTTTCTAGACGAGAAAAACAAGGAAGCGAGAGAAGACCCGGGAGAAATCCGGACGATTCGCGTACCGGTTCGACTTTGTCTGGTGTGATCCACTTGCGCTGTATATATATATACTTAATCGTGTGCCTGATGATGCTTGCGCGTCTTGATTTTTTCGCGATTAGAGATTATTCGGATATACTTCCACATCCTCGCTTATGAAGCATCGTTTGAGTATTATTATTGTGTTGTAGTATGCGAGGACTGGTTTGCGGTGTGTATAGGAATCAAGTGAGTCATAGGACGTGATAGTGATAATGGATTTTCGCTGTGGAGTTTCAGGAAAATGCTTCTTTTATGAAGATTTTATGAAAATTTATGTATCTTTGAAATTTCTTCTCTGCACAAAGATTGAATTGAAGCAGTGCAAAAAGTGGAAAATTCTATTCGTTCTAACTCGATTTGTCGGTTTAAACTCTTTTTCGCGCGACGATTTCAAGTAAAACTGAAAGTAAGCTCGCGCACCGAGTTATACGTAACTTTCGTTCGAAAGTTTGACGTTATACTCTTGTGCATCTATATATATTTTCATTTTCAGAGCAGTTATATATATATATACACAAACTTTGACTTTTATGCGCAGTAACAGTTACATGTTATATAAAAATCTAATCCCCCGGATTCATTGCGTCATTTCGAATATAATCTAGTGTCTATAAATTACTATATAAATCTATATAACACTCACGGCTATTCAACCTCTATAATATATACGTCACACCAATAACAGCAACGAGAAAACAGACCAAAGCACAGAGTGGGAAAAATCCACGTGACACACCTGTCGCGGCGGCGATTGTAAACAAATGAAGGTCCACGAAAAATCCACTCACATATATGTAAACCTTCGCATTAATTCGGCGCCTTGACATCGAAAGAGACCGAGTCAATACGACTGCGCGTAATGTACCCCTGGGTGGGATGCAATCGCACGTATATATAAAGCATAAAAACTCGAGGGTGAGAGACGCTTATACCGACGGATAAAGTATAGAATTGCAGGCTCGGGTTTTGCGCACGTGTTCGAAGACTACAGTGGGACTGTATTGTGTACATAGATGCGCATAGCTGCAACGTCAGAGATAGCAGCGCTGCAGTTTTTTTTTTCGAGATCAGCTGATGATGATGCAGAAAGGAGTTGAAATTGTGAGACGGTGCCGGTAATTGATAGAGTCAATGTTTTGAGAGCTAAATGCGGCGGTGGTAAGTGAGGCCAGGATGGGGAAAAAGAAACGATATGTATACGCTTGGCCGCACCCGATCTTGTGATTTTTAGTAAAGGAGTTTTGTTTAGAGATGATGATACATTTTTAGGTTTGAGTTATCGGTTAATGCGCTATCGATTAATGGTAAAGATCGAATTTGATCGCGAAGTATAAGAATTGTTAATGTACGTATTTTCCTAAACCATGTTTCACCGTATCCGTCCGATCGTTCTTTGCGATCATCAGCAAAGAAAAACAAACGCACAAGTATCACTTATGTATATATACCCGCCAAAACATTACCTAGCCACACACCTATTTGTTAGCGCGCTCTCGAAACGTTCCTCTCTCCACTCATCCGGCAATACTATATCCATCAAAATCGCGTACCCGCTGTAACCCAAACCCTACGCATACGCTCAAAGAGACTGCGACGACAACAACAACAACAACAACACAGTATACAAATCATGAGTATAACGCACAAACATTACGTTTTCCAGCCTACATAAGCAGAGAACACGTGGTTATTGATCACGTTTCGACGCGCGCGTCGCCGCGATTATTTTCTCCCTCCGACGAGTCGATGCGCGCACATCAGACCCGACGATAATAATGCGCGCGAGGTGGCACGCGCGCAACCTTGACAAGGTTTTCTCTCTCCCGCTTTACTTTAGCAGCCGCCTTCGATCCTTGCCTATACAGCAGTGCGTATGTAGGGTTTCTGCGCACGCTGGCCTGGCTGTATTGTGTGTGTGTGTGTTGTGGATACCTGCGTTGCTCTGCGAAGGGGAATATAGCGCGTGGGCGAGGATTTTACGGGGGAGGGTGTAGTAGCCAGTCCCGTCCTCTTCCTTTTCCATGGGGTGGGATGCTGGTGAAGGTTGCGAGTTAACGCTGGAAGGACGCGCGAAGGATTTTTCTATATGGGTTCTGTCTTTTTCCTTTTTTGGGTTGGACGTTTCGTTGCGAGCTGATGCAGGAAACGCTTTGAATTATACATGAAGGAAAATTATATGTGAATATTATAGTTGAAGAGTCGGACGTTTTTTTTTTATATCTTTCGATCGATGGGAAATACACGATTGCTTTATATTCGGAATATTAATTAAATGTAATGAAGAAAACGAGTCGCAAAGTCAACGGAGAATTTTTATTTCAATACTTGCAGGACGCGAACGAGGAGTCTTTGCAACGATTGATACAAAATTTCCACAAGAATGCATTACGATCAGGCCATTATTATATACCAGCGATAAGAACGTAATTAACCGGTTTATTACGCATACGATCTATTAGTTTTGCATATACGTCGAATTTGACGGTAATAATTTGCAAACACAATAACGACAGTTATTTTCTTTAATGCACAGCTGACGCACCTCGACTTAGCGAGCGGCGGCGAGTATTTTGTTTTATCGTCTCAATTTGGCGAAGAAGTGCAATAAAAACAATGTATCATCCGCAGCATCGTGGTGACATAATAACGCTATAACATAACCATAGTCCCACGTGTTGCTAATTCTACGAGTTCTAAAAATATAGCCCCGTCGAAAATTCGCCAATTTCGCCGAGGGGAGAACGCGTAAAAGGGCGGACGCGTCTTTCTCCAAAAAGGAATTGTGCGAGAAGAAAATAAAAATAGATGAGCTCTCGGACGTCGGAGCTCTTCGCATTTACGGCCGAATAATTCATCGTCGCGAGAGACACGTGTTTCTGCAAACTCACCTAAATGTCGGGAGAGGGTCCGAGGAAAATGTTGGCGGAGAGGAAGCGTGGAATTACAGCGGCAGTTCCAGGTGTTATTGTATATGTATGTACGTCGTATGTTTACGGAGAGAGCCGCGTGTCAACGCGCGCTAATCGTATATACATAGGTTTGTTTTACGACTGGATTATTATTTTAATTAAACATGAGAGTTGATTAGAACTAGAAGCGCCGAGAGAGTATTGAACGAGGAAAACGGAGACTCGTGTGTTTGGAATTTTGTAATGTATATAGAAGGTCGGTTAGCGCGAGGTATTAATAAAGTTAGCGACTCAATTTCAATTAACAATTGTACGTATGTACGCATAAGTATACAGAAAATCCCGTCGTCCCGAGAAATAGATACTTAAATGGGCATTTGTTGCGGGGAAAAAAATACTGCCAGTGGAGCAAGAGGTATGCGTATACATACATATAACACTACTCGGTGCATACGCAGGCTGGAAAATAAACAAACAGAAATTGGAAAAAATCGGAGCAGGCCTCGTAAACATTCACCTCTTGGAAAAACGAGCTACTGAAAAAAACGGGAGCAAGACGTACAAACCACGTATGATGGCACACAAAGTAAAAGTCGGCAACCCCGCGTCGTCGGATACTTCTCCTCTCTCGTGAGTTCAAAAACCTCCGAAAACGCATAAGCCACCGTCGCTTCTCGTAAAAAAAAATCGTTGTCAAGAGAAATGATTAGAAGAAGCTATAAAGTACACATGGACTCACCTCGTGTCTAATCCGGGTCGGCGAGTCTTCTCAGCCTCGGGTCACTTCATATCAGTATAGGCAGTGGTGGCGGTAGCAGCCCCTTCGCGGTACTCGCACGCCGCCGAGAAGCATACGTCCGACGATTGAGTATATACTTATAGCTGTGCGAACACGCCGCCGCCAGTCGGGCCAAAATAGTCACTGTACTCCTCTCTCCAGACTATGATCCGACGCTTCGAAATATGCGGAAGTAAGGCTCTTCTCTTCGGGTCGTTCGCGGCTCGATATGCGAGAAAAACTCACGCGCACGAGTCTGTATAAAGGACAGCTGCGAGATGCCTGCCGTAAAAGACGAGGCCGAACTACTGGAGTAGAGAGAACAGGCACAGGTTCCTTGCTTGCACGCCGACTTTTTGCGCGCCGACGTGTAGAGAAGGAGGGAAGAGAGACGACGGTTTTGCGCGCGCGGGGGCGCTTTATCGAATTTTCTAGTCGGAACTTATATCCGCTCGCCGACGAGCGAGAGAGAGACGAGCTTTGTAATCCGTTTACGGATGGGATACTGCTGTGCTGCTCTTTTACCTTACTTGCTTGTGTTGACGCTGGTACACGAGGGTGCTGAGTATATTGTTAGGCAGGTTCGTTTTGCGATGCAGAAGACCGTTTTGAGACGACGGTTACGTGATCGTCGTCATTCGGGATCTTGCGCGTCGCTTCGAGATTTATAATTGATGTTGCTAGGATTTTTGGAAGGTCGAATGTTTTTTTGTTTAATTAGTAGCTTCTTACTGTTGATATTTTGACTATTTTTTATCAATTTCAGATGAAGAGATCTGCTACATTTTTTTCAAGGATTCGGTTCAGGAAGAGTATATGGTATGCAGTATACCTCGATACTCAATTAACGATAGTATGTAAAGGAAGGATTGTCAGCCGTGAGAAAAGCAAAAATACTAAACTACAAAGGCTAATTTAAACGCTTCCAATTCGTTGCTACGTTAAAACTTCTCCAAAATACTCACGAGCACCGAATGTAGTTCGAAAAATGTATTTCGTGAGATGTCGTATTGTGACCGTCAGTTTCAGTTACATTGTCGACTGTTCCAGAAGTGACCAGAACGGAAGATCGAACGCGACTATGGAGCCATCTGGAAAGTTTGTATAAATTGACCGTAAACGGTGAAACTCGCATCGTAGACAATAAAACGAGTCAATGTTGATTCGCGTAGCAACGGGATAGATTTATTTTTTATTTTCACTGATATTCTGCCGTGACGCTAATAATAGCATTTTATCCTTATTATCTTAAATGAATATTGCGTGTGGTATATCAAATAAGTGTAAGGATTTGAAGATCATCAATTTTCGTGAGGAGCAATGAATACAAATAACTTTAGAATTATTTTTATACCTACATGCATACAGATGTATGTATGTATAAAAATCAGAAGTAACGTTTTATTGCGATTAATTTCTTCTTGAGACGGTTATTGTATTAAGCTAATAAAAATAATATATTTTAAACGGTATAACAAAAGTAAAAAAATTAATATTGGTATTATTTCAGTATGTGTTATTATTTAAGAATTACTGCAACAATTATAGAATTTTGAGAAGAAACGAGTTCAATACAATTAATATAATGTATAAATACAATTTCAAAAGCAAGCTGCTTTTCAGTCTCGAACGGACAGATTTTCGTGATAATATAATTGCATCTACATAATTTACTTGACCTTGCTAAAAGTTTCGCGTCTACCGGCACGTAAGAAGGTTTTACAAGGCTGAATGTCGGCGTGAAACGAAAGAAAGAAATTTGATATCAAGGGAAACATGAAGAGAACTACATTTAGTTATTTCTATAATTTTTTTCACTTTCACGAATGTACATACACATAAGGACTTATAATATGTTTATTGTGTACCGCAAGGGCGTGATATGCTATTTTAGCTTTTTGTTTCATGGACTCTTTCATTTATAAGAATACTTTTTTACAACATTTTTTGTGTTAATAAATATTTTCTTAGAATAATACGGAAGTACCAATAACAAAACTTACATATCAATTTAATTGATATAATTTACAAACTCATTTGTGAATAGCAGTACCTTTTTAAACGATGTTTCAATTCTGTTATATATTATATGTATAGCGTATAAAATCAGCTGATCTATGTACAGTATCTGCTTTTTTCTTGAAAAAAGCAACAGACGTCAGATTCTAATGTCATCCGTTTCCAGGCATTTATTTTAAATGGACTGCGGTTATGACATATCGGCTGTATATGCGTGACTCATTATTACCACGAATATTCGGAAAATTTAATACTTATAGCGGAGAAGTCAGGTTTCGTGAATGATATAATGCAATTGTTGAGCTCCAAATTGAAAGCAGTGCTTAACTCGTGCAAAGCCGTAAGTCTGCAATGTCAAGATATGCATGTTTGAAACGCGTCATTAGTCACTTAGATTTTTTAACGACTCTCAGATAGATACAATTATTAGTAAATCAAGCCTAAGACGATGTGGAAGAGGAGCTGACATAACCTATTGTCGATCGACGACAGCGTGTATACATGGTAAATATGTGACATATGTATTACAAATAAATTTTCTTTCAAGATTATTTAAACTTTTTTCATAACTTGTTTAATAAAATAAAGCAAATTTTTTGCTTGAAATTAATTTGTTTGCTGAAATTACTTTTGTTTTTAATCTCGCGGGATTCGAGACTTTTTAGACATAGGTACTGATTGACAGTGATTGCACACGTTTTTTTTTTGTTTCATAAGTGACGTTATTTAAACAAGTTCGATGACGTGGCTTAGCAAAGGCACAGATTAATTTGTCAGTCCTATTTTATAAGTGCGGAAGTTATAAATTAAGATACAGAGAAATACATGCAGCATTTCTTTTTTACAGACAGTCTAAGAAAAGTGCAAACAGTAAATAAAAGATTCATAATGATTCCTAAGGATCATTTACCATATTATGCAGCTGGAAAAGTTGTCCCGGGTTTTGGGAGAGGATCTAAGTCATTGGGATGTCCAACAGGTATCTAACAAGTAAATTTATCTGCTTATACCACCTCTTCAATTCTTTGATTTAGTATTTAATCCTCCATGTCTAATACTGAAGATACACATTATTTTCTACAAATATTGTCTTACAATACAAGTGTTTAAAAAAAATTGTTTAGCCAACTTTCCTGAAGAAGTTGTGGAAGCTCTTCCATTAGAATTTGAAACTGGAATTTACTATGGATGGGCTTCTTTAGACAATAATATTTACAAGATGGTCGCAAGTATTGGTTGGAGTCCATTTTACAAAAATGACAAAAAGTCCATGGTAAATAATTTGATTTTCAAGCATTTAGTATTTGTACTCCACTTAAATTAAATTTTAAATATTTTAGGAAATACATTTACTGCATAAATTTGAAGATGACTTCTATGGCAAAGAATTGAAAGTTATTATATTAGGATACATTCGACCAGAGTTAAATTTTTCATCAGTTGGTAAGTTATACTAGACAATAATTGAGGTTTAGTGAGTGTGATAATGAAATGTTTTAAAATGTGAATGAAATCTTTGTTGCAGATGAACTTATAAAAGCCATCAATAACGACATTGAAGTAGCGAAAAATGCTCTTGATGAAGCAACTAATGCAAAGTATAAAGATAGTTCATTCTTGAAAAGTTGAGCTTATTAAAAAATGTATAAATTTCACTCGTATGGTATTTTAGATAGTACAATGAAATATAAAGATAATATATATATATTTTTTTTTAACAAAAACGTATTTATATAAAAAAATTTAATTACACAACGTTATTAATGCAACAATTACGTGTCCGCATTTGGAGGTGGTGGTGGTGGAGGTGGAGGTATAGTGAATGATGGTACTAATGTCTGTGGAAATCTTTGAACTGGTACTGCATTCATTTGAGGCAATGGATAGTGAGGATTCCACTGCATTTGTGGGTATCTGACGTTTTGCATTTCCATTGGTGGAATTTGTCCTGGAGCCAAATACTCATTGTAAGGCTGCAATTCATTATACTGTGGATATTGACCCATCCATTGATTATTTGCATAGGAGTTGTATTGGTTCCAAGGATTTGGTTGCTGGTATCTTGGGCGAGACCATGGATGTTGCGAACGGTAAAAGGGTCTTGGATTTGGTGACTGAGCATTTGGTGCGATATGTTGGTGTTCCCTATTGCTGTTCCAAGGATGATTAGATTGCCAACCTGATTTGTTACCTAATAATTATAATTGGCGAGTCAATACCAACGTAAATTAATATATGTAGAATTTAAAAAAAAATTGTTACCGCGTCTACGTTTATTTGGTCTTTCACCAGCAGAGTCTTTTTGCTTATTATTGTTTGCTTTATTCCTCAAACTTGCAAAATAAGCCTGCTCTTCTTCATCGTCTGAAAACTGTGGAGGTTCGTCATCTCCTAAATCATCTACTGCTTTCATTCTGGAAAAATTGTTTTAACAAATTATTTTTATCATTTAAAAATTAGCACATGCATGAACAATTTTAAAATTAATTTAGAAGTTAGATCATCTCACTTTGTCAATTCGCTTAAGAAGACTAGCGATGTGTATGGTGTGTTTGGACAGTAGTATACAGTCATGCCTACTTTAATATCACATTCTTGAATATGATTTGAACTATTAAATCTTACACAATAATGAGGCTCAGAAACTTGACCAAATACATCAAATATGTGACCAAGTGCTCGCTGACCTTTATCAATAAATAACACTGTATCTAAATTAAGTGTTGGTTTGCCTGGTTTCGGACGAACAACCACCATTTGCTCAACAGTCCATGCAACCTTGAAAATAAAATTTTTTTTTTATATACAAAATTATTAAAATTTATATTTGTTATGATTGAACTTGTAAGAGAGTGAAATTACCTCGCCTAATGGGTCGCAAAGTACTTCAGGTACTGTGATTTTCAAATCCTCAATTGGAGGCAGATCATCGAATTCACTTTTTGTTTTGAATACTTTCTTTGGATTATTTCCTTTTTTCCTAAAACACAATTGATATATAATATGACATTTATTATATTATTGTAAAACGAACCAACAACTATTATCGATTACTTGGCTTTATTCTCATCAGAAGTATTACTACTGTCAGAGCTAGATGAATCTGAATTGCTTTCAGAATCACTGCTACTTGAATCGCTTTCACTGTCGCTCGATTCCTCACAAGATAGTACAATTTCTTTGTTTCGATAATCCTTGACATTTGTAACTTTAGTTTTGGTTTTAGAATTTTCACCCTCAGAATCTGAACTGTCATACTGAGCAGCTATTGCAGCCAGTGAAGTCTGATTATCTGAAATCCATTTTTTTAAATATAACTATAAAAACTCAATATAAAAATACATTAACTTTAGAAAGTTACCTATATAAAACAAGTCTGCTACATTTGCCATATGACTTCCATTGTTTAAATTTGTATTTGAAGAATTTTGATTGTTCGTGCCAGTTTTCCGAATGTCATTGTTATCAATTGTTATTACTTCTTCTGTAATAACTACTTCACTATTGATTATACGTTTAGTATGATTGTCTCCACTGTTGGGATAATTATTGATTTGTTCTTTACTATTGCTAATTACATTATCCAAGGTATCCAACGGTAATACTGATTCCATGTGCATCGACTCATCTGCAGTACCATTTTCAACAACTGTCGAACTCTGTTGACCACTCAAACTTTCATTGTTAACATTGGCATAAGAATGTTCGTCTATTAATGAAGATTCACTTGTCTCAGTTGGAGCATTGACTTCATTGCTCAAAACAACATCAGAGTTCAGCGTATCATCAATATTTGCCTCCGTCATGTTTATAGAAGCTTGTTCATTTTGTTTATCGTTGCAAACTGTCACTACAGCATCACTACTTTGACTGTCTTCGTTTTTTGGAGCAGATTCTTTCGAAACTCCATTTTCTTGAATGACATTTACACTTTCTTTCTCTATTTCCATTTCATTAACCTAAATATCAAAATTGTTTATGAATCTAATATCTTCGCTTTCTCAATCAGGTACGTCGCATCTTTATATACGAAAATAATTCGTATCAACGCGCGAACGAGCGAAATTACTTCATATATCGATGCTGTGATATCTCACGAAGACAAACACGTGGTCGTCAAAAACATGCGCCATTTGTGAAGCTCGTCGACAGACCGGCGACTCTACGAGATAAAAGATGACTCGCTTGTCCACAAAGATAACGTAGATAACCTAACATTGACTTTCAATCTTTCAAAGCAATTTTGAAGATAATATGCGCTGAACAATAAAGGTGTAATCTTCCGGCAGAAAATGTTTGCTAAACCCCGTTGCGTAAAGACGAAAACGCGAAATGTCGATGTCGCTGCAGTCGTGATGTTTATCCAAAGCAGTACAGATGTAATAAAAAAAAAATATAAGTAATTTTGTATATGCCCTTTTTTATTAAAAGTGTTTTCAAAACAAAATGTAGAACAAAGTAACAAGATAAATTAATATAGTATGGTTCAAGAAGCAAAAAAAACAAATGAAATAAAATTATAGTCAATAGTAAAAATGTGTTTATTAAATGTATAATATTAATTAATTATTCTATTATAATAACTTCAAAACTGTGACTTAATTCATACTTATTTAAAAAGTTATAAATTATGTAAATGTGTTACATTTGTTTTGGTTTCCACTGTAGGTTGTAAACTATGCATATGATGAGTTTGCAATACACATGGCAATTTCTGTCATTTGATTCAATGAAAACACTTGCTTTCATTACATTTACGCATTGGCATAAATGTAGATTTTGTGTAAAGTTCAGTCAATTATCTTAATCTCACTAGATCACTATTTCTTATCTTCATTGAGATTGAATTTAGTTTTCAGTTTGTCAATTTCTTCTAACTTCTTATCAACATCCACTCGTTTGAAAGCTTTGTTACTCTGATAATACAGTACAACTAAGTATCGATTACAAACATTGAATCCACTAAGATGATCACACGCATTTTTTGCATCAAAAATATCTTCATAAACAACAAAAGCTGTTCCTCGAGTTTCCGCAGTGTTCCCTCTAAAAATATGTAATTTTTTTTCTATTAAATACCACATTTTCAAAAATTTAAAATAATTAATATATTAAAAACTTACACTCGTATTTGTCTGATGGCTCCATATTTGCCAAATATGTCGTACATCTCTTCTGCTGTTATTTTGTATGGAAGATTCCTTATGTATAAAACTCGATTGACTTCCGGCGGCAACCTCACCTATCAATATAGCATAAAATAATGAATTAAAAAACTTATAATGACAAAATCCCAAAAATAATAACAGTTGTAACAATGATACTTTTGATTTTGAGGTTATAAAGATTTTGTTAATTGTATAGGTACGTATTATATTAAAACTTACGTTTGCCCGCCGTTGTAGCATTGCCATCGCCATCTTGAAGAATTTATTTATACACTAAAACAAAAAAATTAACAATTTATATGTAAAAATTTGATATTCCGTATACTCTAGACGATATACATACGGTATAGTGTATAAGCATACAAATTACAAACAAACGCAGAGAGGAGACTGCGTTTATATATATATATATATATATATATATATATATATATATATATATATATATATATATATATATATATATATATATATATATATATATATATATATTTAGTGTGATTCCGGCAGCTGGTGCCCTCTGATGGAGGTCCGTTTGTCTTTTTGATCCACGGGCTCGTCCGTCGATGTTCACTGAATTTAATCGAATAAATTTGATTTTGATACAATATATAGACAATGATGACAGATACTGAATATTATGACTGGTAGCCTTCATCGGAGTTGTGAACCGTCGTGAACCATTTTGGCACGGGCTTCTTTCATGCTATATCTTTAAATATTATTATTTTCTCGAGTATAAGTTCGAACGGATGATTCAACTGAGCTATACGTATCCCTTGTTTTTAAAACTAGCGTGTGAGTTTGAAAAACAAGGGATTAGTCCGCTTTTGCTTGAGTAAGTGTACCGATTATTCTGCAATATTACAGCCGATTTAATTCTAATTGTACAATCGTGAATTATTAATATTAATTTAAATACTTCCGTAATCCGACAATCTAGCGTTCCTATTCCGCATTCCAAACTGCAGGATTTTCATGGACTCCGGACTCCGTCATAACATTTATCAATATCGCGGACCAAAACGGGGAATTTTAAGTATACAAGCATTATACCTATATATTATGTTGCAGAAGCCACGGGTTGTATATATTGCATATTGTATATACCAAACCAAATATAAGTGCAAGCAGTTGCAAGATGCACCACCCGGGCTGCGACTGCGAGTCCTAAATATTTCCGAGGTCCGACATGTCCGACAAGAGTTTCGAGACATACCTATTTTTATTATAGGTATACGTTATACACTAATATAACGTGTGTGGAACGCCGCAGTTTCCCTTCTCCAAAACATTCCTTATCTGGTTTGCTTCCTGCTTCTAACCTTACTCTTTTTTTCGACAAATTTTCTTTTCATTCTCCTACCTATTAGCTGATTTCTTTTATAAACGTTTTTACTCGTTTTTTCCTCATACTTCCCATTTACTCCACTTATCTTCATTTTCGCCCCAGTAAATGCGTGTGCTTTGCCGCTCCTTTCTGTACTAGTTTGCTTTTAATAGTTGTGTTTATATCATTTTTGTTTGTAGGTTTGTGTCAATAATGGTGGTTTATTAAATTTCTATCGAATTTATGGTGTACTTTTGTGGAAAAAGAATGGATGAATATCAAGTGCATCAGGGTGGTCCAAATTGTTCAAATGTTCCGTTGATGAAGGGGCAAGGTGACAATCAATATGATTATACGTCATTAGAAAGTTTATTATATTTGGATCTGTCCTACGCAACTCCAACATCAAATTTACACGACAAGAGAAGTTTTAGTAAGCTATATTAACTATAAACATTTCATGAATTGACAGAACGTTTTAATTGAAAGTATAGAGAAGACCAACATGACAATAAGAAATTGTTATATTTAAATTAATTTTTGTAATCATGTTAAGTCACACCAAATTTTCCCATGTATTCAGAAACTGTGAAAAAGAATGGATTTTTGTCATCTTAAATACAGATGCCAAGTATAATTTTTTCCATAGTCTAACTATGGAAAACAGTAAAGTAACATAAAAATGTGCATAAGGTTTATTATTTGTATGATTGCGCTCATGCAAACATATAATTCCATTTCAGGTATTAAGTGATTAATTACCGTCATTTATTTTATGCTCATTTGTGAATTCTAAGCCTAAATAATGTAATCACACTTGAGAATTTAATTTTTAGTCATATACTTTTCATTCTTTTAATTCAAATTGAACTTCTCTGGGCACCAAACTGCACTGAAACATCAGTTTTATAATTTATAACTCTAATTATAATATAACATCAGACACTTATATCAATAATGCTTTTGCAGATATGGATGAAAATACTGAAAGTAATCTTAGTTTAAGTAACAATCAAAGTTCTGCCACTAATGAAACATTGTCTACCAATGATTCATCCCAGGATGAGAAACATAAAACTAAATCGAAAAACCACTCAAAAAAAAAGAGAAGAAAACGATCAATAAATAAGGATGAATGGATAGATATAAAATCAAAACGTGCACGCGATAGTGGTGCCGAAGGCATAGGAAAAAAGGGACAATTTATCAGGGCGAGAAAAATGGGGGTTGGATGTTCTGAAAACTGTCGATTCAAATGTCATCAGAGAATAACGTTTGAAGAAAGAACTGCGGCATTCACGTATTTTTGGGGCCTAAAAGATCACACAAAACAATGGTATTGCTTGAAAAAATGGGCAAAGCAAAGTTTTCGCACTAATCAAGGTTTGGATTCAAAAAGTAACAGTGAAAAGAAAAAGGAAAGAAAAACTGCTAGAAACGTGTTTACATTTCCTACTAAATCTGGAGAAATTTCCGTCTGCAAATCAATGTTTCTCGGCACTTTAGGTATTTATATTTCTACTTTGATAACGTTAATTTATGTTTCTTTAGATTTATTAAAATAAAAGAATGTTTTAGATATATCTCATCAGTGGATTAGAACTGCCAACAGAAAAAAACTAATTGCTATGGATGACGTTGAAATCATTGAACCAGATCAACGGGGTCGCCATAAAACGCGCCGCTTTCGAAATTCAAAAACGTCCGATGATGTGGTAAGAAAACACGTTGGCTTTAAAAACATGGCCTTTGAAACATCGTACATGCGTGTGCTTTCTGTCAATAGTAGTGGTCCATCGAATTTCTATTAAATTTGTGATGTATTTTTGTATCAAATAGATGGATGAAGATCCATTATATCAGGGTGATTCAACATGTTCAAATGCTTCATTGATGAACGAGCAAGATGACAATCAATCTGATGATACATCATGCAACCCTTTATTACATTTGGATCTGACCTATGCATCTCCAACATCAGATTCAGATAACGAGAGAGCTGTTGGTAAGTCGCACTAACTATAAGTATTTCCTTTAATTGACTAAACGATTTTATGAAAAGTGTAGAGTTTAGGGGGGGGGGGGGAATTATAAGTTATAAATCTAATTATAATGTACTATCAAACACTTACAACAGTAATGCTTTCGCAGATATAAACATCAACGAAAAGGTCGAAAGTAATAACAGTTTAAGTAATGACCCAAGTAATGAAACATTGCCATCCAATGATTTATCCCAAATAGAGAAATGTGGTGAAACGGAATCGAAAAGCCATTCAAAAAAGTTAAGAAAACGACCAATAAATAAGGATGAATGGATGCATATTAAATCAAAACGTGCACGTGATAGTGGGGCCGAATGCGTAGGGAAAAATGGACAATTGGTTAGAGCAAGAAAAATGGGTGCCGGATGTTCAGAAAATTGTCGATTTAAGTGTCATCAGAGAATAACGTTTGAAGAAAGGACTGCGGCATTCACATATTTTTGGGGCCTAAAAGATCACACAAAACAATGGCATTGCTTGAAAAAATGGGCCAAACAAAAGTTTCGCACTAATCAAGGCTTAGATTCAAAATGTAACAGTGAAAAGAAAAATGAAAGAAAAACTGCTAGAAATGTGTTTACATTTCCTACTAAATCTGGAGAAATTTCCGTCTGCAAATCAATGTTTCTCGGCACTTTAGGTATTTATATTTCTACTTTGATAACGTTAATTTATGTTTCTTTACATTTAATAGATTATAAAATATTTTTTTAGATATTTCTCATCGGTGGATTAGAACGGCTAACCAAAAAAATGTAATTGCTGTAGATGACGTTGAAATTATCGAACCAGATCAACGGGGTCGCCATCAAACGCGCCGCTATCGAAATTCAAAAACGTCCGAGGATGTGGTAAGAGAACACATTGGCTTTAAATAAATGGCCTTTTAAACATCGTACATGTGTGTGCTTTCTATGAATAGTAGTAGTCAATCAAATTTCTATTAAATTTGTGGTGTATTTCTGTATAAAATAGATGGATGAAGATCCATTGTATCAGGGTGATTCAACGTGTTCAAATGCTTCATTGATGATTGAACAAGATGGCAATCAATCTGATAATACATCATGTGACCCTTTATTACATTTGGATCTCTCTTACGTGTCTCCAAGATCAGATTCAGATAACG
This sequence comes from Muscidifurax raptorellus, assembly GCA_020010945.3. Classification (NCBI taxonomy): domain Eukaryota; kingdom Metazoa; phylum Arthropoda; class Insecta; order Hymenoptera; family Pteromalidae; genus Muscidifurax; species Muscidifurax raptorellus. The sequence continues at coordinate 27,538,995 of CM052081.1, read as the reverse complement.
AGAGAGCTTTTGGTAAGTCTCACTTACTATAAGTATTTTCTTTAATTGACTAAACCATTTTATGAAAAGTATGGAAAATACTGGGGGGACAATAATAAGTTATAAATCGAAATATAATGTACTATCAAACTCTCACAACAATAATGTATTCGCAGATATAAACATCAGAGAAAATACTGAAAGTAATCATAGTTTAAGCAAAGACCAAAGTTCTGAGATTAATGATACATTCTCGGCTAATGATTCATCAAAGAATGAGAAACGCGGTAAAACGGAATCGAAAAGCCATTCCAAAAAATTGAGTAGAAAACGACCAATAAACAAGGATGAATGGATGCATATTAAATCAAAACGTGCACGCGATAGTGGCATCGAATACGTAGGGAAAAAAGGACAATTGGTTAGAGCGAGAAAAATGGGTGCTGGATGTTCTGAAAATTGTCGATTCAAGTGTCATCAGAGAATAACGTTTGAAGAAAGGACTGCGGCATTTAATTATTTTTGGGGCCTAAAAGATCACACTAAACAATGGCTTTGCTTGAAAAAATGGGCACAGCAAAGGTTTCGCACTAATGTAGACTTGGATTCAAAAAGTAACAGTGAAAACAAAAATGAAAGAAAAACTGCTAGAAATTTGTTTACATTTCCTACTGGATCTGGAGAAATTTCCGTCTGCAAATCAATGTTTCTTGGCACTTTAGGTAGTTATATTTCTACTTTGATATCATTAATTTGTGTTTCTTAACATTTATTAAGATTAAAAATTATTTTTTAGATATTTCTGATCAGTGGATTAGAACTGCTAACAGAAAGAAAGTAATTGCTGTGGATGACGATGAAATTATCGAACCAGATCAACGAGGTCGCCATAAAACGCGGCGCTTTGGACATTCAAAAACGTCCAAACACATGGTAAGAAAACATATTGGCTTTAAATACATGGCCTTTGAAACCTTCGTACATGCGTGTGCTTTCTGTCAATAGTAGTGGTCCATCGAATTTCTATTAAATTTGTGATGTATTTTTGTATCAAACAGATAGATGAAGATCCATTATATCAGGGTGATTCAACATGTTCAAATGCTTCATTGATGAACGAGCAAGATGACAATCAATCTGATGATACATCATGCGACCCTTTATTGCATTTGGATCTGACCTATGCATCTCCAACATCATATTCAAATAACGAAAAAACTTTTGGTAAATGACACTAACTATAAATATTTCATTAATTGACAAAATGATTATTAAAAGTATAAAGGAGACCGGGGTGACAATGAACGTTTTCAAATACTATTTTATATTTAAATGTATTCTTGTAATCGTGTCAAGTCACACTAAATTTTATTATATTTTCAGAAACTATGCAAACGAATAGATGATGCACTAATACAAATATTAATATTAGAGGTCCTTAAACCAGATGCCAAATATAATTTTTTACGCAAATTTTGATCGTTTAGTAGTTTTTGATACTAGTACGAAAAAGATTATTTTTGCATGAATGCGAGTTTTGGCGCTTAAGCGAAGCTGGGGTCACAATCACGAGTGGAAAATCATCTTTTGTACATGTATCTTAACACTTTTTCGATATATATGTATACTTGTGCGTAAAATGATATTTTACGCATTTTCCAAATTTTTAAGATTCTTTTTATGTCTACTGCATCGAAATAGTGCGATCTGCACTGCAACACAAACGTTATAATTTATAAATCTAATTATAATATTCTATCAGACATATATGTTGCTCAGACATCGAGCTATATAATCTCTTGTCTTTCCAATTTGGGATTACTGTGATATTAGTCTCTTATTATTAGATGCTACGAACGAACAGAAGACAAGACTGCAAAGATTATATTTTTGGAGTAGGGGTGTTCAAGTGACTTCCGACCATATAGCGGTCAGGTTCGATGCGCAAGGACGTCAAATGGTCATATTTTATGGCCGCCTTACTTTACAAAGTATTATATTTGTGTTCTGGCATGTTTACTTGAACTGTTAAAAATCGTGAATCTGATCGTCCGGCTACGTTAGTTGCTGTAAACCTTAAAACTCCGCGAGCGGATGCCAGTTCGTTAAATTTACAAGGGTGCGTTACGGAACTTCCTTCCATTTAGCCTTAGATTATTAGCGTCTCTTGCGACCTTTAAGAAGTCTCTTAAAGTCTACCTGTTAAATTTTTATATGACTAGTCATTATCTAAACATATTTACCTAACGAACTTTGATGTATTATCCATATAAGATTGGTCAAACTCACTGTGATATTTTCTGCAAATGTTTTAAACAAGCGTTGTATTTATTAAGCAAGTGAATTATAATGTATAAAACTATATACACACATCTTCTTTGAAACTTGGACCTGCATACATTTATTATTATTATTATTATTATTATTATTGTAATGATTATTATATTATAAATTCCTTTACAGATATAAACATTGACGAAAATGCCGAAAGTAATCTCAGTTCAAGAAACGACCAAAGTAATAGGACTAATGAAACATTGTCTATCAATGATTCATCCCAGAATAAGAAATGTGGTGATACTTTTATGCGTCGTCAATTTAAAAGAAAATCACAATCGACAGAATTGAATGGGAAACGATCAATAAATAAGGATGAATGGATAGATATTAAATCAAAACGTGCACGTGATAGTGGCACTGAAGGCATAGGGCGAAAAGGACGATTGATCAAGGCAAGGAAGATGGGTGCCGGATGTTCTGAAAAATGTCGATTCAAATGTCAACAGAGAATAACGATTGAAGAGAGGACTGCAGCATATACATTATTTTGGGGCCTGGAAGATCATACGAAACAATGGATTTGTTTGAAAAAATGGGTAAAAAAAAAGTTACGCACTAATGAAGACTTGGATTCAAATAGTGAAAATGATAACGAAAATGAAAAAATAACCAAAAATGTATTTACGTTTCCTACTGCAACTGGAGAAATTTCTGTCTGCAAAACAATGTTCCTTAGCACTTTAGGTATTAATATTTCTACTTTAATACTTTTAATTTATGTTTTTTAACGCATTTTAATATTAAAAACCATTTTATAGATATTTCTAATCAGTGGATTGTAACTGCTAATAAAAAAAAAGTAATAGCTGTGGATGACGTTGAAATTATTCAAAAAGACCAACGAGGTCTCCATAATACGCGTCCTCTTGGAATTCCAAAAATAAACAAAGATATTGTGAGAAAACACATTGAATCGTACCCTGTAATGGAATCCCATCAGTGTGGAGCGAAATCAAATAAAATGTATTTGGAAGAAGGAGTTTCGATAGCTAGTATGTACAGAACGTATATCGAGAAGAGAAAGATAATTAATGATGATAATGTTGTATCGTATCAGACCTTTGCACATATATTCAACACGGAATATAATTATGGTTTTTTCGCACGAAAATAGGATCTGTAAGTACTTCAAATACATTTAATTTTCAAGTTATAATTAATCATTGTCAAAATTTATTATTATTGTTAGTATTGTTATTGGAATTATTAATTGTCTAAGATGTGAACAATCTTAAAATTTTAGGTTTTTTTTCAAAGTCGAAAAAGCTGATGAAATAAAAACCATGAGATCCACTTGGGTAAACGTAAAATCGTGAGGAACTTCGTTAAAAAAGACAAAACTATTACCAATTATATTTACTTTGTACTATCAACGTTGATATGCAAAAACTCCTAAATTACATGACGCATTGAAATAGGTCCGATATATAGTATTATATTTATACATGAGCAAATTCATTGAAGCGAATTTTACTCGCGAATTTTCGTTTCTGAAGTGCTAATTATATTGGCTAAAATAGGAATAAAAATATATTTTCAATGCTTCTCAAAACTGTGAACGATCTTAATATTCGAATATCACACAGGTAATAATTTTATTCGTTATTTTATACTTTAAAAGTTTACAAATTATTAACTAATAATTATTTTTTGTTATGCAGATTTCTGAAAGTTGGATACACAATGCGAAGGAGATTCTATGCATGCTTACATTGAGAAGAACTACTCTAAGAAATTGGCGTACACCTGAAGGGTTTAGGCAAGATGATACTTAAAGCAAAAGTAAATATCAGCGTATAACAAAAACTTCTTTAGTCAAAAATAAAAATGATGATTTAACCTCGATTGAATTTTTTTTACATATACATTTATATGATTATTAGATTTAAGCTATTTCAAAGATAATGTACAATAGTTACAGGTATAGTTAGATATCAGTATAAGTGCTAAAAAATATTGTAAAGTTTTTATATTCTAATTATAGTGTGCCTTAACAGTAGTTTATCTCAGTAAGAAATAGCTAATTCAAATTCATTAATTGTTATAAAACGTAAAATAAATTTCATTGATAAATAACTCAAATAAACTGAATTTTTTAATTTATCTATCATAATTAAAATTACATTGAATACAATATTCGAAATTTGTGCCGGTAGAATACGTCGCAATAAGAAAAATCAAAAATACAAAAATTCATATAAAAAGGGAAGAATAATAAGTAGTTTTTTTCAGACCAGTTCATTCCTTTCATCCAAATACCGGTATGGAGGGGGAACATTCTGTTGCGTAACGAATATAAGGAGATCGCGCTCATCGTTTCCAATCCAGCCGGCATAAGATTAGATATATGTATGTGCCTATATATATATATATAGGCACATATTAACCGCCTCCTACTAGAATCCACTTCAAAGGTGCCGGCGCCTCCATCAGACAGGCATATTGCGAAAATAACAAGGTCTGATTATATATTATACTCATCCGCAGCAGTTTTCACTGGTATACTTATCGAGTAGGGTTACAGCAACTCCAGCATTATCATACTCCTAATTATTTAACGCTTTTCTTCATATAAAACAAAACAGATCATCAAAGTAAATATAAACACCAGTGGTCCAGTCATGTCTTTCGTCGGCAAGGTTGTGCTAATAACAGGTGCTAGTTCTGGTATTGGAGCTGCTACTGCCCTGCACTTGTCGCAGCTTGGTGCTTCTCTGTCATTGCATGGGCGTAATGTCCAGAATCTGCAGAAGGTGGCTGACCAATGTAAAGAACCTAAGCCTCATATTGTTACCGGAGAGATCACTAATGAGACTGATGTGAAGAACATTCTAGAGTCTACTCTCCAGAAGTATGGCAAGCTTGATGTACTGGTCAACAATGCTGGTACTCTGGAGTCGGGTGGTATTGAGAATACTAGCTTGGAACAGTATGACAGGTGAGAAGGATATATAAGAAAAAATTGAGTTTGAAATTTATAGTCGCTAACAAGTAGTGTATGCCTTCTTTTAGGGTATTCAACATCAATGTCAGGTCCATTTATCACTTAACTATGCTGGCTGTGCCACATTTGATAAAGGCTAAAGGAAATATTGTCAATGTATCCAGTGTAACTGGAACCAGGGCTTTCCCAGGAGTTTTGTCCTATTGCATGAGCAAGTCCGCTATTGATCAGTTGACTCGCTGCGTTGCTTTGGAACTGGCTACCAAGCAGGTCTGTATTTTAAAAAATTTCCATGATAAGATATCTCACAGTCAACAACAAACAGTGCTTGTATGAATTATGTACTAATAATAAAAAAGTGCATGGAAAATTACTGAAATGACAAGTTCATGTTATCTATTTCAAATTATGCATTTTTTTTGTTTTTCTTAGGTCCGTGTGAATGCTGTAAATCCAGGTGTTGTTGTGACAAACCTACACAGAAGCAGTGGCATGAGCGAGGAGAAACTTAAGGAATTTTTCGAACACAGCAAATCAACTCATGCTCTTGGACGCCCTGGAACTGCGGATGAAGTAGCCAAGACAATTGCTTTCTTGGCTAGTGATGATGCTAGCTTCATCACAGGCCAGACACTTGCTGTTGACGGTGGCCGAAGCGTCATGTGTCCGCGATAAAATGAATTTTTTCATCAAAATGCAATATTTTTGTACTATTTACTCTATGTTTGGCAATGGTTCTCAGCTTTTTATACTCAGTAAACTTTTTTATATGATGCCTAAAATCTCTATATTTTTGTAATTCCACTATACCTGTTGTTTATCTATAGTTTATATTGGCAACAAGAATATATTTGTAATAAAAAATACTTTAAACCTTCACATTTTTTTATTGCTCAAACTTATCAGCTCATTAATAAATATATATAATTTTTTGTCTTTTTTTAATGCTTGTTTATCATCAAGCAAAGAGTTCCTGTTTTACGTACTAATCCTGCAGATATGGCCATTGCAGATACCTCAGGTTCAATGCCCATCGAGTGTACATCATTTTGGAGCAGACTGACCCTTTTGCGAATTGTAGCAGAAGCAAGAAAAAGCAACTAGTGTCCGGCAGGATCAGCTGTTTTGAAAGATAGGTTATGTTTGTAACTTGTGCCGCCTCTAACATCGGGCTCACACGTGTGTCTTTGATATTCCTTATTTTTATTTTAAGATTTTAACCGTCATATTTCCATATTTAACTATAAACAATGGAGGATACCACAAGACAATTTGAATTGGATTTATTATTATACCCATTACCAGAAAGTAAGTATTTTATTCAACTTGATCTTTAAAAGTTGTTTACATTTGTTTTCTGTTATTTAGCTCAAGAGTCACTATTTGATCAACTGAATAATGATTTTTGTTTATCAACAATTGTTCCCTTGATAAATGAATGCCTAGAAAACAATATCAAAGAAAGCATCACTTCAAACAAAGATAATCATAAGGAATGGTTTTGTACTGGTATTTCAGCCTTATTGTATTTCATACAAAATAATTTTACTGGAGTTTTCGATCAAAAAGACATTGACTATTTATTACCTCTAAGAAAAACAGCAATTTTAAAAATATCAATAACAGATCCATGTAACGAAAATGTTGAGAAGCCTGAACTACTATTACTTACTAGAGCAATATTGTGCAATAAGGAACTTCAAGTATCTTTCCCAAGTTGTCTATGGTGGGCAATGAGAGTAAACTATGTCCACCAACTTATTTTAGATGAAGGGCTTGGTCGTTTATATGAGGATTCAGAAAGACTGATAAGACTAGTATTAGAAACAGACATTTTAAAGGATCCTGCACTTGAAGCCTTATTTCACACAGAGGTGACATATTTTTATTTGTATTACAACAGAATTCAGAGTTCAGAAAAATATTTAGAAGATGCTAAAACAATAGCTAAGTTGAATTTAGAATTAGAGGGTGCTTTGGGCAAGCGCACAAAATATCAACAACAAGAAAAAGCACAGTTGTACTTAAAAGCAAAGGTTGACAAGGATGTGTTTCCATACAGAGATTGCAAGGTTTTGCCCAAAGTAATAAATTTAACCGATGATTTGCGTTTGGAGAAGATAGAATTTTCTGAAGAAAGAGAGAATTTTGAACTTGCAGGCCTTGAAGAAGCAATTGTTCTGGCAAAATTGTAAGTTGATGTATATTTTTTTTTATTCAAGGATGTGTTTACATATATCCTTCACTTAATATACAAAAAGGTAACAATTAGAAATAAATAGTCCACTTTAGTTTTCAGCTCAAAATATCTCAACCAAAGGACCAACTCACTGATGAAGAAATTACTCCTTACTTAGATGTAAATTAATATTATATTTAATAAATTATTATTATTATATCTTTTGTCACATACTAATTAATAAAACTTCTGTTACAGTTTATCATTGATAACACCAAAAATTGGGCTTTAAAAATGTCAGCTCTCTTTCAACGTTGTATTTTAGAGGCTAATCACAAAAGGACAATAGAAAGATCTTTAGCTCAATTAGAATACTTAATCGAGCAACTCAGTGCTCCAAAAACACCATTGTATAATAGATTCGACTTATTTTTTGCGAGTGGTATGGAGCCTTTTTGGGCATTGAACCAGCGTTTTGCCAATATAATGTTGAATCTTGGAATGGTCAAAGGAGCTTTAGATCTTTACTTAAAACTTGCCTTGTGGGAAGATGTTATTGTTTGTTATACACTTTTACAAATGCAACATAAGGTCAGTCTTACAACACGTAATTATTGAAAAGATTTTCGCATAAAAATAATATTCTTATTCTCCATTCGAAAATACAGGCTGCAGAAGTTATCAAACAAGAGTTGGCCAAGAAACCAAGTGTGAAGTTGTGGTGTTTATTAGGAGATGCAGAACATGAAACTCAACATTATGAGACAGCTTGGAAGCTATCTGGAGAAAAAAGTAGTAGAGCCCAGCGCCATTGGGGTTTTCATTATTATTTTCAACAAAACGTAAGTTTTACTGTTCTCCCATTATGTGTAAAATATAAAACCGTATATTTATTGTTAATGCATACGTCTCTATTTAAAATAGTACGCAGAAGCAGTCGAGCATTTAAAAATTTCGGCAGAATTGAATAGCGCACAAGAAATCGTTTGGCTGAGGCTAGGCTTTGCTGCTCTACAGTTGGAAAATTGGAAGCTTGCAGCCTCAGCTTACAGAAAATACTGTTCTTTAGAGCAATCGGTATGATCACGATCCTTTTTCGTCATTTTTGTCGAAGTTGGAAACAAATCATTAATCTGATGATTAATTAACCATTCCAGAGTTTTGAAGTTTGGAATAATTTAGCAAAAGCTTACATTAAGCTGGGAGACAAACCAAGAGCGTGGCGCTCACTGCAAGATGCCGTCAAATGTAATTTCGACAAATGGGAAGTTTGGGATAATCTGATGATTGTCAGTACTGATTTAGGTCATTTCTCGGAAGTAAGAAATATGTATTATTTGTCAAACACCTTTACCTTGGAAATTCATTCGAGTATTGACGATCCGTTAATTTATTTTAGGTCATCCGTTGTTATCACCGTATATTAGATCTGAAAGGATCGCACGTTGACGTACAAATTCTGTCAATTTTAGCTAGAGCTATCATCAATGAAGTAACAGATTCAGACAAAAATTCATCGAGAAAGTACCTGCCGAAAACATTGGAGCTCTTCGGTCGTATAACTGCAAACACCATCACCGATTCGGACATTTGGAGACTCTACGCCGAGCTCACGCTGCTGAAAAATAACGAAATCGATAATCAAAAGGCCGCTCAATACATGCAGCGAGCTTACAGAGCAGCTGTCGCAAACCCCAGGTAAAATTTTAAATCATCTACCATAATTCATCTCAGTTAATTTAAAACTCAGCTTTAATTACATTCGATTGCATGCCATTTATGTTTAGATGGTTCAAAACCGTTAAAGATGCAAACAATGTGTTGGATACGTGCGTTAGATTGGCTCAAGCGACTATGAACTGTTTGAATAATTGCGCCGTTGCGCAGAAGAGAGCAGTGCTCGGCAGTGCTAAATTGAATTTACAATCGGTAGTGAAAAAGATGAAGGACTTGATGTGGGAGGATCAAACGGGAATCTCTGAGAATCTCGCGAAAGTTGAGAATCACTTGAAAGTCATATTAGATGAATTGGAAAAGCTGAAGGACGCTTAAAACTGAAAGATTCACAGGCTGCATCGTGCGACCGTATATTATATGAGGAGATTTTTTTCGAAATATTTTTATGATGGTATAGAGCATTTGAAATTTTGTTATTAAATTATCTGTACATAAAATAAATATTTATATTATTTTTTAATGATTCATAAGCGTTTATTTATTTTTTTTATAAAAAAAATCGATCTTTTATTTATTTAATAAAATTTATTTATCAAACAGTGACTTTGAAAAGCAATTACTAAAATTAATCAACTCAATTTAACAATCGGCATTTTCCATATTGGTTCTATAGTGTATAACCAGGCGGCTGGATCGATCGGTCAACGAGCCAATCAGCTGATTTCTGAAAGGCGAGCCATTCATATGCGGTTTTGCGCCGTGAAAGATTTGCCGGGTGGCAACGAAACGTGAACGTTCAATAAATAAACAAAGAAAATCAATGAACTAGAACGTTTAAAACCTTGAACAGTATCGTATAACGCATGTACATATATTAAGTACATAGGAATAGGAGAGGTATAACAAATTCGCTTTAAGGCTTTAATTTCTTATAAAGACACATTTTATTGCCTTGGTAAGAATAGTTTGATTTCTATTTTTTTAGGTTAGATTTAACAATAATAATCTAAATAAAGTTAAAGTAAAATATCTAATTTTATGTTGCAGAAAGTAAATAGTCATCGACTAGAACATTGATAAATCGAATATAAATAGAGGTCAACAATCAGCGACGATTTTTTATATAAGATTATGAACTGAAGGACTTTAGGTATAAACATTACAGTTAGCTATTATAAGACAACAATTGTTAGAACTGTTAATAATTTGTGCGCATTTCAAGTATTTTAGAAATATTTTTTCAAAAGAGCACAATGGGTGACAATCAATGTATAAGTGATGCTGTGAAAGCTGATCTGAAGGAAAAGTATGCAACAGTACGAAGACTTCTTGATGAAGAAAGCAAGAATGACCCAGAAACGGAACCATACAAAAGCAAATATGCTGCAATGGAAGTACTTAAAAATATGAAAAATCTTTTGTTCAATTCTGTGGATAATGCAAAACAACAAGAGAATGAGGTTACCTCTATGCTTGCTGTTGTATACTTAAATCAAGGTATCGTTGCAATTGAAACTGAAGAGTTAAAGCCAGGACAAGATTATTTGATGAATTGCATTGACACATTGAATAAAACAGAAATTAGATCAGAAACCATATTACCTATGATAAGCGCTTTAAATCAGCTAGGAATACTTTGGTCTAAGCGGGATCAAGCAGCTCAGGCCAAAGAGTATTTAGAGAAGGCGGAAAAAGTTTACAAAGATTTTAAAAATTCAAAGGATTCTGCTGCTCCTGTTAGTATGTCTAGTCTTTTTGGTTTAGAAGATCCAGCTGAGCCTCCCCCAGCGGAGATTTTGGAGAAACTTCATACATTGACGCTTTACTATTTAGCTCAAATTTATGGTAGCCTAGATGATTTCCTTAAATCTGCAGTTTATTGTCACATGACATTGAAAAGGCAATTAGAAATGAATGATTTTGACAGCATTGATTGGGCATTAAATGCAGCAACGTTGTCTCAATTTTTCATGGAAAAGGGAGGCTTTCGCCAAGCCAGGCATCACCTTGCTGCTGCAACTTACATTCTGGGAAAGTATGAAGATACTTTGAAAGAAATGAGGTAATTAAAATGATGAATAGGTTAAGCTAGTATTAATCGTATGTTATCTTTAGACATTAATTTATTTTTGTTTATTTCATTTCAAGCTCAAAAACACCAAAGGACGACAACGAAAGAGAAATTTTAGATTCAAAATGGGAGAATTTCAAACACCGAAGTGCTGATATAGCTCGATGTTGGGCCAAGTATGGAATTTTATTGATGAGTACATCCAGAGATCGTTTGATACAAAGTACTGAAACTGGGGAAGACAAGTCCAGTTGTGACAGTACAGGTATTCAGACTGATCCTAAATCAGACATAAGCCAAGAATTCTTAGACAATTTGAAATTTGATAGTATAGAGAATGATGTACAACACATAGCTGATAACGTTACAGATAAATATTTATTAGACTTTAATGATGCAAAGGAGGTCTTCTTAAATGTGCAAAAGTGGCTTGATGATGCAAAGTCTTTTTACACTTTGGAGGACCAAGCATCGGATTACATTCAAATTATTCAAGATATGTCACAACTGTATAAATATCTTACATTCTTTGAGGAAGATGAAGATCGTCAAGCTAAAATGCATAAAAGGAGAATTGATTTATTGGAAAGCATTGTCAAGGAATTAAATGAAAAGTATTATCAATCAGATTGTAGGCAAATTTGGATTGAACTTGGAGAAACCTATTCAGAGATTTTGGACATCAAATTAGATCGTTTGAAAGCAACTGATGAAAGACCTACTCCTCACATGTTAAGTAAAATTAATAATTTAACTAAAAGCTCTATAGATAACTTTAATAAGTTTTTGGATTCGGTAAAAGAATCTGGCAAAGAAAAGTTTTCAGAAGACCTTGTCAGACCAGTCTTATGCACCTACTTTCATTTAGGCAGATTGTATAATAAGTTTATAGTACCAGATAAGAAAGTACAATTAGAAAATGTCAAAAAAAGTCTGGATGCATACACATACTTGGTAAACTACTGCGAAAAGGATCCAAAGGCTGCTGAACTTATGGCACTAGAACTAAATATATGCAAAGATTTTATCAAGTTGTTACCTGTAAAAATTAACAAACTACAACAAGAACTTTTGAACTCTTAATCAAACGTAAATCGAATCATTGGAATTCATAAGAATTGAAATTTTTGTAAATTAACTTTGTTGTGATTTTAATTTACATGTTGTGCATCATGTTTACTACAGTTTAAATCCTTTTTAATACTTTCTAAACAGATAAAGATACAATAAATAGATTCGAGTTTTTTTTAAATCATCAAACCCAACAGCAATAAAAAACTTCGAAATTTTCTTATTATATTAAATAACAGCTTTGCACACTTTTCGCCTGCTTTTTAAATTGGTGCTAAATAGATAAGTTCCATTTGGTTATATAGGTAAATATTTATATTCATATGAATTTTTGTAGATTTCAATATTTTCTATTTATGCAATGTTTTTATGAAAATCATTTGCTGAATATTTAAAATTATCAAAGAAAAATCTCAATATTTCAATATTTTTCTAGCATAGGGTAGTACTTTAATCTAAATAGAATTTAATAAATGCACAAAACTGCAAAAAATATTTGTTCAATTCTAATCTATGCTTCATGCACAAGTACCTAAAATATGTAAAATAGTGATTTATTGAATTCTACATCTAAGGATAAGTAAGCTTTTAAAACAGTTGTTGAATTTTCATTGAAATAGTATTTTATTATCGTCAAGGTGATGATACTAGTTGAAATTGAAGTTTCATAAGTGTAAATTGTATAATAGTCGTTTTACCTGCTTCAGTGTGCAGATTCATGATTTTTGTATATCGCTGTATGTTATAATACAAACATTATTCGAAGAAATAAATATTGCTACTCTACATATAACATGGTATTATAAAGTTTGGAAACAAACATAATACATAACAATAGCGAAGTGCATTTTTTCTTATCGCTCAGTCCTTTACCATTTCATTAGCCCTGATCTTAGAAGACTAGGTCATATAATCTAATTATGCAATGGAAGATCAATTTTCGTTCCAATCAATAAATTGAAATTCACAAATTTCTCACAATAGATTGTCATAAAATTTCAATTATGTAAAGATTTATGTAGATAAACTATCAAAATTAATAAATTTCATTTCATCATATTTTCAGTCACTTAAAACACGAGTTATATGTTTATGAAAATCGCTGCAAAAATCAATCGGTCAGCTGTAGAAAAATTGTTACACAAAAAGTTGTATTCAATGTTAGGCCTTTATAAGTGAAAAAAATATATTTTTGATAATAGTAATTTAAAATATTAAACTCGCTAAACTAAATCAAAATTAATGGATATAAAACAATTCTCGTTTGTTCGTGATTTTTGCTTTTAAAAATTATTATTTGTATGCTCATAGTGAGCTATAGACGGAATTTTGTTTGGCAGTATATTTTCGTTGATCTAATTAACATTTCATTATTAACAAAATTGCATTTGTTTAAACTTAGTGGTTAAATCTCCTTCAAATATCAATTATATACATTTACAGATATTCTTTAGTAATAATATTACATCAACTGTGTATAATACTTTGGACATAAGTTCTTTTGTAAGATGTGCTTTTAAGGCTCAACTTTTATGTTTCTACTTTTTGCTTGTTTTTATTGTATCAATACTTGATTATAATACTGCAAAAGTTGAATCTGTTTGTATACTTCTGAATATTGTTATCAAATGCAGATAAAATTCTGTATAATATCTTATTTGGAATGATTTTATATGAATCGATATCTATAAGTCTAATTATATGTCAAACAAATTCGTGTATAAATGCATATATAATAATAAAAAAAGGTCTGTAGCAAACACTGTTACATGTTTAGAAAGTCTTATAATGATCCAAAAAAAGGCAGCACATCTTTATCTGCTATCCATTTTAAGTACTTGTAACTCCTTTGCGAGCTACCAAAAGATTTAGCACAGGATGTTTTCTAATGTATCCAACCGCTTTTTTATGAGTTACCATAGTAAAGTCATAGCCATTACATTGTAATATTTTGTCATGCATTCTTAAGCCACTTTTTGCCGCAGCAGAGCCTTCGTGAACTTCTGTCACGTATATACCCTAAAAAATTAAAAGCATTGTAGAAAGAGCATTCAACTGAAAACTACTTTGTTCAATAAACAAAGGTAAAATAATTTTTTACGTTATCCGTATAGCCTTGAGGACTTCTTTTAAAGTCTTGGTCGATCCCTCCTCCTATTTTGAATCCACACTTCTTAACTTCCTCTCCATTTGCAATTATTTCAGTCTCTTTATGAAGCGTGATTGGGATCTAAATGTACAGGAAAATTGTATTTGTTAGATACAATGCAAGGTATATAATTACGTAAAGATAAGTATTGAAAAGTAAAAATCGAAAAGGTTGAGAATGATTCTAAAAAAAGATTTTTAACGCATGATTGCATGCTTGATAAATGTATTAGTCACCAGAGCAATAAGTGCTAAGGGTATATAGATATAGGTATGACAGGCACATTTTTCAAGAACGATTTATCAATTAATTTTACACAGCTATAATCCATAATGTTTCAGTCATAATATTAAATAATTTAAATGTTGTCGAGCTCACAAAAACAATGCACTCAGCTCCGAAACTGAAAGCGGAGCAATAACTACTGGTATATAGAGTTCGATCGGCGAATTCGAAAATTCTATAGGTGCCGTCGAGCGAGAAAAAAAGAACCACTTGTGCAGGCCTATAGACACAGCAGCGTTATTCGTCAGGGAAACAAAAAAAAGAGCCGAGAGTCGAGGCTCTCGGAGGGAAGGGAAACAAAAGGAGTCGAAAACCGTTAGCGGCGCTATATAATCTGAATTTTCTTACGCTGAGGCACTCCATCGCTGTGCCAGCTTGATGCTGGAAAGCCATTTTCGCGCACATCTCGACTGTTTTTTCTCCGTCGGCTTGTCAACGGGGAAAAAAATAATACGCACTGCTCCTCTGACTCGATGCTATATACGCTGCAGTGGATACTGCTGCTGTACGCTAGTAGCAGAACGACGCGCCGGACAGTACTGCCGCGTTTTAATTAAGCGTTAACGCTCGCGGCGGCGGAGATTTCGATCGGCGGTGGGAGAACACGGAAAACACCTCACTCGCCACACGTATAGCACACACTAGTTGCTATACATGTATATTATACTCTGCGATGAGTCAAGCGCGCGGATGGATCCCCCCGCGATTGTGGTGGTGCTGCTGCTGCTGCTGCATGCTGATACGATATAGTCGATAGGACTGAAGTTTGCAGATGAGTGATCGGTTCGATCGATATATCTGGAGATTCGAGATGCACCTGTCGTTTTTAGTTTTGATCAGTGCTGGGGTTCAGGTTGAGATTTGAAAAGTGGGTATGTGACAATTATTGTGTTAGAAATTTCCATGAGGAAGCTTTTTAAGGTTTTGCGTTGTCAAAAAACTTTGTTCGTAAACACGAATTTTTCTCACGAGATTCATCAAGCAAACTTTGCAAGTTATATATATCAGCCGCGTATATCCTACTCGATTATTATAATTAGCGGTTTCGCATATTCAAGTATTGAAAAAGTTGCTAATCATCGTCATCAGTTTCCTCGACGCTCCAAGTCATATTGTATAAATATACATGTACATACGTTTATATTATCAGTATAGGTATATAATTATGTTATTGCGCGTTTGGAATATTCCCAACAATGAAAAAACAGACTATAGATAAGTACTAAACACGGAGCTGTTCTTATAACCAAACGATCCTCGATAGCGTTTAATAGCTCTGATCTCCAGCTCCTAAAATATTCATTTGAAATAAAAACGAAATGAAAGACGATAATCTCGAGCGTTCAAAAAGTCGCGCTAGAAGATTTAGCGAGAAATCCGACGTCCACAGCGCCTATCCCGATATCACACGAATTTATCGAACGTCACCGTGTATATAGCTATATATATCGTAAGATATAACACAACACCGCAGCAAGGAGATCGACTTTCGCCCGATGTGTGTGATGTACGTGTGTCCGTAGACGCGTGCGCGAAAATTTCTTCAGTGGCGCGCTATAGATATATGTATATATATACAGCTCACACGAGCGGGTTGCTGCGATGAACTGACATTTTCACGCACTTCAATATATATATAGGTCCCGACCAGCGGGACTCACATATTATAGATATATAGAGTAAGGTAGTGGTCGCGCGCGGGAGGAAAAGAGAGAGAGAGAGAGAGAGAGAGAGAGAGAGACAGAGGAGGAAAATACGCGCGGCCGAGCAGACGAAGACCGAGAGAAGTAGTAGAGTGTCGTCCGCAACTGTGCAGCTAGACATAAAGTAGTGTCCGCGAGTGCGTGAGTGCATGTGTGCGTTAAATTTTGACGCACGAGTACGTAGTAGACGTCGACGGCGAAGACGACGGCCAACGGAGTTGTTGAGTCGCGGGTTCGTTCGATGCTGTGACGAAGGTACGTGCGGCAAGTTCCTATATATTATAGAGCCAGCTGCGATAAACGTAGAAAAATGGCATAAGTTCGCGTGTACAAACGCGAAAGAAGAGACAGTATATCGAGGACAGTATTGACACGCGCATTTGGTACAAGTATCTCTCTCTCTCCCTCTCTCGGATTTACACCTGTGCGCAGGTCGTCTCGTTACGTGCATGTTGTGTTTTGTACATCATCTTACATAGGAGTATAACAGTGGACTACTGATTATATATACAGGATCGGATGAATTAACGAAATATACATATATCGGATCATCGTCACTTTCGCAGCTCCTCAGACGATCACGTATATATATAAGTATATACCTATATATAACGCGAGTAGTAGACGTATATATAGCATATAGGTATAACGTCACGCACGGCGGCTGTCCGAGCGCGCGATGAACGTTCCAAGCACTTCGATAGCGCGCATTTAATTAAAAACGTTAATTTCTCGCAAACGCGCGCGCTTGACTTGCTCTAATTACGTAAGCGCGAGCATGATCTCCGCGCGAGTCTAATGCAGGCCTCGCTGACGGTGTTTTTCTCTCTCCGAGAAGAGGGAAAATCGAAGAGACGTGTAGCTCTCGCGCGGACCTATAGCTGTAAGTATATAAGTAGCTCTGCAGCCTGAAAATTCGTCGACGGCGGGTGAAAGTCACTTTTTCCCCTCCTCTCGATTCGCCTCTGTGTTCAGAAAGTAGTTGACCTTTTTTGCCTCTTTTTATAATCTCGCTTTGACAGCTCTCCGATACCTATATACATTGCGTCTGTGTGCTCTCGTTTCGGGGAACGAAGCTGCGGTTTAGAAGACTTTCGAGGGATTATGCTATGACATATATATTGGACGTCGTAGGAAACAGCTTGTAGGTTATGTTTTTGGTTTTATCAAGTTTTTTTCTCCACTCTTCTCGGAATAGGTTAGGTTTTGGCTAAGTTAGAAGTTGGCAATACAGGAAATAGAAGTGTTTATATATTTCCATTTATCTGCCTTGGTTTTTCCCTATGCAGCTGCTTAATACAAACCACTGATTTTGTTTTGAAGCCACTATCAAGTGCACTGCTCTATCAACGCGTTTAAAAGAAATCATATGTTTTTAACATATGTTAAAATAATGTAAATATATTGCATATTTTTGTGGTTTTAATTCAATATGTGTTAAAAATGCGTGATAAAAACATTTGATAAAAACAGTTAGTACTAACTCTCTTCATTGTTAAACAAAGTTGAAACTAAAAAACTACTGCACATTTATCATATGTTTTAATCATGATGTTGAAATTTACATTTTAATGTATGTCAAATACATATAATTTTTTTCAACAGGCCATGCACAGTGATAATACAGCTGTCACACATGTCAATTGTTTGCTTGTTTCTCTACTTAGCGAGTTGGTGAAAGATGTATCTCAAATAGATCTTTCAATCACTCTTTCAATGTTGCAATGAAAATTAATTGAGTTTGTTGCGAAGGAACGGATACCGATTATAGCTGGATTCTGGAATTTCAGTATGTCTTGTAACATTCAGAGAAATCTTTCATTTTGGCAGTGTATAAATATTCTTATAGATTTTAATCTCCCTTGTTTATTATTAAAGTAGTATTGAAATTTATTTCGGGAAATTAAGCTTCTTATAGTGCAATAGAAAACAGGTTGTTATTATTAATTGTGTATGCCAGAGTATATACTGTTGAATTATGTAGTTTATTTATATTTTTTCCAAAATTTGGGGAATTTTAATTAATTTTATTTTTTTGTCAATTGTAGGAGCTCGCTGAAATAATCCATCTGGAAATGTTGAGCCACAGGACGGAGCACTCAAGTGCAAGAGGCATTTCCATCGATTTAAAGAGTTCCAATTGCTGAGTATTTATTTTGGCTGTAAGGATTGTTAAAAAAAATACCCTTACAAGATGCCGCAAGTGCACGAAGCAGGTACGGCTCCTGAGCCTTTGGCCAACAACCTGAATGTCTCGGTAGCAGCTAATCATCTAGACCTGGCTGGGATTGCCCCTGTTTTCAACAACAATAATCTAAACAGGGCGAGGAATAACAACAATCAGAATCCTCTATTCAGTGTAAGAGACAGGCTCTTCCATGCCTTGTTCATCAAGTCTGCTCTACTTTATGCTAGAACTTTCCCTCGGCCAGTTAGAAGAATGTTAGAGTTTATCGTTTTACTGAAGGTTAATATAATGTTTTTCAATGAAAAATATTTTTATATACCATATATTAATAATATTATTGATTATCAATAATAAGGAATTAATATAAACATTTTTATTTCAGGCAATAATGGCATTTTTTGTGCTGGTTTACATACACATAGTATTTTCTCGAACACCAGCTAATTGTTTGGAACATGTGAGGGATGATTGGCCAAGAGATGGTATCCTCAGGGTAGAAATTTTAAGAAATGCTGGGGAAGATTATAGTATAGAAAAAAGTTATGCCAAGGAAGAGAAATTACGACAAGAAAAAGTTGAAGACTTGAGTAGTGTTTTAGGAATATTAGCTAGAGATGGGTTTGTAAATCTTATTTAATATTTTATCTGTGATTTGCAAATCACAAGTTTAGATTATACATTTTTTTATTTTTTCTCTGATAGGTTTATAAACATAGAACCATCTGCTGTTGATGATGATCAAGCTGTTCACGCATCTGATGAGGGATTACAAAATTTAACATTGTCTGATAAAGAAGTGAATCTGCGAGGTGCTACGCTAGAAAACTTACAAAACTTTAGTGCAGCTAATGCAGCAATTAATCCTTTTTTATCGACCCAACATTGGAATGGATACCCCAAAGACCAACCAGACGTACGTTATAGTAAAATACTTGTGTAATTAAAAAATTCATTTAAAAATATCATATTTATGCACATTATGAATCCTGCAGGAAGCGACACAAGCTACTACGAAGATACAAGATAATATAACAAATAAAGAAAGTACCAATACACCCATTCGGGATAATATTATTCAGCCTTTAAAAGATCAAGTTTCCGAAGTAGAAAAAATAGTGAAAGCAGGTGACAACGGTTCTTTTTTATGTCGTTTTATATTTATAAATACAATTTATCATGTAATGTAAGAAATTAATGATCAACGAATTCTAGTTTTTCCAGAAGATGAGTACATTGTTGAATACTCTTTGGAGTATGGATTTTTGCGCCTCTCGCCAGCGGCTCGACAAAAATTGAACATTCCAGTTAAAATCGTTACATTGGATCCTCTGAACGATAAGTGCTTTGGCGATGCTTTTTCAAGGTTAATCCTGGACGAATTTTTAGGCTATGATGATCTTTTAATGGCTAGTATAAAAACTTTGGCAGAGCACGAAGACAACAAAGGTTTTTTGAGGTTTGTACCTTCCAGATATTAAGATCAAATATTTTAAAAGTCAGCAGTAATCACAATTCGTCTTAATATCATGAGAAAACGTGTTTCATTCTGTACAGTATATTGTTTATAACATAATTTCAATAAACTATAGAAATCAGTAACTGAAATAACGAAACTCGCGACTTGAATACTGATTAATTTCAATTTAGGAAATTGATAATTTATTTTTTCCATTTTCGAGTCAGAATATTTATGAGCTTAAGTAATATTTAATTTTTACGATTGCAGGAATGTTGTTACTGGAGAGCATTACCGTTTTGTAAGCATGTGGATGTCGCGGTCTGCATACATAGCCGCTTTTTTCATCATGCTCGTTTTTGTAAGTATTTGGCAGATTCCTAAAACTTAAGAATGATAATTTGGATTGTTTTAATTTGGATGGATTCTTTGCATAGTTGTGAGAAAGTGTTACTTATTCTTAAAGCCTTTAGTTTTTTATAACAATATATTTCTCGGAGAACGCATACTTCTTTATCTGAGATTGACAATGATAATTTTATAAATGATATGAAGATGACAATTTTGTATTTACAGTCGATCACTCAATGTCGGTAAAATAGAGATGCTCTGTATCTTTTTAAGGGAAAGCCGAGTATAGAAATCTAGATATCTGTTATATCGTTGCTCGCTTCGATTTTTATAATTCTCAACTTCAGTTTTATCTATTAATAATTTTTTAACTCAGATTAGGTAGTGAACTTCTCCCTAATGTAAAAACAGCAGTTAACGGCGTATAATATACCACATGTGAATCAACAAGCTCATGTAGTACCTGACCATAAAGACGACCTGCATCATTCTCAAACTTCGTGTTAAATCGCAACAATTTCTAATTAATTTTCACGTGCTCTCCATCGCAATTCTCCGACAATCTCGCACCAGCCAAAAACAAAAAT
Source organism: Muscidifurax raptorellus (assembly GCA_020010945.3). Taxonomy (NCBI): domain Eukaryota; kingdom Metazoa; phylum Arthropoda; class Insecta; order Hymenoptera; family Pteromalidae; genus Muscidifurax; species Muscidifurax raptorellus. The sequence goes on along the minus strand of CM052081.1, from coordinate 27,518,015 downwards.
CCTCGGAAAAAGTCGATTCGAACGCCTCAGTCCCGCAGCCACACATATTCGCAGCGCATCCCAAGCGAGTTAACGAGCGAAGGTGAAAAAGGGGAAAATTGCACGCACGAAAAGGAGGAAAAAGCTTCTAACTACGTAGCAACAGCATAGCAGCAGCAGCGGCGCCGTTGGTGCGCGTAAGATGATACGGGCAATCCATTCTAACTAAGCGCTCCGGTTGAGAGAGAAACAGGGACATACGCGCGTATACGAGAGAGGAGGCGCCGCAACGCTGAACCGGCGTCGGCCTATAAATCAGCGTTATTACGAGCGTCTTATTCGGTCCCCCCGGCCGGTCATTTCGTATCAAATTATCCCGCGGATAGAGGAGTAGCTGTATACCTACACACGGCGTGTATGAGAGCTGCGTGTCGCTGGATTCGCCTGATGCTTGCTTATCGAACTTATTACTCATGCCGTATGTTCCTTATATGTATAATAATATGTTCTATGTTATTCGTTGGAGGTTATTTATTGCTGATTTCAATTGATTTTTTCTTCTTTTTAACGCGCGCCTTGTTTATCAATTCATTTGCTTTGGCATTATGAAACCCGATTAAATTAATTCTTTTTCGTGCCGAATGGATTTAATAGCAGGTGAATTTTTTATCATAGAGAATGTAATTGGTATTCCACGAATGCAAACTTTTGTGCGTTCGTTAAACGTAAATTGTTCGTTAAACATAATTTATCGGACTACTGGATTATACGCGTTCTGGGAAATTTAATTTTGTGACAATATCCAGTGTTCTACAAAAGAACCTCTAGAGTAAGGCTTTATTCTGAAAAGCAAACTTCTATAACCATAGTGTTATTACGAAAGGCAGTATTAAATCCAATGGTCAATGCAACATATGAAATTTATTATCAGCATCTGCATTATACAACAACAGCATAGATTTCGTTAGGACCGAAAGTTGAATGACCTCGTATCTTATATATGTATAGTTCACATAGTGATTAGATGAATCATTGTAGAAACTGTTAAAAAGTTTTTTCTTGTCCATCGAGTTCCTTCTCCAACATCAGTGAATTTACGAAATTTTCACGGTACACGCAATCCATTGAACAATGTTATCTATAATCCTGAATCCTAAAATTATGAACAACAAAAAAAGTCCAACGAAGAGGGCAAAGCGCAGCTCATAAACGGGAAATTTCGCGTATAAGGGGGTGAGACCGAGTCGGCCTATAGGGGTATATAGTCTCGTGTCGAGGCACGTGAGCTGCAGCAGCAGCAGCAGCAGTGGCGCACATTTCCAGCGTCTGTATTGCTTTGCGCGCGCGTCACGTGTATGGGGCGATTGTCCTCTGTCGCGTGCGCGCCCGCAATCAACCCTGTCGCTCCCTCCCCCTCGTCGTTGCTGCCCAACATCTGCATCCAACGTTCTCTCTGTCTCTCTTTGGACTACTCCATTATGCACTGTCTCTCTGTTCCCGGCAGGACAATGTCCAGATGCCGCCAGCGTTTCTTCTCTCTGGCTGATGCTGCTATATATATATGCCGCAAGCTGATGCTCCTTTTGTGATGCAACTATGGTATAAATATATTGAGCGTATAGCTTTTTTTCTCCTATGCGCATGGAAATTCTAAGAGATGGCTTACTCATTCGGTACTATATTAACGCTGCTGTTAACGAGATTTAGACGTTATGTACGTAAATGTTCGTGATAGGGGTTGGTAATTTTAGGTAATTTTAGGTAATATCATTGCGAATTTCGTGTAAGGTAAAATACGACTGAAAAATGTTTGTTAGTCAACACGTGTATAGCGAATTATTCGCGAGCTCGCGATAGAGAAGGGAGTCAGGTGGCAGGTTCAATTCGTTCAGTTCCTATTCACTATTCAATTGTATTATTCCTCTCCAAGCGGGCAACCGATAACGCGAGCGCAGCTTGCAATTTGCCAGACGTAATCCTGCTTGAGTTACTGGGCTAAATTAATGCTTTACTCTAATTTGGTAAAAATAAGAGATTTTATGTCTGTGCATTAGTCGCTTTGATGTATATATGAATACGTGTGGGTCTCCTGTTTTAATTTCCCATTTTCAAGAGATTATTAGTTATTTAATCGCTGATTTTTTTTCTTTCAGACTGTATCGATATCCATGCTATTGCGATATTCCCATCACCAGATCTTCGTTTTTATCGGTAAGTCAATTTTGAAACTTCCTCTGTTAAACATTACCGCACGAAGTTGAGAAGAAAAGTAACCACAAACATTTTCGAACTCGAGAGATCATTAAGAAAGGTCGTTGTCTCAAATTGTGAAAGCTGTATATATAGGTAAACGACCTTTTCTTCAAATATGAGTCGAGGCTACGCATATATATGGTGAAACATTTAGAAAGTACTTTTTGGCAATGTTTGCAGGGTACGCCAGGTTCATTAAACTCACTTTTCAGCTTTTGACTTACGACGTAACTTTTACAACATCTGTATTTGCCTTTCGGCATTCCTGATATACTTGTCCCACCAAATTTGGAGGTATACGATTGCGATACCGAACGTCGAAGTAAATATCGTTATATAAAATAATGAGGTTTTAAGTTGAAATTAAATTAAGTAAGACATCCAGTGACGGCACTGTCCTCTGAAAATCGGACTATTGATATACAATTTAAAACAGATACTGATTTAACAAATAACTTGATAAGATTATTATGAATAATCAAATAAGACATTTTCGCCTCTATATTTTCAAGTGTTTGTTCTTTATCCCTGGTAGAAATATCAACGGTTTAATGGATTAGCAATCGCTTATTTAACCAATAACACTAATCAACCATTTAGAAAATCGCTAAATAACAGCTTACTGTATTACAGTAATACAAGTTTATACACAACTCCTTATAGTTAATTTTAAATTTAGTTTCTAGTCATGCGTGTACAATTATGGGATTAGAACTTTCATCAATCAATATAAATTTACCTATTTAATTAGCTATAATTAGAATAAGTTTAGAAAATGGAAAGGACATGTAAAAATTTATAGAAAAAGTGATATATGTATAAATAGATTAAGAAGGGTATCACTAGTTAAATAAATCAGTTTGATTTTATTTATACTTTAATTTATTATATTTAATACAATCTTACTCCACTATCTATACAATGTTAATATGATACACATGCACAGCACTTCATTTTACTTGACCGTATCAAGTCATCAACCTTTATTGTATTATGTCATACTATCTGCTAATACAAATAATTAGATATTGTTTGTATTAGCATGGTAATAGTGCAAAATATCTCGTTTAACAAAACTAAACTTAAAATATATTTATTAGAACATTCACAGTGGCTTGTCGAGTACTTTACATAAAAATTAAAAAATTTTCAGAGTATCGGTGATTGATCAAAATATTAAATGAATCAATTAAAGTGATAATAAAATAACGATTACTTAAACTTGTTAATCAGGTCTTGGCATTTCCAAAAAGAGCAATTATTAATAACTTTATATGCATAGTTCAGAAATTATTCAAACACCTGCATCTTCTAAAATTAAAAACTTTGACCAAATGCCTACATTTTGTTTAACTTTTTAAATAACTTCTGATAGTGGAACACATTTAATTATATGAAAATAAATTATAAATCATTAATTTTCGTACAATTTCGGTTCGAAAATTCATAATAACAAACTATCTCGGCACTGGATCTCTTACTTAATCGTACGCTCCTGCCTCGGCTCTAGTACTACACTCTTTATCTAAGCTATATAGCGTCCCACTTGATTGCCAGTGTCATCTCGCTCTAACGTCCCAGTTTTCCGCCTACGTCGACCAAAGACACGAGTATAGTTTCTTTTTGCCTGTATATACGCAGTGCAAGATCATTCAGTGTCAAGAGTACCGTGAACCGAGCGGGGGGGAAAGGGGGGGAAAGAAAAATGTCATTGTGGTGGGGATAACTTCGACGAGAGGAACAAGCGGGTATGTGCAACGCAGTTTCAGTTCACGCTGCTCGATCGCCGTTACTTGTTGTTGTTGCTGCTGCTGCTACGGCTCTTCTCGACAGATTTTTCTACAGACATGGATTTGATCTGAAGCACTACTACTACGGCTCTTCTCGACAGATTTTTCTACAGACATGGACTTGATCTGAAGCACTTGTGGATATCAGAAAACACCGAGTTATAGATCGATTTTTAAATTACGTCTAAATAAATACAAAAAAATGACGCTCTTCGTTTTGATCACCGCGTACGCATTAGTGGCCGGGCTTCTGTATGTGTTGTATATGATAGTGAATCAGTTTACCTACTGGAAGCTTCGCAAGATTTCACAGCTGAAGGTGATTCCACTTCTTGGCAACAACGCGTATATATTCTTTCAACGTATCTCCTTTCCCGAGCACTCCAAGTTCCTCTACAACTACCTGCCAGACGCGCGCTATTATGGCACCTTCGACTTCAACGTTCCGGTCATCGTGCTCAAAGATCCCGATCTCATCCGTGACATCTGCGTCAAGAACTTCGACAATTTCCCGGACCACCGGAGCTTCGTCACCGAGGAGATGGACCCCATTGTTGGGCGCAACGTCTTCTCTCTGAAAGGTCAACGCTGGAAGGACGTCCGCAGTACCCTTAGTCCTAGCTTTACCGCCAACAAGATGAAGATCATGTTCCAGCTGATATCCGAGTGCTCTAGAGAGTTCGTTCAGTACTTTGTCGAACACCCGGAATTGGCTGCTAATTTTGAGGCCAAGGACGCGTTCACCAGATACACCAACGATGTCATAGCTACTGCTGCTTTTGGTATCAAGGTAAACTCTATGAGGGATCGAGAGAACGAGTTCTACGTTTACGGCAAGGACGCCACTTCGTTCTCTAGTCCACTGAGGTTGATCAAGTTTATACTCTTCCGGGGTTTCCCGAAACTTGTTAGGATGACCGGCGAGAGATTCCTGTCGAGGTCCACCAACAGGTTCTTCAACCAGCTGGTCACCAACACCGTGAGAACGAGGGAAGAGCAGAAGATCGTAAGACCTGACATGATTCAGCTGTTGATGCAGGCCAAGGATAGGGAGGACGGCATCGAAGTCACCATCGAGGACATCATTGGTCAGGCTTTTATCTTCTTCCTGGCTGGTTTCGAGACCTCGTCCACCCTTATGTGCTTCGCAGCTTACGAGCTAGCAGCTCACCCGGACATCCAGGAGAAGGTCTCAGAAGAAATCGAGGAGCAGGAAAACGGCGAGCAACTAACCTACGAGTCCCTCGCAAGGATGAAGTACCTGGATATGGTGATCAGCGAAACTCTGAGGATGTATCCACCGGCACCGATGACTGACAGGGTCTGCGTCAAGGAGTTCGTTATGCCACCTGCCAAGGATGGCCAACCAGAACTCCGAATGGAAATCGGCACGAACGTGGTGATGCCGATATTCGGAATGCATCACGATCCAAAGCACTTTCCGGAACCGGAGAAATTCATACCCGAGAGGTTTTCCGACGAGAACAAGGATAAGATCAATCCTTACGTTTACATGCCGTTCGGACTTGGGCCTAGAAAGTGCATTGGAAATCGTTTCGCACTGATGGAGACAAAGACATTGCTCGTGCACATTCTAAGACGGTTCAAGATCAAATTCACCGATCAATCCAAGTACCCTGTTGAATTTTCTAAAACTTCGTTCAACATGACTGCGAAGGATGGCTTCTGGCTCAAGTTCGAGGAGCGAAAGAAGACGAACTGAAGACCGTTCTGACAGTATGAAAGACACTTGTAATTGTGATTGTAATAGTGCTTGTTCCATCGCGATGATAATTAAATGTATTTAGGTTTAAGTTTTTTCTTTTATTTCAAATATTATTTCTTGTGCTATTTTTCAGAGACATATTCAACTAAATAAAGCCATATAAGTATGCGCGTTTCTTAGTCCAGACCATAAAGACAATGGCAAAGTGTCCAGGAGATATTAATTTATAATCGTAGAGGAATGTAGACGATCACGTCTTCACATTCCTCGCAATAAAGTCATTAAAATAAGTCGGTAAAAGTAAGCAATTGTTGAAGAATGCAATAAAATAAGGTCCGGTCCGGCGGCGGTCCCGTCCACCGCGACCCTCTTTAACACCACGCACCGGCCTTGCGCCAATCATGGGGTGCGTTATATTCTCTGCAATTGAAATAGGCGGAGTAAGATGACGACGCGAATGTATCTTCGCTTCCTTCCGCGGAAGGAAGCGGCAATTATGTAGCACTCTCGAACTGTAAACAACGAGAGTCGTCCACGTCATCAAATATTTTGTATGCCAACACCTTATTTCTATTAAACTTATTTACTTCAAAGGACAGTGTATCCGCATTTTATTTATCACGAATCGACGAAATTGTCCAGTGCTATCCACACAAGTTGTTATTTTTTCTACAAATGTATTATAGAGCTGTATATATATATATGTATATATATGTCTATTTTTTTTTTTCATGAAAATAGAGCAATAAGCCTAATTACATGTATAATAAAAATATAGACATATAATAGGTATTATAATAGTACAAAAATAAAAGCGATTTATTTTGATCAATCAGCAATAACTCTCATTACGCAACCACCCCATAAATAAGTTTGAAAAAAACCCGTTAACCCAGATATCCCGAATCCATCACGTAACGCGTCCCGTTTTCAATATCCCCTGGAAACAGCGACAAAAATCCATCCGCTCGACTGATGACAAAGTATCCGACATAAACTATAAAGATACATATAGATTACGTGACGGTGGCAGTTTAATTGCTATTATTGCGCATCTCGCAACCTGTCCCTTTTCCTCTCTCCCTGTGTATACACACACAGACACGTTGCGGGGTCATCGGCATAATCGGCAAGCTCGCGCAACTCGCCTGGGATACATCGTTCTGCGGCTGTCGCACTGCCAGTGGCATTATGACGACAATCCGCGGCTGCGAATTAATGCTCGCGTAACGAAGGTAATCTCGGCTAACGAGTCTTTACGAACGGATAGCGCGCGCGATGCTCGCGCGGCGGCTCTCGATATGAATTTTCAAGCATTTTTAAGATATGCTGATTGACAGCGGCTTATGCAGCTGAAACAATGCTGATGATGCGCGCGGCAGTCGTCGACTGGATGGATTTACTCGCGGAGAAAGCGGACTACGTCTTGCAATATCCTCTAGGCTTCTTGCCCGCGCACATAATATAATCGTCTGCTGCGCGGCGGAATTTAGATTAAACCGCTTTTAATCTCTGTTATTGTGTGCTATCTTGCGGTAATTTTAGACTTGGAATTGACGCGGGGAAGGGGGGGGGGTTATTTAGCGCTTGCTTTTTGTATCAATGATTTTTTTTTATATGTGAACAAATATTTATTAATGATGCGATTTTTCGGCAAGGCGAGAACCGATTGAGTGATATAGATTGAAAATAAAATTCGCTCATTTATTGTTATCGAGTCGCGACTTTTCCTTGTATTCGTTATGTGCGCGATTTACCATCAGCAGTATCAGCGCCATTTTTGCGGCAAACTTTTTTGTAAGATAAATATCAGAGTAGGCCTGGTAGAAATGATCAGCAGTATTTATCCAGTCCATGCGCAGTTTCGAATGCACTGGCTAGCATTTTAAGCAGTTTCGGAGCAGTGAACATATGATTTTTGTCAGTTTTTTATCCATGTCACTGCTTAGGAACTGTTGTTACATACTACACAAATTGAAAAGTTTGTTCAATAAGAATAATTGACATTTTTCTATAAAAATGTTATATTTAATAAAAAAACTATCTGACTTAACTATATACAGAATTAATAATTAGTTAAAATGAGTTTTAGAAAGCGTATTCTAAGAGTGGCAACGTAACCATATATGCACGTGTATAAAATGGGAAGGCTATACTCACTGACATCATTATTGTTATAGACACCTCTTATTATGCCAAATATTAAAGACAAACAGTGTTATATGTGTATCCAAGATAGCCAGCAATGGACTCTGAAAGTAAAGGAGTTATACATATAATTTTTGGAACAGAAACTTGTGTACTTGTTTTACAGTATATGTATAACTCTAACGCACTGCATGTAATACCATAATAAGTATATTAGATATCTTATACATATATACGGAAACATCTTTTAATATCCTTTACTTCTAGAGCCCATCGCTGGCTATCTTGGATAACAATAATGATGTCAGCGAGCCTTCTCATTTATACATGTATATATAGGGTTACTTCTATTAGAATACACTTTTTAAAACTTATTTTAACTAATTGTTAATTTTGTATATAGTTAGGTCAGATAGAGTTTTTATTAAATATGAAATTTTTATAGAAAAATGCATCAAATATTCTTATTAAACAAACTTTTAAGATTATGTACAGCATATCATTCAGAGCCTCAGAAGTTCCGAAGCTGTGAAACTGAGCAGTTGGTCCTATCTAATTATTACTCTGTTGAGCATTTGCATATTTTTTATATTTTCTTGTACTTTATCGGTAATGAATAAAACATTCAATGATATTATCAAATTTGTTTGTTTGGCCTCAATTTATATTCATATCGCATAATAGCATTATATATAGAAAAATTCATTGCGCTCGTGCATATAAGAGATAACGACGATAAATATAGAAGCGCACAATTGCATTATAGTCGAATTTCAACGTTGGTATAGTAAAAAAAATTAATGATTATGTATACTCTATTATTTAATCGAGTCCGACGATATCGAAAATTCGCCAGCAGAGGTGCGCAAACACTGTTTGGACTCGGAAAGCTATACCATATAATAACGACGACGCAAGCTCTTGAAATTTTTACTACTCCACAATATTGTTACTCTAGATCCTTGAATCCTAATTAGACTAAGACAGAGTTTTCGAGGGGCAGAATTCATTTTCCCCGAATATTTCACTGACAACGTCGAAAATTTGGGAAGTAAGACGAGGGATCTTGAGTAACAGACTAAAGGGGTATGCTTATATTTTAATACCTTCCGAGAATCATGAATAATTATTATAATTTATTAAAAGATAACTCGTGTAGAACGGGGCAACGAATCTTTGGCATTGGTTCAAGTTTAGAGCATCTCATCAGACAATATGTAACTTGGAAAATTATAAAACACTTATTGGAATTCTCGAAGCATTCCGCGATCGCAGTGAGGCATCTAGTGTTTTTTTTCAAAACCATGTACTCATCGAAAATGAAAATAGAAAACAAAAAGGACTACCACATCGTTATCCGCGAGTCAAGGGTGTAGAGGGCGAAACGCGAAGGTATATATAGGAGTACAAGGTTATTTTCCCAGTATAATCGTTCGGAATGCCAATTTGCATAGAAAAACAGAGTTCAAAGCTGCGTAGACCTATACTCCGCAAGAAGATATTATCCCCAAGCCAGGGGGATGGGTCCACAAAATTTGTGTTTTCATTGGCGCTTCTATATACCAGATTTGACCTAGCCATGACCGTATACATTCGAAAGTTAATGCAATACACGCATCTTAAGTATATAAGTACTCAACGCGGCGTATTATAACTTCCATCGTATGGGATACGCGTGAAGATTAAAAAAGTGCTGTACAATTTGGAATGATATATATTTCTAGGTCGCCGGCTTGGAGTGTCTGACGTGTAATAAGGGTTTAGTAAAAATTGTTAGAAGCAAGTAAAAGGAGAGCTAAAATGTAGAATTTTAAAATTCATTAGCGTCTTGCTCCGGTTTCCTTCGCAAGTTCTTCCCCTCCTATATACTGATACGTACTAATTTACATATTATTAATTATGTCCTTTTATTTGCCCCTATTTTCTACTAAAATTTACATCGAACAGCTGCTCCCACGTTTTCTTTCATCCTAAGCTCCTTTGCGACACGTGTAGTAAAATTAAAGCAATATTTTATACACGTGGATGATTGACGTATCAAAAACCATAAAAAAAAACCATTGAAAATTACATCTCGCACACGCATTATCCGGATATAATGCCCGGAAGAGTTTAGTTTCCGTATCGAGCGCACGAAACTCGGATAAGTATATCTGTATATATACCGTTACGGGAGGGCAATGGAATACGGATCAAAACTGGAGCCTTCGAAGAGGAATTAAAAACTTCCTTACGCCGCGCAAAAAAGCATCGGAGTATATAGCGTCGCGCAGTTTGATTATAAAACTGCGCGTCGCGCCGATGATCATCAAACTTCTTCTCGTCGACGCGAACTTCCGAGATTATTTATCCGCTCTTGCAACCGGTCGACGACGACGGCATCAAAGTGGTAACCTTCTCTGCGCGAGTCCATCAGGTATCCAATCAAGCTGCCGCGCGAGATGCCCTGAAACTTTAATTTTTGTTCTCCCTTTTAAAGCGTCGACCTCGTTATATACTTATACATCCGTGCAATAAATATGGAACGAAGCTGGAAGGGCCGTTATTATTGATCTTGGATCGTCTTTGCTTTTTCTTTGGGTGTATAATATACGTGAATTTGAGTATATTTGATAATATAAATGGTGTTTTTTAATGTTTCAGTGGATCTTTTACAAATGTTGGAGTTCAACAATACTGTGTCGTTCCCAGCTGCTTCTTTGTTAACTGTGATTTTGGCGCTTGTTGGTGAGTTTATCAATTAATCAAACATGTTTCTCATGATGGTTTGAGGTATATTTGTGCAATGGTTTGAAAAAAATGTCTCCTGGAACAGCCCTGGTAAAACCGTCGGCGATATTATTTCTAGAAACTCGCGAGTTTTTTTAAATCTTGGTAGAAACTTGCGTGCAGATCTCGCTAGAAAACCTGCCAAATTCGATATGAATTCTGCAGTATTTCTTCCGAGACGCGACTACCGTGTGTTCGCGTGTACACCTTAACCTAACTTGAAGTGGACTATCTATTTTCCACCCTACACTCGTGTACGAAATTAACGAAAATGTAATTGATAGGAAATAAGCATTGAAAAATTGAGGTGCCGATTCCGGGCTTTGACCCTCCGCACCCAAAATCTCTAAACCGGCGCTCTACCGTTGAACCTACTCTGCACGCATTGTTCCCGACGTACGCGAGCGGATCGCAAGCGGGATCAAAATCGGTGGATGAATACTCCAGCGCAGTATACTGCGTGAGTCCCGTAGTTATGAAGCCGTTTGAGTTTTGTCTCCTTCGGGCGGATACGCCCGGTAATTGGAGTATTCACGGGGCAAGGAAAAGGCCGAAAGATTTTCCTTCGCAGACGCGGTTTGAGACAAGGAAAGGCTTGTTGGAGGTCTGTCGTCCAGATTGGCTGCCATGAGGTGAAAGCATGGAGCCGTTGTTCTGCGTGTCGGTCGGGCGAACGTACTGTTGGGAATATTTTAGTTTTTAAGTACGTGTTTTTGGTTAACAACAAGTTTGCGTGCGCTATAAATTAAGATTATATTTTAAGATTCATTATGTATACGGGCTGTTCCTGGCATAGGTTTTCCTCAAGAGGTTTTCCCTACGTCGTAGGCGAAAGTTTGAGTGAATGCGGGAACAGTGCAGGCTTTGACTGTAAATACGGCTTACGGACGCAGAGTACGTAGGTAGGAAAAAAAGGGTCTCTTCTTCGCGTCTCAGCGTTTATGGTTCTGCGCTGCGCCCAGCGGGGTTCACGCAATCTGTTTCGGTTCAACAACGAGCGCGGCGTTGGGACCGAATTTTATTACTTCTCTAGAGTGGATGAGTCGACTGTGTTAAGCCAACACATGGGGTCCAATTTGTGTAGCTTTTCGCGTGTGAAAATCGAGGCATTCTCAGAAGCATCGGCATCTGGCGATCAACTCAAAATCTCAAGGACTTAAGGAGATGTCGCTTTTCGGGGACTTTTGCGAAGGGCGTGCCAGCGTGTTCTGCGGAGGTACCCTCGGTCGTGATACGGAGCTAAATTCTTCGCTTTCTAATTTAAAGATATTGAGTTTAACTCTTCGCTTTGTAATTTAGAATATATTTTCAAGTTTTCACTTAAACTTTAGAGTGTTTTGATTGTGTTCTTACCTAAATATCATTTTATTTAAATGTATTTCTTTAGAAAATTATTTGATTTAATAATTTAATATATTATAAAATTGTAAAGTAAATTCAGATTAGATATTATATTTATTTATCAATTTTTTTATTAGAAAATCCTGCATTGCTCCCGTGAGCAGCTACACGCATACACGACTGTACTCCATCGCGCTCACATTACCTGCCTCGATAATGGGAGAAATATAATAATACTTTCATTGCATTTTTTAATCAGAATCGTGGTGTTTTCCCTTAACAATTTCTGTAAAAACCAACGGGAGAGTAGTATACAGAATTTTCAGGTTATAACACGGATGATACCACCGATGATAACTCTGATGCTCAATCGATAAATTTTTCTCTGTTTTACCGTCCGAGAGCATATTCAGCTGGTTTGAGTGTAGAAAGGTAAATTAGTCGATCTTCATTTCTCCTGGGTTTCTACTAAGCCGGATCTCGAAATCTGCTGGGATCCTGACAAGAATAGCTCACCAAATGTCTACCAGGGAGTTATATAATTATTTCTGTTATCCTGTTTCATTCGACAATTTTCATTCAGCTCTCAAAAAATGACGTTTATGCACAAAAGCGATAACGTAAACGCGCCAAGCAGCGTAAACCTGTACGTATATGTTACACAAACGCATTTCGTTTTACCTACGGCGTGGCTGTACACGTGTCGTTGCGTCGTCTGTATAATCCGGTTTACGTATATATAGTGCAGTGTGCAGAGCTTTTTGCCGAATGAGCCTCTCCTGTTGCGCTCTTCTCTATGCACATATACACAAAGAAATTCGCTTTTTTATTATTCAATTTTAATATGGTGTAAATAAAAATCAGCATCGCGCGCGAGGGAAGAAATTATCAAACGAATGCATATAAGCTGTTAAAAGAGTTTCCTAAGTCCCCGGCGCACTCGAGCTTTTATAATCGCATTGTTTCGCCGGCGCGTTTAATAATGAAAGGCAAACATCCGCGAGCGAGCGCGAATAGCGAGATAAAGTGATAAATGTAGAGAGAGGGAGAGAGAGTGCGCTAACGGGTTATGACTCCCTGGATTCGGGGGATACCGCATCAATTTCTGATGAAGGCGCAACAGTTGGGCTGCTTTATCTTGTTCTCTATACTCCTTGGTATATGTATATACGGCGCGAGCGAGAGCTTTTTATTTCGACTGCACGAGCGTATAAAGCGGTTGCAGTAGCGAGCTTTTACACGTCTCAGTGTGCTCTCGAATTATTTAGCTGCATCTATGTGTAGGGCTTTCATCGCGTACTTTCTTTTTATACACGAGATTTGTTGATGATTGAAAGATTTGTAATTTTCGTGATCAGCCAAATGATCATATGAATCCGATGAAAGATCGCAATACAATCAGCGGATATTCGATATCATAGTCAATAGAATCAATTTCCTGACACTATACACTATGAGCTATAATAACAATCAATGCAAACGTCTCTGACGCCACCTCTTATCGAAAGCCGAACTGCAAAAGAAGAGGAAACTTGCCGGAACACTACTCGATCCGCAAACTGAGCGTCGAAGGCGGTACGAATTCGCGGCAGGAACCGGAACCCATCACTTCGGATAACAACTTCCCGACCGACTTCCTCTCGAGGCGTTCTCTCTTCGAACGCGCTAAGGCGTCGTCGTTTCTGGGATCTGGAAATTCGTCGCCTCTCTTGTCGCTTTACTTCGTTATTTTGCGCAGCGACGACGACACTAGATATAATATATATACAGTTGGACAGCGTGCGTTTTACGTTTCCGTAGCAGGCTGGCTTTGATTTGTTATCTCTGCGGCGCATATTCAAAGTGGAGCTATTCGCTTGGACGATTCCTTATATATATGAGCTTTTTATTTATTTTTTCTCTTTTTTTTGTTCAGTTTGAAACTTGTACTTGTGATGTAATACAAACGATTCCAAAAAAAAACTTCGTAAAAATCAATAGATGCTGTATATACGAGTTCATTTGAGCACTACTGCGAACGAGTGCGCCGACGATAAATCCTATATATATATACACAAACTAGCGTGGCTCCACGATTTACGTCAAATCGTTCGTGAGTGTCAGTTTAATCTGTATACAGAGGAGCCCAGTACACCGCCGGCGATAATTTTGCATACATTACATAATGCAGCAAGGAGCGGGTAGTCGAGAGATAGAGTTTTGCCGTCCCGATGCATCATCGACGCTCGATCGGCTGGCCAACAGGCTGCGAGGCTATTTTCGTTGACGCGTCTCGGCGCCGACATTGTTTGCGTCGCGCAGTCTTTTACTTGCCTGCCCGAGTCCTGTCAGGCCATACGTGGATAATACGTTTTTGCATCGAAGCATTGTATGTTTATGTGTAGATATAGTTGCGAGGGAAATCGTTCGTGTGAGCTGGCGATAGTGTGTAAGGGGAGAATTTTGGCGGAGGAATAATTTTGAAATATCTTATGTTCAATATATTGATAAGCGAATGAAAATAAGAATTTCGTAAAACGTCGTGCAATATAAGCACCTTTGTAGTATATCCCAAGAATTTTTGCTATACAGTGTCCTCTTAATAGAAAAGCAGCTAACCCAGTTTTGTTAAAAGCAAATTGTTAAAATATGTGTTTTCCATATTTATACATATAACCGACGTTCAGCCGCGTGAACTTCTTTATATACCTTAACAATGCATAAACTCTTAAGTAAAAGGCTTTAGTTCATAAAGTTCATAAGCGCATGCCAGGCTACATTGTTTTACGCTGGACTATATATAGCTTTACGCTTATTATCCAAGAATCTGCGTCTATACACGCAGTCTTTATATTATACCGCTAAATCTTTGAAAGCTCTCTCCGCGCTTATTATTCGAACTTCGAGCAGATACACGCTACGCATTTGCGCAAAAAATAGCATTGTATTTCGAAATGAACAGCGGAAGCGGTTGCAAGCTCGACGATCGAAATCTCCACTACGTATATATATATATATACAGCAGCGAGTAGTTAACTTCGCATCGATCGCAAGCTCGCTTTTAATGGGCGAGAAAGCCAGCGGGGCGTGTGCAAGCGTCGTCCCTTAAGTAGCTCCGTATCCGCTTCCGGTGCGGGATTCGTTGCCTTGGGGCTTGATGTCGTTCTCGGGAGCGCACTAGGTGTATATTATATATAGTTCGAGGTGTCGTCGGTAGATTGCTGATACTTATATTTGTGTTCGGTCAGAAAATGAAAAATATAGTGTACATTATAGTCGCATGAATAAGGTATGCTAGTATTCGTTCTACCTATATTTCTCCGAAAGTCACACGTATATAGCTAGAATTTTTAGAAATATACGCGTTATCAACACTCGCCGCCCGCTGATAAAATCTCAATCTATTTTTCTATCTAATCGACGTGGCCTATTTTTCAGCCGCACGTCGTCATTGTTACGTATATATCATTTCGCTCTATTAATTGGTTCAGGCCTTATCGTAAAAGGTTAATGCTCGATTGTGAAGGAAGTCATCGAACTCCCCAACAGTTTTATTCATATACTTTTTATCGCCAAAACCTATCGCGGAGAGTCCAAGAACACCCGTATCTTCACTATACACAAAAACAACGATCATCCTTCCCCTACTTCTCTCAAAAATTCACCACATATATATGTACGCTACATCCGCAGAATCTTTCCCGCGGAATCTCTCGACGGTACATACGTTGCACACGCAGTGCCTAATATTATATATATAAAGCTCGGCGCCGCGGCGAGACGCGTTGGTGCGTATATACGCTTCTCTCGCGCGTGCGTGCACATAATATCGGCTTGCCGCAAATTCAGCCGAGTCTCACCCTCAGCACAGCCAGCTCTGGTACAGCCACACACACACACATAGATACTGTGTAGCAGCTAGTGGAGAGAGAGAGAGAGAGAGTCCAGCCGCCCATCACGCGTTTAATACATTTGCATTTATTATGTCTCGATCAAATCCAAATACGTCCAATCTCAGCCCCGCTGGCGGCTGGCGATCGAGCGCAGCTCGGTCAGCGGGAAATATTGCCGTCCATTAGTTCGTCGAGCCGTTTCGCGGTCTGCCCGGAATTGCCGCCGCCGCCGCCGACGTCACCGTAGGCGCATATATATATGTATATATATATAACGCAGCGACGTACGATGTGCCGATGACACGTGAGTGATGTCGCCACTTGAGCTGATGCTCGCTTTCGCTTGCTCTGTCGGCGAATGTATACATATATATGCATACCTACGCTGTATATATACACTGCTCGGTTGCTCGTTGTTTTAGCCTGCGAAGAGTGCAACAGCCGCTGGAACAATTTGCGATATATATTGCGGGCGGTTCGAATGTGAAAATTCGTCAAGGCGAGTCCGAGAATGTAATGCGACAGAGGAGCTAATTTGAAATAACGCTCATACTCGTATTCGCAAAACGAGTTGGAAATGTTCGCCCCCGCAATTTTAAGTGCAGGGGGAAGATGATTATTATTGGCTCGCCGAGGAATTTTAACGTCTTTATAAGAGAGCAAGTGCCGAGTGGGCGCGAGGGTATTCGGCGCGGCTTATCCAGGGGGTGAGGAAATGCCCGGACAGTATGCATTTAAACGGGTGCATTATCCGGGAGCGTATCATCGACGTCGAAACGCTCGAGATTAATGCGTCTGGTCGCGCAACGATTTCTACGTGTGTTCTTATGATACTTTCGCGACTTTATTGATTTACCTCCTGTGCTTGGATTTTATCGACGGCCTTCGAGTCGTGATTCCATGTTTGATTTTTAAATGTTTTTATGTCGTTTTGCTGTTGCTTGTATATAATAGCTATAGAAATGATATTTTCAAACAAACTATATTGTGTACGGCACAAAAAAAGTTCTTTTGGGGTTATGGTAATAATTACGGTTCACTGAGAGAACGATAACATTTAGTCAAATATATATGTTAACTATTAACGTACGTATATGTTCGATGTGGGTTAATAATACATATGTTAATAGTTAACATATCTATCTTTGTTCTATTCTATTTGTGGTTAGTGGCGCCAGAGGTCTGTACAGTCATCAACAGTCGGTATCTATTATTGCACCAAGCATATGAATGGTACGCATGCGCCGCGCTGCTTGCGTGTGCGTCGGCTGGTCGGCGGCCGTCACCAAACCTTTCAATCTAAGTTGCATCGCTTTCCAGTTCCAGCCCACTTTTAATCATAAAAATGATATTTGCTCAAATCTCAATGCTTACCATCTCGGTCGATAACGTTCCCTACGTATACCGGAGAGACGGACACAGAGCTGTGAGTCTGTTCTCAGCCTGAAATCAGGCATACCTACCCTACCCCAGCCTGCGAATTTGGGATATCGGCATGAAAAAAATATAGAGGAACGTATTTTTAATAGCACATTCCGAAAATATCAATTATTTTAACTGCACCCCCGTAATAATTAATATTGCGCAACTTATAAGGTTAAAATTATATTAAATACTTGGAAATTCGCACTTCTTAAAAACATAAATAAACTGCACCCTACTCGAATCTAACTGTAGCATCGTTAAAAATAGATAAACTATGACAGATATTGAAAAAAAAAACAATAAAATGTAATTCTTCTGTTGTCGAGCGGAAGTGGCGCGGGTATATGATATGGATACTCTGATTAGTATGTGAACTATTAGATATAGGTATAAGAAGTTGATTGCTTTAGCCACGTATTTAAGATTGTTTTTTTTCTTTTATAAGTACCTTGCAATCAAGAATCTAGATTACCGAAGATACAATGCCAAATAAAAAATTCCCAAATACATGCGCCCACGCGCCACGTGCACCCGACAATAGATAAATTGAATTTTATTGGTTTTTTACAATATCTATCGCCTTTTATCCATTTTGAACGATGGTGCAGTTAGATTTGACTAGGGTGCAGTTTATTTTTATTTATGTTTTTAAAAAGTGCGAATTTCCAAGTATTTAATATGATTTTAACCTTATAAGTTGCGCTATATTGACCCATTTTTTATTCATTAATTACGGGGGTGCAGTTCAAATAATTGCTATTTTCGGAATGTGCTATTAAAAATACGTGCCTCTATATTTTTTTTAATACCTATATCCCAAATTCGCAGGCTGGGGTAGGGCAGGTATCAGGCATATGCTTGCAGATGACGCGGACCGAATGGCCTTATGCGACGGTCTATGCATGTGAAACAGCGCCATCTTCACTCAAAACTACGCGAGATTACCCTAAACATCATTTGTTAACTATTAACATATGCAAATTTGCTGTAATATTTTTACGCTTGTAATAGAAATATGCTGGTATCATATACATTTTTTTTTGTTTTGCATAAAAGACTTATCTGATGTACACAAATATTAGCAATGGTTGCTACTAACGTGTTTACGTATCAACTACAATATTATCGTTCTCTCAGAGTGTCTGTATAAAAAGAAAAACTGAACTGGACTAGTTTTTATTGGCGTACTTGTTTTATAGTCACAGACTGACAAATTCATAAATTTCAAGCATCAGATATGCGTTGTTCTTTTCACGTATACACAGGATTAGATGTACAAAAATAGATGTTTCTACAAAACTTTAACTTCAACGCTATTGTAAAACTGATTTTAATAACACTCGATGTTTTTTTTTAAATTATTTGAGACGGGGATTCTTAAATTTGCTACGAATTAACATAGTAAAAATGTATTAATTGAAAAATATCAAGACCAACGTTTCACTTGTTGAATCTCTGTTCTAAAGCACTTTGGCGTATACGAAATTAGTCGTTAGACAAAAACTGACGCTTAGAACTATAGCAAATTTGTTTTTTATGTATAACTCTATAGGTTAATTTGTTCTAACGGCTATTTTTTTACCCATTTTTTGCATTAGAAGAGCTGTTTA
The DNA here is from genome assembly GCA_020010945.3 of Muscidifurax raptorellus. NCBI lineage: Eukaryota > Metazoa > Arthropoda > Insecta > Hymenoptera > Pteromalidae > Muscidifurax > Muscidifurax raptorellus. The sequence goes on along the minus strand of CM052081.1, from coordinate 27,499,102 downwards.
ATATAAGTGAACTCAAAACGTTGGGCTTGTTTTTCAATTAATTACGTTTAAAAATCCATTCTTTAATTAATTTTCTTTAAATACTTGTTTTCACTTCTCATCGCGTCGCTCATCATCAGCGTATCTTAACATTCTATTAAAACAATTATAAATTCATATAAACACCGATGACTAATATGAAATTCATTTCAAGCGAAAGCTTCGTCGAACGAAACGCTCTGTCAAAATATAAAAACATTATTAACAATATACGAGGTTATAAATCTGCTTGCTCTGGGTATTCTCATTAATAATCAATGAAAAAGCAATCAAGTCCGAACATTTTTCCCGCTGTACCATTATGCGCGCTACGGCAAGAAAAGTCAAAAGCAAAAAAAAAATCCACGCTCGCAGTGGAACGAAGCTGTGAAAGAGAGACGCGCCCGAGAAATAAAAGCAGCGAGTACAAGGCGTAACGTCGAGCTGCGCCGGCGCATAATTGTAATGGAAACCACGGGGGACCATACGCTCGGAATAGTAAAAGAATAATATATATATGTGTATATATATATATACTCGCGTACGTGCGAGTTCGGCCGGGCGCTAAGTCACGTTAATGGGATGCAAAAACCAGGTTAAGCTCGAGAATGCGAATGAAATTCCGCCGAAATCCACTTTTATGCATTATTTCGATGCCCATCCCCTCGATTCGACATTCAGTTCGACGATGTTATTATATAGTCCGGGTGGGCGCTTTACAGATTTGCAGGCGATGCTCAGTATTTCAGAGAGATCGTTATCGTGTTTCTTTTATGAGATTTAGCTGTACGCTCTGTTACTTCTACGCGTCTGGATAACTGATGAGCGTAAAAGCCGAGATAAGTTAATTAACAGAGCTATAGTATAGTGTCTTTTTTCGTCAATCCGTGAATGCAGTTATTTGGAGTTTAGTATAGCTTTTAGCTTTTAAATATTTTTCGTCGAAATTTTTTACTAGATGATACATAGCAAAATAAAGGGGGAAATTATAATGGACATGAAAATATACATATTTAGTGACACATATTGTGTTTTTAATAGGAAAATGAAAAGTTTTGGGAAATCTGGCCGGTGCCATTAGAAAGCTGAGGAAAAAATATATTGAAATAGTATACTGGATATTTTTTATACATATACATATATACATCTTCATATCGCAAATGCGAGTTGAAAACAACAGGATTAAGTGCTCGCGCGCCGCATTAGGAGAGGTGACATGATTCGCTCCATATATGTAGTAATATAACGCGGGCACACATGTATAAAAATAGTCCTGATGTACACTTGATCTATCTGTTTTTCATACATTGAGCTCAGCTCATCGGTTTCTCATAATATATGATCTCATCGCTACACACTTTCAGCCGCTTCCCTCTTTCGGCTTAATGCGCTAATGCGATACATTTTCTTGGCGCAATTCGTTTGGAAATTCAATTATCCGTAATTAATAAAAATAGATTAAAGGGTGCCGGTGTACGGCTGTTCGGTAGAAAATTCCTCTATCGACCTTCTTCGCACAATTAAGCTTGTAACTCAATGATCGTTAATAACGAAAAAGTAGTTTTCTAGTTCTATTTTTTCCAATAAGAGATTTTTCGTTTAGCGCTTCGGCTTAACAAAAAATGCCTGACGGAGGAGGGTAGATGGAAGAATAAGTGCTGGAGCATATAGGAAGTATATAGGATCGTGCGCGCCAAGTGAATTTTCCGACCCTGATATTGCTTATATGCATTTGGTTTTAAATTATGAATTTTAATGAGCGGCGCAATGAAGTAGCTAAATGTAATTGCGCCGATATAATAGACACTGTTATTACGCGTATTGTGTCCCTAAATTAACTAGTTTTATCGAAGTAATTACGTAAGATATTCTTTAAAGAATATACCAATTTTTTACTTATTTAATATAGTTTTGTAGAATAGAAACGAAACAAAGTACAATAAATAAATTATAAACATATGGATAATGACTTTTAGATTTTTATAATTTTACTATTTTTTAATCTAGACAACTTTATAGTTTTACTGGGGCAGAATTCACGGATACATTATTTTATATGCTTGACATCAGATCAAAAAGAAAGTTGTCCTATAGAAATGTAGCATTTATTGTAGGATTACTCATTGAGTCATTGTTTTTTCAGAAATTATTGCTTAAAATAATGTTGTGTGAGGGTGACAAAGAAATCAGTGTGATTATTCATTTTTCTAAAAGAGCTGTAAGCTAGACATTATTTCATCATAATAAATTATTTCAATCATAATAAATTATTATAAAGTTTATTGTAAAATAAAAAGATATAAGTTATTTATTCGAACACTGTAAAATTAATTGCTTTACAAGCGTGGAGTAGTGTACACCTATAAAATAATTGCAATTATTAAAGTAACTTTTTATTATGACAAAATTTTTAATTTTTGAATTTTATCGTTTGATAAATAAATATTTTAATTCCGGTCAAATATACCTTTTACGTTGCAGCTATAAGATTAAAATCAGATATTGTTGCCAGTGTAAAAGATTATACATTTATAATAAATTCAATATTTCGCATTGCATTATGCGTAGCATTTCTGTCAAAGCGACACAGTAATTTTATACGGTTTTGCGGAGTTTCATGAAATTGGCAATGCATATTTTAAAAAAGTGAACAAAATCGAAATTTTAAGTATAAAAACTTTGTGAATCGATGCTTTAATTACCAGTAAACTGCAGTGAAATAATAGAACCGCTAACGAATTGTGTCATCAATGGCTATGATCATTTTTGCTTCGTTTACCGTATGACTTTTAACGGTTACTATTTATTCCATGTCAATATATTTATTTTGAATGGAGCAAACGTTTCATAGCGATCATTCAACCGTGGTTTACATGCTTGTTTTTGTTAACGAGGAAGATTTAGTGGTTCAAAATATTATTTATACATACAACAAATTAATGTACTTGTTAAAAAGAATCATATTTATTTTATTGTTCAATTGTTCTTATTACAGGAATGGAAGCAATAATGTCCGAATTTTTCAACGACACGACGACAGCGTTCTACATAATGCTGATTGTTTTTATCGCCGATCAGTACGACGCTGTTTGCTGTCACACGCCTATCACTAAAAGGCACTGGTTAAGGTATGTCAATGATAATTCAATCATCATGAAAATAAGTTTTCTATACGGTGAGCGTAATGTGCCATTTTACACATTTTTCCAATATTCAAAGTTACTTTCGGATTTTCAACTCTTTTACACCAGCATAGAAAACTACCACTACTATATATTGCTGACATAAGTGCATCTATATTATTATTGCATAATTAAATTCCGGGTGTAGAAATAATTAAAAATGCACACATTCTTGGCTATGAAAGTGCAAAGGTAAATGAAGAGGGAGTTGGCCAAAAGGAGAGAGAGAGCGCGAGAGAAGAGAGAAAGAGATCAGAGAAAAGGGAAGAAACGGAGGAATGGCGCTGGTGGAGCATTTAATTAAGAAGGATTAAGCGGCATTAAACACTAAATCCCAAGTCTCGAGGCGAACAAGCCGCTCTTTCTTCTTTATTTCAGCTCTCTCTTCTCTCTCTCTCTCTCTCTCTCTCTTTCACTGCGACGGGCTAAAACTAAAACGATCAATGTCTGTCCCAGAGTTCGCTTCTGTTGCCGCCACCGTAGCGCCGTTGCTCTTTGAAATTTTACATTTTTCATCCCTCTTTACTTTCCAGCAATTTTCCCCTTTGCGTCTACGTCTTTGATTTTTCTTTCTTTTTTTATGGACGCTCGTGTTTGCAATTAACTTTGTAAATTTCTGTTGTTTTGTAACGTAATATTCTCATTTACCACAATGCGCCTACTCTTGTGCGATATTTCTTGTTCCTCGCTGAGCATTTTACATATACAATATTCGAAATACGCCTGGTATTTTGAAAAATATTGCAAGTTTCACCTGTAACGATTTAAGAATTCTCCATGTGCGAGCTATTCGAAAATCGCGATTTAGCGAAGAGTTCATTCATTCGTATATTTCAAGCTGAAAGCTCGCTGCGTATAAGATTCAATAACTGCTAACACTTTTTTTTTTGATGGAAGATATTCACTTTTTTAAGAAGAGTTTAAAAAATGTCATTCTTTACTCTTCACTGATTTTGCTTTAAAGTATTGCGTTGCGAACAAAGTAACGGAATCGTTACAATTTACGTATAAACACGCGGAGAAAAATGATTCAAGAATTATTACTATACATGGGTATGCCGCGTTGCAATGCGAGGATGGACTCGACAGATAATATAAATTTTTCTTTTATACTTTCTGTAATACAAGCATTTTCAATACTTAAAATCTATAAAGTAATGACAAACACAGTATACTCGCAATTCCAACATCAACCCCAACAAGTTTAAACACAACGACTAATTGTATATGCCTAACGAAATCAGTCACTCAATCTAAACATTCGTCTACTGTCATAAATTCTTCAGCATCGAAACTTCGAACCTCAACCGATTTTACGATCGTCAACTATACCATCGGGGATCACAGTAAGTACAGCGCAGAGCCGTTACACAATTCCTCCAGCGGCAAATCCATCGTTCCAACACACTCCCACGCACGCTCATTTCTCTCAAATCCCCCAAAACAGGGATCCCCGAGCACAGCTTTCCCAATCACCTCCGGCCCATAAGACAGCGCAAGGAGGCTACCGACGAGATGTATACACGCGATCGTTCGGCTGATGTCTCTCGCGTATATATACAACAACACGTCGAATCGCGTCCGGCATTTCGACAGAGGGACTCGAGGCTTCTAATTAAAAGCAGATGACCCGTGCTAATGACGAGAACGGCGCGCGATGCATTCGAGCTCTCTCTCTCTCTCTCTCTCTCTCTCTCTCTCTCTCTCTCTCTCTCTCTCTCTCTCTCTCGCTGTCCCGATTTGATTCGCGCAAAGCCATTCGCTAAACGATCGGCTCTGCGGAGCGATGAGAGCTGGGAAAGAGCGATGCTCTCTCTCTCTCTCTCTCTCGGTTCTGCTTACTGCCTAATTGTACCCCCAATGCTTGTAATTCTACTGCCGTGGCTTGCAGTGTCGCTTCGCTGCTGGAATAATCTCTCTTTTGCGTCGGACCGCTATACGCGTGTCGAACTTGAGCTAAATACATCGCTCGTAAAATCGAACTATTACTTTGATAGCTCTCGAACTGACGATCTCTCGCCGAGCGAGGAATGAAGAGTAGATTTGCTTATACATGATGCGTGTTTTAAAAATACCTCATGACGTTGTAGCGAATTGAAAACTAGTCGGAGAATAAAAAAAAAACAGTCGTCATCCATCGAGATGAAGAGGACACTTGTAAAAAATCGCAAAGCGCGGTGTTTCAGTGTGTGTATATATATATATGTATAAATACGGCTTATGGCGCATATACCGCAGTTACACATATACAGCGATCCTGTAAATCCAGAAAGAGAGACAATATCCAGCGAGTCTATTTTCAGATTTTTTTTTCCAAGGAATACGTCAGGCTCGAATCCATACGCTCTTCGTTTGCTATCAATTTGCCTGATTGGCCCATACACGACGGCTCGACGCATATAAAGCCACGCGCTGTATATGTATATATACCGGTGTATATACGAGAGCGAAGCAAAAGCTGTTTCTGTCTCCCGCGCGCCATCGAATTCATGAATCGGGTTATTGTATTTGCCGGTAGTCCGCGTTTCGTTGTTACGATCGCTGCTGTTATTCCCTTTTTATCCGCTGCGCGAGCGTATATATATATAGAGAGAGAAAGAGAGAGAGAGGAGTCGGCGGAGCGAAGCGCCGCGCGCGCGTTCCGGAGCTATCGATCGGGACTGTTGCGCCTCTAATGCAGCGCAGCCCTCTCTTTCACTCGAGAAAAAATGTAAGTACTCGAGCTCTTCCGAGTCAGAGGCCGATCGAGGGCTAATAATTTATTTCTTCGATCAAAAAGTGTCCGATTCTTCTTGTCGTCGGGGTATTTTTTTGGTTATTGTATGTTTACGGAAATTAATGTAATTTTACCAGAGGATTTAGTCGATTTTATCATTTGGATGGATGTAATTTTAAAGTTTGCGCTAAAGTAAGCAAACTGCTTGTAAACTCCAGCAGAGCAGAACTGTTGCAATCTTCTGTGCTGCTTGTAATTGGAAGGGAATTAAGAATATTTAAACGGCGTAATTACAAAGCAAAGTCCTTAATTTTATATCTTCTCGAAACTAAAGACAATAATATACACGAGGAATCATTCTGTTTGCTGCATATATTACGACGTTAATTATGCACTGTTTGACAACGAGGTAGCAATATATAACAGTCGTGGCCTACTAAGCTCAATACTATATAACGTTGCAATACTGCACCCATGGAAAATAACTCTAAAACAATAGCAAAACGAGTAAAAAAAAGAGACGACGCCGAAATTCCCTATTCTCCGTTCAATTCACCTTTCATCCCTCCGCACATATTCATCACCATATATGTATATACATACCCATATATATCCACGTAGATACATATAACTCCAGAGCCATAGAGCGCACAACAATAAGCGAAAGCCTTTCAGCGCATTTTAAAGATCCGCGGCTCGGCTTAACCAAGAGAAATGGACTAGCCGCTCTATGCGGTGCAGCATCAGCAAAAATAAAAGACGAAAAGAAAGAGAGAGAGGGAGAGAGTAGTAGGTACCTGGGTGGGGCTCTCTCGCGGTTATATGATGGATGTGTGTGGCCGGGCCGACGTGTATAGTCTCGCATTACCCGCTGCAGCGAATTGTGCCAACGGCCGAACCTAAGGAGCAAAACACTTTTATACGAGGTCAAACAGTATATATATATACATACATACAAACACACACAGAGCTCAAAGGGAGTTCCTCGGCAAACAAATAATTATCAAAAGCACGTTCCCGCGATCAATTTCGCTGAGCGCGTCTCTCTCTCTCTCTCTCGCTCTTTCTCTCTGATGCTGAGATATCGCTCCGCGGGCTTTTTTCTTGGATTATGTGCGCCCGTTTGTCGCTAGCTCTGGATTCTTTTGGAGATAAGGATGAATAATTGCTGCGTCTTGTCCTTGCTTCTTTTCCTTCTCCTGCCCCTTTTTTTAATTGATATTTTTCACTATATATTTACCTTTTTCATTCTGCGAGGAAACGCATTATTATACCCTCCTATATATTATAGTCGATCGCAGTTATAACGACGGGAAAACCAGGTCATGTTTTCCTCCGCATATCGACAAACAACGCGCTAGCGATTCGACGCAGCTGTTTATAAAATTTTCGACTCGTTTAGATAGACTAGTGTTTACCTCCATGCGGCATCAGGCAATTCATCATAAAGCCGCGGCAAATACTGTATACACACATATATACACACATACGTCACTCGACTCTCGAGTGATGCGCAAAAACACGCGCAACTGCGACGAGAATGACAAACTTGCACAAAATCAAGCCCGCTTGAGAATTCCAATCATCGGGATAATTCCCGAATGAAAGCGGCATTCCAAGTACATTTCAATAATACGAGGGGGGTAGTCTCATATATAGCCCCTGCGCCGCGGCAATTTGAAAGAATTTAATTACGCGAATTACGTAATCGCTCCCCCCGCTGGCGTGTGAGTGTGTGTATACAGAAGAAATGATAAACGTCGAGCTATATACAGAGTGAGCGGGAAAATTCAATCGATACGTATATGGAGAGTAACGAAATTACCGCAAACAAGGGCTCGAGCGCGCGAATCTTCTTTCCGCCCTCTAAAGCCGCCGTATATATAGTGTATATAGGTGAAGCGAAGCGCGTCGTGGTATGGTACTTATAGGATACACACATATGTGTATACCTCCTCCCCTCGATTTGTGTCCTTGCGAGACGTCGTGGGGCTGACACGATACTCTCTCTTATATATATATACGGACGAGAGAGAGAGAGAGAGAGAGAGAGAGAGAGAGAGAGAGAGAGAGAGAGAGAGAGCTCACAATCAACTGGGCTTGTCCGCAAATAACACCCCCCGGAACATGATTATGATTGAATAAGGCCTGTAATTGAGGTTATTAAGCAATTATATAAATAACGCGCACACGCGAGCTCTGTTATTTTAGAGTAAAGAACGAGAGGCAGAGAGGGGGCGGGGGGGGGCGGCGATGCGAGGTTGTATGCTTGTATATACGTATATATTATATCCTCGGGACGCCAGGATAATGAAAGAAGAGACGCAATTTTCGGTCGCGAGATACATAGCGTTCAATTTTCCTCGTTATTTTATCTCGGGCGAGTGAACAATTTGTATATAACAATAAAAGCGTATATTTTAATCTATAACGATTGTGGTTGCATTCACAACTTTATGTTCGGTTTGAAAACTCAAAGTTCACACAGATACTTTGAAAAATCCAACCTACGCATATATCTATAATCTACAATAAATAATCAAATCTTTTCACACAATTCCCTTCGTTTTAATCCTGATGTACGTTTATTCTTACACTCCCCCAGTAATTACCGGACTTCATCTCAGGTTGTAACGTATATAAATATATATATCCAAACGAGATGCAATTTTTTTTGCCTCATCCTCACGCATCGGCGCTCGCTATTCCGTTTGATTATCGTCGCGCGAGACTCTCTTTCACCTGTCTTGGCGCAAACTCTCTCTCTCGCCCTCAGTCTCGTCTCCACAGCTTCGCTTTTCCTTCTCTCTCGCTCTCTATATATATATACACGCCGGCGTTACTCGACGCCGTCGCTGCTATATATTGACGGAGCTTTAATCAGGATCTCGTGTCTGGCTCGGATGGGCCGGACAGCGTCCGACAAGCTGGCGCCATCGGACTCGCTCTTACTTACTCTCCTTCTTTTGTAATCTGTACACACACACACACACACACACAGAGAGATACGTCCGAGTGAAATCGTGTTGTAGACGCGTCTATTATTTTAACGTGCGCATAGTGTGGGTATGTATATATATTATATATACAGCAGGAGTGATTAAATGATGATGGTTGTTTAGTCGGTAACGTCGAGGGATTTCACCGAGTCCAAAGCAATTCTGTCGAGAAAATCGAGTTGGAAAAAAGTCGAGTAGTTCGAATCCGAATATGGCCAGGCGTCGTCGTCGCCACAGCCTCATTCCACGCGCTCTCGACCGCTCCCCCCCAGGTGAATACAGCGCGGATGAAATTTATTTTTGCATGAATTATCCCGGGGCAATTCGAGCCTGGGAACGAAGAATTTGTAAATTTCGAAAATGCCATCTATAGAGCAGTTCGCACATATGTATATACGGAGTTGATGCTTCGCGAGCACGGAGTTGTAAAATTCGCGCCGACATAAAGCCGCGAGTGTGTATCCGCGATTATGCAAATTTTCGAGTCATAAGCGTCTCTTTTGCATTTTTACGGAGTCATAAGGCGCGCGCGTCGTGTAACCTCATTAACCGGCGGACCAGAGGCGTATCACATGATACATAAATGAAAATGCAGATATTATACTCTTTTGAATAACCTTCACGGTAATTCGCTTGCTCGTTGCGCCGCTGCCGAAAATCGTTATATACATGTGCACGGCTGTTATTTCTGTATATATAGATGTATATACACGCACCGCAGTAGAGTCGCAAGCTTTATTATACAAAGCCCGGGTTTAATATTCACGCGCAGCGGAAGCGTCGTGCAATTTTGTTATTTCGAATCGACAATTCGAATTTCGAGCGCGAAAGCTCGCTTTTCTTTTTTGGACATTTCTAAAAGCTCGCGCGAGACCGGCAGTCATTCGACCTCGAAAACTGCGCTGTCCAATTAGTCGTAAAGCCAATTTCGTCCTGTCGCACAAGGCGAACTGCTCGACGCTCGCACTTGCACTTTATAACGAGCTGCCTGATTAATCGTAAACAGCGGAAATGAAAATTGGTCTCCGAAGAATAATTAACACGAGTAATTAATCGCTGCGAGTCCCGCGAAACCCGCGACGACGGCATACTAAAGAGGCCGCATCGGTGTGTGTGTGTGTGTGTGTGTGTATGTATATAGCGACTAGGGACGACGGCTTATAGACTTGCGCTGTTGGGATCATCTGCTTGGTTTTTATTTTTAATTTGAGCAAATTGCGAATGTTTTTTACGAGGATATCGAATTCATTTTAGTTGTGAAGCAACAAATTGATCTTATTTGCATCAGTATATTTTAAAAATAAAAATATTGCTCCGTGAAAAATTTATTTAAATAACGCGAAAATTCAAACGAGCCATTAAGTCTTCGATTGCCGATATAGCATTACAAAGTAACCCACTTTCCATTGCGAATACACGATTTATTTACGTTTTATTTTATGGCATTCTATGCAAAATCAAATGCCAAAAAATCGCGAGTATATGTAAAATAAAAACATTTGTGTCGCGTTTATATAACAAGTGTTGTTTATCACTCGAGTATAAAAGTTGTAAATGATTGAATGTATTGAAAGTGTTACATAGGCTGCTGACAGTTGGCGCTACAGAGCTTATGATCGATGGCGAGTTTATTAAGGATATAGCATAATTCGAACCGATTATGCTTTGAGGTATAACATTTGTTCGAAGTTAGTTGGGCAAAGTCCGATCCATCTTGCATCAGCTTTTCGCTTTGTTCCGATTGCTGCAACTATCACGAGTTTGTGGAGCTTTGTATTTCACTTTGAAGAAAGTTCAAAGCCTTGTTATACTCGCGGTTTCATTAAAAAAAAGTTGTATATTATTACGGTGATAAAAGAAACGAATGTATAAAACGTGTTAAACTATATCTTCTCTCTTTAACGAAGTCCTCCCGTCAAGTGCGAACGAGCTTTCGCACCATTTACGATTAAACATATAACCCAAGCGAGGTAGCAAAGGGTTGGTACTTACTTTACGGGGTGGCCAGATATTACATATCTCTCGTATATACAAGATCCACAATGACCCACAAGTATTTCTGTCTCTAGCATAATCGCCAGGTTTTAAGCAAAATTTCATCAATATCTCTCGGAAAACAATCGCTCGGTGTACCCCATTCGTCAGCGAGAACAACAACAACCGTAAGCCCCTACCCTCGCTCGAGAACACCCTGTATAAGACAGCGACGATTCGCGTGCGAGCGAGCGCTCGGCTGTAAAGGAAATGAAAATTAATACAGCGGAGTCCCTCGGCTGCTTTATTGCCGAGTCGTAACGGCCCTTGTCAACATCTCGTTACATTGGCCCGTATGGGGTTCTCTCCGTACCCCTCCTCTTCGGCTTGGCTGCTGCATTTAAGGGCTTGAGACGACGAGGAGTGAGAGGGATGCGAGCTTGCGCGCGGTCGAGGACAAAGCTTTAGAGTCAATTTCCCGCGTTATTGGATTCAATTTTGTCCCGAGCGAGCGAGTCAACGAAGAACACGCACTTAGGGCGGCGGCGGTAGCGGCTGACTGAGTGCTCGTGAAAAAAAAAGAAACGGCGTTTATTGATTAGGCGGATATCGGTTGGATTTTTCTTTTCTTTTCGGGTGGGCGTATTGTACTCCAGACTGCGGTTTGTTCAATGGGAATTATCGTTCTGTATTGATTGTAGAAAAAAGGGATAGTTTTTTAACACGAGGCGAATATTTGGGCGTTCACTCGAGTGAGATATATACGTATACCGGGGGTCCAACCCTTTATTAGCAGATGTCGCGGTTGTTTTCTTCGGATTACGATGCGATCCATCAAGCGAACTTTATGCTACTGGTATAAGTGTTCCGTCCGCAAACACAAACCTATAATATTTGAAATAGTATATAGAGAATCATGCGTCAGAAGGGGAAAGGATAAAAATATGATTGCATTAATGGAGTCACGTGTGGCATGGAACGCGTATGCGGTGTGTGATTCGGGAGAACCCCTTTTCCTCGCGCAAACATGGGATTACGTAAAAGTGAGGTTATTCTATCTAATCACACGTGTTCCGAAATTTATTCTCCCGTATAATTTCCGACTGCGAATTATGTCACAAGATAACTGGCTGACAATGTGAATTGCATGAGCGAACGCATTCTTACTTTTAAGGTAGGTCCTGAACTTGTTTTGTAATTTTTAGTACGGTTTTATCGACCGTACATACAACCATACATCGATTAATACACTGATACCAACATACAAATATTGACATCTCGCCGTCAATCACGTTATTTATTAATAAAAGCGGTTACTCGGTGTGCGGTCGATAAAACAGTTTCGGAGACACTAGAAGAATCGTGCGGCTCCCTTGAATAAAAAATACATTCGCAGAAGGAAAAGAAGATGACAATCATCCCGAAACTCGCGTCGGTTTGTCTGTCAAACATCAAGCATAACATCGGCAACACCTCCGCGAAGCATCTCCGGTTATAACAAAGTATAAATATCCGACACACCCTCTCCCGCATCCTCTCTCGCATCGACAGCATGTCAGAGAGAAACCAAGACAACACCGCCCACGCAACGAAATAAAATAAGAAAAACGTCGCAAGGCGCGACAAACAAGCGCGAGAATAAGGCTTTGGCCGCGCGACGGGCCGATTAATTAGCGAAAGCCCTGGCCAGAGCAAACGTTGCTGCCGCCGCTGCGCGTTAACACTCGGATGATTTCATTACTCGAATCGGGGCCGGCGAAACGACACTCTATTAAATGCCGGGGCGCCAGCTGCCGGCCGCGCGCGAATCTATTTGCATAGTAATGACGCTGCGCGCCGGCTGCTGTCGCGCAACTGCCAAGCTCCTGCAGCTGTGTGCGTGTATATATGTACCCGCTTCGAAAGCTCCGAGCTTTCGAGTGTTTTATTTTATTTATTTATTTTTTTTTTTTGCTGCTGGAAGAGGATTTCAGGATTCGCGCGCGCGCGCGCGTGGGCCTCGGTCGGGTGTTTTTTTCTTCAAGAAGTGGATTAAACGATTTGCAATGGATGCGGGGATATGGCGAAACATTTTGTAAGACGGAGCGTTTAGTCTTTCCAATCAGGATTTTAACGGTATAGATGCGTGGGTAATTCTTGGATTTTTTTTTCTAGATTGGCATCTCGCGCGTGGTTTTTCTGAGATAAACTTTGGGACGGTATTCTCGAAATGTGCGTTTTTTTATTCGATCTGAATTGCTATTATATATATATGGAGAGATATGCTCCTCACAGAACACAATTTCTATATTGGAAATTTAAATTGTCCCGCAAATATACGCGAAGAAAATTGCATGCATATGCACTCTATTTTTCATTTCTATACGATCTCGTTTCTCCTATCGAGGATCCATCTCTCCATATTCACCTAATAACTATATAGAAACATATTTAGTTACAAGCTACATCAGAGGGTATCCAGGACACTTAACGTTAAAACGCAAGACACGCACTGCACATCTATACTTAATAGCCGCAGCTATATACGACGTATACAGAGTTTATATACACCTGGGATATAAATCGGCTGCAAGCACACATCAGATATGTAAACGCCGAAGCAGCGACAACTAACTCGGTAAATTAAAGGATCAGTGGTCGCATCGGCAAAACTTGGCCCGGATGCAGGCTAGTCTCGCAGTACGAATCGCGCGGATCGACTCGGCCAAAGCGAATTAACGGCGACGATACTGGTTAACTAATAATCCCGACTCCTCCCGGGAGCTTCTCTCTCTCTCTCTCTCACGGAGAAACTCTCGCGACTAGCTTACTCCAATCATTATTACTAATTGCATGGGTACTTTGATATTCTCGATATTCAGGCTCCGGTAAACCGGCTGCTGCCGTCGCCTGCGTCGTATAAAACTTTGGCGAAGCCCATTGGGATGCCGCTCTTGAAAGCGAGAGATGGAGACTAGATTCTGGGCCGACGCTGTAGCATCGATTTGTAGATACTCTCATCTATTTCGAGTATATATTCTCATGGTTTCATGGAAAAAATTCTGGCATTCAATTGGAGACACATCGTAATTTCCCATTGTCATTCGAAATCACTGATGCTGTAACAGCACAGTCGGACTGTCGAAAACGATATGATCCCACTGTCTCGTAGAGCCTCAAATATGATGATATACAAACTGCCGTTTAGTCTCAGGCCTCTTTTGATATGCGCTATTCCTCAACGTCACCATAACAAACGATCGGTCGGCGCGGCAAGTTTTCTGTGTGTATATAAATATACCTGAGTGTAAAAGCAGCTAGCCGAGGATAAGCCGTTTATCTTGACACGCCGGTGGCTTGGCGAATAACCCTAATACAAGAATAAAAGCTCCGTGAAAAACGAGCGTTCTCGCGAGAGACAGGCATCGGGTGCTGGGGATATAGCACTTCACGTGTATATACTATATATAATAGCGGTGTATACAGCACCAGTCGATATTCGGTGGTAAGCCGAGACGGAAGAAGCGAGGGCTCCATTAAAAGAATAACAAACTACCTCTTCTCTCCTATCCGCGTCTAGAGCTGATACTATATATATATATATATATATATATATATATATATATATATATGTTTAGGATATATACCTACTCTTCTTCCCTAGAGATATGCTCGGAGCTAGCCGTAATGGGGCTTAATTACGGAAGGCCGGATGGAGACATTTATACCTCGCGTAGTACTGGTAGCTTCTTCGTGGCCTCTTTAGGCTGTATACTATATATACCTATATACATATACATGCCCGAGCGTTGCCAGGGCAGCTGCTGCTCTTTCAATTATAAGAATCCGGGGAGTTCTGTGACCTCTAATTTCAGCCCTAGACCTTTATATGACCCAAGTCACCTTTATGCAGCCAAGCTCAAAGGCGCGATACTCAGCCTTTGTTTCCCCACTGCTTTTTTCGGCTCGTCTGCTTGCGCGCTTCGTACTCTGTTACTTTCTGTCTTCTGAGATTTCGAAGGGTATACTGTTTGTGGGTTGGCTTATTATTGGATTGACCTAATCAAGTTAATGCGACGCACTGCTCTATTCTCTGTGATAAATCCATTGTAATTTTTGGGGTGTTCGAATTTAGAAATACGTTTGCATAAATCTGATTGATGACGTTCTTATTGAGGTTTAGAGTAATTTATTATAATATATATATATATATAAACATAAACTGTAAAATAACCCTTTGATTATCTGACAGATTTATATTGAGATATACATTAGATGGCATACCCTTAAACTGTCAGAGTGGGAGTAACGTAAGCCAATTTTGTCCGACAAAATGTGTAGTCGTAACATAATTTAGAAAGACAAAAGCTCTTTCAATTGAAAGCTTAAACAATGCAACAGGTGCCTAAAACTTCATATCACTGTTAATAACTTTGTAGAACCGTCAAAAAAAATTGCTCTAATTTGTCGGCTGCTATACGATCTTTGTCTGCACAGGTGTAGCCAGTCCGCATTCAGCAGTAAAGCTTATAATCTCGTTGAACGAATCGAATAATTTCAGCCGCGTTCTGTGCACCGAATCGCAGAAGAACGGATGAACGCCGCAAAACAGTCGAACCTAAACTCCGTTAAAATCCATTTCCCATAAAACAGACCTGACATCTCGTAATTTCTCAGTCTCGGTCGGTTGGATTCTTGTTGCTTCCGAGCGCGCGGATTTTCCGCATCTCTCTCGTGTCTATGTTTGTGACTGTCTGCAGATCTGGAATGCGAGAGCACGGCGTTACCATAGTAGCACCTGCTTCGCGACGGCGACTTTTAGCATAGATCCTGCGATTTCTTGAAGCAATTCCGGGTGAGAGAGGGAGGACTGAAGAGGGTGTTTACCAGAGTTCCGCACGCGTCAAAGAGCCTTCGATATGTTCTGCCGGGGTCGCGCTAATTAGTTTCGCTGTTCAATGCGCGCTGTTGCTCTGCTCCTTTACCTCTTCATACCCCCCGCCCCTTCCTCTCTCACTCTGTATAGTAGCAGATATACAGCTTCCGTCGTTAAAGTGATGACGCTACTGCATCAGTCAGCCATACTCTCGACTGTCCTGGATGATCAACGCTGCTTATATTTTTCTTACGAAACATCGTGTATATTACATCGTCGCTGCCAACGCAGTTCAACAGCTGCGGCGAAGAGTAGCCCAGTTCAGCTTTGTCCGAGGACAATCCGAACGACTGAGCTACTCTTCGTTGGGATCGACGATATACAATACGATCGCAATTGTTTCGCATCGAAGCAAACTCGACGACACACACTTTCAGTTGGAATTTCTTCATCAACTTGAAGATCAAAAAAGATGGGAATGAAGTATAACAAAAAAATAATAAATAAAAATTAAACCCAGAAAAAATACCCCTTCCAGCGTGTCGGCATCTAATAATAAATCGTAATAAAGCAGCAGTAGCGCGAATCCCCGGGGCAGTCCATCGCAGCAGCAGCAGTAGTATATAGCAGCGGGACAAATGACGCCCGACATCCATCCGATACTTTTTTCTCGCGCAGCCCGACAAACGGGCTTTGCAGCTTTATCGCGCGTTTTCTTTTTTTTTCGCGCGCTCGGGCGAGATTCAATTTCCGGATAGAGAGCATCACCAGGCAGGTGTCAGTGCATGGAGGTGGAAACGGATGATCTCTGCAAGTTAATTTGTAACTTGAGCATTCTCTGTAGCCTCGGCACCTGGTAGACACGGGGGTAGGGAGAAAGAGTATATATAGCGGGAGAAGAGAGAGAGACTGTTAATACTACTGCGCCAGCGCTTGCCTCCCGGGCTTGTTTGTTGCGCTAATACCTAATTAGTCGAGTGGCATAGCGTCGCCCTTCGTATATACGCTCGTGTGTGTATATATATCTAAATATGCGAAAAAATGATTCTTATTCTTACGATACACTTTTTTTCAAACTGACGCCTCAAGCGTCGATGAGAATTTCATTCACACGCTACTAGGACGTGTATGTATGTATATATTCCGTTAAAATCAAAGTCAGATTCCGGCGGCGATAAAAGCCGCACATTCCGTTAATGCATCACGTCGATATAACTCCTTATCACCATCCATCAAGGCGATACACTCGCGGCTCTGTAATAAAGTAATTATATTCTTGGGGAATCCGAGAAAAATTTTTACGCCCTTTAATATACCGTCGTTAATAAAAGCTCCTCGCGTACGTCTCGAATCATAATTTATACAGCTCGCTGGTAATAAAATCCTATATGTGCCAACGCCGATCAACGTATATAACGTATCCGCGAGGAGCGCAAGATTTCACGTATAAAAGGACCTCCCTAAGCGTTTCTCGCTGTCGTCATTCGTGCCCCGTGGCGCGAATCTCGCCGCGAGTATAATGGACGGGACGTGTTGGAGTCACCTTTACGAGTCGCCGATTTAATCGTCCCGATTTCTATAAATATATATATTTTTTTCGGCTTAGGGGTATATTAGACTCGAGGAAAAACATCGTAGCTTTCTTCAGCCGCGAAAGTATCATTAATCAGATGGTCATTGTGTCGTCGTGGCTTTATATACGCGAAGCATTGTATAATAACAGCTGAGAGAAGTGCAGAGGACGATTGCTTATTCGGGCGGTGTAGCAAGGATCGCCGGGCTCTTTGCGAGGATGCGGGAAGGGTTTTTATTTCCACAGAGATGCAAATGCTAAACCTATTCACGCTGGCTTATTTCTCGGGACTTTTGAGTTCTTCTTCGCGGGATTGAGGGAGAGAATGTAGGGTACGTACGTGGCGTCATTGTTCCCGGGTCTATATGGATTGAATGCGAGTATGTGCGGCGAGAACAAACAAATTTAGGGATTTGAGGATATGCCGTGTATCGGATTTTTGACGCTGATGGATGATAGCTATATATACTTTTTAATCTACTATGGTGAAGGGAAAGTAAAATTGTTTGTGCGAGATTAAAAAAGTACGACTGTTTATATTGTATACGGAGATGGAAATTGCTTTTTTTTCTCATCATTAAGAAAAGTTTTGTTTTCACTCTGAATATTATCCAATTATGCTGTTTTACATAACGGCAGAGAGTATTTCTTTATAAAATTATTTATACATTTTTTACATTTTGCTTTATAATTCTGCAAACGGCTTTTTATATTATGTTTGAACGACTATGTGTTACACATATGTCCATAAATATTCAAATATTTACGTGATATTTGAATTACGAACTTCAATGCGCTCAAAGATATATTTGAGCCCGTAATTTCTATCTCTGACGCGCAGGTGGAATCATTTCCGTGTAAAAATATTCTTTATATTATGATTTCATTTCAAGTGAAAACAAGTATTAAATTATAAATATTACGAGAATGTGGTTTACCGAATAAACATTTCGGAATTATTATATGAAATAACGTTTTATTGTAAATTCTTGAGTGCTAACGTAATTGTATTCTCGCATCATATTATTTACTAAGTATATATAATATATTTTAATATATTTGTAAGCCTCCCGATTAGTTCGACAGCCAGATAGGTTCTTGTTGCCTTTTCCATTCGAACGACTTCACCGAGCTTTTTCTAATGTATTTTTGTCTGCTGGATCTGAATTTCGAGGATGGTGTGTCAACATTGGCAGATTATTTGCTATGAACAATGTTCCGGAGAATTGTTTTGAGAATGGTTTTCACTTTTAGGTATTCAAAAATATTTTTTCAGATTCTTTGTAAAAATTTAGAAAGATAGTGTTTTTATACATTTTTTGTAAAAGATATTGTTGCACATAGAAAAATCGTTGAAGTTTCAAAAATTCATATTGGAAAATTTAAATGTTCATTGCATTTCCAAATCTTTTATCTTGTTTTAAAGAGAAACAAAAATATATTAGAAAAACCTTGCTGGAGTCTGTCGAATTGAAAAGACAACGGGTATCTAGCTGGCTGCTGCACTAGATATACAGATATATTAATAATCGTAAAAATGTCTTCATAAATAATCAATATGAACATTACAATTGTTTCAACCGTATAAAATATGTAATACGTTCAACACTCTCATCATGATCTCATAGACTATCGGATCCATTCTATTCTCCCTCATCTCGTCCCACAGATTCAATGCAGGGGCCTCTTTCTCTCAGAAGCATTTATCGCGAGATATAGCATCGGGTGTATTATTTCATTTTCCGCTAGCGGAGAATGACGACAGACGTGTGTCTCACGCTCGAGTCTCACGGGACACAATATACTGCCCTCTAACTTGATTTTCGCCTACCGTACAAAGATTGCAGTCGCTGTTCGGCTCGATGCCCCTCGCTGGCTTACGTGTAATAATTTTTTTCCAAGACTGTGCCTGAAACCAAATGAAATTATTTGTTTCCGAGCAGAAAATTCATCGTATTTTCTTGAAGAAACGCCTAAACTAGTTTATTCGCTCGGTTAGATTCGACCACGCATGCATACTCGCGAATCTCGAGCGAAGCATCCCGTCCAAACAAATCATCGAGAGATAGAAGCAATAGAACCAGAGCAGCGTAAACTCGCTACGAAGCGAAGATAGAAAGCGAGCTCCGCTCAAATAAAAGAAAAGCAATTGCCGTCGTCAACAAGCTTGACCTCTCTTCCTCGAAGAGTCTTTTTCTCTTGGGACATATTTATCGTTAAAAACATATTTAGAGGATAATGGCTTTTGAGCGCACTTTAATCCGATTGTCGCGAAGAAAGGATAGGAATCGAGGAAATATATGAGAGAAGAGCGCGTTATTTATACACACCCGTGCACGCAATAGAGGGTAGAAAAGAGATAGAGAGTCGATATTTTGTCAGCACACGGAAAGTCCGGTGCTTTTCAGTTGCCTGTATATGCAGTGTATACTTTGCTCGGGTCGTATATGTGTCTTCGTAGCTCTCTGTGTCACGTACGGCCTGAAGAGATACAAGTTCCGCCTGCGTGGCGTTGAAAGGTTATAGATGTGAAGGAGCTGGACACAAGCATCTGTATATGGAATGAATATGTCGAAGTTTTTGGCCGATTTCCATGGAGATGTACCAGCGGTCATTGAAATGGTTTTGGATCTTATGCGATTTTCAAAGCTTTGCTGAGTTATTCGTTTTAAGCTATAGAAATGTTTGCTCGGTAGTTTTTTAATCGAAGTATTAAACCAACGGGGTGCAGTGGTAATTAAATGTGATTTTTATTTTTCAGGAAACGCTCAAATTTCGCTAATAAATGTAAATCTGGTTTTTCACGACATATTTTCGAGGAATGCGTATAATATGTTCAAACCCCGTTGCATTCTTGGGAGCTTTAGTAGAAAAAACCTCTTTACAATTTTAATGAAAAGTCTTTTTCGTAGAATTTTAATTTTATTCCGTACATCCTTGACAATGAGCTAAAAGCCACTATTTTTTGTAAAGAAGTTTATTTTTTCACGAATTTTAAGCTATTTCGACTTATAATGCTTCATAAGTGCAGCTGTTTTCTACGAATCTTCGGTCAGATCAGAAAAACATCTAAAACATGGTAAAAACATTGACCATCGGTATTTCATGTTCTGGATAAACCTATTTATATATTTATTAAAACAGCACACCATTTGCAACGATCACATCTGTTTTTCGGTCACAGTGAAAAAACGATTCATTAGCTGCGAATAAACCTGTTTATTAAAAACAGATGATTGTACCTGACATAACCTCTAAATGCAGTAAATTAATAAAATATTCAGCAGCCGTGGTCCAACCGCTGCTAATATTGTACCGTATCCGCTGGAGTCGCCATTTTGGCCAACAGTCCGTGGACTGGATATTTCGATTGGTCAATTTTCTGTCAAGGATCCCTTATTTTAAAATTTTTTCAAATAAAAAAAAAACAAATATAAGTCGAGAAGAAACCAAGATTACACTAGATGAGACTGAACCTACTCAATGCAAGAATTCTAAAGAATTTGGAAAACTAATTATATCTTTTACCTTAAAATGAATTAAACTAAAATTCATGTTTGTGCGAATAATCAGTGCCCCAGCCAAGATTCCAGCGAACAGATATGGATTTTAAAATTATTTTTTAAATAAAATACGACTAAAATCATGTATACAGAAGTGAAAGAAATATAAAAGTAGGCATAGTTTTAAAAAAATCTATTAATCATACAGGGATTTAAACTAGGACCAATCAAGTGATCAGATTTTATACATATGCATTTTACCACGTAAACGCCACCGCATACATCGATTTCGCAGGGGCAATCACGTGAATCACGTGTGCGCAGCTCATATTCAGCTGTAAGTTCAACTTACTAAACTTTCAATTAATTAAAAAAAATTGTAGAATAATTCAAATTTTTTCTAATTATTTTTCCATATATTCTTTTTACGCAACAAACCAGTTAACAAGGAACATCTTGTATGTAATAATAAATCAAATTCATCCTTCAGAAAAGCACATATAAGCAACTGACTCACGAGCTCTGCATCGTCAACAAATACAGCCAATTAATCCCAGCGCATATGTAAATATCTCGCAAAATAGCGTCTAAAAATAATAGTCCAGAGAAAAAAAGAGAACCATACAGAAATCCACTCGGCCGCACTTCTCTTCGCCGCTATACTCCCACTGCGAGCTCAAAGAGAGGCGGAGGCACTCGGGTCGTCTGGCCAAGCGAACGTCCGGTCCTGACTCCCTCTCTTTCTCTATATATACATATATACCCCGACGCCGACGTTGCCCCGCGGGATGCCAGCAGCGTCCCGCTGACCGTAGCGCAGATTGCTTTTATACTGCGGATTGATTGACAATATACTTAGGTGGACCGACCCCCCCCCCCTCCTCCACCCCGTTATGGAGCCAATCTCGCTTCTTTTCTTCCGTGGATGTATTATATATAGCCTCTTTTTTGTGCTGCTCTATTATACCGATATGGATTTTTTCGTTTTCCGTAATAGAGCGGCTTTTTTCGAGAAAATAATTATACAAACACGGCCAGCGGAAGAAAAGTGTAAACAAAAAAATGCGGTTTGAGGTACACGCGCATCGTATACGTATTGCGACATGGTTTTCCGGGGACCTCGATTTTTTCAAAATCCTCGATGGTATATAGCACTTTGTAAACAGTTACCGAAGTATATTGATTTGCGCATTTGATAGTGCGGTAGTTTCAAAAGTCTCCCTCTAGCTCTCTGTTTTTCGTGTTTCCAAATACTCGGGTATATGCCTTTTGTTGCCAACCGCAGCGTTTAAAAAAGTAACTGCTTGACGCTTTGTGCAAGACACACACGTAGCGGGGGCTGAGCTTTTTCTATTTGCATCTCTTAAAATATAAACGTTTTCGAGTTTCGTATGAAAAAAAATATTTTTCAACTTTCGCATAGACGTTGTCTCCTGTTAAAAGTATGAAAAATTAATCAATAACATCGATCAAATCAAAAAGTAAACGTGGATAATAAAATATTTATGGGTTTTAAATATTTTTTAGACATTAATTAACAAAACGTGCAATAAAACTGATCGCACTGAATTTAGCTAGTAGTCATAAATTAAAGCCTCTCACAGAAGAGAGCGGAATCGGCGTCAGTGTATTCAAATTGAAAAAAGCCCTTTTTATACGCTCGGCTGTAAAGGGACCCCCTCTCGATAGTGACCCTTATACTATGCATAGATACTATGATTTCCCTTTCGATTCTTACGCGACGATTTCAGCTACCAAAATTGTATTCCCTCTCTTCGTCTGAGCTCGAATTCTGGACATGGCTTATATTCTCTCGTTGATTGCAATATATAGAATAAAAGAAAGTATCCTTATATACGAGCAACTCGTCACGATTTCTTCGTCTCTTTTATGAAAGCTCGATCAAGTCATGCATATTCCTTTATATCATAATAATATTGATCAATTTCAGTTCAGGATCTTACGTTTAAGTGGCAATATATTGCTGTAGCTCGAGAAAATTTATCGAACAGGTTGCAACAGCTTGCAGGGATATATATATATATATATATATATATATATATATATATATATATATACATATATATGTATATATATACGCATTCCTACGTTTGCGAACATACCGAGCCGTGCGACGTCGAGGCTTCGGCTCCCTTGATCTTTGATGCTTGATACTCTTGAGGCGGCTTGACATACTAATTTACTACACCACAGACATGATCGTGTTTAGAACTATGAAGCCCTGATGTCGCTACATAGATGCTGCGTTTCTGTCTCGCCGCAAAGTAATTGACGTGATGTATAGCCGCGCTATATCGTTTCGGTCATTTTCTTTACTTTCGCATCAATCGCTTTCTTACAATACATTAAAATTCAATGACAATCGCTTCGAGGTACAGTGAAATAGATACAAGGATATCATTGTGCGAACTGAGACGAAAGAAAGAGACGGTTCTGTATATATATAGCTCCTGCAGTCGGGGGCGTACAACCGAAATCCCGCGTTATGTATTCCGTGGACATCGCCTCCGAAGTGTCCCGATTCGTATAACTTCTTCTTTTCTCTTTCTTCGGGGATGACGGAAAGCGGCCTTTTCGCTGGAAATATGGAGCGTCCGTGTAATGGGCAAAAGTGCTCGTGGACGTGTATATCTATATTTGAAAATTGGAGAGCCGAGAACATAATTATATATAATAGACTCTCTCTCTCTCTCTCTCTCTCTCTCTCTCTCTCTCTCTCTCTCTCTCTCTCTCTCTCTCTCTCTCTCTCTCTCTCTCTCTCTCTCTCTCCCTATATATAGTGACAATAATAAAGCCCAAAGTTATCCAAACATCTGGCAACAATCATTCAACTCCACAGCTCTCGATAATCTCTCCAGTACTAAAGGCTAGAGCCATAATCTCGTAATAATTATCGGGGCAACTCTCTATTTGCAGACACAGATACACACTCGCTCAATTACAAGGGACATGTCCGTCGTACTGTATTTATATACACAAGGGCGAGGACGACGTCGAGACAAGACGCGTGCGAAAGTGCTCGCCAAAGGATCAATGACGACGACGGCCGGGGATTTGCACGCACGAACGCTGACGTGTCGCGAATACACCCACCCCTGTATATATATACCTGCGCCGTAGTGTGTGGCGAAATTGAGATAAATATCGCGGGTACGAGTGAATCGAATACGAGCGCAAGGATCAAGTGAGCTTTTGAGCTGCTCGCGTGGGAAAATTTGCCGCGCAAGATTTTTACCGATACTTTGGAATTGTATTTTTGGATTTTATGTGTGTATAGCTTCTACTTTTTATTAACCTTCTTTCTTATAATATTCAATAATTGTTCATCATGAATAGGCTTGAATTGAAGAAATTGAACAATTTAGAGGCGGTGCAACTATTGACCACACATATGCAAGTACTGATAAGCAATTCAACTCAACCTAAGCTGTCTCCTCTTCAAAATTTACTCATACCAAGTAAAGCCTTTATTCTATATACAGCATTGTTCGGTTTTGCCGATAAAAAATAAGAGCAATAACTTCTCCTCCTCATCATCATCATCGTCATAATTATTATCGTCGAGGCTCGCGTCGATTCATCAATATTACCGACGATTTTTCCAGAAAGCCCGCGTTCGCGCAAATAATTAACCAGCGGCATTCATAATTTATTCCCGCGAGCATTATAAGAAAAGCTCCCTTAATACCAAAGGCACACACACACACACACACGAGCGAGCTTTCGCTACATTAGTTTAATTAATTTCCCCTCTCTCTGCGCGGAGAAAGAGAGGAGTAGCTCCATAAAAATGGCACGCGCGTCGCGAAGAAAAGTGCGGTCGGAAACGTCGTTCGTTCGTCCAAGATTAAATTTGACAAACTTTTCGAGGGGGAGGGGAAAAAGTTGCGCAAACACATATACAAACACACACACACACACAGCAGGAGCGTAGCTGATGTTTAAAGGGAAGATATCTCGCCTAAGCGAAAGAGAGAGCAGTCATAAATCTGTCGGCGAAGCGCGGCCATTATAAATTGTGATTTTTCGAAGGGCGTAAAAGTAAGAGGAAGTGTTCCCCGCAGGATGTGAGCTTTCAGAGAAGCTGCGCAACGTCGTATATCAGCGAATCGCGAATTTCCAGCTTTGTTCTGCTTTTTGCGCGGATTTTTGTCACGATCGCAGAGAAGTCTACGTACGTATACGTATAGAGTCCACCGGACGAACTTCTTCTCGCAGGAATTCGTAATGCAATTTTCATGAAAACTCGCTTTAATAAGGGACGCGAACGCGGTTAAGCTTCTCGGCGGCGGGAAGAGTTTACATTTTTCAAAGTTAATCATCGCAACTCTGGACGCATACATATATACATACAGCTCGAAAACTGTATTCACTCAACAGCGCGGCACCGCCCCTCTATTTAAATCCAATATCTTTCGATATATATATATATATATATATATATATATATATATATATATATATATATATATATATATATATATATATGAATCTAAGTGAATGGTCAAGAGCGATGTTTGCCAAGGCATGCACATCTCCGCCGAGAGGATATAATAAATTACCGCTCAATCAATCAATCCTCCCCCGTCGTCTGTTTCCTTATACGTGTACACGAGGTCTCGGCGGCGGCGGACGCCATCGACTGATCCACAAATATTGACGCTCGGTACGTCCAGGCGTACATATATATATAGTATTAACGGTTACTCGTAAAAATCGCTTAATTGTGCGGCCCCTTTTTCGCCCATTCCCTCTTTCGCTTTTTTTCACGCGCATCAATGCAGCGCTCCGTGTTTGTATACATATATACGAATTCAAGGCGTATACGATGAGTTTAACGTGTCTCTGTGGTGAGAATAATTTTTATTCTGCCGCTTAAATGTTTCGCTAGGCATTTTGGGATTTTATTGGAATCTTCGTGGGATCATAAACTAAATGCGTATGTGCGAGCGGGGGTTTATCGGTAAACTTCTATTTCGTCGGAAGACTGTTTTTATTGTGTTTGTTCTCATGGTCTGCACCGAAGTAGATTAATTATTACGGCTAAAAAAAAAGAAACGCGATTTTCGATTCGCGAATTGAGCTGGTATACCCCGTTCATATCTAAAATTTCTTAAGACTTCGTATAAAACACGCGTATGAAGTTCGAATCGCGTGTTTTTGAATATTATCCGTAATGATGTATCCTTTTATTCCGAATTCGGGGAAAAGAATCCTTCTCTTCTATTTAGCGATTCTTTATCATTTTGCGTTGAATTTCGCCAAGCGCTTATTTCTTAAAAAACATCAACAGGCAAGAACACGGCGTCACTTGTATCAGCGATGAAATCAGCTGCCGCAAATCTACGATAGCAGCTCGCCTAATGCACCCAAAGACGCCATATTCAATTGAAATTCCAAGAAGATCCTCACAATAGGATCTACCTGGTGAATACACCTCATTATCTTCTATGATTACCTCAGTCGGAACTGCAAGCTTCCTCTCCGGCATAAGGATAGACAAAAAAGGCCAGCATGACGTCCCGCAGTCTCAACAGGCGGTCCAGCATTAAGCTGGGCGCGCACTTCTCGACAGGTTTGCGGTGTGCGCTTTCGCATTAACGCGCGGCCGGTGTCAACGCTTGGACGCCATTAGTTTGGCACGCCGGCGACAGGGTGGCCGACACACTTGTGAAATCCAATAGTATCTGATCCGCGATGCATCCATTAGTTAGCGTGTAATACATTACGGAGGGGGAGAGCCGCTGCTGATGTTGCCCCCGTGTGATGCTCTTAATGTAATGCGAGAATCCTATAGCTTAGGTGCCACTTTGAGCGTCGCGTCGACGCGTCGCTGGACGACGACGACGACGACGACGACGACGGCGGTGGTGGCGGCGGTGTAATCTTGATAATGGCCGGTAATGAGGCTGACGAAAACCGAACTGACGCGAGAGACTTGCGCTTCTTGGAAGAAATGCGGTTTTCGCTGATTTGGGAGAGATGTGGGGGGGGGGGGGGGGATTTGATATTGTTTGATAATTTAGCGGGAATTTTCGTATTAAGGAGTGAATCGATCGAGTGCGAGTTTATTTTCAGTTTGTAAGGCAATTTTTATCCAGTGATATTGGAAAATAATAATATGTTCCATTCTAATGAATACTGTTCGTTTATCTACGTACATTATCGATCAATATATTATTTATGACAAAACGAAAGTTACTTTTATATTCATATTGTGAATTGTTAAACTATTGATGGACAATAAATAAAGTGACTAACTGATTTCTCATTTATCTCTGTTCCAGATTTTTCTATTTATACCACTTCACGTTCTATGCTTATCAATACCGATTCAATGGACAGTACAGTAGCTTAGCACTCGTAACGTCTTGGCTTTTTATCGAGGTAAGTATCAGCACACCCTTATACGTATATTAATTTCATTCGAAGCTCTCGTTAGTTATTCACTGTGACATATGGCTAACGAAGCTTACCCCCTATGCATCCACACATACTTATATACATATATATTTATGCGCACACACGCGAGTTACGTCTCGTCCCCGGGAATTCGCCAATCTACGAGTACAGTCTTCGCTTCTGTCCTTTCTCTCTCATCTCCGTAGCTCCATTTTCTCTGGCTGTGTTTCACTGTCAAACGCAGGATCGCATGACGAAACAGCCTACTCTCCTCGTCTTTTTTCAGACGAAGCGGCCTCTCCACTACTGGAAAATGGGTTCCCGTTTTTCTTTGTTCCTTCGTTATGACCCGGCTATTATAGGCGGAATGATTTTATCATTTTCTTCTTTTCTCTCTCTCTCTCGCTCTCTCTCTCTCTCTCTCTCTCTCTCTCTCTCTCTCTCTATCTCTCTCTTTTGTTTTATCGCGCGTCGCGTGCCAAGACCTTTCTCCCGCAGGTCAATATATCGACGAGCTTACTTTCCTGAATAATTTAGTCTTATGTCCGACGATAGATGGGGTATATTTGGCTATAAAAAAATTGATTTTATAATCTTAAAAATGATTCTTATGTACGGAAGTGAGGCTTGGTTTTTATCGGAAAAAATTATCAAAATAAAGTCGCGACATAAATATAAGCAGGTATCGAGCGTGAGCCTTCTGCCATTAAGGGCTAACTAATACATTTACAGGAAGACTCGAAGCCCCCGAGGCTGCAGACGAGATTTTGATTTTAGCCCCAACCGAACGGCTTTGGGTCAAAATTTGTCGAGCGATGAAACTCGACAATCATAGCCCTCGGGCTTGTCCAGATTATTATCGCTTCGAAATTTCGATCGCGATCTCGATGTTGACGCTGTGTACAGCTATATATAGACGAAATTTTTTGCATTTACTCGTGGGGAAAAATGAGGAAACGCAGGGGGTCGCGATAATGGAGTTATTTTTGGAATTGAAAATTCCACGTAGTTTGGAGAGGTATTTGTCGTTATCTTCCATATTTGTTCTTGAATTATGCTGATGCAATAATCTAATTGTTATACAGAATATTTTTATTTTTAGAACTTGTTTAATTCAATAAATAAATAAGAAAAATAAACGAAAAAAGTAACATTGTTCGTTTTTACAAGCATAGAAATCAACCCTTTTATAGCAAAATTCACGATTTTCAGCTAAATTAGCCAATAATTATATTTAATATAAAATGTATGATTCATTTGTATTATATACCTGATGTACATATGTTTTTCAATCGGTGCGAGATTGAAATGCTCAATCATCGTGGATTTATTTGCTAGAGTTGAAACAAATATAAGAAACACTTACAGAATACGAAAACCAGGAAACAGACAGAGTATATAACATATAATCCATTATACGTGATATTTATTACTTACCTATAGTTTATTTTACCTTTATCGGAACGCAACACAAAAACCGAAATCTCCAACATGCTTTATACGATACAATCAGAAATAATACAGAAAAATCTCGATCGAATTCTAAATTCGATCTTAATATAAAAAAGCCAACTAGCATGAACCTCCAAGAATCTAATTTATTTAAAAATTTCCCCGATGGTCATCAGCAGCGGTGACGTCGTCGCCATCGGCTCAATTTCTTCGTCTCGGCGTGTCCGCTATTTACTTTATCTCCGGCTGCTGCGTCATACCCCCCACCTCCTCATCATCGACTCTGGTGCGGCTGCAATGCAGGATCCAATAGGAAAATAGGAAAAAAACGAGCGAAGACATAGAACAAATTTGGCGAATTTCCATATAAATTTGCTGGCCGCGATAGAGAGCCGCTCACCGCGACACACACGCCCGACAAACTTGCAATCAAACTACCCCTACCTTACTCGCCTTTCTCTCTGTTTCCCCCCGTCGACGCGGTCACTCTCTCTCTCTCTATCTCTCTCTCACTCCACTCACTCAGTCTCTCGTGTCGTGTTTTACCTGGTTCTCGATGATGAGAGCACTCTTTCCGTCGGTGCTCTGGATTTTTCGAAATTTCACGCGTGATTTTACCCTTTATTGGCCTCGGCTGCGCCTCGATGCCTCGAGTGTTTAATGGGCAGCGTGTTCCCGGCTGATGGAAGATTTTCGCTTTAATGAGCGCCCTGCCCTCTCTCTCTGTTATTCGCGTGTCCCACACCCGCGAGCCTATACGGAAAAAGAGATGCCCTGTTGTATATGCGTGTATACACGTATAGTGGCGGGGTTAATGTATCGGAGTTTATCGATTTATGGATATTCGGCGGTGTTTTAGTTGGGTTAAAAATCGTTTAAAAATTTTCACGCTACAGTCGTCTTGGACGAGTGAAAAAGTATCGATTATGTAACGAGAGCCAAAACCCAGCGCGTGAAATGTTCATCTCTTTTTTTTCGTATATGCGTGCGCGATTTTAACAAGAAAAGTGAACCGTACTAATGTTAACCCCTCGGCGTTGCGCATCTCTCGCCGTATCCCAGGGGCGAGTGGGACAGGTCCGATGCTGCGGATCCGATTTCGTGAGATTTATGAAGTTTCTAGTTTCTCTGCGGTTCTCGCTTGTCAATTTAATTTCATATGCTCGCGCTCTCGAGCGACTCTATACTTTGCAGCACACCCGAGCGATTGGTTTTCCCTCCTGCCGTATTCATCGGTATACATTCAATTATCCTTCGCGAGAATGTCGGCGCGTGAAATATATTTTCTGCGCGGTATACACGGGGGGTAATTCTATTCTGATAACCTGTAATTTCTTAGCAGAGACGCGTGCTTCGATGCTCTGTTGTGTTAATATAGACTTGTGTATAGGAAAACAATGTTAGTAAAAGTTTAGAGAAAAAACTAATATAGAATAAATATTTATGATATTTAAAATTATCCAAACTTGCCTGTTGCAGCATTCAATGCTCTACTTTTTCCATCACTACGAGCTGCCGATGATCCTCCAGCAGGCTCAGCTCCAGCAGCTGCTCTACCGCAATCACGCCCAACAACAGCAGCAGCAGCAACAACAACAGCAGCAACAACAACAGCAGCAACAACAGCAACAGCAACCTCAACCCAGCAACAACACGACAGATACAGCTGCAGCTACAAGCAGCGCAAGTAGTACAGGAACGACGTCGACGGCTCCTACGTCGACGACTTCGACCCAGGAGCAACGGCAACCTGACCAGCGAACGCAGCATGACTATATCAGCGACCTGTCTCGTATAGAAAATCTGAGCAGCCTGCACTATACTGAATTAGCGCGTCTGATGGCCAACGTCGATTTAGAAATCCGCGAACAGCCCCAGACGACGACGAACGGTAAGCTCAGCCTTTTCTCATCGACCTTTAAAATAATGATATAGCAATTGTGTACGATATAACGATTCTGCATTTTTCGGTAGTAATTTTCACGCGGGAAGAATCGGTACAAATACGGCAACAAGAACGAGCAGACAAAGCTTCCGATTGAATGAAGCTAAGCTGCTCGCAATTATAATCGTCGCGCCGCTACACCACGACTAACCCAACGGCGCGCGGCTGTAACGCGAGTAACGTAATTCAAAGCCGCGAGCGGTGAGCGACTGTGTAACGCTCTTTCCCTCTATCTCGGGCAACAGTACGAAATGCGGTTTACAACGAAAATAAGAGCTACTGCTATACTGCTGTGGACATCTGTGGTTTACGTCTTTCACGCGAGTCAATGATGGGTTATATAGTCCAAGCACTGTGGCATTTCTATAATGCGAGAATCATTGAACAATATCGTGTTTGATATATGAGGAAATTCATGAAAAATATTCCATTGATAGAGTGTTGAAGGAAATTTCAATGTAAGTAAGGGCTACATCTTTTGGACCATTTTTTTTCTCGTTCTCTGAGATGTGCAGAACAAGAGTAAAACAGTGATTCCACGAGATTGAGCTCGGTCCATTGTTTTAAGAGTATATGCATATACATTGCTAACGATGCTCCGTAACAGTACTCGAAACTTCTAATTTGAAGGTTTTTGTGGATTTCAGAATGCAAAATATAATATGCAGGTCAATTTTTATATACTATCGACCACGTAGTTCTAGAATTATTTAATTCGAACTCAAACACCTCAAAAAGTGTAACTAGCCTGCTTTTTACAAAGTCGAAAATTCAACTATTACAAAGCTTCCTCTAGGAGGAAGCAGGAGGAGAGAGAAAGATATAATGGAATGAGAGAGAGGCAGGCCAATCGTACAAAATGCGAACAACTCGAAAATTGCTCGTTTTGCCCGTCGATTTTCCATCGCTCGGTTCGCGGTTTTCGCAGTTAGTTATCGGTGAAGAAGAAATCTTATTTTCGACGCTGATGGAACGCGTGGCGATCGAATCCGGCGTGCGATGACAAAACGAAATGAATTTTCCAGCTGGTTTTACGTCGTTACGAATTTCACGTCGTTGTTATACGTACCGACTGTGTGCAGTACACGTATACACACGTTTATCCCCCGCGAACGATAGTTAAATTGATGGAACATGCACCTCGCTCGAAATGCTAGTGTTATTGGAATCGGCGTAAACTTCATATTGTGTAATTGACATGATTTTCGTGCGCCGCTTTGACAATCTAATTATAATCGTTAATTCCGCGCGATATAATTGCAGGAGCATTTCGATGCTATTTATCGTCCGCATATATATACATAGCTTGGAAATAACGTATAATTTGATATCTAACGAATTCGAATTACGTCAACGTTTGCATTGGACGGAATAACATATAATGTGTACCTAAAGCCTACGTCTGACAGCACACGAATATTACTACTGATTTGTTTCTTCGCATTTCAGCCTCGACAGCTGAATCGACGGTATCGTCGTCCGAGTCGACGACCAGCGCCGATTCAACAACCACGACGACAGCGGCCTCCGCCACGAGCAGTAGCAGCAGCAATGCCGCCATAGCCACCGGAGGCGTCGAGTCGACTTCCTTGAGCGAAGCTTCTTCCCACGAGAGCTTCGAGGTAATCGAGTCTGCCGAGGCGACGACGACTTCGGCTGTAGCCGAGGATGACGCCGAGAAGAGCAGCGCCAGTCGACAAACCGACTGCTAAGGGCGGCTGGGATATAAGGACAACAGAGAAGCGGCGCATGCGCTGCATTTTAAGGAAACATTTTTTTGTTCGTCGCCGAGAAGGAAAGAGAGCGAGAGAACGAGCGTGTCGACCACAGGTCTGTTCGACTGTTCGAGTTCCTGAAACGCGCGAGTATAGCCGGCGCAGCAAGAAGGAGGAGGATTATAAACTTGCGAGGCAAGTTCGACGCGCGCGGGTATACTCGTCGCGGCGGAATCTGCTCGAATGCGATATCGAGTCTTGATTCTCTCGAGCAATGTGTATAATTTTTAAGGCGTTTCTTCGTGTTTCTTTTCTTTCACCCCTACCAGTTGACCCCTACCCCCCTTCGTTCTTTTCTCGTTTCCTTTATTTTTTATTATTTAAACGATGCGAGATAGATAATATAGAGAGGAGAAAGAGAGAAAGAGAGAAAGAGAGAGAGAGCAAGAGAACGAGAAATGGAGAAACAGGACAGAGACGTGGATACAACTCTTTTGTACAGGCGAGGAGGAGATGTAGCGCCGACAGGCGCTAATTGTTATTTATTGATTTCTTTTGTAAGTGGTTTTTTTCGAGTATATATACATAGCGCAAAAAGCATAATCCCTTTTTCTATTATTAATTGATCTCGGTTAAGACTTTCATGAGAACTTGTAAACTAATAAAAAAAAACTTGATACTGTACAGCGAAGCATAAGAAAAACGTCTAGTTGGATTTTATTTTGAAAGAAAGGGAGAGAGAGAAAGAGAGCGAGAAAGGAAGCTTTACTTTTTTCGTTTTCTCGTAACTAAAAACTATTGTGAGTGAATGCACAGAATTTTGAATAAAAATTATGAGCTAATTGTCATTGGCCTCAATTTTCATTCTCATCCAACTTTTATCACTCCTTTATTTACCAGTCGATCAGCAGGTGAGTAAATCTCTTCGTGCAGTCATGCTAGTTAAAAAGAAGAGAAAATTAATCTATAAGAAATATCGTGAAAAATAAAACCCCGGACAGAGAGATGAAACTCTCGGGGAAATACGATGATTATGCGCATTTTCAGGCGAATGAGAAAGAAAAAAGAAACTAGCAAAAACTCGGCAGCGTATATACCTCAAGATTAAGAAAAGAATTCCAGCGGAGCGAAATTAGAAATCGATGGCGCACTCGCTCATTCGAAGTCAGTCGAAAGAGTGAAAATCGGCGAAAGTAGAAGAGTAAACCCCCCCCCCCCCTGCAGGATAGATGGGAAAAATAAGGGCAAAGCCGAGAGAGGCGGAAGTATATATAGACGGGAAGCGACGGCGGCCAGACGTTGAGGAAGAAAAGTCGTTCATCACTGCGCGCACGTGTGCCACACACACACACACAGCCAGTGCAAAATAATCCCGAGCTATTGTTATTTATGCTTGATTTCCACGCGCCTCACAATCGAAAATCTCCCGTGGATTCTATATTTGTTACTCGATCATTACCGATATGTAAAGAAAAATATGCGACTTTCCTTTCTATCTATACCCCGCAGTGGCCGACAATCTGCGCACTGCGGTCTACGTATACACAGACAGCATCACAGAGAGTCTCGCGGCGTGAGATTTAAAAGAGATTGCGCTCAATGGAAATTGATAGTTCTCTCTGGCTCGCCCACGCCGAAATAGACAAATAGACGTGCTGTGTGCGTCGTCGCGGCGAGAATCAAACAGGTGTCGCGCGCGCGCGCGTTCTAGGAAAGACAGACGGAAAGCCAATGAAACGCGTAGTCCGTACAAATGTAACGATTTGTTTTCATTACCGCCTGTAATTGGGAGAAGCCCGGGGATTGTCGTCGTTGCTGTGCGTATTGGCTTTGCAGGACGGGATCGAAAAAAGTGTTGTAGAATTATTCACGGAGCCGCGCGGAGCTCATTTATCAACGCGATTGATGAATTTAGAAGTCGGCCATCAGTAGGGGGTGTATAATTTGTTTCGCGTATATTCACACACATATATATGTACGTAGCGTCCGCAAGGCTGACTATTTATACATACGATATGGCAAAGCACGTAGAATTAAAAAAGCAATCGTCTTAAGAGACGCACAGATTTTCAAAGTCAAAACTACCTGCCTTTTTAAGCTAAAAGAAAAGATGGAAAAAAATCAAAGAAACGGAACGAGATAGAGCCCTAATACGCGTCGTAGGAACACGCACGTATATATATACACATACATAGACGAGCTGGCGGGCAGGCAGACGTGTATCGAGATTGGAAAGGCTGCGGGCTGCGAACAATACGAGGTATTTCGGTATTAGCTGCGGGTTCGCTGTCCGCCCCGAGGCTGCGGCCACGAGAGGCCGGATTTGCATCCGGCAAAGTAACCCCGGCGCTACTTTATTTGATTGGCCGTTCGCCGCTTGCCTTTCGTCCGCTCAAGCGCTTCCTTTTGCTCCCACCCCCTCTTTTTTTTCTCTTTACCTCGACCTGGCTCTTTACTCCGAGCTTTTGTTGAAAAAGAGGAGCTTTTTATTTGTAATCCGCGTATCGGGAACGAAACAACGCGTGTACGAGCACATGTTTTAATGTAATCACTTGCCGTGTGATATACCCTCGAGTCGTGTGCGGGTATAATTAGTTTGAACGACGAGAAGCTCGAGTTCGATTGTAAACAATCGAAAGTTGCGAGCTTAATTTTTTTTTTCGTGTATATAATAATGGGAGCTTTATGACGTAGTTCATAAAAGACGACGTCGTCGCGGCTTGGAGAATTAAAAGCCTCGCGTCTCGTTTTACCCTTAATCCGAAACAAAATGCCGAGACGATGCAGCCTGGTCGTTGTCTTCCCGAGGGCAATAAACGCGTTTCATACAACAGGCCTGGCGCCGAGATCGCCGAGGAGGACGCGACCGACGTGTATATATATAGAGACGACCGAAAATTTATATTCAGAGCGCGTTTTGTGTAATTATCATTATCGGCGCAATAATCGCGTGGATATTGTCAATTTGTTAAAAAATTATTTATCGCGTATATATATATGTATATATATATATAATATGGTTAAGTGAGCAAAAGCGGAGAGCTGTCCGGAGCTCGTCGATCATGCTTTACGTCGAATAATTATTCGGCTTAATAAAAACGGCTTATCCGGAAAACAATGGCCTGTCGCTTGCAGGCCACCTGACGATATAACGACATTCATTTTCCTTGTCTCCCTCATCTCTTTCTCCTTATTTCACTCGCGTAACTTGCCGTCCTTGTATTTAGCACACGCTCGCACACACAGCCATTTACTCCTTTTCTCCTCCTCTATACATACTCCTGTGTCGATGCTTTAAGGCCGCTAAACAAAGCCGGTCTTTGTCTCCATTGGTTCTTGTCAAGATTTTTCATATTACGAGTTGGCCTATCTCGTCTGTGCATATATATATGTACACACAGCTCAAAACTTGACCCGATGTTCTTTTATTTGCGTATACTGGACTTTTTACGCGACATCGTAATATACAGTTGTAGTATAAAATATTAAAATTTTTATTACTTTAATTTCTGCTCCGTCCTCGCGCCCACGCAAAACTTTATTTATATCCTCGAAAAATAAACAAAATGCGAGAGAGATTCACTTAGGATAGAGCCGGTGTCGGAAAAATTAATATTTACTCCTTCACTTTCGCCTCGAATTTCTCGTCGCGCGAAATAAAGAGGCTGAGCCGGAAAACAGGAGTAAAAAAGTATATATATACAATATATATATAATGAGAAGCTAGCTGCTGCGCTTAAGAAAACAGTCCAGAAGAGACAAACAGGAGGCCAGCAAAGAAAGTATAGAGACTAGTATATAGATATATATTCCAAGTCATATATAAAGGGACGTCATGCAGTTCGTGGACTTTTGTCTTGGATGGGAGTGAGAGAGAATAACTGGACGCTTCTCTCGAGGCACCCCTTGCTCCGCAAAGACGGGATTGCGCGAGAAGAAGCTGTGCAGAAGGATATGTGTATATATATATGTCTAGCTCTCATATCGAGAAACTACTTTGAATTTATCGCGCATCTCGCGAATTCGGCGAACAGTACGTTTTTTTATATCGTCACTATTTTTCAATCGTGTATATATACCTACATCAAACGCGAATTTCCAATAAACGTGAAATCCTTTCAATCGGGCAATGTCGTTTTTTTTTCTTCATCCGCGCGACGGAAATAATTACGACGCCGATATACACGTGCGCCCGCGCGTCTCCTGAAAAAAGAGTCGATATCAAGACTCTCCCAGTATATATATATATATATATATATATATATATATATATATATATATACTTGTGTATATACAGAGAAGGAAGTCAGGCAATCTCGCGCTCCGTAACATCGGAGGCACAAAAATCGGCCGTCGCTCTTCTCTCTCATAAAGACTCGACTTGCTCTTCTTTGCGATAAAAAACGCGCGAATAATTGGCCCTCGAATAAAAAGCTCGCGCGCGCAGAGAGAAGGTCCTTATATAGAAGAGAGAGTGAGGGAGTGAAAACGGGGAAGTCGTAGAATTCACACGAAGGATTTCGCGTCGCGCGATGCTCATCGCGCGCGCGTTTGATGTTGCGTGGGAAGAAAAAGTATATATATATATAGAAGAGGGGGAATTAAAGAGCGACGCGCAGTGTGGTGCATGTGCGTATAATGCGTAAAAGTAGCTTGTTAATTTTTGCAGAACCGAGAAACAGTGTGTGATATTTTTTTTCAGTATATTATATGTTATCTTTGACATTTGTACACCGCTTGATATTCGTATAGTCGTAAAGTTGTAAAAGCTCGAAAATGTATTGAAGCTTGGAAAAATTGAATATAAGCTATCAAAGTTAGCAGCTTTTTGAACGCTTTTGAAAACTCGACAGTCGGTTTTCCTTGAAACTTCAATGGGGGGTGAAGTTACAAAATTATTTCGCGAATCTCGTAAATGAGCCTCTTTTCCAGAAGCATTTGACAACTCGAATATATCCATCGCGATTCTCGAGCCGTATATATGTATATATAAGTTTTCGCATGCGTGCATATAGCAGACAGACTATATATTATACAGCTATACCCGCGAGGATGTCCGTAATGAGCCATTAGCTAATTACGAGAAACTCTCGCCCGGTATATATATGTATACAACCGGTGAGTTGTTCTCGTTATCTGCGCATATATGTCTGTTGACTTTTTCTCATCTCTAACACACGAGCTTGCAAAGCTCTATGACGATACACGCCTACGTATGTACAACTGTGGACAAAAAAATAGGAAATGCTTCTTACTCGCTTCGATCAAAAACTCTGCGAAAAATCGAACTTACGGAAGTCTTTGAACTTTGAGAACGAGAGAGACACCTATACCTATATACTGATATATGCCTATATATATACATAGCGTACACACAGTTATCGCTCGCTCGTTTCGCGAGTCGTACTTAACATGCAAGGTTGGGCCTAGGAGCTGCGCGGCAGTCTCTCGTAAAATACAGGAAGAATCCACAATGAACCGATAAGCGAATAATCCGACGATGCAGCGAACAAAATTGAAGGCTACGGAGAACAGTCGAGAGAGCTATATATATATATATATATATATATATCGGGTAAGACTGATGCTTCGATGCACGTGATGATGGCGTCTGTCACGTGAATCGTGAAATCTTTTGTATATGGATTTATTATACTTTTTGTACATGGCGATGACAATTTAAGCTCACGATAAGAAACGTATGACTTTTTATTTTTTAAACAACTATCAAGTTACATAAAACAACCCTTATACTCAGCGTATATTTAACCGTATCGGTCTTACTCTCGCCTTATGTTCGTCAATAATACATCTATATATACACGAGAAGCTCAAGTCCGTACTTAACACCGGTCCTGCGCTCGACGTCGTGTGACAGCGGAAAATATTGGGCGAAAGCTCGATGAATGGAGCCACGGGATCCTCTTGAACCCTACGCCCCTCGTCTCGTTGCATTGTGACAACGACGAAATTCGAAGCAGAGATACTGACCGGATGTGTGTACACCTTCTTGGAACGCGTCAATCATCTGAGCGATTGGCCTTATTCCCTCGATGCTTTTTTACGGCCGTAAAAGGTATGTTGTTTATTGATCTTACTGGTGGAAGATTTTCAGCATTTTGAGAAAAATTTGTAAACATTGATTTTCTAAATGGTTACCGTTACACCGCTCAACATATCTTTATATTTCGAATAAAAAGAAAAAAAAGGATCGCATTTTCGGCATACAGAGATGTTTTTTTAATCATTCGATATATATCAGTTACGATATAGCAAAAAAATATTTGCTCTCGGTAAACAACGATATACACTATAGTGTTTATATTGTGAACAGAGTAGGAGCAGAAAAAGTTACAAGCAAAAGCAATTTACCCTAGCTTGCATATGCCAAAGGCTGTTTTATTTGAATTGAATCAAAATCCGCTTTATATTTGCCTATATATATATGTATCAAGACAAATACGAATATACGCGCGCTATTGTATATATATATCTATAAATGAAAGCCACTCAGTAGCTAACAATTTCAATCACCGTGTTCGAAATTTCACCCGCAGCTCTTTCTCACACAGAGTCTAAACACAACCATTTATAAAAGTTCGATTTTTCAAATTTGCATTTCGCGCGCAATTAGCGCTTAACTGCAGTCGGCGCTAAATTGCACCAGTAGCTTTTTTGCTCGTACATCGCTTTTGAGGCTCGCAAAGGCTCGCCAAAATCAAACAGAGAGATCCCTCCCCCCCTCACCGCTCTCTTCTATACGGCAGGATCAAAAGTTTAAGCGAGCACACCAAGGTATATAATTTGCTTTTGTGCGATTCAACTTGCGCGCGGGGGTTTGTATGTCAGAATTGATTAATGTTTTCATAACGCTGCAACTGAAATTTCATGTTTACACACGAGAACGAGGAGTGGCGTGGACGCGTGTATATATACGCGTCTCTCTTTTCGCTCTTATTCGCGCCGAGCTTATTATGCTCCGGACTACTCCGCCGGAGCTTTCAAGCCCGCGAGCTTTGACGGAAGCAGTCTAATCGCTCGTCGTGTGCAAAGAAACGCGGGAGAAAAAAACAACGGAAGGATCGTCGTTAGTTAGGAATTTTCCGAAGCCGTTCGAAAATTCCAAGCGCAAAGCCGTCGGGAAACTCACCGAATTCGGTGTATATACACGCACACACACACGTGTGTAATTCCGCTCGTTCGAGTAGGTGAATTTCCCGGCGCGCGTATGTGCGCAAAGGCAGCCAGCGACGACAGAAAGTGCATTTGCGGCTGTATTTCCATCCCCTAGTCACATGTACCTATAGCTCTGCGTAACCTCCCTGGTCTTACACATCGCGTATATACCATATACGCATACGCATACGTATAGTTGGAATCGAGGTTACGTAAGTCGGCTCTGTTCCGGGCGGGGCCATTCGAACGGCAGAAAGTTATTATGCCGGATGAACGAGGTATTATAATCACGTTGTCTATCGATTGACGTGCAGCAGCAGCGGCAATATATATAGCTACTGCTATATACGCGCGTCGGAGAGAGGAGCTGCCAGGCGGAAGACGCCCCCCCCCTTCCCCCTAATAGAATGCCAATATGATTATGTGTGCCGCGCTGCATCCAAACCACCACGACCCTATATATACCGATGTACTCTTGAATACTTGAAGCTGCTCGTAGGCGTCGTGTATATACGTATAGACGGAGAGAAGAACTGGTGAAAAAAAAAATTTCGCCGCGTGCGTGTAGTTTATCGATTCTTGCGTAATCGCGCGAGAGAGTGTTTTTTTTTGGTCGAGGATAAAATACTTTCCGGGAAGGTATCTATACGCCCGCGGGTTTTTACGAAATTTAATAGCCGAAAGGAAATCGTATCAAATCCGCGAGCGGCTAAACTCTCCGACTAGAGCTTTCATCAATAGGTATTAATTAGAAAACCCAGTTATATCCAGCGCGAAAGCCGATCAAACATTACGCAATGCTCTCGCAGTTCCTGTATATATATATATATATGTATATATGAAAGTGCGCTATGCAAACATGATCCTGTGCGCGATTGCGAGTTGTGTATATAGAAATATACGCTATGATGGAATACGGCAATATTCTTACGTAATGCAGTTCGGCCGCGAAGTTTTATTTTACGTAAATTACAAACAAATTCAATTCGCCGGTTTCTGATGTGTATAATAAATATCTGATGAGTATTGTTAAAAAGACGCAACGAGGGTTTACTCTCGGCATAAGAAGGTATTTGTTATTGCGTTTGTATTATATTGTGGTTAATATTGTTGTACTGCTTCTTCAGAAATGATTCATAAAGAATATTGATTGATTTATTTTACTTTTTTAAGGGAAAATCAGATTAGTAATTTCAATTGTTTAACCGCAATGATACTATTATTTCCTCTTCGTTTTATTTTTCAATTCAGAATTCGGAGAAAGAAGCCGTTTTTTATTTTTTCAGAAATAATTGCTTATTTTGAGAAAATTCATGATATCGCGCAAATATTATAAAACGAATTTCCATATTCGAAACATAAATCAAATTGGCGGAATCACGTGCCAAACAGTTTCCCAAAAGCGTAAGCCATGCAATACACTGAGAATCAAAAATATTATCACGTCGTTCTCCATCTTGCAAAATAATAAAATATTTAGCGATATATCTCAATCGCACATAATCGTCTAAAAAACATAATCCCATATAAGTAAAAATAAAAATCGACACATCGAAAAAAGGGCTGCGTTACAAGGTTATCGCGTAACGCCGCCTCCTGTTCCAATGAAAAAAAAAATTTCGATATTTCAAGCGGCACGTACAGGACAAGTCGCGCGGAGAGCGATAAAAAGGCCGTCGCTCGAGTGCGAAGCAGCAGCAGCAGCAGCAGCAGCAGCAGCAGCAGGTACCTATATACGCGTAAAGCAGCAGCGGCAGCAGCATCCATAGAGACCGGCAAGCGAGAAATGGAGGGTGGAGAGAAACCATCAAAGTTAACCTCTGCGTTTCCCGCATGGTTAACCTTCGAGGTTTATCAGTGTGTAGCAGGTGCGCTTTATTTATAACGCGACTGCTCTGCAGAGCATATATAGGCTATATACGGCACGCTCCTTGCGGATTTTCCACTGCCACCGATTCACAGCATCTCCGTATAATGTACGAGCGACGACGGCTAATTGCCCGAGATCCCGTGGGGCCGGGATATTATTTTTTTTTTCCTCCACCGCGTGGAAATGCCTACTGTCTTAAGACCGGCTGTTTATGCTTCCTTTTAACGCTGTCGCCGCAGCAGCGAGGCAAGTTCGCGCTGACGCGTCTAGACTATATGCCCGAAACATCCCGAGAAAGTCCGATACACACGACGTTATCAGCTCTCCTCGCAGAGGCAGTCAAAGGGTCGTCCTCGTGGGGGTTAGACGTTGGACGGGCTGTGGAAGGCACAAAGATGAAATTCTTAGTCGAGACAGAATGCGGGTGCGACGAGAGCCTCTCCGGAATTAAATTTATTCAGGCAGTGCCAATAAGTCGAAAAGTCCGGCTCTGTGCGCTGGATCGCGCTCTCCCCTTCTCCCTTTCATCTCTCTCTCTCTCTCTAGAGCGGCTTATTGTTGCAGGCGCTGTATAGATGTATATATAGATAGTATCGCCGAAATCCCGGATGCCTTTGGACACTTCGACAAGCGGCGGAACTAATTTTAAAGAGAATTTATACATTTCGTTTGTCGGACACGACGATCCGGATCAACAGTTCGGACGATTTAATTGAAATTTGATATTGATCGTGCGTGCGATGATTTTATCCGCGATACGCGATCGTTATAATTCTCGATATACTTCATTTATCAATTTTTCTCTCGCCTCATCTCGAAGATGAATCCGACGCAGTATGTACACAGAGGCGCAGAGATTGAGTAAATTTCAAAGCGGAGTCTGCTGTCCGGTGTAATTTTGACACAATATTTTACCCCAGCTTTGAGCCGCACGTATAATTTCTCTTTATTATCCCATTGTCCCGCGTGTCGGAATCTTTTTCCCGAAATGAACTTTCCGCCGAGCAGCTTAATTATCGCAGTATCTTTATTATCTTACATCCGCCTTACGTATATATATATATATATATATATATATATATATATATATATATATACGGTGTACTCGGCTGCGTCTATGTTCAGCCCAAAGCCAGAGAAGCCGAGAATCAAACAATTTTTTTCCCAGCAAAGAAGACCGACAAGCAGAAAATCCACCTCTAAACATTCGATATCCGCAACAAAAGAGATTTCGTTAAAATCATCGAAATAGGCATATTACAGCGTCGTCTCGTATACACGTATATATATATACCAACAAATTACCCGCAGCGGAGACGCACACACGGGGTCTTGGAAAATCCCGGTATATACGAAAAATGGATGTATCCCCGTGTACATACAAGTATAACGATTCCCGTTACATAATAGAACAGCCAGTGAGAGAGAAAGAGAGAGAGAGAAAAAGCGAGCATTCACCAGCCCGCGGTGAATCTCGAGCTCTAAGAGCCGTAAAGATAATGCGAATTTTTCAGGAAAAATACGTACCGGCATAGCC
Organism: Muscidifurax raptorellus; assembly: GCA_020010945.3. Classification (NCBI taxonomy): domain Eukaryota; kingdom Metazoa; phylum Arthropoda; class Insecta; order Hymenoptera; family Pteromalidae; genus Muscidifurax; species Muscidifurax raptorellus. The sequence continues at coordinate 27,456,164 of CM052081.1, read as the reverse complement.
CCCCCCCTCCTCCTCCCCCGAAACATCTGTTATACATGCATGCCGGAGAATGGAATAACGGATGGGATTGGTCCTGAAGATACACATATTCTGTTTACCTTTACAAGATCCACGCTCCCCAACTCCTCTTCTATTACGGATTTCCCTGTCGACTCGCTGCGTCTCTTTCAGTCTTCTTCCTTCTGTGATGCTGCTTTTCTATCGGGTTGTTTATCCTTTTTTTCCCGACTCCGCCGGTGGAAATGGATTTTGCTCTGATTTGTTCTACAAGTGTGCCAAAATGCGTAAACAATCTCGGCTTTCGTATATGCGTTTGTACGAAATACTCCAAATTGACTTAGATCAGCTAATTGAAAATTCTTTCATCTGCGATACAACGCATTCGGATTTTCGAGAAATTAGCCAAAACTTCGCCTATACTTGCGAGACATTTTTTGCTTCATTAGTTCTCCAGACGATATAGGATGAAAAATAGGAGATCTTGGTCTAAGCTCGAGTTCGAGAATCTTCAGCAAGACGCGAAGAATGTGGGAGAGAAAGAGCTGTCCAGCGAGGGCTGATTAACTCAAGGAAACTCTCGAACTCTCTGTCGAGCGTCCGTTTGTCGGAGGAGGCGAAATTCTTGGTTGTAGAAGCGAATTTCCGGATTGAAATTCGACTTCTTCTCGCACTCGTATTTTTACAACAATATATTAACAAGGTCGAAATCGAGAATTTCCTCATCAGATACACATCCAATGGAGAACAGTCGATAACGTTTCGAATTACGGAGAACATTTGCATTGAAATTGCCGGAAAATGATCGAGTCGAGCCGCTAAAATATTGTGTATAGTTAAATCTACTGTGATGTATGACACCCGGTGCACTGATGCATATGCAAATTGAAAACAACATTCGTTTCACAGCTAGTATACATATATCATGTATTATACGCGGCCGGCGGAGTTTTCGCGGATCCCAGTCTATATAACATTGCGTATGTACGTGTATACGCGGGAATTTAATATGAAGCAATAACTATTGTTTTGTACACTCGTCTATTCGAGCGCTGTATCAATGTATCAACACAATATATAAACGCATTAGCGCGCGCGCTATCTCTCGGTATAATTTTCTTCGGGGAAAAATAATAAATATCTCTGTATATGGAATCCGTTATCGCTAATTAATGTATAGCAATAATTCACGATAAGTGTATCCCATAATAATGAGCCGTTCGCGATAGAGTCTATATAATAATGTAGCATATTATGAGTTTGAAAAGGCTGCTTGGTAGAAATTTAACGTTATACGTGTTAATCAAATTCAGGCATTTATACGGTCATAATCAATGTTGGAATCTTATTAAAAGTATCTATATATAATCGTGATTGAATGTCGGATTGATTCTCTATTTTTGACAATGTAACAACGGCAGCGTAGAGTTTCTGATTAAAACAATTAGCCAATAATTGGCTAAGAAGCATTAATTTTTCTGCCAGGACAATTTAGTAACATAATAAATTAATTACTCAACCCTCCGCTTGACATACGAATACGCAATTGAATTAAACCATATATAACGCATTACACGAATAATTTTGCAACGTAATCACATTCCCGGGCGTTTTAAAATTTCTGCAAAATTCAAGTCACTCCAGCTTCGTCGGAGGAAATAAGAGAAGACGAGGAGGAGGACACATTCGGTAGCGACAGGACAATCGAATTTCGATGGCGCGCTAGGCTAAGCAGAGGGAGAGAGAGAGAGAGAGAGAGAGGCTTGGGCTCGACAATGCCGCAGAGAGAAACAGCGCAGTAGGGCTCGAAATTTGCGTTAATATAACGTACATATTGACTTAAATGGTAAAGGCTATCCTAGCCTGCGCAAGCGCTAACGTTCGAGTGGATTGCAAATAGCGTCCTGTACGTCCTTCCCGTATATGTATATATGTATATATAGTCTCAGGCCGCACCGGCTGCACTTCGACTCGATCCTTCTTGTGTCCTACTTGCTCTCGATATACCTGTATATATACACGCGTTGCCTGTGTATATTGCCCGACACTCCTTCCGGCGCACACCTACTTCTTACTTCCCCCTCTGTCTGTTTTTCTTCCTGCGGTTCTGATGCTTTGTCAGACGATGAATTTTAGGTTGAGGATACGTTGACCTGCTAAAATAACGAAATTCGTGTAAATAGACGGCGTTCTCGGTGCCTTTGTTTTTTTCTAATACTTGTGAATATAATGGTGCATGTATTCAGCATTTAGGTTCCACGAAATACTCGGAATCCTTGGTTTTATCGTCAATTCCACGGCAGTTTTCACTGATATTACTGCAGTAATTCAGTTATATAAAATTATGCTTCTATATATACCCATCATAAATAATGCCCCTGTCATCTGGTTTCCACGCTATAAACAAGATTTACGTAAACTGTAAACCTCCAAATAATATCCAAAAATTTTAGACTCTCACATTATGGATTTTGTCCCTGTAGTTCATAAATTAAAATTTATTCATTTACAAACGATGAATCAGTTATTAGAAATAAAATCAACTTTATTTATATATTCTATTCTACATCCACGTATGATTACAACTATATACCTAACGACAGCATAATCAAGTTCATCGACTCCGTCACGAGTACGACCGACAAAATCCCATCGAAAGCAGCAGGTCATTTACCTATTCAACCCTAGTTCCCCTGTTTACCCTTTCGCTTCTTCTTCTACTTCTACTTCTCCTCGTCCTTTATCCGCTTCTTTCCATAGCCCGGAGTCGTCTCTCCTGGAGCTTCGCTTTCTCATTTCACAGCCGAAGGAGACTTCCGGCGGAAAACTCGGGAACCGTCGCGCGCGCGCGAGGGAATCCACTTCGCGTTTCGCCACAAAAATGTCACTTTGCAAAGTCAATCGAATTCCCTCCTTCCTACCGTTCAAAGGGTCTACAATATGTGTTATATATAGAGGTACTGCGCGCACAACGAGAGCTTCTCTTTCTGCGGTCTTTTTGCCCTGGTCCCTTCCGAGTCCATCTTCTCTGACTTTTTACTCTTATTTCAATATCGCGATTTCGGCCGGAGGGCTGCGCTTGATATTCCTCGTCGGAGCTACTGTGTTTTTCCCTCTGTGATGTGGTATGTCGATTTCGAAGACGCAGTAGGAGAAGCATGTGTTTCCGCTGTACATTTGCTTGGATTTTTGCAGTTTTTGCCTTTGACGTTAAAACGATGAAATGATTTTTCAAAAAGAGCAAACCTTCTCTGGAGTCCGGTCGAGTGCTCGAAATAAAAAGCTTCGAGTTTAGAATTAAAAAGAGAAAATAACGAATAATAATAAAGAAGGTGGGCGGCTGAAAGGGTCGTCGAAACAAAATCGGAAAGTAGTCGGGGGATACAGAGCTGCAACAATCAGCGAATTAAGCCCCAGGGCGCCGAAGGGATAAAACGCGAGCGCACAAACACACAAGTACACACAGAGGGCTCTGTATACTGCGAAAGCAGCTATCGGTTATCGGCCGATTATTAATGTTTTACGCTGATTGATTCGCTGCCGTGGCTTTGCGCAAAAATTGCTTCTCTCTTTCAGTCCACCGTTGTATATACTGTGCGCGTACACACGTCACACGAGCTATAGTATATATCTATCTGTGGCGACAGACGCTCACTCTGTTTGCATATCCAGACTTTGAATCTTGCGATGGGATAATCTGGATCGGACAGCTAAATATCAAGTGAAAAATTGAATCGAATGCGAAAGTGGGTTAATTCCGTTGTATATATACCTATGCTGCGCTGGAAGAATAATTATGTGCCTGCTGCCGGATTATATTATGTTTTTAATTGAATTGTTCGATGTTCGATTTTCCCCATTGAGATTATAGTATTGGAAACGTTGTTTGTCCTGTCATCTCGAATTATATTACCGACCGAACTGTTTTACCGACCGCGCGCTGAATAATCACATTCGTTAATAAACCATGACGAAAAATCGAAAATCACTTGCCTCTTAATAACACCATATTTGAAATCCATACATCAAACCGTTTCACTCGAACAAAGTTTCTCAAAGGAGTTACAACAATTTGCTGCTCCGCCGGTAAATTCCAGACGAGGATTAAACGAACACTTTTAATTGAGCGTAGTATCCCCTCAAGTTTCAGCGTGTGCAGCCAGAAGTTAAATGAACAGCATAAACATTAATATGACTCTCTTTCTCGACGTGGCAATTTTTTTCGCACCCCCCTCGCTCATTGGCCTTTCGACTACTCGAATTTCCATATGCTAGACCGAGCGCTATACATATTGGGACACGTGAGACCGGCCGGAGAAATTTATGGCTCGTTATATGCAGCACTGGAATTTGAGTCCGCTCCAGTATCAAACTTCCAGTGATTTCGTGCAAAATAACCTCTATCTCTCTCTAACGTGAATATTTCCTGTAGCGCGTCGTTATTTGCTTGCTTTCGAGCGGGCAGTGCGAGCATTTTTTTTATCAAGTTTCACGTTTTGCGGAAAAGCGTCGGAAGAGATGAAGCTTCGCAATGGAAAAAATAGTCCGAGATAGAGTGAGAGACGTGTAATAAACGAACGCTATGTGTGTGTGAGTGTTGCGGCCTGCAAGCACAAATGAAACTTTCCGTGAGAATATTGAGTTTGACTGACTGAATTTAAACAAAGCTATACAGATATTTTTATGCAATCAGAGATAATTTCCCGGGTACATCCAAATATTTTCAATATTTCATATTTTTTTCTTCCCCGAACGATGAAGTATATAACCCATACCATGTTGTTCGCTTTCCATGCTGGATTGAAAATAAAACACACATGGGTTCGGAATTCCAGGCAATAACAACAAAAGTTTACTCCGTTATTGAATGGCCTATTCTTTAAAAATTCGCTTATTTCCACGGGCACGGAACTAATAATGCACGATTAATTTCGAATCAATTCGCATCGAGAACAACTATACCATTATGCAGGCATTCCACATTCTATCGTACCTGTACAGAACACAGTAGCTTCGTTCGATGTCTCTGTACACGTCGCTATCTAAGAGGGGACTGCTCATGCGGACAGATAATTACATTAACTACATCTGGCAAGATCAAAGGAGGAAGGCGTACTCCGGCTCATCATTGCATCTAAATGCGCGCTGTTTTGATCTAATTGTCAGAGCGCACACCGCAAGGATCAGCTGTTCCTGCTGCAGCTACAGACAATGTGATTAGATGCCGTGAGCGATCTGTCGCGCACGGGAGCTTACCGATATGACTTCCTTCTATGTATATGCGGATATTTGGGTATGTGTCATTCATTTTATTTAGTATAGGTAATTCACTCGTGGAATCCGTGAAAGTATTTTTCTGTTTCTACTCTCCCGTGAGCGTAAAAATTGTGCTTCTCAAAACTGAAATTTGTCAACGATCCTTCAGCCCGTAGGCAACGTGAGCTCGAAGGAAAATGAGTCGGGGATCGATATAATTTTATCCATCCGCAAGGCCGTATATATAGAAGAAAAAAGGCGCAGCTCACATCAAACATCGTCGCCGCTCGTATAAGGAGCAGAAATGTACGCGTCGTTATCGCGGATCATTTTCTAGCTGAGATAGAGTCGGCCAGTCTATACTCCGTGCGCTCGTAGTCGTATAAGATGACAATAAGGGCACACCCGAACGAAAAACTCGATTCTCTCTCTCTCTCTTTCGTCGAACATCAATAACATTCGTTACCAGCGTCTGGAGCAGCTATATACCTGTATATATAGTCTCTTTCAACACAGCCGAGCTCAGTCTTTTTATTCTCCGTGTTCCTGTGTGTTTGGATACGTGTACGTCGTGCAGCTTATATATACACTCCGGGGGCTATTTTATGACGCACACGGGCTTTTGTGTTGTTGTTATTATTATTATCATTATTATTGTTACACGGCGCGCAAACAGGATGTGAAAAATATCGGCATCTTACGTTAGCATTTTCGCGTTTGCATGCGCGACTCGTACGAAAATTCTTCTATAATGATCCTGTGTGTATCGCACAAAAGTTACGGATAAATTACGATCGAGTTGACAAAATGTAAAAGTTTTCAATGCGTATATGTGGTACGATTGAATTCAGCCATTGAATTAAATTACATCTGCGTAATGGATAATTTAACGAAGTTCACCGACGGCGTTGTTCCTTTGAGGAACTACGCGTGCTATTAAGTAATAGACGTAGAAAAGTAGCTCCGGCATGCTTACAAAGTCTTCTGCCTTCGCGCTTCACTTTTCAGGATTCCGCACGGCTACTTTCTAGTGCTTCCAAAAAAACATTTTCACTGTGCTCGAAGTAGCGCGCAGTTTTCCCTTCTGTTGTGTCGCGCCCACCTTTCACTTTATACAAACGATGTCAGAATATTCGAATGGACGCGATGAAGAAAAAAGTTTCGCAGTGCAACTTTTTCTTCTCTTGAAAAATTACATGCAAATGCCAGTTTCGCAGTAGCTGATATAATATCATAAGCAAGCGGATGTCGCTTTGAGCGAGATTCATATTCGCGACGCAATTATAAAGGATTTCGACGAATCATATTCATTTATGAAGCGCTCAAAATGCGCAAAGGCCGCGCGCGACTTCGGGGGCAACGTAATAATTTCGCCAAAGTGAAAAAGTCATTCCCGGAACTCTTCCTTCCTCTTCATAACACTTTGAAACTCCGGGCCGCATGTCAGATTTTAAATAAAAAGGCAAAAGCGCCCGTAAAAGTGGTCGCCCATATTTTCTAAGCGCTTTACTTTAACGTCGGTAACGATAAAGCGGGAAAATAAAACTGCTCTTCCCCCACCACCGCGACGTTCACGCGTCCCTATAAAAATTTTTTCTCCGCGCCGCTCCCGAATAAAACGTTGGAATTTCGTAAGCGTAATGCACTCGTCGTCCCCGTGACGTCTATGCATATTTATTACTCGCGACGATTCTCCCGAAGGAGCTCGGAGGGGGGAGGGCGGGTGGGTATGCGCGTACGCGCGTGTTTTTTAGCTCATTGGTTGATGGACAACTTATTGGCTATGACAGTGGATATTGACGACGACGCTGGAATTTCATGCTATACTTTCGAGGGTATTAAAGGGATATTCATGCGAGAGTGGGGGGCTTAAATGGACGGGAACTATTTTGTTATTAGTTCGGGGGAATAAAAGGTCGGAAAAAGGACGAGCAATAAAGTTTTTAGGGCCCATTTCAGTTCTTTAAATAAACGACGGCGTATGTGTGCATGGCCTGTAAAAAGTTGTATTTTGCAGTTAAATTATTCGGTAATAAAATATATTCGACGTAATAAAACTTTCCGCGTCGTGATTAAGTATTGCTGTCAAAACGTTTTAAATATCGTACGGATACGAAATTCAACGATTTTTACAACGTTTCACACGTATCTTACTCCGAACTAGTTAAGTTTCTAAATTTTAAAGTTCTTTTAATAATTAGTTGATTTGACGAATATTTGAGTTCTTTTAAATTTCCATGCACGATTGCCATTCCAAAACTGACTATTTTATTGAAATAATTGTTATGATGATTCAAAGTTTTGAGATATAACTCCCAAAAAGGTTCATGAAAATATAAAAACCGTATAAAGCTTCATACCTTAGGACCAGACGGGTTCCATAAACTGCGCAAATAACTCAGCTGAGAGAAACAAAAGACCTACCTTTTTCCGAAATTTCAATCATACCGGAGCTTTTATACTCCCACAATCGTTGGATATAAAAAAACACATTTTTGTCCAGAATTTTATTTTTTCTCGAAAAATAATTTTTGTAATGTATTTACTCCCTTAATAATTTTTTCGAGAATTCCGATATTTGTATGCCCGTCCAAATATAATTCGCCCGATATACGGATAAAAATGAGCAATAACGAATTTTACAAAAATCAAAAATTTACGATAAAACAAAAGCGCGTATCGATAAATCAAAAACAAAATTCCGAATGAAAAAATAGAAAAGTATACATAACGCACCCGGTTATTTTGTGAAAAACAAGTCGCTCGAGCCCGTTTCTAACTGAAAACTCAACTATTACAAAGCTTCCAAGAAGCAAAAATAAATTTCACGCAATATTTCTTTCAGCCAAGCGTCCGGTTTACATACACCTCTCGCGGCCAGGCCACCACACCCTCGTCTTCTCATAAAGAAAAATAAAGGAGTGGGGCTGCTGTCGGAGCGAGAAGAGGAGCGCGTATTTACTGAGAAAACGCCGTTCGCGGATAATGGTTCCTTAAGAGCAATTACTCGGCGAGGAAAAGTCGAGACAAAGTAAACGAGAGCTCTCGGCTCATTCTTTCTCTCTTGCCTTCTCGACTTTCTTCCCCAGCGGCGTAGCTCTCCTTTCTTCTTCCTTTTTTCTTCTTCTTCTTCTTCGTCAATTTCCTATACAACGGCGTCGCGGGTCAGAGAAGGCGACGGGGTTCGGATGGGACCCCGATCCTTCGATTTCTCCATTACGCGAACGCGCGAGCGCGGTAATTCGATTTTTAAAGAAACCTGCAGAGCTTCCCGCCCGCGGATAATGACGTAAAACCCGTATAGGGCGATTACTCGCCGCGATTAAAATCCCTTGCGCGCCGTCGTGGCGTCTTATATAACGCTGCGCTGCTTTCGCGTACCAGCTTCTTTTTCTGCTTCCTTTTTTTCAGAGCGAGAGAGATGGCGCGGGATAATTCGACGGAGGTTGATCTTGAGTGATCAGTTGCCGAGGGATAATCAGATGTATTAGGGACACTTTGCTCTCCTACGGAATCTCGTTGAGGTTTCGCTCATCGAATTTGAGCTATTAGTTTTGCTTTGATTGAATTTCAGCTCGCGGTGCTTCTAACTTTTCGCCCCTTTTTCTTTGGATTTTGAATTTTGTTACAGCACGTTGTTTCGAGCTTAATCACAACTTACCTTTACACAGTAATTACTTTATCCAACTCTCCAAACTCGCTCTGCTCCGCGGGCCTTGTCACTCCATCAGAGGCACCAAGTACCATCGGAAAGTTTCAACGAAGAAGAATTAATCCACACCCCCTCGCAGATGAGTAGCCCGTAACAATAAAGCTCCGAAAAAAGCTCACTACAGGATAACGGCTTCGTTAGGCCGCGCCGTATACGTATAGCCCCGAAATCGCAGCTCTTCAAATCAATTTGGCCGCAGCAGACGACTGTTGTGTTATCGGGGGCGGAGGAAGAAAAATATATCGGCGCGTCGTGCGCGAAATCATCGGCCCCGAGGGAGTATAAACTCCTCTCCCCGGCACGTCTTCATTAGAGTTTTCTCGACTATTCGCTACTGCGCCGGAACTCGGACATCTTCGCCCCGTGGCCTTATTGCCGCAGCTCGTCCCGAAACAACAGAACGTGTTCCACGGATATCTCAGGCGAGGGATGTGTCTAGCTCGAGGATGTTTTCCCGGAGATATACTGGGCTCTATTGGCTGCTGCTACTGCTGTTCTGGTATAGCATATTATATATACATTGTTGTTATTCTTAGGGCTTTGATAATGTTATTATCGGATGTTGATTACTTCGTTTTTGCTTACGATGTCGAGGAGACTTGCGAGTCTGCTGTAGTGTTTTGATTCATATATATATATATATATATATATATGAGGAATTTGTGCTGGCATAAAATGTTTAGTGTTAGTATAACAGTAATCTACTTATGACGAAGATGGACTTGTAAAGTTTTACGTCGGGATTAAGAAAATTGTAAAGAAAGTTACGATTAAAGTTGCTGCCGGAGTAAAAGGGCCATGAAATCGAATGATAAAACATTTTAAGTACGGTTTTGATTTCGAAGGGTACGTTTAGAAGTGAGTTAAATATAGTTCAATATCGTATTACACTTCTTTTCCAGTTGGCGCAGTTTTCTTACTTTTAATCGAAGCACCTTTTCTTAGCAGCAATCCTAGTAAGAATTGCGAAATGCATATAGAAACGTGCAATAAAATGACTGAATTTTAAGATGACTCATAAAGTCCTTGTATATGTATAGTTACATAAAGAATTGTAAAAAGAAAAAAACAACAACAAAATATTACAAAATCTCACAGTTTGCTGCACTACCATATTCACTACTGAAGCTTCTCTTCTCACCAGTACGATATTAATCAATTACACTGTCCAGTATTAAAAAAAACCTGAACGACGCTCACATAATGAGGCAATTTTCAAGACGCATTACCAACCGCACTCACGACAAACTCATCTCAAATTAAACCCTAAGCCCGCGTTCATAATAGTACAGGCGTGACTCAAACGAAATAGTAAAAACAACAACCAACCGAGTCCCGCCCGACAATTTCGCGCCAGAGTGTCTTTAGCGAGAACAAAAAAAAATTGCCGGTCGCGGCAGCTCGTAAAACCTCCGCCCCGCAGTTCTTTATGATTTTTTTTTCGAGACACGACACTACAGCCGGCAGCCAAGAGTAGTAGCTCGAAAAACGAGCTAAGCCGCCGAGAGAAACGAGGAGCAGAAGGGAGATTGAACAAGAAAAATACTTCCTTCTCGGGAAATTTCAATATCCTGCCGTCACCGTCCTTATACACCCTCTTCTTCTTACCTTGCACCAGTGCGCCTCTTTGTCCCCGTTTTTTTCTTCTTCCTCTTCTCCTGCGCTCCTGATCCTCCTCCGCTTCAAACTAGAGGAGTACGGTAGTCTACGGCGTATACAGGGCCTAAATATATTCCCCCGCGCGAGTTTAACTCGTTCTCTTTTTCCTCGTAGCTCGACTCTATCCGTTTTTTTACAATAGAACGAGCTAGAGAGAGAACGGCGAATCCTAATTTTCCGCGTTGATCGGTTTCCTATTCGTTAGAATGAGCCGCGCCGCCGATGATTGCCTGCGAGCCCACGTATCCGGAACTGATTGACTTCGTTAAAAAGAGGGGAAATAGAGAGACCGGTTCTGTAGTGAAAATTTTGATGAAAATTTCGAGCGGGAAATTCCATTATTTTAACCTGCTAATCGAATTTCTTACACGAGAGCGTACGGCGCTCGTGTATTGTGTGTTTATTTGTGCGTGAAATTTTTTTTCTTCGGCTGACTGTACACGTACCTGCGCTACTCGCCGCGTGAAAGGAAACGTAACAAGCTCCATTTGAAAAATATATAACGAGCCTGAAGACACGCCGTCGATTGATGTATATATTTAAAAACGTATGTATATATATATCAAAAGCCAGGCGCTATCGAAGGCGCAAGCTCTCCTTTTGCCGTCGCTAATGATGTAGAATCTCGTCGATCGATCAAACTCCAATGTCTCGTATAAATGCCCTATTCGTCTTTTATGCTCCGAGAGCTTGCGCACTTTTCCAGTCCTCTTTTGCCACTCTCTCTCTCTCCCTCTCCCTGTTGATTCTTTTTCAGTCTTTGACGACCAACACTTGACGTTCGTTTCCCGCCATTATTTCCTTTCATCCCGAGGCGCGGTATATAATTTATAAAAGGAACGTTACCTCCTATTTTAATATATGCAACAAACCCAATCTCGCATACAGAGTCGCACCACTGCATTCTCCCATACACGTATACATAATATCGAAAGTAAAATCGATCGTACACGCGTCGGGTTCATTCACGACTCCTTGATGACGCCGTGGAAATTAATCAAGCACACCGGGAGCTTTTCATTCGGCCAATGTAATAATGCGCGCTGATCCGCACCTCTGTCACGCATCAGTCCACTGTGTCGATATACATATATATATATATGTTGTATGACTCTGATTCTAATGCGTCTGCCTAAGTATACCGTCACGAGGCTTCTGCAGCCGAATGACGGCGGACGCGCGCGGTTCCCTTTGATATAATTCTAGCCGGCAAGAGCCTTTAATAAAGTCCATGTACAGCGAGTGCGCGTATCTAATATGTGTGATTCTATGTATAGATCTTACTGAGAGACGGCGTGTATGAGGAATCCCGCGGAAAAAATGTAGCTGCGGAGGATAGTAATGTAAACTATTTTATGCAACCCCGAATTTGTGCAGCCTGATGTGACATGATTATCTACGCAAATTAACCTTTTTTGTATGAGTTCAAAATCAGAAGATTTGCTTGGTATACGTATTTTCTCCAGTAACAAAAATTATTCCAGCAGCGTGTCTTGAAATTTGTCATTGACTCGTTTTTAGCCTCTAATGTAAGATGCTGCCTTTTTGCAGAATTCTCCACACCTCCTGTGAATTTCTGCGCGAAGAGGAATATTTCTGTTAATTACTTGAGGTGAGAATCTGATATTACATACGCATATATTCGAAATTGAGTGTAATAGGGGATGTATTGGGGTTGTGTACCCACACATAAGTGTACGACCGTGACGGAGACCGGTTGATTACATGGTAATGATTTAACTACAGTTAATATCCGCTGTCAGATTGGCTCGTGATTGTCAGTCTAAGTAGCTTTACCGATAAAGTTCGATTGTAATTGTCGATTGTGTGCTGTTGATTACGTTCGCGTGTACGTACTGTTATACTTATAACCGAAAAGCTCATCCTACGATCTGCCTCTAAACCAATCTAAAAGCAAGTAGTCACAGTCAACGTGCGGTAAGACCCTAAGAAAATCATCGATTCCCTTTTTGAAAAAAGAAACTCCACATAATTCCACACGGATACGAAGAACCTTACGCAACGGTGTCAAGAGTCTCCTGACGCGCGCGGTTATTTTAAAGCTCGAGTTCCGTCGAGGACGCGATACAGAGCGAGAAAATACGAGGAGGAGGAGACTATACCTTGGCAACGTCGCTGGGAACAGTCTTCTCATTACACGGCCTGTTAAGTTTTCAACGAGGCTTGGCGCGCAAAGCTAAAACTCTCCTAAAGAGTGATTTATACCGGCGGGAGAGAAGCCACTACTGCAGCGGCGCAGCCACTGCCGAATGAACGAGGACACAGAACGAGCTGGAGAATGGAACGAGAGAAAGAACGGCTGAGGTGGAGAGTAAATAAGGAGGAGAGAGAGGGGACTGCTTCGAGAGATGTGGTTGACGATTTTTTCTTTATTTTTGCTTTATCGCTTGGACAATACTGTTATATTTATTATTATTAATATTATACACACTGAACAATTTTTAGATCAATGCTCATCTTGGAACGAAATGCGCTTGCGGTAACTTTTACTATTCAACATAACGTTACCATAATTTGTATTGTTATTTTATGTTATATTATTTTATTTATACTCACTGATTGAAATAATAACCAATTATTATATCTCTGTAGGCTTTTCGGCAAAACGACTACATATTTTGTGTTGTCGAGATATTTTAATGTTTGAATTGATACGTAAAATCGTAGCACGCGCAATACTGCGCTTACTATATTATGAACTACCTTTCGAACCATTACACAGGGTACAGTGAAGAAATGACGTTCGGTTAAGTCGTTATGCCGGGAACATTTTCCATATACTCTAAATCATACGTCTTGGTGTTGGGACACTTCGATGTCAAAAAAGTCGTTTTGCAAATTATCAACAAATGGAGTTAAGTCACTATGCGTTGGCTGTCGGACCATATAGAAGTCAGCTTGTTATAATTATACAATATTTAGATGAAAAAAGACGGTCAATTAAGTAAAACATGAAGAAAACTTAACTTCAAAAAATATGTAGTCAAATCGAATCGGTTTTGCCTCGAATGTACATGTATTTATCCAAATCCAACAAAGCTAACGTTCTAAAAATTGTCCCTATAAATAAAAATTATGTCATTCCGTATTTTCGATCACAGGCTTTCTTTTATTACACATTTTACTCAGTACACTTGTTACAAAAAATCTATCGTTACAGACGTTTTTACAGAAGATGACATCGTCGTCGTCGAGCGAAGTAATTTTCATTGCAGAGATCGACCAGGCAAACTACGTGTATTCTCAAGCAATAACAGCGCGTATGTGTGTTAATTCCCCAAGAATACGCGTCGCCAACCTGGTCTCCGAAGTATTTTTCCAGCACTTTTCTTCATCTTCCGAATGACCTGCGATTACTCTGTTTTTCATTGGTCGAAACGCTTCCTGGAGCTCCGTTTCCACAAACAGCTTGATTAGCAGTCTTGATTTCGCCGCGCACAGAATGATACACAAAAGCGAATGATACATAGCATAAGAGCCTGAAAATATAACGTGATTGCGCTAAACATACCAGAAATGATTATATAAGTATTTTGTACATGAAAAACATTATTATCGTTGCCACAGCTCAACAAGCTCTTTGAAAAAACGCGAGGCATACACCCGTCGTGATACGCGTTTTCTCCTCTCTGTGTCTCGGCTCTTTCGGCGCACTTATATCGCTCCTGCGCTCGTCTATATAGGATATAAGAGGGGTGTCGAACAGCCATATTCCATTAGTTTGACGCTCAATACCGCCACGCATGCGAACGTATAAACTCTTGTGTTCCTAAAACGCCGGAGAAAACGGACGAAATTTAATCAAACAAACACGCGGCTTCCCAGTCTCGAATCAATTATATTTCGAGAAAAACATTTTTACGTTATTGTATCGCTGAAAAATTGAATTACGAATAGAATGTATTCGTTCCGAAAACCGCGAAAAAAATTCACAACGGTATATATATATATATATATATATATATATAGCGTATAAGCGATCCGAAAGTCTGACGCGGAGGAATGCGGCAACCGGTGTAATTTCAGACGCTTGGGAAAACAGCGCGCGGAAACGGAATTAATTGGCCGCGTGGATTCCGCCGAGAGTTTTCGTCCTGATAGAAAAGCGGGAGGCGCAGATATGATTACTTCTCTTGGCGTTCTGCGAACGAATTTTTTAAATGCCGCAACTTGCGCGAAAACTCAACCGATGTATAAACGTAACCGCGTGTGCGATACACTAAAAAGAATGATACAAATACGGGTAGTTTTCAATCATCAATTAAAACACGCGGAAGAAGAATATAGTCTCGAAAATTTGCATCGCCGGCAATCTCTTTCACGGTAACAGAAAAAGAGAAAAAAATATTCAATCGGCCTCTCCTTTCTCTCCCATCGATATGGCAGCTACAAGCTGCTCCCTGCTACTACTGGCAGCGAAAAAATCTTGCGCAAAAGTTTTCCAATTTATCATCGTTAAGAACTCCAGCCGCTACACCTTGAATCGACTCTCTCTCGCTCTACCCTTCCCAATCTCAGTCCGAATACGGTTAACGATGGAGTGGAGTGAGCCGCCGCGAGTCGAGCAACGAAATTTCCGCCGCGGGGAACGTCGTTACGACCTCGTTTCTTCATTCTTCCTTTTTTTTTACTTCCGTTCTATTTTCACCGAGCCGCTCGGCGTTTTATTTATTTTTTTGCCCGCCGCCTGTCTCGCGTCTACTCTTTTTTTTGTTTGGAGGACTGCACGGCGGGCATCATTAATCCCGAAAATGGACGATGAAGGAGAGAGCTTCACCTCGGCTTTGACGGAAAGACAAATTTGTGCTTGCAAATTCGGTGTGGATTTTTTCTTAGAATTTATTGTAAAAATCTGAAGGAAAAAACGAACTCTGCTGTAGAGATTTGAAGGAGAAATATATATAAATCGTATTGAATGTCCGTAATTAGTTGGATATATATATATATATACTGTTACTCATTGGCGCCATCAGTTCTCGGGTTTCTCTGTGCCACTGGGGGATCGAGGAAATTACAGCCGAGGCGGGAGAGAAAGAGAAAATGACGCGATGGAAAAGAGAGTGTAATTGACAATCGGGCCGGTATATACACATCGGGAGAAAGCGAGATTTCTCTTAGTTGGATTAAGCTGGATTGCATAATTACACGCCGAGCTATACATTATATACAAGCTCTTTTCGCTATTTGTCTTGTTAATTTGCTTACCGATCGACGCCCGAGTAATTGCGCCTGTTATCGATTTCTCAAACAATTTTTCAATTTACGCAGTAAAAGCATCAAACGACTACATTACGTGGAATTTTCTAGCCCGCAGAAAATCCAATTGTCAAACCGGTGGAAGCCGAAAGCTGGAGAAGTGAAAGATGAAGCTGGGCTAAAAGTAGACAGACTAGAGCGTCGCCAAGGAAGAAGAAGAAGAAGAAGAAGGATAAAGAGAAGCGAGAGAAGAGGAGGAGAGACAGCAGGTGGGCGGACGGACTGACGGATGGCGGATTCCCGACAAATGGATTAAGCGCAAATTGCTAAACTCTGTTTAATTTGGCCAAATGAATTTTGTTCCGGCGCCCTAACTGTGCGCGCGGACCACCTCTCTCTGCGCCGCAGTAGGTATCCCGCGTGTATATATACACTGAAAACTTTTCAGCGAAATCTTGTTTCCCCTACACGCGTCGGTCGTTCGAAAATCGCTCTAATAAACCAGACGCACCTTTTTTTTCGTCTCCCCTCTCGGAAATCCCGTTGTTTAACTTGGCGGGATTCTTTATTCTCCGAAATCCTGCCGCGCGGTCAATCGAACGGAACGACAACGGACTCGAAACAAACAAGCGAACGAAAAAAAAAATCCCCTCGCAGAATTTGTGTTTCGAGTTATTTCGTCGGACGAAACTGGGCTAAACTCCTCGACGGCCGAAATTCCGTACAGAATCGCGAAATCACGGCTATCTCTCGAGCGGCTGCCCTTTGACGGCGTAATTGTATCACCCACACACACACACACACGCGCCCGCGCGCGCGTACACGTCGAATTCGACGGCGCGGCATCGTGTCGGGAATAATTTTCTGCGAATCCGATCTCAATGATGCAAAGAGAGAAGAGGATTCCGGATGCGAGGCGCGTCGAGCTTCGGCTCTGTACGTGCGCGCCGTCGACGCGGTGTGTATATATATATATATAGTCTCTGTGCATTATGCAGCCGAGAGCTTGCTCCAGGCCGGAAATAGCGAGAGGCTGGATATCTGTCTCTCTGTACTGATGAGACTGTGATATCTGCCCTTTATGACGCTATATACATACACCTGCTGCTGTATACGCCTTATTAAAGTTTCTATATACACTTTCGATGACGATGACGGCGATACACCGTCAACGTTATTATATATATTTTTTGAATCGCAAGCTTTTCCCGCGCGCGCGCTCGCCGGGTTATTTGAAAAAGTGTAGCATAATACTTATATATATATATATACATAACACTCGGGCTTTCAGACACAGAAGCATTTGCATCGCGGTCACGTGCGCGACCGCGTAATATTCCACGCGATATATACTCTCTATAGGTCGTCGTGAATGGCGCTTTAATGACGCAGAGCCGGCGCGCGTTGAAGCCGTCAATTAATTCCGCAATTGACACTCTTTACGGATGCGATACACGCGCTTTGTTTCTCCGCGCTGTCTTCTCCTCGTTTTTTTTCCCAGACTCGGAAAAATACATCGACCTTTTCCTCGAAACGTTCCACACTGCTTTTATACAATGTATTATAAGCACGCGTGAATAAACGTCAAAAGCTCAGCTCGGCCAATATGTTTCGCGATATATATATATGTATATAGCACAGGTTCGCGCGCATCTTGAAATTCGGGCGTACGAGTGAAACAGTACATCGCGCAAGTTCGTTACATTCGAGTGACACTTATCTAGTTACGCGGGAAATACGCCCTGCACACATCCTCTCCTGCCTCGAGGAAGTATCCGCGTCGACTCGATAAAACTACCCCCTTCGCGCGAAGTAATGTAATTCAGTCTAGTCGAGGGTGCGCGGCTCCGTTGGCAGCAGCAGTTCCGTCCAGAAACCGAGGGAATGAGCAAAGGGAATCCAGTGGAAATTGATGAACTCGGGATCATAGGGGCAGCAGCAGCCGTATTGTCTAGAGCGACGAGGAGAGATGTGTAAGGCGATCAGAACTGATGAAAGTGGGCGTATAGTGGTATATGGTAGAAGAGAGAGAGAGAGAGAGAGAGAGAGAGACACGGGAATTTTGCGGATGGGGTGTACATATATATATTGTATTGTGTTTTCGGGGGGATTTCGCGTGTGCGGTGAGAGAAAGAGAGATTTAAGGAGGGAAAGTGTTAATTGGATCATCGGGGGTAGGATTTTCTTTAATTTTCGATCCATCTTTCTTTTTCTCTGGAATACGGAAGAGATTATCACCCACACACACAAACTCTTTCATTCATTTCTTGCGCGACGACTTTACCGCAGCCCTACCAACTTTCACGGCGCCGCAAGAAGCTTCCGAAGATCGACATGCGCTCACTATACGTCGGTACGAAATAGACGCGAACTTCCACGAAGCATAAGATACACACCGCCGTGTCCGTTAGTTAACCAAGTCCAGTCTCAAAATTCGATAGCCAATATACATTATCTATATATATATATACCTACACCGTTGTCGAATCTCGTAGTTCACGTATATAGAGGGAAGTTGTACATTGCGGCGCACAACGAAGCGTTTGTGTGGGTTCACCTTCATCTCTCCACAGCTTTCCACGAAGTATATATATAGAGAGTAAGAGAGAGTGAGAGAGAGAGAGGGAGAGAGACATCGTCGTCGCGGCGGAGCAGGATATTGCAAACGATAGGATCAGCGCCAGGCGGAAACAAAGCCGAGCACTTAGCGGCAAATTAGTGATAGATGGGGGTATAGCACTATACACTACACTGTCGCTCTTCATTAGTCGTCGGGGCCTCGACCGCAGTGTGTATGTATGTATGTATGTATGTATGTATGTATATATAGACACTGCGTTCGAGGATCTCCTACTACGAACCGCAGACCTCAAGTGTATATACATGCGTACGATGACTTCTCCTCCTCGAGATAAAAATCATCCGCGTCTTCGAGTGCGTGTGTAATATATATATATACGGCGAAAATTGCAGACAGCTGAGCACAGTGTACCCGTATAATATATATGACGGATTCATCGAGTGCGTACTATTATTATATATAGAGAGGGAAATTCAACGCAGAGAGAAAAGAAGCATATGCCTTGTACAACAGACTCCATTGTCGGGGCTTATTGAGTACCTGCCAATAGCCCCCTCCCCCCCGCCCGAATTCAATTTGACTGGCGAACCATGAGCATTATTAAATATATACAGCGCGTGCAGTACGACCGGGGCTTCCCTCGCTAGCTTCTTTCTCATCTCGGCTTTGACTCCATTGAGAAATATTCTCCATATATAAATATATATATAGAAAGAGATATATTTTCAATATTAACACAGCCGAGCGATACTTTTACGCCTCGGATTCCTATGTACGCGTGCCATCGTCGTGATTTGGCATACAGACGCGCGATTGTATATATATATGTGCGAATGCGCCCCGAGGATTATAAAGCCGCGGGATTATGCGTATGCATATACTATATATGTATAATACACGCGAGCGAGTGTTATAATCGTCGCGGGCCGACGCGCTTATTTTACGTCCGAGCGCGAGACGGATGATTTAGCTGGCGAATAACGCGATGAGCACGAAATTCGAGTTATGCGTGTGTTTCGCGCCACTGCAGCGGTATTAAGTGTAAGAGGATTAGAGGTAAGTGCAAAGGTATAACTCGCGCCAGTAGGTTATTATTTCGGGATTTCTACACGTGCGTTGAAAATTTTTCTTTTTCTCACGCGCGAGCGTTGTTCTCTCCGCGATTTTTGTTTTTCAAGCGAGCTTCCTCGAGCTAACGCACGTTTGCTACCTGTTATTCCCTACTTAGCCGCGACGCCCGTATACACAAGCTCGTAATTCGGCCCTGTTTCTATGATTTAATATGCCCGTAAGCTCATTATCAGAGTCCTAATGGACTGCACTACCCCGTGGCTATTAGTGTAATCTTTTGCCTGTGAAAAAGCGCTCATTAATGTTCTGGAGATCTCTACCTTGTTGTTATTGTTATCATTGCATAAATATACGAAAATTAGCCAATCGTCGCGTGTATCTATATGCAGCTCGGCGACGATCGTTCAGAAGCTCGAAAGAAAGCTGGATAAATAGTCAAAGCTTTTAAGACGCCATTATGCCTTATTTCCCGGCGGGATATTTTGTTTCGGGCGCAGCAGAATGTATACTTATATATATATATATATATATATATATAGCCAGACGCGCGAATGAGAAAGCCTCGCGAGACAAAGCGGTCTACGAGAGCGCAGGTGAGCTTGCGCTTCTTAAGCTTTTTTCTTTTTTTTCTTTTTTTGTTATACGTTGCCGAGACGATGCTTGTTTCGCGGTTTAATATAAAGTGACGAAATTCTCAACGTTGTCCGACTAATTATCGACTGTTCTACTCGACTGTGAATAATTAGACGAGCATATCGAGCGAAGATCAGGAGAGAATTCTCGAAGAAAGTTCGAGCCTACATGCGGAATTCAAGCGACGGCGGCGTTTTAAAGTTTCCCAATTCAAGGCAATGAATTCGAGGGTAATCTTTTAAAGGCTATATATATATACATGTATATATACGCAGACGAGAGAGATGAAGAAAGGACGAAGAGAGAGAGAGAGAGAGAGAGAGAGAGAGAGAGAGAGAGAGAGAGAGAGAGAGAGAGAGAGAGAGAGAGAGAGAGAGTGAGGTCGGGGCTATATGGTAGATTTGCATAACAAAACGCGCAATTAATAAAGTTCCGCGCGCAGCGCCGCACCCCCCGACAAAAGAGCATTTCGTCCTTTCATCGCTATATATACATCGCAGCGAGCGAGCAGCGTGACCCCGCGGGGCTAAATAAGTCAGACTTTGTGAGGAATCCCGCAAGGCAAAACTTGGCAATCTTTGCCGCCGCGCTGTTTTTCTTTTCTTTTTTTTTTTGCTCTCTCGTAGGGAAAATGCGTCGCGTATACTTTTAATATTTCCGTAGATTCGCTTTGCTGTCCGAGAGCGAGGCAAATCTTCGTCGACGCGGGGATAACGAAAAGGACGATCCGATCGATCGACGCAGTGGCTTTTCTCTCTATAGGCGCAGTGATTTAATATTCGCGCGTTATCGTGTTTGATTAAAAAAATTTTTTAATACACAGCTTTCCTGGAAACACTGCGTGTTAATTAAATGCCCTCCGGTGTGCGTGCATAAGTCAAAGGTTAATATATAGTCAACTCCGGATTTTCCATACACTCGCGAAAAACAGCTTCGAAAACATTTGCGCGGAAAAGGAGCATATGAAAATTCCCATATATATATATATATTTTATTTTTCATCCAAAAAGCTCTCGCAAGCGCGTTACATAATTAATTCCCGGGGCACGCGCAGGACGCGAAAAAAAGAAACAAAATTCCAGTAGCGCAGAGAGGTCGGAAAATAAAGCAGCTTTGACATCGCAGTGCATTAAAAAGGAGCGAGCCGCGGTGGCGCCGCTTAGAAATTTTCATTTCTCCGGAATTCGACGGAGACTCGCTCGCTCTCTCTCTCTCTTCGCCATTACAAAGCGACGCGGACGCCCCTCTCGCGGCGCCGCAGTAAACTCCCGGCGCCTTTGTTTCGTGGATTTCGCGCGAGCACAAGTCGCATATTATTAAATTCCAGGTACGCGCCACCGCTGACTCGATTTTTCGCTCGCCGGAGAAAGAATGAAAGAAGTGGATTTCGCGCCTTCGAGGAGTCCTGTGAATTCTTTTCTGGATTGAGTGCGCTTTGAGCTTGACTTTGCTATTTTCTTCTTTTTTTTACGTGGGGTTATCGAGCTTATGCGAAAATTTCTCGTAACGTGTAGGCGAACTCAACGGATATACAGAATGACAATTGTAAGGGAATCCGTTGATTGTCGAAGGAAAGCTCGTTAGTCAAAAGGGCTTTGTCTGCCAATTAATGGATCCTTTAACTTTGCACTTTTGTCAGTGTGATTATAAGAGTAATCGTCAGATGCTCATTGTTATTAAACAAAGCTGAATTTTCATTGAGATATAAGTGTAATCGCGATGCTTATTCTTGCTTATCTAGATTCTTTTACAAATTAACGAAAGTCTATACTATACTATACTATACTCACGAATCGCTCCATCGAAGTAATCGTCCCAACGTGTACCCTGAAAATAGAGAAAAGCTCTACACTTCGTTTATACGATTCTCCAGCTCGCACTCGAAAGCTATTATAAAAACATATCGAATTATACAAAATAATTGACATCCCAAAGCCAGCAGCTCCTGCCAAGCTCATCATCTCCCTGATAAAAAGCCATATACACCGCCATAAAGCTCAATCTGAATATGCAAACGAGAGCCGCGATCGTTATTTTCCCGCGTTACAACAGCCGAATCTCGCGTGTTACGTACGCGCC
Source organism: Muscidifurax raptorellus (assembly GCA_020010945.3). Taxonomy (NCBI): domain Eukaryota; kingdom Metazoa; phylum Arthropoda; class Insecta; order Hymenoptera; family Pteromalidae; genus Muscidifurax; species Muscidifurax raptorellus. Next base: position 27,433,959 of record CM052081.1, on the reverse strand, counting down.
GGGCAAATTCGACAGAGCATTATTTATCAAGCAGCGCGAGTTCCGCAAGCACAAACTCCTCGCGGTGTGGGTAAACAGTCTCGAAGTACACCGGAAGAAGAAGCCACGGTGACGTCTGCTTAACATTGCAGACTCGCGCCGGGAGAGCTAACTTCATGCATACTTATGTTGAGGAAAGAGAGAGAGAGAGAGAGAGAGACGCAACTTTCTTTTTCAGTAGCTATATGTAGTATATATATATACTGCCAAGTTAAATCAGCTGCGCGGACTGATGATGAGGAGGATTTTTAGGCATGGCTTTTCGGCCCCAGGAATTTTCATCGGATCTTATAGTTGCTGAATTTTATTATAGAGCAGCAGCCGCGCGAGAGACCAGGGAATTGCGGATGGAATTATTCATTGGCAGATATATATATATATATATATATATATATATACTGGCGCCACGCGACGAAGGAAAGTTTCGCGTCTTTTGCGCGCGAATTTTTTTTTTTCGTCGACGGATTGCTTTTTCTATATATATATATATATGTGTGTGTGTGTGTGTGCGCGTGTTCCTATACGTATACATACCACCGGAGTTTAATGAGAATTTTCAGCTTTTACGACTGCGGCTGTTAAAAAATCGTTCGCTCGTATATTTTTTTCGGTGTAATAATCGTAAAAAAAAGTACGCATCGGAAAGACAATCCGAACTAATAAATATATTTCATACCGCGCGCGCATGTTTTAATTCGAAAATTCGAAAAAAACTTTCAGCTCCACGCCGAACTCTCTATATTGATTTACAAGGGTATAAATTTTCGCAAAGCCTCGTATATATTCCGTGCAACACGATGAATGCTACAAACGAAAAGTATACACCTAAAATATATATACACTCGCGCGCGCGCGTCGAATCCATAATCCACGATAGTAGACGCTTTCGAAAAAAAAGATACTCTTCTCGTCAAGTTTCATACGACGTTACGAGCCATCGCTGTCAGGTTAAAGCGCGTAATAAAAAGGACTGCAAGATTTCAGCAATATATATATATACACGCGCTGCCGTTTGATGACGCAATCGATCACCCGGACTGTCAGGCTTGCGCGTATAGAAAGACGCGAGCGTTTGTGTTCTTTTTTTTAAAAGACCGCACAAGAGAGGAGAGTATAGGCGAAATGGACATGTGGGGATCGATCACAAGTTTATTTCCGAGAGATGTGTATGTGCGTGTTGACGACTTCGAAAATCACGTGTTTCGATATCGAGCTTTTATCGAAAAAAATGGCTGCGTTCAATTATAACGCCGTTAATTATATGGTCGTACGTATATGTTATTCATATTAGACACTTTTTACTATATTCTTTCCTGGCGTGTATATACAGACCGAGAACACAATAGCTCGTCAGCGCGGGCTTCTCCATTAATAGGGTTCCAGGCTTCCTCGCAGAAAAGTACACACACGCTTCGAGCGAATAAAGGGATACATTATTAAAATAGTCGGCCGCGCGCATCTTTATTGGACCGCGCGAGCGCCGGGATTGCCGCAATTTTTCTGTGTTTTGTTTGTGCCTCGACTCTTCCTTTCTTCTTCGCGCCGAGACGCATTTGCATTGTTAAAGCGCTCGTATGTCTTCTTCCGAGCGCGACAGTACAATTCTTACTTTAAATTCTATGCAATATACACGGCTAATAAATTCGATACACACGCGGTTGATCTATACGGTGTGCACTGCGGAATTAATTCGAGAAATACGCGCAGAGTAGAGCTGTAACCGAATATAACGGTATAGATCGATTTTGAATTCGTTGAAACAGGATGACGCGCCGGCGGTTCCCCGAGACAATTAGCAAAATATACAACTTTTATTCTCAAGCATGTCGTATCGTTCGATTTACTGTGTACACGCCCCCGTGTCGTATTGCGTTACACACATGCACGAACCGCGCGTGTAACCGTCGTCCGTTAAATCCGAAGCCGCGACGCATATAGTTCGAATTACTCGTGTTCAAATCCGTTATTTACAAAAAGTAAAAATCGCTGGTGGCTTATGTGTACCAACGGAAATTGCATAAAACTCGGTCACAGAGAAGATTCTTTTCTCTTGTCGTCTAAAAATTCACTGCAACGCGATATCTCGAATTTTTCAGGCGAAGCTCATTGCGTATTTATATAGACGAGGAAAGTTCAAGCAAGAGAAATGCCGAGTCATTTAACACCGGGGCGTCGTCACGTCGGATTTGTATATTTTTTACTCGACGCAATCTCTTTCAGTCGGACTGAATTTATGCGCTCAATTTCGTGTATCTCATATTTTCACTCGTCCACGTATACATCCGTGTGTATTATATTCAAAGCCAAACTTGCTTGATTTTTTCATCGCAGCCTATGCGCTCAGAAAGCGTCGCCGAAAGAAACGAGTTCAACAGCCATTACTCCCTTAGCCCAGAGGGCGCGGCCTATAGCTACTAATCTGCATAAATCGCCGCGCGGCGTTGCGTGGGCTAACTACTACTGCGCAAGCTTACATCTTTATGACGGCGATAAAGTGCCCCGGCTCGGAGCTTCCGGTTACAAATGACTACCGCGCGCTCTGTATGTGTGTGTGTGTGTGGGGGGGGGGATACAGTGAAAACCATCGGTGCTGTGCACTTTTTCGAGTACGCTGTAACAATACTATGATGTGTCATCGTTGATGGAAACGTTTATATAGAGGAGAGAGTCGCGCGTAAATTTCACCCGCGAAGATCGCGGATAATAATTGTTATTAAACACGGCCGCCTATTACTGGCGGCGTTCCCCTCCGTCGGGCTGGATTTATGAGCGGTTCCGAAACGAGCGCTTGATGAATTTCTTTTAGGGCGATTGCCCGCGCTCGTAAAAGCTGCTATCCTGAAGAGATTTATTGAAAAGCGCTCGCTGTGCATATGACGCGCATATATATATATATATATATATATATATATATATATATATATATACACATACATATGCGCGTCATTTAGCTGATGAGAGCGTTTCGTATTAATTGGATATCGCGAGCTTTCGTGTCAGTAGTGCGAATCGGTTTTGTGCCAGACGCGACGGTGCGTAAAGCTGCTGCTAATTTTTCTGCAATATATCATGACTGATATATGTATGTATATATATATGTGTATTATTGCCAGAACCGACGCTGGGTCGCGTATAATTAATGGAACTTCGGCGCTCGAACATATATATATCGCCCTGTGAAATTATCTCAAGCAAAACCTCAAATATTAATTACTCGTCATTATATGCGAGATGACGCTGCGTTCATAATTTATATTGCGGATTATAATAATCTAGTTTTGTGTCTCCGTCGAAACAAAGTAAAGCCGCGTTATGAGCGTGTGCACCTGCGATGCGGATTATTTTTACATCAGAGTAGTATAAAGCAACGTGATTTCAATTTGAACGAGGGACACGTGGTCATTAAAATCGCGAAACGCAAAATATCGAAATTCGATACTCGCTTCTTTTGATTTCGTTCCCAAACATTATCACGTTCATCATCGGATATTTTATTTCCGAAAAAATTCACGGTATATATCACGTGGGAGATTTTCCACATGCGATGCGAGCTTTCGATTAGTGCGTTAAGGAAATGCATATTGATATAATATAACGCGCGTCGATCCGATTTACCTCTGCCTTTTACGATTTACCTGCATTGCCGATCGGATGAAAGTTTTTGCAGGTATTTTTGATTTTGTTATAACGACCCGTTAAAAGCTTACAAAACTGTCTAGTTCACATTATAAATAACATTGTCAAGCTCGAGCTTTCAAATTCAATTGGCGGGAGTTTGAAATTTCAACTCTAATGAATTGAATTTATCGCGCATCGCGCATATAATTACGAAAATATATAGCAATAACATCGCTTCATAATTCAATCGTCAAATATAATAATCCCAAGTGCCTTTCGTCGCCTATTCTGTTTGTTCGACGCTCTAATATCAAATTGAAACGACGATCAGCGATTATAACCAGGCATAGAGAAAATACAAATTAAACTCGTCGTAATAATAATAATAACGTGATTAATATATATATATATATATATATATATATATATATACACTCCATATATAATTATAATCCTTAATTAATTAGCATCAGCGGGTACGGATCTCCCAAACTTTTTTCTTTCGACGACGTTCCCACATTTAATTAATTCCTGCACAACAGCTCGATAATACAGTATACGGACACAGAAAAGAAGCATATAATAGTTTTCATCAAACGCTCGCGTCGCGTTGATCGATATTCCCGCGCGTAACTCGACACTCGATTTATTACGCAAGATAAGTAAAAATACGAGGAAGAAGAAAAACACGAATCCCTCTCGAGCACGAGGCGGAGGAGGCGCTGCAGGAATCGTATTTCTTCGCGTTCGTTACGTCCGCCGCGCGAAAGCTTACGTATATATAATTCGAGTGTCGCGCGCGAAAGTCGAGGCGAAAGATTACAAGGGAAATATCTTGCTTATTTAAAGTACACAGCTGCGCATTCAAAGCCGGGATTCCCGAGGGGCCTGTTTCCATGAAACGTAGCGTCGCGACGAACAAAGAGCCAGAAGAGTCCGAGTCGAGCAATCATCTTCGATTTCAATCATCTTTCGTTCAGTTCGACTACTACTACTACTACTACTACTACTATTACTACTACTACTACTACTACTACTACTACTACTACTACTACTACGACGACGAAGAAGACGGCGATGGGAAGAATATAAGGCAGCAGCTGAGGGAATCGAATGTATACAAAGAAGACGGAAAGCTCGATATAAACACAAGGAGCGAATACGGGTTATGAGGAAAGGTTTAACGGTTTAAGGAAGAATTGCCTCTTGCATTAAATATTCCACAACAGGCCACGTCGGTGAGTTACTCGAAAAGTTATTTGGCTTTGTATATACATCTGAAAATTGACAAATATATTTCTCAATGATAACCGGTAGCTCCTATTTCTGTCCCAGTTTCCCCAAATGACCGGAAGAGAAAGCCAAGCGCTCGTAACAAAGGCGAACTTTCCTCAGCCCATAAGTGACTTCGTGACACACGAAGAAAGACAGTATAAGCGCATCGAGTTTCGCGGCACGTCGCGCGACACATAAATATAAATAAACTTTTCGCGGGCAGTCGATTGTTCGAAAGAGAAGCTCGATAATAATCAATCCGTCGACTCGACTTTAATTGGCCCTGAGGCGCTTCCCGACCAACTTTTCATTCGAGTACCTCGAGCCGAAGGGTATTATATCTGTATATAATACCAGGCGATAAATCATCCGAGTCGATATTTCGAGTAGCACCTCTATCTCTTTTATCGCGCAATATTACGGGTATTATATAGCGCTTCTCTCTATAATATCTGTATTTTTAATCTCGAGTAGAAATAATTTAATTTGTTTACAGAAGGACACAAGTAACTTTTTTTTTTAATTTTTCCACAATTTCAGTAGTTGCAAGCTCGGCTTTACAAACGCTCGGAGTTTCAATTCTGCTAATGAAAAAATTTCCCCGGCTAATGAAAAAGGCAGTTCACGTGAATAATAATTTCCGCGTATACGTTCTGAAGAACAAAAAAGAAAAAAATTAAAAAAATTCATACGTCCGCCGGATTCGTACATGATGTAATAATAACTCGCAATAAGCGGTGTCGCGCGGCGCACAAAAGCGAGCCCAAAAAATATTTTCATACGCACTCCGCGCTGTGGAAGCGATTGATACGACCGAGATCGCGTATATAAACGCAGTCCTAATACCACTCCAGCGGCGCCTCCTATTTCATAAATTTCCCGGCGCATACAGCAGCGCGACTCTTTCATCTGCAGGCAGCACAAAAGAGAAATAATGTCGCGCTCGCGAGCAGATATTTAATTTAGCGGGAATTCAGTGCCGACAACGCACAGAGGAGGCGCTATACTATACATATATATATATATATATAGCACGGAGAAAAAGACAGAGTAGCGGTGCACAAAAAGCCGTTGGACAAGCCGCGCGCAAAACACGGGCCGAAAGACAAAGTCGGCCTAGTCGAGAGAGGAGAAAGCTTTCGGCTGTTGCCTGGGTAATTGGCCGGTAATCGCGTTTGCTAATTGAAATTACGAAGGTCTGCCGAGGCGGCGGCGGCTGCGTGCGTGTAATTCAACTATGCGGGGGAAAATAGGCCGTGTATACAGCCTGTGTATCGAGCATAGACACGAGAGAAGCTTTTATATATACCTGATTTTAATTTTACGCGCGGACTTCGGTAGCTTCTTTTTCGCGGGAAAAAATACCCCGAAGAAACAATTATTCGCACGAACGATGATATCGCTCTCGCGATCGATCCTGTCTAAGAACCGCAAGCGCGCGGCCGCAAGTTCAGCGATCGCGTCTGACCCAAGACGGGCTTAATCTACTGAATGTCAACTACTTCTCTCCCACGCGACGATTTCCACTTGGCGGTCAGCAAAACTGTCGAGAGACGCAGTGATATGCTCTGAATGGGAAGCCAACTTCCCCATTCACTGCAGAGTCTTCAATGACAGAGCGAATGCGAAATCCAGCGGGGTAACTATAACGCAATAAGTCGAGATGATCTCGGTTGTTCGCCTCCGCTGATTTCACCCAATTATGGATTAGCCTCTATCGATCGAAAATTCCTTCTGGATGTTTCAGTAGTACGACGGCCGTTTGGTCAGACCGATATTATATTGAAAAAAAAATGAAAGAAGAATAATAAGTACACGCGATGCGATATGTACAGAGACAAACAAGGCAAGGCTGAAAAAAAGATGCAAAAGCAAAGGAAGCGCCGTGGTTTTACAGAGAGAAAGCGGTGGTAAGAGAAGATGGATTTTTAATTTTGCGAATTCCTAATTATTTCCCCGGCTAGTTTTAAAGCTCCTGGCTCGCTCGAGGCTCGCCACAACACAATCTTGTGCCTGTAATTGGAAAGAGCTGAAAACTCGGGGAGAAAGACCCCCCGCGAATCGCCTCTTTCCGCAAATAAAATTGTACATATATATACTTGGCCTCTCTCTCTCTCTCTCTCTCTCGTCTTAATTTCTTTTCCCTCGGGAGCTCCGCGCGTCTCTTTGTCTCGCCTCGGTCTTCAGACACGATTTGCCTCGTTTCTTCTTCTTCTTCTTTTTTTTTCATTCCGCCTCTCCTTTTGGATGTTAATTCTTTATTAATTAGAGATCGAATTGAAAAAGTCGAGAAAACGGAGAGTGTGTTTGTCGGCAATTGACGGGCATTAAGCGACGTTTGATAATTTTTTTTTCGCTCAATTTATACATACTTTAATGTGTTTTCCTCTCGGGAAAAACTTTTCTTAATCAACTCCCCGTTGCAATTTGCGCGCAGGAATAAATTCATCGGAGGGCGCGCGCGCGCGCGAATTGAGCGGTGAAAAATCGAAGGGATTTCAAAGCTTGGCAAAAGTGCCGGTTGTGTGCACTGTAGAAATGGAAAAGCGAGAGAGTAGGAAATAATGGGTCACTTACGAATCGCGGGGGCGCGGCTTTTTGCCAGAGTCATGGAAACGATCGAGCGAGAAAAGCGCGTGGAACGATTGTCGGCATTCAGCGAGGGAAGATGAAAGCTTTTCGATGACGCGTTTCGAGGTGGCGCTCGAAACCCGCCGAAAATAAACCCGGGGGTGTGCGACGAAAAAAAAATTCTCTATTTTCAAATCGCACGTTCTACATTTTTTTCTCGCCGTCGATCGCGGGCCTGTACACCCGCGCGCGCGGTAAATTAATTCTCGCTCGACATCGTCATAATAGAGACAGTATAAAAACTGTAACTTCGTGTCCGGCTAACGAGCCACGCTATACACACTCGCACGAAACAATAACACGAGCGTCGGCTGCATATTACGAGGTCTACCACGTCGCGGACATACACACATATACGCGCGCGATAGCGATATTTCACACGCAGTTTGATGAGCTCGTCGCATTAAAGCTCCGGCAGCCTCTCTCTCTCTCTCGCGGTAAGTAATTATCGACTGGATCGGCCGGACACACCCTCCAGGGTCGTCCCAGTGCGTGCAAGCTTTCTACGTACACATACCCCCCCCCCCCCCCTCGCTCTCTAATATTGGACACGGACGGCAGCTCGTCCTCATCATCAAAGTTCAAACGGGCCATATCTACGATAGGTTATTGTACGCGCTCGCGCTTCTCTCCGAAATTCTGTCTGGGTGCTCGAGCATGTATAGCAGCTCGGCTGATCTCGCGTTCGGCTTAATTAACGAGCGCCGCAGCAACAGCAGCAGCAACTTGAGGTCGAAATTAGACGAAACGTAAGGCCTGCGCGAGCTTCTGTCGCGGATTATAGCAGGCGAACGAGAGCGGAGCCTCTCGAGAGTGTATAAGGGGAGGAAACGCCCGCGGCGGAGCTCTATATATATATATATAGACTCGCTCGCTGCTCTCTAATGTAATTGGATGTTTACTTCTTTTCTGTCTCTCTGTGCTGCTGCTGCTGCTGCTACTGCAGCGCCTTTATCCCTTCTCTGCTCTGTCTCTCGATGTTTTTTTTGCGGCTGCCGCTTTTTTTTGTTCGTGTATATATACACGGGAGATGCAGTGACTGACTGTAAGTGTATACACGTTGACGCGTGGGTGTATAATGTAGTCGCGATGTGCGTATAGCGGGCCGTTTTGTAGGACGATTCGAATTTGAAATTATGAATAATGTATACGGTGAATCCCAATTACACGTATAGTCTGAGTTTCAATGCAGACCGAACGAAGAGACGGACACGATCGATATTCCATTTATACGACAGCTAATTATACACGCGGCGAACCGGAGTAGTAGACGATTTAGTATATTTTACACCGACGATGCCGCGCGATGTGTTTCCTTCCTCGAATAATCAAACTTACCTTTTCAACTCTGCACAACACTGCGCGCGAGTAGCGTCACCCACATTCCCTATATACAGTAATATCGTTCTCGCGTCCCCTCGATTTTTCCCCCATATCTCTTCGCGCCCCCGTAGTCGTGCGTGTCCCTCCACACGTACACACACACACACACATTGCGCAGGTAAATCGAGTGTGATAAAATCGATGCCCGGCTGAATGCCTGTATAAACATAGAAGCGCCTCGCGCGTTCGTGATGTACACCGAGCGAATCGGGATTCATGACTGAGTCGCGAGCAAACCGACGCGTTTAATCCCGATTTATATACTTCGATCTCTCTCACTCTCTCTCTCGGCGTTTATTAAAACGCACTTGGCGCATCGCGCGGCTGCTGCTGTGGTTTTATTTTCCCGCTCCGGAAAAATCGAGGTCGATTCTTTTTTACTGCTTACTCGCCCGTGTATTTTTCGTCCGGCGTAATTGCTCGTATTAACGAGGAGATTCGAAAAGAAATTAAGCCGGGATTCAATGGAACGGTTTTAGAAATCGATGTGTGCGTGTGTATATATATATATAGATACGAGGAGAGGAGAGAAGCGTGTAAAAATCCTTGCGGTGGCAAGTCGTTAAAGCTACTGCACTGCAACCGCAGAAGAGATGGAGAAAAAGGGGAAGAAGTATCCGGGCACATCTGCGCGAAACCGGCTTTCGATTAAGGGCCGCTCTCACGGCGAAACGGTTAGGATATAACTGCTGCATCCCATTCCGGCGTCTCGAATATTCTCTTTTATTTCACGGGAGTAGTATAGTACTTTTCTCTCGCGTCGACGAGACTCCCGGAGCGAAAGGAATATTCAAGTCCGAACGAAATCATATTCTCAGTAGTACAGGCCACGCTTGGGTCAGACACTCGTAATGCACGCGTATACAGCCGCGTCGTTCTCGAGTCGGAGAAATTTCGCGACCGTCGCGCTTTATATACATATAATATAAAAGACGGCGGAGTAAGACTCTCGCGGCAGCAAAGAGAGTAATAGATATATCGTCGGGGCAAAGTATGACTTTGGCGGCGAGTGAAAGAAAGAGGAATTGGCTGGGAAAAAAAGGGGGCAATCCTGTCTCGTCGCGTTTCCCTCTGCACTCTTTTGCAGCGCGTTCCTTAATATGGCTCTTAAAAGCTCGACTATTTGACGTGACCTTTTCCTTAATTCTCTCTTTTTTTCGCCTCGCTTTCATTCCTTTCTTCCCCAGGGCGCAGCTACATAATCGTCTTAGCCTCTCTCGGAGGAAAAGATCGAAGAGGAAATTAAGAACGTTCGAGTGGATTGTATCCTGCGGTATATACACACATCGCCTTGAATAATAGAAGCGCTGCCGTAGAGCCAAGAGTGTCACGTGCGCTCGATAGGTTTATACTTTTTTACGAGCTCACGGCGATATGATGTGTTTCCTTTTATATGTCTCTCTCTCTCTCTCACTAGTGTATGTGTCGGAGCTTTATGCTCTACGTGAACATGTGCTTCGCGAGGATTTTCACGTTTGCTCTTGACGCGGCCACTATATTTTTGTATTCGTTTATCAACAATTATTATTGCCGCAAATAAAGGATCGTACATAAAAATAATAAATGTCTAGCATATAGGCATCGATACCACGAGCTTTTTTTCATAGCCTGAAAGACGGAGCTTTTTATACTCGGTCACGTGTTGCTTCGCACACTGGCTTATATAATTCGAGGTCTACCTCAGCACGACGCTCTTTTATTGGCGGCGAAGACCATCGTCTCTGCGAAAAAAGTTTTCGCACGAGGACTATTTTTCAAATCTCCCTCTCTTTCAAATCAAATTTATTCCATATAAGAACGTGTGTGATTTCGTAATACTCTCATCGGGTATACATAACCTGAGAGAACTGACCCCAACCGCGAGAGTCGAAGACACAGACGTAAAGGCGAAGAAGTAGGTATATATATGGAAAATCGGTTCAAGTGTGCGGATCGAAGGAACGGGAAGATGTTTACCGACCTCGTCTCCGCTTACAGCCTCGGCAAACTTCGATTTCCCCCTTTACCGCGACAGCGACTTCTGTATTTACAATTGGTTATGTATACACCGAATGCTGTAAGCGATTGATTTGGGTTTTGTTTCGTAAAATGCGGAGAGTGAAAAAGACGGCGGAAAAGATTTTCCCCCCTTTTTTTTAGTTAAAGATCGCGCGAGAAACTCGAGACAACTCGGAGCTTTTAGATCTTTGAAATAATACACGTCCCAGAAGGCGAGAGGCGTCTGGATAATGAATTTTGTTTTACTCGGCGTTGCGTAATGCCGAGCGCTTTGAGATTCCTTCGTATAGTAGATTTTAACGACTTAAAAATTGTACTCACCATGGCGTGCGTACAACCAGTCCAGATACGGCAGATCGTGTCCTGAAATGAAAAAAATCTTTGTTAATAATAAACGTACCTCATCGATTTATAAACGCGACGATTACAAATCTAATGGCCACACAAGCAGCGGCGGCAGCTTTCAGGCAAATTAATCGCACGGGTAATAACGGTAATGAAATTAGTTTTACATAACAAACTCGATTAATTTATTCGTCGGGACGTCGGCCACTCTACATTTTCGAGCCTACTTAGGAGCAACTTTTCTCCCCGATCGCATCAGGCGGGGGGTACAGCTCGAAGAAATTTCGCCACGGGGAGCTCTGCCCCGCTTCATAAATATTCAAATTGAACGGAAGCTTCAACCCTTTATATAACGCCAGCATTGGATCGTGCGGACGAATTCTTTTTCGGCCTAATGATATCGGCGCGACGAAATCTAGTGATTCTCATTCCGGGGAGCGGAGGTCTTCTCTTCGGTACACAGTTTTATTTTATTTTTTTTTTCGAGGGGGCATATTTGACGCTGATTTAGCGGACGCTATTTTAGCGGCTACGATCGAATTATAGATATAATTTTGTATAAAGCTTTCGAGGGTTTTTCATACTTATATAATACGCGCAGCGTTGATTACCTCTTGATTTATGGATGTAAATTTATCGCTGTTGACTTTTGGATGACAATGTCTATAAATATAGCGAAGAAAAAAAACGCTTCCCCCATTACCAAACGTAATTATTTCGAGCGATCGTATAACGCGGCTTTTATTCGGCGCGCGGGCCGTTTCGAAAAGGGCAAAGCCGGAGAGTACATCGATGAAATGCCTGGCCATGAAAGTGGAAACTTGTAAAAGCGAATATACGCGCGCTTGTATTTTCGTTTATGTCCAGAGAGGACCATTCGTTCTTGCGCGGATCGCAAAAGGAAACGTTGATGCGCTACTCTGTTTTCTTCTATACACACAAGAGATAAGCGCAAAGGGAAATGAATTGGATTATTCGAAAGTATAAAAGCTCGATGTTTTTCGTAGCTCATCTCGCAACACTTCGCCAACAAAGTTAGCATAAGAATAACAACGATTATAACTCGCCGTTGTAAAATGTAACCTCGTTATTAGTTGCTCCTTTTTTTCTCGCTGTTTGACAACTTCAAATCGAATCGGACGTAACGCGATTCTTTTCACCGCTTAATGATGGAGACTCGCGTATATATAGTGTATTACGTAAATTTCGTCGTAAGTTCGTACAAAGGAGCGAACTTTTTTACTCCGACCAGTCTTGCGCTCGCGACTTTTATACTTTTGCCCCGTGCATTTCATAATACTCTCGAGGGAGCTCACTTTGTAAGTTTATTACGCGGCGGTTCTTAAGAGGAGAGCACACTGCAATGTTCGACTCTCGTTTTCTTGACTTATGTGGAATATGTATTTTCGACTGTTATTATTATGCGTTTTTATACCTTCGAATATGATACGCGAATTAAAAATACATCAAGATCTCCGGAGCTAATCTAACCGAATCCCCGGGAAACGTAAAAAAATGTACGACGATCGCTCGTCTCTTATCGCTTTTATCCCGGCCGTGCACTCGATTGCGAGGAGAGAGAGAGAGAGAGAGAGAGAGAGAGAGAGAGAGAGCGAAGCGCATTTTCCTATTTTCTCCGACATCATCCGGCCTTTCATATACTGATCTTTATCTGACAGGCAGTCGGATATACGCTTGATGGATCTACTTAGCTTCGTATATGCATATATCTCTACTCATATTCCATCTTTTGTATTAAACAAACAGGTTGTATGCTCAAGAAAAAAAAATACTTTGTTCTACTTTCCCAACGGCTGACTAATATCGTTCTCTTCTACTTTTACAAACTCGCATTATCTACCCAATGTATAAAAGTTCAGAAAATAATTGATGACTGTATACACACAGACACACTCGAAATTAGGGAAGATTACATACAAATTGCTCTACTTTCCTCATCAAGCCCCCCAAAAAACAAAAAGAATGTAAGACCCAGACCTGCAATTTATTTCCTATTTATCAGGCTCACGCATCAACGCGCCCCGCCGTAAAAGTATAAAGCGAGCCTCGTAAAAAATAGACGAATATAGGGGGCTGCGAGGCCCCCTTATTCACAGAGAAACAAACTAGCAACATTAAAATTTTTATTAGCGCGACCCCACCTCTCTCGCGTGCTCGCGATATAAGAAAAAGCGGCAGCAGATTGTCGGCTGTCCCACATAGTCCGACTCTCGACCCCCTAAGAGGATTCCACGTCCGCAGAGGGATTGTATGTGCCGACGCCGCGTGCCATACTTACGCCACAGCGAATTCTCGTTAGGCGCGCGAAATTTCTGGGGGCATTCCAGTGGCGGATGTTTGAAATTTCGCGCAACGGATGCGGCTCTGCATTTTTTTATTATGCGTTAGGGGGTGATGGGTTTATTGACGCTAGGGGGTTGTTTATGGGCTGCGTTTAGCGTGTTTATAGGCGATCGTGATTGTTCAATGAAATTTGGGTTGATCGACGTTTAGAGATAAGAAATTGTCAAGTACTCTGAGATTTATCGTTATCATGGCAGTTTTTAATCGTGTATACCAATTACAAAGCATTTATGATGATCATTAATATTTTTTAGTAGAATTGTTGCTTTTAAAATGTATTTATAACAGGTACCTTAGACTTGCGAAAAAGTAAATTTACATTGAACCTTTTTATTGACGATTAGTTGGATCCATCATTCTCGAAACTGCTTTACCGACTGTACACAGTGTATAATTCGAAAAGTTAAGAAAAAAAAGAAAAGTTAGAAGTCGATTTGATTTTTGTATAAATGTAGCGCAATTTATTATAAAATTCGGTAGGTAAAACAGTTTTTGAAGAAGACCCTTAATAACCATTCCATAATCATCAATTAATTAACCTCCGAAACCAAGCAAAAACAGTAGTTTCTGAACTCCGGAAAGTGAAAACAACTCACTCTATTCATTTCCCGGGACAAAATAGAAAAAAAATCAGCAGAAGAGCTCCACTGCACGCGCGGAGATAGTATCCCGCAAAAACAAAGACAGACAAGGCCGAGAGAGAGAGTGACGAAAGCCGTGGCTGTACAGAGCTATAGCCGGCGGATACAGCCGCAGTAGCAGAAGTGGATCCGAGAGGCATTATTGCCGCGGAGGGAGGTGAAAGCGCGTGACACCGGGCAAATCCTCGCCGGCGGAGAAAAAGCACGCCTCGTTGTTTGCTCTAAACAAGACCGGATGTGCTCGGACGCTTTTTTCTCCTCCCCTCCCCGCCCCCCTCTCTCTCTTACGCCCGAAAGTCTCTGACGCGTTCGCGCGAAAATTCATATCGGCACCGAGGCGATAATGCGAGAGCGAAAAACAAAGAGCGAGAGCTGAAGTTTTAATGCTTTTGTGTTTCCCGCGCGAGCTTTTTTCGAGAGCTTTTGTGCGCGCGGCTTACGTTTCGGCACTGTATTCGCGAGAAAAAGCGTACGGCACATATACAGGTACCCGCGCAGCGAAGAGCTGATGTTAAAATTGGTCAGCTAGAAACTAAATCAAAGTTTCCACGTGCGAGTAGAGGACGAACGTAAAACGGTTTTGAAAAGTAACTGAAAAAAAAGAAGAAAGAAAACTCGTCAAGAAACAGTGTGTTGCTCATCCAACCGCAGGCAAAAAAACGGACTAGAAAAGGGAGAGGAGAAAAGCAGCTCCTGCTGCTGCTGCTGCTGTCAAGCTTTGAGCAATTTTAAATGTAAATTAAAGTATTGGCCCGGTCTCACTCGGAGCTCGCGTCTGCGGGGTGTCGTCGTGTCGACGGCGACGCCTCAGCCGCATTTGCATATTAAGTGGTCGCGACCCAATAACAGCCCACCCTTCGAGCTGCTCTCGCTCTCTAGTCGTGACAGAATTTCATGAGGCCACCGCTGCTGTAGCCAAGAGACAGAGACTATATACAGCCGCGGGAGAAAGAATTAACGGGGGGATACCGCGGTGAATTCGGTTTTTCCCGCCGAAATATAGCCATGAATTTTTCACTCTTGTAATTGAGCCGATGATTCTTTCGTTGCACACGATATGTATATACATTTTATATGTACAACGCGTTCGTAAAGACAGCGTTTAGTAGCGGAAGAAAATTGTGTGTGTGTGTGTACAGGGCTCGTATAGTCTACGAAAATCGTAAAAATCAATATGTTTTCTCGACTGTACGTAAAAAGCGAAGCGAAAAGCCCGAGGACACGACAGCTGATAAAGGAAGAGCCGGACGAAGGAGGAGGATATATCCCAACAGCGAGTTTTACGAGAGAGCTGGAAAAGCAACAAAATAAAGACGACGACGGATACTCTCCTGACTGACGTCGTATCGCGACGACAGGATCCGATGAGAGAAAGAGAGCAAAAAAAAATAACAAGTCGAGCGCGCACCCTTAACAACCGACTAACGATTCAGATGGAGTTAAGAGAAAGCCTCGAGCGATTCGAATCGAGGACAAACTCTCTTCTTTGACCGTCGCTATATATCCCTTGCTCTTTATATCGTTTCCCGATCATATTCTCAAAATGAAAAGCCCAGCGATCGCCATATTTTTTTTCGTTTAAATTTTCAACAAAGGCGAGTATTTTTCATCAGATTTCAGCACACACTTTATCAGGGAAAAATCCGTCGAGTGGCCCATGCAGTTCGGTATAACAAATGAAGATTGAGCGTCGTCTTTTTCGTTGCGTTGAGCAGAGGGACAGCCGCTGCGCCGTTGGTCAAGCCTCCCCCTCCTAGAGCCGTGATTAATTAAAAGCACCAGACCACCTTTCTCGCTGAAAGACGAAGCGTTCTGCGCGTGACGTTTCGTCGCGTAAAATAAACTCGCGCGGACATCCCGTGTATACGCACAGACACAAGCTTAAACCTCTATACCGCCGAGGAAAACCGGATGACATTGTGTCTCTGTTCTACTTTAAAAAAAAAATTTCTTGTAAAAGCTTCTTTCTCTTTTTTTTTCTTCTCCTCCACAAAACGAATCGCCGAAATTTCCCGAGCACGTGGCAAAAGACACGGGAGGAAAATATAGGCTGTGGGTGAAAAAAAGAGGGCGCGAGAAAAATGGCAAAAGGGTCTCTTGCGGTACATTTGGGTTTTATTGAATATAACGCGAAACTCGCGCGCTTCCCCTCGCACTAGTCGAACGCCCTGCGAAGAAGACGAGGCTATACGGTTATTGCGCCGTACGGAGGCTTATGCCATTCGGCTGTGGATTTTCCTACACACGCACACACACCCTCGGGCCTTTTTTCCTTCTTCTTCTTTTCTGCTATACGCGACCGACGGGCCGTGACCCTGTGCAAGATGTTCTTTTTCGATAATGCGAACATTGCCGCAGCGTCGCGTTATCCGACCTGATGTTCGGGGGTTGTTTTGCGGGTTTTTTACTGCGTTGGAGCGTTTTTCGGAGGTGCTGGCAATCGGGAAAACTAAGAGTATTAAGCGCCAAGTTTTTAAATCAAAGAGTTTTGTTGTATTTACACAGTCATTTGATGAACCATCGCAGAAAATATTCATCGTGAATCTCAAATTTTAAACCTATACAGCATACGAAAAAAAAGAAACTCGACCACACAGCATAACCGAGAAGCCCATACAAAGATCTACCGGGAAATCGTCTCCCCCCGACGCACAGTCACACACAGTGTCCACGGACAGACCTCAGAGTACAGTATAGAAGATGGCTCAGTCTCGCTAAAATCCCCTTTCCAGGATTTCCCTCCTAAGATCTGCTTCACGAGGCAGCCGGTGCGTCTCGTACAATGGAAATTCGCCGCATTCGTCGTATCTCCTCGCACTGATCCAGCGATATATATATACTCTCCTTTTCGAGCAACTCGCGAGAGATCTTTTTTCGACGCGCATATACGGATGGATTTTCGGACTATAGCGACGTTTGCAAAGGGTTTATCGGCGTACGCGCGCGTACGTACTTGCTCTTCGCTCTCGAGCGGGGGTCTGGAATAGCTATTGCCAGAATGGAAAGAATTTGTTTGTCCGCGTCGGATCTGAAAGGAAAATGTCAGCGCTTTGACGCTGAAGCTCCCGCGCGGCTGCTACGCTTTGGCATTGTTGTAATATCGGGAGTTCACTCTTTATATGTACACGATCTGGCGGCGGGAATTTTCAAACGAATGCATTGATTTTTCCCCTCGAATTATATCCCGTAGCTAGTAAGAAAATTGCCTCATACTTCCGCTCGATATATATATACACACACGGTTTTTATATATGACGGCAGCTGCCTGTGCGCGTATATATACATATATATGCGTCTGTCTGTAGTCGAGTGCCGACGAGGCCGGTTCTACCAAACAATAAAGGCTCCGACGGCGCACAAAGCACTACCACACCGCATTCCTCGGGCCATTCACACATGCATCTCTCTCGGACAATGCGCGCGGTCCGGTTCTTAGCTCGATATTAAAATACTTGGGCATATTTCCCGCGCGTCCCTCCTCTCCGAAAGCTTCCCTTTGTACTTTCTAATGGTTTTTTGAGCGAGAAAAACAAGCGATAGCGCGGCCGACGCGGCTTTGTTTATCATACACTCGGTTTATTTATTTATTATTTTTTTTTCGCGCGGCGGGAATTTTGATATTCGAATGACACGCGATATATTGACTGCGCTGGCGATCATCGCGAAATAAAGGAGAGTG
Organism: Muscidifurax raptorellus; assembly: GCA_020010945.3. Lineage (NCBI taxonomy): Eukaryota > Metazoa > Arthropoda > Insecta > Hymenoptera > Pteromalidae > Muscidifurax > Muscidifurax raptorellus. The sequence continues at coordinate 27,415,986 of CM052081.1, read as the reverse complement.
AGAGAGCTTTGTGCCGAGCGCGCAATTTCGCTGGTATTTGAGAAATTTAATCTTTTTAGATAGCCGAGAGAAGATTAACGATTGCGGAATACGGGGACAAAAGGAATATAATATCTATATATATATTCGTAAATATATAAAAGCTCGGGAATTTTCCCGACTCAAAGGTATGCGGTGTCCATACACGCGCGCATATGCTCTCCGGGGAAAAAAAGCTTCTGCGCCGGAAAATTTCTTCCTCCCAATGCAATCGACCTCTGGCTTACTATATATACAGCTACTCTCCTCGAAATATAAGGCAGAGGGCAACACGCCTGAGTTAGATTAAGGCCGGCATTACTGGCCCGGCTGTATATCTACGTGCTTTTGATACCTTTTAATTCGTATTGGGAAACGCGTATACGTCCCCGGTCATAATCAGTGCGCTCCCTCCTTCGCCGCGTCTCCCCTGGGACAGCCCTATATCTTAAAGTTGTATTAGCCTCTGCTATATATATATATATATATGAATGTATATATATATATAGCGAAGCGTCGGTGCTCGCGTTGGAAACATCGAAGCGTGGAATACAAGTTCATTTCGCCGAGGATTATGATCGGTTAAAAGTTTGCTCGCGCGAGGCCTCTTTCAGATTCTCCGATCGTTATACACCCGGATCAACTGGCGTTTGATGTATTATGAATATACGTGCGCGTTTCCGGAGACTTCGCGCCGAGTTTCTGATTGCGCGCTGTGTATATACGTATAGGTATATAAGAATAAAATTTCGTTTAATGAGATCGATTCAGGCTCGGGGAGACGTCGCGCAGCCTCGTATACGGGGGATTTGTGCCAGCAGTGGCTGTAACGATATTTGCCTCCTTTGAACGATCGGGACACACCGAGCATACGGGAGAACTCTGTATACGTCGTAGGCCCGGCGATGCGCGAGATATAATGCCCTGTTAGCGCTCCTGTCCCGTTATGCGTGTATATAGATATATAGCCGTGTAGTCGCCAAACTTTCGATGCTCCACCACCGCCGCCGTCGAGTTTTGCCCGATTGTGTTGATCGAGGCGCGGGATTTCGCTTTGCGCACCTTGTATTATGTATACGCGCTTTCGATCCTTTTCGCGGAATTGGCTATTGTCGAAAAGTTCCACACTTTTTCCCTCTCTCGGCCGCTGCGCCGCACAGTCTATTCCGGTTTTTGGTTGTTTTGTACGAAAAATTTATTATATCCCATATTCTATATACATATAAACATGCATACGCGCGAAAAAGCTCTGCCATGAATAAACAATGTTTGCACGTTATTAGCGAGCTCTTTTACAACGATATACGCTCTTTTCAAAAACTTCAATATAACGAATATTTACGTTCGCTCGCCGCAGTTATCGAAAAAATTATATTTTTATATATTTTGCGCACAGAAAAGAGGAGCTTTCATTACGCGGTTTCGTTCGAAAAAGAAACGAGCGTTGTAAATCAGTGCGGGAACGAAATGTCTGACTCGCGCGTCGTAATGGAGAGTATACGCTCGGGCCGTCTTAATCTGATTGGCAATCAAACTGCCGCGAAAGGCGACTTAGTTCCGATTAAAGCGAGCGAGCGATATAAAATAATTAGTCGTTCTTCGCTCGCTTTCACCGCCGTCGTCGGGCAGAGTCGAATAGAGTCCGACTATATATATATATACACTCCCCTCTTCGTATCGGCTATAATTCACGAGCCTCCCCTTCTGGAATTCGTTTCGGGGACTTCGAATCGAGTTCGCCCTCTGCTTCATTCCTCGTCTCAATCGGAGAGTCGGTTGATCTTCCGATATTAAAATTTTATAACAGTGGTCTTCTCGCGCGTGGACGACGTGGATTTAATTTTGCAATGACGATTGCAGTAAAATATATACAATATAAGCACTCCTTTTTCAGAGTGAAAGTTGAGTTTTGAAGATTTTACTTCTTTGGAGTGAATGAAACTAACAAAACTGAAAATGTTGGAGTGTATATCGGCTCTTGGAAAGTAAGCCATTGCTAAATTTCACTCAGCATGCGTGAAAAACACATCAGTAGCCGAAAATTCCTTTCAAATTTCTTCAAAAGTGAATGCTCACTGCCAAAAACTATTGTTTCCCTTTCTAAATAGTAAATTTTCACTCCACAGTAGCTACAATGAATATGGATCAAAAATTCGATAATAATTCACGAATGAATAATTCTACCAAAAGAATCGAGGACATTCTTTTTACTCCTCGGCGCAATTTGTCATCGCGCGATATCGCGCAGCTTCATTACTCCATTATTTTTCTCTCGTCCATTCTTGAGCTTCCCTCATTTTCCCCGCGTCTCGCAGCTCCTTATCTGGCCGATCGCTCTTGGGTATTGGTTACTGATAACTAATTAGGATTCGACCCCCCCCCCCTTTGGCTATTGCCGGCGCGAAATTTGACGTTCTTATTAACTTTCGCGACGTCCCTTCCGACGACGACATCATTCCTCGTTGCGACAGCGGCGCGCGCTCCATCGCGTCGATATAATATTGAATGTGATATATAGGGAAGGTATAAAAATGACGGTTGCTGGTGTTTTCGATATTGGGTTTTGATAAGAGGGTTTGGCACAGATTTTAAATAAGGGATAATTATTAGAATTCGTACAAAAAGTCATTATTGATATGATTCCTTATTTTTTACAAATATATTTTCCAGCAAAACAAAGCATCAATTTAAAAAAGAAATTTAAACAAAATTTACTCGAAGTACCACTATATTGTATTATATTAAAAACATCTCGCTCATCCGATTCACTTCCTACTGGTAAACGCTTTTAATTCACACGAATCATCTTAACGCGGCTTCGTTTCAATTATTAAGCTCGATAACTCCTGCGAAAAGTGTAATTCCCTTTCGAACAAAAAAAAATGTGGTTATCGCACGATATAGACCATAAAAAAGGGCTGTAAAAGCTAGCGCAAAACTCGCAGGCATAACCACTTTTGCAGCAGCTCTCGCCACATTAACTTTTATACACACCAAGGGACAAAAGAAGAGATAAAGGGAGAGAGAAAGAGCATCGCGTCGCCGCTCATTCGTGGCTGCTTGAGCGCGACCTATTGCCACGCGCGAATCTTCCGAAGCGGCAACGCCTAATTACCGGTGAATTCGCCGACTTATTGAGTTAGCTACACACGCGCGCGCGCAGGTAACAAATTGTTTATTTTTTTTTGTCATTCTATCGACTCTCGATATAACGTTGTAGGAATACATCTCCCGTCGTCGTGCTCGCAGCTATTAAGTTACGGGAAATTTAACGAAGATAATTCACGCTGCCGGTGCAATCTTCGAGAAAATTCCAACGATCTCGCGAAACACTGTACTCATAAAGGAAACTCTCATTATTACGTGTACAAACCTTTCTCGAAACAGTATGAAAAAAAAAATAGTTACTTCACTTTAATAAAAAAAAGCTCACCGCCACTCTCCGTCTATATATACATAACTAGTTTCCCATTCTTACACATTACAAAACGCAGCTGCACCGCGTGTACAGCCGGTACACAGCACTTTGTCAAATTCTATTCTTGAGAGATCGTCGAACACGCGCTCGAGTGTGTACACATATAACGCAGAAGCTTCGGTGGAGTCTAGCTGTAGACCGTATAACGTATATACAAGCGAACGCCTCTAGCTCGCGTTCATTACTCGCTAATGAAGGCAAAATCCGCGAGTGAGAGAGATAGAGAGAAAGATCGTAATGGGGTTGAAGTAGCAGCTCCCGCGCGATCCGAATTCTCCGAGCTCCAAACGCTTTTCCCTCACCGAAGAGTTACTATGTATATGTGTGTGCGTGTGTGCGTGTATATACATATATTAGGAGCGAGCGTTTCCGACTCGTCGCATTCTCTCTCTCTCTCTTTCGCGTACATATACGGACCTTCGTCCTCTCCCAAATCTACTTAGTCCGTGGAAATTACACGCAAGTAATTTATAATTTAGACTGCTAGCGCGCTGTGTGTGAGCCTATAATCAAAGCCTCTTTACTTCTGCTCCAACTCTCGTCCTCTCGCTCTCTACATTTATATATATATATATGCTATAAATAAAGTTTGCGCGCAAGCTCCGTTGAAAGGTGAGATGTAATTGACTCGCTTTGATTCTCCCGAGTATATAAATAAAAATTATATAAAAATCACTAGATCATTGTCTATACTATCGCGAGGATAATGACTAAAATGATTCGCGCCTCAGCGACAGCATGCGGTCTCTCCCCCTTTGCCGAATATACATATATATTCTGCATGGCTATAAACGCTACCTTCTCTCTCACACACAGATTACGTATAATAATCTCGTTAAACATTAATCCCGAAATTCGCACCGGTCGGTGTAACGACGTCGCGGTTGACCGTCGATATGCAGCGCAGCTCTCTCTCACTCTGTCTCTCTCTTCATCTGCAAATTGACTTGAAACTTTGTCATTATTGTAATTGTCTAAGCCGTCGGCAATTATAGCGTGATCGTCACGACGGCGAATTTTGATGGATCGTTATCTTGTTTTTCACGAAAAAGCTCTCCCTGCGCGAGCTGAAAGATTAATGCAAGGCGAGAATTTTCACGGAACTTTATATTTATATACACCGTACGTTGAAGCCGACGAATACATGTATACAAAACGAGCCTGCATCTGATTTCATAAAATTCACCGATGCTCGGCTGGTAGTCGCTGCAGTTTTTTTCATTTCGTCTCCTCCCTATCGTCACGACGCCGGAGCATCCGACCGGCGACAAAAAAAGGCAAAGACGGAAATGTAAACAGACTATGTCGTCAAGACGCCGTTCGTGCGCGTGTAATTCAATGAAAGCAAAAAGAGAGAGAGAAAGAGAGAGAGAGAGAGAGAGAGAGAGAGAGAGAGAGAGCTTAAAAAAGAAGCGTATCTAGTTTCCGGCAGAACTCTCGCTCGTGTGCGTCATTCGATTTGCGCGATCGGCGAATATTGAACTTCCTATTTGCCAGTACATATATACCTATATTACGGAGCTTCTACGGAGTCGTCTCGCTAAAAAGCTCATTTCTCCGCAAGCAGTGGAGCAGCACCGGAATTGTATTAGATCGAAGGTTAATTTTTTTTTGTGTTTTATTTTTCTTTGGAGGTGCACTCGTTCTTTTTTGTTTCACGAAAATCAGCTTGTACTCGATAAAATTGATCGCAGTAAGGATATATAGGAATACAGGTACACCATCAGAAGAGGAGACTTCTGGCGCAGCGAAATTGCATCAGCCGACAAGTCGACCAGACATCCTCTCGCGCTTATGCCCCTAAACCTCGAAAAATGTGTGCCTCTCCAGCTTTCCAAGATATTCGAAATCTATGTATATAATACACATATATAGTTTGAACTACACGAGTAGCTTTTACATTGTGTTTTTCGTAGTCCAACTCAAGCTCAAAGGCTGAAAGCTCGAAGGAAGTTTGCATGTTTCTTTGGGCGTGTATATATATAGATACGTGTGTGTGTGTATGTGTGTGCGACCGACGCGCCGATTTCAATGGATGTGCCAGTAGAGATCCAGAGTATAAGGGGATAAAGTCGGCCGGGATTCTGCTAGGTGCGAAAAAGGGGGAAAAGGAGCGGCGAGCCTTTTGCATGTGTGTGTATATAGCAAGTTTTGAAATGGTAACCCGGTCAGGCCACGGCTGGAAAGGTAATCCTAAATAAAATGCGTCGACTCGAAGATTTACAACGATGTGTATATATATAGGTCGAGGGTGAAGCGTCGATGTTTCGTTGGCTTGTTTATCCGAGTATTTTCGAAACTTTAACTTGGTTTTATGGTTTCTTTCAGTCCGTTGCTATATTCTGAAAATACAATATTTTGCTTAAAGTCTCTACTATAGCATTAGAAAAATCGGGGCTAAACCGAATTGAAAAAAAACACACACGAAATCCCAGCTCGAGGCTCATTGTCTTCGGCAATCCCAAAACATTTACCCGTCATAAAAATCAATTTCACACAGGCTTATGTATACTCGGCTCCCTTCGCGTCATTTCGAATCACACGCGATGAAATATCGAGTTTAATAAGGACGATCTCGGCCGCCGGGGTCCGAGTAGATGCAGGGAAAGTAAATGCGGCCCCATAAATTAAAGACTCAATCTCTTTGCGCAGCTCGAGGATCTTCTACAAATTCGCACGTCCCATTCCCGGGGATTTTACGAGAGTCGCCTTTCCCCCCTGCAGCCGGTTTTTCGTATAATATGGGCCACGCGCTATATAGCTGCGCTCTAAAAGCCGTACAAGATCGAACGCTGCGGCGGCGCACGGAATGGCATATATGGCGAGCTCCTTTTTCTTTTCTCTGTATACTTTCTTTTTCTAAAATACTCTTTTTATCATTCTTAATTTTTTCTCGCATTCGCCCGGCGCACTTTGCTGGCTTCTTTATTTTCCTTTCTAGGCCAGCTTTTATTGGCTCCATTTCTCTCTATTATCCTGTTTTATTTTTTCATTGCTTCTCTTTCTTTCGAAAACTCCACTACCTTTTCTCTCTCTTTCTCTCCAGAGGTCAGTTATACATCTTTCATCATCTTCTTATACGCGCAGTAAACTCCGATCATATTGTCGTCGTGACCTTAAATTAAAATTGCACACAATGAGCCGAGTTATCCTGAGCTCTGAGTCACTCGAAGCTTTTTTTCACCCTCTTCCTTTAGTTTTGTAAAAGGAGAAGCATTCATTCGGAGCACAAAAAGATAAAAATAAGACCAACAGAGAGAATTCGGGGAAGAGCACATCGACCGGTCGGCGATTGCGGCAGAGCGCAATACAATGGAATACAGGAGGGAAAGCGAGAGCACGAGGCGAACTTTGTCGCCTCATTTCTCCTTGAGAAAGAGACGTAGTTTCTTTCTTGGAAACCTCGCCTAACTCTTGTCTCTAATATCACTTAGCTTTTTTCCGGGAGAAGGCGGCAGATCCTCCTCCTCGTTTCTCGAGAGAAACGGCTAGGTGTCGCCGTGAATTCATCGAGATTGTTATTACTCCAGGGGGCCTGCCCCCTACTTAAATACCGCATATAGCTGTATATGTGCGGTAAGCGCGTTATTGCGCGGGTGGATTCGAAAAAATTACAGTTTCCGGTTCTTGGCCAAGCTTTTCTTGTCGTATTGAATTTTTAGCTCTTATACCGTACCGATGTTTCAACGGGCATACCCATGAAACTGTTTTGCAATATATAGGTGATAATTAAATCATCACTCTATAAAGTAATTAATACATATTCAAAGCGGGAAATTCGAATTTTTAATTGACTTTAAGACCCCTTTAAGGGTCCGACGTTAATACCGTCAAATGATGCTTCATCAGGCGACCGAAATACGCGGAGCACCTTACAAGTCGCGCGTTCATTCGTCTCGAGTATATAACGCAGTCTCGCGTTTTCGTCACCGGCAGCTTGTCTGCGGATTATGCAGCATTGTCGCGCGTCTACAGTCGTTTGTTCGTCAGCCACTCGACGTGTCATCCAAGGCGCGTCGTTTAACGCCACGAATTCACTCGCTTGTTCTATACACCAAATGCTTAAGCGCCTTTGACAAGTATAGACGATTCGCGCGCTGCATTCAAGTCAGTCATTATCGCACAGCTACATCAGAGAATCGTTCTTTCCTTTTTATAGAGATTATTTAAAAATAACGATTGAATCACTACCGTCGCAACCGCGAACCGAGAAAAGGCTGCGCGTCCAAAAAGATGAGAGACAAGGGTAAGAAGAAGAAGCGGGCAAAAGAGAAATGAAAAAAGGTGCGAGACGGCGGCGGGAAGGACAGGCGCGAATTATAAGTTTTAATTACTACGGGATGAGTAGATGGATTACTTGGCAGTAGCAGAAGCAGCAGCTCCCGCTTCTTTCGCGGCAACTGAGTTTTAACAAGTTGTACGCGGGCTCGCTAATTTTGACGGCTGGCGCGGTTGCCCGAGTGACGCCGCGCGCGGTAAGGATGCGCTCGAGACTAATGTTTGCACATCAACGCGCGGAGTACATTTATTTCATAATATAAACGTAACCCGATAATCTCTCGCATTTTTACAACGAAAACTCCAACTCACCTTTTGTTGCTCAGGGGGGGGGGGGGGGGGGATCCATCGACAGTAGCACAGATCTCGAACCTGAAACGAAGACAGCGACGTTAATAAAAAACATTTTTCACCGTAATCAGAAGAAAAAAGTTTCGCGCTACATACACGCGAAGAGAAGAAATGAAAAGCATATCCCTTACACGCGACCATATTTCGCGTATAATATAAAAATGTAGCTTTGCCGAGGCAGCGAAAAGCTCGCGCACCTTCAGCGGAATGTGTCTGCTGGCTGGCTTTTTCCTCCCGGTCCTTAACGCCCCGGGAAATAAGTACAGCATCCGGCAATAAAAGCCGCCGCCGAGGCGCAGGTTTATACCGTACGCTGGAATCGTAAAATCTGCGCTTCATCGAAATGTCTTATATCGCGAATTCAGCCCCGCGACTTCGCGGGCATATCAATCGTTGGATGCGCGGAGAGCTTGAAAAATTCATGCGAGCGAATAAAAAGCGAGCAACTACGCGTTTTGATTTCGAAGACGCCGCTGCGCTGGACCCGGATTTACCGATGGTAATAATAAGCTGCTATATGCGGCATCGGGCAGGCTGATTTTATATATTTCTAGCTTTTACGAGGCGGGAAATTCTATATTTTTCGAATTGGGAAAATAGAGCGCGATGTTTGGATGCGCGAAATGAATTTTCGGAAATAAAAATGATATATATGCAGCTGCGCGTGTATGTAAATGAAAAAAAGTCGCTACAATACTCTGTATATTGGACGCTGATTAAAATGCATATATACCCCTTTTGATTGAAATGGAATATTTTTGAATCGATGAGGGCCGCGGCTGAATCGTATAACACACGGCGTGTCGTATAAAAATCATATACCTCACGCGTATAAATCTTCGAAAAATGATTAGTCGTCGCTGCCGGCTCGCTGTTCAACATTCGCGGAACGAAGAAGATTAACATTATTTTAAGCAAACAAAAAATTCTTTTTTTAATATAAAATAACGCGCTTTTTGTTGTAGCGCATATATAGCACCTCTCGAATTCCTGCGTCCGGATGGGGCGCAAACGAATTATTCGCTTCATCAAATCGGAATTCACGCGGACGCCAAAGATGATTTGTTCCTATGCGATCCGCGCGACTATTGTTGTGACGCTCGAGCGCGCCCTGAATGTAAACTGGATCACACTGCAGTGTGAGAATTTTTTTTTTTGGTGGCACTTGTTTGCTTTTGTACGCTCAATTCAATCGAATGGCGTGCGTATATCGACGGTTTAATAATTTTATTACAAATCGCATGTGTAACGCGCGCTTTGTTTGTATATAAAGCGAATATATAAACTAATCAATTTGCTTTTGACTTAGGATTGACGGGAAATAAATTTGCGCGATATTTGCTTTTGGAAACTCGACAAAGTCTATATGTACATATATACGCAACCGCATATGTTGGAAGATTGATATAATTGGGTCCGGTATTATAGCTAAACAGGCAATTAATTTCTGACGCGCTTGTTTCAAAGCCCTACGCCATGTGTACTCTTTGTTGAGACAAAAATTCCGGTTACATTTACAAAGGGTCGCTCTCTGTGCGATCAATCACGTACACGCTTCGTTTCGAATGTCAAAATCGCCATGCCGGGCAATTATCGAGATTATTATAATATTGGGACATTTTAACTCTCTGTTTATGCAAATTCCATCGGCAAACGAAATTGATTTTCCTTTTGAGCTGAAAATATGTTCCTTTCATTAATTCTGCGGTTCGTCAAATTTGTCGATTATTTTGATTGTTAGCTTTGTACCACGCATACGCGTAATCATACATACGAATATAATTTTAGTATATAGCAATCTGAATTCTGACCTACAAAATAGCTACTCGCCATATATAAGCAACAAAAGCGTTATATCATGATCAAAAAATTAAAATGACAAGAAAATGTTACCGAAACAATAAAACCAGTCAAACCAACGGCATAATAGTCGAATCGATTGAAGTATAGCACATTGTAAACTGCATATCCGTAATAGTCGCCGGTCATTCGCCTCGAAATCCAACCCAGTCGCCTATATATAGCACAGCAATCGAAAGCAGCAACTTACAATAACAAGCGATCGCTCGCAAATCCCCTTGGCAAAATACGCGTTCATTCCTTTTCGCTCTCCCCCCCACACACACACACGCACACGGGAGATCATTAAACTTTACCGACCGATGTCTATATCCGCGCGATCCCACCGCGTGTTTGGCGGACAATTAACGTAATGTTCGCCGCATTATCATAACTCACACCTTCGAGCTACCCCATCGCGCACACATACACACATATATATATATATATATATATATATACACGTGAAAAGGGGCGCGGCGACTCGGTCGATAAAGCGCGCGAGCTCGCTGCCGCAGAGAAATTATTTCTCGTCAGCTGAATTAATTTCGGTTTTGCGCGGCCATTTTGAAATGTACACGCGATATAACTCGATCCGCGCGCGATGATTCGCTGGATTTTTTTTTTTTTTTGGTGAGAGCAGCGATTGATTGGCGACACTATATACGTTTGAGAGCTTTTTTTGCGGACTCGAGACTCGCTTTGACACGCCGACGTTTAATTCTCTTTTTTTTGGGTGTGCGTTTTGCCGGTATACGTTTCAATTGGAATTGGTTGAAGAGCGATTTTTTTAACCATACGCAAGTGGCGTATTGAGTTACGCACTCGATTTCGAAAAGTGATCCAAGTCGGATTCTTTATCCGAAGGAGACGCGTATCTGCGTTAGCTTACGCAACGAGTGAAGCTTGTAATCCGCTTGAAACCCACTTGATTGCTTCGTCGTGAAACTCATAAAGTCACGCAGAGCGCGTGGATATAAGCGTCCCCTTCCGCAAGAATGCAACGGGTATATTAAGTTCACTTCGGTTAAACTGGCGTAACAATTACGTAAGCCTTTGGCCGATATGTATATGCAAAGCAGCTTGTATATGAGCACCATAATGAGGGATATTATTACATTATCAGATCGTTTTGTTGGACTTTTAAACAATTAAGACAACAACCGAAACGCAGTCCATCAGCGGAGTATTCTATATGTGACTGAAACATTTGCGGGAATCCCGATTGAATTTGCAAGCTCCGAGCGTAATTGCTCTCCATTATATAACGGCAGAGAATTTATATTTAAAAATTCTGTATTCATCGTACACAAATGCAGCTGTACACTAGAATAATACGTGACTTGCAAAACACGCCGCTCATCGCTACACGTAATACATTCGCGCAAACAATCAACTTTCCCTATATATACATCAATTCGAAATTCTGATATATTTCATACACATACGCAATAGCTCGTCTTCCAAGCCACGTGCGGATCTCTCCCCGGCATGCGAATGCAAGCTCGATTTATTTGTCATTATATCCAGAGGAACAAAAGACGCTCGCGGCCCTATTGTCTCGCGCTTAATTTTACTCGCTGCGGAAAGTTTCGCAAAGGGGAAGATCGGCAGCCAAGTACCCAAGTCTGACAGACCCTTGAGCCCCTTATGATTGATACGTCGTCTCTCTATATATACGTCTATATATACACCAGTCGCTGGTGCGGCTATACGTGTTGCACGTCATCGGGACGCGCGACCCTATCTATATAGATTACGAACGAACGTTTTCCGTCTTGTCTACGCGGGGTATATACACAGGAGGGACTCTGCGCTTCTTCTTTTTTTTCTCGGCGAGGCTTGAGTGATCGGCGTTTGAGCGAGAGACAGGGGCCAGTATACGCCGGAGCGGATCGATGCGCGCGCGAGCTTTTATCGTCATGAAAATTGAATTTTACACCCCCGCCCCGCGACTGTTTTTTGCCCCCGGGGCTTTGATCGGTTAATGTGCAGCTTTCGAAATCATGGGAAATATTCTTCGCGTATGTACGTTGCGAAATAGTGAAGCGTATCGTCCTTAAACTACCGCGGCTACATCGATGTAGCCTCCCGTATATAAAAAAAGGGGATTCAGTTCGCGCGCGAATATTCATCGAAAATTTTATCGCCAGTGTACGAGTCTGAAAAAAAGGCGGCAACCGTGTGAACCTGCACGATCAGTCATCGCGAAGCGCATGACACGGCCGAGCGAAACACTGATATGAATCATGCATATTGAACGACGCGCGCTTGCGAAAGCACGCGCGCGCGCGCGCGCGGACGTGCGTTTATTTATTGACGAGCTTGCAGCTGGCTCTACTGAACTTCATTAAGCGCTTCCTGAATCGAGTTGCTCGGATGCATTGTTAGAAAGGTATCTCGCGATATTTTTCTTTCAAAACGAGCTGGTAATTTTCCAGAAAATTATCATAATCTTGACTATTCGTACGGTAAGAGAGACGCATCGACGAAATATCGCGCACGTGCTGCTTCGCTTTACGTTGGCTTGAATTTATGCGAGAGCTTGCGCACAGCTGCAAATATCGCCGGTGGCGCGACACGTGCCCACGACGACGCTTTTCCGCGTCCGTAAACGCGAGGCTGCACCCGATGTCACTGACCGTCGTTCATGATTCCCGGACGATGCACCATTTCGCTGTGTGATACGCTCACGGCGCCGTATGCGGAGATCAAGAATTTATGGGTGTTTCCGGTATTTTTGCTATTGTTATTGAGGGCATTATTGTGGTAGTATCGAATGTAGAAATTTGAAAGACCAAAAGGACGAATGATTATACAAAGGTATCATCATTGCGAAGTCGAAAAAAATATTAATTATAAGATTCACTTTTACTATTATCCTTACACATATAGATTCTTGAAACGAGCTTCAAAGCAGAAAGCACATACAAAGAATAAGAGTAAGTATACAAACAACGAACTCCAACACTGCCGTCCTATAACGAAACGAAAAGTTTTCGATCTACGCTTCTAAATAGTTAATTGCACCAGTAAACTTCAGGAAAATGTCCACGCCCACGAGCTCGTGTCAAAGCAAATACAGGGACACAAAGCTCTGGCAGCAGAGCGTCGCGTCGAAAAGAAACAACCCGGCAAAAGAATTCCAGAGAATCGCCTCGCGAGTCATACGGTCAGTTTTCATCGAGTCACAACTACCGAGAGGAAACCACTAAATTACTGCCAGTCGAGTTGTCAGTCGAGTCTTGCACCCAATTTCCGATATATATATACATACAGAGACGCTTCCGTCGGCGAAGAGTCTGCTATATACTGAAAAAGAGAAAGAGAGAGGGAGAGAGTCGCACAAGGGAAATTCAATTAATTAGTTCTCGGCGAATTAGCGTAGCGCACTCGACCGCGTGTAATTTCGCCGTTTCCATAATGGAGGAACGCGTTATCCTCGCCCGCGGCGCAAACAAGTGCGCCTTCCCCTCTCGTGTTCCGGTCTGACCGTACGGCTGGCTCTACTACTTAACCACTTTTGCATCGGCGTAATTTTCCCCGGAATCCTCTGGTGTGTGTTTCGTTCGCTCGCTCTCCTCGCTGTTTCGACTTCCACGAATGCGTATGTGTGATTAATTCTTTTGTGTTCGACGCGAGCTCTTTTATTGACTCTTGTACTACGGCCGTTCGCCTATATAGACGCATATGCGCTTCGCGTTGGAAGCTCCCGTTGTGTCGGCAAAAAGTAACCGGTTTTTATATCAATCAACGAATCAGTGTAATAACCGTAATAAAAAGCACGCGTACCTACAGCGTTATGAATTAGACGGTGCCCGGAGGCAAAAACAAGACGTTAAATTCGTCGAGCTCGTACATAAAAGAGCCCGACAAAGATATGCGGGAGCGCCGGCGTTTAGTGGTAGTTTTGAGGAACGTCGGTCCGCGCGTTAACTCTCCGCAAAGAGCCCCGACGCTTCCGCGAAATGCATGAAATCTCGGCGGTACAGTCGGGGATGAAAATTCTGCTCACAGCCCGACGAGGCTTCGGAACGCGTTCGATTGCCGAGAGGCCGCGAGGCCAGTGTTTTAATGATAAATGCAAACGACGCGCGCCCGATAACGCGAAATTTCCTCCCGCGAAATAATGAAAAGAGCAGCATGTGCCGCCGACGGTTTTGTCGGCGACTGTATGCGACCGGTAAATATACGCGTGTATACATGTATGTATGTATATATATATATATATATATATATATATATATATACAGGAGGCAGTATATCTGAGTGCGCGGCTCCATAGGTCGCTCGGCTCTAATGTTATACGAGCTCTTTAGCTCGGCGTTGCCGGAGCTCCGGAAACGAGGGAGGCGAAAAGTGCCTTGCTTAAAATAAGGGAAGCCAAGTGCGCGCGAGCGAGAATAAGAGAGCTGTGCTATTTCGGATACGAGGCGCCGGGAAAACGATTCGATTATATATATATATATATATATATATATATATATACTCGGTATAGGTTTGCGACTGCGCGCGCGGCGGTTAATTGTTCTTTTTTTTTCATTGAAAATAGCGCACCCGTGTATTTTGCGCTTCGATGTTTTTGCTGTTGTTATGGAACTTACTTTGGTTGAATGATGGAGAGGGAGGAAATGCTGTGTTATGTATACCTGCAACACAAAGTGATATTTTCGTTAGGAAGCTGAAGTAAAATATCGGATTGCATTCGAGGCTGTTTTCTCGATGCAGGCCATCGATTATTCAAAGGAAGGCTTTCAGTATTTTTGGCTAATTTTTAAAAAGTTTGTTAAATATTTTATGTTAAATAATGATTTTTTTTCACGAAGATCTTCATTTTTCTAGTCGCTGATTAGCGCCGATAGGTGGCGTTTAGGCACTTTTCTATTTCCCTCATGAAAATCGGAGCGCAAAATGTAAACCGTAACTGTATCAGTAAGCCAGCTAATAGATTCTACTCGAATCGAATTACGGTAGAGCTTACAAACACTGATTGACATGTAAATCCATTCATATATGAATATAATCGTAAAAGCATATCGATATACGCGATCTTTGTCACCGGCAACTTAATGATACTGCCGAGACCTAATATATGCATATATTTATCAAGACATAGCAAAAACGAGCCAACTTTCCGCACTGATAATCAGAACGATGTTTATAAAAATCAAAAGTCAAAATCGATGCTCGAAGGCAGAGTAAAACACAGAAGCGCCGGAGTCGCGCATGAGAAAGCGAAGCGGAGTACATCAGAGCGCGCCGGAAGTGCGGAAACCGCAATCAGAGAACTTGATGATATTCCCTTCGACATCTCCCGGTACTTTGAAGTCGTCGCTACACTGCCGCTGTACTCCTACTCCCGTTCGAGGTCTGAAATCGAATCCGGAGTTTCGAGCAATTTTGCCGCTTACGTCGCCTCGGCGCAAAAGCGCCTTTAAGAATCCTGGAAAAGGTCGAGAAGGGGGAAGGGGGGGGGGAGGATCGTCCTGCGAGAGAGCGAATCCCCGAGAGCGCGAAGCGGGAAAAATAAGTTGGATATATAATTTGAGAAGACGCGGAAAATAAGCCGTCTCGGTCGGGGAACTTTATCTCTCGGCAGCCCGAGACCGAGTGCCAAAGGAAAGACGGAGGAAGATGAAAGAGGAGACTACCTTCTCTGCGCGCGCTTCTCTTCTTCATCATTCTCCGCTTTCCGCGTCGAGCCTTCGGGCCCTTATTCTCCGGTGCCTTATTTTTATTTTTTACTTTATGTATAAATTATATATACGCTGCTATTAAAATTTTATTTTTATAATTCCGACGAATTTCGAATGTTCCGCGACACGTGCGTGAAGCTATTTGTCCGACGAAAAATTAAGAGACGTCGTAAAAACCCCTAAGTTAATCCGCGAAAGAGCTTAAGCCACGACCCAACTTCGAGCTGACGCTGTTTCTTCCGCGATTTAAATTACCCGCGCGCGCGCAGTCATAATTTGTAAATGGAGTACGTTTTTCACATAACGTTTTATTTTTTAAATTAATACAGAGAACCAACGCTTCGACTATGCAAATACGCAAGTTTTCTAATAAAATTTCAATCCGACTCGGGGCGATGTATAATCGGCTGAAAATTAATAATCGCTATATATATTTGCATTGAAATATATCCACGAAGAAATATAACTCGAGCCTCCAGTATTTACCCAGCCAAAAAACAAACTCCCTTTCGCGCTCATCATCGAACTCTATACACATGTGCTCGCTTTAAAGCAGATTGAATTATATCAGCGAGAGTCGCAGCCGCGAACAGACGCCTAAACAAACACGCCGTCGTCAGCTGGTTTTTAATTAATTCAGCTGTATAATAAAGTTTTGCTTCGTGCGAACAAAAGGACAAAAAAAGAAGCAAACGAAAACAGAGAGGAGAATGAAAAAGTGCGCAAAAATTATTCCCTTTGGCTTACGCGCGCGTATATGTACAAGCGTTCGGCGGGGCAACTCACTTTGTACGCGGAGTCTCTTTAATATTATCGAGTTCCGGTTACAGCTCTCGCGCACAGTTGCGGAGAGAAAGAGAGAGAGAGAGAGAGAGAGAGAGAGAGAGAGAGAGAGAGAGAGAGTGAGAGAATAAGAGGAAGTTTGCCGGTGTTCCACTGCCGGAACTTTTTTATTTGCTTTAGCGGAACAGCACGCGGGATTTTTGTTTTCTTGCCTACTGCTCCCGTATACACTGTAAATCCGTATATCAGCTTTTCGGTATCTATATGTTCGCCTTGTTTTGCACCCATCGCTTAATTGCAAGCTCGCGCATGCGGATTCGCTCTTTTTCTATGCTCATCCCTCGGATTTGCGTTTTATCTTTTCTCTCGCGCTGTTTGTATATACTTTTGCAATAACCACAATTTTTTCGACGTAACTTATATATCACCCAGGCATATCGAATTAGTTATCTTCGAGCTTTTAGTTTGTAAATCCCGCCTTTTTTCAAACAGTCCACGTTCGCACGTACGTTAATTACTCGGGGGATTACGCGCGCGACGAGAGATTTTATTTCAGCGTCGTCCTACTCTTCCCCATCTTTTTTTAGGGAGAAAAACAACGCGGACGTTCCGCACGTCCGGCTGTAAAATGCAAGAATGGAGATATCGCGCTCGACTGCGCGCGGATTCTTTTCATAAATCGGAGAGGGCGCGGGCGAGAGTGCGGCGGGAAGCTTTTATCATTCAAAGTTAAAATTGTACATTTTTAAAGTTGCTTTAAAGCTGACCACCACACGGTCTTTCCTTTTGTTTTCTGTCTCTGTCTCCACTTTCCTCTCTCTCGTGTGTATATGCGCGTGTAATTGTGCGCGCGGCTCTATATACATATATACACACACGCGAGCTTTAAGTTGAAGCAGCACTTGTCAGGCTCGTAGAGAGGAATGAATATTTATTTTGGCTTATCGAGTGCTTCGGAGAGTTCGGAATTATTATTTTTCAGCTTATTTCAGCGATTTTTTCAAGCTCGAGTGAAATGTAAATTATTCGAATTTTCCCGCGCGCCACGCCACTGGGTTCGCCGAGCTTGGATCGTTGCAGAGTGTTTAACGAGTATTTACAATCAATTTGCGCGATTGATACAGCGGTTACGGATAAATTATATGATTCGCAGTAAGTATAATACAAATTTCACCGAAGCTTGCGGACAAAGCTCGCCGCAATATTTTGCAAAAATGCACTTATGTACGTGTACCTGTACACAGCATCGGTTTGCGGTACGATATCATATTATACATACACGAATCCCCGCGGGTGACACGGGATATACGTATACATCCCGCGTGTATATATCACCGAGTCGCGAGCGGAAGCTTATTAAAGCACGCGTTAATTAGCCGCTAATGAATATAAACTTTTCAGGGGGGACGTTATAAGCGTTTCCTCGATGGTGCCATTATTTTATTTGTCCGGCGCGTTATATACACGAGCTAATTGATTAATTCGCGCTTCGATTTGTGGTCCGCGTGTCGGCGGTAAACATTTTTCGATGCCATGTCCATATATATATATATATCCCCCCTGTGGGGTCTGCACATCGGCAAATGTTTATATTACAATTAGCATTGCAGATCGAGAGAGCTTGCGCGTTATATTGTAATCGCGTGTTGTCTCGTTAATATTTTCACAATTGAGTTACGAAAACAAACTCGGCGGCAGCTGATACGCTGCTATAATATATCGTGTTCAGAGTTATAAAATATTCCGTGGAAAGATTGCTATATAGCTCTAAAATCTCCATACGCTTGTACCTTATGTATATATAGGTGATTGGAGACATGACGCGTCCCTCAGGCCGTGGGATGAAAATTCGTTTTGAAGCGGTTGGGGTGAAAAAGGAAAAAAAAGAGAGAGAGAGAGAGAGCAGAGACGAAGACGAGTGGCTTGCGGGAGTTTGCTCAAGAAAGAGCATCGGCGATGAAATATCGCGTATTTGCTCGAGACCGAGCGCACTTGCTGGAACCAGACGTCTTGAGCAATTAAGTCCTATGTACGTTCTGGTTTATTACTCGAATCGAAGTATTAAAACTCACGGCGATGTAAACAACAATTCGTTGTATTTTTATCCTCGAAATATATATTGAAATTCTCCGTAAAAGCTCAGCAGCCCATCAAGTCGTACTGATCCGCGTTAGGGTCGTCGTCGTCGTCGGCTACACCTACGCGAGGGGAATTGGAACAGATTTACTCGGCTTTCGGAGGCCGCAGGCGAAAATTCTTCTTTTTTTTTCTTCCCCCAACGCGGACTCTCTTGTTACTCACACACTGCGTATAGTCTGCTTTCCGGCCTTTGGCCATGTGTCGAGGAGTTTCCGACCCTCGGATAATTGATTAGGTTTGGATCGAAACGATCGCTCTTTTTCTTTTTCAATATATCGCTTTAGTGTAGTCAAACTATAATGCGTTCTTTCAAACGAAGATCCTTTGCGGACAGTAGTAGCGCTTTGAATTGCTAAAGATATAATAAAACCTCGGTCGTTCAACCCGAGAGAAAACTTATCGCGTTAAATCTTCCATTTGCACGTCATCAGCCACCCCCTCGTATATAGTTATATATATATAAGACAGCCGGTAATATCCCGCTGGCCTTATCCTCGCGCGTCTTAATTGAGGCCACGTACGAGAGTCTCTCTCGCTACTTCCGCCGGATTATGAATAAGGATTCCCTTACACGTGACCCGCGGAATTGAACGGCATCAGCGACGAGAGAAGAGGCTATATAGAGGAGGGGGGAGCAATAACCGCGGCCCTTCGGCGATAATCTTTCTGAGCCGCAGTCGGGATTTTTAGTCCGAAAAAATCGGCGAGATTGCTGCTTCCTTATTCTTCTTTTTTTTCGGTGCTACAGCTCTGATGAGATTTCGCTCGAGTGGTTTCGTTGAATCGAGATTCGTGTTGGGATTTGGTGTATAAAAACGGCGTTTTGTGTCAAATATTTTGCAAACAATCCACTTTGAACGAACAGCCCGGAATTTCTTCGATGCGCGAATATCATTGACGGATCACAATATTCGTGCGTATATATGTATATGATTCGGATCGAGCCAACCGGGCAATTATTATAAAATCCTTCTCGATTGAACTGTTGCTTCATTAACGGGGAATTTGCGCGCGACGCAGGTTGTAATCTGTCGGCCGTATCGAGCGCAGCGCGTTACGTTTCATTTGGCGGCCATATCGTTGCGAGAATTCGATGAAACTCCGCAATCGAAATGCCGCTGTGACGATAGGTCGTAGGTATCAGCAGCTGAATATTTTATTTTAGTAAAAACTAGGACGTAATACTAAAGATATCACACGTTGTATCATGGATACATTAGTCGTTAAGTAAGAAAAAAGCATGTTTTTTAGGAAAAAGAATAATTGATCACCCGCGAGTATATGTACAAGCTCAAAAACAAACAACGTCACCAACAAAAGGACCAACAATTACAAAACTCCAGCAGCTCAGCGTAAAATTGAATCGACGAAAAGCATATCCCTCCCCCTCCTCTCCGTACGTTTCCATTCGGTTCGCGAGGCACAGGATGTTGGTTAACCCGCGGCTTGGGTCGGCTTAGCCGCCGGCAGAGATTTTCCCGGGCCGAATGTGCTCGCCGGCGTTAAACGCTGGGAGCGAAATTCTCGCACGCGACTTCCCCTAGTTTCTAAGCGCGTCACCTCTGGTTATACGGCCCGCTGCGGATTTTACGGATTTGCGGATTTTATGCTCGCTTTCAGAGCTCCTATACATATAACTACTGCTGGAAAGAGCATCTCACTGCTGCCATTGCGGATCGAGAGTTTTCGGCGTTTTTGCGCTTTCTTTTTTCGTCGGTAGCTGCGCCGATTTGCTGAGTGAGAACATTTTTTTTGGCGATTAAAATTAATCGTTCGAACCCACGTACTAGGATGGCCTTCATGATTTTTAGAGCTTTTAACGATAAATGAGCGAAAATTTGCGTGAATATACCCACGATCGAGAAGCCACGCGTATGATATTGTATAGTTTGCGAATTGCATATACACCAGACCACAGAATAATTGCGCCTATCGCATATCGCAGCGGAACCAAATTATGCTACGCGTATACACATATCCATTCAAAGTTACGCAAATTTCGTATTTATTCTCACAACAGTACACTACGCCCCGCAATAATATCGCATAATCCCAGGATTTTCAAATTTTATCAACCGACCACTAAAAAATACCCTCTCACCCTTCACTATGCGTATATACCCATATCGAGAAAACGTCACTCTCCCACGAATGGAAATCAATTATTGACTTAGCCGAAGATCTCTCGGCACATTTCGGCTGCGCTGGGTTAGCTCCACATACGCTCCAATGTAAACAGACCGGCATGACCGCTGGCACATTTCGGATGATCCCGGGTTATACCCTCGGGGTCACACACACATACACATACACGCGTGTGCCCCTAAAACTTTTATCCTTCGCCGAAGCTTCTCCTCCTTGCCCGGTGTACATTTTTGACGAAGCCGCTGTCTTCTTCGTGAAATATTCCCTCGTCGTTTAGCCAACTTTCGAGAGATTTATCAATTATTCGCGAGCACGTGGATTATTGAATAGCCAAATGTGTCGACGGAAAATGTTCGTTGAACTTGCGAGAGGATTATGAATTTTTGAGGCGACGTACGTCTCTCTCTTTTTTTCGAGGCTCTCGCGCGTAATAACGATCGGATTTGCGCTGAAGGAAATCGTCGATTTACGTCGTACACGAAAATAGATGTCTACATTTGCGCTAGTTATACAATGACTACGTCTATTCTATTTTTGATCGTAAAGAACGCGTCGATCGTCGCCCCCGCGCGCGCAACGGCGCCGACACTAAATCCCGCTCTCGATCCTCAATCTCGCGGTTTTCAGCGCTCTATATACAAGTGCATTGACTCTCTCCCTCGTCCCGCTGTAGAAAATAAAAGACGCGGCGCGAATCGCTCTCTTATATGCCCGCGCGACAATATACAGCCCGTCGTCCTCCGAAACGACAGTCGTAGAAAAGCGCGTGATTTAGCCTTTCTTTCTTTCTTTCCATTTTCTCGTTCTCCCGCGCTCTTTTTTTCGGCCGCGTTAACGACGCAATTTTTTTCAATCCCTCCCGAGTAATATAACCCCTTATATATGCCGCAAGCTCGTATCGTGAATATATTGAAAGCGACTCGCGCGCGCGCGCGCCGATGTAAAACTTGCTTAATGCCCGGCAAATAAAAGCTATCCACTGTATACGCCCGAGTGTGTATATATGTGTATATATGGCGTATAAACGATAGACCGCGAGAGTATATAACGCTCTTTTTCCCTCCCGCGAGTGTTGCATGTATATATATACAGCCCTGCAGGGGAATGCGGTATACAGTAGACAAAGCCGCGAAAGGAGACTCGCGGGTGCAATCGTTGAGGTACGAGAGGAGGTGATTTCTATTTACTTTGAGTTTCGAGAGAGGGGTCAATGGTTTTTTTCGATTATCTCATTTGACGGAGCTTTATGCTTCTGTGTGTGTTATTCTTCAGTTCTTATATATATTTTCAAAATTTACCATAGCTCACACACTTTGAAATTTCGCGGCAAAACACATTTCTAAATAGGTACAAAACGTAATGACTCTTTCGACATACCTCGTTTATCCGCATCAAACAAAAAAATCAAGCAGCACCGATCATTCGAGCGAGCATCAAGAAAAGCTCCAAAAAGCTCTCGGTATTCCATTGCCAGAATACCTTACGAAAAACAGCGTATAAGCCGTCGTTCGTGAAAAAAATTCCACACGCGCGCGGGTTTTCAAAGCATTTGATTCGTGCTCGGGCGCTCATTAAACCGGATAAAAGCGCAGTCAATGACGTGATCTCTCAAAGGGTCTGCCTGGTCGCAGCGCGCAAACTATCCCCGGATAATTGATGGCATATCCATACACGTGGCTTATTTTTTGAGCGGCTGTCGTACACGCGACTTGCGAAATTTTCTTCGGAAAATCCTCAAAGCTGCGCCGGGATTTTTGCATTATATACGCGGCATTACCGCTAATCGCGGGGTATTAAAGCACAAGCCAGCTGGAAGGATGATCGCTTTGTGATGAAAAATGAGAGATGCTGCGAACCGACGTGAATTTATGACTTTACCTATATAGCGCTGTTTTTCAATGCTCGCGAGAGAGAGAGAGAAAGAGAGAGAGAGAGAGAGAGAGAGAGATTCAAAAGAGCTTTTTGGCGGGAAAATCGATTCTCGAGTTTACTTTTGAATATATACGCATCGCGATCCGCATATCGGGTATCTAATCGCGTAAATGAATAGCTGCGCGTGTAATCACCGCGGGAAATCGTACCCGGGAGAATCTAAACAATTCTGAAACGCTCATCGCAAGCTCTCATTTACCGAATCGCCGCGTTTGTATACAACGCTCCGCGCGTACGCTCTATTTTCACCATTACGCGTCCTCGCTGCCTAATACTCGAATAATCGAAAAATCGTCCGTTACATAATTACTTTCCACAACATCCCTTCGTCCGATACACAGAAGCTTGAAATATTTTGCCGCATTCGCGAGATGAATTTCGCGTAAAGTTACACTGGAAATTGTTGAAAGCTCGCAGCGCGTGACAGTTTGTCCTACGGCACAAAGTGGCAGCGCTTACAACGCGCTCGGTTGGTCGAGGACGCGTGTCCCACATACGTGATGGCTGTGTACTAAAGCTCTCTCTCTCTCTCTCTCTCTCTCGTGCATGTAATAATGTATATGTGTACAAGTTTCATCGAATTTCAGCGAGTGAATTACACTCGGCTTTTCGGAAACGTCTCTTCTTTTCCTCGACGGAAATTCAAGCCTAGCTCGGGTAATATTGTTACACCAGTTGAATAGGAATGAACTCTCGAGTGTACGGCGCGAACGCGTGCCTCTAGAGCAACAAAACTTGAAGGGCCGCTTGAAAAATCAACCTCCACCTACGAGCCTACATCCACACTACGTATATATATTACACACACGCTCGGTCGCTTCGAGGAGTTGGAGCGTGCGCTCCTCTTGAAATCTCACCCCAGCGTCGGAGTAGCTAGTACTACTCTCAGGAGGGTGACACGCGGGGGAAGTTTTGAAAGCGGCATCGCGGAGGCCCATACGAGCTCATCGGCGCGTCAAAGTGGCCCCGACCAATTTCATAGCGAGCTGAGCAGCCCGTGCAGTGGTGCTCAATAGTTCCCGGTTACATTTATGGAGTAAGCGAGTTTCGAGCTCGGGCTGACGCGTGGATTGTGTGTCTTTTATATTACATGTGAACTGGGGTGAATTGTCGTTGTTACTTACGTTCGTGATGACGGTAGCCTCTGGTTACGAGATAAGGGTCTGTTGGATAAGCTTTGGCTCGGAAGATCTGAAAAATTAGAGAAGCATCGATTTGAGAAAGGTTTTTTAAGCACGTTTGAATTATAGGGACGACTGCCTGACCTAATTGTGTTTATTCTACTGTTGCAGGTTCGTTTTAATTTATTGGGAGTATCAGTGTATCCGTATTTTCTGCGCATATAATTGTAATGAAATAAAGTAAACTAGAATTTCATAACTTGATGAAATTATGACGCGATGAAATTCGATAAAATGAACTACAATAGCTCAATACATTTAAGCCCGAATACTATAAAATAAAACAGCATATCATTCCGGAGAAACCGGGCGTCACTTTACAGCACACAGCTTACAAGTTCAAGGTAAATCCTCAGCACTGATCCAGCCTGCACAGCCGCAGCGAAACCGAGACGCCAAATTCTCCGAAACTACAACCGCACCTTCTCTCTACCCCTCGCATAATACACCATATACAGAGCTCGACTTCACGGCGCGACTTACGTATATATATATATATATATATATATAACAAGCTGGGTGCGCGCGGGCGCGAGATTATGCAAATATTTAATCGCGAAAGGCGTCTTCGCGCTAATGGGAAGAAATTGCAACGCCGGCACAGTAGATTAAGCGTCCCCGTAGCGCGCAGCGTTTTTCTTCCTTCCCGTAGCCGAGATAAGAATTTAATTTTTGACCACTTTTAATCCTAATTCCGGCGACTCGTTCCTGGAACCTCCTAATTCTTTAATAGCTTAATGAACCTTTCCCAACGTTTATCACTTCGCGCCGCACTTATGTTCTTTTCTCGTTTCGGAAGATGGAATCATCCGTTATCATCTCGCCGCTGTAATCGACGAAAGTTCATCGATATGCCTCGAGTACACGATCTGCCCTCGTAATATAACGGCGTGTAATGTAGTTATGATTTTATTGAATATTTCGCCGCTGCAAATCCGCGTGCCCCCCTTCTCGTCATTTATATTCAGCGCGATAACCGCCAAGAATTTCTTATTACGAACTTCCCGGAAAAAGAGAGAGAGAGAGAGAGAGGGCTCTCCGAAAGCACAACAAAATCGACGGGGGGAGAGTGTAGAAAGCCGCGGGAAACTGGAAACAATATTTAGTAGGAAATAAGTTGCTCCGCACTGCTCCTGTTATAGATATACCGGTGAGCCGCGGGGATAGTTAAAAATTTTAATATTGGAACGCGTATATAGGTATATGTATAGGTTATACGCTCAGCGAGCTTTCGGTAAAATTAAAACTAACTACAACGAAGCGATTTTATTACAGTAGCCGCGCGCGGCCCGTGTCAAATTAATGCGATGGTTGTGCCGTTACATAGCCGTTGTAAAAAAATCATTATAGCGTGTCGTGGATCGAATTTTCGAATATTTTTCCCGCGCATTAAATTTTGCTAAAAGCTCGGCATCACATACGCCCTTATAACTCTATTAGCCGTGACGATTAAAAATTTTCAGTCATCCCATCCGAGCTCTCACAAAATACACACACACACACATACACACACAAGGTATAGCAACCCTTAACCCATAAACGAAATTCCCCTCACGCGGCACGAGCTTTAATCCATTTTATAAGGTCGCGGCGCGTGTAACGCGATAATAAAAAGTTCCGGGTGTCTCGCGGGATGCAGTGGATTCGCGCGCGCGACTCCGCAAACAATTAGGTTAATTATTTAAGCTGTTCCTCTTCGCTACTGCCGAGGGAGAGATGTCACGATAGATGTGTATATATATATGTGTGTACCGAGTTCGCTGGACTCGTCGCGAGGGATACCAGGTAGGTATGGTTAAGGAGATGGAAATGATGGATGTGTGTAAACACACGGCGTATTGAGTAGACTCCTGGGACGGGTTCGCTGGATTAATTTGGCTTTTAGTGGAGAAATTAGAAAGTTTTTAATAAGGTCGAATATGGGAAATCAATAAGCAGCGAGTTTACGGAACGTCGTGTAACATCACGTTGTTATCGAACAGTCTCTCGAAACATCCGCTGCGTTTGAATCATTAGAGATCGTTGCGGTTTTTCCGACTGATCGAAAGCGAGATTATAAATAACCAGAAGCGCAGTGAAACCGGCGGACAAAAATCATTTCAATTTTATTAATCCATAAAACACGTCCGGAAAAAGAATAATGACCCTTCCGTATAATAAAATCATTCTCATTCGACATTCGTTATTATTCCCCGATCTCTCGTGAAACTACCGCATATATCGAGCCTCGAATTTCATCGAACACATTACGACGAATACATTGAAAGCTTCGAATTCCCACTCGACTCCTCATAACCGACGTTTCATTTTTTTCTCCCACAAACCGGTATATCCTTGTTTAAAACACGAGCGAAAAACTTCGGCAAGATAATAATAAGCTATATGTATATCTGTACACACACACCGGCGGAGTTATGAGCCTCCAAGAGTGAATTCGTCCGAGGGATATGATGAGGGTTATAGAGCATTACCAGCGCGCAGTGTGTATATATATATAGGTTGTACAAGAGGGTCCTCGAGCTTGCAGCAGCCGCCGGTGCGCCTCAAATATTAGTACAGTACTGCAGAGCGATGCACGGCGTGCATTATACGAGGCCAGTTTTGGATTGATACCGCAGCTGCTATATATTGCCGAGGTCTTATCTCACGAGTGCGGATTAATTTCGATTCGATGGAATTTTCAACGCATATATCGCCGAGAGCTATATATATACATTACTGTATTATCGTATGTATAGGAAGAATTTTATAAAGTAAGTCGATCGATCGAGGATAGCGGCAGCTTTGAGCTATCGAGAAGATATATATATATATATATATATATATATTTGTCGATCTATCATCCGTGGAACAGAGCGAGCCGACGGCGAAGGACGATGGATCGCCTGGACTCTGAATCGAGAGCATTTTTTAATTCCTTGAATTCTTCGCCTTCCCTGGAATTATTGGCCAAAGAGTATGATGTATCGCAAGCTCTGACCGACGTCAAAAGCGTGTCCGGCGGACTTTGAACTCTCGATTATTTATTTAAATTGTTCGATCATTATACACCAACGACGACCATCAGCTTCCGCCGTCCTCTCTTTTTCCCAACTACACACCATCGACACACGTCTAACGGCGAAGCAATTAACCCTCACAAAGGCCGAAGAGCATCACAAGTGGCACTACTCTCTACACACGCTCCGACGCACACGCACAGGCGGATCCGAATAAAAGAGTTGATGCTCGGCGTAAAAGAGCCGTTCGCTCCGAAAAACTTGATCGCGCACGGGGCCAAAGTATTTTCACGCTTCGGGTTAAATTGAGAGGGCGCAGGCGGGGGGGGGGGGGGATGAAAGGGCTGGCTTTGAATGCGCTCGGGGAAAACTCGAGAGGCCGCTATATGCTAAAGAGTGAAAAGGTATACGCGGGAACAAGAAAAATCTGAGGCCAGCCAGCCAGAGCTAAAGCAATTTCACACTGGAGATCAGAGAGCGTAGTATTATGCTCGCGCGCGAGAGAATCACTGAGTCGCGTATCCTAAATGCCCAGAAAATTGGAAAATATCGCGCGCGCGAGCGACTATATATACATATACACCATCAGCGCGGAGGGAGTATCAAAACCTCGGCGCAGCTATAGTTTCTCACGGGGCGACGGGAGAGGTAATTTCATACTGCGGGGAGGTAACGGATATGCCCGCGGCATATCGAATCTTATTCTTTCCTCTTCTTCGCTTCTTCCTCTTTTTCTCTGCTTCCTTTTACGAGGAACTCTTAATGTTCTTGCTTCGGAAGACGAAGAGACTAATTATCCAAAGACGCTGCGAATAATTAGCAAACCGAACGAAATCGAAGCTATAGGTCGGATATATCACCGTAAAAGCGAATAATAAGCCGATAATTAACAAATAACTCGAATGCATCAAAACGTAGTTGGATGGGCGAGGAAGAAGAGGAAGAAGAAGAAAAACCATTTGGCAAGTATTCCCGGGCATAAGGAAGCGCTCGCGCTAAAAAGAGAAGAAGGAGGAGAAGAAAAGCCGGGGGAGAGGAAAAAACTTTCCCGATATCGCGCCGGAACATAAGTTCAGCTTATTCGAGATTTACAATCGCTGCTGCGCCTTGCAATTTTTAATTTCGCGAAATCTCCGCTCGCGCGCGAGAAATCGCCTTTATGCACGGCTGAAGCTCCCCCCCCCCCCCCCACCTCCGCAAAGTTTTCCACAGGCGAGGAGCTTTCTCACGTGTTGCGCGTGGAATATATATTACAAAGGCGCGACACACAGAGAGAGAGAGAGAGAGAGAGAGAGAGAGAGAGAGAGAGAGAGAGAGAGAGAAGTTTCCTCGAGCTATACTCTCGCACCTGCGGCTTCAACTTCAGCGCCGAAAGCTCCGCACAGATGAAGTATCGATTTTCTTTAATCTCACGCGCGAGCTAAAGCTAAGCCTCACAGAGATATGCTTATCGCGAGCTGTACAGACGAGCGTATGCAGTATGGGAGATATCGCGCGACGATTGCGTGGGAGGATTTTTTTTTCGTTGAAACGTTGCGTCGAGGTTTCGCGAGATTTAAGGCCGATTCGGTTGTGTGGAAGAAGCTTGTGTGGCGATTTATCGCGATCTAAACGTGAGGTTTTATCGCAAATCTGCTGGAATAAAATATTTGCGGCTACACATACGGAATCGTATATAGATATATTATATACTCGCAAGGCTCGCTTGACTTTTAGCGGGAAAGTTTTACGCTCTAAAAATTTCAAAGAGAACTGCCCGGGACAAATTGAAACATTCTCGGAATACGTGTGTGCCCATGAATTTTAGTAACTGCACAGCTTGTGCGCTGCGTTTAATTTTATGGAAAGTTGTGCAGCATGCGAGCTTAACTTCTCTGATGGGTTGTAACATTTATTAGCTAACTTTATAAACCAGGCACTTTGGGATGTGAATGAAACGCGCGAGACCTATAATACTTTCGGAAATGCGGGCTTCCGCCGAAAAATTGAAAGCTCGCGCTCAACTTGTGTAAACAAGTTTTAGCGATGCATGTATGCATATGTATATGGGAGCGATTTGATTCCCGGAAATATACGGTCGCGAAATTCACGTCTCTGCGTGGATTTCATTTGCTATTGATTTTCAATATCGCCCGTGTGATTGTTGCCGAATTAATTGACTATCGGCAATAGCGGATGGAAAATTTGCCTTGTATAATCAGTTGCAAGCTTGAGAATTAATAATTCGAAAACATTTTATATTGAGAATATCGAGTACGTACGAACTTGTTCTTGCGCCGTTAAATTTTGAAAGCGTAATTAAGTGAAAGCTGAATTTTTCGCGCGCGCAACTTAACATCGCGTACAAATGGTAGAAAGCACTCCGGCACGGAACGAAGTTTGTCAAAAAGTGGCCGCGCAGCTTTTTAAGGGTTTCTTCCACAACTTTTCCTAATTAACTTGGAAAATATTTGAATTCTTGTTTAGCCGATGTAAAATTGTTTTCGCGACTACCCGGATATTCGTTTCTAGCAGCCATAGATGTTTTAATTGAAGTGCGCGCGTTCCGGTAAGCGAGCAAATAAAAAGAAACAAAAACGAATTGCGCTTTTGTATTGGAGCGAAATCTGATATTAGTTGCTGAATACCGTAAAGTGCGAATGGTACTCGATGCGGATAGAATGCGTTAAAAGAAAGCTTGAAAAATATTTGATTTCAAGCTCGTTTAAATTCTACTCGTGCCTTGCCAAGTGCCATGAAAATTCCGTGCTGATATGTTTCGGTATTTCGTGTAATTATTGAGCAATTCTACTATACATGTATGGGGAAATCTTTTTAAATTCGCCACTTTTTTCATTCATCGTATTGTTCAACGTTAAAAAAAGAGTAGAATATTAGAAAAGTGCTTCGTGACACTATTTTCTCAGCCATTCACTAAAAGTAGTCATGCTTCAACGTACTTGATGTTTGAACCAAGGCGCAAACGGAAAATGACCAACTATTTTTTTTTAAATTGAGGCTCTTTTCTCGTACTTCAATCCTATAAGATATGCATTTTCCGTTCGTACTCTCATACATTGAGTACATGCCGTTGAGTCATGAAGAAAAAAGTGTCACAAAGCTCTGTTCTTGTGCTCTACTGCTTATTTTCAATATGGTATAACATAGTAAACGAAAAATAAAATGTGTTCTAATTTTCAAAATACGTTTCAATTACATCGCATGACTTGCAATATTTTACGCAACATCGATCTCTTTCAAAATCATCATCGTCAGTCATTCATCGTCAAAACGAACAACAAAAATACCTGCGCTCCTCAACAATTCCAACTAATTACCCGAAACCTCTAAAACAATCACAGCATAACAAGGCAGTAAAATAAAACGAAAATCAGTAGTTACTCACCATATACGGTCAGCCCGATCGGTAGCAGTAGCTCCGCAGCATCTGGCAGTCCGACGCGGCTGAATCCCGAGCGCGTCGCAGAGGAAGTGGCGGACGACGACGAGCTAGCGGTCGACCGAGAGAGAACACGCCCCCCCTCCCGGCGACGCGACGAAAAAAAATTCAGCTCTCGCGCCGACACACGTGCGCACGGGGCCATCACCCGCATGCATGCAACAGTCGACGAGCAGGTGTTCTCGAGCCTGGTTTATGTGCGCGACGCGTTATATTTTAATTTTCTTTCGTAACATGGCTGCGCTGCATTTTTCAGTGGATCGCGAGAATAGAGAGTTTGTGCGAGCGAAAGTGTGGCGAGCTTTGAAAATTTATTCACGTATATTTTTTTTTTTCAATTGTACGATAATATAGAACGAGCTTACTAACTCCACCACTGATTCTCCAGAAAATGTTACGTCCCGCCTGCTTTAGGATGATACGAGCGTAGCGTGAGTAATACCGACTAGTCAACTCGCCGAACTTGAAAAAAAAACTCAACGAAATCTAAATCAACGTTACATACGTACACAAGCTACGACGAGAGAAACAGAGCTCGAGAGAAGGGTGTGTGTTGGCTTCCCGAAAGCGGACGGTGAACTGAGCCAGCGTCCCGTCCGCGACACACACTTCGCCCCCGATGTTCCTTCCGGTGGGGGGATGCGCGACTATCGGGAGTGGCTCTGCGCGCGCATCTCGACCCCTACCCCCCAATAGCCGCGCGCGAGCCATCCCCTTACAGACGCTCCCTCCCCTTTTCGCACCCCCTTCCGAGAACACTATCCGGATATGTACTTTCTGCGTTTCTCTAGTTCTTCGCCTTTTCCTCATACTCGGTTGCTGCGAGGGGGTTGATCTCCGCAGTGTGTTACGAATTTAATAAGGTCTTCGAGATTACGAGACGATGGGGTGCCGGAATCGGAATGGATGGATGGAGGGGAAGCCTGGAGGATGACACATATTTCTTTTGCATCGGTTTTTGATAAATATTTACGAGGCGTTTTTTGGTTAGACGAATAGAGTGTTATGAGTTCGTTTGTGATGAAGCAGCGTGTTCATCGAAATCTGCGATAACAAAGTCATTGGAAATCGACGACGAAAAGCTCGTCTTTGGAAAAAGGGGAACGATTTAATAAACATCGCGTACGTGAGTATCGAAAAAAGCGAGTATAGAACCGAAAATTTATAAATTACCTCGTAGGAATTCGACACCGGCGTCGCATCCCCCCCTATGTGACCCGCCCACGTAATTCGATAGTTCTTCTTTGCAGTATAAGAGAGAGAGAGAGAGAGAGAGAGAGAGAGAGAGAGAGAGAGAGAGAGAGAGAGAGAGAGAGAGAGAGAGCAAGCGAGTAATAGAACGACGATTCGCGCCGAGGGGTGGCTTTGAGAGAACGAGAGAGGGAAAAAAGCGCGCAAGGGGGTGAGCGCAACAAGGAGGCCGAAGCTCGTGCATTCACCTTTCACTCGCATCTCCGGCACCCGATGCTCTCGGCTTTTCTTATTCTTCTTCTTCTGCTTCTTCTTCTTCTTACGGATTGTCGCGCTTCCTTCCTTCCTCGAAAGCGATGTGTATAATGCTTTTTTCCGACTGTCGATGCGCTTGGGTGCTGGATGTTTTTGCGATGCGTATATGCGGATATGGGAGGTATACTGATAATACATTTGAAGATGAATAAAGCTCGAAGCTTGAATAGGATAGATTGTCAAATTTGATATAAATAATAGAGCAAGCATAGCGGTTTCATATCCAAGCTAAAGTTTTTATATTTTCTGATGATTTTTAAATGTGTATAAAAGATTCAAGCAAAAGTATACTGTGCTTTCAACAAGCTTCTAAAAAATTATGGTAATTTTCAAGTTAGTCGGGAGCAATTTTTTCCTACAAAAACGATTCCGAACCCAATAGAATATACGAAAAATCAATCACGACGTATCTATTTTACCTGAAGCGCCAATAAAAACAAAATATCTCCATCGAAGTGTAAATAAACTCAATATATATCCTACCCTCTTTCTCTCTCTTTCCTCCAAGCTATATTTATCCTTTATATTCTTTGCTCTCAATCTTTATCTCATTTTCCCGCCTCTTTCCCCGCACAAAACAGACGATAAAATAAGAAGAAAGAAGTGGAAGACTCGCGATACACCTCAACCTTTTCCGCCTCGGCAAATATTTTGTTTACGCGCCCGGTCTCTCGCTTCGCGTATAGAGAGAAAGAAACTGCCACCGCCGCCGAGAGACGTTTGGCAGCTACGCGCGTGCACCGGCAAAAAGAAGAAGTCGCAGAAACGATCAGCCGACGACGAAAATTCACGTGGGCGGGATGGATCGTCGCGCGGAGAGAAAAACAAAAGTTTATTTACGAACGTGACGGGCTTCTTTTCCGATGAGCCACGCATCGGGGGGGGGGGGGGCAGATGTGTACGACCCCGATGCCAGGCTCTAAGAATGGAAGGGTGCTTAGGCTAGATTGATTTTTTTTCTTCCTCTCCCAGCTGGACGGTTTGACGCGAGAGAGCTTTTCCTTTAAAAATACACCGAGAGCTGCGGGGTCGTTAGCGAGGAGTCGGGTGACAAATTTTTCTGCAATGACGCCGCTGACTTTCGGCTATTAGAACAAATGAGAGACTTATTGCAGGCGTAAGCGCGTGACAAAAGACTGAGCTTGATTTCTTGATTATGGGGAAGCCGTTGAATTGATCGTTTCTCGCCTGGATTACAAGTTGCCGTTGTATGTGGCGTAGAGTAATTTATTTTTTATTGACTGACAGCATATATTGAAGATATTGAAGTAAGCAGTTATCGTGACGGGTTTTCTGTATGTATTACATTATTACATCCTGGGAATATCTTTGTGATGACGAAATTGTTGACTTCGTAAAAACTTTCGTTGGAAACACGTTTGGAAGTGTTTGAAGTTTGAATTGCGTGATTTTAGTAAGTGTCCTTGTACGGATACCTGATAGTCTTGAAGAAAACTATTTAATTAGATGTAACAGGTATTTGATTGTTTTTCACAGATACACTGCGTTTAAACGGCTGATATTTTTCCATAAATAGAGAAGAGGTGATCTAAGGAACAAATTAAACTTTTATCCATACATAAGTGAATCATTGCGTATATCTACATGCAACTCGCTATAGATGATTAAGATGGCACAGTTGATAGGTATACGTCAGACATGCCTACTACTCCTCTTTCTCAAGCAGAAACGCCTTTTTTTAAGTATATACATAGAGGAATTATTCTCCTCCGCAATTCCCTTCACCATATAACCAAAGCCCGTCCCAACGACTCTCCTTCCACAGAAAAATCATCTCAAACTAGACCCCCAAGCTCCAGTCAAACAAACTGCCATCTATATATATATTACAAGCTCTCTCTTTCTCTCTCTCTCTCCCGGATTAAAAGCTCAGCTTGCAGAGAGAAGAAGAGCTCGCCGATTGCAACCACAACTACACAGCCTCATACACGTTCCCCTACTATCTCTGCGGCTTACTATAAAACCACGCGGAGGCCTGTAATTTGTAATGAATACACCTCTAACTAGCCGCGAATGCCGACGAGAGCGAGAGAACCACCCCCTTCGAAATCATGCGTCCGCGCATTCATCCGCTCTATATACGCAATCCCAGAAATGAAATTATTATCCTTTGGCGCGCTATGCTTTTGAATATGCCGCGCGAGAGCCGAATTTCTCGCGACAAAGCGGCCTTTTGAAATTCGGCGCCGATGCCGCGCAGTCGAGCAGCGCGTGACCGCGCTTGTTTCTCTGTATATTACCACAAATCGAGCGAGCTGCCTCTATGCGGACCGAAGGCTTTTTCCGAAAGATTCTTTTGCTCGTTTTTGCTTTTAATTTGTAGCTTACATCGATCGGCGGATTTCATTCGTTCTCGGGCTTTTTTGACGAGAGCTTTTTGAGCTTTGCGCGCTCGTGGAATTAAATTTAGACGCGTATACGCGCGTGGGTTTGAATTTCGCCGCGATTACATTCCGAGTATAATTACACGTGGAGGGTGTAAAAAACAAAGCGACGCTCGCGGAAACGCAATTTAATTTAAAAAACAAAAATCCATCGATCAATTTGCATGTCAAACAGCCGAATCAATCGAGAATCAATATACACTAAAAAGCAACCCCTTCCCCGCGTGGCACAGCCCCGAAAAAAGAAAGTACAACAACGCTCGCGCGTCCTCGCTAAAATATATTCAAATGAGGGCACGACGCGCTCATTCATAAAAAAAAAATATAATTCAAGCCAGAGAGCAGCAGCAGCAACAACAACACTCCCCCGCAATAAAGCATTTCGCATATCCGACTTGCATTTGAAATTTTTGACTGTACATATACATATATATACGTATATACAGGGAAGCTCGAGTTGGCAGGAGATTTTAATAAAAATCAACGTCAGGCTTGGGTCGTTTGGATAATTTTCCGGGCGTTTGAACGCGCCGGGAGAAACGCGCGATGACAATGGGGTAGAGGAAACCCCTGAAGAGATCAGGCGAGAGAAAAGAGAGAGGAGGCGATTGCGCAAGAGGAACGACGGGGCGGAAAATAGAAATGTATATGCATATATAAGAGCCTGCGATTTTCTCGTTTTTCTCGGAGATGCGCGCATATGCGCGTTGCGTATACGGCGGAGGTATAGATATATACATGCGCAGTGGAAACGAGAAAGGGTAAACATCGGGAACACGCAGGTGCGCCGTTTTGTAGGTTAAAAATTGTTTGTCGCGCGTGAGCGATGCTTTATTCTTTTGGAAAAATATAAGAAAAGCGTCCGTTGTTAGACTGGATAATATATCGCGGGTATAGACGCTGAAAACAACAGAATTTTATTTCTCCACGTGGCAAAACACTCGACGCACTATACGAGCCGCTTAATTTATTTCCATCAGCTACTCGAACATTCCTTATATATACTTATATATACGTAAATTCGAGCGAGTAGGCACGTGCGAGTTCACCCTCCCGAGTGCCTCTCTCATTTCGCGATCTCTCTCTCTCTATATATATATATATATATATATGTTCTACGGGCAACTAAATTTTAAATTTCCCGCGCGCGCGCGATTCGAAAATTATGCAAATTCAACGACGACGACGACGACGACGACGACGAGAAGCATCGACAAATATTCAGCGACGCGAGGGCTCTGTGTTGCGTCGGACACACTTTTATGCAGATGAGCCTCGCCTCGAGTCGTGAACACACGCGACATCACACATAGCCCCGCATTATATCGGCGCCGACTTGACAAATCGACTTAAATGGGGCGATTCGCTGCGGAGTGTGTGACGGGAAATACGTGCGCTGGCGTTATATTATATATATATATATAGTTAATTTCGCATATCTTATCCAACCTGTGATATCAAAGAATCAAGTGGATAAAGTTTTAATTATATATTCGTTTCGGTATATATAATAAACGTTCGCGGCTGTAATGAAAACACGCATTATAAACCTTATGACGTATATAGTTATATAAATTCATCGCTACATATATATATACTCATGATGCGCGCGCTAATACGAGAGGTATTTATGCTAACAATGCCGAAGTACAACATATACGCGCACATTCTTGTCTATTAATGTTTCGCGGAATAATGATTATCATTTCTCAATAATCTCGTAATAGAGCTGTAGTCTATAGTCGCAAACGAACGCAGAGCGCGTTTATATATACATATACCGGCTGATTTAATCCCTTTCATTAAAGTCGCGCTCTCGCGAAACTAATTGCCGTTTCGAATAATGTTATGTAAATGTTTCGACGGCATGACAAATGAATAAATTCATCAGTTTATTCATCGACGAAAGAGTCGCTCATTCGTACGTTACACACGCGCATATACAACATATATACGCGCAACGAAACTGTCGTTTAAACAATACAACGATTCGACCGCAAACAACAGCGACGCAGGAAGTATAATATATACATATACTAAAGGCTTGAGAAAACTCATTCGAGCGTGTATCCAGAGTGACAGGCTCGCAAATTCTGATTATCGTCCGAATTAAAAGTCGGCTCTCGCGCAATTATCAGCTGCGCGTAAAAAGACACGACGTCGCGTTGTCGTAAAGAGAGAGGAAGGGAGGGGGGAGGGGGGGCTGCGCGCGATTATGCAAAGGCATAAAGAGCGTCAAGCGTCGCGGCTGATCCGAAGGGACACGTTTTACGAAGCAAAACAAACGTGCGCTGCGCGCGAATGAATTATTCATTAAACAATTTGTCGTGGTTAATCGTCGAAATGCGGGGCGTGCGATGGCTTTGCATACGCGTAGCGTTTGACTGTTTTTAATTTTATCGATATACATATATACGCAGGCGTTGCATTTGATCGTTTCACCTCGGATCACACCGAGAAAATAAAATCGCAGTCGAGGGCGTTTCCGGCTCATACGGCTCAGTTGTTCTCTGCAGAGGCGAGAGTGTGTGTGTGTGTGAGAGAGAGCATAAGATGAAGAAGTGTAGCATATCATGAGTATATATATATATATATACTCGTAGAGTTTGTTCGCGTCTGCTGCAATGTATTTTGCCGCACTTTCCGCTAATTAGCGTCTTAGCTTCAATAAACTTAATATTCCAGCTGCATCCCTCTACAGCCCACTCGGATTATCAATTTCTAATATAATTGCCAGTGACTTCGTGGGAGTGAGAGAGAGAGAGAGAGAGAAAGCAGTGCCAATTAAGGAGAGATCATCAGTAGCTCTGCCGCTGCTGCTGCTGCTTGAGAGAACGTCGAGCCAATAATGTTTACTTGATGTATCTCCGTGATTTCTCGTTAATAATCTCTCCTTGTTGCCGATTTTCCAGCGAGCTGCTCGAGTCGCTTGAACGAGTTTAAGGGGACGAGTCTGGGTTAAGTAGTGTAAAAAATAAACATAATCGATAAATCATTAATAGAAATTATTCGGAAATTGTATAACTTGACGTTTGTTTTTTTATGCATAGGAAAATACAGTTTTTTACATTTTTTTACAGTATTTACAACCCTGATGTGAGGAGGTGTAGTTTCTCGATATTATTATTCCGTTAATATTTTTAACAGCTATTCAACAACATATTTACACGATTTCAAACCCCTTAAACACGATATCTCAATTTAACGAAGCTCCGCATCGATCCGTATATAGACACTTATAACTGGAAAACAGCGTCGTCCTGGCGATTGAGATCTAGAGGCGATAAGGACAGCTGTTTTTTTTTTAACTTACGGATTGTCGACTATCGCTCGCTGTATATACACTACCAGCTCGTTATACGCGCGCTGATATGCAATTGAGCTTTTTTCCGATCTCCAGAGTGAAAAAATAAATGAGATTATTATTTCAGCTGCATTTCACACGCACACATGTTATAAATTAAACGATGTTATCCGTTAATGCGATAACAATGCATTACTTCTCGTGCATCATACTTATGCTCGATTTTCAATTTTATACGGGGAAAATATAGGTAGGAAAATATTATCCTACACATGCGCGTATAATGATACTCATCCCGCGTTTGTTATTGTACAGATTTTCGAAATATTATATTACCCGCGATATGTATAAAATAATGCAATAAATTGCAATCAAGTCGAGCTACATACATGCCCATATGTGTCGAGAATAGCTGTCCTACTATATATGGCAGTAACACAAAATTGGGTGCTAAAGGTGCTCGACTAATGTGATAATACTCATTCCAGCGATAAAAATCCCCAGCGCACTCATGAATAAAACAGCGTCGGCCCGATCAACAGATACGAGTAGAGAAAGAAAAAAAGAGAGAGGAAAACCACTACACAGGGTGAACGTGTGCGTAGATATATATTTAAAGGTACAAAAAATACCCACAATAAGGTAAAGGCGAAGGAGAGAGCGAGAGAGAAAAAAAAGGACGACAGCAGTCCCGCATCGAAATTATCGAAGACACACGCGACAAGATCGACTCGAGGGAAAATCGTATATACCTATATGTGGGACGACGACGAGTGTATATATAATCCAAGGGTCTATACCATACTCCCCCTTTGTGGCGCGCGTCTTTTTTATCCGGGAGATCGAACGTTGCTGATATCAAGAGGACGCGGGTCATCATCTCCCCCTGTATACTTTCTTTTTTTTTATTATTTACATCATATATATTGAAGGTGAAAAACTTGCGGTTGAAGATTTTTCGGGGGGGAGTCGCAATATATATATATATATATATATATATAAGTTCGTCGAGAGAGATCAAACGGACGAGGCGGTCTGTGGATAATAAGGGCTGACGGACGTTATTATTGAGCGATTGCGGTGTAGTTTCCTTATCTGAGTTATACTTTTTAAGAGATCTTGCGCCGCGGGGGGCTGTTCGATGCATGAAAGATTAACGCGATGCGTATCGGGTAAAAGTCGTTGGTAAAATTTATTGCAGAATTTTAGTTGGTATAGAGTGTGTATGATATACAGTGCGGACTATATAGTATACTCGTTAAAAATTCTTAACGAGTTGATAAATATATAATTTATGTGAAAAATAGATCGTTGAATAAATGTTATCTATATTGTTAGAAGTAGCCATTTTGCTGAACTATGCGTAATCCATGTTTGGGCAGTTAACCAAATCTTAATAACGACCTATATCTTTCGTTTAGATATTCAATTTCACGCTTTCCTGAACGTCCAAAAAATTCTCGACAAAATACAGAAGGGATATTCCAAAAAAAAAATATCATACGATCAGAAAGAAGGAGAAAAATCCGCGTGGCAGAAAAATACTAACTCCGACGAGTCCTTCAGCAGAGAGGATCCAAAGGAGGTCGACAGTGATGTCTTTCTTCCCGCGGCGCTGCATATATCCCCTGCTTATATACTGTCTATACACATACGCATGCGATTGACAACGCGTTCTTTATCCGACACCGGCCAATCGCGTTTGTACTCGACGAGAAAAAAAAGTGAAACAGGAAAGGAAGCGCCCAAGGTACATCTATATATTCGCAGTCGCCGAAGAAAAGGACACGGGAGATAAGAATTCCTGTCAAAAGGAGAGAAAGGCATTTCGTAAAGATCCTCCTCTGTGTACGTCTGCGTATATACATACGGAGACACAGCGGGCGAGAGACGTTGAGATGTACGATGGAATCAATGCGCGCACAGGTATATATATACGCATAGTCCGCGACGTCGACAAGAACGAATTCGTCCAGATCCTGCGTGAGTTGTGAATGTGTCGTGATTTTCGTCCGGCGATTCGTTTCTCATCCTTTCTTCCGGATGATTTTGCCTGCATACTCTGAATTCGGAAGAGAAATCAGATCTTCGCTTTATATACTGCGGATGTACACACTTTATTGCACGCGCGCGATATTCAACTCTCCACAAAGCTGTATGTATATGTGTATAAACGTAAACAATAGAGGACAGCGACGGTCAATCATTCGAAAACACAGACGCAGCCATTCAAAACTCATCCTCTTTCTCTCTCTAATCTCGCGAGAGCTTTTCATAGCCGAGCATTTCGCGCCTCTCTGGCGCGTATAAAGAGGCGCCGCCGTATATAACATTTAGCGCGTCCTATTTGCGCTGCACTCGAGCGGAGCGGCGCTGCAGGCTTTGCCGCGCATATAATGAGCATCGGCGCGGCGCATCGGCTATGTCTCTCTCGCTCAGCGGATTCATGTCCAATTATTTTTCGTCCTCGCGGCAGACACGTCCGGGACTGCTCGTTATAGAGCGGCTTGCATGTGTGTACTATATATACATTGCACGACGTGTCGAGCCTACAGGTATGCGGGGGTGGTGCCCTCGATATACGAGGGTTGATTTTTATCGCGATGAGTGTCACACGGGAAGAATGCGTCGATGGTTTCTTCCATTTTTCGATGATTACGCTCGCGACGTGCGCGTGTCTTCGGCGGATTGTACATACGCGGGTCTTTTTATTTTCCCTGCGTGCGGGATAATCATTCGTCTGAATTGAGAATCGCTTCGCTGCGGCGTTCCATCGACTTCATCAAGAGATATACGTGTATAGATAGATATATCGTATTGTATGATCTCATCGTCTATCTGGGAACGAAAAGAATAAAAACAAAACGACTGTTTTTCCAAGCTGACATCGTCCTTCCTGGAGATATAGATAGATAGAGAGAGAGAGAGTGAGAGAGAGAGAGAGAGAGAGAGAGAGAGAGAGAGAGAGAGAGAGAGAGAGAGAAACAAACCAATAGACGCCCCCAAGAAAAACAGCATCCCCGCCGCTGATCGTGTCCTCTCCGCATGAGCGACTAATTAATCTTCATATAACCCATACGACTGCGAACAGACGTCGGAAGTCCCACGCGAACTACCTTCTCCTACACACACGTATATATATAATATACACGCGTATATAGCCCGAGCAGAGCGATAATTGGAAGCCGTATCGGCGGGTGTCCAATCGGGCGCATTTAATTAAGAAAGGCGACGGATGACGAAAAAGGACGATGGGCAATTATGGCCGATCGAGAGCGTGAACGCGCGGCGTCTTTTCACGCGCGACTCGCGCCGCGGGCCGTCCCACACATGCCCACCGGGAGGTCGACGTCGACTTATTGCCCACGACGACAAGGTACAGGAACACGCCGAGAAGATACAAAGAGTACAGTGCTGTGCATGTGGGCTTCGAAGACACGGGAGCTATAGTGTCCGCGGGGAAGCCTCCCGAAAATCGAACGGCGATGGGGGTAGTTGTTATTTAATAGTGTGGCTTGTATTGATGACACTTGTATGTAGGTAGTAGAGCTTTAGTGTAGCGACGTGATGATGATCGTTGTGTTGGCTTAAATGATTCGAGGTATGGCGTACTAATAAATTCCTCAGTTTATCAACGATGAAGAATCGAAATTTCCCATTTACGGATTAATTATTTTCATCCAGACTGATGGCCTTCCGTCGCCCAATTTGTACAAGATTCGTTTTTATACAAGAGAATTTTTATAGATTCCGTCTTTAAAAAAAACGTATATAAATATATACGCGTCAGCAGATGCTACGGAGTTTTCCATCAATACTTATCCAATCCTCGTAGGGATGAGTTGAACAAAAAATGTGTCACTAGCGTCTGTGACCCACAGTGCAGTAGAGTTTGACGAGCGATAAGATCGATAAAAATCCTGTTAGGGGGAACTTCGTCGTCAAATACGCTTGTGAGCAAGGGTCGGTGGATCGATAAACGCGCGTGACGCACTGGATGTAAATTATTATGAGCAGGAAAGGGGATGTTACTTCTTCAGAAAATTTTTAGTTTAGTGTTATTAAAGAAAGCAAGCACATGGTACATGCGTGAAAGGAAAATTCTTTATTGATTTTAACAAAGGTGCGCTCTGCCCCCTCAATTCAATCGACTTGACTTCATGTGGGAAATATCTGATAAGAGAAGGTAATAAAAGCAACATATGTTACGCTATCAAACACTATCTGACTAAAATTAAACAAGAGACAGATGTTTTGAGTATTATCTGACCGTACAGTTCTTCATTACACTTCAAGACATTACACGGAATGTTGTTTTTAAATAATATGCATACATCTATATGAAGATTGTATTTAAAAAAACTTATACACGGTTAA
Organism: Muscidifurax raptorellus; assembly: GCA_020010945.3. Taxonomy (NCBI): domain Eukaryota; kingdom Metazoa; phylum Arthropoda; class Insecta; order Hymenoptera; family Pteromalidae; genus Muscidifurax; species Muscidifurax raptorellus. The sequence goes on along the minus strand of CM052081.1, from coordinate 27,374,116 downwards.
TATGCCAGATGATGGCTTAATGGATTAAAAATAAGCGATCATAAGTATAAATATACCCATACTGTTCTTATGTACATACATTAGTATTCGATTTCTTTTCAGTTAGAAAATGACATCACTCAAAGTGGAAATAATTGATGAGAGCCTTAATAGAGCGTGTACATAAATCAATGTCGATTCAAGCACGAGTAAAGGGTATAGAGAGTTATATTTATCATAACCTTTCAATTGATTTAGCATTACAATTTTCATAAAGTAAACGTAAGATTACCACAAACAATAAAAACTGCAACTGTTTTTTGCAATATAGCGAGAATATATAAAAGTTTGTTCTACTATCAGTATGAAACTAATATGAAATACTCGTGTGGTGTACATATGTAATGATACAATAATAGCAAATAAAAATCTACATATTTCTTTTGAAAAATTCGTCTGTAGAGGATGGACATGAATATCTTTTTACTTCGTATTTGTGCTTCAAAAATATGCTTACAATCAATCGAATTCGGAACAACTGATTGGATACTATTTCTATCGTAGAATAAAAATGAAATTGAACCATATCGGGTAGCATTTTTACTGTTCGCAACGAAACTTCGCACGAATCATCGTCAGTACGCATCAAATTTTTATGAATAAATCATTCACTGCTTCTGTATACTTACTGTTTTCTATAGAATTTCAACCAACGTTCTAACATACGAGTATTTATACCCATGAAAAAATACAGTATTAAGAGAATCAAATTAAGGTAGATATAGACTGTGTTATGTATTTATGTATGAAAATTCATGTTTCCAGAATGACAATCTGTGGAAAGTAGAAATGAAGAAATCTCTAATTTAGCATGATTATAATGAATAGCTTAAAATGGATATAAATTAAATAAATATATAATTATATAAATTAAACTTTGTTGATTCATAATGTTTTATTATTTTCAATAAAAAATACATTGTTTATAATTAAATGTGAAATGTACCATAAACGTGTAAAGTGCCTTATAAAAAACAAATCAAAACTTGAAATAAATATAATTGGGACATAATTTATAAAATACACGTTTCCGTACCGTAATTCCAGCTTCCTCAAAATTCATGATACGATATATTTGATGGATGCAGATTAACTACGCCACAAATTACTGTACATATTGTATTGGTATAAGGAGCTATATTTGAGAAACGTTAGTTTTTAAATTTTGGAATTATTTAATTCTCTGAATAGCTTTCTCCACATGTACGCAGATACAGGCTATTAATACAATACCGTTCAAATCAGCAAAAGTTAAGGGAATATCGGAGCCAAAGCTTTGCAAATCCGCCACCGGGTATTTAGTATTTCAAAGGCCAAAGAAACTAAAGTCCCATTGACATTTTCTTTCGGTAAAATGATGCATTAAACATAACACTATATCTATACCGCTCTGGTCTTGGTTTTTCATTACAAGCTTTATTTAAAAAGTTATATGAAGTAAAAAACAGTGTTTTTAGTTCCGATATTTCCTTAACTGATTATTTTCACCAAGTTTTGATAGTATAATCTGTTGAATTTGAGCTGCTGCACATTTTTCTTCTACGGGAAATGCTTCAACAGTCATTATAACATCTCGTATGGGTTCAATTTTTTCGAATATTTTTAATTTTAAAAAATCTCATTACTTTATCCTCAAATGCTTCAAGCATAAAAAGAATCAATCCCAAAAGGGAGATAGTAATAAGTAAATTGATTGTTTCTTTACCTTTGTAGTGAGAATACAATCAACGTTGACATCGTAGACTAGAATTAGGTCTTGCAACTGGTATCTCATTACAATCCAAGACAAAAAATGTTTACTTACATTTTTTAAAACACTGTGGCATTCTTTTCAAAACTTCCTCTTTAGTCGACCAAAATTTTGCTGTTTAAAATAAAAGCCAATGTATGCAGTGTTGTAAAAAAAAGTCGACTGCATGAACATTGTCCAATTTTATACAAAATCGCCAAACATTTAAAAAATAAGTTTAATTTTAATTTACATAAACACAATGCTATTCTTTTTTCTACATATATTGCGCATCTATTTGGTTTATTTTCATAAGCTCTCACTGATGTAGCTAAGTTGCTTAGTAGTTTAAAATATATTCCAGTTAATGTACTGAAATCATAATCATTTTTCAGTAATTCCAAAAATGATACTCCTTTCTTTTTCTCAAAAGCACTAAAAAATTCTTTTACTTTCTGCATAAATTGGTGATCTTGAGTCTCTGTGCACTTAATATGCAATTCAAGAAATACATCAGTAACATCTGCTTTTCAAAACTTCGATGCTTCGTGATCATTGATTATATCATCAGTTTCATCATGCATACAATCGAAATGTAAATTGACAGAGACATTTATACTCTCGTTATTATCATATTTGTTTTCTTCTACGTGTTTTTCTGCGACAATTTAAGATCTTTCATTGCTTCTTTTGTCATCTGCCTTTCTTCAAAAATTTGGTCATCACTTTTTAGCAGTAGATCATTTTCCTTTTTCGTAATGTTTGTGTTATTACGTTGTGTGATATTGCTTGTACGCAATATGTTCAACTTTCTGGAAAAAAAATCATTATCAAAAGTACTGCATTAAATTAATAACTATTAAAAATATACATACCTCGCCTGTCTACTTTGAAGACCATTAGCCCTACTAATTTTACTTTGGATTTGTGTGGAAGTAAGTACACCATCTAAAGGTCTTTTCGATAAATTGAGAGATGGAATGATTTCTGTATTCCTACGTAGCTGAGGATGTTTTTCATTTATTTCTGAAACATTTATCATAATTTATTTTTTAACATTATACAATTTTTCAATATCATACAATTTTTTATTCAAAATAATTTATTACTTGGCATGTAGTCGTCTCTTCGAAAGTGAGCAGAACACACAAACATATTTGAGGTTATGTGCTTTCTAATCATACACGCTATTTTCCATTTTCGTTTCAATTCTTTATTTTTTGGAAACTTATGAAGAGAGCGATTACTTTTAAAATCACACTGTGGTACAGAGCACCATTTTTTAGTTTTTAGAATTTTATTAGGAAGTTGCTCCATTTTCCTTGATAAGTATACGTTGTTTTTGTTGTTTACCCACCCCACTCTATATAAGGTTACTATTTGTGCCATTGGTGGCGCCACTTCTAGTCGTATTAAGGCGAATAACTCTTTGAGGGGTATAAGTAACATCATCTATCGTAAAATTTCTCATATCAGTGTATAAATCGATCGAAGTGATGCGTCGGTATTCGTACAGTTTTATTACCCGCAGAGCACCACATTGCAGTACTTAGTACATCTGATAAATACTAGAGGTCACTGTGTAAAAAGGATCTGTACACCTGCTGAAGATTATACAGTACCACTTTTCGAAATCCATAAATCAATAGCAGTATGGATGTAATGTTATGTAAATGCAACTTTGTTGCATAATATTCCATTATTTCGAATAACAAAGTTTATTTTAATATTCTTTTTTTCATATACTTTGTACAACTGATAGGAAATAAGTATTTCCAGGTACGACTGCAGACGAGTTTCTGAATTGGTCTATTGATTAGAGAAACTAGTTTATTAACTTATTGAAAACTCGAGACAGCATTCTTATTATCTCTTCTCACTAAACTAAGTCAAACCTATAGTTTATATATCTATATATATATATATTTCCAACAAATGCATTTATTAGTGTATTACAATAATATAACAAAAACATTGAAATTAAAGTTACTCACCTAAAAAAAAATTGATACATGGATTTCATAATCATCATCAATATTCAAAAGAAGCATCGATTCAAGCACGAACAATGGTCATAAAAAGCCAAGCCTAACGCGAGGCGCACTTGCCGTGGCATTTTAGCCAGTGACCAGCGAAAATACGGCCATATTACAGCAGCCGGTGCGAATTCCCATAAACGCCGCAGGATTGGTCACGTACGTAGTATAGAGGCCGGTGCGTACGTGACGCCGATTAATGCCTTGGTACATATACGCTCGGGCGCTTGTGCAGTCATCAGAGCTGCGCGCTGCAGAGGTTTATAATTGCCGAGTGGACGTCTCTGCGTAAATAAACGAGTCTGCGAAATATGAGCGAGTGTATCGACCCTCGATGGTGGCGTTTAGGGGTGAATTAAAGGTAAATACCAAATGGTTAGAAAGACTCGATTTTAATTTTTGGATCGATTGTTTGATTTTTACGATCGCCGTATACGTCTGTATGTGTGCATAATTACGGAAAACTTTATGATATAGATATAATGATAATAAAACGAAATAGTGCTGTATAGATTGTCACGTATACATTCGGCATTGAAAAATAAGGTAAGCGGAAAACGTAGACTTCTCAATTAAGTTTGTGGAAAACCGGTTGATAGTGTGACGGGCACTTTCCAAATATTCAGTGAGCTTACTTGCCTTCGTCTTTCAGCAGTTATTAGATACAAATATCCGGACGTCTGGCACCAATTTATACATCGAAATTTGCCTCTATATGCGAAAATTTTGATTAAAAACTAGAACTTCATATGGAAATAGAAATTAATTTGACTATAATCTGATTTCGATTTAAGTGATATGTAACATGGTTTATTATTGGACTGCCCCGATGGTTTGTGAGTCATGATACCAGTTGTTACAGGGCTGACGTTGTAGGAAGTTAATTACAATAAGAAAATATATTGTCTCAATAATTTATTTTATTTTTAAGAATACTAATTAATTCTAATGCAAATATTTACAAAATTTCTATTCGATCAGTTAGAAAGTATCGCATAGTGATTTATTAATATTATGATTGAGTATTGGCTAAAAAAATCTACTCGAATGATATTTAAGAAAATGCAATTTAGGCATTAAAAACACATGAAATTCCACAAAGCTCTTTCATTATTAAACGCACTGTCATTTCATCATCCACGAACGATGTATTAATAACTGGCTATAAAACCTAAAAAATATTTAACGTCCAATAAATAATCTATTTTCTTCGCACGCATCTCAGCGTCGCTGTACTCGTCGTCAAAAAAAGATCCATCATCAGAACCAAAAGAAAAAAGCGCAGAGTCCAACGCTGTGCATATGCATATAATGAAAAAGGACTGGTGCATCGGCGCGTATATGTGTATACGGTAACGGTGAACAAGAGCCGCCGCCGCCGCCACGGAAGAGGGGACAGCGCGATACACAACACCGTGTCTCTCAGCTGCTGCCGGTGGCCTCATGGTAGTGGAAAAAGAGAGGTAAGCAACCAAGCCGGCAACAGGCTTGCTCAGTAGTGTTCGTCTGGCCCCGCGAGCCACTCGATCCTCGCGCGCGTTTCTATATGTATATGTATACACGTGTACAGTTGGATCGATACGATCGATGAGACGAGTTGTTGTTTTCATGGTGTGCGCTGCGTGCGGAAGTGATTAGGAGAGGACTCGTGTGTGACAAGAGTTTTCATGACTGATACTCCTGTCGCCGAGGACTGTGTTTCGAGATTTCGAGGATAAACACGTGAGTCGATGATTGTAATGAAGCTGGAGATGTTACTGCTGGAGTCTACTTGTTTTGCTTTGATTGACGCTTATGCGAATGACGATAAGAGTCATTAGTCATGCTAATCGTTATAATAGTATTTATCTGCTTTTGATTGTCTCACGATGGCAATATCAATGTACATATGCAACAACTGGAATAATATTATCACACAATTGTTTGTATCGTATTCAGTAGGCACACCTGTTTTATAGTAAATTAAGACAGGTGTAGAGAGACGATACAATGTATGCAACATTACTAAAACACAAACATGGAATTCTCAAACATAAACAATATAAAATTCTAATAAAGTTTGCGCTTAAATCTTATAAATGCACGACAAACTTGTATCTCAGAGCTCAATCGTTCGCAACAATCGATCTCTTTCCACCAAAAAAAAATAAACTCAGTCCAACATCCTGAAAATCATTACACGTCTATAAAAGCCTCTTCAACGCCCAACATCCACAGCGAATCCCACTGCACAAGTCCATGAAACAACGGCTCTCACAAAAGCCCGAGTAAAGGAAGTCGAATCGAGTCGTTGAAGCGCAAAAAGGGCGACACGCGGCTATATATATACACTCCAGCCGCGCTGTCCCGATAAACCGCGGAAACGCGCGGACGTGGGAGAGAGTCCTGGACTCGATGGTCCGTTACGTCGCTCGCTCTATGCCTCTCGTTTGACCGAACTCGTGAATCACACGCGGGTCTTGACGTCTGCCAATGGCTCGACGCGGCTATACGGTTTTACTCTTTGGGTCATATGCGTTTCAGTGACGAGTAGGGAGATTATGGTTTCTGATGTGGGTTGGGAAAAATTTCCCGAGCGAGTGTTCGAATTAGGCCAGTGGTGGCTTTTGTTTGTGGTGTTACTGGAAAATACTTGTTTGATATGGATGATGATTAATGGATCCTCGTATTAATCATTGGAGACGATTTTAGAGAAAAAAAATCGCAATGCGGCTGACCGCGTCGTAGATCACGTCGCGATATCAAAGTTCAAATTTTCTCTACATAAATTCAGGTGATATACTGCAACTGCGTGGGAAAACGGTTCGGAGTTAGTAGATAAAAACTATTGCACTTTAATGGGACATTTTCAGAACGAAAGTTAATTGTTTAGTTGTTGTCCTTTTCAAATTTCTAATAGAAACTACTATGGTTATTATATCGTAGAGCAAACAAACCATTAGTTACGATTATTTGTTTTTAAAATTGACTGTACACGCGGGACTGTTGAATGAAAATTGCTCAATTATCCAGTTCTATATAATCGGTCTATAATATCGACCTGGAATATAAGGATGAACCAACTTTCCGTTCTTTCAAAACATCTATAAATATACACAGCCAGACTGAAGATTGATCTATGCGAACGGTTGTTACACTTTATGAAAGGTGTGAAATTTTCTCGCATGGACGAACCGATCGTTCTCATGATTTTCGGATAAGCTGGGAAGTTGGCACATTTTTCCGGTCGGTCGAGTTTCGCAATATGGGAAGATATTATTCGTATATCATGAACCATCCCGATTTCACCGATTATATCATAACATCGTATATGTAATTACGTATACGCTACTCTAACATAGGTTTACATTTTCACTTTGATATTAGATAAGCTTGTAGTCTCGTACTCGCCTCATTTTTTTAAATCGGCATTTTTTACTGTTTAAAACCTGCGCCTAATGGATGAATCCCCCTTTGGGCCACGGCGACACAATATTCTTCAAAAAAGCATAACAATCACCGCCGAGTCACCATGAATGGCATCTTTCCCAAGCTGATATTTTTTATCACACGGTCGTAACCTTCCTGTAATTTCAAGCTATCCCAAATATCAGCTCGTACACCGAACGGGCTTCCGAAGCTGCCAAAAGACACTACACTGACACCATCAGCTCCACGTCCTGTCTTTACGAAAAGCAGCTCATATTTTTCGCGGCCGATGGACACGGGCTGATCTCCTCGGACGCACGCAGTTGGTACATTTTTCCGGCCGGTCGGCTTTTGCAATAGGAAGGAAAGAAAACGTAGAAGCGTGGATTATTAACGCGGCTCTCGACACACGATACCCAACGCACATTATACATACGCTCGCGTTACGAGAAAGCGCATTGCGCAACGGCCGTCATGGAAGTACGAGCAGGTGAGCTGTACCTATGCATACTAGTAGTACTTATGTACTGTGGTACATTCGTTTCCACAATCGCGGCGATGCGCGCCTGGAGCTTCGACTCGTATAATGACTCGAATGGGGCTTTCCACTTCTCCTCGTGCGATTTATGGGACGGATTCGGCGGGGAAATCATCCTGCTGGCGTGAATCAATGGCGAGGTGTCAGTTTAACGAGCGGCACTTGCGTATTTATGTTTATGATACGATGCTCTCGACCGGTTTCTTGGATTGATAAGAGTGTCGATTGAGCGTTTTGTAACTGCCGGAAGTGGATATATATATACGTATAATTGTTGTAATTTTAGAGAATTGTGCTTTATCATGTTTATCGTGTGCGGAACTATTTGACGTATAATTAAAGTAAACTCGGTTAAAAAATACAAAACAATTTTGTATAGGGGGCACACCCATCCGGACCGCCTATTTTCGGTTCTATATACATTCTGAACAGGGAAAAGTGAGGTACAGATACAAAAGAGTGTGGCACACGCTTCTGCCAGCCGGAAATTTTCTCACGGGAAATTGAATGTATATGGAAAAATTAATGATAAGGAGTCATTATTAAAATCAGTGTTTAAGGCCGCGAAGGAAAATTATATATTAGCAGAACAAAAAAGAGATACTTTCATTAAAAAAAAATGTCATAAACCTCTCTTCTTTATTGATGTGACTTATTCATTCTACTATCGATTCTTAACCAAAAGATCCAGGACTCGTTGACTTTCTTATCTTAACGAACGCATAAGCGCAACAATTAACCTCAGCTTCCAATTTTCTGCTCCTGCAAAGCGAAATTTCGAAAAAAAACTGCCGCCGCACACAACATTATCATCCTGGCAATTTTTCCCGCGGCCGGTTTTCCGGGTCAGCATATCGGTCGCCGCGGAAATTGAGCATCTCCGAGAACTAGAGACGACGCCGCCGCGAGAGAGCGAAACACAATCGGTGAAAGTACCGTCCGGATATTCGTCACGAGTGTCAACCGGGACGGAATCGGACCGAATCATCGGACGATTTCCGCCCGTTGTCCTTTCTCTGAGCCGCCGCAGACCTAATCGTCGACGCGCTTGGACAATAAACCGATGGATGTCCAGCCACAGAGAGGATAATAACGAAAGAATAGCCGATTGGCGCGCTGTAAAGCGCGAGGGGCTCACTGTGCGTGACTTATGCCTATATACGACGATTTACGCTGTGGAGAGTCGTTTGGGGGCTATTGAAGAGGATGATTTGTGCTTACTTTCTGGGTTTTGCGGTCTACGCGTTGCTTTTGTGGCTGGATTTGTTGGCTGGGCAATTATGTCGAAATCTTTTTTAAGTCTGATATAAAAATATCTTATCGGGAGGTACATAGTAACCGCAATCTATATGACTAACGGGAAAAATGATTCAGCACTTACTCCTATTTCAAATTAAAAGTCACATCTAAAACCGATAAAATTATTATTATCGGGACAGCAAAATACTCTCTTACAACAATAGATCTCGTGCTCGTACGTAATGGCGATTCGAAGTATCGCCGGGCATCCCGTTTTCGTGCGATGTTTTACGGCTGCGTGACTCGTAATCGAGGAAGTTTCCACGAAGAAAAGTGTTGCGAAACCGACTCTGCGGCGTCTCTGCTCACTGGCCGGAAAAAGCTCTCGTCTTCGACAATTGAGACGAGTCTCGATATTTTTCTTTTTTTCGCTCAATTATCCGGCCTCTAATTAAACCATTAACTAGACGATACACCCAACTCTTTCTTGCTTAATGACTATCATTTTAAGTGTTAAAAATGCTAATGCCAGCATCATCGTGTAAACTGTGTTCTCTTTTTTCATCTACACAAGTTCCTTACAGATTTTACCAGACGCAACGTCGAATTATCAATTCTGGGTAGATAACGATCGACAGATGCGCGTATATATAAATCGCAAAGCTAACAGACAAAAGCTCATTTCAAATGGGATTACAGTCCGCGCAGATACAGATTACCGGCTCCAAATGATTCATTCGGAAGAAGCGCGCACTTGCCTCATCGAAGACTAGCACATTTTCGTAAACGATACATCCGTTACCCCCCGATTAAGATGTGTAGCGTATCCTCTGTTAAATTGAGCTTGTGCATTTACTCAACATAAATCACGAAAATTTCTCTTTCAACTATGCGCAAAACTACGATTTCTCATTTTCACCGCTTGTGTCTTACGAGTCATCCGTGTTTCAGTCAAGCAGTTTTTCCCGCAGTTACACTGCATCGGTAGCTGCGTACTTTTTTTCCCTGTACGCGACAAAACAACACTAGCTGTAAATTGAGTAAAAAAAAATCAAAGTCTATGAACGCGGCGCTAACTGATAATCCATGACGAGGTCTCGCTCGAGCCCGTTCGGCTCTGAATCTCCTTAGGAGAAGTGACGGCACTTGTCGGCTTTCTTCCAGCACTTGATTGTATGCCAGAGCCTTGTTCCTTTCCCTCTGTCGCGGCCAATTACGCGGCAGTTTAAGTCGACTCCGTTGCAGTCTCTCTGCGCGCGCGTGTGTGTGTGTGTGTGTGTGTGTGTATGAGAGTAGAGACGCGTACGTAGCTCATTTATTTGCGACGGGTTATTAATTACTGAAAAACGTAGTATGAATATCTATAACGTCTTTTTCGCTCGCGGTGTCACTGCGGCTTCTCTTTTGACGAGCTACATAGCTTTAAGGCTTCTCTTATGCGACTAATTACTCGTTTTGAAGGTCGAGATTGTTTAGATTGATTTGAGTATCGAAGGGATCGATGTACGTATTTTGAAGACTTAACTCGGTACTAATTGTATGACAAGTGTCTGGTTGTGCAGAAAAGAGTAAGGTAAACAAGTTGATAATTTTTATGCATTTTTCTTAAAATTTTCATCACCTACGTCTGCGACTTGAAAAACTCTCAACTTATCGACTTGGCTATAAGAATCTTAACGAAACAAAATTGCGATAAATTATCATATTTCAGCGGGACATTATTTCAAATCAGATTCAAAATATGAGTTTCTATTTAAAGCTACTAAAACGGTACGACGCCACTCTGACAAAAAATTGAATTCAATAAACTATAATCTAGTAAAAAGAACATACATTCATCGATCTCTTTCGCGCGGCGTTAAATATACCCTCGCATTTTCGCTGATCATCTCGCGTCGCGATTTTTCGTTTCTCACTGCACTACTGCACCTTTCCCCGAGCAAATGGCTCGAGAGTGACAGAGCCGTTTTTTTCTCCGCAGAACTAGCGATTCCAGCTCGTTGACGCAGTGCTTAATTATGTTTGCTCTGCTCGAGTGCTTGTTTGTAATTAAGTTCGTACGTGAAGTATTTGGCTTGACGAATACGTGGAACGGCATTAATTATTTTTCTACACTTTTCGGTTCATTTTCTTTTTCATCGTTCCGCGTTGACTTTATGTGCATAATTAAAGCTTTATGAATTCATCAAAATACCATTCTTTGCGCGGGTTTCGAGGAGAAAGCGGAGACAATTTATCGAGGTATTGTACTTCGCTGAATTGAATCCTCTCGAATCTCTGATAAGGCGCCGAATCCGCATAGATTTATATCCCGCTATGCATCGTTAAACGGTTCGTAATTTTTTTTTTTCTGAACAAGAAAAAAATCAATACTAGCACGAAGAATAATTAGCGTCGTTGCAAAAACCACTGAACCGTAAAATGAATAATCATCTATTTAGAACTACTATTTCCACTTGACATCGTGCAAAACGGTACTAGTAAATGATAGCGTTGGAAGTTAAGTATATACGTTCGATTCTCTTTATTAAAAAGTGTCATTAAATCCAGTTTCATAGCCTCTCGATAAATATACGAAAGAGAAGCATACTACCAATCAACTGACCCGTTTATGAAAAAAACGACGCTGAAAAGTCAGAAATACCCAACAAAAAGCAGCTGTTTAAAAATCATGATACCTCAGTAGTGTAGCGAAACTTGTCACTCGGCTCTCCCGCGCGCATCTACTTATAAATCTCGGCTCTGGAAATCGAAAGAAACTTAATGACAAAAAATAAAGGCCAACGAGTAGTCCTCATCCATACGACTAAGCAAAAAAAAGATCCAAGCGTCATTAGCATACAAAGAAATCAACGGCGCGACTGTCCTTATAAAGCAAGTAGCATCTCTTTCGCTGCCGTATTTGGGCGTTTTAACGCTGCTCTAACGGCGCATATGAATACATATATATATATATATATATATATATACGCCGAGCGGAATTCAAATGGTCGGATTACCGAGGATCCGCGGAGAGTTCGTAAAATTACAATCACAATCTGATTCACCTTTTCACCGTGACGTCGTTATGCCGTTGGAGAATAATGAGAGTGTAAACTTATTTGAATACCGTATAAGGACGCGACCGACGTGTGCCTTGTATGGTATACAAGTCTGCATATTTTTTCTTCAAAGAGGAGTTATTGACGCGTAAAAGCGGAGATTGCTTTTGTAATGGCAGGCCGTTGCACTTTTGTTTTTATTGCTATTTGGGCACAATCCACGGGGGTCCCTGGAACATTGTGCGCGGCTTTCCTGGGATATCGCTGAATTACGGGGAAGTAATTAAAAACAGCGCGGGAAATTTCTTCTTCGATTTTTCTTTACGACGCAGGAAATGCTGTAAAAATGGATTCATGCCAATTACCTATACCGACTTAATTGATCCATTATATTTAGATTTATTGAGAGAATCTCTTTCCGATATACAACTTTCTAAAAGTTGTCCTGTGAATTACACAAGCGGCGAATAATCGAACCGTAGTTTCCTCGTGAATCATGTATATACACAATACAACAAAATTTTGAGCAGCAACAACAAAAAAATCTTTCTCCTCCAATTAACCTGGCTTAATCACCTCCCGCGGTTACACAGCATTGAATACATCGTACCGTTAAGAACATTACTTCTCATCTTCCTCATTTGAATCAGCCATTGAACAAAGCACCAACCGGCAGTCCTATTAATCCGCAATAAAAACCGTAAGAATAATCTAAAACAAAAAGCCCATCCATCCCTTAAACACACACACACACACCTGCAGTCTCTCAACCTAACGAGAAACTTTCCCGCAGAGTCACAATGGACTTTCTCGCTATATATATTCCAGTGACATTTCTCCTCTAACAAACGAAATACTAATTTTCAACAAACGAGATACGAAATTCCTTCGATGGCTCTCACTTCTCGAGTCGCGTGTCTCGCTTGGATTTCGTGGATCATTGTCCCGGTTAACAAGCATAATCGCTCGACTCTCCGACGCGTGTCACGCTATATATGTATGTATTATCGCTCGTGAATATTTTCTGGACACAGCCGCGTGTACTTCACGTTCGCGTAATTGAATTCCTTTCCCGCGCGCGGAAGTGTCGGTAGGCGAGCGCGAGACTTAATAGAGCGGCGCCTCGTTGCTTCGCTAGAAATTTTCGATCGTTAGAAGTGCGCGCACGCAAATTATTATTTTTTTTTTTTGCGTTAACTCTGACTAGATATATGCATAATAATCCATATACATGTACTTATCAGTCATACTTGCCTCTCTGAAATCCAAAGCTACTCAAAAGCTCAGCACACACTTGAGGCTCATCCGCAATCAGAGAGAGGGGTGATTGTCCATTTCCTTGTTTTTTTTTCGCAACTGTCGTTAACGCTTACAGCAGAAAGACATCCGGTCTGTCGACGATGTGATCGCGCGTCGACGACCCTTGGCGGAGATGAAGGATCGCCGGTAATTTATCAGCAGGCTCGTAAAAGCCGCGCGATGTGAATTCGCAGCGCTAAATCGCGATGCGAGCACGCTTTAACGGGGGGAACGGCCGGAAGCGAATTGCGTTTTTTTTTCTCTCTTCTATCCGTTTTGCAATTTGCGAGATTCGCCACGATTATATCGCGCGTTTTTATACCCCGAGTTTTCATTTTCGATGAGATTGTCAAGCGAGCGTCTGCGTCGATGGGACTTTGCTTTTACTTTCTTTTTTTTTATTGTTGTGGTATAGGTGCGTTTTCTTGTTGAAGAATTAATTATTGAGGGGAATGCAGTTTTCGCGAGGGTTGCATATATAAGAGTGTTGATTTATTTCACTTTCGAAATGGGTTATCGGAAAATTAATTGTACTGGATACATAACGAGGAAATTTCTTCTGCCGGTATCATTCGTTTCAATGTTAAATGAATTGAAACGTCTTTTACTCGATGAAAGTCCATAAACTTCTGTCTGCAAAGTCATTGATGTTTTGCCGCGTGTTCGCATTACGCGTACATACGAATACTTTATTTACAGTCTGTAAATATTGTCTACGAACGAGTATCGCGAATTTCACTTTATTGGCGATTTGTTATTTTGCTAGTCAATAAACAATAATATTTCTCGATCTCCAACTGGGAAAACAAAATAACTTTAGAAGTCAATATAGCTGTTTGCTATTTAGACAGGAGAAATCTATGCACTAGTTTGCCTTCTCTTTTATTTTATTGCTGCTACAACGTGAAGCTTTTGCTTTTTATAACAAAACTTTTTGTTCTTATAAGTATCTTATAACAATTGTAATAAGAATCTTGTTTTATCATTTTTTTCCAACTTTCGTTATGAACAATAATCTAAATTTAAGTTGCTGCACGTGTAAGCTCTTAAAATGACATTTTGAAGAAACGAAAATATTGTAATTTAATATTAAAAACTAAAAAAGACTGAAAACATTAAAAAATATAATCCCACGCTTCAAGCAGGTTGCAGAATAGACCTTCATATTATACAATCATCGTATTAGCATCTTTACTAACTTTCGCACGAACCATCCGACAATGTACGAGTCCATTATTAAAATTTCATTTAAAAAATTCCGAGATTCTCGTAGAATATTTCATCTTTTATACACTCGGATTCTTTCATCAGGAATTCCCTATACTGTTCAACCGAATATCTAGCGGCAACAATGAGTCGTCGCGCGACAAAGCAAAAAAAGCCAAGAAAACAGCGTATCGCATCAGTGTCTAAAATCCGACTTATCGAGAGTGAGAATAGAGAGGTTTCTCCGATTCAATATGCGATATAAATAATAACGACCTTTTTTTGAGACCCGTATAATACATGCGAGATTTCTCGCGGAGCGAGAGATTTACATACCGAAGCGAACGCGCGTTGATGCATAATTATAGGAGAATCTCTCGGAAAAAGTTGGGCGAACGCTGCTGTTCTGAATGAATGCAGGAGTGGGATTCCTTATAACCGAAGATTTTTTAATCGAAAGCGTGCCGATGTACAGAGCGCTGAATTATTCATGGAGTTTACTCATGGTAAGTATGACAGTTTTCAAATTTTTGTGTACAGAGGCTCGTTAATTTTTTGAATATCAGCAAGAAAAATTTAAAGCCTCAAAAATATGAGAATCTATGATAGACATGTTTCTTCACAATTATCAAAATACACAATACGTAATAAATTCACTGTGCATACAACGAACAAGTGCAGCCTACTGTAAAAGCCAAACTATATACAACATCGTCATTAGCTTTGTATTCCTGAAATAAATGTCCCGCGTTTACGGGACGTTCGAGTTATCCATTAGCCTCTCGACGCTCATTCATCTTCATAAACTTTCAAGTGCTTCCTATACATACAAACGACGCGACTACCTCTTCAGCCGATACCGCGGGGAGTATATGTGTACAGGCATTATAAGAACAACGTCTCTTTACGATTGTCCTTACATCCACAAAGAAACTTGAGCAGCATTTCGTGCAAGTTTTCACTGCGCTATATCTATATATATATATATATAATACAAAGAATGGAATCCAAACGTTTTTATAGCTCCTCTAAGTATCTGCAAAGTCTCGCGTACTTTCCATTTTTATCGCTCCACTATCGACCGAAGTACTCGGTTATTATCTCGAGCGATATATATATATATTTTTTTTTCGAATCTACGACTATAACAAAGTTTACGCGCTTTTAACGATCGACGCAACTTTCTTTCGTTCGTCAAATATGTATTATATTCGCCGAGTGTCTTATACGCGCGAACTTTCTATTCTATAGACGTTCGATATATACGCCGAAAAATCGCTTGTAATTTTTGCATTATCTCGAGCGAAATCTATACTGTACAAACAATGTCGAGGATTTTCTAGTCTTATGCGCGCGGGAATGGCGCTATTCCGGAATCCTTATATAGAAATATATAGACGAGGGAAAAGCTGCATATATATGTATATACCTGAAAAACCAGTCGTTCAGTGTCAACCTGTATATACATCCGATTCGATACTCCACATCCTGTCTATAGTAATTTTCTTGTATCTTTCACCGAATTTCCGCACACGACCCCAGCGTATCTATAACCGTCATTTGGCTCATAATTACACAAACCTGAATCCACTGGCGTTTTAACGTGTCCCACGGCCATTTAACGCGCAGTCGAGCTCTCGAGGGTCAAGAAGCCAAGCGCCGCGTCTGGCTCGTCGTCCGTTAGACGAGGAAAACTAAGCGCCGCCGTTTCTCGCGTGCTATCCTCGTTTGGGTATATACACTAACCGAGTTTCGAGTTTGCTTTGGCTTAAGATCTCGGTGTGCATGTGTACCTTGGGAGGGCCGTGAGAATTGGCATGTGAGACTATGTCATCCGGCTACTTTCATGGCTTTTCAGAAGGGGCTATGCAGAGGAGCTATATGAGTTTCATTGTGTAATTTGCTTTTTGAATTTTTCATGAGGGAAGTGAGTTCCTAAGATTGTATAAAATGGTTTCCGGTATATCAGCGAAATAAATACATGTTTATGGATACACTGAGAGAAGTATTTCTTTACTATAAAGAAATCATTCGTTAATAATTAATACACGAACTTAGAACATTATTATTGAAGTTTAATTGCAATTTCCAGTATGCACAACTAATTAAAAATGTAAACAAAAGTATTCTTCATATTAATATATAGGTTAAATACAGTTATAAAGTTAATAAATTAAAAATGCCGATTTTAACCTCTTTCGTTCACAGGTATCTACTTCTCAAATGTAAACTTCACGGCTGCATTCAAATCATGTAATAATGTTAACAATACTTTTGTTTACATTTTTAGTTAGTTATGCATACTGGAAATTGTAATTAAAGGTCAAAAATCGTGTAATAAGTTCGCGTATTAACTATTAACCAATGATTTCTTTATAGTAAAGAAATACTTCTCACAGTGATAATTGGGTAAACTATGTGTATCGAGAGCATTAATAGCATTTTTCCGATGCAAGAAAGCTCGCGTATACGCGGTCGAACAGGTACACGAGAAATTCGAAGCCCGTTTTCTCGAAAAGCCGCAGAGTGTAGTAATCCGAGAGCTCATACAAGCGCGTTAACGAAGTTGTTGTCCAGTGTTTCGTCTCCGCGCGCAGCGAAACGCAAATTAATCCGAGAACTACAGATTTAATCGTAAAAGTACCGCAAAGCCGCATAACCACAGAGCAACAGCAGCTCTACCTCGACACGATATATATGCATAATGAGAAAATCTTCGTGTGCGCGTAAGCGCTTATATATATATAGACGTGTACGTATTTTTTGTATACAGCGCAAAGCTCGCTGTGAGCGCGAAATTTTTAAATCACGGTCTTGTAAAACAGTGCATTTTGTTTATTGACAGTACAAAGTCGAGAAGTAGACACTGCGTAGGTGTCCCTATAATGGGTACAATATATTTTCTGTGTTAAAAACCATATACATATAACGAATTTTGTAAAATAGGTCGATTCACGAAACTTTTAAAGGAATTTGCAGAATCAGTCGTCTGCAGTAGCTGAGGAATATAGGCGCTATAAACGTGGAGAACTACGAAAAAGTCGCACGAGTAGCTCTCGAGTCTACTCTCTGCTCATCCACGAGAAACCGCGAGACAAAAAGAGAAGGTATTGTTTCCTACGCATCGGCCTCTATATATATATATATATACAACTACGTAGTATACACAGGTATCGACGGCCGCCGAGGCTACGCACTGTACCGTTAACCCGTCACGCCGCGGAGATAAAATCACCGGAAACGAGCCACACCGGCACGCGCAACTCGCTCTGTGTATATACATGCTACGTATATGCGTGTCTATGGAGTCTCTATGCCAACGTCGGAAGTAATCGTCGTTGGAGTATCCGGCCATCGCGCGGTCGGAGGTTACTATTTACGTGTTCTCGAGTTAGTCCAGTTTTTTTTTCTACGATACACTTGCGGGTATACGTTTCGGCGACTCGGTTCATACGCGCGTGATAAAGTGATCTTATTCTTTTTTTTTTTTTTTTTTTGTTAAATCAATTTTACGATCGCGACGTTGCTCTCATATACGCGTCTCTGCATTAAAAGCCGGTTCTCGGCTGCAAGAGCCATACATAATGGTCATTATAAGTGAGGTAATTATTTTTGATTACGGTCATCCCGAAGATAATGATATGCAGACTGCTAATTCATATCTCGAACGTTTGACAACCTTTCATTAAACTCCAAAGTGGCATCTATTTTACGACGTTCTTATCAGGTGACTATATCACACGCCTCCGCGCGAGATGCGACTATAAAAGTGAATTCGAAATTTATGTACCGGTAAAAGCAGAGATGACACGCACGATGTACATGATACGTGTATGCAAACCGCATTGAATGTTAATACAAATTTTACGATCAAGTATATCCACAAAACGACGTCTCCCGGCAAAAAGGGCGAAAGTGTGTATAATAAGCACAGCCGCATGACTAATCTATTCCGCAACTTTCCAACTATTACTTTATTATCACCTTCCGTCACCGCCGCCCACTACACGGACACAATGCCGGGCTTTTGTCTTCCCGACGCGATTCCTTCTTTTCTTCGCACATCCCGCTAAGCTCCATAAAACGCGTTTACGGCTCCGTCATACTTTTTCACCTTATTTTTCCTTCTCTCTAAACGCGTAGCGAGTTTTGATTGCGCTGTATACTCATTACGCGCTTGGACCCGACAGCTGTTATTTGAGCGGCTATATATACACGGGCTATGCGTGTACGCGCGTGTGTACAGCGGATAAAAGAGTGCACGAGCGGGTTATACGATATTTTTATTCGCGCGGTTGGAATATTTTCTTTTTTACATTGCTTCCTTGACGATTTTATTTTACGGGATTTTCATTTGGAATGATGGTGAGGAGTAGCGATAATGCAGTGTCTTCTGAGAATCGTATACTAGATTTTCTTCTTGAGATTAGTCCGCACACGTGGTCTATCATTTTTTATAGTGGTATTTCAACATCTGTATTCTACTTTTAACTCGCTATATAAGCACTTGAAAAATGTCGATGGGCAGTTGTCCTGGTCCCGTTTATTTTTTCCAACTGCTGCATTGGAAATTGATGAATGAACATCGTTTTTTTTATACTGTACAATTAAAAAGAGATTAACTTTTTTTTTGTTAAGACGTCTGCTCTTCCATATAAACTGCAAAATTTTGAACGTCTTGGTAACGATTTCTCAATACACGACAATAAGCCGATTCATTCGAAGACTTACCGCTGCATTGTGTCAATGTGGTTACAAAAGATATGAAATAAATATTTATGACTTTCGACAAAAAGGAAACAAAATGGTACGTTTTATAATACTCTTTCATCATTGCACCACAATAGTTTCCACAAAAACATAAAAGAGAAAAGATGATCTAAAAATCCTTATTACATCGTCTCCTTTGTCCACTACCATCTACAGCCTTAAAATGATCAACCCTCTATAGAAAATCCAATACTTCCATTTCATCGATCGCAAAGACTACTATACTAACTGGCCACCCAACTATGGGGCGCCCTACTCTCCACGAGTACAGTTCGAAACATCTGAAAATTCACTTATCCAAACGGTCAGTCTTCGAAAAGGATCTCCTCGCGACAGCGCCGAGTCAGTCAAGTGCATATCGGCTCTCGATGTTCGCGCAGGGTTGCAGCAGTCGATCCCTTAAGCCAATTTCTCGGGAAAGGCTTCTTCGCTCTAATACGTCGAAGCGGACCACCGAGTGCACGTAACTGCTTCTATCGACCTATCCGTATGTATGCTATAGTGTATATAATATGGAATCTTGAGATGTGCTGGTGCTATAGCTGTAATAGGCGATTGATATACCTATGTTCGATGCTGTAGCGGTGGTGTCTGTAACAGGTCGCGCGAAACGTTATATTTCTGGGTGATGCGGATCATCGGTAAGGATGTAAACTGAAGGATTCAACGGTGAGGAAGTGCTGGAACTTGTGGTCGAGAATTTCGCAGTTTTTTTGTTCCTACAATCTAACCAATCTATAAAATCGTGCAAAGCGCAATCGATGCGATCGAAAAAAAATCAAAGTCTCCCAAGAGCATAAAAGCTTTTCATCGAAGAACTCACGGTCTGATAACTCAGACACTTCTTCGCCTAGTAAAACGATACGTTCAAGTTCACGTAATCTAGTGCGTGCGTGCGTGCGTATCGTTCGCTCGTGTAATACCCGGTGCGTTTCGGGCTTCATGCGGTACACGCGCTCGCGTCCATCTATACGCCATAATATACAGTCTCCAGGAACGTCGTAATAACTTGCAATTACTTATGCAGATTTATCAGCGATTCGCTGAGAATTGCGCTTTGTTTATTAATTGGAATAAAAAATACCGAGTAAAATCGATGAGAATTCGAAAAAATTGCACGATGCATAATAAACCAGTGGCATTAATTGACGTTGCAATTTCCATCATCCGAGGAGAGAATAAAGATACAGCTTTCGGCGGACGATTGTTCCTTAAGTGCACGTGTTGCGAAAATACATAGCTGTGCACGTATATCTATATAGGACAGAGTCGCCGGCAAGATGCGTGACGCCTCGCGAGACTCCTACATAAAAGAGGCTTGACACGGTTTTCCATTATAAATGCGATTCCTTGCGCGCTCGTAAAGCGGCGGAAAGTGAAACGGAAAGCCGAAAGTGCAGATCTAATTTTTTTTTCTCTCGCTCTCGCTGCGCGACGAGTTTTTCGGTCAGCGGAGTGATTTTTGCGAAATTTCTGTTTTCCAAGAATGCGCTGAGAGATGATCTTCTTTTCTTCTCCCGAACAATGGATTATTATTTTTCCTGCGATGTGTATACAGCGAGTGTAAAGAGCTACTTTCGAAAAGAAATGGTCTATTTGGATAGAACATTAATATTGTTAAGAGTTGTGGCGTTAACTTTATTGAATGATTTACGATATGTGTTCGATTTTATGAAAACACGCAAAAAATGTAAACGGTGTATTAGTTATGATATTATGGTTTCAGTTAGGTTTATTGGTATTAAAAGTAAGCTTCTATAAGATTGATAAGGTAAAGCAAACTCTCTTAATCTTTGTTTCCGAGTGTACACATATATCTATATAAAGAAACTAACGCATTATTTGTTCTGATAAATGGACCTAGCAATTCTCTCATCGTGAGAATTTTATGAAATAAACTGAATTATTGATTACATTATTTTTACACGATATTGCCTTGTAAAACCACAACTGATGTAAAAGCGAAGAATTCGAGGTTAACCTCATTTGAAGAGGAAATGTTGAAGAAAACTATTACAATGTCCTATGCATGTTCTGACAAATTGATCTTCATCCCAACACGTCGCACGTTCCACAATTGGCTTCGCGCCTCGATAAGGTTTCATTCTGTGCTTTTTTTTTTAAAAAAGTGGGTTCGAATATTTTTTGTTGCTGGGAGTAAAATAATTTATCTATACTACGGGATTAATAAAATATCAAATCATATAATAATGATCAATTATTAATTAAGAGCTAATATGATTTTTTCGTATACCCTTAATACTCGTCACATAATACCTATAAACTAGTCCTGGTAGAAATGAATCTAGTTAATGGCTAGTAACAGGCTAGTTCTTAGGTTTCAACCTAGATTATACCTAGTAACTGGCCAGTAAATAGATTCATTTCTACCAGATAGATTATAAATATATACTTAAAATAAAAACTATATTCTTATACTGTAAGACATCAAATGAAACCTAAACATTTCACAACTTAAAACTTAGTAAACAGTAGTATCTACATCAGCGAAACGCGTCTGAAAACTTAGCAAGGTAGACGGTCTTACGTAAATCCACATTTCACGCTTGGAATTGAAAAAAAGAAGTAAAAAGCAGTGTCACGAGAGACAGTGAAGAACAAGCACGTATGCGACCACTGCGCCGGCCTCAAATTCGATCCAATTAGAGGGTTAACAGGTATCTGATTAGCATTGACTGGCTCGAACTGCGCGCACGAAGCTGCCAGTGACCATTCAGACAGTCCTGGTGACTGACTGCATCCGCTGTCATGGAAGTTTAAATATTTTCGTCTATTTGTTTGTTGCGGTATTTTTCACTGCCGCTGCTGGCATTGAGACGAAGATGGCTGATATCGTCGGTTAGTGTGCTGATGTTGAGAGAACCGAGGCTTTGTGGTGTATTTTTGGAGAATATTATAAAAGTGGATCGTTGATATCGCTTGTCGCTCGATCTGGGAAAATTTGTTGATGAACTGTTTTATGAGAGTTTGGAGAAGATGTAGAATTTGGATTTTTTTTTATATTTTATTACTGCAATTGTGTGGGAGGAGCCATGATTGAAATAGCACAGTGTAATACTGGGGAATAATGAAGCGTTTTGTAAATAATTGCATATTTATCTTACCAGCAGTCAGCTTTTTACTTTGCATATAGTGAAATCCATCAGAGTGATTTATTATGAACAAGTGCTGATGTTTATCTTTAATTTATCGTAATAAATTTTACTTTAGAAATTCCGCAAAAACTGTATGACATATCATTTCGAAGTGGGCTTATTCTAATTCAATAAATACGCGACCTTGGCAAACTCAATGAGTTGACCTCCCTGCGTTGCACAACACAATCGCGGCAGTTATGACACGAGCTCTCTTATTGTGTTTTGGGATTTAAAAATGGAATTTCCGATCTTGAAAACAAAAACAGACATCTGACCAATTTACCAACTTTATTCGCTTATTTAGTCTGATTGCGACAAACCAATAGCGCTCCGAGATACAATTTTCATTGATTACAAGTCACGCCCAATAAATTATTCGCAGATTATCTCGACACAAAATATTTCTATACTTCAATCACACTCTCACACGAAAGAATAGACACGCGGAACCCACCACAACGACGAATTGCAAGCACGTAAAATAATAAAAGCAGACCGTCTTTCGGCATTTCCAGAGATGACAGGTGGCGGTACCAACATGGCGTACCGCGGTCTCAGCCAGCACGTAAACTTTGACGCTATCCCGGATCCAGGAGACCGTTTCGCCCTCGAGGAGCTGATCGGCGAGGGTACCTACGGCGAGGTGTACGCTGCTCGCGACAAGGAGACCGGCGAACACGTCGCCATCAAGATCCTCGAGAATGTCGCCGATAACATCGAAGAGATCGAGGAAGAGTTCCTGGTGCTACGCGATCTCAGCATGCACCCAAACATACCAGCCTTCCATGGCCTCTATCTCAAACGGGCTAAGCCCGCTCAAGAGGAGGACCAGCTGTGGTTCGTCATGGAGGTGAGAATATAATTTATTGAGATACATAAAATATGTGAAATATTGTATGCATAAATCTGTTTTTATAAAACGCTGAAATATTTTAGAAAGTCTGAAGAAGTTGTTAAGTCACCTCGCTAAATGAAAAAATGCAGTACGCAAACTGTGCTACATTTTGATAACGTATACGTGTACAAAGCGTTGTATATACATTGTACAATCTGTACGAGAAGCCGCAAAAGTTGTATAAGGATTATCCTTTAAACTCGCATTACTGATTGAGGTATATATCTAAAGCTGAGAGACAAATTTCTACTACTTCAAACTTTCTTTATCGCCCTTTATGCTGAAAGCGATGCCACTTACAAATTCAGACCTCACATTACACCGAGATCTATGTACCGTTCGATCTACAACAAAAAGTCCAACGACTGCATTCACAATAATACAACTATTATACCGATCCGCAAACCAGCAATTTTTCCTAATGCGCGCACGAGTGACGCCGCTGCAGAGATCGAGCGCATCGATAATACCGATCTCTGTTCTTTCTCTCTCCTCGCTTGGCCGCGCGCGAAATTCCGAGTTATCGGCCATAAAATCGGCAGACCGATAGATCGTCACGCTCGATCGGATAATGCTTTTCGAAGAAAGTAGCGCGGGAAGACGTGACGGCGAAGGAGTATTGTAATCGAAAACGACGAATGCACACCTTTTTTTTATCTTCGTTATATTGTAGTCAATTATATTCTTCTTCGATGCGAACTGAACCGATCGTCTGATGGTGTGACTTGCCGATCTTCGTCGCGAGCGGAGAAAGTTGAAGTCGATCATAGAAATCGCTTGTTTTGCCGCGGCGGAGATCGGATTTTCACGCTGTGTGTCCGTTAGAATAATGCCGCGGTAATGGTCATGGAAATTGGTGTAAATCGAACGTGCGATCGCGCGGAAAATGATGGATCTTGTGGGCGCACTCGTAAATGCAAGTTTTATTATTAAATTTGAATAAGAAGTTCTATGCTTTCCTTGATTTTTAACAATATCTATATACAGAATTCTTAATAGCGAAAAAAACAGCTACGTCTATTTTAGCCTACGAGACAGTTTTATAAACACGCAATACAGAATCTCTTTACAGTGATCGATGTCGCGCGCACTAAGTCTTCTTTCGCCTGATTCGCAGCTCTGCACGGGAGGTTCAGTGACAGACTTGGTTCAGGGTTTAAAGAGGCGCGGAAGCCGTTTGACGGACGACCAGATAGCCTACATCTTGAGGGAGACTGTCGAGGCTTTAATCTACTTACATAACAATCATTGCATGCATCGCGACGTCAAGGGCCACAATATCCTATTGACCGAGGATGCCCGCGTCAAGCTTGTCGACTTTGGCGTCTCGTCACATCTGGCGGCTACCCATGTTAGGAGGAACACTTCGGTTGGCACACCGTACTGGATGGCACCAGAAGTAAGGATACGTCAACGTTTAAATATGCTTCTCGATATGCTTCGTTTTTAGGGAATCACTTCTCAAGATCTAATTTTGTTACAATGACTTTCTTTGAACAAAGATAAAACGATAATCGATGCAGAGTAAATAAAAAGATTCGATGAACATGCTCCCGGTAAAAATGAGTACATATTTTCATTTCTTGCTTATTCCACGAAATATAATTTGATATAGAAACTGCATGAATCAATTAATACCAAATAACGACTGAATATTACAATCAAATAATGATATTTCACTTGATTCATAATAAAAAGTTCCACACAGAAGTTGAATGTTAAATTTTTTGAAATGTTAACTGGGGCGAAGTTGCAGTTTTCCATAACTCGTGTTAAACAGGTGTAAATAAAAACTTCAACAGCTTTTCTATTAGTCTAATGAAGCGTAATTTTATAATTGACTGTGGGTGTTTGTGATTTAACCATTAAAAATCCTTTGAGCAAAACCCTTGTCTTCTAGACGTTTGCACCGATCATAATGTATTTATGGACTGTTACAAAAAGCTTAAAATCAATACATCCATAACATATACTCATTAAAAAAATTGAAGAAGAATAAAAATTTGCAATTAACTCTCAAACTTCCTTAATCCTAGACCGTAAATCACTCGCTCTTCCAGGTGATAGCGTGTGAGCAGCAGCTCGACTCATCTTACGACTCACGCTGCGACGTCTGGTCCGTTGGCATCACAGCAATCGAGCTCGCCGAGGGTGACCCACCCTTGTCCGAATTGCACCCGATGCGAGCGCTCTTCCAGATTCCACGCAATCCACCTCCATCTCTGAAAAACTCCGATATGCACATCGCCGAACTTAACGACTTCATCGCTGAGTGTCTGGTCAAAGATCTAGAGCATCGTCCTTACGCTTGTGAGCTCAAGGAACATCCGCTGCTACTCAGCATCGAAGATCGCATCGAGGAGATCAGATTGCAATTGCAGGAGGAGATTCGTAGACAGCGGTAGGTTTCAATGATTCTTGAAGAAGCGTAGATGAAACAATTTAATGGTTGTATTTGAATTTGAAATAGATCCGATGGAAGAGTTCAACGACAACCAGAGGTGACCACCAAACATGGAAAACTGAAGACCGATCGAAAGGCGAGGCCTGAAAAAATGTACATGGATGATTTGGCAGCTCTGGATCTACTATCGGAGGATGCGATCGTCGATCAATTACAAAATCGCTATGAAAGATCGCAAATTTACACCTACATCGGAGACATTCTCGTGGCTGTTAATCCGTTTACTAATCTCGGCCTTTATACTGGAATGGTAGGCTATTATTTGTAAAAGAAAATTAATAAAACCGCAGAAAAATGGAGTATTTAAAAATTTTCGGCTTCCAGGAGCAAAGACGATACAAGGGACAAGCGCGATCCGACAATCCGCCACACATATTTGCCGTGGCGGATGCAGCGTATCAGGCGCTGTTGCACCAGCGCCAGAACCAGGCGATCGTGATCAGCGGTGAGTCTGGCGCTGGTAAGACCGAATCTGCAAATCTCCTACTCAAACAGCTAGTCTACCTGAGCAAAGCTCCAAATCGTAATCTCGAGGAAAGAATCCTTCAGATTAACCCTATCATGGAGGCCTTTGGTAATGCCACTACCGGCATCAACGCTAATTCCTCGAGATTCGGAAAGTATCTCGACTTGACCATGACGCGAGGTGGAAAGGTCACTGGTGCCAGGATCGCTGTATACTTACTCGAACAGTCGCGTGTCGTCGCTCAGGCTGAGTGAGTTGAATTATTCGGTTATTTTCTTCTATATTTTATACAGTATAAAAATAACGTTGTGCTAAAATCTTGTTCTTCACATTTAGGGAAGAGAGAAACTTTCACATTTTCTACTACATGTACGAAGGTCTGGAGGCAGACGGCCGGTTAGAGGAGTTCGGTTTAAATCCAGAACTGCGAAAGAGCCATCGCTATTTGGCCGATAACACCGACACCTCGCAGACTCACATCGACAAGTTTCAGCAGCTTAAAGTCGGATTTAAAGTTCTCGGCTTTCAGGAAGCCGAAGTCGACGCTGTCTATAGCGTCCTTGCTGCCATTCTACACCTAGGTGACATTGAATTCATCGAGATTCTTTCCGAGGATAACACTGATAACAAGAGCGCCGTTGTCGATAATGCGCCGGTATTGCGAGGTAATTTATGCATTCTTTTAGATTTGAGGAGTTTAATTAGATCGTCTTCTGTACTGTGCATTTTAAATAATTTCAGTTTCCAAATTGCTGGGAATCGAACCGGACGATCTCGTCGAAGCTCTGACCTCGAACTCGGTCGTGACCCGAGGCGAGACCATCACTCGCAACAACACCGTCTCAGAGGCATGTGCAGCTCGCGACGCTATGGCCAAGGGTCTTTATGGTCGACTCTT
Organism: Muscidifurax raptorellus; assembly: GCA_020010945.3. NCBI lineage: Eukaryota > Metazoa > Arthropoda > Insecta > Hymenoptera > Pteromalidae > Muscidifurax > Muscidifurax raptorellus. The sequence continues at coordinate 27,346,930 of CM052081.1, read as the reverse complement.
CGACTGGATGGTCAACCAGATCAACTGTCTGTTGAGCTTCAACCGTTCGCCTAACTACGAACCGCTGGCAATCGGTCTGCTCGACATCTTCGGCTTCGAGAATTTCCCGAAGAACTCGTTCGAGCAGCTCTGCATCAATATCGCCAACGAGCAAATCCAGTACTACTTCAACCAGCACATCTTCACTTGGGAACAGCAGGAGTACATGGCTGAAGGTATACCCGTCGATCTCGTCGAGTTCTCCGACAACAGGCCCGTTCTCGACATGCTCCTGAGCAAACCTATGGGACTGCTGGCGTTACTAGATGAGGAGAGCCGATTCCCTAGAGCCAACGACAGATCGTTGATCGGTAAATTTGTTGTTTTAAGCTGGAGCATCAGAATAATATTTCTCGTAGAATAATACTCATCGTATGTCCATGATCTATTTTAGAAAAGTTCCACAACAATATCAAGTCCAAGTTCTACGTACGGCCCAAGTCCGACGCTGTATGTTTCGCCATCCATCACTTCGCAGGTCGAGTCGTCTACCAGGCAGACGGCTTCCTCGAAAAGAACAGAAACTTCCTGCCGCCGGAGGTGATACAGCTCGTACGTCAATCTCACTTCGACATGGTACGATTCCTGTTCCAGTGCCCGATCACGAAGACCGGCAATCTCTATTCCGCGATCCATGACACTGACTCCAGGAAATTGTCACCTTCGGGACACAATACAAAGGTATCGCTGATAACCATCTATAAGTATATACCTCTTCTTGCGTTCTGCTTCGCGAGCGGTAGCTTAAAAAGGAGTTTAACGGAGATAACGGATGAAATTATAGTCACTTTCTAATTTAGACTATACTCCATTCGCGATTATGCGTTTATTTTTCTAAAAAACTTTGTCTATTTGCAAAAGGAGCGATACTCAAGCCGAGGATTAGCATCACAGTCACGGGCTCAGCAGACCGTAGCGACGTACTTTAGATACTCGTTAATGGATCTGCTTCAAAAAATGGTATCCGGCTCACCGCAATTCGTTAGATGCATCAAGCCAAACGACAACAGGAGTCCCAAGTTCTTCGATAAGGAGAAAGTTATAAAGCAGTTGCGCTACACTGGGGTACTGGAAACGATTAGGATCAGACAGAATGGATTCTCTCACCGAATACCTTTCAACGAGTTCCTCAAGAGGTAAGGAAAGATCGCTTGGTAGTACAGGTTTCGTTTACAAAGAAGAAAGTATAAAGTATCCCTAATTACGTGCTGTTTGATAATAATTGGTTTTGTGATCCAGCCACTAAAACGATTGCCCCAGTTGTCAAGTCATGAACTTTAATTAGTATAAAATTGCATGATGACACTCGCAATATATAACAGCACTTAAACACAAAAAAGCTGCAAATTACAACAAAAACATTTTCGTTCCAGATACTGCTTCTTAGCTTTTGGTTGGGACGAGCGCGTGATCGCGAATCGCGACAATTGTCGATTACTTCTAGTTCGATTGAAGATGGACGGTTGGGCACTGGGTCGCACCAAGGTCTTTCTCAAGTACTACCATGTTGAATTCCTGTCCAAGCAGTACGAGGAGCAGCTGAAGAAAATTGTAATGGTACAAGCCTGCGTGAGACGCTGGCTTGCTAAGATCCGCTTCAAACGCGAGAAGTGGCAGCTGGCCGTGTCAGTGGTCACTCTTCAGCGACACATTCGCGGTTGGCTAGCCAGGAAGCGAGCGGTCGAGGCTATCAAACAGAAGAACTTGGATGATGAAGCAAATGTTTTGCAAAAGGCTGCTGGTAAATATTCTAAGAATGCAACTCTAAAATTATTGACTGTTACAGATGATGCAGGTTTGGTTCATTGTATTTACAGAAGAAGCCGCAGAAAGAGTCAAAAAGTCAAGGGAAGCTTCACTGGACGTTGATGGTCACCCAGCGAGTAAAGAGAACGCTGCTGTCATCATACAGAGTCACTTCCGGGGATATACCATTCGCAAGAGATTCGGCTACGAATTGGAGGAACGGTACAAGAGAATTCTGAACGATTACGACGACAAGAAAGAGGCTCACCAGGCATTACTTCGCGAAGGTCTGAAGAACGAAGATGCTGCGCTTATCATCAAGAGATGGTACAAGACGGAGGAGCTGGTCAGAAAGAAGCCTCCAGCCAAAGATCCGATTCATCCTAAACTAAGACAGGCCGAACTCATTAACTTCTCACAAACTGTAAGGATTAGAGTAGTAATCGCCGTCTATTAGCAAATAGGATATCGTTACGAGCATATCTCTTATTTTTAGGTCCACATGAAGAACCAGGAGGCCCACAAGTACCTTCGCCGCAACAAACCTGGTATCCGATTGTCCGATGTCGAAGACCTGCCGGAGGACTACGTGAGACCACAAGGTTTCAATATGGTCCCTTCGATTTTGCAGTACCGTAACGGCAACCAACCCGAAGCCGAGGAAACCGTCAAGTATTACCGCGATCTGAAGGAAGAAATGAGCAGGTAAATATTAACATAATTATCGCGTAATTGACAAACTCGACGTCGCGAGTACACGTACATGTGCGAACAAACAATAAGTAAGAACGAAAACTATAATGGAAAAAATGGAGATTTGAATGCCAAATTTTCCCATGATTTTGGCACTCGCATCGGAAGTGGTTCAGACTTCGAAGAAGAAGAAGCTGGTTGGGACTTACCGTTGATACAGCTGGAAAATGACCTTCAACCATCGTCGAGGTACAGCTGCACGGTTCTCTATGGCTATAACCTTTGATTTTAGTTAGTCCGTCGTATAAGAATCATTATTATTTTATTATCGTACCCCAGGACAAGACTACGATACCTATTTTTATGATATCATGGTTACATCTAAACCGTCTTGTTTTAGAGGTATCATATGAGCTAGTTACAGAATAAAATTGCATCATCTCCTGTAACAGTTTGCTTACAATAGAATACAAAGAAAAGATCATATATAACTTGTTAGTATGAAGCTTTGCTATAGTAACTAAACAAAATAATAATGCCAATTATATCGTAATTTTTCCAGGAACCGCATGGGTCAGGTACTGGAAGTAAATGCGGAGCGGAGGGATCGTCTCCAGGCTCATGGCGACTACACAGTTGCCCCGGAGCAACAGCTCTCGGACATCTGGCACAAAGCCTTGAGAAATCCGGCCGAAACTCAAGGGGATACATCTGCGAAGTCAATCAAGTAAGCGAGACTTTCCATATCACTCGTGTGCATGCGCGATATAATTGTGTTCGAATAACAAGGTAGTCTTTACATTTATAAGATGCATGATTATAGCGATTCAGTAAAAACTATTCAACAAGTTGCGTTTTAAGTTTGATTTCATTCATCATTCAACTATATATCAATGTTAAGGCTACCTTAATGTGTTAACCGTTTAATGTTGTGCACCGAAGCTTTTTTTAATTTCAACGCAGCACTAATTTCTTGTTATTAATTTTATTTTGCCTAATCAGAGGTATCATGGCAAACTTTCAGGTACAGCTTTTCCTAACTCTATTCTTTTATTTCTAACGTGTTTCAGAAAGAGCATTGAATGAAGAATCATTGCACTTGAATGAACAATTCAGTTTCGATGCTTTCTCTGAATACTTAACTCACAACTTGTCAGTAGACACGTAGTGATCAATGTTTGATATACATGGTTAACAAAAAATTCTCAATACTAATATGAATTTCCAATCAGTTCAAGGACTAATGACCTGCGTAGAAACATGCGATCCTCGCCGGACAATCGAGCACCATCGAGCAAGCATCAACTGCCCATTATCAGCAACAATTCGTATCTCAACACTCCAACTGGCATACGCGTCGGAGCTGGTTTCAAAATCGACGGGTTGAACATCAAATCGAATGGTATCAATGGTTTAGTCAACAGCAAAGAGCAGCAACGCGATAAGCTTAAGCAGCAAATTCTGCCAAGGCCAAACAATGGCAATGAACGTAAGAACGAGCTCAGTCGATTGCCAAAGACCAAACTGGTCGATCGTCTCAGCAGTCAAGAGAACAATAACAACAACAATCATAACAACAACAACAATAACAATAACAAAATCAACAACAACAAAATCAATATCAACAATGGCTTCCCCGATAAAAACCGGCAGAAGCCAGTAGTAGCACGCAACCTGGTCAACAGCAGGCCAACCCTGGCTGTCAAGTCCATCAACGAAACGATGGGCATAACTCCGGATCTCAGGAAGCTCTTACGGCCTACCGTCACCAAAATCAACGAGGACAAGAGGAGACCCAGTCCAGTTCAGCAGCAGCAGCAACACGACGGCGAAGACATCAACGGACCCTACAACTTCCGAAAACTTCTGAGGCCCGCCGAGTATCTGCCCACCGAATCGCTGCGTAAGCGAAAGGGTGGACTGGCCTGCAACGGCGCACCTATCGCCAAAGACAAAGTTCCTGGGAAGCACGTGAAGAGAAGGGCGCCTCTGGCGCCCAATGCCAACGGCAAAATCGTCGTTAGTCGAAAGTAGGATACGCTGCTTCGTTTTGGAACTGTTGGGCGGCGAGATTAAAGTTTATAATTTATACATGTTTTCTTTATGTTCTTGTTCTTAGAGGAATCATTTTGTATTTTTTGTTCCGAGTGGAAATATTTTCCGGTTTCGTTGATCCAAGCAATATAGCGGTTATTGGTTGCCAACTGTGATTACTGCGAAATTAATTCGATAGATTTAGCTCGTTGAATAAGTTACGTTGTTTTTTTATTTGTTTTTTTTTGCTCGAAAATGCGTAGGTCGTTATGGAAGCGTCACTTTGAATTATATCTAAAATGATGATTCGATTATAAATTAACGTACGCATGTTTAGTACTAGTCATTTTCGATCTAAACATATATGGTATTATCGCCGTGAGGCCGATATCACTTCATTAGATACAATTGATCATTGTGTTCGTTATACACTAGTTAGAGATGTTATACGATAATCCTAGACATTTACATTATAATGTATCACTTTCGTATAGGAAAGCTACGTTAGCGAGACTTTTCGAACCAAAAATCAGTCGCAATAAATGAGAAATAAATAAAGTCTATTTTATTAGAGCTATTTAATTATCACTCTGTGTAAACAAAAAAAAAGAAGAGAAACTATATACTGTACGAAAAATGTTGCCCTTATAATATTTCATAGTTTATCACAACGTTGATTTCAAGATTTTAATACCAACAATTAACGTTACAATTTGTGCAATAATCGTTATCGTTATTAATATCACAAATATATACCTATAAAAATCATGAAGACAGCGGGTTTCACTCATTTCACCCGTCGCACTTCTACAATAAATCCCATCACGCTACGACGAACGATCCCAAGAAATCCTCCCCTAATAACCTGCATCGATCACTATAAAAAATCAATCAACCCAAAACCTCCCATTCAACAATATCCACGGCGCGGCGAGGAGAATTCCAATTTCTAAAGTATCCCGAATACCATCCGAGCCCAGCTTTCCCCTCGACTTCCAGCTCGCACCATCAGATGTCGATGTCTTCCAGTGAACGTCCCGAGGACAAGCTTCGCGAAAGCTCCGCTGGCGTCGCCACTGAAACCGGCGTCGCCGCGTGCGCAGCACCGCACACACACACACACACACACGGCCTCGCGAAGAAAGCTCACGTACGTGCACGCGCCGCACGCAGGGCGGGCGCGGAGGGGGTGCAACGAACCCTCTCTCTCTCTCTCTCTTTCTCTTTCTCTTAGCTATACTGCGTGGGAGGGGAAGAGTGGCGCGTAAGCTCGACTCGCCGCTAACGGCTCTGATGCGGAGAGAGCGAGTCGCGCGTCCTCGCTAGCGCGTCGTGTCAGCTCGCTCTGTGTGTGACCTGTGTGCGCGTGTTTGTTGTTGTGCGCTGTCAGCCGAGAGACTCTCGCGGAAGAAGAAAGCTCAGTAGAGAGGAATTATCATGGCGACACCGCCCGCCGCAAGCTCTGGTTCCGGCAACTCTGCAGCCGAGGCCGCAGCGAGTAATACTAATACTACTAACACTACTTCTACTACTACTGGCAATGCGACGGCTGCTCAGCAGCAGCAACCGGAACCCGTCGACCCGGCCACCCTCGACTTTAAGAGTCGCAGCATCGAGCAAGCTGTCTTGCCACTCGTCTCCAAGGTAAGTCGTTGCAGCCTCTCAGACTGGGATGATTATGAAAGCTCATCTCTCTCCCTCTCTCTCTCTCTCTCTCTCTCTCTCTCTCTCCACGCACACACACACGCACACTTCATCTTCTTCTATATATACCAGTTGTATTATTCTCACTGCAGGCTACTGCACTCTCTCTCTCTCGCACCGCAAGCACGCAAACCAATTAGAGAGAGAAAGAAACACGCTTTTTTGCGACATAGCACTCTCGCATCACGTGCTCTGCACTCGTTGCTGTCTTTTTTTTATCTTTCCTACTTCCAGCCCATCCCGTCAATATATCGATATACGTTATGATAACCCATAGGGCCGCTCTGAGGAAAGAAAAAAAAATGGAGAGAGCTTTTTGAGGTTAAACGGTCACTCGAGCTTTTTCATTATAAGAAAGAATGAGCGCGTCGCCGCTCGATGCGGCAGTAGGAAGCAGCATATATACATTTTTATTATATATATACGTCGAGCAGTAGACGGCAGTGGTGTGGTGTATATAGCACGATGCGTCACGCGGCTTTTTGTTTGTGTGTATGCGGGGCGCATGTGGCCAGTATATAAGTCGTCCCGGCGCACGGAGTCTGCGTGCGAGAGCCGATGGACGACGATCGAAAGACCGCGCGCCGCCGCTGCCCGTCACCTAACCGCACCTCCGACACACTCACCGAAATAGCATGCCTCCCACTTCTCTCCCTCTCTCTCTCTTTCTTTTTTTTGCTCGCTCGTTCGTTCGTGTTTTTTTCCCTCTTGTAGTTCTGGAGTGGCTCACACACACGCACACACACACACACACACATGCGAGTCACGCAGTTTTGTAACGCACACGCACGCAAGCTCGAGAGAAAGAGCTGATCAATCTTCCCCCCTCGCCGCCGGCTGCAGGTCGATGCTGCTGCTGCTGTGTTGCTGTTGGCGCACTCGAGTGAGTGTGTGTGTGTTATGTCGTAGGTACACACGTGCTGATGATGTAGATTTTTTTAGGAATTTTTTTGCTCGGATTGAGATGTGTTTTGGTCTTGTTTGGTCACTGTGCTTGAGCTTAATTTTTAAACGCTGTCAGCATTGTTTTACTGCGGTCAGTCGTTTTGAGCAAATGGCATAAATCAGTATTTACAAAATTAATGCGATAGCGGCTATAAATAATAATCATGCCATAAAACTCGTCCGACGGAATTAGCACATGTTAAATTTATATCGAAGTATATATGCTTTTAAGGCTTCTTACGTAAGACTCTTGAGTGATTAGAAAAGGTTTCTTCTTAATTGAGGAACCAAAGCATCGAAGCACATTGAAGCATCGTCAGTTTTACAGAACATAACACCCTTTTATTATTTAAAGACCAATCACCAGCCACTACCTTCGCATTCTCCACCTACAATACGAGCCTACAATCCTACGATCCAAAATTAATTTCCATCCCAACAATCCTCGTCAAGATTCCCTGGCACAAGCCAAACACTCCAACAATTCTCAATTAGCAACAATCGCGCAGGCATCCCTTTCGTCCCGTCAAAGGCCCCATATCTCTCTCTCTCTCTCTCTCCCACAACAAAGGCGCCATAATTCACGCAACCGGCTCTGTAAAGCTTCTCTTCAAAGCTTCTCCGCGTCGTCGGGCGAATTAACGGCGCGCAGCGAAACGACGACTTATTTCACGCGCGCGCAATAATCAACGCGCTAGGCTTGTGCTCACGCCCCGATGCTCATGTATGTGTGTGTTTGTGTGTGTGTGTGTGTGTGTGTGTGTGTGTGTGAACGGAGGAGGAAAAAAGACGGCAGAGAGACGCCGTGTGATTTATGGGAAAAGTGCGGGTTGCGCGTTGGGAGTTCGCACGGAAGTTTGGTTTTATGAAGAGCCCGTGAAATCGCATGTGGGTTTTATTGTGCGATCATCGGGGGATGATAATATGTTTTATATGTTTGTATATCGTTCGCAGGTAAGGGCTTGTAAACTTCTTGCCGATGATTAACAAGATTAACTTTTGTTTCTCGCAGTCGATATGAGAAATCAAGGACTCACTGGGCATACAGTGTATATAAATCGACGTTAAATTCAGCGGTAAAAACGTCGATATACGATAGGTTGATCTCCGGGGGTTGAGAAATTCAATTTTTGCTCAATTTCTATCCTCTCCGCGAGCTTGCGCGCGCCATTTCGTTCTCTGGAACAAATATAGATGCGCGGCACTTTTGCACGCTCTCTTGGCTCCAACTCAGCTTTTTGCGCGGCATTATTTGAATTTGTAAAGGCGATCTCGATTGGACGTCCCTTTTTCACCGACTCTGAAAACGCTCGGACGAACCTCGGGTGAAATCGAACGAATTCGGCTGGCCAGTGGAAAATCTGGAAAGGTCGGGTGACCGATGGTGACTGGAGAATTTCGCTGGGGAAATGTTCAGTGCTGAAGTTTAGTAGAAATAATTCAATATTTCCATTACGTAATTTGATATAAAACTGCAGCGCCAATAAAGTTGGCAATAATAAAGATCCGTTTGCAAAGTTCAAATTGGGATACGAAACAATTCTTGAAATAAAACAGCATTTTTCGATACTAGTGCGAAAAAGTGGATCCTCGTACGAGTGTGAGCTTGTGGCACGATGATAAAATGCGACCTTGAAAACTAGTGAAAAATATAAAGTTATACTTTACGCCCACTCATAGGAAATTTGTCTTTTAAGATTTAACGATAGAAAACACGAAAACAAGAAAATAAAAAAAAAAACATATTTTATTGAAATAGTATATTATTGAATTAAAAAATAAAAATGTATGATTTCAGAAACATAATTTTTCTTAATTCTGTAAAACTACATTTTTATTTTAACAGTCCCTCCCACCACCTTGTCTTAAAAAAAATGATAGTGCAATGTAGCACGATAAAAGCTCTCTCTCTCACACATACACACGCACAGCAAAAAGAAAGCTCACCCACTCTCCTCTCTCTCTCTCACTCTTCCTCTTCCGTCCCCGCGAGACGACTCGCTCTCTCGCAAGCTTTGACCTTTTTACCATTATAGTTCGATACGTCGGCTATAAATAACGGCCGCGAAACTTCAATAGTCGTCGCGGCGTTCTATTTAAAAATGTGTAGAAGCTTCCTCCCCCCCCCCCCCTCTCTTCCTCTCTGACGAGCATTCAGACTGGCGCGTTGTGCTTATCGGCTCCGACACACGCGCCCGATACATTTTATATACTCCACCCGAAGTCGTTGTCGTCGACGACACACAATCGCGCGTTCTCACCACGAGCAATACAAAACCCCCGCGCGCCATTTGTTGCTGCGCACAAAAACCTATTGATCGCCCGGGACTGCAAGCTCGTTCTTTATTTTTGCCGGTTCGAGAGCTGTTTTGAAAATGATGCGTATTTACAGAGGAAGAATGTGCAATTGTGCTTCTTGTTAGATGGGAAAAACCTACGCGTAGTGTGCTATCGTCTGGTGCCATTGAAATTAACAGTAGGACGGCAAGAAAAGCTCGGTAGTTCTGGCCTGGTTCTTTAATACGAGCTTAAGCTCGGGGAATTCGACAAAGAACGAGCCAATTATGGCTTGGGGAAAAGTTGAGAAAACTCGATTGCGCTTCGCTTGCTAATACACCGGGAAGTCTTATGTATACCTTTTACACTTATTGCGTACACAACTGATCTATTTTAGTCTCGATCATGAGATTACTTTCTAGCAAACGGTGAACACATACCGCACTTCTCATCCGACTAACGGTATATATCTTATCGCTCCCCAAAACTTAATTGCAAACCCCTCGAGCATCACTATATATTCCCGCGAAAGATAAACCTCAGCTCCATAAAGAAGCCACAAATTCTAAAATATCGCAACCCCTGTGACATAAAGCATAATTTTCCAAGCTCTCTCTCTCTCTCTCTCTTCTCTCTCTCTCTCTCTCTCTCTATCTCTCTCTCTTCTCTCTCTCTCTCTCTCTGAGAAAAGAGCAGCGAAATTACCGGGTCGTATATAGCGCTCATAACAGCTATTGCTCTCGCGATATAGCTGAAAGAAGAGCATAAATAAAATGCTCGATTATATGCCCCTCTCGTTACTCTCTCTCTCTCTCTCTCTCTCTCTCTTCTCTCTCTCTCTCTCTCTCTCTCTCTCTCTCTCTCTCTCTATCTCTCTCTCTCTCTTCTCTCTCTCTCTCTGAGAAAAGAGCAGCGAAATTACCGGGTCGTATATAGCGCTCATAACAGCTATTGCTCTCCGCGATATAGCTGAAAGAAGAGCATAAATAAAATGCTCGATTTATATGCCCCTCTCGTTACTCTCTCTCTCTCTCTCTCTCTCTCTCTCTCTCTCTCTCTCTCTCTCTCTCTCTCTCTCTCTCTCTCTCTCTCTCTCTCTCTCTCTCTCTCTCTCTCTCTCTCTCTCTCTCTCTCTCTCTCTCTCTCTCTCTCTCTCTCTCTCTCTCTCTCTCTCTCTCTCTCTCTCTCTCTCTCTCTCTTCTCTCTCTCTCTCTCTCTCTCTCTCTCTCTCTCTCTCTCTCTCTCTCTCTCTCTCTCTCTCTCTCTCTCTCTCTCTCTCTCTCTCTCTCTCTCTCTCTCTCTCTCTCTCTCTCTCTCTCTCTCTCTCTCTCTCTCTCTCTCTCTCTCTCTCTCTCTCTCTCTCTCTCTCTCTCTCTCTCTCTCTCTCTCTCTCTCTCTCTCTCTCTCTCTCTCTCTCTCTCTCTCTCTCTCTCTCTCTCTCTCTCTCTCTCTCTCTCTCTCTCTCTCTCTCTCTCTCTCTCTCTCTCTCTCTCTCTCTCTCTCTCTCTCTCTCTCTCTCTCTCTCTTCTCTCTCTCTCTCTCTCTCTCTCTCTCTCTCTCTCTCTCTCTCTCTCTCTCTCTCTCTCTCTCTCTCTCTCTCTCTCTCTCTCTCTCTCTCTCTCTCTCTCTCTCTCTCTCTCTCTCTCTCTCTCTCTCTCTCTCTCTCTCCTATACACGAAATATGGCAAACCTCTCCACGTGTGTATGTATACACGCGCGCAAGGGGTTTTCTCTCGCATCTGCGGAGGGTAGATTTACGCGAGCGATATCCGAGCGCGGGCGACAATATCCTCTCCCTCCTGCTGTTGGAGGTAACACGCACGACATATATATATATATATAATATATATATATATATATATATATATATATATATATATATATATATATATATATATATATATATATATACAGTACACGCACGCGGCTCGTTCGTTGCTATTCGGCGCGCGATCGAAGCGCGTTGAAATTTTAATAACGACGACAGTGTGGCGTTATAATTGTCGGTGAATTCGTACACTCACATATGCATATATATATATATATATATATATATATATATGATTGACAGACGAGCGCACACGTCGGTAAACGAATTTTTGATCAGAATTTTCGACGTGACCGATGTACATATGCAAGTTTTTGCATGAATATTTAAGAACTCAACGATTTTCGACTATAAAAGATTAAAAATCGAGCGCAAGCTCTCCAATTCTTCAAACGCCGCAGTCGAGTCCCTTCATTATTATCACTTCTCGAGACAGAGAGAATAAAAAAGGAGATATTTCATTGTTGAAACAAAAGCACTCCGCGGAGCGTTAACGATCCGCGCGAGAGCTTTCTCTCTGCTACCTCGAAGAATCGCGCCTGACAAGTACTGATCCTCCTGAAATCTCTCAAAAATCCCCGGGACTTCGTGTCGCCAACCGCAAAAAAGCGCCTCCCATTCAATGGACTCCGGGTGGAAAGAAGAAAAAAAAGTTGGAGCTTACGGGAGAAGAAAGAAGGCGACGAGGAACGTAATTACAGTAATCGCGTACTGTGGCTTTTGAGCCGCGCTTTGGTGTGAAAGGATCGACTGCGTGATCTCCTTCCGCCTCGTGCTGCTGTGTTATGTATATAGCGAGAAAGGGCGATAATGGCGCGGCAACGACGACCTTCTTTTGGATATACTGGTTTATACTCCGCCAACGTTTTGCGCTACTGTGTCGCATGTCGGAGAAATATTATATACGTATCGCCGCGTGATTCTAATGATTATTACAATGGGATCGATATGGTTCTGCGGAATTGCTCGACGTTTTCTCGTTTGCGTTTATTTATGGATACTTTATTGGAAAATTGTTGAACGTTTTATTTTGTTGGATGGTTATTTCATTGATTTCTGAAAATTTATATTTAAAACTGTTTTACCGATCGTACGATGAATAGCCGAATTTATTATAAAATTGGGACCGTGTGTAATATTCAACAACATGATTACAGAGGGCGAATGAATTTGGATTAGGCGAAAGTGAAAGTGTTTGTATAATTGTTTGTTACTTGTTGCTCGATCGGTATACATAATGTAGGCGGGGAATTTGAATTTTCATTTGAGTTTGGAACTTTGTGCAAATATATCTTTGCATACTATCGTATTATCTTTCACGTTACACAACAACTTTGAAAAAGTATTTAATTTTAATAAACTATTTTTAGATTTTTCAAAACAAATTAAAAAAAATCCTAAATAGTCGCATCAAACTATTACAAATTTTGAACTAATCATTGACCAATGAAATATTTCAGGACAATGCCGCCATCAGTTTTTCAAAAACTAAACTCCTAATAAATTTCACAAAAAAAAATCCCATTGAAAACCCCCGTTCGCAAACACAATACTTTTGCGCACACCGCAAAAAATGGTCATATATATCTCGCAACGTAATCATCCTCACACCCTCGACAAATAGCAAAAGAAATCTGTACATACGCGGCCAGTATTCGTCCCCCGCGTCGTGCAGTTTCGCACGGATTAGCTCACTCTCGGTGAAGGGCACCGCGCAAGTGCACTATAGGCGCCTCTGTTGTGGGACCACGACGATAACTTTCAATGCGTCTCTCTCCGCACTGCGTCACTTTATCCTTTCTCCCTCTCTCTCTCTTTCTCTTCCTACGTATTTTCCAGGCAACTCGTTTTCTATGGATACGCGCGATTCCAATTTGTTTTCGAGTGGGTCGCGCTTTCATGTAGGCCAATGAAGGATGCGTTTTTTTTTACTCATCTTGAACATTCGACGATACGAGCTTTTCTGTTATTGGATTTCGAGAAGTGCTTTCTAACGCTCACGTTTACTATTAAATAATAAAAATATCTTCGACTTGCGTTCCTGTCGTATATGTGTAGATGAGCGGGTTTTATTCTAATTTTATCATGGCTACAATATTCACTCGATACTGCCTTTTTGAGACGGAGTATACTTTAATGCCAATTTTCGTTACTTCATATACCTTTATCGGATAAACTACTTCTATACTGCGTATACTTACTTTTAAGTCCTTTGAGTGAGGTCTTGAATAATAAAACTCTTTTGGATCAGGCTACTTTCTAAGAGATTTACGAGGTAGTTTGATGATATTTACGATTGTGCAGTTACGGCCTCTCGAGCGCATAACAGTGAGAGAGATTTTTAAGACCTCTAAAAATTGTGTTATCAAAAACTCAATTTTCAAATTCAAGATAAACGACGCGAATAAATTGTATTTTTGTATATAAAACTCGTTATCATCATGGGCATCACGTATCCCATTTGAATAACTCATTTAGAAAAAGAATATATACATACGCACACCGAATAAAAGTCAGCGAATTAGTCCAGCACATTCTCCTCACACGTCCCGCAGACACGTATAAACAAAGCATCCATTAATTCTCTCGTTTTTGTCTCGCAGTATCTATATAGTCTCTGCTCAGAATCGCAATTTTCGAAATTACAGCGGAGAAACCGAGTCGGTCAATTTGAATTTCAAAACTCGCCGTATATCCGATAAAATCACCAAGTCACCCTCTCGAATCGAGATGTCGGCCAAGTCGTCCTCGTGTAGACATATATACACATTCAAGCTGTGTTCGAACAAGAAAAACGCGCCTTGCCTACTGCGTCTATCCCCGACCTTGTCAGGCGAAGGTGAAAGAGTGTATAGGGAAAAGTTTAAAGAGATGCCGCAGCGGTGAGATCAAAGCTCCGGTGAAACAAAAAAAAGGTCTGAGGAGTGGGACGAGTCTCGGTGTCGGGTCTTATGAAGTTAGAGAAGAAAACAGCGGGTAAAAAGGGACTGCCGATACTTGCGGCTCGGCTGAAGCTTTTAGCTTGCGCAGGCGCGCTTTGTTCTTCCATTTTTTTCCGAATTAAATGGCAACCTGTGTTTCTTTGTGACCGACTAAAAATAGCGAATAAGAAAAAAAGACGGGCTTTGTGGTGCGCCTTTGATTCGTTGGGAAGAATGTATGTCATTTACTCGTTCCTGTTAGAAAATAGAGGCGAATGAAGAAATCAATGGACTCGTGTCTTCTTCCGCTATCACGAGCGCGGCTGTTTATTACGAGTAAGGAAAAAATATTTATATCGCTGTCCAGGAAAAATTAAGATCATTAAGCGTGATGTATGTTCTCGTATATTTATAAGCGTGATTTGCGAGGGCTTACACCGAAATTGGCTACATCATTTTATACGATATACATATATCGCAGGTACATGAAATGCAATATCGCAAACTTATTCACGAGTTTGTATATTCCGTTCACGTACGAAATCCAATTTCGCAAAGTTATTTTTCTATGCGCTCTTAAGGACGATCTAGGTTTAAAGTTTCAAGTGCAGCGCGCCGTCGAGATTTGCAATAGCGGTCCCGGAGTTTTATTGCCGCGAGCTTTCTAATGAAACGCGCGCAATATGCAAACAGCTCTATGGATTACAAAAAAAAATATTACAATAGTAACTTCTACGAATAATTTTCCTTCTAAAGTGGTTGTGTTTATTCTGCATCACGAGAGTAGTAAGTATAATCCAGGTGGCGTACAGAAACTTTCGCAGACTTTCCGTAACTTCAAGGAGTGTCTTCAGATTATATCAGATGACATCGGCAAACTTCAAAGTTTCCACAACTCCTACACTCAACCCTTTACAAGTCTTAATTTTCGACTCTTTAAAAATCCTAATTTCGCATAGCCCTAACATCTCAAGCCGAAGGCAGAGAAAAGAACAAACTACACTCGCGTGCTGCTTAAATCGGCAATTGCGGAGCTCGCGTGTGTTCCTCGCAGAAATCCGATCGTTACGCGAAAGCCACAGACACTTGTTAGATTTTCCATCGCGAAGAATACGCGATACTAGACCGAAACGCCTCGTTGCGCATTGACCTTCCACCTGAGCCTGTAGACTCGTTCTCTTTTTTTTTCTGCCCCTTCCTGCAGTGTAGAGGGACACACGTGCCGAGAATATAACTTGGCTGCATTTCAGCGAGCTTTCTCTTATTGATCTTTATTACCTCGGGGACGGCTGGGACTATTAGTCCTCCTTTTTTTTGGCTTCGTGGAAGTCAGGGGTGGAATTGAAGGACGAGGGGAGCGGCGAATGTTTGTGGGGAATAAGTGGGTACTCGAATTGGTAATATATTGAAAGTTTACGAGAGAACGTTTCTATGTGGCAGAGCGATCGGAGACGTGTGAAATTCGAACTTTGCTGATGAATAGCATGTTAGCGCATATATACATGTGTATGAATATTAAGCAGCTGGGTAGTGGTTACGTTCCCGCGATGAAGCCAGTCACTTTGTATACAGGCATACTCGAATATCACATGTTCACAGGAATATTTCATCGCGGGCGTATACTCGTCGGATTCGAAACTGTGCATTCATAGCATAGCCCACATTCGACGTTAAATTCAATTGATGATAGTCGATTAGTCGCTTATTAGCTTGAATTATAGAGTGAATCCACATATCGATTAAAATCCATAAACATCGTATCACGGATAACATCCACGCGTATCGACAAAGTATATAACGCAAAGCTTGGAAAAATAGGCAATTACAGCTTCATCCTGAGCAGCTTGAAGACGTGATACCACGCGGTCATTAAAAGCCCGTAAACAGAGCTCTTAAACGCCGCGTAAAGCTTGCATTAAACGAGGCGTCGTCGTCGGCGGTGAACAGTTGGCAGGACCCTCCCGGCTACATAATCAATTACTGCGTCCCACGGCCGAAATGTTGGCCTATCTCCTTATCAATTGGCCGGCTTTCAAATTCCTGCTCGTGACATTAACGACGACGCTCAGCAGTTGTAGAGAGTTCGCGCTCCCCAGCGACGCGTCAACTAAACGTATTCCCCGCCGAGTCATGGTTATCCAATCGAAGGCGGCACCGACGGAATTGCAGTTAGCTGCGCGAGGAGGGGTAATTATTGCCCACGGAAATGGCTGTTTGATTCGTTTCAGCTGTGCGCGAGGTCGTCGTTGCTGGAGGTGACGACTGCGCCACTGCGGCCTAAGATTATTCGGCCGTGTTATGATAATGGAAATCAATGGCTGGTGGTCTGGCGGTTGTGGTATAATTTTTGTCGACTTTTGGGCGAAGAACTGGGTCGATTTTCCTGGATGGAGGTGATAAAGTGTAAGTCGGAATATTCGCTTGGCTGCTCGGCTGATTTTTGGTGATTGTACTCGAAAGTGGCAGAAGATAGAATTGATTTAGATGTCACTCTGGGTTATTGGGTCACTGAATAGGTTAAAATCTCAAAGGGCTTTGATCCATTGACTTTTCAAGTTCAAGCACTGTTGAAATATTTGAGCGTCAAGGTACACATACCTGAGCATGTTTGCGTAACTTTCCGAAAATGCGGCTACTTGAAATTGAAACTTCCGCCATTTTCAGCTACTCGCTCTAAAGTTGAAGTAATTTTTTTAAGCATTCTTTAGTAAAAGTAAAAAGTTTCATTCAATTTTCCGGGGCTTGTTTGTAAACTTTGTAGGTTATTACTGGAATGAATTCGCCGTCATGAATGTATCGGAAAAGGAATTTCGCTTATAATGAATCTAATTTAGACCCAAAAGAGAAATAATTTTTGATAATACTATGTACTTTATCGGAAAACGGAAATCGATATTTGTACAATCGCTAAGTAAAAAAAAACTGAAGCCCATATAAGAAACTCCTTTGACGCTTTTTACGAAGTTTCATCAGAGGGTCCTAATACTCCTGCGTGCACGTACTATAACTTAAAAAAGGAAAATTGGTTCAAGTATATAATTATGAATTTGAAGAGCAATTTCGTGATTATCAATTTAAAAATAGAGCTTTTGGCCTTATTCAATTTTGTTTCTTGCGCTCATACTTCTTCCTTTTATAGTAAAATGCAAATTAACTTACCCCCTGCTAAGTCTGATATTGAGGTCGAGTGGGGAGAATATTAAAAAAGTATTTTTATTTTCCTTTAAATAAAAGCTCTCATTCCATATCTTGAGCTTGAAAATTTATTCATTTCGCACCATAAAAAAACTTCTTTCTTTAAACCTGCACCAGATCGACAAATGCGCACAAATGTTGAAATCAGTGCAACTTTACGTACTGCTCGGAATACAGCCTGAAGGTTGATCCCCGAGTTAGTAAACAGCTTTTTAGCCCCAACGGTATTCATCGTCTCGTAACGAAGATATTTAAATGCATTACAAACTCGCTCTCGTCCACTAACTCGATCTCATACATTTTAAACCGTCGATTTGCGATTCAAGAAAAGATGAATAGCCCATGCTCCCATTTAAATATCATCCTCCAAATTCTGCCGCGGACAGCTTATATTCTCTGGAAACACTCCTCGTCAATTCGAATTCCCGTCCAACTGCATCGAAAATCCGCCCCACCGCGCAAAAAAAGAGAACCTCCACCGATCGGTATAGAACGTTGCGGACCGCATATCATCAGCCTATGTGCACGCGAACCTCGACGACACACAATAACCACTCGAGCTTGGCGGCGGTAGCACTCGACGCGCTCCAAATTTATGTACGTACAGATAAGCGAGTTAATAGAGTCCCCCAGTGGCGAACTTCGCCCGCAGCAGAGCTTGGCGCGCTGTATTTTCATTCTCAATTGCTTCGGCCGCAACTGGCAGAGACGGAGATGCGTGACGCAGGTGTTGCCCGGATGAGCTTCTGTCTTGATGCTAGAGTGCTTTCCTAGACATCTGCGGGGGTTGTGATGTTATTGAATTTTATGAGCGGAGAAATGGATTGCTGCTGCTGCTGCTGTTCTTGCGATATGCTCTGCGATGATTAATCGGTCGGCGGTGGCTGTTTTGGGTAATGGGTAAAATTGGGTTCATTCGAACCCCTTTTATATGTATGCTTAGTTTTCCGATATAGAAACTGCGAGAGGAATTTCAATGAGTACAGGCATGAGAATAAACGTAACATTAAAATTTACTTTACTCCGCGAGAATTTCACGAAGAAAACGCGGTTTCATTTAGAAAAGCACTTGCGGACGATGGCTATCGACTTTTAGGAGCGCGTTTATGGCGGGGAAAGGAATTAAAGTTTATTTTTTGCCTCTTATGATGACATTTTCAAGATAAGCTTATGCGGGGGGCGAATCGAGCTGAGTAAACAGTCTGTGGATGGTAAAACTGTTTACACGCGGTATTGTTAACGCTCGAGCGATACGTTACATTCACGAGATGAAAAAAGCTTTTCAAAAGATCGCTCAAACTTTGTCAAATACCCAGTTATGCAAAGTGACTTGAGTATATATGCTGAGATGGAATCTCATCGTGATAACGTTATAAAAGAGAAATAAATTCTAATTCAAATCTCCTTTGTGAAAACGCTCGTTTAACAGAGTGATAACCATCAGTCGAGTGTTCTTTTATACGTAAAAATTCACTTTCCTCTTCGAGTAATTTCGAACTTTATTCGAGGAGCCGCAGGTTAATTCAACGCCAAAATTCAATAAAAAGTCTCTACGCATTTCCTCGTTTCCATTTAATTATATTTCAAGATTTTCGACCGATGTACGTACTACTAATTATCGTTTGAAGAGTCGCTCGATTAATCAACGTCTCTCGGTGATGAATCACGAAGTAGGTCCTCAACGGAAAAACAGGCTCAAAAACACCATCCGGTTTTAAATGCGACAATCGTTTTCAATTTACGCGCGCGGAGAAAGAGAGCAAACCTGCCAGAGCCCGCGGTGTTGAAAAATTATCTAGCGTCGTATTTCTTCTCCGTCGTTGGCGCACCGACCTCGTGGTCGGAAACGAAGGAAAAATCCTAATGAAAGAACATCGCCCGGAATTCGCGCGAAAAGCGTCATAGGATAGTTTATCTCGCGAGGGAATTTCGGCTCTGTTTTTCCTAAGCTCCGAGGCATTTACTGATAATATACCATATACTTATCAAGCGAAACAATACCAGCGCGACCACAGGAATATCCCACTATATTCCGCCATAACAATAACGCTAACTGCAGCATCAACTCCGTCGTAAAACCAACGGCGATAAGATCGCAAAATGACGTTTGTCCGGAAAAATCGCTTATAGAAAAAGAATACGGCGCGATAAAGCTTTTTCGAAGGTCAATTTCTCCGGAGAGTGTAAGTGCGTCCAGCACACGTCCAGCGTTATGTTATTAAGAGAAAACGTCACGCCTGTCCCCATCGAAGAAGAAAAGCATAGCGCCAGTTTATCGCCCGGGGAAAATGGATTCTTTACGAGCTTGCGAGAGCTTGCGACTTATGCTCCCGCGTATATATATATATATATATATAGAACAAGTTCTCTCGTTGGCTCCATAAAACTACTCGTCGCTGCTGGGCCATGGCGCAACGCTTTAATGGCTCGTCGGCAAGTTGTTGCAGAGTAAAGTTTCCCTGCGCGACGGTCAATCTTTTCCGCGCGTGAAAGTAACGCTGACCCCGTGGATTTTCGAGAAAATTATGGGCTGATACGTAATTTATGACAGTCGCGAGATTTTCCTATATAATGTGTATATATCTTTAGGATTTCGCGGAAAAAAGATCTGGAAAAAGTTTCTGCCCGCTGTCGTCCCTAAAAACTTTCTGTACTATAAAGTACGCCTAGATTTTCGATACTTATATAGGTATACACTATACATACTACTGTTAGCGTCGCGTTCTTGGAAGTATAAAACGCAGAAGTTTATTCGTTCTTCTTGGAAATAAAAAAGCTCGCGGGAGCTTTTTTACTCTCTAAAAAAAGGGAAAGCGCGCTGAAACTCTTCGATCATCTCGGCGAATTTTCAGACGTTTTCCGCCAGAATAACATATAAATTCATAGCATCAGCAGTCCAAAGTTCGAAAATCTCCGCGACGAAACTTTCCCGGGGAAAAATGCACGCGAGAGACATCTCCTACAATTCGACATCGTTTACGGTAATGCACTTCCTATAATTACGCCTCACTTCGGACAGCCGTTTCTCGAAAAGCACGTCTGTATAACTTCCGAGCAAGGTGAAGAATGCCGTGTATCTATATGTACACGTCGAAACTTCGCCGAGATTAAATGCTTCTCGTTTCGCTTCGAAGTGCATGCGTTATACACATAGTCCCGGAAGTTGGGGTGTGGAAGTAAGCTCGTGAATTTTGCAAGTGCGGATGGGGGGAGGGCGAAGGGCAGCCTCTTTTTGCGTGTTTTCGTGACCTTCGTGCGCGACTGCAAGGCCAGAACGCGCTAAACGAAACTCGAACGTTCGGAATTTACGACTAACCGCGAGAGTCTGACGCGAAAGCTTCGCTCTTCGCTATTGCGGCTTGTATATGTGTATAGGGTATAACGTTTTTCTTCGTTCTGCTTTTCGATTTTACTGTAGCTTCGGTTGACGCATATTTCTGCGATGCTTTTGTTCGAGATTTTGCATCGTTGATTATGGATTTGAGGTATTTTCTCTTGTTGAGAATATAAATTTAAGTCAGTTTGGGAAACATCGATTAACGGCTGTAAGGGAATTTCGAAATCACATAATAAATCGAAAGTCAGCTAATTTTGAAATATTATTATTATACCGCAATGAGTTACAGCGTAAAATTTGTAGATAACGCAATTACGCAATCAATATATGCGTGTATTATTAAGTTACCGTTACTTAGGTAATTGAAAAAAGGTGACTTTTTATTTTCTGATGTTTATTTGCGAGATTTTTTTGTTTATCGTCGGCTTCATCCACTTTTTTACTAGCACTCAAATTGTTATTAAATTTTTAAACTTACTTTCTGCGATATTGAGTGTATTTTTATAACCAACTCTTATCTTTATAATATTTATAAGTTTTTTCTCATGTTGTAAAAGTTTACCAAACACGAAATTTCATAATATTCCGATCCGACAACGCTTCTACTACTTCCTTGAACAAGCATTAAATTAAAATTAATAAAGCAAGCTTACAATTTATTTAACGCACGTTTCTGCATATAAGAATAAAACTGTACATCCACAAGCTGCCAGAGTTCGACAAATGCAATTTTAAACAAAACATAACTTACGAAACTTTGCAAGCTTGATACCGCACTAAAACCTTAGTAAATCTCTTGGAAATTTTCGCAACACTCTTCCTCGTTCTCCCGTGCTCCTCTTCTTTTTCGCGTTTTATGTCGTCCCGGCCGCTTCCTTCTTGTTTTTTCGTTCCCTTTCACGAAGGACTTTCAGGGCAAGCTAGTCTCGAAACTTACGTGGGTATTTCATCGCTTTGCACACGGGAAAATGTATAGCTTATTTCTGAAGAAGAAACGCTCATCACCTTTTCACCGAATGTAATATCCAGGATTGTACATTGTGAATGCATTTTTCCGAGTCGTTTTATGTACAAGGAAATACTTTCTAGCTGCAAGCTCCGGAGCCAATTTTTCATCGCGCCGATATTATGCCGCGGTGATAAAGTTTCATTACACTTTTATTATTATACATATATAAAACATGTGCGAGAGGCGTCGCCTACACAATAAAGATGTTATCTAGGGTATTTTAACCGAAAGTCCTTGTCACACGCAGAATTCATGTAATATACTCGAAAAGCGCCGAGGTTTTCCCGAAAACACCACACACACACACACGAGCTTGCGGCACGAAGAAAAGAGCAAGGTCTCCGAGTGAACTTTGGAACGCCGCCATTTCCGCTCATAGTGCTTATCATCTCCATCTTTTCAGCGACGCTTTTCCTCTGTGCGCGTCAAGCTTCTTTTGGATCTTCACAGGAAGAAAATAAAACTCATGGATTGCTCGAATATGCGAAGGCCTCTGGAGCTTTTTATCGCCGGAGCTTTAATGGATCCACTCGCGCGCGCGAGTTCGCTCTCTTTTCTCTTTCGCCTAATGTGGCGTCGGGCTTGCTTTTACGATGTGATAAATGTTATGTATTGCGCTCCTGCGGACAGCACAAAAGTTTCTGGGACGAAAGGAGCCGAGAGCTTTGAGCTTGCGCGGCCTGAATCGTCTAAGTAATTGCTCTTCTACGATGTGTACGCGGAGCGTCGATCTCGCGTTGTTTCCTCGGCGTGATTTCTTTTTATCCTCTCTTGGCCTTGTACTGCTTTAGATATATATTTTATATCCCGTCGTTTTTACATCGACTTTTCTTTGATGAAATATGGTTACCGCCGTATCCGAAAGCTCGATAAATTTAGGAATGAGTTTCGCATTATCCCATCAAAGTTTTGCAGTTTCTCCGAGCTTGCACGATGAATTCGTTGGTAACTTTTGAGCTTACGCCATGAAAAGGTCAACCCGCTAAATTGACTCAATATTCCCGGATCGATTTCATCAAACAGAGCGATATCGCATGCTCGCATTGCATTGAAAATCAGTAAATAATACAATTCTTCTGGTATACTTATTCCAAGACCAAGAAATTCCGGCCATCGCTCAAAGTCCTCATAAACCTATCGAAGCTACGTACACATAGGAAAGCTCAGGCAAGATCTAAAAGTAAGGAAGCAAGCCTTACATGATACCGTAAACCTAACTTAATGGCATCGTAGCCTGTGTATAAGACAATAAAAGGGAAAAGTCGACTTGGGCGATACACCTCAATCAGCGTTACGGCGAATCCTCCGTCGCGATTAGAGGCAGCTATACAGCCTGAGCAAATTAAAAAGAAGATGCGAAGGAGTGGGATAAATGGCTTTATAAATAAGAAAAAATATATAGCGGAACGTGAAAATCGCTGAGGCGATGACAAATAACGTGTGCGAGAGAGAGATACGGGTAAAAGAAGTGGGGCTCTGTGACTTTCGAGCATTGTCTTGCGTATTAAATGTGGTGAGTTGAATACGTGGAATAAATTTTCAAAGAAGTAAGCCATAACCGTTTTTCTTGTTTAAAAGAAGAAGCGACAAAGTGCAGCTTTTCGCGTATTTTTCTGGATTAGTTGAACTCTCGTAGTATACAATGATATTGCATATTATATGCGTTATATACATCCTTTTTTTGCTATCTTCAAGAGAAGAAAGCTTGACGTACAATAGACGTGCTTTCGAGCCAGACGTTTTGATGAATTGCAGTGGTATCCATACAATTTCGAATTGAGTACAATTGTTTTCTTGAAAAGGAAACAAACATTCACATCAATTTTCTCGTCTAGTAAATCACTCAGCGCCTGTAATACCAACTAATTATTAGTACCGAACTGAGGTCGGCCATCAAAAACTGCTACTTTTCAGTTCTCATTAAAGTGTACACCAATCCCGACGCAGTCAGGAAAAAAAAGAAATTAGCCGTCTCACAATACCTGCAAGCTCACTCACGGCCCTCGAGAAAGCTTTTAATTACTCCGAGTAATTTCAATTTTCATAAATGAACCCGTCTTTTCACAAGGCCCCCTCATTCTCCCGGAGAAATCTAATGAGAGCCACGTCCCAGCTCTATATATATGTTTCAAAGAGCAGGGAAAAGACGGTCGTCTTCGCGCGCGGGCAATGCAATTAACTTCGTTATATCGCTCGCCATCGGTTTCGTCGAGCTCGGCAGAATCGCCACGACGCATCTTCGTCCGCCGCCTTGTGTCGCGAGCTGCACTTAAGGGTGTTTAACGAGAACGCATTTGTCGAGGCGCTGCTGCTCGCGAAGTGAACAAAGTCGAGCGACGGAGTCTTTTAATCGAAGACGGAGAAAAATTGTAGGTGGGAAACTGCGAGCGGCTCCGAAGAGAATTTTAAATCGGGATTTTAATTGCTATATAGAGCACGTGGTCGTAGTATATTATTGCATTATGGATGGGCTTTCTGTGGGAAATACATAATCGAACTGTGTGAATGTAAGCATAGAGACGCGTATTATTCTTTACGCTCGGCTATATTCTTTGTAAGCATATGTTTTATTAATCCGGGCATATACACTCGACTTTAATATTTAATCATTTTATTATGCAAATGTAGGTCGCGAGAACAAAGCTGCCTAATCGTTTTTCGCAGAAACTATACTATTTTACGAGATTCTGCCTATATAGCAAATAATCACTAGGCGTATGAAGCTTATTAAAATAATTACTTTTTTAAAAATAAATTTCCATTCAATTATATCACACACAGCCGAATGAAAATGCGCAGTCCCGCGACCTCCATCACAAGGCAGAGCTCTCCGAGCCCACTTCCGTCCTTATACCCTTTCGCTTCGCAGTAGCGTCAATTAGTCAATGGCCTGGTTGGCCAAATGCAATGCCCGCGAAAAAGGCTCCGCACGCGTCGGTAGGCTCGAGAATTTTTAACGAGCGCAGCTGCGACTTCCTGCGCTCCATAATTTCCTCTCTTTCTCTCTCTCTCTCTCTCTCTCTCTCTCTCTCTCTCTTTCTCTCTCTCTCTCTCCCTCTCTCTCGTCCCAGGCATACCGCGAATTTTCCAACTCAGGCTTTCTTTGTGTCTCGAGGCTATATACGCAAATTCTGCGGTCTTTCATTCTCATACGCAGACTGCGTCGGGTTTTTCTTTTTGCTTCGATATTATTTTTGTCATTGAATAAATGTATATAGGTTTCAAGATTTTTGTTCAAAGAGGTATTGCACCTGTTTCGATTGGAACATTTTTTCTACGTAAAAAATTAAGGAATGTTGATTAAAAGCGCTTATTACGAATCTCTCGAATACTCGACATAGGAAAAGGAATGCTGAAGTAGTCGAAATACTTGAATAGTTGCTCTTCGCAGACTCCTCCGCTCCTCGACGGCTAAATATCGCTTCAACCATTCGATCAAAGTCTTTGAAGTATTTCATTTTACACTCACTACACTCGCTTGTACACGTATATATACAGCGGCGTTTTATGCGAACAGAAAGGAATTCGAATATCCCGGTATGAATTTGCGAGGAGTAATATATATAATTTTCTACCTTAATCTGCAGCAATATGGCTCACGTTTTTTAAAAAAAAAGTTCTTTTTCCCTTATTTTTAATCATCGCCGAGACCTCATTTCATCGAAGTATATATAAGTATCGAATTTTTCGTATCCGTCGAAGACGAGTCCAGCATGAAACTTTTTTAGTTATATAGATACACTGCACGTCACCGACATTCAGAATATTCTGTATCGGAATACGAATAGCACGCGATGAAATTTCAAAAGAGTTTTGAAATTAAAAAATTTCACGACGAACAGGCAACTGTAATTCTAGTTCGAATGATGAGATACCGATATCTGTGCTATATATAGTCAACGATTTTTCGAATAAAAATATTATTAAAAAATTTCGCAATAAACGATACTTTTTTCACTATAGCGAAGGTACTAAGATGTACGACATAAAAAGCCATAATTAGTTCTAAAGCAATAATAAAGTCGTATAGATGATTGCTTTAAAGTCTTTTCACATAAAAGATCGCCGCTGCCAATTACTAATTTAACTTTACTTGATTCTTTATAATTACGCAACTTTCCGTCGACCGACTTTCGAATTGAGGCGGATCTTTCTAGTATATAGTTTAATACACGAAGAAAAAAGATCCGGCATTCTGACGCTGTGCAAACCGTAGTATCCGTGTAACAAAAACTGGGTTCTCTAGTCTCTGACTAGCCACGATAGATGGCGTATGAGCACTTTTCCATTTCCCTCATCATAATCTGCTCAAAAACTGGTTTTTCTCTCCGTCTAATCACAACCAAGCTTTTACTTGCTTGAATAATTTCATTAAAATTAACACTCGATCATTTATTTCAAATACCCCATATAGACACTTTCACCTCCATATTGTGTACATCAAAAGCGATACTTCCACTGTTCTCCTGTACACTCCTTCCTCCTCGTCTCGCCAAACAAGAAAACTATACCTCACGAGCAAAAAAAAAAAGAAAAAGATACGACGATCCCTTGGGTTCTCTCGCTTCTCCCATTCAGCGCGATTGCCCCCCTTTCTCATCTCTCGGAAGAGGCTAATATTCGAGCCACGCTTTCTTTCCGCAATAATAATTGTCGCACCAGGGATTTTCCCCCCTTCGTTTAAAAAAAACCCATCAATTTCGCCGTCGCCGTCTATATACACCATTCTTATAGAAAGCCGCGTGCAGCTGGCGCTTCGAAGATAACAAAGTCCATTTAACTTTGATCACCGCTACACTGGCCTTTTCTCTCCTTCTTTCCGCGAGCTTTCAATGACTATCCGAGCTTTTCGCGTTGTGTACAATGATAACGCGGACCGAAGCTCGCGCAAATAACTCGAGCTGACAATGTAGCGGAAGGAAAACAATTTTTGAGAGAGATGCAAATAACGAGCGGACTTAAAGCTCTATGAGGGTTCCTCCTTATCGAGCTTGCAGAGAAAAAAATATTCATCGAGCAACTCGTAAGGGAGTCGTTGTGTATCGTATTTTTCAAGTGCGCGTTAATTATTCTGCGAAATCGCATTGAAAATAAGAGCTTTCTATACCTTCACGAAAATAACGAGAGCGTTAAGAAAGTACAGCAGAAACTTTCGCAAAAGCTACCCGAGCGTTACACAAATCGTACGGATATAAAAAAGTAAGCCGGCTCTTAGCTCGCATGTAGAATAATTCACTAAGCTCGCGGCCGCTTCTCTGTGTTTTATTCTCTCTCTTTCTTCCAGTAACGCAGTCTTTTCCGTAAAATTCGCGTCACGCTCGCTTAACGTCGTCGCGCGCTCGCAAGTTCACTCGAAGCTTGCAAAGCGCGTTGTAATGGAGTCGCGCGATAACTTTTTAATTAAAGGCCCTGCGCATACACGACCTCTTCTTTATTAATTAATAACCACGGCGCGTCATAATTACGCGCTACAAGCCACGGCACTATTCATTCTCCTTATCGCACGACAAGTGCGCTCTCTCTCTCTCTCTCTGTGTGTATATAGAGCGGCAAGGACAACATCTTGCATATCAACCTTAATTACCAAGGAAATTCGCGATAAAATCAGAACGCGCCGGCGGTGGGCGTCTTTAACGACGTCGCCCTCGAATAATCCTGCGATTTATATAGAAGAATATGGTAGTCCAGTCGAACGATCCAATATCCGCGATTACGCGCGCGGCCGGAAACGTACACTCGGCACTACTCCGTCAGTCGTAAAATTGCACCTTTTCGAGCGTAACTTGTTGCGAACTCCTGCAGCGTCGTAAAAGTTTATTGGACCTACCTCGCCGTGATATCTGTATATATATATATATATATATATATATATATAGAAGTCGCCGGCGGACTTCCTTTTCCTTCTTTCTCGATCTTCAGCAGCTGCGTCGAGGAGAAATTCGATTTGTCTTGCTGCCGCGGAGAGAGATACGCGCGTCAAGGAAAGGCCATTTCAATGCGAAGCTCTTTATTCGTCGGTATATACATGTAGGATGGCTTTGAATATAGCGTTTCGCGGCCAGGTGATGTACGAGGATTGTTGCGCGAGCCCGTACCGGAGGATGAAGTATGAGATCAATCAGGAAGAGTAGATTGAGGTGGAAAGCGATAAAATCGAGTACCTACTATGTAGCGAAGTGCCATTTTTTTTCGTCGCTTCTGTGTAATCTGTATCCATCCTTCATATAAGGACGTGTGCGTGAAAGTTTCATCAATTTCTGAACGAGAACGCATCGCTTCGCGGAAGAGCTGGTTCGACAAGCCTTAGCGCGTCTGACCAGTCCCTGCTTCGTTTCACTGAATATAAAACTGAAAAATAACGCTTAATCGAGTAACATCAGCTTGTGACAATTTGATTCCCCGCGTGATCTCTCGCAGAAGGAAGTGAATTCGTCGGACAATAATATCATTCCAGCAAATTTTCCCCGCGTCATCGAATAATCCGATGACTGGCAAAAGCCATCGGACAGCCTATACCATAATACGCCGTCAGGTATTATGTGCCCCGTCGTCATTCGTCTGAAATTTATTTCCCGGGCGTAAAACACGCAGCCTGCATGAATAAAGCGCGAATAAGCAGATGAGCCCCGGGGAGAAAGAGAGAGTGTGTGTGTGTGTTCGAAATTCGCATCGGAAGCCGACAAACGCGCGCGCGGGGGAGCAGAAATCGATATACACGGCGAGCGCAGCAAAGGGAGAAATAGGCCGTCGGGGCTCGTCGATATTAAGGCGAGGCTCTCTTTTTCCGTCCCTCTCCCTGTATACGTGTATATATATATACATATATACGTGTGCGCTGTGATGATCAAAAATTGATTGATGAGCCCGACGCTGCAACGACTGGATGCACTTTTCTCCGTCTGTGTGTAAACACACACACACACACGCACGCGCAGGGAGATGAAGTTTTATTACTGTATACGTACTCGTATTTCTTTTATTTTCGTTTTCGTGCTGTAAGCCAAAGAGCGTGTTTCCGGGGATTCCCTGTCGGCTTTTATACGGGAGAGCGCGCGGATGCGATAAAGTCGATGCCGGGGAAAATAATGCTCATCGAGGAGGAATTACCGTGCTCCGGTGGGAAAAAAAATATGTTACGGATGATCCAGTCGTGATGTGCTTTCGACGGGGGGACCATAAGAGCCTATACGACGGAGGAGCTGAACGATCGGATTTGTTGCTGAGATAAGGTGGATTTTTCGCGGAGATGAGTTGGATTGCTCCGACCTTGAGTCTGAGCGACGATTATATGATTGGATCGTTGGGAGAAGTTTGAGAAGAAGTGGGCTAACTCGCCGGCTGATGTATTGTTATTCGAGCTTCCAAACCCTTGTCGGATGGAAATATTGTTACGTGTATTATTCTATATAATAAGACGATATCAAGTGCGCCCGCGATTAGGAGATATAAATAGAGTGTATTCACGCGGCTAATGAAGTAGCTGCGGGTGTGATGCGAATCGCGTTTAATTGATTAAAACTATGATTATGGGGAAATAATAGAATAGCCAGGATAATCAGGACAGTGTAAATTTTAATTAGGATGTGCGCTTTCGTAATTACGCTGAAAGCTCGTGTATAATTACGCAGTTCTTCATCATCATCCTTAAAGCTGGGAGTTTAATTAATTCACATAGGCGTTGGAAGTCAAAAAAGATAGCTCGATATCTACGATCGTTTATAGGACTATTAAAATATTAGCGAAAGTCCGCAACGCCTAAAATCACGCCAGTGCATCTGACTTTAAAGCTCGACCTTCATTTCCACGCCTATTCATCGGCTCATTCCGTTGAGTGCACCGAGACAGTCGGCAGTTTTTGCGATTGATCGACGTTGCATCCGTTTTCTCCCCAATTAAATTTAATTGTAAAAGCATATACACGCGTGGCTGGGTGTATACGGAAGGTCGACTCTAATCCTAGCGTAGTCGGTGCATATATACAGGTATATCGAAGAGAACAGTCGTCTCGCACACACGCTGCTAAATTCGAGTATTTCGCACCTGCCGCTGACGCGAGAACGTTATGATGTGTGTGGGTGGGGGGTTGCGCCTGTTGTGTGCGGAATATAAGCCCGAGAGGATTTAGTGAAACGGCTAATTGCGAGGATTATTCTTCGGTCGCGGAATCGCGAGCCAGAGTCTTTTGTCTTGTGCGGAGATAAATAATATATTTTTGAGTAACTCCAGTTGGTCAATGCCGAGCTGGGAATTATTTCGTTGCTGGTTATAACGTGGTTATTCTCCGACACGTGATGTTATATTGAAAACGTTTTTTTACGGTCATCCAAGCTATCGCCAAGTTTATTAACGATACAAAAATTTTCTTGTATGAAAACCTAAGCGACATATCGGTATTTTTCAAAAGGTTTCATTTTTACCCCCGTATAAACGAAGGTCACGCAGTTAGATATTTCAGATAAAGAAAAAGAAATGAGCTCGCATCATTCCAACACTTAAATCCATGCATAGTATCCCCACGGATTCTGTCTCTGTAAACTTGTTATTTTTCAGAAATAATATTTGCTTTCCAATTAAGCGAATCGAGGCATCAGAGGCGGATCAGAAGTTAATTAGTGGTCCCGTCTACGACAGTACGCGAGGTATATACTCCTCATTGAATTTCACGGAACTAGCCGCGCATACCACAAGGGCTGCACTTTCGATTTTCTTTACGTCCTAATCAGAGCTAATGACGGTCAATTAACTTACATCTGCGTCTCGATATAGCGGCTAAAATTAAAGCACACAATTATTTCTTCTTCCTTAATTGGCAAAAGTCTTATCTTCTTCGTTACTATCCATATACAGTGATGTGTACCGCGCGCTAATTAAAATGATAAATAAAAGCATCAGAATGTAAATTTCAAATTAAAAAATAACAGAGTATCTCGAAGAAAACAAGCAGCGCGTGCCCTATAATACGCAGAGCCGCGGAAAGCTCGTCTTCATCGGGACGATCTAAAACAAGCCTCTTCAAGCCACTATTGGATCACTCGAGAACGATTACACGCCAGAGTCGGCCGGTAATTAATGTGCCGGAGCCTTCAACAGCAGTAGTAGGAGAGGAGAGACTTCGGCAAATCCGTGATCTCAGTGGGTGTTTGGCCCTGAGCAGCAATGATCCCCCGAGGCGCGCACGCCGCGGGAGTCTAATTGCGAAAATTCCGTTCACGTACGCGCCGGCGTATAGTCGCTCCTTTTCCGCCGTGTAAAGTGGCGGATTTGTCGTGCGAATTATTAAGCGAGAGGAGTCTCGACGACGTTTCCCTGGGGTACGTCAGCGTGTCCGAGATTGTACAAAAATTTTTCACTCTTTTTTTCTGCTCGTAAAACGCACTTTATCATTTACTCGGAGACCCGCTGCTTCATCGCTACTCGAACAGCGAATTTGGTTGTTGACCATATAGCGGTAAATCAAAATCTGCGAACTGCCGCATGTGTATGATCCGATATTTATGTGCGGGTGATGCTCAGGTGGAAGATGCGGATTTATAGGGGGTGATCGGCTCATGCGGATATTTGTCTGCACGAGTCGAACTATATATATAGGTCGTAGTGCTGGGCGATGAAGTGAGAGGCAGCGTTGATCGGTAAATAAAATATGGTACTGTAGGTTTGTACCGGAAAGATCTGTTGCTACCATTCTTAGGTCTAGTTTATAGCCGTTAAAACACTGCTTCAGCTGAGTTTGTTCCTGGAATATTACTCGACGTCGGCTATCGTTGTTATAAAAAGAGAATTAAAAAAACGAATAATAAATAGGTATTACAGTTGCTTAACGAAATAAAAGCCCGTTACTATCATCAGCTATTTAATCGTACTTCGAAACTCATCGGCTAACCTACAAGCAAATTAACGACTAAAACGCAATTAAATCGAAACATATCGACATCGTATATAATAATACGCGTAAAACCGCATAAGCGCGTAATCCGCGCCCTATAGCCAACAAAGCTTGCGGGTACTTTCCGCGCCGCATTAAACTCGGTGATAAATTTCAATGCGGATCCTCACGCTCGCACGTCCTCTCTGATAGTGTAATCCGTAACTGTATACCTTGGCGGCCCGGGCACATATTCCCCGGAATTACGCGGACAATAAGAACAGTCCTGAGCAATGAAGATCATCAACCTCTCACGCGATGCGACGTACTATAGCGGAACGAAAAAATTTACTTTTCGTACGGCAACGCACGGCTCGCTGTATTCGACGCTATAACGACGTGCACGGAGGTATATAGACTAGAAAAAGTGCGCGCTCGAGTTGTAGCACTAGCCTCGAGTTTCTCTCGTTTTAGAGCCTTTATTTTTGCCGACTTACGCGGCTGAACTAGCTCGCCCATTTTATTCTGTTTTTGTTTGTGCACGCAGAAATGTACGAGACTGGCTACTGGGTTTTTTCTCTCTCTCTCTCTTTCTCGTGTGTTGTTGCGTTTATTTTCGCATAGTGCTATACTGTGGAAAATTCGCGAGCCCTTTGTTGGTCCTTCTTTTTTTCTACGGATTAAGTAGAAGCTTGAAAAGACTCTATTATAAAGTAGAGGAGATGAAGCGCACTCCTTTCTATTCGGAAATGGGGCTTTTATAGAACAATATTTTAAGAGATTGTGCATTTTCCCTTTGAATATAAGCTTATCGGTTTTAAGAGTTCTTGGAAAACTGAAAAATATCAATTTTTATTGTAAAATATTAATATTTTATCTCTATGCAAGCATAAGGTTATCAACACAATGACTATGCTATATTCGTCGTGAAAGTAGGAATAACTTTATCTTGTTATTGTTCGATTTTGTAAACAATGTACATTTATCAGCATGATAATGACGAAAATAAAACACTTTTCACATTTTTATCATCTGCAATAAGATTATTATGTTATTGTTTAAAAAAAACATCACTACATTTCAATAATTGTTTAATACACATGACTTGTTAGTATAAAAAGTGCAAATAGAAACGATAGAGCCCTAGATTCATAAAATCAATCAGTCAACTTTTTTTCGTTTTTCAAACTTGAACCAATGCCCCTCTGCGGCTGACAGTATAAAAGTGTTATTGCTAAAGGTGACGGGATGGTGTGACTTATCGGTGAATTTTACCACGAACTTTCGTAGAATATCGATGATGACAATTTTCGCTTCCATCAAAGCAAAGCGATTAGCGATGCATTGACGGGGTCCAATGCCAAACGGTATATACGTGTACGGATTAATCTTGCTCTTATTATCATCGCTAAATCGCTCTGGATCGAATTTTTCCGGATCCGGAAAGTACTTAGGATCTCTATGCAAACCGAACATGGAAATAAGAATACTCGTTCCAACTTCCATATGATATTCAGGATATCCTTCCATGAGTGGCGGAAACGTGTACTCTTTATTACAAAGTCTGTTGGTAATAGCTACTGGAGGGTATTTTCTCAAAGTTTCGCTCATTACCATATCCAGATACTTCATCTTTGATAAAGATTCGTAGGTTAGGTCGCCTCCATCCTGTTCGATTATACCGTCTATCTCTCGCCGAAGTTTCTCTTGGATATCGGGATTTGCAGCTAGCTCTTGAAGCGCAAAACACATCGAAGAGGACGTAGACTCGAAGCCAGCTAAAAAGAAAAAGAAAGCTTGTCCAATGATATCATCCATCGTCACTTCAATGCCACCGTCCTTATTCATGGCTTGAATCAAAAGTTGCATCATATCTTGTCTCGTAATGCCCTTCTCTATCCTTGTCGTGACTGTGTCCCTAATCAATTTCTTAAAGAATTTGTCTGTGGAGTATGGAAGAAACGTTGCGCCGAAGAATCTCATAATCTTTGGAATCATTAGCAAGAGTTGAAACTTGATGGCTGCGAAAGCAGAAAAGTCGGTAAACGCTTTGCCATTTAAATAAAATTCATTGTTCTGATCTTTCATCGAGTCAACTTTCACTCCAAATGCAGCAGAAGCTACAACGTCGTTTGTGTATCTGGTTATTGTGTCTTTTGCTTCAAAATTTTCTGCCAGCTGCAATAAGAGGACAATTAAAAATTATGTACATAGAACTATTGCATAAAAAACTATCATTAAACTATTATTGTTTTGAGCCTTGAAACCGGAATACGATGCTAACACTCTTTGCACAATATGACGTAACTCGAGGTAATTAATAATGATTACCGATGCTACGTAATAAATGAGCAATTGAAATTTAAAGTACAACGCATATTCACCTCAGGATGATCAACAAAGTATTGAACAAAGTCTCTCGAACATTCAGCGACAAGTGTAAACAGCATTTTCATTCTTGCAGCTGTATAGCTTGGAGTCAATGTATTTCTTACATCTTTCCAGCGCTGTCCTCTTAGAGAAAAAATATTACGACCCACGATCGGATCCATTTCTTCTGTCACAAAGGCATCGTGATCCGTAAAGTGATCGAAGCTTTTTACGAAGATTTCACGAATTAAATCTGGATCCTTAATTATCACAGTGGGTTTTTGCAGGTCAAAAAAGCCGTAATAGCGCGCGTTTGGATATTTTTTGTACAGATTCTGAAAATGGGTGGCAAAAGAAGATTTGCGGAAAATAATTGGCGCATTATTACCGACGATTGGTATGAGTTCCAGGTGAAGGATTTTGCGACGCTTCCAATATGTAAATTGGCGTAGAACAAGAAGTGAGGTGTAAAAAAGCAAGAGTGCCAACCCATATGCTGCCAGCAACATTACAGATGCCATAGTAGCTGATTATTAATTTTCTGGACTCGATAATTGTTTTATTATTTTTTAGAATATTTAAGTAATGAGGATCATTCTAGTAGATTAACTTACAGAACCTAAAACAACAAATACTTTGATTTTTATATTTCACAATCAAAATATTTCTTACTAATAATTGCCGCCAGACAAAATAGTAATGCAAGTACCTTCAAACTTTGATTTATTGACACTGAACAATAATGAATTTTTGATTGATTTAACACAACGTTCAATTTGTTATTCCTTTAACTCAAAGTAAACACGAATATAACTTGTTGGAGCTCTGATGCCTACTGACGCTTCGCATTACTCAACAACTGAGAGTACAAATTATCAAGGTTACATTTATAATCGACACACTGTCAAGATCAGCTGTTCTACCAGAGACTCTACTGCAATTGTGACGTTGTTTAGCGCATAATTTTGGAAAAGCTGTAACCATTGAGCAACTAAGCGTAATAAAAAAAATGATACGTCATTGTGATGCAGCAATTTCTTATCACACCTACAAGATTTAATAGTCACGCACTTGAGGAAAAGCCGATACATACAAACCTCAACTAGATGTACAAGTTTATATAACTAAGGATTAACAAACGATAAGTCATAATGACCAGATTGTAGAATGGCCATTCAAATGTGGCATTACTTTAACTTTTCGATGATGATTTTTTTGTCTAATTCCAATCATCAGAAAGTCGGAAAAAGCCACAAGAACGTATAGTTAAAAAATTATACATATATTTTTAAAACAATGTATATATTTAAGCCACACAAATAAATAAATTTAAAAAATGCTGCATCATCTCATCGTATGTCTTTCTTCTTTTTATATGATATATGGTGCTCAATTAAATACTAATTCGTTTTCTTTCTTTCTTCAAACTGCAGCCAAAATTTACCTTCAGCTCCGAGATTAAAACTTAGCTTAACGAATTCAACGGGAAACACCGTTTTTTCCGTAAACTTGATGGTGAACTTTCGCAATACGTGCACCATCAAAATCTTCGTTTCCATTAAGGCAAAGCGATTTCCGATGCACTGCCTGGGTCCGTAACCGAAAGGCATGTACGTGTAGGATTCAATTTTACTTTTAATCTCATTGCTAAATCGCTCTGGATCAAATTTCTCTGGTTCAGGAAAGTATTTTGGATCCCGATGCAAACCAAAAATAGGAATCATTATCACTGTCTCTTTCTCCATACGATACTCTGGGTATCCTTGCATAGGTGGCGGAAAAACATGATCGTTGGTGCAAACTCTGTTGGTAATTGGAGCAGGCGGATATTTTCGGAGCGTCTCGCTTACTACCATGTCCAAATATTTCATTTCCGATAGAGACTCGTAGGTCAATTTTTCGCCGTTTTTCTCCAACTGCTCATCCACTTCCCGCTGCAGTTTCTCTTGGATATCGGGATTGGCGGCTAATTCGAGGGCCATAAAAGCCATGAGACTGGAAGAAGTGTCGAATCCTGCTAGAAAGAAAATAAAAGCATTGCCCAAAATATCGTCCATGGTAACTTCGACACCGCCTTCTTTATCCATTGCTTGCATAAGTAATTGAATCGTGTCTGGTCGCGTGATACCCTTTTCCTTTCGCAATGTAACTGCTTCGGTGATTAGTTTTTTGAAGAAGCTATCCGATGATTTCGGGAGGAATGTTGCACCGAACAGTCGCATTAGACGAGGAAAGTTTCGTAGAAGTCCCATTTTTAATATTAGTAATTTTGAACTGAAAGTTGTTGATGCCTTTCCATGCATGAAAAACTCATTGTCTTGATCTTTCATAGAATCGACTTTGACTCCAAAAGCAGAAGTAGCTATAACATCATTAGTATACCTAGCGAATACTTCTTTAGCCTCAAAACTTTTTGCAAACTGTAAACAAACAAATTTTGCTTGCATTATTATACCTCAGAATATAATTTTTTCAATAATAACAAGCATGGCTAAATTACCTCGGGGTTGTCCAAAAAATATTGGCCAAAATTTTTAGCACATTCGTCGATAAGCTCGAATAAAAGCTTCATCCTTGCAGCAGTATAGCTCGGGCTCAAAGTGTTTCTCAAATCCTTCCATCTTTTACCCTTGAGGGAAAATATATTTCTACCAACTATAGGATCCATTTCCTCGGATACGAATGTCAAATGATCGGTGAAATCGTCAAAATTCTTGATACATATCTCTTTAATTAGATCGGGATCTTTGATGATAATCAGTGGCTTTCGGAAAGTAAAACAGCCATAGTACCGAGCTCCCGAAAATTTTCTGTACATATTTTGCGCATGCATAGGAAAAGACTCAATCCCAAACAGCATTGGATAGTTGTTTCCTAATATAGGCACTGGTTCTAAATGTAACATTTTACGACGTTTCCAGTAAGTGTATTGATAAAAAATTGTATACAGAGCCAATATGAAAACTGCTACTAAACCGTAGCCTAAGATAAGTGTCATAGGAATCATGCTGGTGATTTTCTTTTGAGAATCCTTAATCGATACTATGGATAACCATGAATCTGAAAATTTTTTACTGTTTATTTGCGTGTTTGTTATAAAGCAATATCAAAATATCAATGTCTATTATCATAAATACTTTTTGTTTATCTGCCAATCAAAACTTTTTCTACTCGAACGTAATTGCCACAATAATTTTTTAATGTAATACTTTGTTATTGAACTCAGTTCATTTTCCGGTAAAAGCGCGCGGTACAATCAAAATTGTGCAAACACTGACCAACTCTGAGCCCGGCGGGTTCGCTAGCGGCACTCAATTATCATCCTACATGTATGACGTCATGCTATCTCGCTGTTTCATCGACGATCGCCTTGTAGAGAGACACTTGAGAACATTCCAAAAGTGTAGCGATAATACTCTTATCATCACATCGATGTAAATGTTATTTATCTGTAAATATATATATTATACAAGAAAAATATTTTCTTTATATTCTATAAAGAAAAGTAAATGCTGAAGAGTAGTTGCATAGGTTAGTCTAATAAATCATACAATGAAATTTACCATTGATCATATTCGAATTCTTTAACTATATCACTGGTGTAATTACAGTTCGAAATTTAAAACTTCTTTGAATAATAACCTCCTCAGCATTGTAAACTTCTCCATTTTCGTAATCAGCCGATGTACTTGCGCCTTTAAAATACACACTGCGTAATTAAGAACGAAACAAGTTCACGAATATTCCGCTCCGATCGAAATGCTGTGGCGCGACGAGCGACTGAAACGTGGGTACGCGCTCAGGCTCGCTCTACAAATGAGCAGCGGCAACGTCAAACTGGTTTGAGTACATATAGACACACAGTTCGCGTACGGGAGAACTATGCCGAATTCATATTTTGAAAAGAATAGCGAAATGTTTATTATTTCGATATTAATTTTTCTTTCTAGGTGAAGAGTAATTTTGTTTTTCTAATTAGGACGATGAAATTTTAATAAATTGCTTGCTTGATTACATTGTGCAGCATAATTGCGCAATATTTATACTCATTAAGAAAATGAAATTCGAGCCTTCTAAGGGATCATAATTTAAGATTTTTAAGCTGGATGGCGGGAAGACGCAAGTACTAAGCTGGATTTATGTAAGAGTTTTTCTGCATTTCTCTGTCTCTCGGAATACTCCCAGTAATCCTCTTAGGATTTTATATAAATAAGCATCGTATTTTCACTCGATACAAAGGCTTTTATAATCATAAATAATACCTTCGTAACAAATTTATCGGCAATATTGACTGCGTCAATCAACTGTCAAATTAAATATTACCATCGCTATTGCTCGCTTTTTAAATAACTCTTTTTTTTAAATTTAAAAAACCTCTCTCAAAAATATGAGGAAATTTAATGCGTCTCCTCGTTCTTCATCCAAGGTCATAATTTCATTCTGCTGGAGGACTTTTTCTTTTTTCCCTCCATCCTCTCGCGCGAGACATCCTTCCTCCTCCACCTTTTTCCCGGAAAATCTTTTCACGTCAGCGACGCTTCTATCTCTTTGTCTCTTTCGAAGCAAGCGAACGAGCGACTGCAAACTTTATCCATACCAACAGAAGTACACACACACACACACACACACACACACATGTACTGTGTACGTATATATACTCAGAGGCCGGAAACGATGCCGAGTGTGTGCATCGCGGTCGCTGGCAAACTTCCGCGAACGTTTTGTCCACGTGAGAGTCTAGGGACAGAGGAAAAAAAGTTATCTGGAAACGGCGAGGCTGTCTGCCGGCGGTTTTTCGAAATTCTTCGCGCGTGCAAGGCATGGTGAGGTCCCTGATGGTATACTAACTTTGTTTGGGGTGTGGACTTTGAGACAGTGGATTTGTCGGATCGAAGACAGTAGACTGGAATGTTGCTGGACTTTTAAACTCGCTTTAATATATGTAATAGATATTTCTATAGAAATTCTTTGTATATATAAGCGCATAATTCATAGATATACATTGATGAATGATAAAACGCAGTATCTGCAATTTAGTGTTTAAAGTTCAGTAAGCACCGAAATCGTAAATCAACTTGCTGCAAACCTAGTTTGCATGCACAGTCTGAACGTGGTTGAACAGTAGATAAATATGATAATGCCGTTAACATGACGTCGCAGTTTTGATACGTAATCGAATAGTCGATGCGCTATACAAACTACTAGATTTTATCTATCTTTAGTTTTTCAACGCTACTCATACGCGAGGCGACATCCTCTGCACTATATAGAGTAAATTTAATACAACTGATGATTTATCATACGTAGAGTAAAATAATATACATCGATTGTACAAAATAACGCAATTTTTCCTTGCGATTGATATCTACATTTTGTAATAAAGTTTTATAATCTGATTCAATTCGAGACTCATTGTACGCAATGATCAAATATGATTAAATTTATATGCGATAAATGAGAATAAATGCTCTACTCTGCCTAAGTATATAAATTTCATATTCATTTGCATTCTGCTCGTGTTTATGCTCGGAAAGATTTGATTAATGTATTCGTACGCTTCAGTGAGTGCCATTGTACAGCGAATCATATTAATAATGGTTGGCATCCTAATGAATAATATAGGCGATATAATGAAACAACGATTAATTTTCACGACGCTTTATCACCCTTTGCACGGAATTCAGTAATAAAAAAATGTCTCCGCAAAACGGCAACTTATTGAAATGCATGAAGAATGCGACCCATTCGCAGGAGGTCGAAAAGTTATTCTCGTAAAACTACATCCAGCCACTTTCGCTAGATGATACTGGAGAAGATTTTAGATTTCAGCGAGCAAAATCCATCTTTCGTTTAATACATCGTACGACTTTTTTCCAATTTCACGGTGCAAGCTAGGCACAATCTTTCTTCGATGGAATACTCTTATCTCGGCTTAATCATCATTCGAAATTACATCAGAGGCATTCGGGAAGAAAAAATCCACCTGCGGCGAGTGCTCTTTATGGATAATAAATATTATATTCGCTCATGCACGAAGAAGAGAGATTACTCTCGTTCTCGCGATGGAATTCCCGCGGAAAAACTCCTGAATCCTTAAGTCGCGGAAAAAGCTTTGAGACCCGGCGGCGGTGCTATGCATATCGCTGCATATCGTTTGAGGAAAAAAAATTTTAAGTATCATTATTACTTTTTCTATTGAGAAAACAATATTTGACGAGCAAGCGTTTGTTCCGAAAAAACTAATTAAAAGAATTTTA
Source organism: Muscidifurax raptorellus (assembly GCA_020010945.3). Taxonomy (NCBI): domain Eukaryota; kingdom Metazoa; phylum Arthropoda; class Insecta; order Hymenoptera; family Pteromalidae; genus Muscidifurax; species Muscidifurax raptorellus. Next base: position 27,306,713 of record CM052081.1, on the reverse strand, counting down.
TTATGTAATTTATTGCAAAAAAATTACAAATTCTCAAATCAATATACAAAGTAAATATAGTTATGTCAGAGTAGGTGCGAATATGGATTTACTAATTTCAATATGAGTATAAAAAGTAACATTTCATCAGAATTAATGTAAATTTAGATTCATCAATTTGTTTTAATTTTTCAGGATATGGGGATGTTCTTTCCCGTTAATAATTATTTTTAACAGAAAAGTTATCAGAATTTTAATTTCCTTAATAAATGCCTCGATTATATTAAGTATAAAAGCCTTCAAAGCAATTATTTTACAAAGGAAATTACTTCATTTTAGCATTCTTTTCAATTATGACCCAGCCAAGGATAAAAAAAAGTAGAATAAGTAGAAATAAACGACAAGAACCTTGATAGCCTAGATTTGAATCAGAAAAAAATTCGCAGCGAGAGTAAAGTGCATTAAAAAAATAGTGGGAGGAACAACGTAATTACTCCGGTGCTCGTAAGTTTCAGCAATTTAGCAGTGAGTGTCGTCGAGTAATTCACGAATTCCACCCAGCAAGCAGCGCAAAAGCTACAGAAAATAAGGAATTCTTCATAAATTTTTAGCTGACATACGAATTGAAATTTTTCATTTATCGATTAGGTTTCTGCTCGCATACCGTGAAAAATTCTACATCGCTATTCTATCAAAATTTCAGCGAAACTCTTTATTTTCTAGTATTTCTGAAAATATAAATTTAGAACGTAAACGTTGCTATGCGCGCAGCTGCGATGACTTATATACTTTCATTTGCATTTTTGTTTATATCAAAGATATACGGTATATTCTGCTCTGCATTGGCCTGGGATTTCGTATTCTCGCATCGCCCTTTTTTCTTCTTTCATTTGCACAAAAATATTTTTACAAAATTCTTTCTGCTCTAACGATACTAACGATACAAATATTTAATAAAGATATATTGAGTAAGAATATAGCTCGAGAACGACCACTTTCAGTAATTCCTGCTAATGATAAGCTCTACCAGTGGCGAAGAAACAAAATTCGATACTTCTATAAACGTTAACTGAATCTTCCCTCCGACTCTTTCAAACGTTAAGAGCCCGTACCTTCTTTTAATTTCAAACCTCTCGCGCTCCAACGCTCACCTCGAATTTTCCACATGCCATCTCCTTATACCCGGGATGCAAATTTCATCCCCGGTAAAAAAACGATGACGAGCCGGCGAGAAAAAAGAAGAACGAAAACGTTCAGGCGAAATCGTGAGATTTTTTGTCGCCGAATATGGCAGACGAAGGTCCGGGGAAAGGTGAAAATAAATGATGACGAAAGGAAAGGAGACAAAAATTTCTCTCTCTACCTTATGGCGGCATCGGTGACATCCCAGGAGAGAGGAAGACGACTTTTTATTTTACATGTTAGACTCGTGCGCACAGTTGCGTTCATCTTCCACTCTCCGCTGGTTTTTTCTCTCGCAATCAGTCTTTTTTTCCCCTTTTTCTCGTCCTAGTCCACCCAAGAGAGCTACGACGAGAGAGCGAGAGATAGCGCCAAGGCTGGCCTCGTTGTTCAACTCGAAGGTCAGACGTACACACAACTTCTTTTTTTTTTATTTCCTCGACGCCGATCTCCGGCTTTGAAGTTGACAAAATCGAAGAGTCTCCGCCTCGCTCTCTTTGCCTTGTCTTTGTATAATGGAAAGCTTCCCGTGTGCAGTCCTATGCGAAAGCTATTTCGGTTTTCCTATCGATCGTGACCGAAATCTTTCCTCGATTTTTCATGCATAAATTACCCAGCTAGCTCGTTGGAGAACAATCGAGATAGAGAAAAAAAAGGCTATACATATATTTTTAGAGAAATCCGCGCAGTAGGCAGACGATAAAAATTCCTCAGCCCGTATGCAAACGGCAGCGCTGTACTACTCCGTAAACGCCGGGAGAAATAAAATCAAACCCCCATCTTCTGCGCGAGGGCGTATATCGCGTTTTTCTTGTACCTTTATTACGTTTCCCGCATCTATATATCATGCATATATATCCTCTTTCTGCCTCCAGCAGGCTGCAGCCGTTCTCGTCTCGTTTTTTTCTTTCGATTTTTCGGTTCAACCTCTTTTGCTGCCATCTTCCTGTTTCGCTCGTTCTCTTTGCCGCTGCTGATCAGTGAAATTCTTTTGATAAATCGTATCTCTGACTTATCCAGTCTTCCGCATTTCATGAAGATAATGTGTTCTAATTTCATAAGCGTCGATAAAATATTGTTAAGATCGTCGCAAAGAGAGTTAAGAAGGGATTGCATTGTTTTAACTTCCTGCATATTGATGTTCAAAGTTTCCCCCTTCAGCATACCGATCGATAGATTATAGTCTTTTACGTGCATAAATTTTCCGCTGATTAAAACATTTCGAAAGTAAAGGTTTACGTTGGAGTCCAGAGTCAAAGCGAAACTGCAGTAATTAATTTCGAGCTTATAGTCTGCATTATAAGAAAGTTTGTAAATTAATCTCCAAACTCCAACTTCGTTCACAACAGGATGATAATAGAATGACACCGAAAACTAAGCCCCGATTGATATTCGAACGAACGTGAAAGCGATCACTTTATACGAATCTCGAAAATCCCTTTCCAAAGCAAGTCTCCCCGCTGTATCAGTCAAAGTAGGTATAGTGCTCGAAGGAAAAGGAGAAAAAAAGCGAAGAATAAAGGCGACTTTCTCGTCTCGGTCGCTTAAATTCTACGACGACGGTCTTTGACGGCCAGTTTTTTCCTCTTCTACTCCGGCTGTTTCTCTCTCTTTTGTACTTTACCCTCTCGCTCGCAGTTAGAACAAGAAGAAAAAAAATTCGAGCTGGATAAAAAGAGCTTGGGAGGAGGTGTCGATGAAGTAGCTCCATCGCAAGAGGCGCATGTGATGTACTGCTACGAGGACGAAGAGAAAAGAGGAATAGCCGAAACAGAGAAGGCACTTGGATACTTTGTAATCGTCGTATAAGCTCTGGGAGCATATATCAGCTGTTTTCTACTTTCTTTTCGAATTAAATTCCACGGCTCATAAAGGAAAAACAACGGCCATTTGGTAGGAAAAAAGGCAAGGAACGAAGTAGACGTGCAAACAAGGAAACACAAAACAGACCTCGAGTTAATTGCGCAATTTAGGAGCACATAGCTAGCCATCCAAATCCAATTATCGCTCTGGTTTTAAGCAGTGTATAAAGGACGCTTCGACGTCTTCGATCGTTTATTTATAGATAAACATGTAATCTCGTTATATATCATAAATGACATACTGAATTACACTTCGTGTACGTGCGTTATCGATCCAGCGCGACTTTCATTCAGAATTCCGTACCTCGTAACGTAAAAGACGGCGATATACGCTACAAACAAGCATAAAAAGAAGGACCGCTCAAAAGTAGTAAAACTCACCAGAGCGGAGAACGACGACGCTAATTAACTCTGCAAACTTTTTGATTATCGAGGCGGTAAACCTGTCGGAATGAAAATAAATTTAAACGTGTATATACTTTGATGCATTTCAACCGTAAATGCTATAATTACACTTACGCTGAAGTTATATGTATCAGCCGAGGCGGGAAAACAAGTGGCGATTGTTCTTTTGCGAACGTTGCGCAAAGTAGAATTTCACTAGTAAGCTCTCCTAATCTACTTATGAGAGACAGAAAAGCAAACCAGGCAAATAAGCCTGACAGAGATGTACTTTACGAGTAGTTAACAACCTCGGCTGTGTTCAATATTGACTTTTGCTCTTTTGCAATCTTTGACACTGCTTCGGATTTATACCTCAAAATTAGAGCAACTAAAATTGCCGTGTCTGACCGCACATCGCTGTTTCCACTTAAATCCTCTATCACCTACTTGCTCGAGAGCTTTACGACACTCGAACAAAAAAATCATTCTCACCTTTTCATCTCTCCCATCACGCGTCCCTATCAAGCTCCTATACATAACAAAAGCCACACGCGCGATCTAAATTTAACCCAGCCGGACAATTTTAACTTCTCCCCGGAGCTCTCGCGCTACACCCTACCGAATTCGCGACAAAACAAAGCCCCGTCGCGTATAAGACGGAAAAAAGAAACGAGAGCAAAAAGCGTATAGATACCGGGAAGTAAGTCAGGGTACATAAGGTACGAAGAGAAAGAAAGCGATATTGAGATTTCGCGCGCGGCATTGGAGTAGTATAGTAGTAGTAGGTATAGTACATTGAGAAAGCGAAAGAGAGAGAGCCCCTCTGGCGAGCGAGAGAAAATCCGAGAAGCCGAGCTCCCTCGCGGCGGGCGAGACCTGCCGGGTATTGATTGTCAGCGGTGGGTGCATGAGGCTCGCGCGCTCCGGTGGGTGGCGCTCTCTCCGCGTGTACACTCGGCTGCTGCTGCTGCTGCTGCTGCTGCTGCTGCTCCCGAGAGAGAGAGAGAGGGAGAGAGAGAGAGGTACGGCCGGGAGAGGGAAAGCGAGTGAACCAGCCAGCGAGCCGCCAGTCTTCCCTAGGCGCTCGCTCGGCAGGGCCGCACACAGCTGTGCAGAGAGAGAGTGTGTGTGAGAGAGAGAGAGAGAGAGAGAGAGAGCAGTGTTGTTTTAAACCTGCTTCTCTTTAATACTACTCACACGTAGTAGTATACGCGCGCAAGTGTAATCCCTCTCTCTCGGTGCGCTTTGCTACCACCCCCGCAAGAAAACGTATATACATACACATTGACACTGCGTTAAGTTTCTTTATTTTTTTCCTTTTCAAGTACAAGCTACGCCCGGTGTGTATACACAACCACTGACACAGAAAGAGACAGAGACAAAAAGAGAGAGAGAGAGAGTCAGGGCGATAGACAGAGTGCAGAATACATATATACATATATATGCAGGGGGTCGGCATACACGTGTGCGCGTGCATTATACATGCGCGTACGTATATAGCAGTGGAGGAGCCAGTGTATAGCGTCAGCCACGCCACCGCCGCTTAGTCCTAGACGCGGACTACTCGCAGCCGGTCGAGCTTTTTTTCCCCGCCGATAACACACAGACGCCTGAGCTCCGGCAAGAGGACAGATAATTAACAGATCGACCATTTATATTTCTACCGCAGATTTAAAACCAGCTGATCAGGATAACACACACACACACTCACAGCTGATAAGGTACCTGCGCTGCATCGACGCTCGTGCGGCTCTTCTTGTACATGACACATCGCGTGTCACTGGCCGCTGCAGCTCTACGCGGCGTATCATCACGTGCAGTGTACATTAGATGCAGCGCGAGTGTGGGTATTATCGAGGCCGTCGCGGGGATATAGTCGCGCATTGCGGAGCGACATGAACGAAGAATCGAAGTCGAGGAGCCCACGCGACGAGCAAGAGGGCCACGTGCGGCCGCGAGGAGGCAATAACAAACGAACGGAACAATAACCTACTGGCTTTGACGACAATTTGACAATTTATATACATATGCGTACGCCAAGCGTATAGGGTGAACAAATCGACAAATATATATCACACCTAGAGAGATATTATATTCATATATATATATATATATATATATATATATATATATATATATATATTGTTATATGTATATTATTGTATTCACGTGGATGGTGATGAGAGAGAAAGATTGAGAGAATTTATTAGAGGATACAAGACGGTGGGAGATATCGTACTCAGAGGACTATATACACACACAGATATATATATATATGTATAAAACTTGTATTTAGCTGATGTAAGCGTGGAAGAGAGAGTGTAGAGTGAGAGCTATATCGTAATAATAATCTCGCCGATTCGCTGCTGCTGGGAGCTTGCGAGTGAGCGAGACGACAGAGACAGTGACACAGTGACACGTAGCAAGATAACGGACGCCGAGATGTACGAGGGAGGCATGGCTGCTGAACGGCAGGTACGTTTTATGCTCCAACGCTCTGCGCTTAGACATATATCACACACTACTGTTATATGTATACATACTACAGCAACAACAGCAGACGACGACCACATATACGCACAATTCTTATATATACTCATTTCGCGCGGTGTGAAGAATCCATTCCACGCGCGATTATATATATATATATATATATATATATAGACGCTGTATGTTGTATCGTTTTTACATAACGCACACTCCGAAGACCTCGATAATATTCATAAATTACGCGCACTCGCCGTGGGATAACCGCGTGTGCGGTAATATTCGATCACTTGCAGGCTTTCGATGATTCCCATGCGATGTATACTTGTACATTGACCGTATGTAATATTCGTGCGCTCTCCTTTCGTATATAGGTCAACTTTTATACTTTAGACTCGAAGACACCGTGTGATGGAACGCGGGAGGTATATATGTAAGAATTCGACGAGACGACGAAATTTTAAAACCATTTATTCCACGTGTGCTCGAAACTCCATACGCACGGAACAAAACTCGCACTAGATATACACACGCTCGTGGTTCCCCTCTTATAGATGGGAAGAGCTCGGATAGTTTTCGGATAGATGACACACACGACACACCTTTTCTTCTTCTGCATCCGTCGTTTCGCTACTTCCGATGTGTCCGAGCAATTCGTATATTGTCACGTATATATAGCGTGTTTTCTTTTCTTCTGCCTCTGGCTGCTATATATATATATATATATATATATATATACATACATACATACATACATACTTACATACATACATACGGCTGCTGTTTGACGTGTATATCGATGTTTTATTAATGAGGACGAACTCGAGGGGTGTTTTTGCGCGCGAGTAGCCGTGCGGTGGACGAAAACGTTTTCTTGCAACTTCGTTATGCTGCGGTGCACACACGTATATACACTTGGTTAATATTTCAATATCGCCTGGGTAAACCCCGAATAGAGAGTTAATTGCTTTTGTTTTGTTTGCTCTCGTATATATAGCTTTATTATTATTCACTCGAATCAAGCCCTTGCTTGTGTTTTTACACGCTCTTATTCAATAGCTTCGTTAAGCTTATATAAAAAGTCGAATTAGTCGACGGCGATTGATGTTTCGATGTGATTCGCGTATTTGTGGAGGAGGAAAAAGAAGTTATGCGAGGTATGAGAAAGTAGAAACTTGTTGCACTCTGAAATTATTATCAAGTGAATTATATGTTTCTTTGTATCAAACTTGTACTCGAGTTCTAGAGGCTTGTTCTATACACCAATGTAAAGTTCAAACGCGTAATTTTGTTTCCGCGAAGAGAACAAAGTGTGACATGCGTGTGTGTGTGTTTCGCCGTTATTATAACTATATAGATGTACAAATAGCTTGTGCTATTTTTGTTCATAGTAATTTACGATATATATATTTTTGCAAGACATGGTGTGTGCATATTAGTTTTCGTATAAATAAATATCATTGAATATCTAATTAGAATATAGATTTAGATATGTGTATTAAAAATAAGCGCAATACGCCGATTGTTGTATAGGATTTAATTATCAACGTGTGTATATGCTTCTATTAATTAATTTTTGTACACGCACGTTATAACTTAATAATGTATACATTTTAGAAAATGTATATAATTCAAAAATTATTATAATGAACGCATTACTTTTGAAATGTTGAGTGAAAGTAGTCAGATGGAAAATTTTTGGTTGGCACATATATCCACAGCCGCAATTACGAAACTCGTATCTATCGAAATGTCGCAGAAATTGAATTAAATCGGTAGACAGCAAAGCTTTTTTTAATTGAAAACTTTTCAGGCAGAAATTTATCAAATTGAATTCGCGCTTGCATAACAAAAAGTCACGAGCTTTTTACATTCGAAACGAGCAAACAAAATTTGTCTTCGTTTAACATTTATTAAACTGGTGGTTGGAGTAAATTTTGTCTCCAAAACGCTGAAAAGAAACATAGATCCCAGTAGTATAAATTATGCTTCATCAGACTCCTTACGAATCTATACATAAGTACACTCGCAGTTCATACAGCATTAATCAGAGCGCATCCTCGCGAAAGCTTCAGTTATTCCACGTAACGCGTCCTGTTTTATCAGCCGCAAAAAGCAGCGGATCGATGAGAACATATACACCTTCCGAGTGAGATCGTTAATTAATGAGTAGCACGAGATTCACGCGCTGCTGCAAAACGAGATGCAGACAGACGTATCTCAACGCGTTTCTAAGTACACGATTGGCCCCGAGTCAGTTCAGACGATCGAACAGCTTTGCGGAAAAAAGAAGAAGAAGAAGAGGAAGAGAAGACAGGGCCGATCGCGTTTTCTCGCTCAGCGAGCTGCGGCGAAATAATCGGCTTTGAGCGAAAATGAGCGACGTCCGCCGACGCTCCTCTTATTTTTCTCGGTACAGCTTTTTTTCTCCTCTTCGATCTGCTCTGTTTTTCTTTTTTGCCGCCCGGCGATTACGACGTTTCTTCGACGATGTCTGCTCGCTCGTAAGGACCGACGACGACGATGCTGTTCTGCAGCGGCTGTCCCATTGTTGCGGCTTGTGTATATATAGCTACTACATATTGCGGTTGACGGGGGATTTTACCGACGTTATTGGGACCGGTGATGGAGTGTGCTGCTGGTGAGATAAATTTGTCGGGTTTTTCGCGGTTGACGATTTGCTCGGGATTATTTATTAAAACAAATATATCTTCGAAAGTTCATCGCACCCTTATTCCGTATATACGAAATGATTTTTTTCGAAAAATAAACTACTCTTGCGAATTTCCATACCCAGTAAACACCGACCGATCTCCAATACATCGCTCGGTAATCTTCGACAAAAGAGCGCGCATCGATTCTTCATAATCCGCGAGATAAATCCCTCGCTCTACCATCGTCGCGGAACGAAACGCGTCTAGGTGAGAAAAAAAAGCTCAGAGTTTATAACCATTCGCGGATTAAACAAACGGCGTCGAGCGGTTATCCCTTGGGGAGAGCTTCCACGAGGCTCGTTTTGTATTGTTAGCAACAACGTTCGCACGACGGCGAAGCCCGCAGAGGGTTTGCATTATTGCCTTTATCGGGTGGCGGACACGCGGGAGAGAAAACGTGGTATGTCCTATTTCTTATTGTCGAGGAATTTCAGATTTTTCGTAAACAGTATACGCGATTTTCAGAATATTCTGTACGTACGAAAGTATTTTCAAAATATCTTTTGCGAGCGTATATGCGTATACGCGGGTATATATGTATATGCGGGCATATTTACAGTGTACACGAAACCAACGTCGAAGCTAAGTGCAGCTGGGTTCTAAAGTGCAGTGTTTTATTAAATCATCATAAATATTAAAGCTGCAAATGGGCTCTGCCATCCCATCACTTTACGATCGCGAATCATCGGCTATAAGCTCGCACGGTATATTATACATGCACGTGGGAATTTTCATGAATTCTTTATACCGGCATTCCACGCAGGAAAGGATTTCACGTATTATTCGTAAAAAAGTAGTCTTCACTTCTATATAATCTCCCCCGCCCCCCTTCGATACCTAAACGAGTTATTACGCTATTACCGAGGCATGACGTCATCCAGCGTCACACCTTAGTACTCACCTCGCCCATTCTGTGCGAGCGCGCGCTATTCAAAGTTTGTGTGTGATTAGGAAACTTGGTTAAACTTCGAATTCAATCGAGCGTTTCCGAATAGGCTCTCTCTCACTGCTGCACTCGGTTGCGAACAAAGTTTAAAAATTTATTTCCCCGCTGAACTTTTATTGTCGCGGGAGTATGTACGGAACAAATGAAAAACAGCGTTAGTAGCTTGGAAAACTAATTTCCCTCGCTTGTTCATCCGGCCAAAGTTTAGTGTAAACTGCTTAGCGTAAAGTTATACGCATCAATTAGGCCCTTTACAGCGTTTTGCGTTGCAGTAAGCCAGCGAAATTTAAAGATTATTGTTAATTAAAAGCGTCGAACTTTGAAAATTTCGTTGATTCATACCGACGTTCTTCGGTAGTGCGGAGTAAAAACTTCTTTGTCGGTGTATACTATACACAGTCGCGTCGTAAAATAATGCTTTATATATGGGCATACGACAAGCGAATGAATCCATAAAATTGCATAAGGACCATTCCGTATTTACTGCAGTCACGCCAATAACACATTTTACTGACTTCTCGTCCTGAATACCCGCAGGCTCGTAAGTTATTTATTGAAAAAAAAAATAAAATAACTCACGCTGCTTTCGAAGTTGAATTTCAATCGCTCGATCACCGAAACGCGTCTTCTTATATACGGACTATAATTACAGATATCGAAATCCTTCCATTTATATCGTCAATCGGCGGAATCGGTTCCCTGAGGCAGACGGCTATACGTGAGTCGCCTCGGCAAATATGACTCGGGGAAAAATGCATTTCCCTCGTCCTCGGGAAAATTGCTAAAGTTTCGCCGACGTCGCTGCACGTTTTCGAGCCGATAGGAATTTAATTGAGCTCCCCCCCCCCCCCCCCCTCCCGAGTTAAGGATGAGCTGCGGCTTGGGGGATACGATTGTCGCGACGATGACAAAAGTTGGTTGATCAATTTTTTCACGAGCTTTCTGGACTAAATCGACGCCGTTATATCAGACAAATGCGAAGGAAGCAGATGAGAAACACGCGTGTGTTTACAGTCACTGCATATATATAATATACTTAACGGATGACGTCAAAGAGTCGCTGGCGTCGAAACCGCAGAAATTAGCGTCGGTATAGCCTTTGTGTCTAGGCGAACGTATAGCCAGCCGCAGCGAAATGAGCGAGTATGTTTTGATTGTGCGCTGCTGCCGTATACGTGCGTGTGTTTCGCGAGGGAATATACAACGTGGGGGAGTAAATCTGACGAAGCTTCTCTGTATGTATCATGTGTGTGTATTTTCGAGATGGAATGCGCGTTATACAAAAGTTGAAACTTCCAACAATGGGAATATATTGTGCGACTCCTCTGCGGTTGGTATTTATCGAAGTCGGAGAGGAAATGTTTGGGTGAAGGTATATACGTGCGGGAAAGAACATATACGTATGTGGCCACACCGAGACGGAATTATTTTTATTTCGGTGGGAGGAATTTAACCGCGAATAATAGAGTAAATATTTTTCATTGTTTTCGAGCGTATATGATGGCGATGTAAAAGCAATTTGTATGAAATAAATTATATGATTGTATTATATTAAAGTCTTCCATCCCGCCCCAAAAATCCGAATACATATTTGAATTTGATATAGCTTTCAATTCGAAGCTTTGATATATAGTGATTTACATATATTGAGATTCTGTCAATACGAATTTACGGCTTTCCATTACACAGTGCGACTTGCTTTTGCTTTGAAAAAGGAAAACATACGCGTATAGTAAACAGTATCACCGAATAATGCTTTTTCGATACTACACCTGAAACTAGCCTCAAACTCATCGGTACAAGTTGCCTTATCGAAGGGAATTAATCGCAAAAGTTGTCCTAACATATAAACCAGGCTATACACTTCAGAACCAACAGAAGAGAAATAGAATGATTTCACGCAATACCGTGTGGCAAACGAGAGAAAGTAATTCACAAAGTCAATTTCAAGCTCTAGCGACCTTCCGTTCTCTACGTATACCACAACCGGCTAGAAGATAACTTTCCTACGGGTACTTTACACGAGCTTTTGCACGACCATTGACTAACCTGTTTCCATCGATCATCACCGCAATTTTTCAACTATTATTAATCTCAATCCCGACGCGCAGCGAGCACTTATTACGTATATAACATATTCGCGTCGATATTAATTGTATAAATCAATCATCATCCAGCATACGTTGACCCACATTCCTCCGAGCGTTAATTCAATCGTACTCCGTATAAACACACGCGCAAAAGTAAAAATACACGGCACGACCTCGAGCGAAAACGAAAATTCACAACTCCGGAACGATTTCCTCGAAAATCCCGCGGCAATTCTCACGCAATGAAATTCCGACAGCGCATCGTAAAAACTGAATCCCATCGAGCACGTCTCTCGGACCCGCGTATCTCTCTCTCTCTCTCTTTCGCGATAACCTCCCACCATAAGCGGAGACGATAAAAAATCAGTCCGCAGCAGCGTTTTCCTTTTACGATGGCATCTCTTTTTTCCCGCGAAAAATCTTTCCTCCGCCGCTACCGTCAGCTGCCGGTATAGCTACGTGTATATATACACATACACGTAGACAGAAGAGACGACGTTCGCCTGTCCCGACTATCTCCCGATCTCGCCGGGACGCTGCACGCTCCCGGACACCGAATTAGGGCGAAGATCCCCAGGCAAACTCCGATCTCTCGGTCTGCAGCGAGTGCGCGTGTACTCGCTCGGCGCTGCTCCTTCGCGCAGGATGTGTATTACGTTGCGGGAGTATATCTCGTTGTCTCGTGATGCGCTGCGTTGAATGGTTTTTTTCTGGCAATGGGGGAGGGCTGTGTTCTTCTTATGTTTCGGCGGGAAATTTGAATTATTTAAATTGAGGATAATTGGAAGGACTTTGTTCGTTCGCTATCGGATTGCTTTTTCGAGATTATGGTAGATAATGGAGAAACTTTGAATTGTTGTTTGCTCGTAAATGTCCAATACATATATATATCCGTCGATCGCTTGGCAATAATCGATGGGATTTGAGCGAAGTTGTTTTGAGAACGACTAAGTAAATGCTTAACGGATTTGGTAATTTCGGCTGCGCGAACTGACGAACTGGAAGGGATCAGAGGATACAAGCAATCGATCAGTTTATTTTATATACTGTTTATAACTATACGAGGACTATATGATAACGCTTTAACGACTTCTGGCAACGACTGACTTCTGCTACAGACTCTGTAATATTAACAGCAATACCAAACTTGCTCTGTATGTATAGTGAAAATCCTTTATTTACGCTTCATTATCCCTTACAAGGCAACGCGTTAGGGTAATATGAACGACGTAACAGAGCTAATGCACGCTCTCCCTGCGTAATGGGGGAAATGTTCCGACGAAGGCATTCTTATTTAATTAAGAGTTAAAGGATTAGTTCTTGTTTATTCGGCTGCGCGCGTTGATACTCCTATTACGAAATACACGAGCTTGAGTAGCTTTGGAATTGAGTAGTTTATGAGAACCCGTGTATGTTAGTGGTCAAATAACTACTTCATTTTTAATCAAGAGGATAAACATTGCGTCTATTATAGGGTCAAACGCCTCCGTTAATTAGCGACGAGTACCTAAAATGCAAACCTGGCAATACACCTGCATGTGTTCGCGGATGAGAGGATCCTTAGACTCCTTGAGAGCAGCGATCATTTTTTGCATTAGAATTTCAAATGCCATATCGATTTTTCAGGTATATATATATATATATAGAAGAGACGACGGTGCAGGTGCTCGTGTCGTAAGCTTGATCTCGCGGTCTTCTAAAAAAAAGTAATAAGTCCGAGAGGTATAGCTTCATATTGATTTTATCAGAATACATTTAGAGATTTATTTTCATGGCTCATCCTGCAGCGCGATTGTACCACCAAGTTCGCGGATTATTAATGGCTTTTTAAAATTGAACAACTAGGCCAAACAGAATCGAAGCCACTACGCGTACGCGAATCCACGAAAATTTCACCCGTAATTCACGAACTTTACCGCCGAACGATTAAATTTTAATTAATCGCGCGTAAACCATCAATAATCTTTGACACACACACACACATACACACGAGTCGAGAACCATACGGCAAAGGGCTGAAGCTTTTCCGCAGAACGACGTTGAAATAATCTAAAGCGAAGCCAGGGCTAAAATAGGAGTACGTGCGGGAGCTAGATAGAAAGCCATTATGGTGTATAATTCACGTCTTCATTCAGCGATCTCGCCTCCGGGGCTCTCGTGCACATGTGTACGTGTGCGCCGGGGAGCTTGAGCTTGCGGAATAGAGCTGCTCTGATAAGAGCGTACCGCTTTTCATTCATCGAGATCGCACCCTCGCGATGACTCTTATACCTACGTGGAAAAGCGCTATCTTTCCCCCCGCTCGCGGAATGACGTGTTTATTCAACTGGAATATATGAATAAAACAAGACCGTGATGTACAAGCGTCAGCTGATATGATAGATTCTTTATTTTGGCTCGTCGCGCTTGTGGTGGAAATTTGAGAAATTAAAAAATTGATATACGAAACGCAGCGAATTAACCTGTTTATTTTCATATTTGTACGGCTTCGGTTGATAGAACGTACATAACCTCAAAATAATTGAATATATGATTTTATCAAATTATTTTTCTAAAAGCTTTTATACTTTAGAACTATAGCTGGACCTTTTGCTCTAACATTTTTAGGTTCTAACTACACAACTACGTCCAAAAATATTCTAAAAAATAACGGTGGTATACGCAATAAATGTAGTAAGGTTCGTCAACCAGTATTTCCATAAAATTTTGCACAATACATATAATACGCAAAAAAGTTAAAAATCTTACGTTATTCAAATATACTGCCAGAAAAAAATGAAAAATCTGATTGACAATTCATGTCACAAGCTACACACAGCTAGCTCGAGATCAGAATTGGGCTTGAATAAATGATTCACGCGTGACTCGGAGGAAAAATTCGGCGGGACGATCACGTGCGAGATTTCAGGGACCCGTAGCCAGACCCGTCAAGCCCCTATTCACACACGCGCAAGAGACAGGCGAACATTTTTCATTTCGACGTTGGGGAGGCCAGGGACTTAGTTTAATTGCCTCGTAAAAATGGCGCGCGAGAGAGCCGTCGGTGCGCACGATTTCCATGGCAGTAAAGCGCGAGATAAAGTTTCACAGCAGATTTCCGAGCGCGTGTACGGATTTATCGCGATGCCTCGTGCTCACGCGAAAAAAAAGATGCTCGGATAACTTTTTGGAGGAGAATGAGAGTGAGGTGTTAGGGATAATTTAAGGATGATATTGGGGAGTATATTGTAACGTTGCTGGTTTTATGAGCTGAAATAAAGCACAGCTTCGAATTAAACGGGGGCTGAGAAGCTTTAATATTTTTCATTAATTTGAGCGTTGGAGAAAAACGCGTGAAAATTTCCCAAGTAGCATCGTAAAGCACTTTAATTTTCCACGCAATATACACGCACTGCTTGGTAATATGATATTTCTTTTTACGGCACTTTGAAAGCGCAGAAACAAATTCCAACGGGTTTATCGCACAAACTCTGTTTTTATATAAAAATAATAATAAGCTCAATGCGCCACTCAAAACTTTTAGAACTAAACTCGATTAAAAAACCATTTCTTCATCATCGCGACAATTTGCATGAGAATTAAATCCACCCCGACGACGCAGTGGCAACAGCAGCAGCATGGCAAGCAATTTCCCTCAAGCAGCCCAATATTTACCTCTCATCTCCGGAATCCCAAAGATCATCTCAACAAGCCTCTTCGCAGCCACCCGCGTCATCATCATTCCCATGGTGTAGAGAACCGCAGGAGGACAAATTTACCACGAGCCTGCAGAGCTTGCGAAGTTATCCCCTGCTGCACCTGGCGGCTTTCGCTAAATCAACGAATCTCGAGTTTATATACACACGAGCGACGCCGCGGGGGAGCCATAGATGCGAAAACTAGCGCCGCCTCGGATTAAACGGACGACCTGAATCGTGTAACGTGTTAATTGGCGCGAACGCGAATCCCATTTGTTTTCGCGGATGGAGCTGAATCGAGGGCGGATAAATTTCATTTTCAAGGCCGATCGAACGACGCAGTTCGTGAGACGCCTGCCGGTTGTGAGAATTTATCGCTCGTTAATTGCTTATTGGTTTTTTTAAAACAAAAAAAAAAGAACTTGATATCTGATTTTTCGTCCTTGATGCGGCAAACGCTTATACGGATCGCCTGATTTATGCATCGTAGTTTCGACATGCCATATCGCGATGCTGAATTTATGCCTCGTTTAGCTGGATTTCTATTTACGCTTTATCCTCTAGGTCGTGATCGTCGTCGCCCGAGGGGAATAGAATTAGTGAAACGCGACATTACGTGATTGCAATAACACGGGAAACTTGATAAGTGAAAAGCTTGTCCAAACAAAGTCGATGATAAAGCTGTGGAGTGTGATTTATATAGGCGACGAATGTTTAATTTCCTTTGCGGTTGCAGCTCCCACCCACACCGCGTGATATTATACCAATTATTGTTAATGTATGGTACAGCTTCCTCCCTCTCCCCTGGGGGCTGGTATTAAACTTTTCTCAGATTGCATACTAAAATAGCAGGAGGTCTCACTCGCTGTGCACAAAAGCTTGGCAATTAAATTCAGACTCATGCTAAATAGTTCGCCACATTTACATTTCTTGATATATCACGGTAAAGGGCGAAAGATGCTCGGACAACATTAAATACTCATTCATTGTTCAAGTTGGATCGTAATTTTACACCGGTTGTTTGAATAAGTGGAAGACTAATTTATTTCCGTTAATTTTGTGTGTGACAATGCTGAATATACTGAAATCATTCGCGATTTTGAAAATCGTTTTAAAGCTCGACGATAATAATGGTATACGAGAACAATAAATTTAGTGTAAAATTGCGTAATTAATGAATTTTAAAATAAATGAATTTTTACATGAGAGCGACAAATTGCTTTTTTAAATAAAATTTATTCAGTATACGATTTCAAATAAAAACATTCGATGAAGTTTATATTTCATTGAATTCTCAACCATAAAAAAACTGGAGTTACAAATCCTCAAACCCAATACGTTCATCTTCAATAATCAAACAATTTCGACCGCAGCCACCATCGCTTCAAACCCAACCCCTACACGATCCTATAGAAAAAAAGCTCGAAAGCTCGCTCTCATCCCAGTCACCGACATCAGCGTCAACGCGTCTTCACGCGGCCGGCTGCAGCAATCCAATCACGGATAAACGGCTTACGAGCTAGTACTCCCCCCTTGAACGTCGTCCTTGCATTGTTTGCACCGGCCGTCCATTATCAAAATGTCGCACTGCATCAGATTCACGCGCAAGCACGGCTGCAAGCTCCGATCAATGCGTGCGTCTAATTTACCGCTCGCGAGCGCAGGCTTGCACTGATTAATTTCGCGTATGTATATATATATATATATATATAGATGCGTCCAAAAGCCCCTTCGATTTGCTATAATGTGGCGTATCTGTTGCTCTGCTACTGAAAATATAACGCGTTACGTCTGATTCCTTCGGGTTGCGTCGAACCGGGGGGTATTGACGTCAAAGGGTCACGTTGCTACTGGATGTATACTAAGCGTCGTTTCTTTGTTTATTTGATTTTGCCTCGTAGGAAAAGCAGTGAAACGATGTGGAAAATCCAGTAGAACAACCCGAGTATTACCGGACGCGACCTGTTATTAGAAGGTCGGACATTCCTTCGTAATAATACACGTGAATATTCAATATAGATCCCGAATTGAGTCATCTCTATACTTCTAAATAAATATCGATTTAGAAAAGTCGTCGAAAGTTGCTTCATCCCCCCCACGGGTGAACTTTCCTCGAGACTCAAAACACACGCAACTTCTACCGTGGATAAGTGACGTCATGCCTCTCCTGCCTCTTACTGTTTTTATCGACGTTTTAACTCGGTTGTTAATTAGCGCAGCCAGTGCCGAAGGGCTAAAAACTTCTCGAGCTTTTTCCACGGTGTATACACGTTTTCTTTTGCCGCCCAAAACACGCAACCTCGGCACGACTGGTCTATTATTCCAAAACTAAATATCGAAGATAAAATTCTAGACACGTGGCCTACACACAAATCATGCATACCCTGATGGAAAAATCGGTAATCGGATAATGCCACCGCTGTTAGAGCCGCTATATATATAATACATATCGATCGCGCGTTGCGTAAATTAATGGACTGCGTAAAATAGGACACTCCACGAGATCCCTCTCTTGACAATGCGAATGTGCGAACGTGAAACCACCGCAGATCAATGAGAGACATGCCTCGGGGCTTGTTCAATTTGCTGTACTCGCGCCGAACTGTAAACTGAAACTTGCAAGCTCAGATCAGTGATGCTTTTTACATCGTCTGTCGAACTTGGTTGAAGAAAAAGCGTTAGTAATTGAGAATCTAAAAGGTTCGAGCGCATCAGTGGAACATTTTTATTCCGCCTCGGATTGTTTGCAGTTCGCTCTGAGCGATCGATAAAAACAGTGTGGATTAATCCCTTTGTTTTCAGTTCGTTAATTAAATTGAAGTTTATATCCGGGTATAAATGAAATCGTGCATGAGATGTTCTCAGAAAAAAATTAAAATAATAGCCATATCTTCGCCAAAGGCGAGACACCCTTCAGCGCAACCAGAATTTTTTATATATAATAAGTCCTTTCAGGCGAGAGAGGGAGAAAACGCGCGCGTAATATTTTCAAAGCGAAAAAGTTATATTTTACATAATGCCTTGCTTTCCGCGGTGAAATTAATTAAAACGTACATCGCGTCCCGACGGTATCAACTACACAAAGCGGCGAATGTGGTGCGCCGAGAGCGTGAAATCAGCGCGTGTGAATTTCCGAGCTTATTACAGACGATATTGAATCGCGCGGCGAAGAAGAGAAAAGTTGAAAAATTCACTTTTTTCCTCAACTTCTTCCCCGCGTAAATTGGGTGTCTGAAAAAATTTTCCATCAAGATTTTTCCTCCGCAGAGCCGGATTAAGGTTAACTCGGCGGGAAGCGAGACACCGGGGGATGAAAATAATTTCGCGAGCTAAAAATAAACCTCGAAATGACATAAAGCGGTATATAGATCGACGTATTATTTTTACTGCTTCAAAGCAGCGCGTTGATGAAAAAAAAAGTTTCATGCTAAGACCTTTACAGGCGCGTTATCTCGAAAAAGTAACGCCCGCTATTTCCTTGAAAACTGCTCTCTCGAGCAGCGCCTTTCAAAATAAATTCATTCGAAATTCAGCCACTTGAAAAAGAATTCATTCGAGCAGCCGCGGAGACTGGCGCTTTGTTCGTTATCCTTTCGACGAAAGAGCCGAGAGGCATCCGTATCCTTTTAAAACTGCTATATATATACAGGGGAAATAGAGAGCGAGCAGCGTCTCGTCTTTCAACGCCGCCTAAATAAATGCAAACGAGGTCCGAGTGGTGTATAGGTAAGGAAGCCGAAGTCGTGGGAGTATCCATTTACATGCGGCCTCTGTATCCCCCACTGCGTCTCCGAGTAGTATATAGTAAACCGCAGATATCAGGAGGCTAACGCCGGAAAAAGAGTCTTCGTCTTGTTGTAGAGCAACGAATATATTTATACATACTTTTTTTTTAAATATTATTCTACCTCGTTACTCCAGAATCTACACTCGGAATCTCGATCGCGAAATAATGCAGCGAGTAAACGGGTACACCCTCCGAGCCTATATGCTCAACCCAAACAAAAACAAAAGAAAAGCCCTGCCGCGTATATATACATACACATTCAGCCGCGGGGAATATTATGACCCGCGAACCTCATCGAATTCAACGCGAGCAATCGATTTTATTTGCCGAAGAGAGAAAAGAAACCGATGGTATAAATATATACGCCGAAAGAGAAAGTTGACTACGAAGGGAAGCTTCGTGCGTAGAGGCGAAATGGGAAACCGATGCGCACTCGAGGAGAAAGACAAAGAAGGAAGCTCTCATGCATCTTTTATAAAGGTGACTGCGGGGAGTAATCGGCCTGGTATACTCAGCTCTTTCCCCGGAACCAAAAGACGAAATGCGGGAGACGCAGACTGACACTCGAAGCGTCTAATTATTGCCAGACTCGTGAATTCATCATAAGCCTGCGATTTCACCGAGTCCACTATTGTACAGCCAGCTTGATTTGGAGAGAGACGCAAAAATAGGCAGATTTTTATAATACGTATTTATTGATGCGAATCGACGCAAGGAGTTGTTGCACGTGTAAAGGGGGTAAAATGAACTCGCCGATGTTATATTGAATAATCGAGTGGATTTATGGTTTCATAATTATGCGCAGGTATATCGATGCTAGCTCAAACTACAACAAATAATTTCTAATTGTATACGAAATCCATACATATACTATTACAAATCGGGCAAGCTTACATGATATATCATCGAAAAATCTCTCATCATCCCATAACGAACCATGAGCGAAACTCCTTTCATTTCCAGAAACAAATCTAAAAGCTTAGTATATATATCGTCGGACACACAATGATGGAATTCCAGCTTCCCCTCTTTCGATTACAATCGCCATTCGTGCGTTGCTTTATCTCCGAAGACTCCGAGCAGATCAAAGAATTCGAGCCAACAGCAGTGTATATAATGGGCGGAGCGTTATTGGGTTCCTCTCGAGACTATACATAGTCGCGTTACGACTCGATTCAGGATAATTGATTTTCGCGATCTCTATACTCCCTTTTCCGCGCGTTTCTTTCTGTCGTCGTGAACGAAAAGCGCGCGTTTGATTAAACGATTACGGCTTTAATTGGAAACCTGCGATCGTAGCGTCGAAACTAATAATAACGATGATCTTCAACGAGACAAGAAGATCATCGTTGATCCTATTAAGAACGACTGAATTTCCAGTTCACCCAGTTTCCAAGTCGACGGAACGTCTTTTCCATGCCTTTAACACAGCGGCAACAACAGCTGATGCTCGTGAGCAACGAGACTCGTCGCGATAATCCAGTAATGCATATATACGCGTAGCTGTTTAGCAATCAGCCCGGAGAACTTGGCGGACACAAAGTGAGATCAAACAAGCTTCATTAGTTCGGCCCCGATGCAAAATGAACTTCCGGCCTCCGCAGAGAAAGTTCGACCGCGGCGAGAAAATATCCTTATACAAGAAAATGGAATTGCCGGCCTTTGGATAATTCGCTTTATCCCTCTAGTAAAAAGCTGGAATCGTTGCTCTGCAAAAAGTTGGGAGCGTAAAGTTGCGCGAAAAACTTTTACCGGCGAGCAAACAGCGAGCTTGCAGTGAAAAACCGGGCTGTAAATGAATAACGTTGAATTGGAGATATAAAGTTGTATAGAGAGAGTAGATCACTTTATTGGTCGGTTCGGAAAATCAATCTCTTTTATTTTGTCGGTGATAGACGCTGATTTGAAATGAGTAAAAAGAGTAAGCGGCGTACGAGCAGGTAGTATCAGTCGTGTATATAGTAGCGCCCAGTCCTAGTAGTCTCAGGTTAGCGACGATAGGTGGCGCATAAGCCTTATTTCCCATATCAAAATCTGCTCGCAGAATTTTTAGATGGCGATGTGTCACGTACACTAAAATTGGCGTAGCCAATACGTTGGAATACACTGCAACGGATTTGATCAATTATTAGGTTGTATTTTAATATGTATCGGCAACGAATATTACGGCTGAATATTATGGCAAGTCAGGGAGAATTTTTTAAGGTTTCCCACGTTCCAAGAATATTCACTTTCATTCAACCAAGTAAGCTCTGATATCATACGAATGACCATAAGCTTCGGAAGAAGTTTGCTGTAAAAAAGTTTGAGAAAAGTAACGAACTTTTGAAAAGCCAAGGCGAATAATCCTTTCGGGTTTTTAACAATTGAAAAGTCCTAGAGACAAATAATCCAGATAGATTATCCTCCCAATAATCTCTGCCCCCCCTCTCTCTCCATTCCACTCCCTCTCTCCCCTCTCCCTCGAAATTCCAGCGCACTATACTCCCACGCCACAGTCTCTAATCGTTAATCAGGTTGAACACTGATCAAGAAATACGCCTCGAAATTGCCAGCGATCAGGCATCAACTCACTAGTCGCCCGTGGGAGACTCGATAAAAAGACAGAGAGAGAGAGAGAGAGATGCCTCCTTCGGGAAATGACTCCTGGGGTGCGGACGTATGGCCGAGTCGTAATAGCCGTTAACTCGGGAGAGGGTTTAACCCCGAAATTGCTGGCAGCTCCGGTATCTTCCCCCCTTTATCGACGATCGTTTCGCGCGAGATTCTTCTTCTTCTTCTTTACGCATCAGGCGCAGAAAGCTTTTGTCTTTATGCGTTTGGCCTGACGATGATAACGCCTGTGACTGCGATATATGTACATATATAGTGGCTTTGATAGAAAAAATTTTATCTCGCTCGCAGATATAGTCTCGCGTAAAAAGTCAATGGCTTTTTTAGGGCTTGTGACGTGTCAGGAATTCTGTGAATAAGACGAGTTTTTTGCGAGTAGAAATCGACACCGCTGTATAATAACGCATAATTATTGAACTTTCTAAATTTCGAATAGTTACATTATTCATGACAGTGAACGCATTCCTCACTGAAGAAATAGTGAAAATATCTCTGTTTGATTAGTGAAAAAGTTTCAAATTTATATAATGTAGTAACATTTCACTGTTTAAATCAGTGTTCTCGACGGATATTGTCCACATATATTTTTCGTAGTGACTATTCACTATTTATGTTATTTAAAGGGCTCAGTAAAAATTTACTGTTTAAATCAATACGTTTCGAATTTATGCTTTTCGATAATCAGAAAATTTCGACATTCACTACTTCCCGAGAGTAAATCTATATCATGTAAAAAACATTATTTCAGTTGATTATGGGCGTTAATTAAAGTAACATAAAATACCCTGTTAAACGGAATAATAAAATGCTCATTGTAATAATTATTTAAAAAACAGTAATATGTACATTCATGAATATTTGATTACTAAACAATAACCAAACAAATAACTTGCATTTTAACAAAATCATTTTTTTTTGCATATTACATTATTTACTTTTACAATCAATGAAGATTTTGGTATATTGCACTAGCAAAATGCACTACCAAACAGTACCTTTCCACTATTGGACATTTAGAAAGAACGCGATGACCCTCTCAAGTTTCATAATTGATAAGGATCCTGTGGGTGCATCCAACACTATGCACTCGAAGGAATTTTAATCAAGCAACACCATCCGAAATCCTTTCCCCTTACTAAAAAGAAGGAGAATCTCGGCGAAAATTAAAACCCCATCCCTCTTCTCTCATCCGAACCCAGCCATTATCCCCTTTTTGCCTCGGCAACAAAAGGAGAAAAAGGCAGTAGCTGCAGCGGCGTCTTGCCGAGAACAAACGAGCTATACGGCCTGTTCTCTCTCTCTTTCTCTGTATACTGCAACTGCGGAGCTTCTCGGGTACATCCACGAGTTTTACAGCGCGGCACCGAGGCGTGAAAATGATTTTCTGCCGGCGGCCGACGGCTGAAAGGAGAGAGAGGGAGAGAACAGACAATATCACGCGAGCCAACTTCTCGTTAACCTCCGTCGTCTCGTGTGTGTTATATAAATGTGTATGTGTGTATGTGTGTGAGCTCGAAGCCCCGTGACGTCGACGCTTCACACTTCCATGCGCGCACCGCGAGATATACTCTGTATATATACTGCTGATGCAATTGTTGTTTCAACGGGTTTCCAGAATACATTGTACTTACAATAAATAAATGCGGCTAGTTGGGGTTGACTTCTCTAAGCTTGAGCTTATTCTGCGGCTAATGGAGCTGCCTAAAACTCGTGCTTGGAAAACGTATAGATATATATTGATTTGCGCTGCTTGAAAACTACATATGCCAACGCTACACGTGGCTTGCATGAATACTGAAGTGAATAGACGAGTTTCACTTCGAAATTTAACTGCAATCTGTGCCAGTTGAAAGTAGTTTTTAAAGTTGAAGTATAGACTGGCTGACTGTACTCGGCTTGTACCGCTTACGCATAAGCTTCCGAAAAAACGACAACACTTTATAAAAAATATTCCAATCACGTACACAAAAGTCGGCCCAACTCCAGCCTCTATACCTACTCGTGCAAGAAGCGCACTCTAAATAATCTAGATACTCCAGCAGCAGCAGCAGCGACAAGACACCCACAGCTGCGCGCCACGATGACGGATTCTCCAAGTTCGCGATGAAAGCTTCTCGCGCGAGGATTTATAGCCCGGCAAAAACGACACGGGAGAGTACGGATCAATGACACACCGGGCTGCACATCACCCAGAAGTTTGTCCCTGTTTTCCCTTGGGACGAACGTCAATTTTTACTTGGATATATGGTCGAACTTGTTAATGATTATGCGGCAAGTACGAGGACTGTAAGAAGCTTTTTGGCGAGATTGTTTGAAAAATAATTCGAAATCAGTGCGTTTCAGTCGATTCAGAAATCAACGATCAATGCGATACATGCGGTTCAAAAATCACAACCTTGACATACAATCACAAATTACCCTCGCGCGACATTCGCATAATTAGCGTTAATCGAACGATGGAGAGTAGACTTGCGGTTTTCGTCCATGTCGTAAAGTCTTGTTAACGAGAGAGAACCGGTCCTCTCGTCCAGAGGGAATAGGGCGTGTAAATTTTCTTTCAACCGCGAGGACAGCTCGAATGGGATTAAAATGGCTTTATATTGGATGGGGACGCGCCAGAGGCTTAATTCTCGAATAATAACGTCGTTCGTTCCTATACGCTTAATTAGCGCTGTCTATATGGTAGCTCGATGTTTCGTCGAGGAAATTTCAATATCGTCATAACCGAGGAGTATAGGGAGGAAACGGACGGCAGGTGCGAGGGACGATAATTGAGGGAAGTGAGAAACGAATTATCCGTTTATCGACGGGCTGCCTTGGGACTTTTTTCGTTCGATTATTGGAATGGCTGAACGATTTCACGAGAATCTGTATTTTAATTTTTTTCTCAAGCGGATGCTTCAACGAACTAAATTATATTTACACAGTTAAAAGTTGAGCTTTTGTGGTGACTGAATTAACTCTATGAATTTTCATGCTTTGGCCCAAATTGTCCAGCAAAGTATATGAAATGTAATTCCGACATAAATCTAGAAGCTCTTTTTACATGGCGAACGATACATTTGCACAAAATGATGTAGTGCCAAAGTTCATCGACGTGCTCAACTTCTGAGAACGTTGAGGATTCGTCAGTCTCTCGATCGTTTCTATCCACCGAAAAAAAACAACAACCACAACAATAACAGACGTATCGACACTTGCAAACGGATTAATTACAGAAGCAAAACTCGCTGGTATCGATCATTCGAGAATTGACAAACCGAATAAAATAAATTCCTCGCTTCTGTCAATAAAAATATCCTCGGGAACAAAAGGCGCGCGTGTAACAATCGCTCCGTATTCCCGCGTCAGTCCGTACACATCGATCCGGTGTGTCTACCACACATCTCGAAAAGGCATTTCTCTCGCTCTGAGTGAAATAAATAAAACATGCGCGCGCGTATACGCAAATAAAGCTCACCTGAGAGAGTGAGCGAGAGAAAAAGCTAAAGCGTCTCGCGCACAAAAAGGCGGAAGCGCGCATCCCAACCCAGTTTTTCGAGATACGATTCAAATTGCCGACGCGTACGGGAAGTAGAAGAAGTTGAAACTTCCTTCTCTCTCTCTCGCTCGAAAAAAAACCGAGTGAGAAGCAGAAAAACTTACTTTTGTGCGAGCGCGGAACTTTGCTCATTTCCCTTTCGGCCGTTAAACGGCAACTTTTTCAAAGCTCCATCTTTTCAGCTTCTCCAGCAGTACTATATACGAAAGAAAGAGAGAGACTTATGAACTTGCCGCGCATCGGGGGTCGCTTGAAAAATTACTTTCGACGGGCTGCAGACTATACAGCCGAGAGGTTCTAATTCCCGCTGCGTCTGGAAAAATAGTCTGCATGGATAATAATATGCGCGAGCCTCTCGTTATACGTCTTATTTGCTCAGGCTGTCTCTGATTTCTTCGGGTGTCTTCTTCTTCTTCCGCGCCAGTCCAATTATTTCTTTTGATTCGCGCGAGCTCTAGGTTAATAATTGTCGCTGTTCTGCTGTGGAAGAGTCTTTTGCTGGAGAGTAAGTGGAAAACAATGCAATTATTTTCTAAAATTACCTTCGCGGAAGTGTAGTCGCGACGGGAAGAATGTAATTAAGTCAGATATCCTGTATTGAAGAAAAGACAGGATTACGTAGCCTGTTTTTCAACTATAGTTATATCTATGGAGACATATTTCCGAGTTAATGAAGGGCTGTCCCGACTCCGTAAGCAGTTGCTCGACTTTTTCACAGCGAAACTTTTGAATTATTCGGATTTTCAAAACACCTGTACACGTTACATCGTATTACAGCAACCGTATGCAGAATCAGAATTTCAATAACTTGCCCAACTTATTTTCAAGGCTAAACTATACGCAGCTGAATTTTTTAGTACCGTAGCGCTCGACTTCGTAATCCTGCGTCGCAAATTTGAATCCCTATCGCAGCAGGATATCCCCGAGAGCAAGTCCTGTTACCCACCTTATCTCCCACGAATAATTTGCCTAACGACTTTGCACTCGTGTCATAATCGCGTTGATCGCAAAGTTTCGTTGACGTCGAGTAAACTCCGAAACACAATGACAGCTTTGAGACAGTGCTATTAAATTCAGACGAAAGGGTTATCGATCTATAGTTGTGAAGGGTTACATAGATTTTGATTGCAATCATTTGGGCGCGACCTACTTTTTTCAGCAGCTATATACAATATATATATATATATATATATATATATATATATATATATATATATATTTCGAATTTTGCTTCACGTTTAAAAATAATTCTGTTGTGTAACGAAGGTCGCAGAAACTTTAAATTTCAACGACTCGCGGGCGAGCTTTATGCGTGCCCACTTGAAACGTACAATTCCACCTGGAATTTTCGCGTATGCAACGTCGTGCAAAACCAGGAAAATTCGCACACCTGATGAATATTTACCTAACACAAAAACTCAAATATGTAACACAGTGAAATCCAACAATCCCTCTCCTAAATTAACAACAGCTATTTTTCCCTCATGTATACCACGCAACAGTCAAACCAAATTTCCCCTGTGCACACGATTTACCCTCGCATGCAAACCAATACACGTCGACATCCGAACGCCAAACAAACTCCCTCGCGGAGACTCTGCAAATAGCTGCGCGAAAGCTCGTATACTCGAAAAAGAAGCAGAGGCACGACTGTCGTAAAAAAGAAAGAAATACACGCGCGTTCCAGTGGGGTATTATAGCATCGAGTAATGCATTCCGCAAATGTGGCGCATCGATTTTCCATAAAATCGAGCGTCATCGGGTCTGACGCTGCAGGAATTTAATTATAACGCTAACACAGCCTATCGGACAGGTGCGAATTGCAATTTGCCGGACTGCTGCTGCCGCGAAATATGAAAATGCAAGATTGGAACGGATTATTACTGAGGGTCGCTGGGATATATTTATGCGGATAGTTAGAGTGATTGACGTTGATCCTATATGCGACGCTGGTCGGTTGGAATTGTGTGTGAGGCTTATGTAAGCACGTTTTATGCATGTTTATTAGGTTAATTATACGAAATCTGTCAAAGGCTACAATATAGAAAACTTGACTGCGCGAAGCTGCACAATTTTACAGTCAATATCGCGCTGTGGCATTTACGGCCAGTAGTATAGCGTTACGTACGTTCAGACCATTAAGTACGAGCTGGTAGGGAGTGAAGTATAAAGCGATGCTAAGAATTAAATTTAAATTAATTTATCGGTAAAACGATAAACGGAAATCTATCCCTGAATTATCATCCGAAAACAGTTCGTATCTGTAGCTTCATATCGGGTAAAAATATTTCAGCCCATATATAGCTTTCGACGAAAATCGAATACAAAGAAAAAAGCTATTAACCGATTTCCGTTGCGGTCCTGGTCCTCATAAAAATATCAACGATAAACCTCCGAACTGTGCACACGAGCGTAGCAAAAAAAAACTATCAATAAATATAGCGAGTAATCGACGTGACCACATCTTCTATTACCTATATTTGAAAAGTCTAAAAAAAAAATTCATGCCTGAACGAAACAACGACCTCTGGTAACTCCCCGAGGCTTTCTGTGTATCCTTTTCATTCGGCGCTAGAAAGGGAGAGAGAGAGAGAGAGCAAAATCCGGGTTAAATGCATTGTGAAATCGCGCGGAAAACACATTGTACGCGCGCGGTAACAGCGTCGGAGGCGTGTTTTTCGCCTTGAAAGAGTCTATATATCGTATGCGCACACGCGAATTTACTTCTGCGCTACTATATTCGCCGGAGAGAAGGTATATAATTTTCCGTTCATTTCCTGAGGCAAAAAGTATGCATACGTATACAGTAGCTTCTTCAGAGAAAGATACGCGGATAGTCTAGTGACTTTGAACAAGGACTTTTGTGTTTGTGCGAAGTAAAACGAATATTTGAACAAACGAAAAGTGTGATTTAGCTGGCGTACGAGAGAGTTTTAAATGTCGATCGTTAAAGCGAAACGGTTCGAGCAATGGGTGGGCTCGCAGTCGAGCGAGTGCATAATTACCCGAAACGCATTGAACGCGTTGCTCGAAAAATCGAGAGAAATTTTTCCCGCCTCTTTCTCTCTCGCGCTGTTAAATGACCTTGCTTTTATAGTCTGATGCTCTCTGACCCATTTTTCGTCAGCTCTCACGTCGGGCCATTTTTAGTACAGGTATTTCGATCACCGATACTTATTTTCACATATAGCCGCGACGGCAAATCAATCGATCTCGACTAACCGGCTTACGCGAAACGCGCGATTCTCTATAGTCAACCAAAATTTAGGAAAAAAAAGGATTCATTCGTTGAATCGTCTAAAAAGATAAAGGCATCACGAAGCCAACCAGTGAAATAAATATTCCGATCACACAGAGACACTATACTTTTCGCTCTCCCAGGAACACAGTCTCTGTTTATACACTTGAAACGCGTCCGGCATCCCGAGGACGAACCAAACCGCCCACAACCACGGCTCCGCGAAAGTTTCGTCGACCAATGCATCTTCGGGCCTAATGAAATCGGCACGAGTCTGTCGGTCACGTTGCGCACGCGCGTATATGCAAATGAGGTATGTGTGTGTGTGTGTGTATGTAGACATAGCGCTTGATGAATGCACATGTAAATTCACGGCATAGCAGTGGCCGAGGAGAGAATCGAGGGTAGTATCATTATCGAGAACGAAGCCGAGAGGATCTCTCTAGCTGTTCATTGTTTTATTGTGAGGACAGAGACAATGGCCCACGACGTCGCGCCCGGTTCTTATTCTTTTGTTATTTTTTCTCGGATGCTTGAACTCTACGGACAATGTTGTTTTGGCCTGTGTTACTGATTTTTCGGGGTATGTGTGAAGGTTTTCTTCTTTTTAGAGAATCACGTGTGCGGCTGTAGTGGTGCGATAAGTGTGGATGTATGTTTTAGTTTAGCAGATTCAACTTTGCGAATATTCTCATAATCTTCTTAATACCTCGTATATATACGATACAGTATCCGCTCTTGCGTCGTCTGTGAAATATTCGGGAAAATGCGGTTTCCTAATGCCGTTTTAATGGTACATTAATACCTCTATATCTTCAGAACACGTCCACTCGTGGAATAACTTTTGGGGGATCCACAAAGTATACACCCAAAACATTCAAATGTGACAGTTTGGCCGTGAATGCGGTGAAGTGGTGCGATGTATATGTATGTATAGACGATAGTATTTATGTATATGAAAAGTAGACGAATATGTGATAGAAACAATAGAAATATAGATGTTTAGAATAATAAGGGTGCATGTATAAATATATGACTGTTAAATAAATTATGATCAATATTTTGTGTGATAATACACATAATAAACACTTTAAGCACGTGATGGGTACAAAACTTATGGTTTTGATTATAGCTCAATAGTATATGAATTATTATATAGATATATAAAAATAAAATGAATGTTTTAGAATAGCAACATTAGACTATATCCGATAACTATAGATGAACATAATTAGAATTGATAACCCACAATAAAATTTCAAAATAATGAATAAAATAGTACATAATGGGAATAAGGTAGTAAGATTCAATAATTAAACAACATTCAAAAATAAACTTTCTACTAGCTAAAGTCTGATCTACCTTGACCCAGTTACTTATTACATTCGAATAAAATGGCAAAATTCAGTATCTCTATTAACGCGTTTATTTGTTAGCATTAACATTCTCTCTCCTTTGCAATTTATTTTGTTTGATGTGCAGCGCATCCTTTCAAATAGATGAAAAAAATTGCCTCAAGGGTTTATCGACAAAGTCACTTCGTCTATGATATATACTTTGATGCTTTGAATTTCACATTAAACATCACTCTTGAACTAAGTAAGTTGACTCCTTTGCTTGAAATTTCTAGTCTCCTTTCGTAATGATTATCGTGATAATTGGGTCATCTAAATAAAGCACCTATTACTTACGAATCTCTCAAATTGTACGAAAGATGAGTATTTGAAAAAGCTCGCAATATGCATAACAAAAAGCCTCTGTTATCCGAGTACGTAAAATCTACGGTAGACAAATTGTAAAAAAGCAAAACCGTGTAATCCGTGTTTTCAGAAGAGTCTGAAATAAACAAAGCGTAAAAAAAGCTCTACACCTACAGCGTAGCTGTACGTACATGCGCTCTGTAACCAAATCTTTTTCGAGAGCTTTCCCACTCGCTCTCCATCCAAAATGAATTTACACGTAAAAGAGAAACTGAATTTTGCGCATAGCGATTTTTCATACCCGAGCAAAGAATTCAGCCAAAAGCAATCGAATACAAAGTAGACAAATTCTCTGCTTACAGATTTCCAAGCTGGTGTCGCACAGGGACAGACCGTTCCGATGCGAGCGAAATCCAGGTGTACTGGCGCGGGTCGGCCAGGGTGTGAACCTCGCGGTCGAGAGGTTCGTCACAGTCGCCGAGACGATAGCCGACGACAACCTCGAGGTCAAACAGGACATGTACGAGGCGTGCAAGGAAGCGAGGGTCGCTGGTGAGTTGACGAGATTGTGACGCCTTTTGAGAAATGCAGAAAGTTCGGTATTAATCGGATAGCGAATTTCCAGTTCGTAGTTTAGAGCGATTTTAATTGTTATAGTAGAGACAGTTGATAATTGCTGCTGCGTTCCCCTGTTTTCTTCGAGCTTGAGCGACGAGAGACGCGTATCAATTAAAGTTACGCAAGTCTCACTTTTCGAGTCGAACTTTCATTCACGAAGTTTAGAGTGTTTTTTCGGGCCAATGACGTCACGTACCCACGTAACGGATATATATATATATATATATATAGATGCTCGCGGTACAGTGCACTATATAGTTGACCTATTTCGAGACGTCCCAAACTTTGTGCAGTTTCAAAGGCGCTTATATATACCTAATTGTACCTGCAGACAATGAGGCTTTTATGAAAAAAAGACATATCGACGGTCGATTCGATCGTCGAGTATGTATATAGAGAAACTTTGATATATGTGCTTCTTAGTGGAGCATTATACCTGATACTACATTACGCAAGAGATTCCACGTCGAAGATATTCCGTTACGTTCGATTTATGTCGTGTAACATTTCCCTGAATTCCCACACACGCATCCGATATGTGCCATATGATAAACAGCAGCTTCGCGTATCTCGATGAGATCGCGTTCATTATACGCCCTCCGCGAGTGCAAAAATATTCTTGAACTTGCGGTGAAAATTTCAAATGTTAACGAGCTCGTATAATTCACCGCGCAGTCTTATTATTTCAATTCCACGTCGGGGCACACGTGGAATTTCGAATATTCAACTCGCTCTCGCAAATCCAATAGAGCTTGCGAAATAATTTCCGTTCTAGCGAGAGCCACTCGGATCGAACGTTCAATTAGCAGAAGAAAAAGGAGCCAATACAAAGACAACAAAGAAGCCAATCTCGCCGCTGGGAAGCGCGTAATCGGAAACATAAAGTCAACGCGCGACTGGAAGATTCGCCTTCGTTTTCCGGATTGCCGGGTTAAGCTGCGTAGATAAACATAATTAGCCCTGCGCGCACGATTCCGTGCTTGTTGTTACTTCCTTTATCATCCCCCTTGTACGTGTGTGATTACGCGGACCTTCGCTTCAACTCGTTGTTTCTCCGTCTGGGCCCGGATAATGTAAGGACTCTTTAACGACTCTGCAATTTTCCAGCAGTACGCGCTGCGTTTTTTTCTAAATTAACCATCTTTTAGGCACCTGACTCACATGCAAACGACGCTCGAGAGCATTTTATACATTTAACGATTACTACGTTTCTTGCTCTGTTCGGAGTGACGTGAAACGCACGGACGATTCTCACGGGGGAGCTTTTAAAATAATCGACTTGATTATACTTGCGTTTGGAGGGGGATACCGACTGCATACAGCGACGATATTTCACGGAGTAGGGTAAAGTTTCTGATTGCGGTTCTCGAGAAGGAGCTCGACCCCCCCCCCCCTTTCCGTTTAATTAATCAGCCGTGAAAAGAGTTTACTCGGGTCGTCGTTTCCACTATACGAGCGCACTGATTACTCGAATGGAACACGTTGTTCCGAAGAAGTAAAGTACTTTCGCGTACGGTCCTAAAATTTTGCATATATATCGTTAAAGTGGACGGTTTCGACTGTATTGGATACTTCGGTCGAAAGCTATACTCCCGCGCGGAGTCGTAACTTTTTTTCCGCTGTCGTTCCAGTTTCCCTCCGGATTTCGACTGAATATATATATATACGCACACATCGAAACGCGACTCATAACCAATTCAAATCCGGAGAGTCCATATAATATACGCGCTTCGATCAAACTGCCTCGAGAGGGAATTTTCGGCGTTACAATGAAGTTTTCGAAGTATAGACCAGTTATTATAAATTCCCTACTCGTACTCCCGTCGAAATTATGGGCCATTTCAGTTAATTACACGCGGGAAGCTTTATCGGCGCGTCTGCGTATATATACGTATAGGTATATATAGCGGGTCGCTCGTAAACCCATCCTCCGGAAAACTTGGAGACGGCGGGTGTGAAATTTCCGAGGCTGAATATGTGTATAACTCCTCGCGAACGCTCGTAATCATCGCCCGGTTGTTTGAAGCTTCGCCGTCACGCCGAGTGGGTTATGCAGCGAAATAACTGCGTAAACTTTGAGCGATAAGCGAGGCGTTGAATTTTGAACTTTGATTTTCGTAGCCGCGTGTCCTTCTTTTTATTCGATGGAATATCCGATTGGGATCGTTTATACGCCACGTGGCTCTATCTTGAATATCGGATTAATTCGTATGCAGGTCGACGGCAATCGTTGCATATAAGCTTTATGCCGTATAGACATATGAGCAAAGCGCTATTACGCCATAATGCATCTGACTGAATGCCGAAGCGAAGCGCACATCGATTCCGGAAGTTATAAGCTAATCTATAGCGCTGTGTGTTTGCCAGACGTATGCATCCTATAGCATCGGATTAATAAAACACGATGCATACAGGCCCTCTCGAGAGGCGTCGTTCTAGTATAAAATTCAATGATTTCGCTGATTGTCAGTCGATTAAAGCAATCGCGGAAATCCACGTTGTCTTAATCATCGAGCATTTTCGCGAGCGTGTAATACTCGGCGATTAGTGTAATTTGTATAAGACTTCGCCGAAGCAAACAGATTAGCGAACTTTTTAATAACCCGAGTCGTAAAGACAAGCCGGGTAAAGAGCTAGTTAGAATTTATAAGTACGGCTGCTTCTCGTGGAAAAGTGAGAGTTTAAAGTCTTGGAGGGAAAATTCTTCTGACTAACTGAATGAACTTGAGTTGAATCGCAAAGGATTATTATTCGGTACGATATGTACGATGTTACAAGTTTAATCATTTTTCACTACGACACACCACACAGCAGCTCAACATCCTAAGCGAAACGAACACAGAAACGTGATTCAGCGTCCAGTTTGGTGACAGTTTCAAATCAGAAGCAAAGCTCCGTACCGGCTGTATAATTCTCCGCCTGGAAATTCCATTGGACGAGAATCCATTAACTCCACCCGTATAGCGAATGTATTCTTCGATTGGTGGTTACCGTCATGGATTATTTAACGTCGGAGACGACCTGTCCTCGATTTCCAAATGGACAATGCCCAAGACTCCGGCAACTGCGGTCTTGCCTTCGATTCAAATCCGCTTTCCCAAAGAGCATAGACTATGAAGTCTCGTAGTCCAGCACCCTGACGTCTTCTGACCAAAAGAGCACACCCGTATATATAAATTATTACCTATTATATACATTCCATATCAGCTACTATTCTAACATTGTAAACATCAGAATTATATACGTACCCGAGCGAAGAAGCCTCTCATCCTCCGCATAGTAAGCACAAGCTTCGACTCCCCTTTATCTCGAGCTCCACACATACCGCACAGCCCATTATAATTTCAAAAGCGATTCCAAGGAAGAAGCTCGCTCTGTAATATCGATCTGGCCGCTCTCTCGCTTGGATTTTGCGGAGGCGTCAGTGCGTCTTACACACACACACACACACACACACACACACACACACACACACTGCATATAACCCCTTCGTGTATGACTCTCGGAATTGGATTCATATATAGCTGTTATGTGTATTATAGATATGCGTATAAGGAGTGGGTTAGCTGTGCTTATGGAAGAAGTTACAAGGCGAAAGCACGACCTCCGCGGATATTTTCACGAGGCTCTTCTCACCCGGCTGTGTGTAAATGAAAGTAATGTGACGTTTAGTGCGTCTGGTGTCAGTCTACTTTAGCGACGACGTTATAATGCATTTCGGTGGTTTTATTTACGGAGAACTGGTTTGAATACAAAGATTCGCTCGCGGGTGGCCCAGTTCCCTCTGCGAGTGTATACGCGTGTGTGATGCGCGCGAATGGATTACTTTAATTATCGCGACAAGAGTGGGAGGGAGTATTCTTGTTGGGAGAATTAATTCAATTACTTCTGGCGAAATTAACTCGCGCGTGGAATTTAGAGCGGAATTGCTAATGCCATGCATATACCGATAAAGATTTTTACCTTCTCCGTTGGGACGGTGCGCCGACAGAATTTCAAGCTTCGTGTAGTGTAATTTGAAAATTAATTCCGCTACGCAGAGTGGTATAGTAAGTTACACGTACATATATATACGTTATCAGCTTTTTTCCCAGAGGCAGTTCTCTACAAAGGTTGTTAGCTTAATGGTCAACTTGGCGCTTCTTGAAAACTCGAGTAATTTTACGTTACGTGGGTGGACACTTTCTATCGTATAAAGAATATACGAGGAATATAGCCGCAAGTTCAGTCACTCGGAAACTCAGTCGGAGCTGCATGAACGCGTGTATAAAGAGACCGAAGTCTTGGGATCGATAATTTTTTCAAAGCTTCCGGGGATATGTTTAGCGAGTAATAGCTCATTTCTTTTTTAGTGTGTCTACTCCTATATATGTGCTTTGTGTTATTATGCTTTTGTCTAGAGAGGATAGTTAAGACTCGTGTACTCGGAACCATCCGCAAGGATGAAAGGTGAAAGTTCGGTTAATAAAGTTTGTACAGTTCGTCTAGTCAACTACAGGTATAATCAAAGGTTATAAATTGATTACAGGTAATAAGCTGCGACGTTTGTGTTAAACAAACTTTCCGTGCAATACATACACGCCTCTTTCGCGTTGTTTTTTTTTACATAATTAGAGCAACTTCTTTTAGATCGTCTATAAATACACTTTTACACAGTTTACGTTACAAACAAACAAACTTTTTTCGCGACGACTCAGTCCATCGTTCACACGCCGATCGAAGAGAGATAAACGCCATCAATTTGAATTTGGCGGGCAGTAAACTACCTGCTACACCCCGAGCGAAGCGAGTTTATAAAACGAAGCTATCAATCGTGGATTTAATTTTCTGGCTGCGGAAAAAACATCGGCGATGCAGCACTTTGTTTGTCAGTACTGACGGGAAAATCGCTTCTCCAGAGGAAAAAAAAGGATAGCGGGAAGAAAGCCTTCGACTAATACGGAAGGATTTACTGGACCGGGACAGAATTGACGACCAAGCCTGGGCGCCTCGCCGTTTATAGGCTCGAACTACTCATTTGGAGACAACTCTTTGTCGTATCTATATTCTTCGAATTTATTATCCGCGAGTACACCCCGCACTCGTTTATCGACTCTGCGAAAAGTTTTCACCTGTAAAAATAAAGTCTTTGCTGCCTCGTGCAGTAGCTAAAAATGAGAAAAAAAAATTACTCGATAACGCGTCGTCGCTATCAGAATTTTCCATACCGCCTGACTAAAGCCGAGATACTCTACTGATCCGCCGGTATAAACGCTCAACAAATACCTCCGAGTTTTTCATCATCCTCGCCTCGGAGAAAATCCTCGGCTCCCGCGAAAAGTAATATAGATTTCAAGCAGGCATCGACGCGACTCGGACCGATCACCCGTCTTTCGACACGGCTTCGCATCTCGACGATATTATACCGAATAAGAAAAAGCATCGAAGCGCGGCTGCACGTCGATTCATGCATGGACGACTGTGCTTCGCCGACTAGGCGGGAGGAAATAAAATCCGACGGTTCCTGACCTACTTTCGGGCCGCTGCCGTCAGTAGCTACACCCCCCCCTCACCCCCTCGGCCCTGAAAGATTTTCAACGGGGCCATCCTGCCGGCACGCAGCCGCTAAACGAGACTCTGTCTCTTTCTGGCTTGCATTTTTCGACTCGCGAAATGACGAATGGCTTCTTCTTCTTCAGCTCGTTGTTGAAAAGTTGTACGGAGGGGAGGGGCGTGTACGTGACGCTTTCGGCGGGAAAAAATGGGTTAATCTCGGTGATACCTGTCGCGTGGCTCCGCGGTGATACCGAATCTGCGGTCCGGTTATCGCATGTAGGGATTGAATTTTCTGACTTGTTACAGGATTTCCCGATTTTCAATCTCCCAGCCTTTTTAAGATTCTGGAAGCTCGTGTATATACAAATCCACGTACTATCTTTGAAAAATGGCAACGATTGTCAGGCACGACAAAAAGGGGTTAATCTTCGCATTTATCAGCCGGGTTTTCACTGTCGACTTATGACTAATAGCCCGAAATTGAATAATTCATATCTTGCCCGGCTGTAAACATCGTGTGTATCGATCTTCATACATGTACTTGTTTTCAAAATTTTATTAAAATCGTACCTATATACATACATACATACATACATGCAACTCGCAATAACATTGACCTCGAAAACGAGCACACTCCCCGGGGAGAAAAAAGCCGCTGCTCTCTTTCAACGCAACGATTATTTTCCGCCACTCACCCCAATACGAGAAGTGCATGTCTATATATATATATATATATATCGAGGGAACGAAAAACACGAGTGATGATCTTCTTCGCGCCGACAGTTTGAGAGAAAATGTCACACACACAGTGCGTTAAAAGGGTTAACGATTTTTGCGGTTATGATTCAATTAACCGACGCCTGTGTAAGGAAGAATAAGCATAGCTAACGTGCGTCAATATAGATATTTGAAATTTGAATATTTGACGAAGCGTATATAAGTGATTGGAAGTATAGATAATTGATTTCGAATTCTGTATAATTATTATATCTCGATGGCTATTATAAACAATGCTTTCTGGTTTTCGGAGACGACGATTTTGCGAAAAATGCTATTTTTACCCCAAACTGTATATTTACTTCCAGGGGGTTTTATAAAATACCCTGTTTATAAAGCTCTTCCTTTTTTTACAGGCTTCTCTTATTTTCCATCGGGTCTATATATCCTTTTACGTATTGAAAAAAATATAAAGATATTCGCAGTAGCATAAAAAGTATTGCTTTAAAGCACGATATACCGAAAGGATCTCTACGTAATGCAGCATAGTTGTATATTATACAGAAAATAAATCAGAGTAGGTTATCGGGCTCGCCGAGAACTTCGAAAGTTAATCAACTATATCGAAATTCCACACATTGTCCATACATACCCGTAATTTATATAGTTCAACGAATACCTCGCATACATAAACCTTCGAACGCGTCATCCAGCGAAAATCAATCTCAGAAAAAGAAATGTCCATAAGTCGAATCGACATTAGCACACCTACTGATACGTATTTGCTCGCGACACAGAGAGAAGAAACGACGAACGAGGTGTTGCGCGCGTCGGGTTATTTTTAGAAAAGAATTCACTTTAAAAAAATCGATTCGCTCTCGCGCTGTATATACTATTCCCCGGAGAGTCTTACAGGAGCGCGTGAAAACGAGGGAATCGAAATATCGCGTACACATGCAAAAGGGAGAAAGACCGAGCGGAAGGTAAATATAGCGAGTGCAGCTTTTTCAATTTTCGGTAATTCATTTATGCGTTTGTCGCTCGGCTCGACGAGTAACAAATCGTCCGAACGAAATTGCACTGCTGCATTTTCCTCCGCATTAATTTCCGGGGAATTATGCGACGCTCCTCTCTTTTTTTATACGGCTACGTATATTACGTATATGAATTTCCAGCGTTTATCGACGCGCCCCGCGATATTTATCGGTTTTTAAAAGTCTGCCGGGGGAATATTTTTAGGCAGTATTCTCGTAACGCGTTATCGAGGGAGAAAACACGGAAATGGAATTCATGCGGTTTTGTATATTTTCTATATATATATATATATATATATATATATATATGTATAGTCGCGCAGGGCTGAATACGCGTGACAATGGTTCACTAAAAGCCGGATATTTTTAAATTGCTGCGCAATCTTTCAGCCTCGAATGCGCTTCGATATATATTTTTCAGTTTATATTCAGTGTACACACAGAGGTATTTTCCGTGTATACGCAGTAGTGCGGATGTAACTTTATCAGGAAAATTCAAACGTCACGCGAGTGACCCAGAAAAAAAAAAGCGGTTCACTTAACCAAAAGCGTGTGTTTGCATATACCAGACAAGACAGCTCGCGAGTTAGTTGCAGTTGAGGAAAAAAAGGATAAGCACCTCGTTGCAAGGATAATGAAGAGCATTTAGTGAGCCGCGAATAAACGAGGACAAGTCCCGGTGAATTTATAGTGCCCCAACAGCTTCAACTCTGCGCTATAAATTTCGCGAGCGCGTAGCCGCGGTTTCTCGCTGATGTATATATATGTTTGGAAAATCACGTCGACGATATAATTAAAACGAGGGTCCGGCTCTAATACGGAAATTAATCGTGCGCCGCTCGGCGTTCGATCTGCGCAGTGTATAACGATTAATTTTCCAAAATTCAAACTCGTCCACTTCTCGTATACTTTATTCATCAGCAACAATTCGATCCCACGCCGACAGCTACAAGACGTCCGCTTCGCATATACGTATATAAGAACGTATAAAAACCCGAGGAGAGAGAATCCTGAGCATAAAAAATAACACCGCATATAAAGATGACTGGCTTCATCCATAAACCATGAGCTGTTCCCGGGCGATAATAAAACCATTGGGAGGCAACGAGAAGCCAAGCGTCGTTGTCGTCGTCGTCGTCGTCGTCGTCGACTATAACTACTGCTGCGCACTTAGTGTCTCTCGGAAAATCCAATCATCCCTCGGCAATTACGACGAAGAGCTTTTTCTCGCGATTCCTCTTGTTCTTCTTATTCTCGAAAATGTAGAGCAAAGCTGCATCGGGAAGTGTGAGGAAATTTTTCGATTCTGCCGAATCGGGTTATCAATTTTAAACTTTTCCCTCCAAAAACTACGGTGTAATGATCCACGCGAGGCCAATTACTCTTCAAAGTGCGCATATATAATAAGACTCCGGCGAAAAAAGAATAACTCATTATTATCCCATCCTGGTCCCGATAGTAAAATAATTCAGCGAAAGGTCGCCCGAGAGAAAAAGAAAACGCACAGCCGAGCGCAAAATCAGCGTATTTCACGCTCAGCCCGGCGTAATACTCCCTTTCTCTCCCTAAAAAAAGCAAGAAAAAAAAGGGTCCAAGTAGAGCCCGAGAGACTCTCCCTCCTCGCATTAAGAGAGACATCAGGCGTATACGCAGTGCTTACATACGAATAAAAGCGAAC
Source organism: Muscidifurax raptorellus (assembly GCA_020010945.3). Classification (NCBI taxonomy): domain Eukaryota; kingdom Metazoa; phylum Arthropoda; class Insecta; order Hymenoptera; family Pteromalidae; genus Muscidifurax; species Muscidifurax raptorellus. The sequence continues at coordinate 27,266,931 of CM052081.1, read as the reverse complement.
AATAAAACCCGTGTGGCGGGGAGCCAAACGAGAGGCGACTGCTGGATACCAAGCGTCGTTCTCTCTTCTGTTGCGCCTCTGAAAAATTGATAGCGTGTAATGGAAAGTAGTCGCAAGCTCGTGAGCTTTTCCGTAGTTATTTATTTCGAGGACACGCACATCACGCACGGGCTAGCTTGAATTGGGTTATTGATGGGGATTACGGGGGTGGCAGTACAGGAGAGAAAGTTGACCATTGTTTTGCGTGTCGGTAAGTCGGTCATGTCAGCGCAAGCTTTGATTTAACAGTATATATGAATTCCGGCGCGTGTAATCCGGCCGCGCGCGCGTGTCTCTGTATATCTGAATAATTTATCGGCTGTAAATTCTTACGCTGACCGTATAACCTGCGTTCACGAGTACTTTTACATCGGGTGTGCGATTGATTCCGGGATAAATTTACGAGAGCTTTGAGCTTTTATTATTCTTGCATCGGAGCTTTATATTCCAGAGAGATTACCGCCTCGAGATTCAATATCCATTAGCCAAGCTCCGCGGAGTGAAAGAACAGCTGGGATTTGTGTAAAATACTACCCACACGCGCGTGAAGGAATAAGAACTATGCGGCGATTTTAATCAATTCGATGCCCCGCCGTACCCGCGTCTGTAATCGAACACGAGCTTTCAATTTTCCCGCTCTCGGAGCTTTATTAAAGAACTATATTCGGTCCAGTGTATAATAACCGCGAATCGATCGAGGAAAAGAAAAAAATTCCCGACCGGCGCAGACTCTATTTTTAAGCAGTGCACCTTTTGAGATCGGGTCAAGTTAGCTTACAAAACATTCAACAGCCTTGCGCTCGAGCGATTATATAGGCAACTGTGTGTATATATAGACACGTGGATTTCGTGCGCGACTGAAAGAAAAGGGGCTTTCGACCGCAGTAGCTCACGTATACGCTCTCGCTCTTCGGTTGCTTTTGAATGAAAGATTTCCACGCGTCTGACCATTGAGGACGTTTTCTACTTGCTGCATAATCTTAACAATCCGTTTAACTTTCACTGTGTATCTCCGAAAGATACAAACACAAACGTGTTATAATCCTCACAAGTCTACTCCAATACGTAGCAATCAGCGATGTATATACACGTTAAACCCTCTCTCCTCACTGCACCCCCTGTTAAGCATTTAATTTCATTAGATTTCCACGCGGATTCGAGAGTATATATACACATATATCCCTCGCGTCCGGTATATATATATATATATATATATATATATACTAGAAAAACACAGCGCGGAATCTACTCCCTTTAACGTACCGTGAACTATACACTCCTTCGTGAAGAAGTAGCGAAAGAGGGGACGAAAGGAAGTAGAAGAAGAAGAAGCTCTTTGAGTTATTTGCTCTTTCGACGCGGGCTCGGGGAACAAATTAACTGCCGGCCGGGGAAACAACTTTGCGGTTTACTGGCTGTAGGTATATACGTGTAGTAGCAGCTCGATATTATGTACACAGCTTCCCTCGGTCAGCGACGTCCTTTCGGGTGATATATATGGATCTACTAATTAATACGCGAAGTAGTGGTAGGGAAAGTGGAGGTTCTTTGACGAGCAGTCGGGCATGAAAAGCGTTTTGGAAAATTAGTTTTTTGAAGATTCCATATATATACACGAGCCTACGAGCGGAGGCTGGGATTTTAATTAATGTTGGGTGGCTGGTATAATAATCATCGGTACTATATACCGGGCTTTCCTTTTAGCGGTGAAACTTTGAATTCAACGACGCAAATTAATCAATCACCTCTTGCTTCCTGTACTAACGAAAAAAATACATTATCTACTTCCGTACAATCACATCCTGTCCACACTGCGATATACAGCGCAGCGAAATGAGCATAAGTCAAACATAAACCGGTATAATTCGCGATCGCGCAATAACAAAGCCCGTTACGTCAAGCGCCCCCCTTCTGAATTATGAATTCCTCGACTAAAGGCGCAGCCCTTCACCTCACGCAATCTCCTTGAGGCAGCGAGGCTTTCCGCACACCCACACAAAAGACAGCCATCTACTGCACCTATAGTCCCTCCCACGGCTCTTCGACGCTGCGCCTGTGTATACAGTGATAGAAGCGAAAAATATAGATCGGCGACTCATCCATCAATCCTATCGCGGGAATCTCGGCTGATGCATCTCGAGGAAATGAACTTGAAAATTAACGCCGCGCGCGTATCACTTTGGATTTTTACGACGTCGCGTGACTTTGAAATTTCCCGCCGCTGCAATTATCCAACGGCTGAATCGAGGCTGGGCAGAGTATAGCGGTAGATGTCTATCGCTCAGACCGGCTTAGGTCAAGGTGCATTGAGCCGACGTACGTATATACATACACGTCTCTCTGCGTATACATCAGCGGCCGGAGAGAGACAGATATATAGCCCCAGCTCTATCTGCATGAAGCCCAGCTCTCCTAGGCGCGTATGGTTTCGTTATCAAGGTGACTTAATAGATCATTGCGCACGCTTAATCTGTTTCGACGCAAGCGAGCTCTGTGTGCTGCTCTTTCTCGCTTCGTTCTTTTTTTTCCTTCACAGTCAGCTATACTACGCGCCGTAATGGATTTATAACGGATATCTTTAATGCGTTTTGGATGGCTTTGTAGTGTATATAGGCGGCGACGATCCGAGAGAGAAAGCGTGATATCGCCGTCTATATATATATATAGATTATTGATAGTTGAGAGCGTTTTGCGGGTGAGTATAGATTCAGTCTTCGTTTTCTGCGGCCGTTAGGGCCGTGTATAGTAATTGCGCGATATTGTATAGAATGAACGATATTTTCTCTTATTGGAATTTTTCGAAAAGCTACTCTGTATATTCCCTTTCTGCGATTCGAAACTGGACGCGACCTATATTTTTCCGAGAAAAGAAGAGAGCGAAAAGTGTTACCGAAGCCGAACGATATCGTCATGTAACGCGCGTTCTCGAAAGAAATTGCATTTGTATATTCGAATTTACATGTCACGTAAAAAATGACGTAATGTAACGCGCGCGCGATAATAGAATTTTTAATACATAACGCGAGTGAGGAACACTTTATTCCCTAAGCTCGTATTCGCGCGTCGATCAAATTTTAATGCAAGCCGCGTTTCATCACTGTCAATCATATGCCCGACGGTTTTATTGAAAAATTGATTGCCAAAATCAAGAAGGAAATATTCCTCACACGTTATAATATCGCGAGCTACTTTTCAAAAGCTTTTCAACGTTTCCATGAGCAAGAGACTCGAGAGTCTTTTTTACGAACGTAGATTTCCTGTAGTATACATGGAGCATCTCGACAATCCACGATCGCGTTTCGAGTGCAATCTCGATGGCAAAAAAAAGTAGATGAGGACGAAAAGAAGAAAAAGGTAGAAGGCGGAAATGCATCGATCAAAGCGAATTCCTACGCGAGGATTATCAAATTCCCAAGCCGAATGCACGAAAGGCTGCTTCGTGAGCAACGATCAAAGGTGATATCCGCGCGTGTATCGTTTTTTTCTCTCCTTTTGCTGAACACGTCCCCTGTTTTATTGTCGAGAAAAATTATAACCGACGATTTCCGAGTATAATATGCACTCAAGTCGGCACACATTGGAGAAAGAATAATGCGAAAGGTCACTCTGTTTTGATCGCAATAACGCGCAACTGCGATGCTTTTATTGCGGTCGTCTTTCTGGCGTATAAAAAGAACGCCGGGAGCCAAGTGTCAGTGTGTATATTTTATACCGTCCGAGCATCGGCCTACAATTTTAATAACGGCGACGTTTTAACGCACTATAAACTCGTGCTTATTTCCATACACCGCACATACGCACGTCTGACTATACACCGTGTTGTACTACTGGGAACTATTATCCCCACCCGATAAGCTGTTCGAAAGAGTAAATTGTTAAGTTTGAGCAAAAGCTGTCGAAACTGGCAAAACTAACCGCGGTTGCCATTGTAATTTCATTGTATATCCTACCGCGAAATCTTTAAGGCCGAGCGGCATAAAAACTTTATGAATCGTTCCCGGCCAGCAGTATAACGACGGGCCGAATATCGGAAAATCCGCGACTGGAGCAGAAATCGCGTTATCAAAGGCCAGCGAGAGTTGACCCAGATTTGAACACCGACGCCGCATTGCTTTCTTGCTGTATTCGGTAATCGAGTTTTGATAACCTCGAGAGCTCATCATAGCGTTTACCCCCTTCCTCTTTTTAGCCGTAAACATGTTTGCCGCGAGAGAGCAAACAACGTGATGCAGGTAGCTTCATAGAAAAATTATGAGGTGTACGTTTCCGACACGAGCACAGCGACTCGTTAATTCGATATTTTTACCTGATTCACTGCAGCATCGATACGCCAGCTTGAATTTTGATATCGCGAACGAGGATTTGCATATACAGCTGCAGCTGTTAAGCTCTAGCCTCTATAAACGTCGAAACGAGGAGCGAACCTTATGCTTATGAATTAATAATGTCTGTATAGCTTTTTATTAGAACCGACACGATACTCCCTGTACTATGTATTCATTCTTTATCGGGACAAACGTGCACTCGCCGAAGTGTATATAAAGATAAATTGATCGGTTATATTTACGTGTGCACGATTGTGTGTGTGTGTATGTGATGTAACGAGAAGTCGACGGTGTAAGCGTTTTTAACTGCATCAGGGTTAAATTATTTATGCATTTATGTCAGAGCAATAAATATCAGAGAAGACCGTATATCGGTATTTGTTATTATTAGCGTGTCGTATTTACGGCTGTTAATGTTATCTGCATAGTATATCGTTAATAATGACAGTATATAATCTGGATATATACTTATGGAGATTATTCAGCATAATAAACTTCGTTTACGACATGATTTGCGAGATGATTATCCTCGGTTTATTACACGCCAGCTAATTGATTTGAAATGAAAATTGATTTTTATTTTCTACATCTAACAGGGTTTAATGCGAGCTTGCAGAGAGGGAAAAGGGTGTATTCAATATAGAAACGACAAACGATCGTTATTTATGATAGACACTGGGAGGAAGTTTCAGACGTCAGTCAGTTTGACAAGAACATGGCCATATATCAATAGTCCATCTGCAGTTAATAACCTTTTGATATATAAACTCTAATATTACCGACAGATCCTTACTACATCTCCAAACGCATCTGTCAGAATTATTAAAAGAATAATTATTCAAAGATAAAAACCAAAACTATTTACTCAAAGTACAATAATATATACACTGCACATTACTCTCATAAAATCCGCAACGATATCGACAACGAGATAGAAACTCAAAACAATAAGGCAAGGGTTAAATCCACTAGCCCGTATATACTCCGCCCATTGTCTCTCTAACTCAGTCCCAGGACAAAGCACACGAGGGGTAGGGAGAAAGGGGAAGCGCGAAAAGGAAAAAGACTCGTCTCGGCAAAGTCATTGTCGCCCTTGCTAAATATATCGGCTAATTCGGGAAACAGCTGTTTAACGAACCCCGTCGAATCGGGCTTTGTATAGCCGCGTAATTCAAAAGCATCGATCGAAGATTGCAGCGGCTGTGTATGAAAGGCGGCTGCTTTAGGAGTAGCTTTGTTTGCTGTTGGCTCGGGGAGAAAATATGAGCCGTCGTCGAGCTTTTGTTTATTCAAGCTCGATTATCCCCTGTAATTAATAAATATTCATTCGGAGAATTGCCGGTCGGCGCTGCTGTCTTGAGAATCCGATATGCCGTGACTGCAGTGTATACTCGTACGGCCGATCGATATTTCTCGAAATAAGTTTTTTTTTTAATGGTCATGCATGAGATCATCTTCCATATCGATTCGCTCTCTCTCTCGCTCGTGCAGTATGCTACTGTATAATTTGGGCTCGAGGTTGTAAATAGCATTCAGGTTACGCGGCGCACTTTTACGGCCGGAGAACGTTACCGTGAACTTGTGAATTATTTATGAATCCTCCCGAGTGTATTATTTATTTATCACTTTTAACAGAGTGTAAAACTGGGATGATTCATATATAAGAGGATATGAATATCGTTCTGAGATGTGGAAAATCTCGGAAGACATGGAACATCCCTACTTTTCCATTTATAACCTCAAATATTCATTGTAACTAATAGTTCGTCTGTACAAAGGATGAGACAGCGATTGATGTTGAGTCGAGCTTTAGAGGTGATTCAGAGCGTTGTTAAAAAATTTCGTATACATTCTGCGCTCAGATTGTGATAAGGGAAATGAAAAGGGCCTATTTGCCACCTATCGTCATTAACCAGAGACTACTCTCTAAAGTTGAAATAGTAAAATTTATTTTATTGATTCGCAAGAAAAATCAAATAAAAAAAGTATTCATTATAATATTATAGATAAAAATTTAACAAAAAATATTATGTGTTGCAGGATCGGCCATCGAGAAGCTATGCGAGCGCGCTATGGAGGAGAGCATGACCGACAGGGAAGCCGTCGTGCGGGCGGCCAAGTGCCTGTTGGGCTCGGTGACGCGAGTCCTGCTGCTGGCCGATATAACCGTTGTCAAACAGCTGCTCATGGCCAAGGACAAGGTGGCACGTAGTCTGGGACGACTCGAGAACGTCTCGAACTTTACCGAATTCGTCAAGGCCTTCAGCCAGTTCGGCGCCGAAATGGTCGAACTGGCTCACATGACGGGCGACCGACAGGTACTTTCATTTTAATTATGACTTTAATTTTCAAGTATACTGTCGCATCGATTTAAAAAAACGCGCCCTTTGTGGTGAACGAACATAGCTGCAAATCGAAAAAAATGTAACAGCAATAAAACGAGAAGAAAATTCTAATTTTGAGATACCGAAGGTCGTAAACTAATGTATAATAACAGAATTCACATTGCCCTTTCGTAATAACCGATGCAAATCGAAGATCTCGATTTGCATAACTATAAGTGCGATTCGCGCGAAAAGGCTTCCTCGTAGAGATGCGATCGACCATTGCGTCATACCGTAATATACCGGGAATCGTCGTCGTCGTAATGACTTTCGAGAGGACATTATACCACTGCACAGAATTTTTAATTACGCGGCTGCAAACTCTATCGGAAATGCCATGGCGTAACTTTTGCGAAACTATATATACCATTAAGAGCGACCCGGATGAAATTCTTCCGCGTAATCTCGCTTCGACTGTCGTTAAGGTTTATTAAAAGAGAGGAAGAAAAATGTTCCAACCCGTATTTTTTCATGAGTAAACATCTCGAGATAATTAATTTGCTTTTCCGAAAGGAAAATAACCATCGCTCGGTAACCTTTCGGCTGTGAGCAGCATATATATATAGTAATATACGTAACCGAGAAACGAAATTGACCTCTGCTTGACAGAACGATCTGAAAGACGAGAGGCGGCGAGCTCAAATGGCGGCGGCGCGACAGGTCCTGGAACGAAGTACGATGATGCTGTTGACGTCGAGCAAAGCCTGCCTTAGGCATCCCGAGTGCCCCTCGGCCAAGGAAAACAGGGACACGGTTTTCTGCCAGATGAGGCGAGCGATGGATCTCATTCATTACGTCGTCAAGGACGGCGTCCTCGACTGCAGCGAGTCCACCTACTCCAATTCACAAGTAAGGATTCGTCCCACCCCCTTCGTTAATTGCTTCCTTCCTCCTTTTCTCTCTCTCTCTCCTATATAGAAACTTCCGCAGGCTCGAGTGGCTGCTCGATATTGATACGGTTTGTTTTACGATGATCGAGCGCAATTTCCGGTACAAATCGATTCAGCCACTATTATGATAAACGGCGCGGGCTGGTGAGATTCGAAGCAAAACATTCTCGCGCAAACAGTGCGGCGACTGCGGGTAAACAATGAGACGAGCTGCGTATGTCCGCAGAGTCCACAGCAGGAAGACTGGGACAGCAGTACCGTGTTCTCGGCTCTGAAGCAATTCGAGAGGCTGGTCGAGTCGACGCGGATGACGCTATTGTCAGCGGGTTGTCGGGAAACCCTCACCGCGGCGCTGGACGTCGTGGTCGAACGTACCCAGGACTTTACCGACAGCGCCTACACCAGCCACGAACATAGAGAAAACATCTTACTTCTCTGCGACAGGGCTAAACTCGAGCTTAACACACTCCTCAGAGTCGGCAACAGTATGGTATGTATATAATTTGATGCGATTACTATGCGAATCCGCGGATACTTTGGTTGAGATCGAAATTTCACTTTCTATGTGTGCTTAACAATGAGAATCTGGTAAAAGGAACCGCTTTATCATTTATCGGTTGGTTTTGCAAATTTCGATACGGTCATGGAGATTAGATATAGTCTACGCAATATAACAGAGACGGAGAATTTCTGAATGAGATAGTAACGCACAGTCGATTCCTCAGAATTTCGAAACGAACAGCACGAGCTCGCCGAACTCGGAATTGGACCAGGCAATACTGGGAGTATTGCGGGCGACGCGCGACCTTCGCCAGCAACTGTGTCAGACGACGATGGAACAGGCCGGCGATCTCGGGCAGGTCACAAAGGCCGGGCAGGAGCTCGTGTCGACCATCCGGAATCTCGCGCTCGCCAACGATATCGACAGATTGCAGGAAAGCAGCGATCGATTCCACGAGTACATTGAGCACATACTCGAGGTACATGAGATTATCATCGGCACATTTATTATTAGCCCATCCGTACGGCGGGATGATTGTCTCGCTCTGATGGAAATTTCAACGCTCTATAATCTTTTGACTCTGGAATTCCAGGTCTGCAAGCTTCTGAGACACATCGCGCTCTCGGAATCCCTTCAGGTTTCGGCGAAATTCACGGAAATCAATCTGCGGATATACGGACCTCAAGTGGTGACGGCCGCGCACACGTTGGCGAGGCATCCCACCAGCAAAATCGCCAAAGAGAACCTGGAAGGTTGGTTCATAAAGATCTCTCTATGCATAGCATAGGGAAGAAAAAATTCTATCGCATCGCTTTCGCTTTTCGCAGTATTCGCAGACATGTGGCAGTGGTTGATGTCCGACGTGACGACCGTAGCGAAAGACGTTCTCGAACTGACGCAGAGTCGACCCGAGAAGCAGGTCTACATGTCCCTTCCTCGACCAGGAGTGAGTTAAGGATGATGATTATGATCGTCGAGTGATAGATCCGATGCGTGAGTGTATTCAGCGAACCGTTGACGTGTCCACAGAAACACGGGACGACCAGCAAACCCCTGAAACCGGTGAGGCTGGACAGCGAGGAACAGGCGAAAATAGCGAAAGCCGGCCTCGAGATGAAGCGCATAACCTCGGAGATGGACGCCGAGACGGAAAAGTGGCAGGAGAACGGCAGCGCCCTGGAGGAGAACAACGACATCGTGAAGCGCGCGAAGAACATGTCGTCGATGGCCTTCTCCATGTACCAGTTCACGAGGGGCGAAGGCGCTTTGAAAACCACCCAAGATCTTTTCACCCAAGCTGAGTATTTCGCCGAGGAGGCCAACAGATTGTACAAAGTTGTGAGACAATTCAGCTACCAGGTACGTTCGCCCGATTCCCAATTTGCTCGTCTTTAACTGGAATTGTTCTGAATCATCTTAAAATTGTTTCTATATATCTATATACCATTGTTTACGAATTCTATATTGGACTTGAATCCAAATATTCGTGCTATTAAATACCTTCTCCTCTGTCTCTCTTACGTTCTCTATTATTACTGTTGAACTATACTTTCTTTATTTTTCATTTTTTTATCTATTATTTCGTAATTTCTTGCGCACAAGCTACATCCAACCTACTCTGCCTCTCTCTCTCTCTCTCTGCCTCTATCTCACTATTTCTTTCTTCACTGCAATCACACTCACTCCTGTTATATATACTGCGTGTAAATACAATCACATCCTTTTTATATTTATATATATATATATATATATATATAATATTACGTACAAGAGCACCTATGTACTACTTTTTTTTGTACAAAAAAGCTGCAGCAAGCAATTGGATGAAGCTCATGCGCAATTATCTCTTAGCATTAGACACGTTGAAATTAACACGTTTGCTGCCCTTACGACCATCCTAGCTAGGCAAAATTCTACATATAGCTATCCAAAAACTATTACAACCACTTCGATCTCTCACTTGAAGCAAAACTCTGTTTCACTTTGAGAGATGAGTGCTAATAAAACCTGTAAATTCTGTATTATAACGCCCTTTCGATTGACCCTCGCTCTTGAATGCCTCCATCCAGGTAACTTTTTCTATCTTTACTTTAGACCCGTTGGTTGTGTTGACTATTTGTACTATTCTATCACACATTTTTCGCCTGTAAAGTTATATACTCTCATGATACATCTCTCTATTATACTTTCTTCTCTCTCTCTCTCTTTCTCTCTCTTTTTTTTTACTTTTTATATCTCTATCTCTCTTTCTCTCTGTTATTCATCGCATCATTGTGTATCACCTTTAGCCCATACTAAACGTTAGTTGTGCATTCGTTCATGTTTTAACACTTGTAAGATACTTTCAAGTCATTCGATTCTATATACACACACAACCAAGTAGGATCACGCTCGAACTTTGGAAAAAAAATATCGTGCGCTGAATGAGAGCACCGCGAGTGTATATTGCATATACAAAGCTATAACAAACGAGAGCGTGATCCTCGATATATATATATGTATATAACGCGATTATTAATCTCTCATTGAATTCAAGTACATATGTGTGTGCATTTTCTGAGTATTTAACGTACATAACTCTCATAACTATAAGATTTTTCTGTGTACGATAGTAAGGTGTGTTTTAGATGCTACGGGAATGCTTCCGTCTGTGGACGACGTCTATGTGCATTGTGGTCCCCCTCCTTCCACTATCTGGGGCATGACTATAATGTGTCCCAAAGTTTTTGCTGGCTTCTGACGAAACGAAAAGATATGACACGAGAAAGCAATCTATATTTAGCTTCACGCGATTCTCGCTTTATACTATGCATATATATACGTACATTATATGTATGTCACTCGCGTTTGTTTCTCTCTCCTCGCTAGCATATCTTAATGAAAGTATAAAGCACTGTACGTCAAGATATGGAAATATCGAACACGGTTTCTCGCGCGCGCGCGCGCGCGTATATATGACAAAACATCGTGCACGTTTCTAATACGTATATGATATAGAGTTCGATTTTTCGCGAAGCTGGCAAAAGCAACAAGGTCTGTACTGTATCACTGTCACTCACATTTGATCACTCTTAACTACTTCTATCTATCTTAATTACATTTCTTCTATATTTATTTTAACTTTTACTATATTGCATTGTGTTAACTATTAGGATTTATATATACCTAGATGAGATATACATTTATATTTATATATATTATACGAACATTGCGAAGACGCGACGTGTATGCGCAGACATCCTTTGAATACGCGTCCAACGACGACGACTACAACAGTCACGTGACACGAAATACGTCTACTGCTATGTATGACTATATAGTCAAGATTAATTATCGCTTGTGCATTAGCGATGCGAAATTGTAAAGGCGTATATACTTCAAAGGTGTGTGTGTGTGCGCATACACGCGTGCATATACTTAGAATATTACACAGTATATATATATATATCGTTTTATATATATCTATATGCGATCGCAGAGCTTAGATAACCGCGTAGCATATATACATACGTATATATACTATATATAGAGAGTTTTCCAAGCAACTGCAGTCGCGCGATCCAATTGATCAACATCGCGAAACAAACGTATTTTTCGAGCTTTATTTTTTCAACCACGTATAAGAGATCGAAAGCTCGGATCCAATGCGTTCGTTTGGCTTGCGATGGGCCAGTCCCGTGTCAGTCTGTATCACCAGTTTTGTAATGGGCGCAGGTACCGGGTGGGCCACACAAAAAGGAACTCCTGGAGAACCTCGACCGCGTGCCCACGTACGTCCAGCAGTTACAGTTCACCGTGAAGAATCCCACCGTGGGAAAAGCCGCGACTTTCATAAAGGTCGACAATGTCATTCAGGAGACAAAAAATCTCATGAACGTCATATCGAAGGTTGTCACTACGTGCTTCGTCTGCGCCACAAAGGTGAGTCCGAGCAAGATCCTTCATGCACCGTATTATCACTATTACTGCACAGATACGCTAATATCGATGGTAGAATTGGTAGTTTATAAAGTGAACGTTATCGATGTAGTGCTGTTTATATCGGCGCGCGACGCGAAAGACGACGGACGAAAGTTGTCCTTCGCACTAATGTGGATCTCGATCGTCTTTCGCGAGGACGCGCCGGTTCATATAATATTTACATATACTGCTAATGTTCGTGTGTATACCGTTTCTCTCTCTATATATACATACATATATTGAGATACCGCAAAAGAGTTGTTTTTTTTACGTATTAGACCTAGCCGATATTGAAATTGTCAGTTGTCTTTTATGGTTTCATTGTTATTCTTATATTATTACATATATTTACGCACTAGCACAATGTCAGCATGCCGCAGTACGTGGAGGCCAGTCCGACATCGGCGCCGGGCCAGAGCGAAGAGGACTGCCTATACCCGATCAGTCCCACCATGTTGCCCAGCGCGAGACCGTACGTGCAACCCACACCTCTGACTCGCGAGCAATTGTACACGATTGTCAAGCCACCACCACCAAGTCCTGCACCATTGTCACATCCCCTAATCGCCGAACTCATGAATCAGCTCAGCCTCGTGCAAACCAATAAATCCCCGTCGGGCGTTATCCAACAATTGTACTACAATACCCTGCCATTCGTTCGTCATACCTCCCCGCGACTGTTTCTAGCAGCGAGAGACTATGCCATGAATGATGAGAGATACCTGCAAACGCAGCAGTACCATCAGGCCTCTCAGGAGGAGCAGCAGCAGCAGCAGCAGCAGCAACAACAGTTCCATCATCAGTTGAGGCACTCGAGTCTACCGAGATGACACTTGGCCCCGAGCTGCGTCACCACAACCATCACCACTACTACATCGCACCAGTATCACAAGCGCCGCACACACTTCTTCTATCTCTTCTTCTGTTACTCCTACTTCTTCTTCTTCTTCTTGTTCTTCTTCTTCTGTTCATTACTTTTCACAGGTTCGACTGCTCACTTGTCTCTTTCCAGCTTGGCCCATCAGTTGTTTTTTTTTCTTTTTTTGTTTATGAGCTGCACTACACCTCCTTTTTGGCTTCTCGAACCCCCACTAATCATCCACTTTTTTTATTGCTGTCGGATCGCATTTTCGGTTGTACCCATACTCCCACACAGGAACAAGAACTTTTTGATGTTCCCATTATATATAGATACCGGCTGCTTCTTTTGGGATAGAGATGACCACTAGGTAACCATACTTAGCAGTTTCAGCTCGATTTTTTCGCACAGTTTTTGGGTGCACTTATTGCGGTGCGTGTCTGATGCTAATGCAAAGATTTTTTGCTTCGACTTTATGGACTGTGTGTGTATTTTGTCTGTAAATAGTGCTAATTACTTTTTTTTTGTATAACACAAGTATTGATTAACATTTCAGCGACTGCATTCTCAGCGTTATCTGTTTGTAAAAGGTTTGTTCTCGATAATATCAAAATGAAAAATTTCGTTTACTATTCTGCGCAAGCAATTGATATTCTCGAGAAATATGCGTGGATTAAAGTTCTGGGTAAGGATTAAGAAACAATTGACTGAAGTTTACTTTTGATTTGAAGTTTTGTTTTCATGACTTGGATTTATATACTCATTTATTTTTCAATGTCTCTGTTCTCTCTCTTACTTTTTTCAACCACTCAAAAATACAGGTATTAAAAAAACAATCGGTGGGCAACCTGGTGAACACCATCCTGCCAACCGATATACCAACAATCCGATCACACGTATTATACAAAACTTGATGCAGTATAACAAACCAGCTTACTAAGTAGCGCCTGTATCACTCGTTTTGCCCACCCAGACAATAAACGAATAAACCCTCTCGCTTATATCGATCCTTAGATATCGCAAATAAAAAATTCATCTAAAGATCGAAGAAGCACAACAACAAGAACAACGCACCATCAGTGTGGACAAGCACCAACGAGCCACTATGAGCAGCTCGCTATCCATGCTAGACTTGAAAAACAACCCACACACCAAAACACGAACACAAAGAGATGCCCCCTATACGAAACTATTCTTAGATCGAGTCAACTAATGTAAACCTGTGTCTTATTTTTCCAGTACAACCTGGATTTCCGAGGTCTGTCGGCGCGCGGGGCCGGCGGCTCGCCGTACCGGGGCGGAGACGGCGTGGGTGCCGATGGCGACGGCAGCGGCGCAGGTGGCGACGGCAGCAAGGTGGGCTCCGCCCCTGGCAGCGACCCGTCCGTCTGACAGTTCGGGATGGCCCGACGGGCCAAGGGGGACGCTCGCCGCACACGGGTTTCCTTTTTGCTTTTCTAAGGCTCCGCGCGATTTCCTGCTCCATCAGGCAGACCGTCATCCTTTGCTCCAGTCTTCTGCGTCATTGTTTTTGCAACGACAATTGGCTGGTTTTCTTTGCCGATCTTCCTTCTGGAAGACTGTCCAAATTTACCGATCATCCGCGTGCGTATGTGATTCTGCCGATGACGTGGAGCGTGAAACGAGCCTGAGAAGGAAACCTGAGGGCGGCAGCAGGGCGGTCAGGGACGTACTTTGTGGCAAAGACGAAGCCGAGATGTTGCGTGACGACGCGTTTTTTTATAACACACTTGTCATCGCGACATCTATCAACTGCACCTGCGATATATATATATGTGTGAATACAGCGTCGTCGTGAGCTGTGCGTCGAGGCTCGAGCCTTACATGTACGCAGGAAATGAAAGAAGTCGTATCTACGTATATAGGCTCGAGGCTCGACCGGGGACTCGACGGCGCTGTATAATACGATATACGAATGTAATACACACAACGCGAGGACAGCCGTCTTTAAGAACTGGGCTTCCCTTTGCAATTATAACAGTGCCACGACGTTCTTTCCAAAAGTGTACAGTCGCGAAAATTGCGAACAAACTGCGAAAAAAAAACACACACACAAAGGTCGAGCTTCTACCGCACGATAAAGTCTGTAGTTTGTACAGCGGAACGATTTTTCTACACACACACACACACACTCGGCGGTTAATATGGTATAATTATATAATATATTATGTGTATGTGTGTGTGCATGCGCGGCCGCAGCGCCTTAAATAAGCTCTATGATATAAATTGTAATTTTAACGATAATAAGATTGAAACACGAGATATATATACAAAACACGGAGACACACAGTGAACTGATTAATCTCTAACGAATTATACAGAGAGCAGATGATGAAGGGGGACAAGAGAAAAGGACCCAAAGTTCGAAATCGTAACATTTAGGTGCATTTATGGATGACGATACCCTCTAGCATGTTGTATACATACATTTTTCCGATTATCATTGTTATCGTGTAATAAATATATTATATGTAAAATCGCGTGCTCGCGCGCGAGGAGCGACGAAATCACACTGTAAATACGTATGAACACACTTTTGCGTTGACATATTTCCTCTTCTTTCAAACAATCTGTACACGCGTATCGTACAGAGTTGGCACAAAGAAAAAAACATTTCTTCTTCGTCTTCACTTTTCAACGGCACACTTTTGTACTGCATCGAGCCGACGAAAATAGGATGTATACTCGGGGGACATTTTGTCCATGTACATCGCGGTCTCGAAGTGGTTCGAGTGAGCTAATTGCGTTCTCTTCCTTTAAGGATAAATCTTTTTTTGTAAAAGTACGTCCACAGACTCTTCTTAAATTTATATTGGTATGTATTCCGAGAGAAACCGGTTGGATCGTGAATCGTTTAACGAATGATAACACCAAAAGTTGACGATCTGTCTGTGGAGCTACTTAGCGATATATAAATATATATATGTCTGCACTAGCGATGCACTAAATATACAGGAACTTCGCAAAGATCGGCTGCGTTATCGTAACTAAGGCGGCCGATCTTTCGAATTATCCTTTAAAGTTCCTAGGTACATGTTTGATAATATGAAGGTGTGACCGGCTGCTTCGGTTCTCACTATTCGGTTTTCTTAAGAAATGATTAGTTGCGTCTGAAAAAGATAAAAATGAAAATAAAATACTTATAAATGTCGATATTGTGTATATTGTTATTATACTAAACGATGATTGTACAAACTCTGTATTATACCTTTTTCTCTCGTTGCTTTTTTTTAGTTGTATTGTATAGTTGCGACTATGATTTCGAGAATCATCTCTGTTATCAGTTTTGTAAAGCGAATTTAACATTTACAAAAATGCATATACTCGAGTGGGTTATTATAAAACAAGCGATGTCGATGACGGCACAAATATTAAAAACGAAAAACTTATATAATGTCGTATAAAAGAGATCATTTTTAGATAGTCCTTGAGTCATTTTCTTGGTCACATTTCGGTGCTTATGTGTTATCTGGACTTGAAATGAATATATATATATATATATATATATATATATATATATATATATATATATATATATATATATATATATATATATATATATATCGATGCCGCGCCTTATTACAATCGCATTCGTTGAACTTGTATCATAAATGATTATCGCAAATTCGTTCGTCTTTTTTCTATATAATGTACTAGTCTCTCAACACGAGAATAAAAATGTAATAGTACTAAAGATGAAACAAGGTTATTTAGTACCTTATAGAAAAAAAGAGACAAAGAGATACCTCGTGTTATATTATATGCTGTAAACGACATAGCGTTAATGGCTTTTGTTATTCGAGAGAGAGAGAGAGAGAGAAAGAGAAGCGCGACACAGACGCGCGTCGCGTTTTCTATAATTTATGGAGAAAAAGATTTATTATGTAACATAACGATGAATGTTGTTGATCATTAAATAAACAGAAAATACTTAATAACATAATACATTTAACGTATAAGCGTCATCGGCATTTTATAAATGTTATCATTGTGAAACGTGTGCAAAATATGTCACTGACAAAAAAAAACAAGTCTTTCTTCGTGTACATCAATTATACTTCGATAAAATGACAAACAAACCAAAAAAATAAACAACCATTCCATTTTTGACATACAATTGCTTGCTCAATCGATGACGCTCTCTATTTTCTCGTATAAAAAGTTTTTTAATATTGTTATTAGAAACTATTCTTGATATGATCCTGTATCGTGATAAAAATTAATACATTTTCTCGGGCATATTCGACGTATATGTATAGTATATACCTCATATATATGTTCGTTCGACTATGTCGTGATTAGATGAAAAGAAAAACGAGGACTGCGTTTGTCAAGGTACATAATTTTTTCTGAAAAACAAGAAGAAAATTCCTTAATAAATGGAAAAAAATTTAGACAACCATAGACGTCGGTAAACAATCTCTTAGTTTCGAGTAGAGTAACGCACACATTGTTACAATTGCAATGAAGGAATCGTTCGTTGATAATGATATCGGTGAAGAAAAAAAGTATAAACGAGAGTGTTTGTGGATTTGGATTATGAGCGAACAACTTATGAATCGTAATTTTATCTGTATAATACGCAAATGTCGACTGTAAATTAGTTTAAAGATTTTGTGCCTGCCGTTGTTAGATTCAAAGAATTTTAACGTCATTGACTATTGATTTAAATATATTTAGTTCGGGTGAACATGAATTAATTCTGTAGATGATAAATATCTTATAAATTAAATAAAATTAACGTTACGGTGTAACGGAGTCGCGAAGGCAGAGCAACAAAAAAAATAAATAAACAAACCGAACGGAGCTTAAAAACGGTTGAAAGTATTACAGTTTTGTTTGGTGGGAAAAGAGTGACATTTAGGAATACAGTCGATCGCGAATACTTTATAACAATTTCAAATTTTTCAAATATAAAACGAAAAAAAAGTTGCTGAATTTGGCGAGTCGATGACAATCCTGTGTGTTTGATTAGTGTTTAAAAAAGAATAAAAAACTGCATGCGAAATATGACGGTATGCGACATTGTATTAAAAGTATATGTTGCATTTAGAACGACGCTACTTTCACTTAAAGTCCAAGCATACGTTCGACGACTACAGAAAAACTGATCCCAATCCTCGTCACGATGCAAACAATTATAATTTCGAAAACTCTCAATTTATGGTAAAAAAAACTGGAATATATACGCAAGACATTAGTTTCGCTGTTGTTATGAAAAATCTTAAAATATGCACGTCATCCGCGACATCAAATTCTATTCTACGCAACTCTCTCTAACCGATAATTTATCGCTACTTAATAACTGTCTACACACGTGTACACTTTATAAAAAAGTATGGCCCTTTTCTCTCTAAGTGTGAAGAATAGTCTATTTGTAAAAATGCCTTTTGCCTATACGAATTTCTCGTAATAAATATGAAGAACATTCAATAATATATAACGGACAAAAAAGTAATCACGTTGATAAAACTCTCGCTTGAGGACTGATCGTTCGCATCAGTGCTTTGATTAAACGTTTTTTAACAAAAAAAAATTTAACGCGAAGCACGCTGGATTACGAAGTATATATTTCTTCGCCTACTTATTATACACTTACGAAGTTCCGTGTCAAGTAAAAACAGCAGCTTACAAGCCTTTTCGATCTTTGTATAAGTCCTATATCTCTGCACCTATATGGTTATACAATTGTCGCTATATTATGATTTCTTATCGAACCGTTATTAATGAACGCAAGAGTGTAGTAAGAAAAAAGCTCGTTATATGAATTTTTACGTATGCATATGAACAGACAAAGCGGTATGTCGAACAAAAATAAAAGGAACAATGCCACCGTGCAGACTTGCGAGATTTGGAGAGTGCATGTACATACACAAAAAATGGGATTAATGATTAAACGTTATTAAACTATAAGATAATGTAAGGATAAAAAAAACTTAACGGATATAAGATCACTCGACTGATGTAAACCAATAAATAAATATACTGAAGATACGATAAGAATGGAAATAATATACGTACTACTGTATAACTTTTCTTCGTGGGTCGAACCGGCACCCTATTGTAGGCCGAATAAAAGGAAAACACATTATTAAGAAATCTTTCGGTATAGGATTAAAAGTAATGAATGAAAAAAAAACACAAGCATAGGCATAACTAGATTAAACAAACGATGGTGTCATATATTTTGTGAGTATAATAGCGAGTTTATCGTGGAAACCCATTGGAGGTCTTGCCTCGTCGCCAACTCGAATCACGCCCGAAGGGTCAAGACTTTTCATACGTGTGGAGACGCGGATAAAAAAAATAAATGTAATCTCGAGTTTGTATAAAAACAAATAACAATAATAATAAAGAGAAACTTTACATTCTTTGCATTGTGTGTGTGTCTGTGTGCGGCGTCTTAAAACTGGCATCGATCGACGCGAGCGATTCTCCCGAAAACGATGAATTTTCAGAGCAGCCAATCGCGCGCATTGTCCGATTCCACATTGTCTACTCACTGTTTATGACTATAACGAACAAAAAAGAATCACGTAAAATTAAAGTAACACAAGTAAAGAAAAAAAAGTATATATTGATTTCATTCGCGTAAATGTCTTTGTCATATGTCGTAAAAAAGTATAAAGCGTATAAGAGAATTGAAGCGAGAAAGAGAGAGTAACAATCGCATATGAAACCATAGTCTTCCTGCGTCGATGCTTGCGGTGTGTGGCGTTTAAAAAGCGCGAAATTTTTTCCATTATAATGAAGCAATTTTGAGTCATGCGAAAATTCCACTAGCGTGCGATGTTCAAAGCGAATCTGTGTGCGATGTTCAAGGAGATTTTGCTGGCAAAAAAGTACCAAAGATGAAAATTAAAAAAAATATATGTACCTATATCTGCGGTGTAGTGTGTATAACAACAGCCGACCGTTTGATATGTGTGTCTGGCGCGATGTGAAAAAAAGGTATAGCGAATATCTAGCATAGATTTCGTACTTCGTATTTCAATGACATTATTACTTCATTATGTAACGGAATATCGTACTCATGAAGAGAGAAAAGAGCTGACGATAATAACAAAATAAATTATTGTATCTGAAATCGCAAAAAGAAAGAAAAGAAAAACAAGTAATAAACGGGCTTTGTTATTTATACCGACACTGCACGTGTGCACGTATCTCTTGTACAGCTGTTATTCTCCTATATTATGCATATTATATACGTTGCGCTCAAATTCCTTCTTTTATCATTTGAATTCATCTTTGAACATTTCTACACAAAAATATTTATATACCGAGTGTGGACAAACTTTCAATCGGACTACTTTATTAAATACTGCTTTATTAAAGAAATATATAAATACACTATAAAGTGACTTTTTCTTTACTTCTAATAACTTATTCTTTGACGTCTACTAACAAGCTTCAGTCACCCCGCAACTACGTATTCCTTTGTTTTCCAATGATCGCACTGCAGCATACGGACAACTATTTTTCTCCAATCGTCAATAAGAGAGGGTAAGTGAGCTTTTGTCAGATAAGTCCCTTAGCGGTAGTATCGCCCGACGGTACGAGACCGACGGAGGGTAAAGTCGTCGCGTACAGCTGACGTCATGCGCCGAGGGGGTCGAAATGACGGGGTACCTTTGCGTGTCAGCGCGCATCGAGAATAGCTGCCGCAGCGACGTCTTCAGTGGGCGTACGACACGCTTCGTCTGGCTTTTCGACGCTGCTATCGTTTTTCCTTCTGCTTCAGTCTTCTTCAGCCTTCGCTGGACATGTTTCTTTGAGTTTTTGCGGCTGATCGAGCTGTATTTTTGAGTAAGTATGTTTGGATTTGTCGAGCTGGTGTATATAACTAAATGGGCACGTACTATTTTTGTGGGTAATAATAGAAGCTGCGAGAATAGTTTCTGACGTTCGCGTATTGGCGTATACGGCGGGTCTGTAGGATATATTTTCTGGAATTCCATATTTTTATAGAACTGAATTATAGGTCGATTGATTGGGTATTCACCGCTGAGATGAAAAATTGTTGATAAGTTTTTTAAATCATTTTTGTTTTCTTTGATCAATCGCTGTAGATTAGAGGCTAAACAAGAATAGTATTGAGTGGGCTTCCCGAAATAAGTTTATAAACAATCAACTATAATAGACTGTCATAATGTGAATCGTGTTTTTTCTAAAAGTTTATATATAATTCTAATTTTCATTGTTTTTAACTGTGTATTACTAGATCCGTAAGTGAAAGAACATCGAATTTCCATAACCATGGCAATCGTGGAGGAATCCCTCACTCTTGAAAGAGGTAATCTATAATTAGACCTACTCGATATATATCAGTTGGAAGTTTTTTTTCTTTAAAATAACCCATCCTATTTTAACAAAGCAAAAACGCGTATTTAACGTCGCCAAAGGTCGCCAGAAACTTGACATTTCGATCTGTGATATATTTTCGACTTTGTTTACAGATGTCAAGCGATCCATCGAACTGTTGGACAAGTTGCAGAAAAGTATGTACTCTTGTGATCGTTTTAATCAACCTGTCAGTCAGGAAAATCACTCAATAATTACAGTCGTTTTTTCAGGTGGAGAGATCCCAGCCACGAAATTGGCTGCGCTACAGAAAGTTTTACAGAGTGATTTTTTAAATGCCATTCGCGAAGTTTACGAACACATTTACGATACAGTAGATGTTCAGGTATTGCACACTTTTATCCACTAATCCTTACAATATTCAACAACGTAAACAACGTAACCCACTAACCACAAATCGAAGCTATTTTCAACTAATTCTCGAACAAAATCCAATGAAAACTAGTCAACCCCTATACAGCCTCGTGCACAACAAGGCTGCAACACTAGTCCAAGCAGCCTCCAACTAACGCAATAAAACGCTAGACTGCACCCTATAATCAGGCCGCATTCATCTCCCAAGCGCAGGAGAAATCGATTTTCAAACTTGCTTTCATCTGCACGTTCACAGGGATCTCAGGACGTGAGGGCGTCGGCAACGGCCAAGGCGACGGTGGCCGCGTTTGCCGCAAGCGAGGGTCATGCACACCCTCGAGTCGTCGAGCTGCCCAAGACCGAGGAAGGCCTCGGCTTTAACGTCATGGGTGGCAGAGAGCAGAACTCGCCAATTTACATATCGAGGATCATACCAGGTGGTGTGGCCGACAGACACGGTGGCCTCAAACGCGGTGATCAGCTGTTGTCGGTCAACGGAGTGGTGAGTTTCTTTTGCGGTCATGGACAATTCGATCGATGAAGCTTGTACAATTTCTTTTTTTTTCAAATTGTTTGCAGTGTGTCGAAGGGGAGAATCACGAGAAAGCTGTGGAATTGTTGAAGCAAGCTCAGAGTTCGGTCAAACTGGTCGTGCGCTATACCCCGAGGGTTCTAGAAGAGATGGAGATGCGCTTCGACAAGCAACGATCTGCCCGCAGACGTTCGCACGTACCTTAAAGTTGAGAAAAGCCAAAACACAGAATCAATAGTAATGTTTCCTATAAGAGTGATTCAAAATTACTTGCACCAACGACATTCGTCACACCTCATGTGGTAGAACTTGTACACCTTCGTATAGAACTGATCCCGATGATTGTCCGGAAGATTGTTGATGTATTATATATAATAGGGTCTTCGAAAGATTTGGATTATGAGCTGGACCAAATTTTCATTGTGTTTGGTATACTTATATTGTGAAATTTCAGGCACTTTCAATATATATCGCGCATTATTTATAGCACCTGAATATTCATATACATACATTGAATATTTGTTTTTCTCTGTGTAATCTCAGCTACTAGGCGATAAAATATGTTTTTATCAATATGTATAAGGAATTAATCGATGTGTTGATCAGTATATATTGTTAATATTATTGTTAT
The DNA here is from genome assembly GCA_020010945.3 of Muscidifurax raptorellus. Lineage (NCBI taxonomy): Eukaryota > Metazoa > Arthropoda > Insecta > Hymenoptera > Pteromalidae > Muscidifurax > Muscidifurax raptorellus. The sequence continues at coordinate 27,244,073 of CM052081.1, read as the reverse complement.
ACATTATTGTAAGGCTGAAATTCCCTAAGCTTTTCTTATTTTATGAAGAGAAGGATTTGAGAATTGCTTAAGATATACCGAATACTAATAAACTTTTATGAATTGCATAGGATGTCTTTTATTCTTTGTTAATATAACACCTTGCCTCAATCACTGAATTATACTTTTCATAATTCTTACATTTTTATAGAAATGCAGTAGTGCAATTATTTAAAAATAAATTTCAATGTTATATCTTTAATATTTTACAATCCGGATTATAGTAAAATAATGAAAGAATCAACTTTCTTAACAATTGCTTTAGTTTTATTTGCTACACTAATCGATCTAACAAACTCACATAAAACTGTATTCAAAGCCTTATAAAGATGCAGTTATAAAATCCATGACAGTATCATCGAAAGACTGTAAGAAACTTCCACTTTTCATACTCGTTGGCAGCACACTTTTGCGTCAAGGGATCCCACGAAGTTTAAAAACCACCAGCGCGTACGACCCCCTGAATTATAAAGACTAGAAAGGAGCTTTGCGAGCGTAGCTTCGACACCGCAGGAACAGTAAAACAGTTATAAAAACAGCGGTAACCACGTTAAGATCAATTATTCAATCGAGGCGTAAAAAAACATTGCCCAGGAAAAGGCTCAAGACCTCGTAAAAGCTGGTCCAGAGAAAGTCGTGTCTCCGTGGATGTTTCATTTTAGGTATGGTAATCCGAGAGGAACATTTGTTCAGTAAAAATATCTACAAAAAAGCAAACAAGAAAATCTAAATAATCGTATCGATAAAGGCCGTATTAAAAATAATTTTAAATTAAATTAAATTAAATTTTGTCTCTCTGTTCTTTGCAGTAAGAAAAACGTTTTACCCAAACTGTAATAACAAGGAAGGGCTTCAGGCGGTTGCCTTGAGCCACTGTAGCCCAGTAGATATACTGCTGTGCCGGACCGTAAAGTCAAGCAGTTAAAACTTGCGGAGTTATCAAAGAGATGCTTGAGAGCCTGCAAGACGATGTAGCAGAGACCTCCAGGCATTAGTAAAAAAAACATTGGATCAATTGCGTGAGCGCGTTATTTAATTCATCATCGGCCTTGAGGAAACGTTGTTTCCTTACACTGAAATACTAATTTACTGAATTAAACTTTTGTTATACTTTTAGTCTCTAACATATACCCTTGCAAGAGATATTCCGTATAAATCGAAGTTTATTTACTGAAAATATAATTCGCTAGAACATACATTGTTTCTGTCAAGAAGCTTTTCGTTATAAATAAAGCTCTTAAATCTTACTACTCGAAAATAGAACGAATTAAAATTAATAAAGTTACACTGTTTCCCCAAACAAAACTGTGTTTGTAAATTCTGTGATAAGTTTAGCCATATCTAAAAAATCATTCGGACAACAAAAACAAGTTAAGTAAAGCAGAAAAATAATTATAAAGTTTGAAAATACAGGCGCATGACCGGGTGAGTAGCGTCGGTAAGTCAGTCAGTTTAACTTCCCTTTGTAAGATGGCGCTGCTAATACTGTACGCGAGATCAAGTTCTAAGCACTGCATAATTTTATGTATACAAGTTACCTCCTCGCTCTTTTCATACCTCTTATGTATACGAAGTAATCATTTAATTAAATGATTTTTTTTTATTATCATACGAAATTAATTTACTTCTGAAAAAAGATTTTGAATTCTTCGAAATAATTTTGTACAATTGTAATTTTGTAACAATAAATACAATAGTTCTTATAAAATAATGTTTTCAACACTGCTGAGAAAGCAAAAGCAACAACATACCCAATTAGTGTAAAAGGCACTTTCACAGCATCGAATCGCGCTTCTTCGAGTAGCCAATCACACAAAGCAATATTGCAATGACTTTCACGGCGACTAAAACGTTATCGCGCATACTTATGCACTTCCCCCTCAATAAAAGGGCTGAAAAGAACACTTGCAGACTGCAATATCGCGGCCTTAATTCCCTCAGTCACGAGAGCATCTTTCGCCCCTATATCCGCACTTTCTTTCTCCCTCTTTTCTTTCCTTCTCAAGCTCGCAAGTACCTCCGATATCACTTGGCCGCTCGAGCACTTTTTCGCGCTCTCTCTCTCTCTCCCTCTCGCTATCGCCAACAACCCTCATTAAATATGAAGAAGACGATGCCCTTACGAATCTTCGCAATACCACGAGGCTCCTTGTATATATATCTCTCTCCTGCCCCTCGTTTCGGTTCCAGGCAATCTCGAATCAATGATAATTCGAGAATTATTGCTTCCCAGAAGGCTTTCCTTACGAAACGTAGAGAGATATACTCTATATTTTTCTGCAGAGCCTAGTGCTAGCTCTCTCTCTCTCGCCGTGTGTTCATTTTCCCCGGGATGATTGTACGCGCGGAGCTGCGGGGATGCATATTTTATGCGGACGGGAACGAGGCGAGTATATATATGTAGTAGGATATATTGTTTAAATAGGTGATTCTCATGCGTAACGGTTGATCGATCGTGTTTCTTCGTTTAGCGTTATAGAGAGAGCTTTCGAACGATTTTCAGAGATTGTTTTACATTCTCGTCGTACATATAATAGACTCTTGTGCGGGCAAAGTTTAACTATTGCACTGGATTGGAAAATTTATATATGCTCGGTAATTGTGAGATATAGTAGCGACAGTTCGATTTATTGAGGCAGACTAGAATTGATGAATTTTGAATGCGTTTTATAGTCGTCGAACGAAGTGCCGATTGTTATTTTCAGATTCCATCGCGTCTGAATTTTCAAAATCGCGAACTCGTTTAAATAGTTACTGGTCTATAGCGCTGATGGAAATCATCGCTAAAGTGTGAAACGTTATTCATAGATCCAGCCGACATGATTTCATCATTGTTCGAATCCATGACATCGAGAATAGCAAAATCACTTTACAATCCGAAATAATATTCAATGTATTCATAACTTTGGCTCTCGATTCTCTCGATACATTTCGGAAAATTTGACAGCCAGGCACAAGCACGATGGGTTCATAACGGAGAACTTCACAATCCTGCCAATTAAGGTAGTATGGAAGTACCTATAATCGCAAGCCAGAAATTCAGAAAAGTTGAAGCGGAAGGTTGTTTTTTCACAATGTAATGTCGACTCGAAGAGTTTCAATGTATCACTGTTCCACACTTTAATTCGCCTTCAGAGAATCTGCTCTTGAAGGCGGCATTCGACGCAGCATTTAATGCCACTCATTCTTTCCTCTTTCTCTCCCTTACCTTTTCGATAAAGATTTCACGAACGAGCTCACGTCGAAAACGAGACGTGGAGCAGAGCGCGGCATTGTTTAAAAAAAGGCCGATCCGAATCATGCATCATTGACGAGGCTGCGTTCCAGTTTTGCCTTCTCTCTCTCTCTCTCTCTCTCTCTCTCTCTCTCTCTCTCTCTCTCTCTCTCTCTCTCATCTGGAAAAATGCGCGGCGCGCGCGGCTGTATAATTTGTGGACGGTCGAGATTGATATATATGTATATATTCACACTCACAAGCTCGTGTGAGTGGGAGAGAGAGAGAGAGAAAATCCGGCCGTTTGTATTTCCTCGGCTACGGCCACGTACATTTGCAAGAAATAGGCTCGGCAATGCGTCGCTCAATTATTCAACGACTGTGTAAGAGTGAGAGAGAGAGAACGTTATATTCGCCTTGCAAGAGAGAGAGAGAGAGAGAGAGGCGCTCTGCCTCGGCGCCCTATAAAGTTCCGCCAAGAATTATACTCCCAACCGACTGCAATACGAAATCGTAAAGCGTCTAGCTGCTGCGCCTCCACCGCTCTCTATTGTTTCTTGCGTATATAGGGTGAGGAGGAGGTACTCGGTTCTGCGGGATATATACGACCGCGATAAAAATTACGAAATGTTGAGGGATATGCTCCAGGCGAGATTGAATGCGCGAGAGATCCTTGAGAGATACCGATAACCAGCTATGTTTCTTTGCGATGAAATTTATATACGTTTTGCGGACATCGAGGTTGGAGTATTGCGATGAATTGACGAGTTAAGGAAATAGTTTAATGGACAAATTGATATATATAAACTAATCTTTGCGATGTGAAGAAAAAGCACAGGAAAGAATCGCACGGATTCAAAGCTCGTTCAATTCTCTTCTTGAGTATTTTTTTTATAATCTTTCGTTGACTTTTAGCCGATTTGCAAAATACATTGCAAAAGTAGTCGTTGAAATAACTTGAATATTTCAAACCCGTTGCTTACAGCGATAATTTGTACATACCTACTGAAAAACGAATGTTAAGTAATTCTGAATTAGTCATTGGCTTTTTTGCTATTGTAATTCGTTTTTTGCGTAACATTTATTGAATTTTTGCGCGTCGTCGCACTGTAACAATGATAAATTCATATTCTGAATCATGAATGGTCAAATCTGTAGGCGTCAAAGAGAAAAAAGTGATGACCTTTTCCTGAATGTCATATCCTGGCGGAAAGGTAAAATTAACCAAAAAAATTAAGTTGAGAAAGTCAGTATTCAAGGAAAATTGATTATTTATTATAGTGTAATCAAAATCAAAAAACAAATTTCTAAAAAAAATTTTTCGATCTTCCCGAGTTATGGATAAATTCTCAACACCATTTGTTGTTAACCACCGAAGGAGAAAGGCATATAAGAGTGGAACGTTCTCTCCAAAATATCTTGAATTTCTAAAAAAAAAATTTGTTTTATATCCGGAGTAAACTATTTGAGGCAATACATATGCTTTTATTACTTCTTAAAATTCATTTATTATACATCTTACGATGAGTGGATTATCAATATTGTTTAAATCAACTCCACAATCGATTTAAAACGCCGAACCTTAATTTGAAATAACTTGTCTTCCCAATGTGAACATCGTATTTTTTACAACGAGGGCATGACCAACCTATTTTATACTAGAAATTAGCGTAAGTAATTGTGCATTTTAAGTCGTACAGACTGCAGCTGATAGTTTTTGTTTTAAAGCTCAAATATTCTTACTTTTTGTCATCTTGAAGAAATTATAAAATTGGCGAAAATTTGAAAAAAAGAATGAACGATTTGCCTCGCTACTTTCTGGCATGAAAATAGGCTCATTTCATGCCAGAATTGTGAAAAAAACAATTAAATTCTTAATACAAATTCAAAGTCCATTACATCGCATCTCAAAAAATAAATCGTTCAGCTACATTTCGAGTCCTCTTTGCTTCTAAGCTTCAAGAATCACATTTCCCCGCAACCCTCTCAATCAGTTCGACGAAAACAACTCTTTTGATCATCGTATGCACAAAAATCAATAACTAAAGTAGCCTTCAAAGATGATAATCAAAACCACGCTCCTGGACATTTCAAGCATCCGATATTATTTATCAAAGCTTCTTCGGCAGTATAGATGGCAGAGAGAGAGAGAGAGAAAGAAAGAGAGAGAGAGAAGAGAACATAAAAAGAGCTCATAAAATCGTCGGCGACCTCCGATCGCAGTAATGTACCCGTGGGGTTGCATCAAAGTGCCTCTTTGCGTGCTGAGGGACGAGGAGGACGAGCCTTCGCTATTCGAAAATTTTATTCTTAATACCTGCGAGAGATCCGGAGATAGACGACCTACGGCAGTCTGTACATATAGAGGACGATTTTGCATGTCAGAGCATAGAGCCGTCGAATCAAAGGATCAACCTATACCTCTACACATATGGAGAAAAGGTTATACACATGGGAGAGTAGAGTCTCTTTCGAATTTCGCCTGCTCGCGGCGGAATTCGATTTCACACTATCATACTTATTCTCTCTATATACGCACTCTCAAACTCAGCATTTTCTATATACACGGCATATAACAAAATAAAGAGAAAAATCCACGTAGGTCCCTTTAATTCCATCGAGCAGCTACCGGGCTGCGCGGCTGAGCTTTCTCAAAAGCTTCATACATCCGCAATACATCGCAAGCTCCATGTATACATCCATATCTATATATACTGCCTCGAGGCAGCCAATCGGGGCCGCCGATATCGCGCTCTCGAGACTCGTCGAATTCGCGCGGCTATTGTTCGTCCTATTTGAGTGGAAACGCGCCGCCAAAGCATATTGTGTCGAGGAGGCACGACGACGTCGACGACAATGCGCAAAGCATATACGAATTCCCAGACTCTGCATTGTCGGCTTACGCCGCGACTGGATTATTTTATGATTTATGCATCGCTTATTTTTTATCCAACGCGCAATACGGCCACTCGCTGATCTAGAATATTCTCATATTTCGATATTCCAAATCGCGCGAATTATAATAGAACTGTCTGCGCTTATTGTGTGTATGCGTGTACGTATGCTATCCGCGGAAAAAGGGAAAAGCGTTTAGTCACTGTTTATAGACGGCGCAGAGCGCGAATCAAGCGCGATCGTTCAACTATTAACCGTTCCCGATGAATTTTCAATCGGCCGGTGTGTCGCGCGCGGCGCAATTAATCATTCAATAGAAGAATGCTTTATTTCCCCTCAGACCCTCCGGCCCGGATATTTATGGTACAATTTAACTCGAGAAATAATTGTCATCCGTCCCAGAGGAGATAAGAAGCCGTGTATATATACAGAGTATAGCGGGTTCGTGGCGACGCGCTCGGCTCAATTTTGCAAGCGAAATAGCTTGATTAATTACTTTAAGGGAGTGAATAAGTAAAAGCCGAGTGCCACAGCTCGACTGACGAATGGCGCGAAACAATTTACATTCTCCCGGATGCTGTGTGTATACATACAGCGAGACGTTATACACTTTCGTGGGGGATTACGATTTAAACGCGGGACTTTTCGCCGCACCGGGTTTTCGTACAATTTTGGCTCGACTATACGCGCTCCTTGTAATTCAGTAATAAAAGCGAAAATATAAAACGAAGAGAAGCCGGCATTGTTTTTTCCCACAGCTATATGCGCGATGCCGACTGCAGTGCACACGTGTGTGTGTGTGTGTAAATGCGGAGGAAAAGGGGGCGGCGTTTTCGCGCCTCCACGCGCGCGCCGCCACATCCTCGAGATATAAAGAAGGGAAAAAAAGGAGTAGAGCGAGGGAAAAGGCGGGAGAGAATTCGTAATACAGAGGGCCGCTCTACGGCTCCTGGGGGAGGAATTCCGGGGCTACGTTTTAAATTGCTGCATCCCCAACCTCCTTGTTTATGTATGCTCAGCGTTTCTTATTCTTGGACCGGAGCTAGCGGAGGGCGCCCCCTATACTACTCCTCCGAAACTTTATGTGCCCGGCGCTCGGCATAAGTATGCATTCTCTCTCTCTCTTTCTCTCTCTCTCTCTTTTCGTGTGTAGCCGCCGCACACACGGTCTAGTATTGTACGCGTTTTACTTTTCCTCTTGCCGTAGAGCTCCAGCGGCGTCTTTTCATTTCCTCCGCGAAAATTTTCCTCCCGAAAAGAGGAGAATCAGAGCCAGGTATGTATATATATACATATATATATATATATATATATATATATATATATATATATATATATATATATATATATATATATATATATATATATATATATATATATATATGTATACACAGCACGCAGGTATATAATAGAATTCGATTGGTGCGCGCTCTCTGGCCGAGAAGAGGCACGTTTTTAGAGACGAGAGGGGAACTGCGGGGAATTAGGGCACGACGCCGGACGTTTTAATCTTGCGATTGTTCGCCCTCTGAATAATGGATATGCATTTGGCGAGAGCGTGCGCGTCTCTTCTTTCTTATACCGCCGCCGCAGTCGACACGGTTATTTATAGGCCCGAGGTGTATGGATGCCGGGGAATCTCTCTGCCTCTGCGCTGTAATGTGAATTTTTATTGCTGTTTCCCGGAATTTACCGTTTGCTCTTTTTTTACTCGGGAGAGTATATATATGTACCTATCGCCGCGGCGTAGTTGTTGCGGAAATAAAAAAGTCGGATAATTATCTCGATCATAATTGGACGCGTCTGCGTGTTGTCGAGTACAGAGCAAGAGAGAGAGAGAGAGAGAGAGAACTGTGTGCGGGAAAACACCGCTTTACGTATGGACTAACCCAATATAGCTAATACAGCAAACATCGGCGGTATATATACATATACATAGCTGTGCGCGGGGGAGTTTGTATATGCATGTATGAACGCACTCGGTGTGTATATACTGGAGCGGATTGGTGCAACGAGAGTCTTGTATACCCGCGGCTGCATATTCATCGGCGGCGGCTGTTCTCTTATCGCGGCGCTGTTATATCGAAGTATATATCGAGGTGTTTGCATAGATTGGATATACGGCTGTAAAAAAAAGAATAACTGTGTGCGTAAGGAGATGCACGACGTTTATAGTCAGACTCGGCGTAGCTATATAAAGCCGGATTATTCGGTATTTAAACGAGAATCATTTAAAAAATGTTTAAATTCGATATATGCAATATCTGTCGGGGATATCGAAACGTGGTTTAGCAGAAACTGGTTTATTATTGCTCGAAATGCGCGCCGCGGGTATTTATAACTGATTAAAGTTTTTAATGTCTGCTATGATGAAAATCGGTATAATGAAATATATCGACGACGCGGAGGAAACATTTTATCGAATCAGCGCTTGCCCATGAAAAACAATTTATATACTGTGTATGTCCAGTGCGCTGAATAATAGAAAAGAGTTCATTTTCAATTTAATATCGATTCGAGAAGAGAGAAAGAGAGAGAAAGCGCGCGAGTTGATTATTTAATAGAATCGAATATTCATTTAGCAGTCTAGACGCTTCGCCGCCATAACCTAATTTTTTTTGTCTTCCCGCGCGCTGCAAGCGGAATTTTCTCTCCGCGGATGACGTTATACATCTCGGATAAAATTGGACTGTTTGTTAAAAATAATGGGAGATGAGTAAAAGCTATTTGCAATAGAGGATTTCTATACTTCGTGGCGCTTTTGTTTGTGTATACATAAATACAGCTCGGTAGGCGAGGACTGTTTATGAAAATATATATGATAAATGCATTCCCGGTTATTATGTATCTTACGGACTGGAATAGACCGGTCGATGTTGTTTATTGAAACATCGCTTAGAATTTCAAAACAAAATTAATGCATTCAACCTGCGACCTCTGAAAATAACTTGAAAAATGTCAGAGTGAAGATGAATACTTGAAGCAATCGAAGAAAAATGCGCTTAAAATCTCATTTCCAATCAGTCAAACTGATTCTCAAAACCCATAAAACTTTCACTCACTCAAAAGAGAGAAAAAAGCTCGATCAATTTCCCCCAATTTCATTAGCAAAAAATATCTGAAAAATCACTAATTCACGTATACCCCGACAAACTTGCAAGAAAGCTCTTTCGTGTATTTCGTCCACCAGAGGTCCGGAGAGACGATGATATAAAGAAAGGCACTTTTCGCAATATTTGCGCGCGCGTGTGCGACTACTTTCTCTTTCTCTCGTCGTCGACGACCTAATCGACGTGACAGTCGGTGTCTCGCTTTCTCTCTCTCTCTCTCTCTCTCTCTCACCCCCTATCGCATATATATATCAGCGCAGTTACAATGAGTGACGTGCGGACATTAAAAATTCAACGTCCGCACCGAGAATATTAAGAGGGACGCGTAGCCGCGGTGGATGATGTATATACGCCGTCGCGGGGAAATCTCCGAAACTTTCTCATATATATATACCTGTATCGAGCGATGGGAAAAAGGAGTCGACGATCGAGAGCTGATATGTTTTGTCGCGTTTATATATACTGCAATTATAAAGTGTGCAATAAAAAGCTTGTGGCGAGAGTGAGGGAGAAAAAGTTTCGAGCCTCGTTAATTAACTCGGGGGGGGGGGGGGGGCTGCGAGTGCATATGTGCTGCGAGTTGTTTCTTGCTTTTTCGATGTATATAGCACGCTGGACTGCGCTGAAAGTTCGTCGGTTTTAATTGATGTGCATTTAAACGTTTTTCTTCTGAATTCTCGCTAGTACGTCGTGTATATACCGTATTTTAATTTAACGTTCGGATTTTAAGTTTTGAGCTTACGCTTGTGTATAATTACGAGCGTTATGGAAGAGAATATGAGTTGAGTGGGGTATTTTTAAATTATGAAAATCAAATCTTGCGATAGACACGATATAGCTGATTCGAATGGGGGAGTCGGACGCTGACTCGTACTACTGCGAGAATGTCAAGGTGACTTTCTGCTGGTGTTGATTAATTTGTGGAATAAAAAAATGATTTCGGTATATTTTAGCACCATCGGGAATAGCGAAAATCTATACGGTATTCCAAACATTGATTAAAGTCACCTAGTGAACGGCACAACAGCTTCGCTCTATATTGTCCTACAAAAGCGGAAAAAAATAATATCACGAGAGCAGACTTAATAACATCGTATGCTGTCCTCCTCGGGTCATCCCCCGCAGTATACTTATACAGTGTACTTACAGCGTAGCCGACTGTGTTCCGACGGTTATCACCGACGAGCGTCACTGGTATAATAATCATCGCTTTTCCATCCACGAGCTACTTATAGTCTCGCAGCTACTACCGAAGTCAACTTCTGCTCCCGATGTCGGCTTTAGCTAAAACGCCGTTTATTAACCTCGATTCCCTCTGGGGCTAAAGATACTCTATGAGAGAAAGAGAAAGAGCTGAGGGTACATAGCTTAATGACTGCCCCAGCCCTTTTCTCCAGATGACAGTTTTAATGCTGCTTGATTCTTATTATTATTGCATGGAATGTGGATTTTTCGCCGTATCTGACTTTGCTATACCCCGAACAATAAACGTATACGCCGATAAAGATTTTGTGAGTCAAAGCAGCTGACCTGCTATCGAAATACAATTTAACGTATGTATATATATGTACACGCAACAATGAAACCTCGAGGTAATATCATATCCGCGGTATAATTACAGCCGTGCGTAATACCAAAGTGGACAATCACAAAGTTAACTCCTTCCTCTCCCTAACCCTCTTCATCCTTAATAATCGCTCGCAACTCGTTTTCTCCTTTTATTCCAGGGGGTTGCTCGTGTATACTACGCGCAGCTGCCGATTACATTCATTAACCGCCAGAGCCTCTCGCGTCGTTAAGCCCTTGTTTTCATTTTCTCCTCTGCAGAGATATTATATACCTTTTACACGGGGGTATACGGGCTTATCGAAATGCCTAATGCGAGGTTTCGCTCTCGGTTTAATGATTATCCGAACGCTGTACTGTTATATATTCATGATGAGGAAACGCGCGTATGTAAGAAGTCGGGTTTGGTTATAGTGCGCGTATAATGACCGGGCGCCGACGCCGGAAATCAAGGGGTGTGAGTCAGTTGATTCTGGGTTTTTGGCTGTAAAGTTTTTTAAATTTTTCGTGCGCAGTTCCGGAGCCAGATAGGTTTATAAAATTATTATGTATATGAATTCGGCCGACTCCGCCAGGATTTTTCAAGGGTGGGTTGTAAGAAATATGGCAGGAATAATTGAATAAATGTAAGAGTTAGCTGATTAGATAAGATTTGAAAGTTTTGAAAGTTCAACTTCTTCTATACGCTTTTTCAGTGTTCGAAACTTAAATATAATTTGTCACCGTGAAGCAATGAATTTTACGAACGTTCTCCTTAAATTTGTTCAAAGAATCAAAAAAATAATGTTCTTGGTACGGAAAAAATGGTCAATCTCAAAATACATTTCAAAACAAGTGCGTGAACAAAAACGTATAAACCACGCGTAAGTACGACCAAACACGGAGGCCGAAAACCATCCCTCATAAATCTCTCAAGCAAGAGCGTAATCTCTCAAAACAACACCGGCCAAAGCGCGGTATACAGTACAGACGTACACGTACACATAGAGTCCGCAGAGCAGAAACGAAAAAAGAAACGAGACAATCTTCGCGGTCAGGCTCCGGGCAATCCAACAACACGGCCAGCATCACGCGAGCAGACACAGACCGCGACTGCAGCGCAGAATCCTCCCCCGCAGAGGAGGATAAATTTTTACTAGGCCCATGGCGGCTCACCGAAAGCAATTGCGCCGCAGCGTCTTACACGTGCCGAAGGAACAACAACAGCGGCGGTGGCGGCCAGCAACAACGTATCTCTACACTAGAGAGAGAGATGGAGAGGGGGTGTATGGTAGGGAGGACAGCACGGCAGGAAGCCACTAAGCCAGAGGATGAAACAGCCGCAGCGAGAGGAGGGATAGGCTGGCGGCGGCGCTGCAAGTGGCTTTAATATTTGATAGAGCGCGCGGCTGGTCATCCTGCCGAGGCGATAACACAGGCCCCGCGGGAACCTTCCAGCTCGCTCTCTCGCAACATCCCTCCGAAACGACTCTGTATACTCCCTCTCGCTCTGGTGTTGGATGGAGCGAGTTGCGGGGCAATATTCCGGCTACGTCAACGCTACGACTCCTGTGGCTGGCGTTTATGCGCAGACCGCGATAGGCCGCTCGGTCAAGGCTTGCGGGGAGAGAAAGAGAGAGAGAGAATGCACTGCAGGATGGCTGTGTATATAGATGCTGCTCTGTAATGAAAGAGGGAGTGGAAGAATGCCGGAGAGGACGGGGTAGTGCGTTGAGTTGAAAGGATCAAGGGGTGAGGTTTTCAGGGGTTTGCTTTCTTTTTTTTTAAGGAGAGGCTGCAGTGGGTTCTCGGGATTTTTCTTCTTTTTTTGCGAGGGTGAGAGTGTCTGCGCGGGTTAATCTTGCAATGCGGAGTAGAGCTTTGTATAGGGAATGGTGTGTTTTAACGGATTGTTTATTGGAAGATTACGTGCATACTTTTCTTCTCTCATCATGACTGTGCTTATAACCCCTGGTAGAAAATTAACGTGAAAATTTCATTGAGAGGTTAATTTTGGTTCACCATTTCTACCTAATTTTAATGTAAAAATTAAAGTCAAAGTTGGCTAAGCCTTCACTGAAGCAACGCTATTTTTCAGCATTTCGATATATTTCTCAAATAAAAAACTGTATGTTCACGCCATTCTTTATCGCCGTAATATTTTAACTGCGGCGCTTAGGTTTTAAATTTTCGCGCTGTTGCGCGCGCACACATCGTCGCGGCGCTCGCCGCTGGCCCGGTGAGGGAGCGAGCGGGAAGGGCCCACGTGCGCCGCCACCAAGCTTACTCTTCCTTGTTCTGCCGAGAAGTACGGATGCTTGAGTGTAGTAACAAGTTATCCATTGTTCTTTTAAATAATATTAGAATAGGTAGGTCGATACGTTCGTTCTTTTTAGAGCGAGTATCGCGATTAGCTAGTGCGTGCGAATAAATAGGAAATCAGTGCGTACGATTTCGTTGCGACCGCGTGCGTTCTTTCCGAGTGTGTGTGTGCTTTCAATTGTGCGGAAGGGGTCCACGTGTTGACGTGCACCTTCCAGGGTGAGCGCATTGCGGCAACGGCTTGTTGCCCGTCGCCAAACGTCTGGCTGTCCGAGACGTCGGAACGCGTTTGGCGCAGGTCATTTCTTCGCGCTCATCGAGGCCCAGCTTGTCCAGGTCTTCAGGACCAGAAGCTGCGGCAGGAGTTTCGGCTCAGCACCTTCCCAGGCGACGGTGTTCGAGTGGTGGTGGAGAAAATCTACGAGTGTTTAGGTAAGAGAGCTCTCTTAGCGTGCGACAAGGTACCTCGCGATAGCGTGCGTTAGCGTAATTTTACTTCTATCATTTTTCTCTCTAGAGTCTCTTTTCTCTCTCTTTAATAAATGTAATTTCATTTCCTTTATTCAATAAATCTATCGCTTGCCCCGGCTTTCCTCTCTGCTTCGTGAGAGTTTTTATGCCGAGGCAAGTAGTCTTATTTCCCGCGAAATATATTGTGTTTTTATTTTAGAACCTTTCCCTCACTCAACCCTTTCCAGGCGGAACTCACCTTGAGTTCTCTCCTTATTTATATATAATATTGTTCATGGTGCCCCGGGTGAGGAGTGAGCGATTGGTTCTATTGCATAAAAAATTATTGTACACGTGGCGTTTGCACTGTAACGGTTTTTTCTAGCATATAGTGTTTGGTCGATTTCAAGAATTGTCATTTGATCCGCCGCAGTGTGAGCGCTTCGTCGAGTCGTGCGCTGTTGTTTATACTTCGGCCGGTTTCGCACTCTTAGAAGCGAGCCGCAGCGCTGCGCGTGTGTTTACATCGGCGGAGACGAAAGCGGCGACTTGTGAGACGCGCTATAGGTATAGTTGCGAGCTCGAACTTTAGCGGCGGTTATTCGATCTTTTCTTTTTTTCTCTTTCTTCTTCGCGTCTTTCAGGTACATTTGGCGCGATTGCCATGGCGCCTATAGCTTTGAAAAAGCTGACTGCATTGCAGACGTCTCGAGAAGCAGAGATTGAGAATACACGTGCGCGTTTAGTAGCTAAGCCACGTGACTTTCTCACTAAAAATATAGTGCAGGCGCGTCTTGATAGGGTGAATGACATTTGGGCAGAGGCTCGAGGTACTCACTCGGAGATTATTGTGCGAGAGGATGCAGAGTCTGATGTCTACGTTGCTGATCATTGGTTCGAGCGCATTCAGGGAGTATACGAGGATGCTACGGATGAGATAATGACGTTGCTCTCTTTCTTTGATAAGCCAGATGGTGACGCTAGTTTGTCAGAGACGGTTTCAGACCGTGATACAGGCTCGCGAGTAGCAAAGTTGCCTCGAATTCCTCTTCCTACGTTTTCAGGCCAATACGAGGATTGGGCAAGTTTTAGCGATCTTTTCACGACGTTTGTTCATGATCTTTCGGGTTTATCTGACGCAACGAAATTGCAGTATCTCAAGCTCTGCTTGAAGGGCGAGGCTGCGGATCTCATCAAGGATGTGTCGACCACCAGTGCCAACTACGCGAGTACATGGCAAGCGTTGAGTGCTCGTTATCACAATCCTCGCTTGATTATCAATAAACTCTTGACTTCCTTCATGGAAATTCCGCATCTAGAGAAAGAGTCTGCTTCTGATCTTCGTGCTTTTATTGATGAAGCTCAGCGTATCATTCGAGCGCTAAGCAATTTGCAGGTTCCGGTAGATAATGCGGATTTTATTCTAATCTTCCTGTTGTCCGACCGCTTAGATCCGGAATCAAGGAAGCTGTGGGAGGCCGAGCTAAGCGAGAGAGACCAACAAGCTGATTCGGTTGCGAGTGCGTCGCCTTCTGCAGAAGTAGGTGCGCTTCCGAAGTTTTCGGAGCTCGTCAGGTTCTTAGAGAAACGGGCTCAAGCTCTTAGTATGGTAGGCGCTGATCGCAAGGGGAAGAAGAGATCGATGCCTGCAGCGACGTCAGGTCCTCCAGGGCGAAAAATCTTCCATGCTAGTACTTCTCGCTCGTCTGGAAATTGCTCCTTTTGTGAGGGTTCGCATTCTCTGGCGAAATGCTTCAAGCTGAAGGATAAGAATCCGCACGAGCGATTGTCAATAATCAAACGTTTGCAGCTTTGTTTCAACTGTTTTGGAGCGCATCGAATCAACAGTTGTAATTCTTCGGGTCGTTGCTCAATCTGTAAGGGCAAGCATCATACGCTCTTGCACCTTAGATTTCAGGGAAAATCGCAGGCGGTGCAGCAGATTTCCGGTACTCCACAGGCAAGCAGCTCGAGTTCCAAACCGCCGGTAGTTAGCTTGCATGCGGCTGGAGTTTCGGTTCCCGAGCGCAGGATTGTTTTGGCTACAGCTCGAGTGCAAGTGATAGGTCCGAGAGGAGACAGCACTTATGTGCGAGCACTGTTGGATCAAGGATCTGAGGCTTCGTTCGTTTCAGAGTCGATCGTCCAGCTGCTGGGACTGCCGAGGGAACGCACTTGCATTCCATTGACAGGGCTTGGCGCCAGTGCAGCCGGCATTGCGCGCTTCATGACTCAACTTGTGTTGAAATCCAGTGTAGAAGCGGACTTCCAGATCAGGACAGAGGCGCTTGTTCTTCCTCGTTTGACTTCGCAGCTTCCAGGCAACAGCATTAAGGATCTCGACCTCACGCAGTTCGCAGGGCTTAGTCTTGCAGATCCTGAATTTTTCATTTCAAATAAGGTTGATGTGATTCTCGGGGCTGATGTGTATGGGCAGTTGCTTCGATCAGGCGTGAGACGCTTTCCTCCTTCGCAGTTAGTAGCTCAAAATACAGCCTTTGGCTGGATAGTGTCCGGAGGTTTGCAGGCGAGCGGTTCACGGCGGGCGGAGCAGTCTGCTACCCCTGCACCTATGCAGGTGCTGCATAGTGCTTCAATGCACGAGCTCGATCAATCTCTGCAGCGGTTCTGGATGCTCGAGGACATGCCTTCGTCGTTTTCTAAGTTGAAGCCGGATGATGAAGCGTGCGAGAAATTGTTTAAGGAAAACTACACCCGTGATGCACAGGGTCGATACGAGGTTCGTTTGCCGTTGAAGCCAAATCCACCTTCGGTTGCATCAGAGACGAGGCAAATGGCTCTTGGGTCGCTTGCTTCCACGCATCGCCGCTTTGCTCGAGATTCCGAATTGGCTCATGCGTATCGAGAATTCATGGATGAGTACGAGCGTTTGGGGCACATGGTACGCATTCCAGATTCGGAGATTCCACAAGAAGGAGCTTGGTACTTGCCGCATCATGCCGTGGTTCAGTCATCGAATTTCGTTCGGAAAATTAGGGTCGTTTTCGATGCGTCTAGACGCACTAGCAAGGGATTTTGCCTAAATAATTTCTTGTTCACAGGCGCTCCACTCCAAGCAGATCTCTCATTAATACTCCTTAATTGGCGCAGATATTTATTCGCATTTACGGCAGACATCGTCAAGATGTTCCGGCAGATCCAAGTGAGGCATGCAGATCAGAACTTTCAGCGAATCGTCTGGGCTCCCAGTGCTGATTCTATTCCGGTTGATTATCGGTTGACGACGGTTACGTACGGGACAGCTTGTGCTCCATTTTTAGCTATTCGGACGTTATTGCAAGAAGCGGAGGACGAAGGTGCTCGATTTCCTCTCGGAGCTGAATGTCTCAAATCCGAGACGTACGTCGACGACACGTTTGCAGGGGCTGACGAGCTTTCGGTCGCAGTTCAGAAGAGGGTGCAACTTACCCAAATTTTAGGTTCGGCAGGCATTTCTCTGGATAAATGGGCGGCAAACCATCCAGATCTTCTTCCTCCGTTGGCGCAGCAGGGGTCATCAAAGCAGATCGACGTAGATAGATCGGTGAAAACTCTTGGCATTCATTGGAGTCCTAGTCAGGATCAGTTTCGTTTCTCTGCTTCGGATATTGCCGAGCTGTCGGCAGCTTCAACTAAACGCTCTATTTTGTCGAATATCGCTCAATTGTTTGACCCGCTCGGGTGGCTTTCGCCGATTACTGTGATTGCAAAAATCTTGATGCAGGATTTATGGATCCAGAAGTGCGAATGGGATTCTCCTTTACCCGAGGAGCTTCGCGAGCGGTGGTATTCGTATTGCAAGTCGCTGGCTGATTTATCGACTTTATCGATCGACAGGTGGTTGGGTGTTACCTCCACCCGTTCGTACCAAGTGCACGGTTTCTCGGATGCGTCTTCTCGAGCTTACGCCGCTGTTATCTATCTGCGGATCGATGAAGGAGACGGTAAGTTCAGCGTTTCGCTTTTAGCAGCTAAGACTAAAGTAGCTCCGGTCAAGACAGTCAGTATTCCGAATTTAGAGCTCTGTGGAGCTGCGCTCCTCGTCAAACTTCTCTGCCATGTTCGAAAACTCGCCTTTCTTAGGGTTGCTCCAGTTTTTGCTTGGTCAGATAGTCAGATTGTACTGACATGGCTCCGTAAGCATCCTTGCAATTGGAAGACTTTCGTTGCTAACAGGGTATCGTATATCCAGACGGAGCTACCATCTGCCACATGGGCTCATGTACCCACTAAAGAGAATCCGGTAGACTTGGCGACCCGAGGTGCTGAAGCAGCAGCGTTGGCTCGAAACAGTCTTTGGTGGCATGGACCCAATTGGCTTTTGCAGACTCCGGAGCATTGGCCGCAACCGGCGGAGAATCGATGCGTTCTGCATATGAAGAAGACGTTTTCCGAATCAGAGCTTTTGTCTAGATTTTCTTCTCTTTCTCGTTTGATCCGTGTCGTAGCCTCTCTCAGGCGCCCTCTTCTCAATTATCGTAGGCGAAAAAGGAAGCAAGAAGCACTACCTGAGTTCCTTACTTTGGCAGAGTTAGCAGAGGCCCGCTGCATCGTAATTCGTATCTCACAGGCGAGCAGTTTCCCGATTGAAATTGAAACTCTGAAGGCGGGAAAGAGATTGCAGAACGGAAGTCGACTCAGTAAATTAAATCCGTTTCTGTGTAAGGACAATATTTTGAGAGTAGGAGGTCGACTGTCCCATTCTGGTCTCTCTTTCGAGCGCAAGCATCCGCCGATTCTCTCTCATGAGTCCGCTCTCGGCCGTCTGTTTGTTCTTTCTGCTCATCGATTATGTTTACATGGTGGCCCAACCCTGACATCCAGCGTTTTGATGCAGCAAGTCTGGACTTTAGGTAGGAAGCAGCTAGTAAAGAGTATCATTCACAAGTGCGTAAAGTGCCAGCGCGTCAAACCGCAATCCGCTCAACAGTTGATGGGAGACTTCCCCGCAGATCGTGTGCAGCCGAGCAGACCGTTTTCAATCTCTGGGTTGGATTATGCCGGTCCCATTCAGGTTCGTACAACCAAGGGTCGTGGGCATAAGTCCTACAAGGGGTATATCGTCGTCTTCGTCTGTTTTTCAACTCGAGCGATACACTTAGAATTGGTGAGTGATTTAACGACGGCTACTTTCATAAGTGCGTATAGACGCTTTGCTGGCCGGCGTGGGGTTAGTCTGAAGCTTTACAGTGACAACGCCACCAATTTCCATGGAGCAGACAACGAGTTGAAGGCGATGTTCAACCAGGCGGCGGAGTTTTACAAAAAGGTCGCTTCGGTTCTTGCGAATGATGGGACAGATTGGGTTTTTATTCCTCCTAGTGCTCCGCATTACGGAGGTCTTTGGGAGGCAGGGGTGAAGTCGATGAAGCACCATTTGAAACGGGTCGTCGGTGAACACACCCTCACTTTCGAGGAGTTGTCTACCGTTCTCGTCGAGATCGAAGCATGTCTCAACTCTCGACCTCTAGGGGCCTTGTCCTCCGACATCGAGGATCTTCAGGCATTGACTCCGTTTCACTTTCTTACAGGGGGTGCTTCAGCGTTGATTCCAGATGCTGATTTACCAGACGTTTCAGAAAATCGATTAAATCGTTTTCAGCTTCTTCAGCGGATACGTAACCAATTTTGGAAGCGCTGGTCGACGGAGTATCTCCTCCATCTACAGCAGCGAGAGAAGTGGAGAAATCCGACAGAGAATTTTTCAGTAGGTAGACTCGTTTTGGTTAAGGATGATCGGTATCCCCCGTCCAAGTGGCCGTTAGGACGAATTATCGAGGTGCATCCCGGTGCAGATGGTCTTGTACGTGTGGTTATAGTAAAGACTGCTACCACATCTCTCCGTCGACACGTTGCTCGACTTTGTCCGTTGCACATTGAGGAAGGTAATCGGAAGGCTTAGGGGTGCTCGGGTTGTTGGTTCGTCCGTTAGACGAAGGCGGGCGGGATGTTCACGCCATTCTTTATCGCCGTAATATTTTAACTGCGGCGCTTAGGTTTTAAATTTTCGCGCTGTTGCGCGCGCACACATCGTCGCGGCGCTCGCCGCTGGCCCGGTGAGGGAGCGAGCGGGAAGGGCCCACGTGCGCCGCCACCAAGCTTACTCTTCCTTGTTCTGCCGAGAAGTACGGATGCTTGAGTGTAGTAACAAGTTATCCATTGTTCTTTTAAATAATATTAGAATAGGTAGGTCGATACGTTCGTTCTTTTTAGAGCGAGTATCGCGATTAGCTAGTGCGTGCGAATAAATAGGAAATCAGTGCGTACGATTTCGTTGCGACCGCGTGCGTTCTTTCCGAGTGTGTGTGTGCTTTCAATTGTGCGGAAGGGGTCCACGTGTTGACGTGCACCTTCCAGGGTGAGCGCATTGCGGCAACGGCTTGTTGCCCGTCGCCAAACGTCTGGCTGTCCGAGACGTCGGAACGCGTTTGGCGCAGGTCATTTCTTCGCGCTCATCGAGGCCCAGCTTGTCCAGGTCTTCAGGACCAGAAGCTGCGGCAGGAGTTTCGGCTCAGCACCTTCCCAGGCGACGGTGTTCGAGTGGTGGTGGAGAAAATCTACGAGTGTTTAGGTAAGAGAGCTCTCTTAGCGTGCGACAAGGTACCTCGCGATAGCGTGCGTTAGCGTAATTTTACTTCTATCATTTTTCTCTCTAGAGTCTCTTTTCTCTCTCTTTAATAAATGTAATTTCATTTCCTTTATTCAATAAATCTAACGCTTGCCCCGGCTTTCCTCTCTGCTTCGTGAGAGTTTTTATGCCGAGGCAAGTAGTCTTATTTCCCGCGAAATATATTGTGTTTTTATTTTAGAACCTTTCCCTCACTCAACCCTTTCCAGGCGGAACTCACCTTGAGTTCTCTCCTTATTTATATATAATATTGTTCACTGTATTTTTCTCTTTTCTGACTTTAATACGTATGTATGATTTGTTGGTTATATTTTGATTTTTCATAATTACAAGATATTATCTAAGTATAATTTTTAAATTAAAAAATTAGCTGACTAACTTTAAGTTAATATCTTGCACAATTTTCAACAAAAGAGTTATATACAAACGTTTATTTCGGCTCATCGATTTCAGTTAGCTAAAACTTACCTAAATTGTTAAAACTCAACTTCTTCCTAGTTGATACTTCGTTAATGTTTATACCAGGGACGATCTCATTTTTGACGTTCATTCAATCTTGAAGATAGATGGTACGCACAGGTATGTTTCTGTTTCCCTCATGACAATCTGCGCGCAGAATATTCCCTATTTCCCAGAAAATCAACGACGCAGTAGCAAGACACGGATCTCAGCCCGACGTTGCGCGTCCTTATCAAACGAAGTATACATCGCGTGACCCAAGTCGCTTATCTCTATATCCGAGCTTTCAGCGTCTCGTTATAATTTTCATTAACTCCACCCGCGCGATGTATACCCAGAGCTTTAAATTTCACTGCGTATCAAAATTCAAGCCAATCAAATATACACAACTGCAATATTCCTCAGTAAGATCGAGAACGATATCAAAATGATATGTAACATACGATCAGAAATCCAAAGATCCATCCCTTCGTTACACACCCCCTGAAAGCAATAAAAGCTCCATCCGACATCATTCTATACACAGAAAGCAGAGGAAAAAAGGGAAAGCGTTCGACAGGCACTTTCAGCGCTCGGCCGGGAAAAACAAGCTTCTTCACGCGCTCAACTTGGAAAAGGATGTCATCGGTTACGCTCTCATCCCCCCCGCGCGCGCTAACACACGGGGAAATAAAGAAACCGAGCTGTGTGCGGAAAAATAAAGAAGGGCACCGGAGAAACCGAAGAGATGCGCCACACACACTCACACACACACAATGTATATACATCCTTCTGGGTTCACACGAGGGAAAAACTCACACAGGGACTTCCCCGAAGGGCCTTAAAAATTCATCGCGGGTTTGCGCGCCTAAATCCACCGGCATCACGCACCACACATACACACACGCGTGTGTGTGTTATTTCAGAATAGTATATAGTATGTAGAAGAATAACAGTCGCGATCGTAAATCGATTTACGCTTCTCGCCACCGACTAAAATATTTCACGACGCGATGACATTTGTTTCCCCTGAATAATTGCGCGACTTGTTGCTGCCGCTGCTGCAAGAGAGAGAGAGAGAGATAATGAGGGGGTGAGAGAAAGATAGAGAGAGAGAGAGAGAGAGAGAGAGAGAGGTTGACCTTTTTAATATCCTAGCTACTGCGCGCCGGGGCCGAGACTCTCTCTTATATTTATACGCAAGCTCGCGCGCGAAACGCACAAGACGAACCCGTGAAATATTCAGAGCCAAAACACACGTGCGCGCGCGCGCGACTCTTTCAGATTCGTAAATATAGCCGCCGTAAATTTTACGGATATACAATCGATCGTATAAGTATACACATCGTCGATGAAAATCCGTTAGCTCTCGGGGTGTATTCACCACTGGATGCGTGCTGGTGACGAAAAAAAAAGAAAGAACGAACAAACACACAGCTCACGCGAGCAAACAAAAAAGACAACAAAGCCCAGCACGCACATACGTGTATGTGTCTATATACGTATATACTCGCGCGAACGGAGCTTTGGCTTGACCGCAGAGCGCAGGCGAACTTGAGCTCGCGCGCGCAGAGTTTCGCAAAAGAGCAGAAGAAAAAGTGGAAGGTAGGGGTGTATATACTATACATATATATATAGCCGAGTAGAATGGGAAGGACCAAAAGGCGATGGACAGCAGCAGCAGCAGCAGCAGCAGGCGGTGGTTGCGGATGAAAGCAGCAGCTTGCGCTCGCGCACTGCACCGTTATACAGCCTATATACGTATATATACATACAGGGTTAGCTAGCTACCCCGTACGGCATGATGGCCGCGCGCTTTAGCGCAGGCGTCGGTACCGCCTCCCGCTGCAGCCCCGAGACGATCGATGCCCCGGGAGCACTGCCCCGTAGGAGGGGGTGCGACCAACCCCGAGCTTCGTCGGCACTGCTACCCCCCTAGCATACCCACCATCCCTCTGTCTGTCTGTCTCTCTCTCTCTCTCTCTCTCTCTCTTTCTCTCGGCTCACGAAAGGGGGTGAGAGAGATTCAAGCACACACGTAACGCCGCAGAACATGTCGCGCGCTCTTGCCAGCCAGTCGTCGCTCGGCTGAGTCGTCGCCCCTTTTTTTCTCTCTGTTTGTGTGTCTCTATGTGCTACTGCTATTGCTGCTGCTGCTGCTGCTGCTGGAGAATAACGAGTGTAGACTGGACTGGAACGAACTGACGAGTAGTGTGAAAAACGCATCCTGTGCTTTTCTGTGCGTGTCGTATATATGTGCAGCGTAGAATCCATGAAGCTACTCTACTGGCCGAGACGGCCTAGAGCCGCCGTCGATCGCAGGTGGCTCTGAGGGATTGAGAGCACGGCTAAACGTAGTAGTAATTGTAATTATTCTGTGAGAGGTATCGTCGCGTGTATACATGCACAATACGGAAATCTAAGAGAGCGAAAGAGAGAGAGAGAGAGAGAGAAGAAGAAGAAAAACAAACGGACTATAGATGCGGCTGGAGTAGGATACCGTGTGCTGTGCTAAGTTTCTCACTAGACTAAGCAGTGCAGGATGATGTACTCGCCGGATAAGATGATGAGCAGCAAGGGACTGCACGGGACGCCCATATCGGCGCCCGGATGCTTCCCGTCGGGCAGGTACTCGCCGCCACCTTACAGAGCGGCGCCCGATCCTATGGCGCCGCCGCCCAGACGATGTATGCCTAACCCTACGGTAAGCTTTTTTCTTCTGTATGTATATATGTATGGATAGTTGTGTCGGGTTGCGGGTGTACACGGGAACGGGTTAGGTGTGACGGTGATCAGTCGGAAAGACAATGATAAATTGCGTTTAAACGTTGAATTATATCACAAAAAGACGTAATGCTGTGTCCGTCGGTTGAATAGTTAACGCGTGTAGGAAAATAATTCGTTATGTTTCTATTATGCAATTCATGATCGTAGAATAATAAAGACTCAACACGCAATACTGACACATCTCAGAGAGTAAAACACAAATAGACGCACGGTGTGTCATCGTGCATTGTAAATTTTAAAGCCGCGCCTATAGCCGGCCACTGCTGAATCTGAATAAAATATCACAGCCGAAGCTATTTGCTATACATTATTGAATAATCAGAAAATTAAAAATAGTCCTCTTTAAAATTGTATGAACCAGTCTAGATGGGGAACGGCATTTATAATCGTATATACACCGCGCATCCACCGCGACGATAATTATATTCTCAAGTGCGCGCAGTAGTTAGAAGAAACGTCAAATATCTGCTGAATAATAGAAGATTATGCATACACGACTCGTTAGAAGAACTCTAGTAAATTCATCCAAAAACAAAATCCACGAAAACACAAAAATCAATAACCAGCGCTTGTAAGAAAGCCTCCGCCAAAAAGACAGAGAGAGAGAGAGAGAGAAAAAGCTCGAGCGAAAGCGGATAGACCCAGTTTTGTCATCCGTCAGTCGATTCAGCGGCAGCCCGCACCCTCTCAGTGGAGTACAGAACCAGGGGCAGCAGCAAAGTAAAGCCGTCGTCTCGGCGCGGCCTTCAAAGTCCTTAGTTTATTCATGTGACGTAATAGGATAAAAACCGTCGCGCTCGTGGAAGCCAGCCGAGGGAAAGATAGAAGACCGGAGAGAAAGAGAGTGGCTAGATGAGATTACACCGGTACCCGCCACCCGATAACGCGGATTCGACGTAATCGCTGTCTCTCCGATTTCTCTCGACGACGCTTCAAACGCGATGAGATCTTCGGCGGGTGTGTGCGCCTTGCTTTTTTTCGCTGGCGATGGACGTACCGGGAATTTTCCTCGATGTTTCGGGGATTTGCGAGGATTCTTGGGATAGCCGCGGTGTCGGGAGAAATTAATAGACGGGATAAAACTTACTTTTTCCTCGAATGCTCGAACGCGGCTGTTGCTTTTCGGTCGACTCGAGACCAAGTGTGCGAACGAAACCGGAAATATGATTTGACGATTATCCAAAGCGAAAAAGTATGACTTATACATTACCTATGGGAAAAAGTGCCGATGCGCCATCTAGCGTCGTTAGCCGAGTCTCTCTTATTTTACAGCTATATTTTGCAACGTGACAACGCCTGCCAATTGTTTTTTGACCCGAATCCAAGACAATTCGCGTCTATTATCCATCGGGCACATCGAGTACGTGAAAAAAAAAATCTCAACACTCCACTGCATCACCCCTTTTTTCCACTTCACCACTGCAAACACTTATCGAGCCACGTGTGTGTCTCGCATCAGAAACGTACATCGCTGCAGTAGCGCATATAGGGTCTAGAAAGTTTCACGGCTCATTTATTTCTCAGCTGAACGTAGCAATATTAATAGTGTTTACTCTCAATGCTTAATGAAAGCGATACCCACACATATACACACACAGGCACAGACACAGACAGTTCGAGCAAGAGAGAAGTTGGCGAATGTCGACGGGACAAATCGATAATCACGCTGCTACTACCTGCTACCGTGTGCGAGGCGGCTATTTTTCCCGCGTCGTATTTCGGTCCGGCAGATCGATCATCATTTTATAAATATTACGGAGACGCTGCTCTCGCCGGATTCAATGGAATTAAATTATGACCAATATAAACGCAGCCGTCGTCGGGTCAGACGCGCGCTGCCACTTTCTCTCCGTGTTTTCAGCCGCGACCTTTGTCGATGCTGAAAATAATGTCGTGGATTTTTTGTTTCTTTATGTCTCACCCTTATTTCGGTCTGTGGGCGTATATATACACGAGAAATCGGTAAGTTGGCTCATTTGCTGTGGAGCCAGTCGCAAAATGCCTCGTGAAAGGGACTGATGAATAATTTCGGCGCAGTCGGTCCCGCGGAAACGATCGACCGCCTCGGAGGAGTCGTGCATGTATATATGTATGAATACGGAGCCAGCTATGCGTTTTCCTCTCTTTCGATTGCACCGGCTTTGTATTGTAACTTCGACTGAACTCTGATCGATTCGAGATTTTTTCTTCTGTAATATAACGATTGCAACGACCAAACGAACTATATCATATTTCGGAATAAGGACACCGGACGCGCGCTTCGAAATTCACGAATATAGCTCATCCTCCAACTTCCTCCGCAACTTTGAGCGTTACATCGCCAAGAGACACAGGTGCAGTGTGAGAGAGAGAGAGCTTCGACCTATCGATTATATATAATCCGGCAACGAGTAACTACTCCCGAATATAATATATATATATATAGACAAGTGTATGGGGCTGCATTGTGTGTTGCAACCCCTTCTACGGAGCGTCAGCAAATAAACTTCGATGTATTGTATTTGTCGTGCGACAGTTGTCCACTTGTCGGGATATGCACGTGTGCGGGCCGTCTCCTCGGATGTATATATATATATATATATATATATATATATATACATATATATGATGCTGATGTGACGCTGCGGCTTTTACCAAATAAACAGACACTTTTGTCATTTGCGGCAATAACTATTTCCGGCCCGATATATTGGTTTAGTCGCACAACGACGATGACTGTATATATGTATAACGTATACGGACAGCTCCGTAGGGCGGTTGGTATGTATATATATATGTGTGTGTCTAAAATAGAAGGAGTCTAGTTTAAGTTCGACCTGTCTATAACGTACGTATTCGAAAACTTGAATTCGCCTCGAGTAAAATATTAGTTCACGGAGCACTGACCTCCCACTTGTATATATACGTATATCATTAACGAGGATATATATATATAGACGAGGCCCCCGAGAGATTCGTGAATGCAACTACGTCACACAATGGTCCTCTTTGTCGTGTATATATAACGACACGCACTGCGGAGCAAAAGTAAAATAAAAAGAGTAATGGAAATGCGATATTCCATTGTCGACGTTTTAATCCCATTCTTTAATTTGCCGCGCGCGGATACATTGGTAAAGAGCATTGTTATACAGCCGGTATAAATTTCCAGCGGGATGAAAGCCAGCGCGGGATATGACAAATTTGGGAACAAACCCGTGGCGATTCTCTTTTTTTTCTCTCGTCGAGATGAAAAAAAAAATGCGTGGAACTGGAAAATTGGACGCTGACGTTTCGTTCGATTTTCGGTGGAAAAAGGCGCGCGTACGTTTTTGCCTATATCCGAGTCATGCATTTTCGATGCACAGGCGCAAACTCGTTGTTCATGCGCTCAATTCGCCAAAAGCATTCCATTCGTCAGTGCGCGTTTCTCGCTTTTTACGGCCGCGAATGATGAAAAAACAAAATTGTCCGCAGACTGATTCTTCTCTCTCTGTCTCTATATCGATGCGATTCTGAATGATGCATTCGATCTATCGAAATTGCTTCGATTGTTATATATTGTAAAATAAAATCGCTACTATATACACGGCTAAGTGGAACACACACACACATACATGGAGAGAAGCGTCGACATCGCGTAGCGGAATCGATTATTCTTGAACTATACTACACACAGATATATATATATATACGCACACAGAAGAATCTAATTGATTTTCAGTTGAAATCAACTCGGATTAATCGGCTGCAATCGTGACCCGGATTCATGCATTTTACATATGCAGAAAATAAGAGCGCGAATATTACGCCGCGGCCTAATTCTCCGAACCAGAGGATGCGCGCCTTCGAGAAATTCCCCGACGGACACTGTATACGCGCGATAAATAAATCAGCGGGGAGACACGCACAACGATATCGAATTAGAAAATAGTGGACCGTAGTCTGATAAACGACAGCTGGTAGATTTATGGCAGGCATATAGCTATATCACTCGCGACTGTGAAGCACACATGTATATAGCCTCGAGAGAAGGAGGAAGTTCTCTCTCTCTCTCTCTCTCTCTCTCTCTCTCTCTCTCTCTCTCTCAGGCACATCGATCAACCTGATGCGCGCGCAGTGTTCGTCTCTCGACCCCGAGAGTACCTACAGCGGATGTGTGCGTGTGCTTAATTTTGCTGGAATTTTTTCTCTCGAAGATACAAAATGACCCACTAACATACCTCGATCGAAGGTCAACAACTCGTGTATATATATCAAAAGTTTGCCTATCAACTCGAGCATCAAAATACGAGTTAAACTTTCATCGTGTACCCCAAAATCGATGAATAAATAACCTCCGACTGCAACAATGACCTTTTTTTCTCCCTCAAAAAAAGAAAACAGAGCATCGCGAGTCCCGTCTCTCAAGATGCACGCGAGGAAAAATTCCGTATAACCAAAAGAGGGAAAGAGAAGCAGCTGCGTAGGCCACACACGGGACACTGGGGACACATAACGCTCCCCAAAGCTTACATCCAATCGCTCGGTGATTTATATTTACTACTACTCGGCGGCGCGCGCCCTTATTTATCGAGCTTCGTGGAGAAGAGACGCGAGACCCGTTAATTCGGAGCTAAATTGAAAATTATGGCAGACGTTGCCGCACGACAAACGCGCGTGGGTGCGCCTGCTGGAGAGATGCCGAAGGTGATGTGGACCTTCTTCGATGGGAATCGTTGTGATTTCTACTTTCTTTTCGGGGCTTATCGTCAAGTGGTTGGGTTTATCGTTTGGTTTCTGTAGAGATCTTTGGGGGTAGCGAGGATATCGGTACGTCGTACACCCGCGGAATACGTGGTGAGAAGGTTAACGTATTATTGGCTAATTTTGAAGTCAACAATAAAAATCCAATCAGCATCTCCCATAAAAGCGAATAACACCGCCGCACTGCAGCTCTCGCCCCCCTTTCCCCAGTATTTTCATCATACAGCGCATATATATACGTAGAGAAAAAAAACCATCCACGACAAAAGAGAGCAAAGCTCGCACTGTACTTACACCATATCCGACTCTAGAGCAGCGCTGCGGAAAATAGCGCGACAGGTGCATCAGCTCTATACAGCAGCTCGACGGCGGCTGCACACGTACACACACACACACACACACGGCTCTGAAAAGCTCGGACAGCAGCGCTTGCGATCGATAACACGCTGCTGTGCAAAGGCTACCGCCGCCGAGTTGCGAAGCTTTGCGATTTTAGAACGTTGTCCTCTCCCTTTACGCTTGGGCTGAGGTTTCTCCTTTTTCGTCTGCTTTAATTTACTTTCGTAGATGTAATCGATGGAAAATAGAGGCAAGTTTTAATGCGAAGTTAATAAGCGGCGGATATCGTACGGACGAAATTGCGAACGTTCGAAGCCACACCGCGCTTATATATTTTAAAAATACATAAAAGCCGCGAGTAGGCGCATAGGTTTAACTTTGGAGTGAAACCACGATAATTTTCAAACTGTCATTAAACTTCGTTTCGCGAGCGGATATAATTGAAAAATAAAAATCATATTAACTTTGCAATCAATGCAGCGCTCTGCGTCGCCCGCAAAAGTCACGCGGTGAAAAAGAAAATGCTATAGCTGTAAAACCATCGCTGAGGTATATAGACGCTCGCGGCAAAAGTTCTTTAAACCCTGTACTCGCGCGCGAGTGTGTGTGTGTATACAAACGCGTGGACGGGAAAAGTTTCAATATATATACATACATATATATATATATATATATATATATATATATATATATATATATATATATATATATATATATATATATATATATATATGCGGTGACGAGCGGTGGAACACAACAAAGTTGCGATTTGAAAAGCCGAGTAGTTTTTAGTTTGATAAATTTGTTCGCGAAAAAGGCAGGCTCGTGTGAGAGAGATTGTATACGGGGAAAGGGAAAATTATTTAGCTGTAAACCTGCGGGCGATAAGTAAATTTTTTTTAAGCGTAACCGATCGTGTTGGACGCATCCAACGATGGAAAGAAAGTTGCTGTATAAAGATCCATGCGTATAATTACATAGTTAACGTGAAAATTCAGTTACGGGCTGATTACCGCGCGGAGCTTACCAAACTGACCAACTGACGGTATAGTATAGCCCGAGCATGTGACTTAGGAACCTGTATACGATATATATACATATTCGACTTGCATACATTATGTAATTACTTTAAATGCATACCTGCGCCCGAATTTCAATACATATCATTATTAGATAGTATATGGCTTATTCTTTTTCTGCCCCGTTTATTCTCCTCTCTATATATACATACATTCATCAATACAATATCTTAGTCTACGCGAAGACATTCGCGTCGATAATAACCGCCTGTTCGTATATCCAAATGAATTCGCCATCGCGGCTAATCGAGAAACCGAATGAATTCAATTCGCACCGCTGAAAAAGCCTCTCCCGTCCCGCGCGAGCGATCATTATTATTGCTTTTTACTGCCTCCTCCTTCGCGTGTGTATATAGAACATCCACGCAGGAGAGGGACAGCCGAGCTCTATATATAGAGGAGGGAAAAGCGTGGCGAAGGGTCTGTGCAGCAGGAAATAAACCTAAGTGTATAATTACAATAATACTTACGGTCTTCCCTTACGGCCCTTTTCGCGGTCGGAGAGCTGTACACCGCGCTATATACATGTATACACGCACGGTAGGCTCGACGAGTGGAACTTAATGAGTCCTAAATTTACCGTCGCGCGCACATGTTATATACACTGCACCTGTGCGCCGCGCGCGAGCTTCAAAAGCGATTTCGATTTTTTGCTTCGTCATACACACACGCGCGCGCGCGCGCGTCTAATACCTGTCTCCTCGTCTCCAAGGGTATATATATATATACGTATATTGAAAGGCAGCGCGTTATCAATTTTTTTTTTGGATGCGTATAGTGTATACAGTCGTTGTATGGAGTGACGACGATGCGCGATAAAGTGTGTGTGTGTGTGTGTGTGTGTGTATCGATTAATCATTTGCCTGATGTGAGTGGACTGTAATTTACGGCTTCCGTCGATTAGCGTTAATAAGAGCGATGCCTCTGAGCTGTTTTAAATTACGCCGGCGGAGAGGGGACGCTTTTGCTGTCTTCTTTTTTTGCCGGGGATTTAACGATTGGCAGATATATACGAGTTCTCCAGATTTTCGAATCGATCATCGGAAAATATTAGAAGATCGTCGTATCGGCGACGTAAAGATAAGCTGAAGCTTCAATCTCGGCAAACGGGCTATCGGCGACTTGTTGCGAAAGAAAGCGACGGCTGATCGTATAGCACATGCAAAAGATTCTCGTTAAGCCGCCGGCGCGTAAATATTGTGCGACGAGCGCATGGGACACACGCCGATCGATAAGCTACTCCTTTTTTTTTCCTCCGAGCATCGCGTATAAAGAAGGTCGCCGCGCTTGTCTTGATTTCTGCGCTGTGAAATATCGAGTTTATGCGGAAGTAGGCGTAGGTTTAAGCGATGAAATTTCGCGCAACGCTTGCCAAGTGTGATGCAGAGGCGACTTTGGTTAAACAATTTCAGAGCGATATTTTGTTTATTGATTAGAGGCATTGTAGCTATATAGATTTTGCTTAAAGTTTTCGAATGCGAAGTAGAGGAACAAGGCTTTGATTTAAATCCTGGTTGGTTGAAAATGAATGCTACAATAAAAAGTTGACAGAACATTTGAAAAATAAAGAAATATCATTTAATTTAGTGATTCGTAAGATTTTAAAAGCATCAATTTTTAACCGAGCTTTTTTAATATCGAAGCTCTTACTCTCGTACTTTATTAATTCTAGAAATATATGAACATTTCAATATGATTCATTCAACCTTATCTTTTTAAATCGAAGCTCTTTTCTTGTACTTTATTATTTCCTGATGCACGGCGTGTATAAGCGAAAGAGCTTATGAGCCCAAAGGTTATTATGCCGGTGCTGCATGTCTGTAATACCTGTAAACGAGTCAAATACGAAGTTTCATATAAAGCGCTGCCGTATTTTGCACGGATCGATGCGCAAACATTACACTTCTCGAATTCGAGTCGATATTTCGAAAATTCGAAAATAATGACTTTAAAGTTCGACCGCATAGTGTAATTTCGCCGCGGCGACGACGATTTATGTTAAAACTGCGCGCGGGGTCGCAATTTTAAAATGTCGCTTGCGTGAATTTTCACATTATATAATTTCGCGGTCAGCCTATAAAAGAATAATACAAAAATAATAATCTACTCTCCCGCGTTATATCGTCATTGCGAAACCTCAAACGATTTTACTGTAAAATGACGTTTCCCGCGCGCGACAAAGCAAATCCTCTGAGAAAGAAAATCCTCCC
This sequence comes from Muscidifurax raptorellus, assembly GCA_020010945.3. Taxonomy (NCBI): domain Eukaryota; kingdom Metazoa; phylum Arthropoda; class Insecta; order Hymenoptera; family Pteromalidae; genus Muscidifurax; species Muscidifurax raptorellus. The sequence continues at coordinate 27,212,292 of CM052081.1, read as the reverse complement.
CTAAACACACTCCGCATGTATATATATATTATATCCTCTCCGGTCTCAACCTCGATCGTAAAACAAGTTCCGTCCCACATTCCCTTTTCTTCCGAACATACATATATATATACCTATAGTACGTATATATACACCCGCGCGTTATACATATATATAGCAAGCATACACGTTCGGAGGGCGCATAAACTCTCGCTGCGGTGTTCGGCAGTTCGGTCACGTTTTACGGGGAGGCTCGTGTTTTACGGCCGAGCGTTTCGGCCGCGATGACGCTACCGCGACTGCAGTTTCGGCCCTCGACGTGTATATATATATATATATATATATATATATATATATATATATGTACGTAGCCTTTGGTGTACTACGTGATTCGAGTGAGAGAACGAACGAAATGGCGATTGTTAAGTGCGAGCGTTTCGGAGCTTTTCTTTTCTCCGGACTTTTTTATGGCTCTTACATGATGTGTACTTTATTTATACATGTATACACCAAAGCTATATGTGCGTACACGTATACGTATACAACTGGCTTCAATTGTTCTCCATAGGCGTAATGGATATCGATGATGATTGCCGCGACAGCTATATACCCGAAAAAGAAAACATCTATGTCCGGATACAATTAAACCGAGTATATTATCGTTATATAATGGAGAAAACGGGATATCAGTGATTTTTACTTTCATACGGACAGGACTGCAGGGGGGAGATTCGCGTGTATAGGGCATTAAAGGGACAATCACAGAGTGCTTTATGTCGAGGGCCCTTCGTCAAAATCAAGAGGCCATCATTACGAACATATGTTTAGCTGTGCAGTAGCGCAGTGCGGCGATCGTATCGTGAGAGGCGAGGAATACCACACACACACACACACACGTATGTGTGCCTTATACATGTATACGGACGAGTGAGTAGCGAAGAAGCGACGAGCGCACCTGCTTCGCTATATATATGTATATGCGTGTGCAAATGTAGGGTAAACAACGACGAGCGGTCGTAGTTCCCCGAGTATTTTAGATATAAATGTGCGTGTGTGAGAGAGAAAGAAAGGCCTGTCGCGTTGTTCTTCAAATACGAGTTGGTGTATATGCGTGAGTGGGTGGAGTGCGTGGACACGGCGGCGTCGCGCTCGTCGGCATATGTTCGATTTTCAACGCGAACGTCTTTTTTTTTTGCTCAGGTAGTAGACTGGTAGTCTATTGTTTGGGTGATCTACGTGTGTGGTATATATACGGAGTTTTTGGAAATTTTCATTCGAGTCGATTGGCTGGGGTATGTAGATTGTTTTCAATCTACATACCCCAATCGCTTCAATCTCCTTGTATCTTTATTGTTGTATGTCGGAATTGTATGATGATTTTTGATTGAAAGAAAAGGAAAATTATTATTATACATCAGCCACAAACACCACTAAAACAAATTACCAAACCTCTCTCTCTCTCTCCAGCGCTAATTGAAATCATCATAATCGCTCTCTCGCAGCCGCCCTAACCATCATCTCGTATCCACTCCCGCGATTTATCTTCCCCCGTACAGCTGCGATCACAGCCGCGTCTCCTATACACGCATTACACCTGACACTACGCCGTACATCTTTCTTTCTCTCTCTCTCTTAACGCAATTACGCCACGAGCCGGACAAATCGACGTTTCAATTTTCTTAATGCGCCGAGTCCCTCCACCGGGACACACACACACACACACACACGAGCGCGTGTCGACGCGTGTCGGTCGCACGCGCTGCCAAATTTTCTGGATGGATTCTTTTAAGGGGTGCTTGCTTATACGTTTTTTAGCTGCGTAACGCTGCGTAGGTGGGCCTGTTGTTGTCCTCAGCGTGTACGATTGAAAAACAATATATATATATATAGAATCGAAATCAGAGTCGGGGGATGTTTGCTGAGTTTGGTCGAACTTCCGTGCGAACGGACGACTTTCGTGATTTGGTGTGTCCGAAACAGTGTAAAACTCACGACGTGTGTATATTTAGACTCGTGTAGCGTCGAGTGACGTCAGGCCGTTGTGTGACTTTGTATATAAGACGTACGTATAAACACGGGCGGTTAATTAGAGGCTCTGAAACTGACCTGCACTGGAAATAGATTGTAGCTATATACGCACTCGGAAAAATCACCCGCTTAATCAAATCATCGCTTCCTCCTCTGGTATATATTCAGACTAAGATGCAAAATTTATGTGTGTGTGTGTGTGTGTGTGTGTGTGTGTGTGTTTGGTCGCTCATTAGATTCGGTGTGTATGCACATCACGAGGTGGAATTTTATATATATACACTGCTACTGAAATATGTAGGACACTTATATCGACTACTACTATCGACTACTATCACCCATCACGTGTTTTGTATGTTTGGAAATCACGGCTGAGAAATATAGTTTTCGCTTGCTAAATTATTAACAAATAAGCGAGTCTGTAAATTCCTATGCATTTTGAGATATAAACTTGTCCAAATTTCGTTAATTCTCTCCCGGGATCGACCATCCATAAACTACGTATAATAGAGTCTACTCTCAAGTATCTAGAAAAATTATCCTTTTCCGCTTCACTGCACTGTGCAAATACGTGTACCAATCTTACGTCATCCTATCAATCCAACATTATACATATACCCTCCAGAAAATTAAGACACATTCATCTCTGAGACATCCCTTATCCCAAAGAACAACGCAATAAAACGTTAACGCTTGATAAATTCAATTAGCCACAAGCGCGCGCAAGTATAATAACAATAATAATAACACGTATATATAGCCTATCCGCCTCCCCCGAAAAAGCACTCGGCCGAGGATCCTCCGAGATATTCCGTACCCTCGGAGTCATAAAACTCGCCGCGAAATAGTCTCCTAACGTGACCGAGCGTATAAAGATGATCCTCCAAGGGGCGCGGCAAAAGATAATTGCGTCGAGAGACAGAGCGGAGTATGTATATATATATATATATATATATATATATATATATATATATATATATATATATATATATATATATAAAGGTATACCGAACGAATGGCGTCTTGGCGAATCAGCTGTACGAAAGCTTGTATTTTTTTGTTACGTATACGGTTCGAAAAATATGTCGTGTGTATAAGTGGTGTACAGTTGGCGGAAAGTTTACTCTCCGCGTGTGTATATATGTATGTACGAGGCGTAATATCGATTATTCATGAACGAGAGTCTGCACGGATTCCCGCAGTTCCATAAAGCGTGTTATAATACCCTTGGCTCTTTTGTTTCGCGACATTCCGATGATGGATGAACTGCTTTTGAATTTCCGCTCGGGCTCGACTCTATACAATATACGTATATACGTACTGCTACGCATAAATCTGTCCGACGTGTGACCCAGTGAATTCAATCTTTGAGCTTCGCCAACGGCTTTTGAGGAAATACGTAAATATATCAATAAGTATGTTGATTTCTCCGCGAGCGGAACCGATCGAATACCTCCACAATTAACGCAAAAAAATCTATACAATTCGCCAAAACCACACACACACACGCACACGAATTATACACTCGCTACCTCAGCCAGAAGAGAAAGGCCACCGCCGCCGCCATCGTATCTATATACGCAGCGACTCTGTGTGCCCGGTATATAGCGCTTTGGATCGATAAAAGAGGGAGAGAGAGAGAGAGAGAGAGAGAGAAGCGCCGGTAGCTGGCTCTGCCGCAGCGACGGCACAAATGAAAGAGAGAGAGAGAGAGAGAGAGAGAGAAAGCCAGCTGAGGCTGATTGGCGGGGTATGCGGGGGCGGCCGCCGCGCGTAGCCAATGAGCGAGTCTGGCCTCGATATAGTATAGAGCCTACTACTGCGAAAACGCTGATTTTTTACGCTATATCTATATATACATACCGCCGCGGGGATAGATGCAGCCGCTCTGATTTATCGACGAGAGCTGCGGTGCACGTCTGTGTGAGTGCATATAGTGTGCGTGCACATTGTCATCGCTTTTGTTGTTTTTTTTCGATTTTATTTTTTTTTTCGCGTATGCAGGGATTAAACATTGACGACATGATCACGTTTCATCGTTATACTAGATTTTACCTATGCACGCGTATATGCGTATACCCGCGCTCAGAATTACATTGTTGAATCCGGAAAATTGTTGCCTATATATACTACAAAAATGGGAGCATCGCAGTAGCTTTATATCATATCGCCGTTATAGAATACAAGAGAGAGAGAGAGAGAGAGAGAGAGAGAGAGAGAGAGAAAGGAAGAAATAATACGCAAAAGTTTTGCGTCTGAAGAAAGACGAGCTAACTGCATTAGCTCTCGTCGAGAGAACGAGCCGGTGGAATAAAAAAAGGGGGGGGGGGTGGAGAGAAAGCGCGCATAATTCAGACATGAAATTTGCCAGAGTTTGCTCGAAACTGCATTTTGCCGCGAGGGACAGAGAGAGAGAGAGAGAGAAATATAAAAGTCGATAAAAGGGCGTGCGCGCACCGACCTTATAAGAAGCAGCAGCAGCAGCAGCAGCGGAGAGAAACGAGGCAATGAACGGTGTACAGAAAGGAGCGGCTGCGCGAATCGGAATATTACATTATACAAAATTTCATAAATTCTCTTTAGAGAGAGAGAGGCTCTTAGACGCCTCGCGCCCGCCATCTCTCTCTCTCTCTCTCTCTCTCTCTCTCTCTCTCTCTCTCGCTCGTGTTTTTCTCCTGCAAAAGTAATGAGCTACTACTGCGACGTCGCGTCTCTCGAATTCTGCAAGCGTGTATATATATGTATATATATATCCGAGGCTGAGGGTTTGGGTCTGGTGCTCGGAGCTTTTCCTTTTTACGCTGTGCTGCTGCGTGTGTATAATTGCACCGATGAGGTGTTGGCTTTTCGCGTGAGATGCTGATCGGGTTTGAAGCGCTATTATTGTAGATTGCATTGAGAAGTGTATGTATATATAGCTAGTGGTAAGCGTGAGGGTATATATATATATATATATATATATATATATATATATATATATATATATATATATATATATATATATATATATATATATATATATATATATATATATATATATATATATATATATATATATGTATCGATGGTAGCCGATCGCGTGCAAAGACGAAAAACCAACAGACGCGGACATCAAAGGGACAGCGAATTATTCAGTTTGTGAGGAAAATCAATTAGCCAGTGGGGACTATATACCTAATGCTAGACACCACGTCGACTCTGTATTTACCCGCATGTCCGATGTGTGTGTGTGTGCAGCTTTATCCAGAGGATGATACGTCTGCCCCCGCAGTTCAATCCTCTGTATATCCTATATATATTACAGTCTTTATGTGTCCGCGCCTATCTTTTTGGTACGAGTGTGTATATATAAGGTAACTTTATTAGCTAATTTATAGCTTATAAAATTCTTTAAAAAAGGAACGCATCATCACGACGACGAGAAAATGCCAGTATGTATAGCTCATGTGTAATAGACCGACACGTATATCTCGTGAATAAAACATCGGCATTTAATGCGATCTTCGATCGTTCCGCAGCTCTCCGAGAGTTTACACTGAGTGTAGTGCCTCTCTCTCTCTCACTCTATACATGTATATACACATCAAGCCCGCGCGCGCGTGTGATATGCGCAGTATAGCAGAAGCGTCGGTTTCTATACAGCGAAGTTTGGCCTGATAATTACGTCGATTCGGAGAGGGCGAGCCGTATATATATACAGTGGAGTGTGAAGTCGTGTTCGACGCGCTCCTGCACTCCGCACTTACGCACCTTTCTCTCGAAATCGCGTTAATAACGAATGAACTTCCCGAGAGAGAACTGCTGCTGATTTTCTCGCTCTCGGAAGCTCCGCTGTCGTCTATACTCCGATGGGTTGAATGGGCTTTCTTTTTGTTTTTTCGAGGAAGGAAGTTGCGACGCGTGTGTGGGATTCGATGTCGATTGCGGTATCGGAGCAATGCAATTTTGGTTTATCCGTGTATTGAATTTTTGAGGCGGTTTTGCTGGTTACGTTAGCGCAAGCAGCTGCGCGAAAGGAATAATTGGATAATTATAATTCAGATCTTATTTTCATATCGTATAAGTGACATTATAGAAGTATTTTCTGCTATTCAAAATACATTTATATGCCATTGTGTTGTACAGGCTGATTCGACTTCCTCTAGGTTTTTAATGATCGCGCGCTGAATGAAATAGTTTTTAATAGACGCGTCACGCGATGTAGACTACTAATACGAAATCTCTCGCGATGGTCCACAATTAGAAAACTCTAATTACACTCGATATATCCAAGTAATACAGCCGCAGCGGAAGTACAGAAAAGGAAAATGAACTAGACACACGAGAGGAGAAGCCGCTATTTACTCAACGAATCTCTGTCAAACTATTTTTTCTCTCTCCTCGTGTCAGCTGCTATAGCCGCGCGTAATTAATTCTTGTCGAAAAGCGCATCGGACGATCTACACAGAACCGTCGCGTCGTATATATATATATATATACATCGAGCTTGCATTATTCACTTGCGCCTCGATTGTTTCAAACAATATGCTCTCGGATATTAGACAAATAAATTCGGTCCAATCGGACTCTCTCGTGCCTAATCTGCGCTCGGAATCGCGGCTATATATATGCGTTTCTCTCGTATCGCGCCACATAATGTGACGCGCCACGACAATCCCCACACACACACACTCACACACACGTGATCTGATCAAACATTTGCTAATCAGAATCGCGCGCTACGCTGCGTCTATATATACGTAGATGTGTGTGTGTGTGTGTGTGTGTGTAAATCGTTTATCGTGGATATAACCAGAGAGAAATACAGGATATTATCGCTCCTAGATCGAGAGAGAGAGAGAGAGAGAGAGAGAGAGAGAGAGAGAGAATTATTCATGCGGATTAACGCGTCGCGATGCTGATATACGTGTATACATATAGGTACGTATCGCAATCGAGTTTCTTTTCAAACGAGGCTTGGATCAACGTGTTCCGTAGCGCCGATTACAGGTATACATATCTGTATACCTTGAATAAAGTCAGAGTAAAATCTCGTCTTAATATAAGCTCGGCCGAAAAAAGCCTCGACTCTCGAAATCCCGCATAGTCGCGGTTATACATTTATAAGCAAGTGCGCAATCAGACCGGCTGCGAAATCTAGAAATCGAGTAAAACAGTATATATATATATATACAAGGGTAGAAAAAAGCCAGACGTTGTCGGTTGAGTTTGGCTGCGATCACTTATTCATCGGACGTCGCGACGCTGCGCTGACAGTAAGCACTTTTGCGATTGTTGCAGTGTGTATATATATACATAGTCGATTCGAAATACTATATATATATATATATATACGGTGCGGACGACCCACAGCGCGCGCGACCAGACACGTTAATTATGCGCGCGACCGATAATTGCAATAACAATAAACCCTCTGTGCGAGGGTATTTTTCAAGCTGGAATATACATCGATCTGATATCGGCCGCGGATGTGGTTGCTGTCTTATATTTATCACGTTAACGATTTATCGGCTGATTATAGCGTAATGGTATTATTAAGTTATATATTAACGCAATAGAAAATATGGATATATATTATATATATATATATATATATATATATATATATATATATATATATATATATATATATATATATATATATATACTGAAGCGTGTATATAGTTATATACACTGACAAGATTTCAACTGCTGACCAACGAAAATAATAGTTTATTTCCCACCAGGTCACATGCGCATATATACATATACCGTCTAAGCTGTATATGTAAGAAATATTTAAGAACACGCGGTATACACAAACACTCACGCATCAACTGAAACTTTTGCCTAGATCCAGGAAGTACAGCTTAATATATTAATAATCCGCTGCGTTCGTATGCGAGAAACACTCGCGCGAATCCGCATAATTTTCATACGTAAACATGTACAATACCGAGAAGCTAGAAAAAAGAGCCATATACACGTGTCTATATCGCACCCGCCGGCATGAATACACAGAGAAAACCAAGTCACTCGTTTCATGAATAAAGCAGAAAAACGTAGCCGGATAAATCTCGCGTCTGTACCCGAAAAAGAAAATATCAATCACGAGGCAGCGGAAAAAGGGAAAGATATTCTACTCTCTCACCGAAAAATTCGCACCTCTCGAGCCGTCACCCACCCGCAATATATATATATGTATATTTTTCTTTTTTCAAAGCGCGGATGCATCCCGACGTTTTAATATATCAGTGCGCGAGCAAGCTAGTCGTCCGATATCGAATTACCCAGTTTTCCAGGATCGCGTGTATATGTATATATGTATCCCAAAGCGACTCATTTAATTTGCGTCGCCCCGTCGCGACTGCGACGCCGCCAGTCTGGCCTGATTCTGTCAAATCCCATCGCGCGCTTTAAATATAGTCACGTGTAATTCAGTTGTTGGCCATCACTTATGCAGAAGTCGTATGCATATTCTAGAGAGAAAAGACAGATCCTCGCGGCGCGACGACCGCGACCGATCGATGCGTATAAAATGTTTTGTCATATATATACATATATATATATATATATATTTTTTTGGTCTAGCATAGTATTATTTCGCATGTATATATGGATATGTGTGTTATGCTTTGCGCGATGCATTTTTAACGAGATACTTTATTCACTGTTGTAGAGTCGGATACTGGAGGATGCGTCAATCATGTGCAATTCCTGGTCGCCGAGGCATAACGTGAGTATATATACATGATGATCTTTCGAGTCTTCTGTATATGAATATAAGAAAGAGGTTTTACCGGATGTATCATTTGCTCAGGATATTTTTAATTCGATGCGGTTCTATCTACACGATAGTACATAGCATTGACGCGCTCGGCTGAATTAAAAGCTCGCCGACTGGAAAATATTCATCGCTTTCATGAATATAGTCATTATGTTTTGATTTTCTATTATTCACGCTCGCCGGTGCACTGCACAACACCTATATCTATATGATGCATTTTAAAATTTAACGGCTGGAATCATCACCTCGCCGCATTAATATTCCACACTATCCATATAATACTTATATGCAGTGTAATAAAATACGTATATAATTTATAATCCGCATTTCGTATACTTATCGCATGAATTCTTCATAAAAATTAAATCTAGTTCCAACTATACGTGTAAAAACTTAAAGCGCGCTTCAATTTTCCCGCGCGAAAGCCGTGACCGTTATAAGAACAATCGAACGCCGATTTTCAAATATATTCCCGCGCGCGCGGCCGTATATACATACAACATAGACGAAGCTTCGGCGTCCGTGCGGAAAAAGCTAAAGCGACACTCGGGCCGTTTTATACGGCACTCAAGCTATACGCCGAGGAAGCAGCAGCGGCTCCTCGTATATCTAAATAATCAATTTACTTCTCGGCCATAATCGTAACCGCGAGTTAGCGCGGTTTATGTCTGCGCTGTCGGGCTTCTCCTTTCCCACATATACTCGAGCTGCTCCGTAAAGCATAAATATTATGAGGCCATTTCGGCCGAGTGTAGTCCTATATATATATATATGTGTGTGTGTGTGTGTGTGTATACACAGCCGCGTCGCGCGATTTATCTTCGTTCGTGACGAGTGCGAGCCTCGTTTTCTTTTTATCGCGCCTTAGACTGTTCGAGGGATAGTCTTACGGTCTTGCGACGGATTCTATGCGATCCGCTGAATTCGCTCTTTTTCTTTCGTTTAACAAAGCTATCCGATTGGTCGCCTCTAAAAAGGGCGGTAAATTTAAAATTTGCGCCTTTGTATCCGAAAACTTTAAACTCGCGTACCCACATTATAATATACAGTTCGCACGAGCAGACGAGAGGTTAATTCCGTCTTGAGCAGCGCGGTAGACAAAGAAAATCCGTCAGCTCCCGATTCATCCGTCCGTCCGACGATCCCGTATCATCAGACACACGGCGCAGCAGCCGCGAGCGCGAGCGCGGCATAAAGCAATTATCGATCTGTCAAAGGTGTCTGGCGACGCGACGTAATTCAGGCAGTAGTGTACAATCTACACGTACATATAGGTATATATAGCCGAAAAAGCAGCCGGTTGCCATGTGGCGGCCAAAATAATTCATCAGCGCATCGTAAAATCGAAAGAGAAGTATATAGAGAAACTACTCCGACATGCAGACGTCTGCGCCCGAGTCGAGAAAGAGATAATAATATTCGCGCGCTAAAAGTCGAAAATCGTCTGACGCTGAGTAGTGCTGAGCCGCTGCGACTGCTAATCGAGTTATGTGGTATTTTATAAGGAATTATGAAAATTTATAGGTTGAACAGGAAACTATAGACGCTGAAATCTAGAATGAAAAGAAAATGCATTATTCTTGTCATTTCGATCGCATTGATTCCTTGGGTCTTTTGATTATCGCTGAATATTGCAGTAATATCATTGTTGCGTCTTTCTATTTCTTCGGTTTACAAAAAGTAAGTCGTGAAATTGTTAAACTATCCAGAGAACGCGACAATTTTAATAAGAAAGCTCGTAAAGTCTCCTAATATAATACGTTATACACAGTCCCATCGCGTCCCGCGTCTGCTGGTGTATATATATACGGAGGGCAAAAAATCGACCGCAGAAAAAGTCAGGCAGGAGGTAATGGAAAAGACGAAAAAAGCGCGGAATCTTTAATAAGCGACGGACCGTAATAAACCGCGTCGGAAATTGATTAACTGTGATCGCGAGGAAATCAAATCAAGTCTCGTCGCCGCGACTGACTTTTCCGAATAACCACGCTCGCGACGATATATACTCGCGCGACGTCGTTTTATAGACCCCCTGATGGCGAGACACACCACGACGACGAGGGGTTAACTTTTTCGCGAAATTCACTGGATTTTCTGTGTCGCGCTCGCTCATGCGACTGTCTGATCGGGGGAAAATTTTCATAATTGATGAGTCAGCGTCGCGGATGGTTTCGTGTGACCCAATGCGCTGCTGCAGTTTGATCGAGTTCAAGCGAGAAAGAGAGACGTAGAGATTTTCGATAGAACTGCGCCGGGCAAAAATAACGCGAGTTTGTCTAAAAGTCTTTCTGAACAATTTATGCTCTACTGCGGTGCAGCGTCACTTTTTCTCCAAGGAAAATGTATTTTATGCATGCACTTGGGGGGAAAAAATCGGTTCTTGGGGATATCGAAAAATGAGCGATGAATAAAGAATGGGTTCTTTTTACAGCATCAGAGAAAAGATACAAATATACCTCTATCAACACAATAAACTTCAGATATACATTATACTTGAACAGATATTAAAATGTTTTTAGTTTGAACGTTTTGCATTTAATTCCATTAATAAACGAAATCCTAATAATAACAGCAATCGTCTACTGACGATGAGACAGACACGATAAAGAGTTATATCCATACGGAAATTGACCCAATAATGCACTTTACCACTATATACGTATGTATATATATATATATATATATATATATATATATATATATATATATATATTTGCTGTAGTATAATTTAAAGCTACACTCTAATGCAATTTTAAACTCAGGATCGTTGCACCAAAGCGCGCGCATATCGCGTCTGGCGCTATTCGAAATCGATGGCTTCAATCACATAGCCGGGCTATCGAATTCGGTGTAAAAATTTAACGAGGCGAGCGTCTGGCGCATAATAAGTTTAGCTTTAAATTTAGCATAAACTGCTCGAGTATCGCGCGGTTATGAGCTATATCGTACATAATCGAGCTCCGATGTATATAGGAAGTATATCGTCTTTTAATTTCTCAAGTGAATACCGTGCGGTAGAAAAATTAACGAGTTTTAGCTAAAATTAGCTAATATTAGCTTATATTTTAGTCGAAAAATTTACACTGACATTATTAGATTGTTAAAAATAAAACACCATGATTGTAGATATACTTTTAATGAGATTTTAATATCGAATTTACTCGAAAATACTTTCAATTGATTGTAACACTCATCGTTACATCTCAACCAGGGTTAAATACAAATTACAGCTGCGTAATTAATCGCTCGAATAATGTGAAACCCGCAGCGGTATAGCGCAGGTAGAAATGAAAAATCACCAAACAAAGGGCAATTACAGAGAACAGCCGCATTTTTAATCGGCTAATGACTCGCATTATTCTCCCTTAAAATTCGGCTATATCCTCTCGGTACGGCGCGACTTCCATTTTATCAACTCTCACGACCCTCGTCTCGCCAAGATAATCCCGCGAAAGCGAAACGATAAATCTCCCCGGCGCAAGCCCGACCGCGCGGTAATTCAATCGTAATTGGCTAATCCTTAACGCGCCGCCCTTTTCTCCGTCTTCTTCCTTCTCTGGAAAAATGACTCCATTAGCGGCCGCGCGCGCAGCAACAAGTTTCGGGGAGAGGGTGCTAACTGCCCCTTGGCTCTCTAATAAGCCCGATCTATATCTCGAGCTGTTTCCGCATCCGCTTCCGCTCCTGAGCCTGTACACCCCGTATATACACATACGTCCCGCGTGTTATCTCTTCTTGTTTTCTGCTCATTTGTCCGAGAGGGTGTGTATGTATCCGGAGGGTGTCTCACGAGTACGAGAGATTTATTGGGGCCCGTTAAGGGAGTTAAGGCGCGAGCTTGCGTAAGGGGGTGCTTTTTCAAATTCCCTGCCTCCCTTTCGCGTGCCGCAGACGCGAGGCGTTTGCAATTGTATATAACGCTATTTAGTTAGTTAATCAAAAGTGCGGAGCGTTCTGTGATGAGACAGTATAGCGAGAGAAAAAATCGCCCGGGAATAACGGAGCTAGTGAAAGCTCCGACGGGCGGCGCCGGGCGAGAGAGGAAGCTCATAAATAATCGAAGCGCAGCCGCCCGCCCGCGTTTTTCGCATGAAACATTGATCGGCGCCGTTGCGCGGACGCACTGAACGCGTATCATCCGGACACCGAGAGAGAGAGCGACGAATCCGGGACCAATCAATTCGCAGCCGCGGGCTTTGCTTGCGTTGATGTTGTGTTTTCGGTTCCTGTATTTTCCCGGGCTTTTTTTGCTCAATTTTTGTAGAGAGATCGCGCGCGGGTAGAGGAAAATGGGACAGATTCCAAGAAACGCTTCTCGATCTACTAAGCTATATGAGCTGTCGTTTATTATTAAGCCTGTGCTGGTATACTGTGTCTCCTCAGCTTCTTCGTAGCAAGTTTATTTCTCGCTAAATCCACTCGGCGATTATATTATCTTATGCCGCTCTGATGCGAAATCCGAGTACAAAAAGTGCGTATATCACGCGGGCTTTAAGTTGATATCGTGGTCAAAAAATAACGAATTTTTTTTTATTTACATAGCTTCCGCGCCTTTTTTATTAAGAAAAACTTCGTATTCAATTTGCTATTATTAAAGAAAATGTATATATTTTATAGTAACGGTGAAATGTACTCACTTAATACCCCTTTATATTATATTTATGGTAATTTCTATTAATATTTGAGTCAAAATTGTTATGCAGATAATAAACTACTATTTTATATAGTATAAATGGCTTTGATATATATATTGAAATATTGAGGTTATATGTCTTAATGCAAGTTAATTTATGCGGTATAATCAGAATATGAGTATGTAATTTGAGTATGTTATGTCTTATAATAATGAGTTGCTATATATACATCAAACAATGCTATCATTAATTGATCGCCGTTCATTTTTTATTAATTTTAGTTTATATTATTATATTAAGATCCTTAAAATATCAGATCAGAAGTTTTGAACGTAACAGGACTGTTCATAGGTAAAGACAAAAAAATTAAATTTCTTATTCTTCCTTAGCTTACAAATAATAATATTAATGACAAAAGTAATATAATACTTAACTTAAAGTGGGAAATGAGCAGAATTTACCTCGTATTAATAATTAATTAATTTAAAGATTAAACACAGTAGACAACAGTCCCCTCGTCAAAGTTTGCTTACTCCAAAAAGGTATTGACACACACACGGTCTCGAAAGATTGTCACAAAAAATTTGACATGGTTAATACTTCAGTATATATGTATACGTCCTTTACTTAAGTGAAATCGACTAACCAGAACGATATTTTTGCATCGTGCGGGAATTCAGGTCAGCGCGCGAATTACTCTCTAAAATTTAGGTCATGAATTTACGTCTCTCAAATATGTAAATGTAAATCATATATATCTTTATGCGAAAATACATAGTGCTCGCGCGCTCTTTTATCAAATTAGCCGCGAGCAATTACTTCTTTTTTGTCCTCCGATTAGTGCCGCGCGATGCGACTAAATATAAAAACAATGCATTAAATATAAACAAAATTGATTGACCCGACTTTGCACGTTTCTACTCACATTTATTATATATCCTTTATTATATATCTTTATTATATATCCAATGAAGTGTACATGAAACCTGAATTATAACGAGTATTTGGATAATATCGTATAAATTGTGTTCTACATATACATGTAAAAGAAATAACACGCGTTCATTAGACAAATCGCCAATAAGCGTTGACAACAATACCGGAACGACGCGATATTAAACGAGTCACAGTAGAACAAGTATCAATACAGTCGTACACAGCCATTACTAATTCACGCAGCCTTATTAGCAATTTTTCCAGCTCGATACCTCCCCCCCCCCCCCCAACGCGCGCGAGACAATATGAATCGACTTCTTGTCATCGCGGACACACCGCTATATACATTCTCCAATCGAATCCAGCGCGCTCTCAACCCCGAGAAGTGCGGGTCAAACAAAAAATTGCGAAAATCAATTGATTTCGTGTCAATTGAAACCGTCATGAATACGTACATCATGCGACTTCAGTACTACTTACTATTATTACCATCGAGATTTCCAGGTCGCAAAATTTTTTTTCGCACATATCCAACTCCGAGAATAACGTGCACACGACCCACATGCATATATACATATATATATATATATATATATATATAAGCGCGTGTAACTCAAAGCGTGTCTATCTCTGTTACAGGGCGACATATTCGGTGGACTGAACAGCGGTTTGCAAGACGGTCTGCTGTCGAGGGCGGAAGCTCTCGCTGCAGACCTCGGCAAGCACAACGGCGGCACGCCTATGCCTCTGAAGCATGACCCCGTCTCGGTCTATCATCACGGGGCCCACATGCCAAGTCCGCATCATAACAATCGGCCGCATCATCAGGTACAGACACACTTCTTTGTGAGTTCAAAACTGTCATAATTTAATAAATAATATCTTATATGTATACCTTGCTCGCGCGAGAGAGCTGCGAAATGTGCATGAAGTGTGTGTGTGTGTGTGTGTGTGTGAGTGTGTGATATATATATCGAAAAGCTAATCAAGTTCGTATGTGTGATATGTGTATATACTTGTGTAAGAATCAAACCCTTTCCTGGATCGATGCGATGTGTATATATGTGTCTAGGAGAAATCCATCAAATCAAACCGACGGAAGCGCATATCCGTCCCCTGCTCGCACAACTCCAACAAAAACATCACCAACGACACATTAGTTTAGTTCGAGTCAGACGACATCCGGCTGACGGATATCGACCATATATACACACACATACACAAGAAGAGCCGTTACTATATGAGGTCGATATTATGAGCTACCTGCAACCCCCTTCGACCTCCTAATATGACGGACGCCGCACTCTCCGTTTCTATTTTCGTCCTTTCTCTATATATATATATATACACACACACACACACAATGCCGAGATTGTTTTTCCGCTAGACAAGAGCAAAAACTTTTTTTGTCAGGAAAAAAAATGTACGACACACACCGCAGCAATTTGCTACAATACGCCAGACTCATCTGTCCCCCTATACACATGTGTGTGGGCGCGACGACTTGACCCTTTCGTGTATATCTATAACACCATACATATTTCCGCGGTCTGTCTCACTCCCCGGCGTGTATGTACGCAATGTCACAGATGGCATATCGTCGATTCAATATAACGTTGCGTTTAACGAGTTTCGTATAACATATATATACTTTACGTTATATATATATATGATACTGAGAGCGAGAAGAAGAGAAATGCAAGGGGGGGGGGAGCACGAGGAGTCTAACCGTCCGTCGTGTCAGGGTAATGATGAAATATCGCCGGGGTTATCACCCTGGCTCTCTTTCTCTCATTCATTTTCCACCTTGCGCTCGTTGTTACGCCACTGCTCCGTATCGCTGTCATTTATATCCGACGTCGTTTCGCGCCTCCCTGATCTTTTCGATTCGTTCCTCTATACTACACGCACTAATGTATATATATACACACTTTTGTTACTCGCAATATAAACTGCGCGCAGCATATCGATCATGTATACGATACTTGAATAAACTTTCGCAATTCCGACTCTCAGCCCTTTGTATATACACAATCAACGATACTATATATATATATATATATATATTTACAAAATTACAGCACTCTCGCCTGTGCGCATATTTGAACGAGCTTATTAATTGCGCACAAAGAAAATCAAACTCAAATTTGCCTTCTCTCTCTCTCACACACACACGCTTCCTCCTCATCCCCTTCAATCCATTTTCTCATTAATTTCTTATTCATCCCCCTGCTTTCGCGCACACACATCGCTCCCAGCTAACTTTCACTCCGGGGAATCGCGACGCGCACATATGTATATAAATACAGCCCCTATGCGCAATTCACCGCCGAAAACGCGTTCACGTGCACAGCGCGAGCCGAGTGTATGTGTGTGTGTGTGTGTGTGTGTGATAGCATCTCGCCGTTGAGGATGATGTCGTACACAGAGGAGTCTTGCGTATAGCGAGTTGCGAGTGTAATTGGATGACGTTTCGAAGGCGAATGAATGAACTTGATATTTACACTGCTGTTTTTAGATTATAAGTATGTGTAAGGTGAAGTCGGAAAAAGCCATGCGGTTATATAAATAGAGATTATCCTTGATTGTTGTTGTGCTTGATGCGTATTGTACAATAAAAAACTTGCAGCTCATGGAAAATTATTTTTTTTTAATGTAAACACAAAGCTGTAATTTTGCGCTATTTCTGGATTTTTTTCAAAGTCGCCCGTTAGATTTGTCAATGAGCAGCTGTCAGAGCTGTTTTTATGTAAGTATAGTCGTTTGCTTGTCTTCTGACGGGCGCGCATTTCTTAAAATAAACATATTCGTATATATAAAATATACGCATGGAATGTTGCAAGAAAGCCGCGCGATCGGCATTATTATCATTCGTAAATTTATTATAAGGAAGACACACGAACGATTATTTATTTAAACGTGAAAAGACACGCAAATTACGCCATTATTATTATTATTTATCGAGCTTCGATAATGCCTAGCTATACCGTCGAAAACGTTTCTGCGAACGGTTCATCGTTAACTTGCATAAATTAACCTTTAATATGCGACTGCAATAATTTATGCAATTAATTTCCCGCATTGTCTCATGCGCATAAGTCTGTGTATATACTGGACAGACATACAAACATTATTACATATATAGCATCGAGAGATAATATATTCGCAAGTGTATAATTATGGAAAAAAGTTTTCAATAAACATAGACTAAGATAAGTCGGAAGACAGATTTCAATAGCTTAATAAGTAATGTCGCCTATAGGAATCGATAAGAACTAAAAATAGCTCAACTGTTTGTGTACGCAATGTAAGTTCGAATCGGAATTAGCAAAGTTCCTTCAATGCTAAGGCTATGTATACACGTGAGATTTTCGTAAATATTATGCATCATTGATGAAGCATAGTGCCACGGTGGAAAAAAAATCGATTTTCACACGCGGAAAAGTTTTAGAAAACGATATAGTTTTCAACAACTATATAACTGTATAGGATTATAGCGTTTGACATTAATGATATAGTTTTTTCTTTCACCTATAACATATACACAATTTAAAAAATTTGCTATCATCATTCTCTTGGATTACGCGGCATAAGCTCTACGTTTGTTTTTAATCAAGCGACGAAAACTATATATATACATATAGATATATAGACTGAGCACTAAATCAATTTCGAAAATTGCGCATTCATCAGATAACCGGGCACATTGCCCTTATGTATATCCTCGTGTAATTCCCCGACGCGCACAAGTGCACAGTCGAGTGCGACCCTCTACTGCTCGTGTATACAGAAGCCAGAAAACATCCGAGTTTACGTGTGAACCTCGATAACATCTTGTTTTCGATGATATCGCGCGCCGCGATGTTCCTTTTTCTCCCCTATTCCGATTCGATTCCCTTATATATATATAGATAGCATGTGCGTGTGCCAACGACGACAGGTTCCTCGAGGGCTTAAATAGGGCGATTGATGCACAGGATAAAATTCGGGAGAGAAAGAAAAAAGTGTACGCGAGAATGTGGAGAGTATAAAAAAAATTCAATTCGTACCGAAAAAAGTGTAGTTGATAGTGGTTTATAATCGTGTATAAAGAATCCGTACAGTATGATCGAAAAGTGATGTTTAAATTTTGAACTCTTCAGGTTTCCGGAAAG
The DNA here is from genome assembly GCA_020010945.3 of Muscidifurax raptorellus. NCBI lineage: Eukaryota > Metazoa > Arthropoda > Insecta > Hymenoptera > Pteromalidae > Muscidifurax > Muscidifurax raptorellus. The sequence continues at coordinate 27,193,795 of CM052081.1, read as the reverse complement.
TGAAGATAGGTGGCGCATGGGTACTTTTCGGTTTCCCTCATCGCGATCTGCGCAGAGTGTATAAACATATTCATAGAGAGATATCGCTCGGCTGATTTACTTTTGACGTCAAGTCTACTAACATATCACGTTCCTGTATCTCCGCGTGATTTGCAATGCGATCGAATCGTTTCGGTCAGGAAGCGATTGCCGCGAACCGTGATTTATGTGCTTACAAGTTCTTTCATCACATTTTGACACGACTCTTTATCTAAATTCATTTTTAATCCAGGGAATAGCACACAAGCGTCGCGACGCTATAGCAATTAGATTTGATTTATAACGTTCGAATGCCATCAGTTGAATGAATAATGCGGCGAATCAACATCGCAAGAGCTTATCCGTTTAGCCGCAAATTAACAATACAGACGCGCATTTTTATTTCTGCATGCAATATAATTTCAAAAGAAAAACACATGCCAAGATTGAAACAATCGACATAAAGCGCTGCCGTGTAATGTAGTTTAGAATATTGTAAACGGTATATATTTATCCTGCGATCGATTCAAACCGAAAGAAAAAGTCAAACAGCCGTTGGAAAAAAAGTTCAAGCCACTAATTTCAACTTTCATTGAGAAATATACCCAAACCATAATTTCATTACATCGCATCTCCCACACGAGTCTTCCACGCATATACACCGAGCAATAACACCTCGATACGGTCTCCAAACCGAAAAAAGGCATCAGCGGCTCTATACAAAAAAGGGAAAAAAAACACCGCAGGTGCGCCAGCTGTCGGTGCATCGCGGGGGAGTGTCGAGGGGGTGTGCGCGCAAAAAACGCGAGGGGAGCTCATAAATAATTTGCGAGGGGTCGCGAATATATAAGCCGCCGCTAGTCTGGCACGTGTTGCGTAATTATATATATCGTACGTGGCTATACTCGCGTTTTCCTTTTCGCGGAGACCGCATTTCCGGTCCGGGGTTGGTGGTCGTTTTCAGTTTCGACGTTTGCGCCTCGTTTCGAGTGGTTGAACTCGGCTCGCCGGTTAATGAAAAGTGATATGAATATACGACGCTCGTAATAGATTATAGTATCGAGTATATCGACGAATTCGCATTGGTTTAATTTTTGTGATTGGCTGCGTTATAGAACTAATTTTCTGCGTGGATATAATGAGCGAAATGAGAGCTGACGTAAGCTTTGTTTTTCAACAAATTAGATATGTGTACTTTCTTTACGCTGAAATAATGTGGAGCTGTCGTAAAGTTAGCTTTTTTCTGTAGTAAAATTGCTACAATATTATCTTGCCCGGGGAGTGTAATCGTGATAATTTACGGTGCGGAACTTCGAGTCGATTATAAAACTATATAAACTTGTGTCATTTACCGTAGCCTATGCACGTGTACGCGTGGAAAGAATATTAAAACCGTATAATAGCGACCCAGAAGCTTACAATATTCATATACTGTATAATTATTTTGAAAGATTCTTTACTCTTTTTATACAACGTGTTCTTTTTCGGTTGTCGTCGGTTGATCAACACAAAAGACGGGAAAACGAAATATTTGAATATCCAAAATTACCAACGATAAAAAAAACTAGAATCAAGGCGCACTAACACACAGAACATCTGTGCTCTCGGCAAGAGTCGAAATAATCCCAGTCCGAATCCCGAAGGCAATTAGCCTTTTCATGCGGTTGAGTTGCATGCGAGTGGCTACACTGCATCAGCGCCACTGCGATAGAGAGATCGAAAGGGCGGCGCGTGCCGCCCTGCGGGGAAGCCCCCGAATTCGCCAAGTGGATGCGAAAGAGCAATTCAATTATCGAGTCCAAGCGCGCGCGTCTACTGCGGAGAATTATATTGAGAGAGAGAGAGAGAGAGAGAGAGAGAGAGAGAGAGAGAGAGTGCGGAACCGAATAAACGCGGGTGGATAAATAAGGCGGTTCGCCGCCGGAAAATGGAATTTTGATCGGAGTTTAATGATGCTTGCGAAGCCGAGTATTATGTGTTTGCTTTGATGAGTATGTGTAAAGTGCGTCGAAAGAGCGCGAGAAAGACGTATATGATGTTTTTACATTTCTCTCTTATCCCGGATTGTATCAAATAAAATTAACCTTATATACACACGGGCTTGACTCCCCGTCCATCTCCGTCGCTTCTCTAATTCAATTTACTATATATATATATATATATATATATATATATATATATATATACGCGCGGGGGGGGGGGGGGGTATACATGTACAGGCATAAGGGATAAATCGAGATGCGAATCAGCCGAGTCATGCTCGCTCATTATCAATCGCTCTATTGACATTATTTATTATTAACGTTTTCACCCTCTGTCTCCTTCGTGCACGTACAGAACGCTAAGAAATTAATTCTAATCGACAGCCCGATGATTGCGCTTTCCTAACCAATTCCGCGTGTCCGTGTTATATTACATCGTGCGATTCGCTAATACTGTTGTTTCAGCGCTGATCCTTTCGTGACCGCGATGTTTGTTGAGTTTGTTAAATAAGTAAACTTGTTAAAAGCAGCAACAAGCATAATATTAGCCGGTAAATTTAGCGATTGAATGTTGTAGACAGATCAATGTTTTGGCGCGAAAGTAGTATCGGACTGTATATACATCGTCATATCAGATGTATAGTAGATGGCGCTTATTACGGGGAATCCCGCCTCACAGCAGGAAGTAGCTGGCGCTGCATGCGACTATATTTAAAATCAAGAATATATGAAAAGTAGTGTATCTAAAAGTCGTGTCTATATAAATTGCATAGAACCTTGTGTCAACCCTAGTACGTATATTAACGAGACGACCGATTTTCTGTTGTAGATGAGCCACCCCGGCATGGAGTCGCTGGACATGCTGGACCCGGCCAACTCGATGACGACGCTGACGCCGATGTCAGAGGGCGCTGCGAGCGGGGGCGGTGGCGGAGGCGGCGGTGCCAACAACCCGGGACACCACGGCGGTATCCACGGGCCCTCGGTCTACGGCGGCATGAACGGCATGATGGGCCACCACCACCACCACAGCCAGATAGGCGGCAGCGTGCCCCATCCCCACCACCACCCGGCCATGGCGGCGGCGGCAGCGGCGGCCGCCGCCGCGGGACTTCATCCGGACGCCGACACCGACCCACGCGAGCTCGAAGCGTTTGCCGAACGCTTCAAGCAGCGACGCATCAAGCTCGGAGTGACGCAAGCCGATGTGGGCAAAGCCTTGGCCAACCTGAAGCTGCCCGGAGTCGGGGCCCTGTCGCAGTCGACGATATGCCGGTTTGAGTCGCTGACTCTCTCACACAACAACATGATCGCCCTGAAGCCAATTCTACAAGCCTGGCTCGAGGAGGCCGAGGCCCAAGCGAAGAACAAACGACGCGACCCCGACGCGCCATCTGTGCTGCCGGCCGGCGAGAAGAAGCGCAAGCGCACTAGCATAGCCGCACCTGAGAAGAGGTCGCTCGAGGCGTACTTCGCGGTGCAACCTCGACCCAGCGGTGAGAAGATAGCCGCTATAGCGGAGAAGCTCGACCTGAAGAAAAACGTCGTGAGGGTGTGGTTCTGCAACCAGCGCCAGAAGCAGAAGCGCATGAAATTCGCGGCTCAGCATTGACCCGAGGCCGGCTTGTGACAGCAAAACTGACTGTACCAGCCGCCGAGCCTCGAACCTAAACCTGAGCCACTCGGCGAGTACCAGGGCTGGCCCTGAATTGCCGATGACATACGCTCAGGTATGAAGGTTCGATCCCACGGCGGATACAACTGATATCAGGTCTGACTCTGCTGTCACAGGCTCACACGCGGTGTGTGCGGTATATTATAATATACGGACATCTGTCGCGTACGTATACTCGTCGTGTCTCGCGATTGATGCTTCGCGGAGCGGCGCTGCTTACGTCATAGCGGGTATCTCGAAAAATTCGCTTATCGCGCGTCGGTAATCGCATTCTAAATCGGCCCTTATATTTTATCGATCGGGAGCAGTCATGTTTCTGTCTACGGGTGATTTAATTTTGGCGTTATCCAATTCTGGAAGAAGCTCTTGCAGTACGATGCACATCGATTAAAAAGAATATATATACCAGCAACAAGAAGAGAAAACAATTTCCAAACGCAATAACGATGATCGACTATTGTGTATAAGCTCGTGGTCCAAATGTCAAATGATAATCCGATTTACTATCCAATTCAATTTTCGCCTATATAGCTCGCTTCATAGCTTCAAACTATATTATACGAATTTAAAACGCAATTGAATAACAACAAAGAACGCACGGACGCAAATCAAGCTCGAGCATAAAGCACCGAATCGACGCGACACGTGCGCGCGATCGATCCCAGATTTTATAAATAGCGAGAGTGCAGCAGCGTGAGATACGACACGGCGAATTCGTATGCGCAGCCTTGCGCGCAACTTACACACAATCGATGAGTCGCGTTGTGTCATCTCTCTAGTGCCGTTTGCACTCGCGAAGCTTTCGTTAGATTTATGATCCGTGATTTTTTTTTCTCGGATGCGACGCGGATGCACCGGACAAGGTTAATCGATTCCAAACACTTTTTTACGCTCGGAAGATATGGGACTATAATTGGATTGATTATTGATGCTTTATTATCGCTTTGAAGTGAGGAAAAAAATTGTTGTTTTCTTTTTAATCTCGCTGATCGCTTTGATATAAAGGACTAATAATACTATATCGACCTGATTATATGTCGGACTTATCGTTCGCTATGAATGAGAATTGGATAATACTCTTTAATTTATTACTTCATATACATCGTTATTGAGTAAGCACGAAACAAACAACTTGTTTCTTTGTAAAAATAAACACAGAGTGAAAAGAGACTTTGGAATCGATAAAATCAGTACGGATGTATAGGCGAATTTTTCGAGAGCTACATAATTTTAAGCACTATTCGCAAATAGATGAAGATAATGTGCGCCGGCAAGTGAATTCCGCGCGTGCAGACGAAGTACATGATCGCGAGAGAACGACAAACAGTTAAAGTGCGACGAAGATGAGAGGAATAATAAAAAAAAATAAAATAAAATAAAATAAACAATTTGGAAAGTACAACTCGAAACATAACTTATGTAGTGTAAAACCGTATATAACTATTGTTATTTGGAGTCTCGATGTAAGCGGCGACTCTGGGAAAGTGATATTAATCCTAATTGACTACGAACATGTGTGCGGTATACGAAGGAAACCCAATAGATAAACTTCGTGTGAATATTGCGCGCGTTTTAACGATTAAAAGTAAAAAAAAAATAATAAACAGAGAGAATTATAATACCGAGCATGTGCAAAGCAACGAAGTACGTACCGCGTATATGTAGGCAACGCAACAAGTTATATATGGAGTATATAATACTGACGAACACACAGACACATCACATATATACACACATAGACCCGCGTCTTGGGGGGGGGGAATAAGTGAGTTTCACACACTAGTAGTGATATCGGACAATCAGTGAACAAGACTGTATCATATCATAAAGAGAGAGAAAGAGAGAAAGGAAAAAAAACGAAGCAATACCCTTAGAATTATTATAACGATGCTATAAATTGATTATATAAAAAACGAAGATGCGGACCGCGACTTGGCTTCTTTTCCCATCAGTGATCTCAAGAAATATAATAATAAATACCTTCATCTCATCGCCGACGAACGAATATTGATATATAACAGGAAAAACGAGAAGCGTGTGCGAGGTATATATATATATATATATAAATATATTATAAACACACCACCATTGATTATTATTGCTATTATTATTATTATTATTATTATTATTATTATTATTATTATTATTGTGAAAAAGAAAGAGCGACGCGCGCGAGTTCGACTATAAAGACGATTCGTTTGTACACATCAGGGACACCCACTTTTCCACGTTTTTCTCGTACAACGATCATCATGTGTATATCATGAACCCTCCCCCCGTGTATATGGAAGTATATATTGCAGTCGAATCGACGTCATTTTTTTCCCTCGTAAATATACTATACCGTTCGTGTTGTATACATCCGTACGTCGCGAATACATCGAGAAAAAAAAATTATTATTATTATTATCATTACTATTATTATTATTACTATACAAATATATATGTATATTACGCATTTGTAATCAGGCGCTCGTCGTTTGTACTCGACACTCAGGCGCGTCTCTTTTCCTTCGAGAGAGAAAAAAAGTTGTAGCTCATTTTTAAACTTGTACATAATGTAGAGACTAAGTATTTTCTAGGGGTTTGCGAAGGAGGATTTCGAGTGGATCGACGACGGCTTACATTATATAGTCTAATTTCGGGCGTCGACGCAATCGTGTAAATTTAGGTAGTAAAGGAGATTTAATGAAAATAAAAGAAAGAAATAAACAGAGTGTGAGGAAATTATTAGTGCAATATAGTCATTAGCTGCGTCTCGAACGTCTTGTTTTAACTGCGGTTTCGGATGCTGGACAAATTTGAAGAAGAAAAAGCGCTTTTCGATTTCGATCTCTAAACTTTCATTCTTATTATCGTTCTATATATGGTGCTATTTTTTCGAAAATAAAACTGAATCTTCTCGAATAAAAAATAATTCTTTGTCGTGCGACTTGCTAATTTTTTCAACTATCCGCGACTGCTAATCGAGTCTTTCGCAATATACCGCGTCCTTTGATCTTTTCAGAGTTCCGATCATTTCGAGTGCCAATAAGTGGACACTCGTGGCTACCGAACTTTTTCCCCGCAAAAGAGCGTCAAACGGCGAACGACGAGAAGAGACAAATTGTACAAAAAACATTTTTGTTGTATCGTGGGCGTGAACGTTTTTTCTTTTTCGAAAAAAAGATAAGAGATGAAATTATCGACTTTTATTATAATAATAAATTGCATGCTTGTTGAAACTTGCGCAGTTCGAATTTTATAAATTATACCTATGCGGTTTATTATAGAGAGTGAGATTGATAGTCAACGGTTGAGGGATTGATTCGACACTTTTTTGTCTATACGTATAAATATAAAGGAGAATCAATTTTTTTTCTTTCGTTGAGTCGTTTTTTCTAACATAATTGATGTTTGTATTATCGAAAGCATCGATCAGCTGATATTTCACCCGATAAAATAGACTTATTTTGTACAATTGATATCGCGATGTGCATCTTCGTGGGGAGAAATATTTTTTTCAAAAATTTAACGACACTCCTGTAGTGAAACGAGAAGAAAAAAAGTGTAACGAATTTTATATATAGAGAGAGAGAGAAATCGTGAACACACCGGCTTTTGCGTATAATAAACTAAAAGAAAACATAGAACGTATTAGTGTAACCATATAGAAGTATTTATAACGATAGAATTTAACCTCACATTACTTTGTTTTGCGCATTTAATTTTTCTTTTAGTTTAGTATACTCTACGAATACAGACATAATGGAACTTTCGAGATCTTTTGCGCCAAAATATTTTTCCCTGCGTTTTACGAATGACGAGTAATTCTGTAGGCATTTAACACAGGGTAATAAGTCATTATCACCATAATGCTTCTAATAGTACATTTATTATTGCATACATGTATAAGCAGCCTTAATATGTGCAGTTTGAATCGCGGGAATTTTCGTAATTTCGCGAATGACGCATTCGCCGATGATATAAATTCATTTTCTCTGGACAAAAAAAAAGCTAACATTACTATAAACGTCGAAACTTAATACTCGATCTTATATTGCTTACAGCGATATTTCTTCGTTTTTTCTTTTGAAAAAAGTAAATACTTTAAATGTAAAAAACAAACTTGTGATTCTGTATACTTGAGTATGTAAATTTTTAACGAATTTAATGATCTCTTCTGTCATGCAATATCTATCTAACGAAGCCCAAAGAATTCTGAGAAGCAAAAAAATCTAGTCGGTAAGAACCAAAAGTATTAGACACTCGGCTTAAGAACCTGTGTACAAAGTTTCGCGAAATTGGCAAACAACAAACACACAACGGAGCTGAGTTTAAAAGGTCGACAAAACTCACACATCCGCGTTTAATTGTAAGTTGCGAGTCTCCGGACGAACGACGTTTCTATTGGAAAGAAGCGTTGAATAATATACCAGAAGCCAAAATGAATTGTTACGCGTTACGGGTCTTACTCGTAAATCCATTGAGAGCACTTTGCATTTGTTTTTTTTTTATCGTTTCCATCGCATAAACGAGAAAGCTTTTTTTGCATTCTTCATGGCGGTTTTTTTCCCGAAAAATCCAACCGCTCTTTGCGTATATATACATATATATATATATAGTTGCGTGTAATACTGTTGAAGATTATTTGTTACAACTCTTTCGTCCGTGAAAATTCTGTGCATCTTTTATCCCGCAAAGGAATCAAGCTAAAAGCTTCCGCACGTTAAAAATTGTCCGCAGAATAAAAGAAAAAAAGATAATCTCTTTTTCAACAGATGTGTAAATATACATAAATGTTATTTTGAGAATATAGATAAACGCATTTCAACAGTTTTGCTATATTTACTATAGGCGAAGAGGAATATTCAGAGCTAAACACTTGTACGCTTTAATAAGACGAGCACGAAATATATCGCGTGAAAATGGACTACATTTGTTAACGACATTTTCTCCGTTCTTTTTTTTCCGTTATAAAAACAGTCGGGCAGAAGAAGAGCTGAGCACACTGCAGGAACGTATTTGAAAGAAGGACCTTCTGAATGCCATATGTATTGTAAATCGTGCGTGCGATTAGCGAGTAAGATTCCACTTTTTAAGCGACATAAGAGTGTAATGAAGACATATCATAAAGAAATAATGAAAAAAAATATTAGTTGAATTGCCTGAACAGCGTAGAAATTTAAATATAAATATTATACATATATTGCGAATGAAAAAGAAGAACAACCGTGCGAGCCGTTGCGCGCAATCTCGAGACGAGACTGCAGTTCTTATTATAATTATTATTATTATCATCATCGTAATTTCGTGCGTATAGATAGCGTTTCTTTATAGGTGGTCGATTAGCAATTTTTCACCAAAGATGGCATTCAGGCGAGCTGCTCGAATTACATCTTGAATCTTCTCGGGGTGAAAGTGAAGCACGAAACACTGCTGTAACAGAGATAGAATTTTGCGAGAACGTTTTCACTCCAAAGGATTTGTAGAGTAATTATTGTATGTAATAATAAGTCGTTATATAGTGGTCGTTGAGTTTTTCTCTCTTTCTCTCTGAAATTGGCGCTTTTTTCCCTATATATATGATATAGTTGTTGTGAAAAAAGTTTCGAGGTGAGAGAGAGAAACAGCTTGTGCAGCGATTTTCGTCTCGAGTGTGCGCGCCGATCGCGAGAGAATTATATTGATAGGCGACGATCGAGCAACGAAACGCTCATCCATTATTGTACATATCATGTGCCATAACTCATTTTCCATACTTCGTGTCCAACTTTGTTCCAAGTACCTACTCAACTATAAATAATATAATATAATAAAATAAATCTCGATGTTATTGATAAAAAAAAATTGTCTTATTTCATTATTCGACAGCCTTTCACTATACATTATAGTTTTTTTCATTAATTTTATCATCGACGATTACTTTGCTCAAGCGTTAGAAAGAATTTTTGATCTCCGATCCCATCCGCATATATGGTCTGAGATATTATTAAGTTCTTTGGGAGAACCAAAATACTTTGAGACTGATAAAGTATACAGGAGAAACGGCGCGCCGTCTGGTGTGCACATTTTTAATAGAATGAAACATTAATGAGCTAAGATCTATTGTCATTCACGAACGTACTTCTCGTCATTAAAATGCAGACAAATTCACTTAAATTTTGATTACATTGGAAAATCCGCGTCTATTTCTATTTATATAGGTTGTATTTTCATCGTGATTTTTCAAATGTAATTCTGATATAGCTGGCGTATAAGCCCACGGTCATCTAAGAACAATATCTTATATAGTTTTATATACTTGACGACACATGAAATAAATTCAAATTATTCGCAAATGCATTATAAAATCTGGAAGCTGAAGACGCGGAATATAACTTTTAGCATATTTCAAATTTTCCAAATTTTATATACAATCTTATTACTTTTAGAATGGGCTCGCGTATAAGAACATTGATTTCGCAGCCATTTACAAATAAGGTAATTACATAAATGGAAAAATTTTAATTTTTTTTAATATACGTTACACGGTATGCACACACGTGTAGAGCAAAAATGCATACAATTATTAACGACGATAAATCAATTAAATCTAAAATTGAAGTCAGTCGGATGTCTAGACAGAAGATTCCACAAATGATAAGTCTGGATTACTTATATAATATTCTACTGTAATGAATTCATTAATTCTGAAACAGTATTCAATCGATCGCCACCATAAGTATATCTTTGTTGTAGCAATTCACATACAAATAGATCCAAGAATCTGTCTCGTCTATAGAAATGTCAACCTCAACAACCAAGCAATGGTAAGTGTAAAAATAAAATCCTCGAAATTACCAAACCGAACACTCTATTTTCATCGCATCTTAATCGTCTTTGGTAAACATCGTCTAGAATCGCTTACCGCGTTGATCTATACAGATCAAAAATACTTTGAGCTCGATGAAATATACAGCAACGTGCGACGAGTCGTCTGCTGTGCACATTTTTAATAGAATCATAAATATTAACCAGCCGGATCTATTATCATCGGCAGACTTGCTTCCTCATTAAAGCGCGCAGACGACTTTTCTCAAGCAAATCTGATTAAGCATATCGGAAAATCCATTTTTAACAACTGTTCTTTCGATTCGCATACACACACACACACACACACACACATGCGATCTCCGTATACCATTATAATACCGCGTCCAATTGTTCAAAAGTCAACATACTCGAATTCACCGTTCTATTGTTTCTCTAAATCTCCAAAGCAGATTGATCCCGTCACTCATCAGACTTAGACAAAAGGGGCAAAACAATCCGAGCACTTGAGCTCACATATTCGACGGCAAACAACTCGAAAACACCATTCGCTAATAAGCATCGCTCGGTGTATATACATATAATCAAGCGTCTCTCCGCGCACTGATGCTCGATCGAGATTCCGGCGAGCGGCTGATTGAAAAAACAAGAAAACAAGCGCACTGCGACGACGATGCCTGCTGGGCTTTGTACGCGTGTGTGTATACGCGACGGAAGAGCACGCCAGCGAAGCCGTCGGTTAATTGGCGCAGTGGGTAAACAAGCGAGAGGGCATGAGACCTAGGGGCCTGTTTGCTTGCTCGCTTGCGAGATTTACCGGCGTCTATATATGGGGCTACGTTCGATAGTTCAGCACACACACACACACACACGGGAGCGTGTGGACGTTAGTTTTCTCTTGCCAGTGCGCTGGGCTAGACCTGGTCTATACTAATGTATCCAGAGAGTTTTACATGTGACTATAGAATAGGATAGAAGACTCCAGGGTCTTTGGGGGTGTATGCGCTCGTGGTGAACAGGTGCCTATGAGTAGGTGATTTTTTTGGTTTGTTTGTGTACATGGAAAGGCTAGAATCATTCGAACTGTTGTGATCAAGTAAATCGTAATAATTAAGTATGAAACATTCGTTAGTTGGGAAAGATTGTTTAACGACAGGGAATTCCAAGCAATGAGTGATTCACTGTATTATTATACAGATTTATCATTTATTTACTGCAGCTGACGTTGGCATTGCATAATTTTCAAAGATTAAACACGACTTCATTTTTTAAGGATATCGTTTTTGCTTGTAACAACAATCTTATCTAAGTTCGTTGTCTTTCTGTATATGCGTATACATTTCTTATAAATCCTACGTAACTATTTAAAAAGCAGATATCGAGAGTGTCAAGATATGATTTCGGTTAGACAGAAGTTTTCACAAAAGAAATAGTGGTGATGATTATTGCGAGTAAATAAGAATAAATAATAACCTTTTGCTTCTAACATTCAAATCAATTTCACAAGGATCCTTACAAATTTAAAAGTGGAGAAATGTCTCAAATCTTTTTACGTGATTTCATACTTTTTATTCGCTTACTTTTCAGCGTTACTTTGCGTTTGCTTAACTTAACTGGACGTTTCCGTCCGCGGCTGAGTTGACGCAGCAAAGGTACGATAGTCTTCATCCAATATATTGATTATCAATTCGAAATTTAGACGATGGACAGGAATTCAAAGCATTTGACATCGCTAAGTTTAGATTGAAATTTCCTCTCAAAATCAATTTTGTTTTCCAGCATCTGGACTCTAACGAGTTTCCATGGAATATTAGAAGAGATGTATTTTAGCTAGATTTTAGTTTACAAAGTGTTAGATGACAACTGACGACCGGCCTTTCTATTTAGAAATATACAATTTTTGTCTCTCGCCAACAAAAGTAGGCGGCGCATAGGCACTTTTTCACTTCCCTCGCCGCGATCATACCCTCTCGCATAACTCCAAAACGAGTCACTATATATCATAAATGAAAAAACAAACTTTTTTCACTACAAAACAAGCAAGGATCAGAAGCGCGATCCCATCATAGCCGAGCGATACATATCGCAGCGGGATAGCGTTTTCTCTTTCTCTCTCAGCGCGACAAAAGCCCGTCCGCTGCTAATTTGCTAGCGCAGCTCAAAAGAAAGAACGAGCGAGAAGGCGGTGGAAAAAAGCGGGAGTCCTCGTTACAGGGTACACAGCTCTCGGTCTTTGGCCATGTGGCGAGCGCGCAGACGCCGCGGGCGCAAGTAGTGTACCAGCTTTTGTGTTACAAATCGTGTTTACACTATCGTTACCACTTAAAGCCAGCCAGGCAGTCTCTATTTCTCTCTCTCTCTCTATCCCTCTCGTTTTCGTACCAATAGCCCGAGGATACTTCTGGCTCGGGTCAATTCAGCCGTGCACTGCTGCAGCAGTGGCTTGCGATTGGTTTGATTTTCGAGCTGGTCGCCTGGGCACGAGTGTATAATCGCGCCCGCGCGTCCGCTCAAGGGCTTTTCGTCGAGAGCCTGCCGCCCTTCTCTCTTTTGAATAAACAGAGGCTTGGGTCTCCTTTCTTCGCTTTTCGGCCACTGTCTATCTTATCTGCAGACTCCTCGTATCTGCGAGCGTATATATACGTGCGTGTGTGCGTATGTTTGTATCCGTCGGATGGTCCTAGTTTGTTTGTAATTGCTTTCGTTTATGCGCTATACTGCAGTCGCTGTTTATAGGCTGTTTGCACGGATTCTCTCTATTTTGTATATAGTATCTGTTTAGCCGACGATGCGCCGCTCGACGCCCTGCTGGATCAAGTGGAAACGTATATATTTGGACGACGATGCGCTCGGGGAGAACTATTAGCCGGCTGGAAAATGCTAGTGGCGCGGATTAGTCTGATGATTTTAATCAACTCTTCTTGTTGTTCTAAGCATAATTTGAAAATTAGGGGTCTAGGGAGATGCAACAAGAAATATAGATGATTGGATCCACTTGTAAAAAATTAACGGTTGAAAGTTGCTATATATTCCGTGGTTTAAACTTAGTTTATCGTTTTATATTAATTTTTAGCTAAAAATAGTGCAAAACTAACTTAGAATTAACTAAGGCTCTAGAATTAACTAGAATTAGCTCAAGCTATCCGTTAGTTTTTGGGGTTTAGATACAAATATTAATCACGAATGGTGTCCAGGGGTAATGGGTCGTCGGTACAATGTTTAGGAAATGTACTTCGCAGGTTGTTATGCGTACATATCGATTCGCAATAGTGCCTACATGCTTATGCTATTGTTGCGATTAAGTCGTTAACGATTAATAAGCTAAGTATGCCTTAAATAAGCAAATACTTGGCTAATAAACCGTTTACATTTTTAACAAATGAAAATCGCGATTTAGATCGCAAAATAAAGCGTTAGCGTGTTTTTTCGCCAATAAATGGAAACAATTAACCCGATAAAAATTGGTGGTCCTGGAAAATGGCCAAATAGAAAGCATGATCTATGTTATAATTAGACTTAACCTTCTGCGGACGTGTCACCCGTTCGTCCAAACTTTTCTCTAAAAGAAAGCCGCATTGCGTTGCCCCAGGGCATACACCATATGCGAATTCAATTCCCAGCATAAGAAGAAAGTTTTAAACAACCGAAGTAAAAACAGTCAATCCAACTGTGAAATTTTCTCTGAAAGCACCGACATTTCGGCATGAATATTGCAGTCTCCTCGAGCGATAAATCAATATTTCATCTCCGTCCGTTACTTTTGCTCCTATATACCGTCGCTCGCTCGCGCGCAAAAAAAACTCAAAAATATAGAGAAGAGAGAACATAAGTGTGCAGTACAGCGCTGGGATGTAAGAAGGAGACGTCGCGCATGAAATTCGAGTGTAAAAGTCGCGGAAGGATATGACGCCGCTGTCGTGCGCACATGCACACACACGAGAGAAAGAGAGAAACGCGAAGAGGAAAGAAGCAGAGAGAGATGCCGACGCCGTGGGGACCAAGAGAACGATGCACTGAATTATGCATGAAACGGAACACAATCGTCCTGCGCGCCTTTCCGGTCCTCGCTTTTCCGCGACAGCCAAGGAGAGCTTTCTCTCTCGGTTTCTTTTTTTTCTACAGCGGGATGGAAAGGGACACGACGACGAAAGGGAGAAGCGGTTGAAAGGTCACTAATGAGGAGATTCTTTGTGGAGCGCCTAGAAATTTTCTGGGGCTGCGGCCATTATATATACGATGTGCAAGTTGTTTGTACGTTCCTTTTAAAATCTTTCCGCTAATGCGCCCTTGTAGAAAGTTACCGAAAAAAATTCGTTAAGAGGTTAATTTTTATTGGCCATTTTTACCTAATTTTAATGTAAAAAATAAAGTCAAACTTGGCTTAAGCTTTCTCTAAGGCATTGATATTTTATCATCTCGGTATATATTACTTAGATAAAGACTGTTCTTTCTCTCTTTCCTAACTTCCATGAGTATGTAGGTTTTGTCGGATATATTTTGATTTCTCATAATGTTTAAATTACGCGTTTATTTTGATTCATCGATTTCGTTCAGCGAAAACTTACCTAAATTATTTAAAATTAGCTTATTCTTAGTTAATACATCGTTGATGGTTCTACCAAAACGGTACCGCATGTTTTTTGGTATAATATATTAGAGGAGACGTGTCTTGCATTTTTGCAGAAAAAATCAACGACTGCACGAGAGTGTGTTAAATATTCAGGGTGTATGCGTAAGACGAGGTAACAACATTTCTACCGGCGTAACTGAAAAAAATGAAAAAATACACGTCTGCTTGATCTTATAATGTCTTCGACAAAAATAGAATAGCGATAGACTGTGATGAAATTTCCTTGTTTTAGTATAACGCACGACAATGCGGACGTGTATCTCGTCTGATAAGAATAATAACAATGCATTGTTTTATAGCGAGAGCAATAAATTTTATTCAAAACGTTTGCGAAAAAATATGATGACAATCGTGATATTAAAATATTAAAAAATTGCTCATAAAATTTTTGTACAAATAATACAGAATAATCGAGAAAACACATCATCAAAAGAATCAAAGATGCATCGCATTTTTAATGAAAATAAGAGCTACTCATATATACGTAAACTATAGTGTTTACCCGTTGCGGTAAGCGCGACCACTAGCATCAGCGACAATACACTGCAGTCGCTTGCATAATACTTAGATTAATAAAAAAATGATCAAGTCAACGATGCCGAGTGAACTTTCCACTGCGCGCGTAAGTGCGCATTATATAATCCCTCTTTTTCCGCGGCGGAAAGATATATATATGCGTAAAGGAAACAGAAGGGTTCGTTCCGCACGCGTTTATGCATGCGCTGCATGCATACACTTAAGTATAAAGTATAACTTTTTTTCCTCGTGTATTAAATTACTACGCGACATCCTCGTCGATGACTGTCCCAGTTATGCAGTACACGTGTATATGAATAAGATATAGGTGTGCATGGCTAGATAAGTATAATCCAAAGTATAAGAAAAAAAAGAAAAATAAATTTACAAATCATATGAATAGCAGAATCTTTTGTAACATATAACAAGACTAAGCAAACAAAAAAAGAAGAAAAGGGAAGTTAACCATATTATACTTTATCAAAATATGCACATGTATCTAAATTTGAAAGGCGAAATTCGTAATTTTTCTTTTTCTTTCAGACTTTATTCAGTTATGGGAATGGAAGAAAACATGACTTAGATGTATTTTAAATATATATTCAATGAATGTGGGACAATAAACACAAATTCAAAGTTGCGTTAGTATATAACCTGAATATAACATTTGTTATTTATTAAATTTTTAAATAAATTCGGTTATTAAATTACAGACAACATATTTGTATTAAATCGGACCTTACGCTTCGAACACCAGAATTGCACAGACCAACTTTGACAACGCGATCAACGACAATTCGAATGTGATTGTTTTTGTTAGTCTGGTCATGACGAATTATTGTGCTCAGAATAAAGTCCAGTTTTTGAGTTCATTTAAGATATAAGTGTGTTTTTATTCACTCTAATCCGGTCTTAATAATATGTTATTTAAAGAGTACTTGAGTAGATCTTGAGGCGTTACAGTGGGCTTTGATAACTCAAAAATCAATCGAATCCTACGGATAGCTGAAATATTTATTTTACGTACACATAAAATTCAAAATCAATATTTCAGTTTTTGACAATATAAGAGGCGGTTAAGTCCCCTTAATCAACGAAAATAATCCAACAGCAGCTTCGTGAACGGCGCAATGCCTGTCCGCCTTTTATATTTTTCCGCCCCTCACTGCCGCGCACCGACGGCGTCGCGTCTTAATAGAAAAATTATGAACTTTTTTCATCGTCGCCCAAGGGCACTTGGCTTTCCCGGCGCGTTTTGTCGCCGTATAATTAGAAAAGATCGCCGCCCGAAGAAATGAACTTCGTCCCCGGCTTATATACCACGTCTTTGGGCGCTTTTTACTGCTTTCCCTCTCTTTCTCTCTAGGCGATTGCGAAATTAACGGGCCGAGTTTTTATGCTCGATGGAGGAGGTGCGATTGCTTAATTAAAAACGACGGATGGTTTTTAATTCCGGATTTCAAGCTGGGGTGCTGAGTAATTAGGCTGTTATTGAATGTAACTTCGGATTAAAACATTTGAAAGAAAAAAATCATTTCGTATTATATATTACCCACCTCTTTCACGACTGATAAAATTTTTATACCTCTCGTCGACGCAAAAAAAACACAGACACACACACGCACCTCTCGTGAAATCGAAACAACGCAATATAAACCCGGGAAAAAACTATACCGCTTCGAATTTGACTTTCATGCTCGAACCATAAAACTCCACACTCCAAAGCCATATAAAAAAGCCAACAAAGCGAAACGCACTTTGGAGAAAAAATGGCCTGAATAAAAAAAGCGAGAGAGACCCGACCGAAAATAAAGCTCCGCGAAACGGAGTAACAAAAGTAAGTGAAATTCGGTCGCGCAAATAACCAGTCGTCAATATGTCATGGGCGCATCGACTGTGAATATACACGTACGCGTGTGTTAGGAGTATATATATATATCTGTGTGTGTGTATGTGTGTGTGCGTGTGTGTGTGTGCTCGCAAAAACACACGATTGAGAAAAAGAAGTGGATAACTTGTAATGCATTGGCCGTAGAAGTTTTGTTTGAAAATAGGCGGATGAGTATATTAATGTTAACAAGACGAAAGTGGCGCTGATGGTGTAGTTTCTCAATTTTTGTATACACTTTTGCAGCGATCGGAAATACTTTTGTTATATTGTTCGCGAGTCCATTGTTACAGACGACAGAATTGAAAGTTAAGTGAAGTTTTGGGAACATGCAGTTTTAAAGATTTATAAGTCCAAGAGACTTTGAGTTCCTCAAGTATAATTCTATATGGTTTCTAAATTCTGTAGGCTCCATTGAAACCAATTGCATTTTTCGTTTTTGTATAAAACTAATAGCAACTGCTCAACTACTTCCCCTGCATAATTCAGCGAACAGTATTATCATGATTTTAATCTTCAGAATCCACCGACTGCAATGCAATTAAACTATACAAAACAAAAAAGAATTTTAGTCCTCTAGACGAAACTGCCCGTATATATACTATATATATATATATATCCCAGACCACCACAATATCAATGACTATAGATATAAACGACACACAGCTCGCAAGGAAAAACCATCATGAAAAGAGAGACAGAGAGGAAAAAAGCGAGTAGACAACCGCGACTGACTGTGCAGTCTTATGCAAGCGAGAGATACTGTCATTGACCAACTCACGAACTCATGACTTATGCATCGTCGGAAGTTTTCTATCCCGGCGGTGCGCGCAATTGTGTTCCGCGCTTTCTCTTCCTCCCTCGCTCGTTTTTTTTCACGTTCGATCACGCGCACCAATATGTATGCACACACGCGCGGTGAGAGATAGAGAAAACGGAAAAAACTATTTTCATCGATTTACGCGCATATAGGCCCATTGATTATTGTCATTGTCGCAACCAGTCGTTGCGCGCTGCGTGAGAGTGTGTGTGTGTGTCGCTCTAAGCGTGTTATTTGTTGAGCATTTATATTATTTTTTTCATGTAGTCGATGGGAATGCCTTTTTAAGGGTATGTCCTTTATTTTACAATAGTCGTATTTATCGGTAGCAAAAAATGCTTATTGCTTTGCTGTGATAGTTTTCGAATTGGTTTGTTATATATTGTGCATAGGCTTAATGGACTTGTATAATTTTTTGCATGTTGTTTCCTCATAATCTTAAGCTTTAAGATTTACTTAAATTTTATTATACGTACTTTTTGCGGTAATGTAATGATGAAAAGACTTTACATATGTGTCGAGGAAGTATCACAGCCATAATTAATCTCAAAGAATATAAGTAACATTAGATATTAAAATGTCCATCCATTGGGAAATCCTCGTGGAAGGTATTACGTCCGCTGACATATCTGTAATATTGCTTTATTTTTTGCGTGAATATTGCTTTAGATTAGTTGTGACCTATTCTTGATATTATCTTGAAAAGACGATACGGACATATCCAGTTTTTTTCGATTTAACGTAATATTTCTGATAAATGATATCCAGAAGTGGGGTATGATTATAATTCATCAGAGCGTTTTGTTGAACTAAACGGTTAGTTCAAAACTGTGCTTCAAATGAATCACTCTGTCACGAATGTCATCGATACACTTTTTTAAACTTATAAGTAAGTAAAATGTTCTATACTGACAGCTTCTTTTTAACTAAATTTTTTATTTATATTTCAGACAATTTAAGTTATTGAAAACTGTCAACGCTAGTTATCTACAGTAATGTTTTCAAATATCAGAAATTTAACATACCTGACACTGCTTTGCGCTTGGGGTGTTTGTATAGTAGCTCAAGATTTTGTTGCATATACAGTAGCTCAAGATTTTGTCGTACACAGTTTTTCAAAAAAATTTAAATCAAGAGATGGCATACTATATTATGGGTATGACTTTAACAAAATTGGAGACAGATTTTCTAATTATACTTGCAACGAAGACGATTCAAACTCTATGTTGTGCAATGTGACAGTGGAAAGCTGGCCGTTTGCGCAAGACAGCAATTTTATGAGCTGTGAAAATTATAAACTGACTGATAATTATACAAATACGATTTTTATTGCACATGTTTTGCCAGACAACCATATTTTCTTTTTCTTAATAACTAAAAAGGATAATTACAATATAGGGCGCAGGCAAACTGACAATTTTCTGTATAACATAAAGATTCTTAACGTAGAGAACTGCACGACCACGGCTAACATTCAAATCATGACAAATAGACTGCACGAATACAAATATGGTAAACTTTTCCCGATGATACGTTTTGATAAAATTATCGAAGTGCAAGTTCAAAATGAAAAATTTTGCGAAGGTGTGCCATCATGTAAGATATCTTATGACTTTAATGGTACAAAAATTGGCGGCCCAATACCTTTTCCAACATTAATGGGAGAAGCACTTATACCAGTATTTCATCACTTACCAGAAGCCGGTTATTATTCGATTCATTATATGATTAACTGCGCTGATTATCCACTTACCTGTATGGGTTTCAATCTGTCTTATATTGATTCATCAGGAAGTAGCAAAACTCTTATGACCGAAATTCAACGATTTAATTACACTACGTATTGGGATTATTCAAATAACGGCGGACTATTTGGTTCATGCATTATTAATAAATTTAATTTAAAACTGGTTAACTGCCTTCAGTTTGACACTGAGGCAATGAGATTTAATGTAACTCTAAATTTGCCTAACAAAGCTGGAACAATTGCCGTTCATAACCTCGTTGGTGGAGGTATGTTAGTGCTGATTATTCACTGCGACTTGTCGACAGACAATTATTATCCTAAAATATTAGGCTGCGACAAATTGTGGATTCAGAGAATCGGCGCGGATGGACATAAATTTAAGCCGTTGCTAATCGATGTCTCTGATAGTGACTATGCCAATTTTGATCCACTTTACCGTAGAATCACAGAAAATGATCAAAATGAATTTTGTTTTATGATGTTTGGAGCAATGGGAGAATTCAAAGACACTGGCAATTATTATACTACACTTTATAATAAATTTTGTATACCTACGGAGTCGACATTGAAGTTGTAGTCAACATCGTAAATAAATCTGTACTGAAAAATGTAATGCCAATTGACTGTAACTTTTTTCACTTATTTTTACTGCATGTCTTACAACAGTTTATTTGAGCAAAATATATTAGATATTTATAACTTGTATTTGAATAATTTTAATTCAACTCTGATCACAAAATATACTGATATAAAACAACAATTATATGAGGGAATTTCCACTTTAATGAGCCATGCGCTATGACGATATCCATATTGGGTTACTTTTAAAGATTACATGCGACATAGATGTGAATTATCTTAAAATAACGTAACAAGACCTTATCTAGTAACTTTTTTTTAGATTTAGCATTACGTATCTTTATATTTAGTTTGAAGTCTCACAGCGTGAAACGAAGCCACGCGCACGTACTCTATCAAAGATTTCAAGGATAGACTTATTTAGCGAAACCAAGACTAGAGAACAGAATGTTCGAAACATTACGCATTTTTTGGTAAATAAAAGTGTACATCACTTAATTAACTATATTCGCTTGAAAATTTCCTATTCGGACATGTGTTGATGACGATAGATTTTTTTTAAGATTAAATGTAACCTATTCCTAATATTATCTTAAAAAAACCAAACTATTTTTTACAATCAATTTTTCATATCTTACATTACGTTCTGATAGAATATATGTCAAGAAGTAATTTTAATTCAATTGAAATTTTCGTAACAGTAAGTAATCTGTACATAAAGTAACGACATCCACAAACAATCTAAATAGCGTTTTATTGATAAAAAATAAATAAAGGCAATTTTCGTGTAACTTATCTTAAGGGAGCTCGAACTTAATCGAGAAGATTTTTCTTAAACTCTGAATAAAATTATATATAAAAATGAAGCGAATATTGATATTCAATAAATGGGATTTTTTTAAATGTGTATGTTCACGTGATTAACCAATCAGCGGTCGATCACATTTGATGCACATTATTTAAACAACAGCTAATAAAATATTTCGTAACACATCAATATCACGTGGCGCATGCTGCGATCCCCATATTGAAATCAGCTATTTCAATTGATGTTTACAAATGAAATAAATGTCCAATATCCATAAAAAACGATGTTTAGGTTTACGTTATTACTTTTTTCTATGGCACGTAAATGATTTTAATAACATTTACGCTGTTATATTTCTAATAAAAAGACACCATTCGCACTGTTAATATGATTATTCTCTCAAACTCCTTGTAAAAATCCTTTTAAAAGCACTACACCTTCAATTTTAACCACTTCAATATTTCACATCTGGCTCGCCCGGACTCGATAAAGCGAGTAGTTAAACTCTTGCGAAATTCCATTTTCAATTCACCTCGAGAAATCAGCGATTCCACGAAAAGTACACAGCTAATCGTCTCTGTATCTCGCAAAGAGCCACATAGTGCGAGTAAGATTACGTCAAGTTACAGGAAGCAACCGCGGAACTTCTCGCCCCGTCTGCACAGTGTGTGCATATATATATATATGTATAGGTGATAAAAACAAAAGCTTGTCGCCGCTAATCAAGGCGCCTTGCGCCCCGCGACTTAATCCAAGCTTAACGCGGCCGACTTAAATATTCCTTGTAAACTTCCGCGGCTAACGCCGAGGATTACCAGATGGACGTCGGCGGCGTTATATATATATATATATATATAGAGCCAAGACGAAGGGCTCAAGAGCCGCTTGAGCTAATATTCGCTACTGGAAAATAAAAGTCGGGATAGAGACGTCGAACGACTTAGGCAAGTACTTAAGATAATCAGGGCATTAGAGTTGCATGCGCACGTAATTGTTTAATATACTGATGCTCATATATAGGTAGACAAATTTTAGCTATTTTTGTGCTCGCGAAAATGCGCAATGTTGTTCATTGAAAAGAGGATATCAGCTAGTCTTCAGCTTTGCATACATGAAGGAAGCGTGTGTGTAGTCTCTTCTGGAAAACAACGGCTGTTATAGAAAGATAAAAAAGCGCGGACAAAAGACGTAGAATTTGTTTGCGCGTAGGTAGAAAGTTAACGATACGTCTTGCTGAATCGGTAGCATTTTTCGGCCAAATGAATGTTAAAATTTTATTAAAAGTATCTATAATCATGTTCCATAATTGACAACGGCATGTGTTTTCATAGAAAAAAAATTAAATTTATTATTAAAATGGGCCAACATATTAGCTAATTTTAGCTAAAAATCGTTAATTTTTCGTTACGATGCGGAACTTGTGTGTTTTATGTGCGGGTAGATAGATGTCCACAAGATTATGGTCTGACAGGACCTGAAGATAGTATCCTTTAGACTTATCGTTAATTATTTTTCCTATACTATTTCATCAAATACTCTTAGTTGCAAAGCCCACGAATAATTAACAAGAAGAATAAATTTAACTAGAAAAAAAAGTAGACAAGAAAAGGAAAAGAGACGGAGAAGGAAAATCGGTAAAAAGCCAGCAGAATACACAGGCGGCCGCAGCAGTTGATACTCGAAAGAAAAGCAGACGGTAAAAGTGCAGGAGACAGAGACGGAGCCATATATTAGAGCTAGAGTACAGCGAGGGGGGTAAAAGAAAGACAGAGAGAGAGAGAGAGAGAGAGAGAGAGAGAGAGAGAGAGAGAGAGAGAACACGAGTGAAGTGTGTATGTTTTGAGAGCGGTATTATATCGAGCATAAAGAGCGGCCCCGTCCCGAGGGGGGCGCGTGTACGTAGAGCCAGCCCCGCAGTATATACGTATATATATATATAGCAGTCGAGCTCACCCTCCCCAACTTCGGGGGAATTCTACCCCCCGCCGCTGCTTCCTGTCTCTTCCTTTCTGCCTGCCATAGTCCCATAAGCTCGGCCGAGCAGGTTGATAATCTGCGTATAATACAAAAACCCTCTCTCTCTCGGCCCGTTCATTCTTCTCTAAACCACTTCAAATCGTTCGATGCGGAGCAGCGCGCGGCGGGGGTTGCGCGCAACCCCATCGAACCGTCCCCGGCCGTTATCTGATTAACGCTCTCCCGCCTCTAGAATCCCCTACTTCAACTCCTCACCCGACGACTCTACTTATGCTCTTCCATTCTTGATGCTATATACTCTATGCGCTCTGTGCGATGGGACGCGCGACACATTTTTTTATACTGCGTACGGGATGATTTGGGATTTGGTTTTTCGCAGTTTCTTTTAGATATGTACGTAAATATTACGCTAGTAAGTTGTGAACGAATAATCGGAAGCTTTTTTTCTTGAAAACACTAGCGATGTTCCACTATAGTTCCTTTGACGATTGAAACAAGCGTAAATAAAAACACAAATATATAAACAAAAGCGACATCCCTCGCTCACAGTTTACACATTAAAGATACACAACAGGCGCGTAATAATTTGTCTCCATATCCATATCTGCATCTCCATCACTCTATACACCTTCTCTCTCTCTCTCTCTCTCTGGCTCTAACTCTCGGATTAATTTCGGCATCGAATACTGCAACAGTTTCTCACCCTCGACATATATATATATATACACTATGAGCGGGGGACTATGCTCGTAAACGGCAATGTAAAGATACGAGAAGCGAGAAGTGAGAATGAATAAGAGAGCAGGCACGCAGCTAGTGTGTGCGTATACGCGACGGTACTTACATTACAATCAAACGTAGGATTAAATTCCCGCCGTGGGAAGGTTTCGAGTGAAATTGCTCTTTTTCTTCGACGCGTCGTACACGGGACGACTGAAAGTTTCCGCGCAAAAAGTGAATGTAACGAAGAAAGGATAGCAACAATAGTCGCGCGCTCGAAATCCATTCTTTCCCTGACTCTCTCCCTCTCTAAGGAGGAGCAGCGACAAATTTGACAGTGAACACGAGCGAAAGTCCATAACGAGCGCGTGGCATTTACCGTCCGCAAGTGAGAGAAAGTATACTTAACCGCAGCCTTAGCTGTCAGCCAACGGACGACCAGTCGATTGCTTATAAAATTCTGAGCAGTCGCAGCTCTCTTTCTCTGCTGTATCGGTCAAAGCCTGACCCGACACTGCTCAAACATTAACGCGTGCCGCAGCCTCTTCTTCCTCTTCTCTTTCCTCCGGCAGGCGCTGACGTGACATTAGAGATAGCCGGAGTGTGTGTTTTCCTCTCGGATTTTTCCCGCCTAACCGCGCGCGACGATTGCTCCGGACAGTTTTTATTCGCTGTGCGCTACGCGAGGCTGACCCGTCGGAGATTTTTTGTTTTGCTTCGCTTTTTGTGCATTGCAGCAAATACACTGCGGTATTTCGCTATATCGTGTGGATTTGTTAGATATGTCATTTTAAATACATATATATTGTTGGAGATGAAATATTGCGATTCGGGCTCCTTGAAGCGAAGGACCGTAGTTATGTTTTGTTCGAACTAAAGCGCGATTCTGTAGCGGGACGACGAGTGAAATTTTTGAAAAACGCTGTACGAAACAAAAAACGATGCAACTATGACAAGACCGTACACCGGTCCGCCTACTGCGCTTTTTACATTTTTAGGCTAGCTGTGCCGAGCTTATCTGAGCTGAGTCAGAAAGCAAATCCGCAGAATGAAAAAGAAAAAAACAGTGCCTCCACAGCGCTGAAAATATAACAAAAATAGGTAGAATTTAATACCCCTTTTTGAAGAACGACGCTATATATGCACAGCGCTTCGAATTTCCGTTTCGCGCAGGAGAAATGCGCATAATCGCCTTAATATCCGCTAATGACCGTAGATATATATATACATACACAAGCTGGAGCCGGTCCAGGCTTAATGCGAGTGCATTTTCATTTTCACGCTAATATGATGCGGAAGTGCATCAGAGAGCGACAGGCTTTGCTGCGAAACGACGAGCGCAGTAGCAGCGGATAATGCGGGCTAAATTCGCCACTGCCTCGACTGCAGCTTTCGCTCTGATTTGCGCAAAATCGACGCTACTGTGGCTCATGCTCAGGAGAGAGAAGCGCATCAGACGTGCGGATGGAGTTGATTGGCTGCGGAGGGAAGAAGGCTTGCGTGTAATGCGGTGGAGCTGAATTCGATGGTGCATTTGATGTAGGAAAATATTTTCTTTTTTATTTATAATAATCTGAGAGCAAACTTTATAATATGTGGATGATGCGTTTCTCATTATTGGTTTATAATATTATAAATCAATTCGTATAGCATGAAAATTAAAATTGATGGGTATTCGTCATTGTGTATGCAGCCTCGATATACACAGGATTTTGTTATACGATAACGGTATAAATGAGTAAATATAAAAATGAATATGTGCAATTAAAGAGTGCATGAATTTATACTTCTATGATCTAATGAATTATTGAGATTAGAAAAGACAGAAAGCTTTAACCGATACCAGTGTAGCTCCGATACCCCCTTAAATATTAAGTACCGAGAAATTGATTTGGTTGCATCAAATGTGATTTGCTAACTGTTACTAAATATTTGATTTACGTAGAACTAAATTCATGTTTGCCTTAACAGTTATTAGATATCGCATTTGAAGTAGAATTTAACATTTGATAGCCGCATCGGGTTTATAAAATTGTAACTTACTTTAAAAAATTTGATTGAAACAACAAGCTTTTCTTTAAAATACGAGCAATTGTATGTAGAAGCATTATGCGATTGTATTATTATTATTATTATAAAAAAGTGATTGTTTATTATTAAATTATTAAAATGATCAAAATATTATTACATAATGCGATACGTGAAAGCTGAACTGAAATTGAATGTCCTTGATAGTTAGAAAGTGAATAAATAATCAATTATTTTCACAGAATAACAAAGTACCATATACTATTTTAGATATACAAATATAAGAAAGTCATTAAAGAGTATCAGTAACTGTTGAAATCGGCTACAAAAATTCAAATAAAATTGCATAAGTTGCAACTACACTTCGATCGGCTTCAATCCAACCGAATTCTTTTCCACGGCTTGAAAAAAAGAGTCTATACACACACGCGCCAAACTCCCAAAGAAAAGGCAAGGATGAGGATACGATAAACTTGCTCCATAGAAACGAAACTATGCACACCGTGCTCTCCTCGCACTGAAGTGGCGCAAACAATTCGAGCCGCCGCTGCAGCAACAATGGACTTTTGTCGGTACAGGAACAGCCCGCTTACTCCCGTCAATTATTAACTCAGCATATCGGCGGCCCTCTCTCTTAAAAGCCGCCTTTCTCTCTCTCTCTCTCTCCCTCAATATATATATATATAACGTCGCGCCCTTTCCCGCATCGCTCGAGAGCAAGTTTGTTCTAAGAACGCGCGGGGATTTCCAAAGGAATACATTAGGGATGCTAACCTGCTCCGCTCCTCGCGACTCTATATATATACCGGTAATAACGTTATATATACGTATATATACACGCGATGCATCGGTCTGAAGGTATTTCCGAAGCACGAGACTTTAACGCTCGTGAAAAGGACCTAAAATTCACGTTAAACATCGAAATATAATCGCTGGGAAAAGCAAAGCTCGCGTAAAAGCTCGCCGTAAAACGCACTGCAGCAGCAGTATAATACAGAGTAAGACAGAGAGGCTTGTATTGATGGCCGCGCATCAGGCTTCGCTGCAGCATATTAGTACAGTAGGCTCATGCGAAAGGGCGAAAAGCGGCGCAGGATTGCGCGGCGGGAGAGATGGTATATATAGAGCTCACAAAGCCCGCTAATGGATGTCCACTCCCCGCCGCCAAAGATGCCTCCACCTATTTTCCATCCGACAGTGCCCCTCGCGTATAATCCAGATAGAGAGAGATAGAGAGAGAAAGATGAAAATGCGCGTACCTTTGAGACCGCGGAATATACGTGCGTACATGTATGGAGAGACAGAGAGGTGTACGCGGAGATTGAAATGACCCGAGCCGTGCCGCGGCTGCGTTAATGTACATCCTTTTCTCTCTCTAGCTCGCTCGGTGCGGAAAAGGTAATTTTCGAGTGAGAATTATGCGTGGCTGTAATTTTTTTGCGACGAGCCTGGATTATTCAGCAGGTATGCGCCTGCGTAGTAGTAGCTTTTTATACACTACGCTGGCTATAATTAAAATTTTTCTAGCCTCGAATACGAATATTTCTAGTCCAGCTCGACATCATCCTATTTCCCGTGACGTATAGTGCGATAGCCCGGGAAATCTGCTGAAAGCAGGTCCTTCTTATCTTTTTTTTTCTGTCCTTTCGCTCGACAACAACATGTGTGCGTGCGTGTGTATGTGTGTATAGAGAAGGATTCAAGCCGATCATCTCAAATTACAAAGGGTATCGGAAACGGATTTGTTACGGCCTGCACTTTCGCATCTCTCTCACTCCAGCTGCTTTCCAGCGCCAGCTAATGCCTCGGGAAATTGCCCTTTTACATCATCCCGCGCGCTCGCCGCGTAAAAGCGCCTACGTGTAACGTAAGCCCCGCTGAAATTCCCTGCTGTACGCTCGTCTACTCTATATGTGTATATATATATATATGGCTGGATGAGAAATCCAGTGGCCGAAGAGATAATGCAGTTACATATATAGAGAGAGAGAGAGAGAGGGCTGAGCGGGTGTAGTGCAGTTCTGTGGATTATTATGAGCGAGTAATGACGAGCTTAAGTTAGCGGCAAAAATTTTGAAAATTGAGATGTGTATTAACGCAGTTACGCCGGAAGAATCAATTAAATCCAGGCCTCGATTATACAGCCCTCGGCGCAGCGACAAATCGAGCGTAGAGTTGGAGAAAAAAATGGGAATTAGCAAGTTTCCGAGAGAGAGAGAAAGAGCTGCGCATCTACTTAAGCCTCATCCCCTCAGTGTCGCACAAGAAAAGGGACATCCGAGGGTCTCCAATTAAGACTCGACTCGACTAAAGACTCCACTTCGCCCGGCGAATCTCGCCAACTTCTTGATGGCCGCCGACTACTATACTTTCCTCTCCAGCCTCTCTCTCTATATATATATACACATACACACACACCTACTCCTTTTTCTCTGAAGTGGCGCGATTCGCGCGCGATCGACTGCATTAATCAGCAGACGTGTACGACGAGCTAGAGATGGATATATATATATAGTGAGAGAAAGAAAGCGGAGCGCAGCAGCATAGGCCTCGGAAAAGAGGGTAAAAGGGGTGGAAGATGAGCGGTAACGATATTGCGTGACAGTGCCCCTCTAAATATTCAGCGCGCGAGAGCTGCCGCCGCTGCTGCTCTCGAAAACTTGGCAGCTTTATCTCGGCATTGCTCGAAAATTTATTCATATATAATGAGCAGCTGAATAATGGACGAGCTTAACCCCTTGTTCCGAGAGCGCGCGAGTCTGCTCTCTCTTTCTCCCTCTCTCTCTCTCTCTCTCTCTCTCTCTCTCTCTCTCTCTCTTCGACGTGACTAGGCTGCAGTGGAAGCAAGAGAGAGAGACTGCGATATCTGGAGATTTTCCAGCGTAGGGAGGTATAACGAGGGAAAAAGTGGAGGACGGCTGGGATGAAAGTTTTTTGGGAAAGAGACGGAGAGATAGCGAGAGAGAGCAGGGCAAAACGCAGAGGTGGATTTTCGATGCGCGCGCGCGCGCGACTGATGCGAGAAGCTTTTCGGCGGAAATTTTTGAATTCGATGAGTGATTGGTTAGAGGTCGAATGTTCCTTTTTAAAAAAGCTCTCTAAATAATTGCTGAAAAAATTGATGAAGAATTGTATCGAGGCCGAAAGTTTTATTGGGCGGGTAAAGTAATTCTCTTGCTATAGAAGTAGTGAGGAACTAAAACTGTATCGCCACTATTTATGATTCATAATTAGCTACTATTTTCTCATAAAAACAACGCCCCTGGTAGGAATGATGTCCGGCTCATCAGCAGAAAGCAGCCAGATTTGAACATAACATCGGTGGATTCTAGAGAAGGAGTAAATTTATTAATATTTAACGTTATTGTAAGCCCATACAAGTTTTTTGCATAATGTGCGAAGAATTAAACTGAAGAGTTAATGATTTTGAGGTTACGCAACTGCAAGCTCGGCTCTTTACGTTTCGATCGGTAACTCTATTCATTTGTTACCGACAGAGAGTCTCAGCTAATTCCTAAGTAGAAATAGCGTTGCCTAATGTACTTGCTGTGTCTAATTGCAGGCTTCTCCAGTTTCTAAATTACTGAGTAGAAAATACCGTTAATTTTCTACCAGGAGCATATGGTATACACTCTGCACCAATCTCCTTTTTCAGCGAACAAACAAACACTTTCATCACGACCGCAGTGAAAATCCACCCTCTCTCACAACAAATATATATATAACGCGGAGCATAACGCGCAGAGCACGAGATATGCCATTTTCCTTGGAATTACAGCCGGCAGTAGAGCTTAATTCCCCACCGGCGCTGTATTTGATTATTACCCTTTTAATCTGGCCAAGTCGGCGCGCGCAACGCGATGGGCGTGGTTCCGGCTACTTTTCCGCGGACTACCTGCTGTGTATATATATATATATATATATATATATATATATATATATTCTGCCACGAGTGCTACTGCGCTACACACAATGGGGGAGGAGAGGAACGCGAATTTGTGCGAGTCGATATACGTAAGCTTTATAATATATATTGCCTATATAGCGATTCCGGATTTTATGTTGTCTATCTCATTTTTTTTTTGAGGTGAGTTATTACATACTTAGGCTTGACGATATTAATAATGTATTGGATATAAACCAGAGAGATTATTTACACAATTTTCAAATAAATTTTCCTAGGTATGATCAATGGAATTATTCATTCGATTCGATCAAGCGTGATGATATCCTACAATTAAGATATAATACTGCATAGCTGATTATTCCTTCACCTATATTCTGAAGTTATAATAGAAAACAAAAAATCTTTTATTGCTATAATCGCTTAATAAATTTAATAAGCGTGGACTTAGTAATGATGTAATGCAAACCGTACGTATATATATGAGATGCTGCATCACTTATCGCGTTTTTCTTATTCTGTAACTAATTGACTGTCTCGACGTGATAATTAAATCCAGCGAAGTTTGCCCTCAAGTATCCCGCATTTTCAAGTCGCTATTTTGCGCTCGACCACAGACGGCAAATTAAATGCAGATGTGTATCTTTGGAAATCCCGCTACTATTTCTAGAGCCATCGTCGCGCACCCCGGATTAAAAAACTAAACACAAAGTCAGCTATAAGTGGGCTAATTTTCATTTTAAAATACCCACTCATGATAAATAATATCAATCGTATCAAGCAGGTTCGTAGGATTTTAAACAGCCTCTACATTTTAAATGTCTGCAAAGTTAGAATTTTATAGATATCTAGGTCACAGTGAATTTCCTACGGATAAGAGCGTACTTGAATCATCATCAAGACTACAAAATTAAATACATAATTTAATAGGCTCTTTTCTATTACATTTATGAGATCATTCATGATTAAACAATAAGAAATCATTCATTTGGAAGTCCTGTACTTGGAAATAGTCAAAAAATGAAACATCACATAATTTTTCATATTTCAAAAAAGTTAATTTCATTACTTTAAATCTTCATTCATTAAATAGTATGAATTCCGTCGTTCTTTCAGTGCAACGTGTATCTCAGATTCATCAGGGCCTAGTGTGTTATAGTCCTCGTAGGGAGAGAAGCGATAATATGATCTATCAAATGATTGATCAGATAAGATTTGGTTTAAAATATCACGTGATACGTTACATGATAAACTATACGTAACGTAACTATACTTTGAAAAATCATATGATTTATCATGTGAGTATTTTCAAATTGAAATATTGCGATCGGAAGCAAATAAATAAAATTTATATTCGCATATGGAAATCCGAGTGAAACTCAATTTCCGAGACAATAAAATTTTCGTTTATAGAACCAATCGTCAAAAAACAACAGCAATCAACGCTTGATTCCAAATGCAAATCCTTCCATCAGCGCCTGCGGCAAATCTCTTTCTCTACGGCATCAAAAAACGAACGAAAAATTCCTTGCTGATCCGTCGAGCGATCGCGGGAAAATTACAAGCTATAAGTCGAATCAGCCCCGAGTGCAGAGAAGCTTAAACGAAGTAGTGGCTCAGTTCTTGCAGCGGCAGCAGCACAGGACACACACACACACACACACACACTAGGCCGTCGTCGTAGCTCGGCGTTGATAATTTATTCATAAGGCATTACAGGCACGGGGGCTAATTATAATTTACATCACGACGGCGTCACATCGACGCGACAAAAGCAAGGGGGTAACGCCGCGCCAGTAGAGAAACTCACTTAGGATTATGAGCCTTAAAAAGGCGACGGGCTATTTCGTGCGCGCGCTACGGTCAGGAACGTCTTTTTCCGTATTATATCTCCAACTTTTTTCATAAACCATATAGATCGATTCTAATCTCGCTATATCTAGACATTTCTCAATGAAACAAAAGAAAAGCCTGCAGACATACTGTGATGGCTTCGAAATCAATCGCATTATCCCTCGAAGCCATTAACTGCGAAAAGAGAGAAAGAGAGAGAGAGAGAGAGAGAGAGAGAGAGAGAAGAGGCAAGAACAATCGAAATAGCTTGGCAGACATCGCGCACGGCCAATCAGCGGTTTTTCCTCGACTGGCTGTCATTC
The DNA here is from genome assembly GCA_020010945.3 of Muscidifurax raptorellus. NCBI lineage: Eukaryota > Metazoa > Arthropoda > Insecta > Hymenoptera > Pteromalidae > Muscidifurax > Muscidifurax raptorellus. Next base: position 27,161,555 of record CM052081.1, on the reverse strand, counting down.
AGTCAGCCAAGCGGAAGGACGGGACTGCTTGTGGTTCGGCGGCGTTATTCATTATGCAACTCGCAACACGCCGTCACCTACCTATCCCCGACGAAGACGAGCCGCCGCTACTGTATATATATATATATATATATATATATATATATATATATACCGCGACTGGCTTGGGAGGATATATAACCGATCAAGTCAAATTGCGGCTTCTCGTTTTTAGAGATCGTCGTACCCCGCGGCAGTTTCAAAGTGTCGATATAACCATTGCATTATGCTATATATATAGGAATTGTAATGAATTCCTGTAAACGAACAAAGTTTTCAAAGGCGCGTGCCTATTCCTTCGTTTAAATATTAACGAACAAACTGGAGAAAACTTGCTAGACACCGCGTGTGGGCCGATACGTTATAATATAATACATATATATTAGATTGAAACGCTGATGAATGCGACTAATATCACCTATTATGTATATACGAAATCGTCGTCGTCGGCGAAGGAGTAACGACAGGGAGCCTCGAGATTTAATTCAATAATCGCGGAAAGGAAAGAAAAACAGCGTCGAATCGATAAATCCCCAAGCCGCAGCAGCCTATATACAGCTATATACATGTATATATCAAAGAGCGTATACACACGAGAGAGTCTTTTCCGCAGTTAGAGCCGCCGCGCGCTTGCGTTCCCTTGCGTATCGATTGGCTCGCGACCTCGCAGTTATAGACGGTCAAGCTGGCAGCCGACATTTCTCTCTTTGCTCGACGAGAGAGAGAGAGAGAGAGAGAGAGAGAGAAAGACATTTTCGATCGGTGAAGCCGCCGGCTGGGGAATCGGAAACTACTTTAAAGTAATTAGAGGATTGTCAAGCCGCTGCCTGTTCCTATTAGGGAACGTCGCCCCGAGTGTGTATATATATATATATATATATACACGACTCAAGTGGGATGAGCCGCGAACCCTATCTCTCGCACCCCTTTTTTGTTCCCTCTGAGCTTTGATGGGATTGATTCGAGGTGTGAGATTTTCGGCCGTGCTCTTTGTCTTGCTGAAAGTAGTGCTTATAAAGCTTTGAATTTCAATTTTGATTCGTATATTTATACTATATACGATGTATCGAGTGAATTTAGAAAAAGCTCGTCACCGATGATTCATCGATGACATACACCTGACAGTAGTGTCAGAGCGACAGTAGTATAGTCCCCCCCCCGTATCTAATCTGTGCTGACTTGTACAATAGATACTGTGCTTATAATAGAAATTCATTGATCAAATTATCCCCCTTTGAAAACATTTCGAAAATTAATATACGATATTCGCGAGCCCTTAAAAAACACGACGAAATGTACAAAGCGTCGGTTTGCATTATGGACGAACATTAATACCCGCGCGGCCTTTCACCGGCTATTTATTGCGCAAAATACACAGGACACATACACACACACACTCACACGTACGTGTGTACGTATTCGCGCGACTTGTGCGTTGCTTTTTATTCGGACGAAGCTCTCGCTTAATCGGGCTCGGAAATTCCGCGTTCATTATTCAGCTGGCCTGAAAACTCTCGTGATTTTCCGCGAGTAGGACCTTCGCGCTTTCGGCTCTTTTACTACTTTATTACGGCTATATATACGTAGATATATATACAGCAGATAATGCATCGATTATTAATGACTTTGCCTCAGCTTCGAAGAATGATTTCGACGCAGTTGTAAAAAAAAAAAATAAAACGCAAGCTTATTGCTCATTTGCTAAATATTTCAGGAGGCTCCGGCCGACATCATCACGATTTTATGCATTTTTTGCACCTGATCAATCGTAATCGGACGATTATTACTCGCGCGGTTTATTTGTATATTACGGGATGGAATATAAGGGAAAGCCTGAATTTTGCATATATGTAGCTGTAACGTTTTACATTTGCTCTCGGTTATTTTGAAAATAATTTTCATCATTCATTCTGCCTGTCGTGCCGCAATGTGTTTCAATTTTCAACATTACAGAATCACATTATTCCAGGACAGTATGTATAGGGGAGAGTCTTGCAGTATGACTTGATTCCAGGATGGCTATATTTGTAAAATACTGCGGCTTAATGAAAATCATAGATATGAAAAAGCCATAGTAGCGCTAATCTTAACATATATGTCATACTCTATAAATAACCATTTAATTGTTAATATACGGAGATTGTAATTATTTGCAAAGCTATATTTCTAATGAATACAGCATATTATTACTTACAAAAAGATTGTAATGTTTATTTTAAAACGTGTATTAGAATGTCGGGTTATTGAATTTGCATCACATGCATAAAAATTCCAACCCAAATCAATGGGTAGCCATACTACAAGACTCTGCCCTACAGCCTACACTATAATACGATCGTTAATTTAATATAATTTTCTGAAATTTCTATATACCGATCTTATCGCCTACAAAAAAGAGATATCAAAGTATTACACATATAGACGTATATATACTTTAGGTATATACATTCGGGCTGTATAGTAACACGGCGTTTCTAGTTTTGTACAAATCGAATGTCCACATAACGATACGATTTATCGGGCTGATAAGCAGGTGAAAGCTCGGCTTAAAAATATAGCGCTTGCGACTCGCGCTTTCGTCGACAGCCTCAGTCCTAGTCGTACCTTTTCAGTGTTCGCGTTTGACGACTCCATTGCACTCATATATGCGCTATGTCACTGTCAAACGCCAGAAGAAGCCATCTGAAGTATCTCGTTACATAACGCAAAGTTCGCCGGAAGTCGTCCCAGCTTACAGCGAGTTGATTCGCGAAAATGGATGATCGCCAGTTGGCAAAGTGCGAGGAGCTGTCGAAGAGTTGTGAGTAAGCTTGTGTAGCATGGCGGTGAGTATAGTCTGATCTTTCATGAATTTTCTTCCCTTTCGCGAAGTCAACGAATCGAGTATCGCCTGTCCACCGGATTTCGATGGCATTAACTGCTGGCCCGCAACGGCCGGCGAAACTATGGCCGAATTGCCGTGTCCCACAATCGAGGGAAGAACGATCAGCAGATGGTGCTCGGCAAACATCAGCAGCGCGATAACAAGTGACAATGAGACGATTTTTCAGTGGTATCCCACCAATAATGCAGACTGCTGGGCGATCAATATGGTAGAGACCGACTACATGAAGGTCGTACCACTGCCAACGTTATCCGATTTGAATATTAATTTATACGTAAGTACTGGAGTGCGTTAATATTGCTGAGTTTAGTGTAATATTGTATTATTTACCCGTATGCACAGCGGTGGCATCTGAGACTCTACCTAGTCGAGAGATTAGGCTACGCCACATCGACATTCGCCTTGTTAGTCGCCCTATCAATATTCACATTGCGCCCGTGAGTTTTTTTTTCAAAATAAGCATAGCATTCAAATTTTTAAGTTTTCTTGCTACGAAAATTCCTCGTATATTCTGCTTCAGCCGCTTGCGAAATACACGGGTGAAAATTCACACTCACTTGTTCGTCGCATTGGCTCTTCAAGCTGTGACGTGGTTGACTCAGGGAATGATATACGGTCACAAGATTTTCTATTCGTTCATAACCGAAGACGTTCACTCCGGTGTCAATCCCGTGAGTTTCTGCACAAACTGATGTATTCAAATACTCGTTGTATTACGACCTGAGACTATGATGCTATGATTTTTCAGTCAATCCTTTGCAGAGTACTGATGACAGTAGGGAACTACTTTGAGCTCAGTAGCTTCGCTTGGGTTCTCATGGAAAGCTGGTATTTCTACAGTTTCATCTGTCTAGCACCGTACAAAGAGTGCACGACGATAAAGCCACTGATAGTCTGCGGTTGGGGTGAGAAAAATGAGACATCATCTATAAATACTCTCTGAAAAATTGACGATAGAAGCTGAGAAAGTGTATTGTGCCTTACCTACTTGCAGGTCTACCGGCAATAGTGATGATTCCATATTTGATCATTTATTCACTAGCGTCGGAGACAAACTTTTGCTGGGTTGACGTTGACGCCAAGACCAACATCATAGCAGTCCCGATACTTCTGATGGTTTTGGTAAAATTTCAGCTCATGCATAATATATGCTTGCAGAGACACTTCGATCTCTGGCATTGATACTTTTGTCGCTTGTTCCAGATAAACTGCTCATTTTTCGTACTGAACGTCAGAGTTCTATTCATCAAGCTCAATTGCAGCGTGTTACATCAGAGACAAAAACATTTTTGGAAGTGGTTCAGGTCCACTTTGATGCTGGTACCGCTTTTCGGAGCACACGACATATTCTTCTGCATGGAACCGTGGATCGAGGATAAAAGAATCAAAACTCAGTTCTACAATGTCGTAAGGATCGTCTGCGCGTTTCAAGTAAGATTTTTAAGTTAAGTAGTAACGATTTCTTTAAAGTCGGTACGTGGCTAATAAGGCATACTTGTTTTTTCGTTTGAAGGGTCTACTTGTTTCAGTTTTGTATTGTTTCATTAATAACGAGGTTAGAAGCGAGCTCAAAAGAGTTTACGAGAATTGGGCAACTAAAAGAGAAATCGACTGCAATTTCGTGAAGCAACAAATGAAGAAGAGAGACTCAAATAATCCGAGCAAGTCCGAGAATCAAAGCAGGGATAATAACTCATCAGAATCTACAGAATTATCTTTGAATACGTCCGTGTAGTGATGCAAAACAAATTTAATTCAATTGTAATCACATGTACTGGTAATATATACCGGATAACAGAAATTGTCACTTACTTATTCAAACTTAATCATGCATACTTTTATGCAGAATTAGATTATTTAAATGAGATAACTAGAACTTTATTCTCGCACGTCATAATTAAGCAGCTTATGTTGTAGAATCCATTAATATTTCAAACTGTCCTTGTTTGAGTATTCCTTTTATCCATCCCAAATAAAAATAAAAGTCGTACATTTTGTTAAATTTCAGTACGCTATTGTAAATTTATGTACGTATACAAACGTATACGAAAATGTAGTATAGTAAGAAAAATAATGATAGCTGCGGACCCGCCACCAGGTGGCGTCCGGTTTCTTCTTCTCACAAACGCTTATGATGGTTAGTCTATAGGATCGTTCACGTTACTACAAACTAAATTAACTATAGCGGTAACAAATAAAAGTCAATTCGTACTAGGGTTTTATGTTGACATTTTTTGTAAATGATCCGTACAAATTTAGGATTGAAATATTTATTTTGCATGTGTTTTTGTAGAAAATGTTCGAATCGTAACTAAATCGAACCTAAACGCAAAAGTACACAAATCTCTAATAGCGTACTAAAATGTAACAAACTTCTACGGTGATTTGCCTTATAGTACCGGTAAAGTTTTCCATTTGGGGTCACAATGTGCATTAGCTGTATACCCAACACTAATATCGCTTACCCCATATCATGTTGGATATAATATTAAAATCTATAGAGGGAATCATAAAAAAGTACAACGAATACCGTGAAAGGGTGGAGAACTTGTCCACCGTCTGTCTGAAGTAGAGCAAGCAAAAGAAGCGATCGGCATACCGTATTCATACTTTTAATTAGATAGTTATTATTAGATAATTATTTTATAATCAATATTATGTTGCGAATTAATTATTGCCCTCGTGGGTATTTTTGCTTGTTTTCATATTATCACCAATAAGATAACCATTTTAAATGTCCTATTCTACTATCAAAATTTATCTAAGAAACACATTAAAAATTTGTATCTCGCCAATGAAAATAAAACTGATGATAAACCAATCACATATCATCATGACAATGTATACAATAACCTTGCCAAAATGTCTGATTCATACCTCCAATATTTCCAAATCCAAAAAAGCAACATGCACAAAACAAACTGATATCGAAAGCCAAATCGGACCATCTTTTTTAAAAAAAGCTCAAAAAAGCCATGTTAAAATCAACCAATCCCCCGCAGTCATCCGGTCGTCGGACGCGCGCAAATTCAAATCGGCTTGAATAGTTGATGACCCGAGCGCGAGTCCGGGAAAGGGCCAGCAGCAGCTACTGGTCAGGAAGGCAACGGCGCCAGACGAAAAGGCCGTTTGCCCGCGCGCTCAGCTATATGTATATGCATGCGAGGCGCCAACTTGATTACCCGCGACTAAATCCAATTTCGTGGCCGCTCGACCCTCGCAGTTGATCCGCGCGCGTATAACAAATTGGCCGGTGCTGTGTGCGCTAGTTTACATTCTAAACGAGCGAATCGTGGACCAGAAAAATTATGGGTTTATGGGCAGTTTTTGCGGTCAGCTGCGCCGTTCGTGATTCTGAATTCATTGATTGTTCGAATAATCGCGATTATCATCCTCTGCCGAAGCAGTGGCTATTCTATGTAGGAGCTGTCAAATATTTTTATGTTTTACGGTTATGGACACGTCAAGCGGTAAATCAAGTGAGATATATACTTTTTTATCTCGCTTACTTTTGATTTATGATCGCAATAAAAATCGCCGGACGTCTGCAATAAAATTTGAAATAAAGAAGAGGACTACATCGAGTAAGAGTAGACATTTTTAGCGTTATTAGCAAGTATTTGTACAATATTATCGCGGCGGTTACGCAAAATGTTTTTCGAGTACGCTGAAATATTAATATCGAGGCTCGACAAATACATTTGGCTTGCGCGGCTTTTAAATTTTCCGCTGCGGTTTATTGAATTTTATTTGAAATTGAAAATTCGTGAAATTTCACTTTATACTCGGCAGCGGACTGTACATAATTAAAAGTCTGTTTACAGTCGTAATGAAAAAGGCAGAAATCGCGAGAGTTCGTTAATATTGTAAACAATGGAAACATCGACTCGCGAATGCATTGTTTATATTAATATGTTGCAAAAATTCCCGACGCAGCGGTGGCTTAATTAATTTTTGCTCGGCAGAAAATCATGAAAATTTGAGAGAAATTTTCGCGACCTATTTACAATATAAATTGAGAGTGATGGATTTACCGCCAACTCTTAAATTAATAACTGCCCTTCTAATAAAACATAAACATTGTTAATTGAAACATTTTTCGATGAAATTACTTTGGTTATATAGGCATTGAAATTTTCGATGCAATAATAAAGTAAATGGAAATATAAGCTGGTCCGTAAATACGGCTTTGATTGAAATGAAAGAATCATTCAAAAATTGTTTGATTTCGTAACAAAAATAATAGATTTTTTTCGCCACCTTCAAGCGCTGGCAACTTTTTACCTGCGCATACATTTTTGATATACTTCAACTGAAATTCAACCTCTTTTCCCTTTTCCAAGTTTACGGTGTACGCTGCTATTATATGAACATATCGAACTCGTGCTGTTTTGAAAAATACTCATTTTCCGTTCATTTTCCCCGTACTAACAATCCATAAGCAGAGCACTAAAATCTCCTCAAAAACTGGTGTACCAAATCCAATCGCTTAGCCTGATAAAAAAATGAATTAAAAAGTCACTCTGCCAACATGTCGGTGAAAGCTCTGGTGATTTCACGGTGAAAAGTGGATCGATTTGTAAGGATCCATACCGTATCCTCATCGACAGTACGACATTGTGACTGCGTTATTTGTGCTGTAAATTAAGTCTACTCGCTACTAAAAATGCGCCAGAAAAACAACCTGAGTTTTGTCCAATGGATGCTGCGAAAGTCGCAACGAAACCTCCACCTCTACAACACGATCGGTATGCATTTTTCCGATCCATCTTTCACAATCTCAAAATACTCCAGACACGCAGTGTATATTACAGCCATCGTTAACGCACACACATCCCCCAGCAAGAATTCCGGTGTATAGCAGCAGCGCATCCCTTCGATCGCGTTCGCGATGGTGAAGCCCCCTTAAACCCTGCGGACTCGCCGAGAGAGCGATCCTGCGCGAGGATAAAGCCAGAGAGAGAGAGAGAGAGAGATGGCGAGTCGCTGGTCCCCAGCTCGCCTCGGCTCATGCGCTATTCATGCTTCATTATCATAGCGAATCATGGGCCATCAGCTTTTGATTGTCCGGCCAGCGTTGTTAGTCCTAACTAATGCGACTGTGAGCAGTGACCGCCTCTCCCTCTCGATTTTCTCCCTGGATTACTATGCTCTCTATCCTCCGTATATGCCGGCTATATATGCCTGACAATGAGTTTGACGCTGCTGCCGACTAGGATATGATGGGACTGGGCTACTTTGTGGGCGTATATGCACGCGTCGGATCGATTTTCCACTCGCCGGGATGTATGCGGCTTGTTGCGTCCCGATTGATATGTCTTGCGAGCTCTGATTGTTCGTTACATGTTTCAAATGGTCCATAAATTATATATTTCATTTTACTTATTTTCTTTTTTTTTCATGAAAATTCATACTATTTCCTATATAGACAGTGTACCATATAGTATCCGGAATTATAATACGCGACTGTCTACCATACGGGAATTAAAGATTCACGGCATACATGCAACGCGAATAAGTATATAAACGCCGCGCGCCGCTCTTTTTATAGAAGCGCGACTAAGAAGAAGCAATTTCGACGACATCAAGGATTCACTACGTATATATATATATATATATATATATATCGCTGCTAAAGCGCGAGCAGTAACGATATATACGCACACATGCACTAACAGCCGATGGTATATAAGAATAAGTGCGCACTTGCGCCTATATAATGCGGATTAAGGAAAATAAAAGCCCATGAATTTTTTGTGAACGCGCAGTTTTAATAAATAAGCCAGTTGCGCGCACGGACATGCAGCTGATTGCTATATATCATGATACCGATTATTATACACACGAAGCGCGTATAACCGATTCAATTAACTATGTATTGCGCATACGTGTATATATACACACGTTGCGCGTCGCTCTCGCTTTGCGACGATGCGAGTATTTAACGCATACATTGATGAAAATTAAAGTTTGTGTATTATACCCATCGCTACATGTACAACATATACACCGCGAATGAAAACGAGTTTAGAACACAGAAATCTTCGAGTCTGCGACTAAACTCGTGTACCACGACTGTTTCCATTGCAGCGGTATATATTTATAGTTCCTGTTGAATCACACATTCTTACGTAATTCGAACGAGGTGTACACTCGCGGAGACCTTCAAATATTCACTCGATTCTTCTCGATCAGCGTCCCTCGCGCCTCGTGCATATAAATCAGGCTAAAATATGATAATACCGAAAAACGGAATCGATAGTCAAAGCGAAATCCCCTTACTCGCGCCTCCTTTTTATCGCATCTCCTGTGTACTCCCGCGAGTTTTTTTTCTTCCTCCGGCGCATCTTTGCTGCTTGGGTAATTCTTTATGAGGAGCCGAGAGGCTTGTTATGCAACATAAGAACGTTTACCGATTTCCGCCCGATATCATGCCGTGTATAAAAGGATTTTCGTTACTGTTTTATTGTGCTCTCGTGCACGAGGGTATTATATATACGTAAAAGGGCGCAGCCTCGCATACGCAGGATTTCGCGAAAAATTGATTTTGTTTATAGGAAAGAATGCAAAGGGTAAAGTCGCGGAGATTAATTATTGACACGAAATCGTACGGTGTATTGGACAAGAGGTAACGAACGGCTGCGTAAAAAATAGTACAGTCGCGGGGACACACTTGGCGTGTATATAAATATATATATAAACATTAATTCCAATATTGATTATTCTTTTTCGAAGAAGCGGAAAAAAATTGCACTATGCATGCAAAATATTCCTTTCTACGCAGAGCGGCATGATTAAAATATATATATCGAACATAAACATAGCACTTTTTTTCTATTTTGACTGGTCAGTTCTCCCCCGCGGAACTATACGACTACTACCTTCTCCCAGTGTATTAATTCCTTCCCATTTTCCCTCTCCTGCATAATACAGGCGCGTATGTGCATAACGCTATGAACGTGGATATTTCATAAAGGGAGAAAAATCGCGCGCGGACAGGTGAAACCCTTTTTCTTTCTCTCTCTCTCTCTCTCTCTCTCTCGAGTCTGTGTGTGTGTCTCGTATTACTATTTTTTGCTCCCCCTGTATAGCCCGAGTGCGAGCTTGCAATACAGTGTAGTCTAGAGTCTTCGTTGGACGAATGATTATTTCAGGCGTAGATATTATAGTCTCCGCTGAGAGGAGTATATATATATATATATATATATATATATATATATATATATATATATATATATATCGTGCGTTCGATGTCCGGTGGCGAAAGGGGTGAGGTTTCTTTTTTTTATTTTACGCATTTCTTCGAGGTGGACGGCTCCTTTGTTGATTATTGGATTTATAACGCGATGAATTCACTTCGTTTGAATGTTTAATGGAAGCCCGATCGCTGCTCGTTAATCTTATGCATAACCGAACGCTGAAGTCGAATGAATGATTGAAACTCGGAATTTAGTACGAGGTGGTAACAATTTTTACGAGATTATATACCCCGGCATGAATTAAAATCAAGTCGGATTGAATAATTTTACAGCCTGAATACTTCATCTCGCGTCTATTCAAGCTGTGTATTTAAAAAAAAAGTCGCTGTTATATAACAAAAGGGGTCAATAAAATTACACGCATTCACGTTCCAAAATCGATCCCTCTCGAGAGAGTCTCAGGACACATGATCGACGAGTGAAAGTTTAATCGTCGTGGAAGATTTCGAGACGAAGCTTGCAAAAACCGCAGTAGCATACAACGCTATATACTACGTATTATATACGCAATTACACGCGCTGTTCCACGACAATTATGCACAGAGATATATATTTTTTTAATAAACTGAAATCCCCCGGGAGAAGGCGAATGATCGATATATCGACTTATCCGCAAGAGATCGAGACAGAGAGAAAGCGAGTAGTAGTAGGCAGTGTAAAGAACAAGGTAACCGCTCGTAACGAGAGAGCGGGTGTATTATATATATATGTGTGGGTGTATGTATATATATAACATTTAATGATTCAAAGCGAACCGAAGAGAGAAAAGGGCGCAAAAGGCGCGTTGAAAAGCCGAGTCGAGCGCAACGAGTGCGTAATTGAAGGTTGCATACATATATATATACTCGCGGGGCCCTGTTTCTCGCTAATCCACGCGCTCTTTTCCGGGAAACATTCTATAACGCTCGGCTTATTTATTTCAGAAGCGCCGTCTTATCCTGTGTAAGAAAGTAACGAAAGCTCTTCTCGCGCGACAATTAAAAACCGCATGTATATATACACGCAGTCCACTCCAGGAACTCCCAGAAGCATATCGCGATGAGACGCGCACAAGAGCTCATCGACGCAAGGGTCGCGTTGCGTAATACCGCACGGCGAGGGGTTAGAAGGATAAGACAAGTTTTCCTCCGGTGGCGGTGGATGGGGGGCGATTTTGCGCTTTATATATATAAAAGCTCACCGGTGCGCGTTAAGAGAGTCATAAGAAATGAATTATGAAGAGCTCGGAGAATGAGATGATTACGAGTGCATGAGCTCGAGTGATGTGTATAAAATTGGCCGGTGTTGCGATGCTGACGATAGTGGGATTTACAGTGTATGTGTGTGTGTGTGGTAATGTATAGGGAAACATCGGCAGAGAGGAATCGTAGGGATAAGTGTAAGTTTTGATAACATAATACTAATACGAATCGGGCATGAGGTTTAGAACCCAAAACAAAAATATATGGCTATTATACTATTAAATCAGTAAATGATCGATGGGTGATTGTTTTATAGACACACGAGACGATACTGCCTTTAAGGAGCTGGCCTTATTCCAGATAAATAAAATATTCACAAACGCAACGACAGTGCTTTCATTGCATCCGAGCCCTGGTAGACAGTTAACGATACGTGTTGATCAAATGGAAGTATTTTCGCTCGGAATCAATGTTAAAATCTCATTAAAAGTTACTATAATCACGATCATGTGTTCAATTATTGACAACGGAATATGTTCTCATTATAAGTGTTCCGGACGTATCCGGTAATTGTAGAATTTTAAAATAAAGTCCTGGCGTTTTATGTTGTTCGATGATTCGTGACGTCATGGCTGGAAGATCGTCTGGTGGGAAGTACTTGTGTGAATGCATATGCTCGTAGCCGTAGCGGGAAAGAGCGCTCGGACTCTTTCGAGTCCCTTCGGTAATTGTCGGGAAAGAGCTTTGTTTTAGCGGGCCTTAGTTTCGGCGGCTCGATACTCTCCGAGATGAAGAGAGCGAGTGTTCGGGGTGGGTCACTCCGATTCTGTTCTTCGCTATGATCTGTCGTTTCAACATTTTCGAGGTGTATTTATTTTGATTTGGCGGTGATTAGTTTAAGTCAAATAATAAAGTGTGGACAATATTATACTATGAGTTTCTTTTGGCTTGTGTGAATTTTCTATAAATCTTGTCCCAAACAATTTGGTGCCGAAACCCGGGAACTTTGCTGGGATATTTTGTCATGGGACAAGTGACAGTTTGTTTAAATATAATTATACGCGGCGTAACTGAATGCGCGGTGGCACGAGTAATTAAGAAGACCATCAAACAATGGATACAGCCGGTGAGAAGGAAGGATTGTTGGATTGGAACCTAAGTTGACAACATTTGGAGCTGTGGAATGCTAAGTGGCTGCGTCAATTGAATAAATGCTAAAAGATAAGTAAAATTTTGTATCAAGGCGGAATTATATTTCTTTATTTAATTAACATGTAGTGATTGTTGTACACTTTAAAGTATTTTCATTTTTAAAATGGTACTTGGAGATTAAAATGTTGAATATTCAGTCTAATTGCTACTCATAATTTTGGAGGTTTATATATATCGATTATAGTAACGATTTTTTGCAAAGCTATATAAATAGAATTTATTTTAATAAATGTTCGGAAATTAAAGTGTTTGAGATTAAGACGTTTTTCAAAATTCTGAATTAAATTGAGAAATACTTATGTTGTATCAATTTTGGTTCGGTTTAAAAGTTGCAAAATGTTGAGCACTTTATTAAAATTTGGTTTTATATGATAATAACTGAAATTTGTGCTGGTTGATCTAGTGTAATACAGTCTAACGCTTTATATTTAATTGGAAATAATGAAAATATTATGTGGTTTATTTGTTACAAATTCTATATGATGACGGTTTATTAAATGTTTGAAATAAGATTTCATTGCAAAGAATAATCGATTAGCTCTGTATTTTGGCAACCCGTGAATGAATAAAGTCTGAATTTGTGTCGAAAACTTATAAGTTTACCTGCTGAATTTTTTGTACGTTTGCATTTTATAATTTTTAAAATTATAGAAAACGAAAAGTAATTTCAGAGATTTCTTGCTCTATTTAAATCAATGGTACGATTGCGAGTCGGATAGATAATTTAAATAAATTAGTGCAAAGTTTGAGTTAACTTTATAGGACATTGAATAATGATACGATCATTGTTGAGAGTTTTAATATAAACTAAAGGCCAAGAGACTAGGATTTGTTGAAATCTGAAAATATCAACCGCGTCAAGTGGGCGGGACGTCACAATAGTGCGTTGTACTTTTACGCGAGCTGCATCGTAGCAGAGAGCGGGCACATGTTCGAACGCGCTCGAAGCCGGCGCGTAAGTTTCGGGTGTCAACCGGCCGAGGCTAAGTGTCTAGGCATGTGCGTGTCGTGGTGGAGTTTTTATGAGCCGGCGTGGAGTTTTTCCAAGTGAGAATGCGAGATCTTATTGTATTAGGGCAATAAATTTCAGCTCGTTCGATTTTCCCGAAGAAAAATATTTTCTCAAGTGTTCGGCAACACGTAATATAATGGACTGTAGTTGTTGTGTATACATTTTCTGGAATATTAACCGGAGGTATTTTTAAATTTTTGGTTAGCTTCGTTAAAGTTAAGCAATGAAATGTTGATGTGTGATGAAAGCCCCGTTGATTTAATAGGCATAATAGTTTACATTTTATGATGTTAAACAAGTATTCTAATTCTTATTTTGAATTTATTTTAGAAAAAACTTGCATCTTATGCGTGCAATTGTCACTGGTGGTAGCGGAGTTGCTTTCACAATGGCACTGGGAAACACGTCATAGTCGGAAGCAACGGCAGTGGATGGATGTATCCCGTTCTTATCAACTTAAATGCGATACCGCGGGCGTGCGTATCGCCACTACCTGCAACAGCGGCAACTCCAGTGGAATGTATCTTTAAGTTGCGTAGAATACTATTGAAGCAAAGATTTATAAAAATTTTGGCATGGATTATTTTATGGATTAATTTACAATGATGTCACAAACATTCCTCTACGAATCTGTGAAAAACCAAGGTCTTATTAGTGGGAGACAGTAAATCTGCGGTAGCTAGACCGAGGGGGAGATTCGTGAGAGGCATCGTATTAATTTAAGTGATTTGAAAAATATGAATTAAAGAAAATAATTAATTTATTTTGGAGAAATTAGCTGCTTTGAAACTTTCAATTAGAGAAAGTATTGCAAATAAATTGATTAATTTGAAATCGTGATCACCTTAAATATTATTGTATTAATTATAGTAGTTTTATTGTATAATTATGGTTGAAAACTAAGTGTCCATATAAAGATATTAATATGGAATTAAATGAACTTAGCTCAAATGCCAAAATCTTTGTAAAACTTTATGAACAAAATTGAAAATGTTTGCGAGTCATATCGGACGAATCATACAAAATCTATGTGAGCGTTGTTAAACTGGCGAGCGGCAAAAGAAAATTGATATGTATGAATTTAATTCATTACACAGTTGTGCTTTCGTATTCGTGTTAAATTCGGGTAATTGTTATGAGATTTCGAAGTCAATATGAAGTTTTTCTATGTACGCGCTAGGTATTCGAGGCGCGAATTGAATAATATTTTTGACTGATAATTGATCGCAGTAAGCTTTTGAGGCGCTGCGAGTTGATTATATAAAATTGAGTGGACGTAAATTTGACGCAGTAGGCTTTCGAGGCGCTGCGGCTTATTTGACAGGAATATGTTTGATATATTTATAATGCGTTAGAAATGAATGTTGATTAGCGAAGTTGATATTCCACGGATAGCTCAGCTAGGGACGCCGAGGCTGATATTCCGTGGATAACGTCATGACTAATTGCTTTAGCTGACACAGTTGTTTCGCCAGTTGCCCAGGGCCCGGGTGAATTGGTTGAGACTCTGTGCTGAGTTGAGTAATTTTTTTGTTCATGAGTAATCAACAATAGCAGGTCTCTGTGATAGCGTGAAATTTACAAGCAATAGTCCGCCGCGTAAATACGCATAGGGATGAGCTTTAGGGATTTTCACGATTTGGAACTATCACGAGAGAAGTGTGTGATACTCTTATGAGCAATAGTCCTACCGTGCTAGTACACACAGGATGAGCCGCATAAGAGTAGTTAGAAACATCAAATTTGTATATTGATGACGCTTTTGGGGTTCGAAACTCTTGCAGTGCGTGGAAGTTGGCAGTGCAATTCTACGGCTGTAGTGTCTCATTAGTTAGGGACGATTCGCGGTCGTCCTGAGACTCTTATAGGCCTGATTTGAGAGTTCGTTCTGTGCTGAAGGTCATTCGAATGCAGAGTCCAAAGAGTTTCAACAGAAGAGAGCGCCATTGTTGTATTTAAATTTGATGACGCGTTATGTTAGAAAGTTTATTGAAAGTCTCCTGGCTAGATAACCGAGGGTTTTATTGGAGTATAAAGACTAAACGGTTTTTTTTACCGCGAGTATAGAAGTGAGTGCGACACGCGTTTTTATGTATCTATATTGTTTACAAGCGTTCTTCCGCTGTCTTGATCCTCATTGCGTGAATCGGCAGTGCGATTCGTGGCTTCAGCCAATACGGTTAGGGGTGGTTTTTTTTAATCACTCCTAGACTGCCTTAGACCTCGGGTGGGAGTTCGCTCCATGGTACGTGAAGGTCGACCTCCTGTGCAGAGAAGCTGAAAGGCTAATCTGTGACTGCATGGCACGAGGACCGAGTGGTGGGAGGCGTTAGATGAAAAACTGTAGTGGAAAAGCGCGCTCGTACTGTTTTGAGTCCTCTCGGTAATTATCGGCTTGGGCCTCGGGTCTCAGCGGCGTTGAGATTTCGGCGGTGAGGCCAGCGCAAGGGGTGGCGAGAGACCGTGGTGTCGGGCGGTGACACTTCGCTCTAGCCCCTCGTGTTAGTTATTTCGCGAGTTTTAAATTCATTAAATGCGAATACGAAAAGCATGACTGATGGGTTATGCGAGCGATGTCGAAAAAGTAAAATTGTTAATATAAGAGTGTGTATGTATGTATGAGTATTTATTAACATTGTAATTATAAATGTGTCCGATGCCATTTCCCCTCTTCAAGTTTTCGCGGTTTTCTTGGAGGCATAGGGCAAATGCCGGGGATTATGTATTTTGGATCCGTGCTTAGTGTTCAATATACTGGCAGCACATATTTTCTTTTAATTGCGTTATGAGTGTGGTACAAAATTTGTGGAATTTTGTACGAGGGGGAGAATTGTTCCGGACGTATCCGGTAATTGTAGAATTTTAAAATAAAGTCCTGGCGTTTTATGTTGTTCGATGATTCGTGACGTCATGGCTGGAAGATCGTCTGGTGGGAAGTACTTGTGTGAATGCATATGCTCGTAGCCGTAGCGGGAAAGAGCGCTCGGACTCTTTCGAGTCCCTTCGGTAATTGTCGGGAAAGAGCTTTGTTTTAGCGGGCCTTAGTTTCGGCGGCTCGATACTCTCCGAGATGAAGAGAGCGAGTGTTCGGGGTGGGTCACTCCGATTCTGTTCTTCGCTATGATCTGTCGTTTCAACATTTTCGAGGTGTATTTATTTTGATTTGGCGGTGATTAGTTTAAGTCAAATAATAAAGTGTGGACAATATTATACTATGAGTTTCTTTTGGCTTGTGTGAATTTTCTATAAATCTTGTCCCAAACAATAAGAAAGTTGAATTTTTAATTTAAACAACTTAGTAATGTCAGTTTAAAGTTTCTGCCAATATTAGCTAATTTTAGCTGAAAATCGTTCATTTTTCTACAAGAGTATGTACGATGAGGCATTTTACAACCACGAGATCACCTTTTCTCCGTCAGAATTCGCATTTCTCGATGAAGAATCAATCTTTTTAAGTCCCGTATACATAAAAACTTTCAACGTGTATCACCGCGGTAAGCACGCGCGAAGCGCTTCTTAAGTTACGAGTATATATAAAATTATATTACGATCGATCAAGCCCATATTATACAGGATCACCGAGTCGAGCTAAAAATTAAAAGCATATCGAGCGAATCTTTCAACGCATAACCTCCTGATACGCGTCAAGTTGGCCTAACGATGATCGATTCCTCCGAAACTAAACCACTTCTGGCCCTCGTAAATCATTCACGCCTATATACTGTCCTATATAGCCTGGGCTCGTCCGAGATCGTTTCGGATATTCAAGAATACGCCGTAATAAACGTTAATTCCCTCGTTTAAAAAAAAAAAACAGTCGATCCTTCCCATCAGAGTGACAATTCGACAACAGAAAAATACAACGCAAAAAAGCTCTCCCCAGCGCAGCGCAGAATCAAGCTCACGCAAGCCAGAAGCGAAAGAGAATCGAACGCATGGCGCGCGTTGCGTGTGCGCAGGAGAGTAGGTGGAACAAACCGAGAGAAAGCGGGGGAGGAGAGAGGATGCAGCGGCGGCGGCGGCGTTCCGGCGTTTGAGAGCTTGAATGAGTGGAGCGAGGGTGGCGTCGCCGGCGCGTGGCCCGCATTGGCTGCTGAATTATAAATGAAGCGGAGCGTAAGGGCCGTTGCCTGGCAACCGCGCACGCTGCGTTAAGACAAAATGGAGGAGACAGAGAGAGAGAGAGAGAGACAGCCGGTGAAAGGGACACAGAGAGAGGGACGAGCTCCTGCATATGTGTGTATATATACATATGCGTGGGTGTGCGTGTCTGTCTTTCTGATGCTGGACGTGTGGGCTTGAATTTGCGAATGTATATATATGCAGCACGAGAATCTTTATTCCGAGGGCTATGAATATCCGATCGTGATGTATCGAATCGTAGCTATGCGCGTTAGAGCTCGCGCGAATTTAAGCTCGCGGGGAAAGGGAAGAAGATTAGCATACGATTATACACGCGCCTGATTGGCCGAATCCGCGTGGGTTTTAGTGCTATATACCTTCGTCTCTCTTTACGTACTCCCTCGTATATATATGTACACGTTCTCCCGCACTTTGCTACAAAAGAACAAAGTTTTCGGGGGATGGAGATAGCTGCTTTTTTAAAAGGGGCTTGCGCAGCTTTTTTCAGCGAGCGACTCGCTCGCAGAGGGCTTTTTCGCTCTTTCTCTCTGTGCTGGAGCTACTTCGAATTTGAATTTTGCCTGAGAATATATATATATAGAGAGAGAGATGGTATGTATAGGACACCGCGTTCGCTGACCTAATCTTTACACGCGTTTATTAAAATTCATACATAATGTGCCAGCGTAGACCTTCTTTTGGAAAAGTTAAAACCAACTCGTGAATAGTTTATCTTTGTGTACATATATGTGTGCGCTATTGCGTACATGCGCGAACTTTAATGCAACATTGCTCGCGACATGTGTGTTTCGTGAAAAAATGCGACCCGAATTACTATAATAATGAGCGCGCATTCGCGCGCGTGAATAATGTATATGCGAGCGCGATTTTACATTTTTATTTTATTCGAATCGAATAATTTTGTCGCCATTAAACTTCGAGGTGGATATTATATATTGTATAAATCATGCATTCCGTCATTCCACATTGTGTATTAATGCGTCACTCGCGACACAGCGTCGCGACGAGATTAATTTCGTCTTCGGCTAAGAAAATCTCGGGTGAAAAAATTCAAGAGGAACAAAGTCGCATTGGCAGGTGGATAATTCGATACTACTCCGGCGGCCAAAGGACGCAGAGATTCCGCGCGATGCTTATCTTGTTAGAACGTCGTTGATCCTGACCATGTCTTCTCCTGTATATACAAGTTGGTTGACGGATACTGCTTTTTAAGGGTTGTCTTGTATACACTGGCTGGTATACATATACTTTTTGTTATATATTTGAATAATTTATGGCCAGGATATGATCAATTTTATGTTCAGTATAATATGTTAAAAATAATTTTAGAAAAAGGGTATTTATTAAATTCTAATCTTCAACGTTGTTTATTAGTAATCTGTATATATATATATATATGTATATAACATAGTGAATTTCCTGCTAGGGATACTTAAATGATCATATAATTATACGATATGATTCGGTACAGAAGTATATTGGAAAATTATTAACTTTTACATAATCCCCAACTTTTTTTCTCCGCAAAAGCATATTCAAATACAAAGCATATTGAACTTGGCTAATAAAAGTTTGATAGACCGCAGAGATGCGGCTATAAAATTTTCTCGATTCGGCTTCTTCTCCCTTCGGAAAATTATGAAAATGGCGGCGGCCGCGCGCTTTGCGCAATATACATAGCATAATAGAGAGTTTTGCCGATACTTCGAAAGGGCTTAAAGATGGATTATGCAGAGGCAATGCGATTTACCGAAGCGCGTGTCCGGTCGCTATATACAGTTCCTACATGTATTCATATACATGTATATACCTCACGAGCCTAAGCAGATTTTCCTCTTTTTTACCTTATATAAATAATCGAAAATCCGGAGCAGCTTGACTTTTGATATTTTGATCTTCTTAGCGCGCCCGCTGCGAATTTTCCGCGCTTCTTTATTCTTCTTACTCTTATGTATATGCCCCTGTTCAAAGAGCCGAATGAGAACTTGCAGAATGCAAAATTCATCGGACTTCAAAATAAATGGCTTAAATACGCGTATAGATTCTACCTTCGCTTACAATAAATTAATAACAAAATAAGGCCTGTCCTTGCTGTCCAGAAACCCGGAGGGTTCGGGCGGAGGATCCAGAGGGAGTGAGTGAAACGGACAGTTTAAAACTGCTTTGTTTTACTGCGAAATTGTCGTGGGATTGAGCTTTTGCAGATAAAAACTAAGTTACGCAATTACCTATCCTTTTACAAAGTTTTAACCTCACATTGTTTTAACCATGATTTCGAAACTGTGATAATTATTTTTATATATAATATAAGAAGCTTCAAATATAATTGCAATGCATTCATTAGTATATACTTTTTTTGATAATTCCAACGATAATCTCTCAAGATATACTTTCAAAACTCTGACCTCAAAACAAGTACAGCCTACACATCTAAAAAAAAGTCAGAATACATCAACCCCCAAAAGAAGCTCCATACAAATCTCCTTACACTCAAAAGACCTCCTAAAATCAGTGAAAGCATTCCCCCAAATCCACGACGCTCGAGTGTCCGATCGTCACCCGATACTCTCCCTCCCCCGAACATCACCAGTGTATCTCTTTCACACAGGCAAAAAAAAAGACGCGCAATATCTAACAAAACATCTCCGACAACAAAAAGCGTCAGTACACGTACACGCATGAAAACAAAGGGGGGAAAGGACAGGCGCGCTAAAAACGATGAGCCGCTGCAATATGTTTATATTAGACGGATAATGAATTCCCCTACCGGAACAGGTTGTGTTGTATAGGGCGTGTGTGTAGTCAGATTCGATCTGCTCCCGGAGAGCGGCAGATGCTCTTTTCTGCAGCGACGGCCAGATGCAGGGGCCGATCGAAGTCAAAATCCCCCCCCCGATGCGTGTATACATGCGCTCGTGGGGGGTATTCGACCGATGCGATATATGGTCGGTGTGTGCATTCCGAGGATTCGATTGCGTTTACTTTAATTGAAGTGATTTTTGATAGAAGTCGAGTTTCTTTGTGTATAATATCTTTGAGCAATTTATTTTCAATTGGATATTTCACCGGCTGTGGGTATATTCTATAAAGGACATGAAAATTCTAGCCTGTTATAAATGTTAATTCTTCCGGGAGGCTTTTTATAGAAATATATCTATACGTCCGCGCTGAAATAACGACGACTGAAGCTGATAATAATTTAACGCCGCGGTGAATCTAAAATTTCGAAGCCATGAAATATTCCCTCGGCTTTTTTTCCTCTCGCAGTCTTGCGATTCAGATTATCACAATTTTCAAACTTTATATTTAAATAACAATAATCTAACCTATCGAAGAGATCCCAAACTCGCATCATCCCACATCAAAGCCCATCAGGATGAGGGACGAAAAAAAACACTTCTCGACTGTATGCCAGTGTCACGCTGTCGTCCTACATACAAGGGCGACAAATCCGGATAATAAGAGGGGACGCGTTGGGCAGATATATATATAGAGAGAGAGAGAACCCGGTGTGTATAGCGCGGAACACACCAGGCGTTCAAAGGCTCGTTGACGCCTTGTTTGCCCCGGCATTATGATGATTCGCGACACACCCCGCCTCGATATGCGCGAACTAATGACTCGGACTCCCCCGCTATATATATATGCTACACCGTGTGGCCTCGCTCTATGAATTTGCGATTAGCCGCGGGACTTTAGCGTATCACTTGCATCTGCGTTTATTGTTTTGGGATGACTGATGAAACGAGATTTTTGACTATTTTTTTTGTTGAGATTTGATGCAGATTATATATTGGACAATTTTATATTCCTTCGATGGATTGAAAGATGCATTAAGCAATCTATAAATTAGATTCAGCTATACTACTAAAAAATACATTCGCTGTATCGATATCGATGATAAAATATTCGTTCGGCAAATTAAAATAGTAATAAAGTATAACGGCGATTAATTTTTGATGCTGTATAATTTTGTCTAAAAATTGATGACCAAAGCTTATTATAATCAGTCCGCTTGGAATATAATCGAATAACGGTAAATAACATCACCGACGATAATACTTCCTCATCGATATTTATTCCGTTATAAATTATTTCCTCCGCAAAACTGTATAGACAAAGAAAAGCTAAGAACAAAAGAACCAATAAACCTCTCTCTATATATATACATACCCACCCACGCTATATCGATTACATATATTCGAACCCTTCGCCGACGAGGAAGTCGCAGAAAGAAGAAATCGCAGAGAGAATCGAGTGTAATATGCCGAAACTATATCATTTTCGCGTCTGGACACCTGTACGTACGCCTTTCTTTTATCCTTTCGCGAACCAACGCGAAATCAGATCTGATGTATAGCCGACACAGTCGCGCCTCTATATATACGAGAAATTTCGCGTATGGAAGTCGACGAACGGGGAAAGAAAAAGTTCTATCGGCCAACTTGTTTTCTCGCGCTGACTAGATTGTTTCTCGGCCTGAAATAATAATCCGGCGCCGATGAGTATTATACCTTGTCGCGTTTACATAAGTATATATATAAATCGGGTTTTACGCGAAAATATGAATCTTTCAACTGTTTGCATGAAATTTCACAAACGCGTTCTTGTATTTAAAAAGGCAGAACAATCGCATACGAGATATACACATCCCGGATGAAAAATGCAAAAAACATCGTACCTCACATCGCAGCCGTATTAAACTGACCGTTATGTCCCTCCGTAATTCACTTAATTAACTAAAGCACCGAGTGCCGTGTCAAGCAGCATAAACATCATGCAAGACAAACGATATCCGCGGAGAGAAAAAGCTCGCGTTCTCCAGAAGCTCTGGCACTTGGATACAGCAAAGCGCGAATGTGTGCTACGATAGGGGAAGCTTTCGAGTTGGCTCGCGGGCTACTATATATATATATATATATAGAGAGAGAGAGAGAGGCACATCGGTTTCTCCAGGGATCGCGAAATCCCAGGCGGTTATATCGACCCTCATAATATTTACGGCCCCGGGCCAGGGGGAGAATCGCGCAGTCGCTCTCTCTCTCTCTCTCTCTCTCTCTCTATGTTGGTAGCAGTGTATACTTTTTTTCGAGAGGACGCACAAAACGCGTATAAAATCACACTTGAAAACGAAATATTAGAATTTATATGCACCGGCGACAGTATATATGCTGGAGGAGTGAGACTGTGCGTTATGCCGATATATGTGGCTTGCCTTGAGATTGTCATTCCTGTGTGCTTGAGAATGATGGGTTCTGGTGTAATGTGTGATGTAAGTTTACGATGAGGTGAATGTTTTTTTTTCTTTTTTGTTTTTAAGATTGAGCGGGAATTATACACGTCGAGTTGCTATACTGTGGCTCTCATACGGTACATATATATATATATATATGAGTTTTTGTTTATGTATATAGCTAAAGTCGTACTTGGTGAAAAAACTTGAAAGCTATAGGAAAAGTTTGCACACGAGTTTATAAGTAATTTTGCCAGTTTCTAACGAAAATCTTAATATGACATTAAACAATCTGCATAAACTTTCGCGTACGTTTTAACACACAAGTATATATTTTAAATTACACATACATTTACAAGCCACCGACAAAGCATACTCCCACCAACACCCCCAATTACACACTATTCTGACCGTACCGAAGCGCACTCGCCCCTCAACTATATCCAACAAGAAGAAAAAAAAGGGCAAAACACATAAATAACCTTTTCCCTTAATCTACCCCCGAAAAATTTTCAAGTTCCAGCTCACCCTCCGCGACCAGATGGAACATCGGCCACTAAAACTCCGGATCGCGTAAAAGCGCGCGCGCGACCCTCGCGTTGAATAAGAAGAAGCAGCCTATATGACAAAAAAACGGGGCGAACCTTAACCCCGTTCCACCGGCCTCCTCTGTACTATATATTTACCCGAGCCGTAAGTTCCGAGGAGGGAATGATTTGTGTCCTTATATATACAGCCGAGCGATAATCCGCGTATATGATCCTATATATATAAAACGTGTTTCACGCTTATCAAGCCGTTGCGTCACGCTTCGAGCGACAAATGTCGAGATGTAGACGTGTGTATAGAGTAGTTTTATCGATTTCATCGATAATAGACGCGTCAAATTGAAATCATTAAAATACGCAGGAGTTAATGGCTTTTTGATGACTATCGCTGTGTTATATGTGACTCGGCTTGTTGTCATCGCGAGGATGTAATTACGTAATGTCAATTGTGTTTAGTCGTAATGCAAGACGGAATTATGATCGTGGATCGACGATTAGCGATGAATTAATTATAAGCAGCTTGGATTTTTAATGCTTTTATTTCGATTTGAATTCGAGAAGGAATAATTTATGTAATTGTATAATGATATATAAATCCAGTCCAGTATTAAAAATACATCAAAAGAAATTTCACACGCGTTGCATATTATTGTAGGGATAACGCGAAAGCAATAGACGCCGTAAGAGTTGATATAGCCGCATGTATAACAAAAGCCGTGTTGGAAGTCAACGAGGCGTAACGCCCTGCTCACTATCGTCAATATAACATTTACTTTTATCAACCTTCGTCTACTGCTGTCTGATTTTTTCACTCAAAATTCATACAATCACTCCTCTCTCTCTCTCCCCAAGCAACCATTATCTCCCGAAGATTTACTCCAGAATCAAAGTGCGCAGAAAAGAAAAGCATACACGGAGTATACTCGACGAAAATCCGTCATGTAAATCCACCCCCTACGACTATACAACCATCGATTGCATCAACAAATCTCACTTACACGCATGTGTCCGTCCTCCTTCAGTTCCCTCCGCAGATTCCGGAGTAAAAACACACCCACGCACCGGCTCACACACACACACAGACATCCATACATCTTGACAAAAGCGTAGATATAGGCAGAGGGGCCGCGCGATCCGATCGAAAAATACGCACTAGTATATCTTAAAAGCTCTCGGCGAAAAGCGCATTGAATCGGGCCGGATTATGAATAAGGGATAGATATATATACACAGGCGGGCATAAGGCGAGCCCCTTGGGACTACGCTCCGGAGAAAAACCTGCGCTTCGCCTGGCATCGAAAAATAAGAGCTGGGGGGGGGGGGGGGGTCGAATTATAGACACGCTTGTTGCGCAGTTGATATGATACGAGAGAGCATATGCGACGCATTGCCGCGCACGGATCCGCCTTAAGTGCCGAAAATGCATATATGCGGTGAGCTGTATATGCTCGTGAGAGAAGGGGTTAAGTGCCGCCAAAGTACGCGCGCTTTGACTTGTGGCGCCGTCGCGAGAGATGCATACAGCGTGGGTGTTTGCAGAGACGCAGCAGCGGGTAGTGCTTCTTTGCTGATTGATTTTGGCAATTGTGGTGAAAATATATATGCTTCAATTTAATCGAATCCTCCCAATGGTTCTGCATTCGTTTATATATTCTGTCTCCGTGTTGTACAGCTCGACAACCCCGTTTATCAGTCCGACATCTTCGGACGAATTTTCAGAAGCACATTTTCAAGGTATACGAAGACATTTCGGCGAAACGATATTCCCAGCAACGAAACGGCGCAAAAACCTCGAATATCATTCAGAATTCATCCCAGCGAACGATCATTCTCCGAACAACAATAATTATATACATACGCAGCTCTCTCCCCCAACGAACTTATATATATACACGATCGCGCGTATATAAGCAAACGATCGCGCTCACTCATTTCCCCGCGTTAGCTCACCGCACAATCGATGATCGTCGAGTCACACGATGACAATCATCCTCGCACGCGCGTACGTACTTCAGCCGCAGTTTCCCTATATCCGCACGATCCGTCCCCCAGAAAAACAATATCAGCAACAACAATAACTATATATATATATATATACGCAAAACTACCCGAGCAAAAGAACAGCAGCCGCGATCACGTACATCCCTGTAATAAGCGACAAAAAAAAGCATCGCGTAGCTGTCCGTTCGCGGAATAAAAGAAAGAGAAAGCGCCAATAGTTCGCGCAGCGCATCAGTTAACAATTCATTATATCATCGCACACGCGCGCGCGCGGCTAATGAAAGAATCAGAAACGGGGAAAAGTATGCGGTATATCGCTGTTTTTTTTTCGTCATCGTCGTCGTTTATGCACGTGGAAAGGAAAAGCGCGTATATACGTGTATATATATACATATATATGTCCCATTTCAGCGAGTGCAGACGACGCGCGTATAATGATAAGTTTACGCGCGCGGCGCAAGCCACCCCTTGTCGGCAGCAACGACGCATTCAAATTGATGAGTTATTAAAAGCCAGCGGACGTTGCGAGAGGATGGCAATTACAACTTGTGTATAGCTTTAAAGTTATTATAACCGAGAGGGGGGGCGGGAAAAACACAACGCGAGAGCAGGTACTCTCTCGTCGTTCAATCGGATAATGAGAATTAAAGCTTTTCATGAAATGAAACGGCGTTCGATGGTTTTTCATTTGTTTGGAAAATGCGAGTGCCGTCGAGGGGAATTTTTGGTGGATATAGGTATTGGTATATGAAATTGATTTCTTTTATGCGTATGTGGAATTGTAAGATTGATAGAAATGGGAATTATTCGACTGCGGGACAAATTTGATTTTTGTAAAGTGAAAAGTAACCGTTTTGGTATAAAATTTCTCGTTTTACGAATGAGCGTTATGCTTATATCCGATTTATCGCAGTGTGTGGGTGCGATCGAACGATAATTTTTCGTCCGACGTATATTGAAATTTGAGCACGGGTACGAAAAAACTATAATTTCATAGATGTACAAATTATTGAGATTTTTTAATTACTATATACTCGAGATAAAACTCGAAACATTTATTCAACGAAATTACACGAGTGTAATAATAAACATACACCAAAAATATCGCTACGAATACATATCTACCAAAATTTAATTTAAAAAAACCGCAACAACTCCATCATCACACACGGCTTTGTTTACAATAACTTCATAAGCCATAATAAACCAACTCCCTGCACACGAACCGCACCACAACCGAGCACATATCATTATCTAACCCCTAGAACAACGCACACTCTGCACACTCCGTCATATATATATATCGATTCGTCAATCCTTTCTCTCTCTATCCAACTGCAGGATCCTCCCGCGCACAATTACCTCGCGTCTAGCAATGACTTTTTTTTGCCTCGACCCCAACGACGACGTAATGTAGCTCCGTGTATCTCTCTCTCTCTCACTTTTTCCTTTGCCCCAGACGTTCTCTTCTCTTCGTTTTTTTTTTGTGTCATATACACAGGGTAATTGCGCGAGAGGGAAAAACGAGCGGTGTAATCAAAGGGTATATATTAGCCGGAAAAAAGCCAGAGCCAGTCCCTTATTCCGCCATGTATTTTCTTCTTCCTCGCGTTATCGCTATTATTGTTGTTATTATTATTATTATTATTGTTGTGTGCGCGAGCGTGTCTGATTGCTGCGCAGTAGTCTCCGGGTGGAGGGTAAAATCTGTTTCGCGCGGCGCGATTTATGAATAGTTGAGTTATATTGGGGGGTGTGGTGGTATACGGTATATACTTGGGCCGTATAAGCTATTAGGTGTTTACGTAGCGCAGCGAATTTCGCGATTTACATCGACTTTGACGATGCATTATTCAGAAATGCGGGAATATTGTGGAAATTGCAAGGAGAAATCGGCGCGCGACTACTGCACTTTAAAGTCAACTATTATTACGGCTTCGTTTCTTATTCCGTTCGCCTGAATAAATAATCGGGGCTGCTCTTTTTTCTCCTTCGTCGTCTTTTTTCATTTTGAATCCAGCGCCGGCATAAATTTGCAATAAAAAGGTATATCCGCCGCGTTGTCTATATAAGCAACGCGTACATCAGGCTACTTGTAATCTAGCAAAGTCACGCGAGCGTCGGAAAAGTGGACGAGCGGGAAAAGCTCTTTCGGCTGCTGCGTATATATGTAAAGCGATTGGACGACGCCGACAAATGAGCAGCGCGCGCTCGGACTGATTTCCCCGTGGGTCACTTGCTGCCGCTTTCAAATCAAGAGAGACGCGCAAGAGCCGTCGGATCGTGCGTTTTTATATGCGAGAACGCGATGTTTCGCGGATGTGCTGTACACAGAGAGAGAGAGAGAGAGAGAGAGAGAGAGAGAGAATGGGTATAAGGGGATTGAGTCTTGTTTTGGGAAAGAGAGGGATACTTTCTGCATTTTTCAGCGACGGCCTTTCAAATTTCCCGCCCTTTCGCGTTTATACTTTGAGAGGAGGTATATATGCGTGAACATTTTTTTGAAAGTTCGTTTTGCAGCTCACTCTGTCTGTGTGTGTGTCAAGCGACTGTATATATATATATATAAGCTTGAATGATTAATGCCGTTCGCTCTATAGCGTTTCGATTTTTTTTCGGACTGTAATTTAAAAATTCGAAGCTAGATTTGATGAACATGCTGCGAGTGTCTAGACAAGCGCTGTTTACAGATTCAATTAGCATTTCATGACCGATTCTATTTCTCGAGTATCACAGGTTGTATAGTTCGATTGCATCTCTGCGATGAGAGACCCAAATTAATTTGTTCATTGTTTATAGCGAATCACAATCTAGTTTAACCTATAGATATATATTACTCGTGTAAATATTAGTCAGCAGATCTAAAAGCAGTCGTGTTAATATATTCATCGAAAATACTACACATCTGCACTATCTCGTGTCCCCCGATTCGTCACGAGAGGAAGCCCAATTTTCCGGAGAGCAATAAACAACGAATTTTCAATTTCGCCTCGTGCACCCCCCGAATTTCCTCCCACGCGTTTTCCGCGATTCCCTAAGGATATCATCCGGCCGCACACGAAAGACACACTTAAAGAGGGTCTACCACCAGATGTATAGAGATGCTTTTTACGCCATTCGAAAAAAAAGCTCTGTCGGCCTCTTTTGCCGTTGAGACATATGTATATATGTATACAGCGTCGCGAAGGGTTGAGAGACAATAATTGAGGAGCTGCAGCTGTGCGTGAATTTTTCAAGCCGACGAATTTATGGCTATAGGGGCGGCAATGACAGTTTCTTTTTTGGCTAGAAAAGTGTGTTTTCGCTTCGTTAAACCTGATTTGTGCGATATAGCGGAGCGTTCCCGATTGACATTTGTTTGTGCACGGCGCGTTGAATTTTAATGCGGTAGAAATCTCTGAAATACACTTTTACTGCGGCGGATACGGAAAAAAAGGAGGGAAAATTTTTTTCTAAAAAAAAAAATGCTACATCCGACGACAAGTGGATTCAGAAAAGAAATTTCCAACGACCCAGACACGTGTCATGAAAAAATCAAGGGAAAAAGCGTCATTTCAATTTGTCGTCGTCGTCGTCGTCGGCCGATCGGAAATCCGTCATCGGCTTTAAATAAAGCGGCTGAGCATTAAAAGTTTAAAGCGCATAAATAACCGCGACAGTGTCTGCGTCGTAAATATCAACGACGATGTAACGGCCAGGCGCGTATATATGTGTGCGTAAACGTGAGAGAAAATCGCACCGGCCCCTGTGTATGTATATATATATATACATAGTCGCGTAAATGAAAATGACTGTGCGCCCGTATATACAGGTGCATAAATGATCGCGTGCATGTACGAGTGAAAAAATAGCGATGTTGTATAGAATTAGAATTTTTCGAGCGATTAATCGGGATCAATCTGTACATAATGCGATGCGGTTTGATGATCTTGTATAGGTCATATAATCGTTGCATTAGTCGAGTAACGATGATTTATATGATAGGGATAAATGACGCCGCGATCGTCGAGCCTGCGCGTTCTCGGTTATTATATTCTTTACTTTTTACTGGGAAGATGCAATTATCGCGGTAACGATTATTAACCCTCGACTATATAGTATACTTCCTGTGCTGAGTGTATTATGCCCCTTTTTTAATCGTTATTCTCTTATATACTCGATGTAAGCGTGCATATTTTTATGAAATTCGTAGCAATTTTTCGAGATCGATTATTCATAACTTTCGTGTATAATTGAAAGGAAAATGAAGTTAAATTTTATTGATTTTGAAGGGAAGGGGTAATTATGAAAAAATTAGTCTTTATAATTGGAATGGCGAACGTTTATTGTACAATAAGATTCTCCTCCCATTGAGTTTTTAAACTGCGATTGTAATTATTGTTGCATATATCAATTCGACTGTCATAATAATGTAGGGATGAAATGGCTTTTTGCAATTCTTCCCAACCAACATATCCGCATAATATTGATATAGAATGCTTTTATCCAATTATTAAATAGAAACATTATCCATAATTTAACAAGCATCATCGCGTTATTGCTCGATTTTACATTCCTTCATCGTGTCGATGCCTAGAGTAAGCGATAAATAAAATTGCATCCGAATCAATCAATCGCTTCAATTTCGCATAAAAAATTAGCTCTGCCAAGTGGGGGTTTGCGTTAATACGTAATATTCTCATTCTGCGAGGAGTCATTAAGACTTCATCGTGTCCATAAAGCCTAATTATTCTTTTTAATATATGTTCGTACAATTCCATCAATGTATACATATATTAAATCTGTAAGAAAGCATTGCAAAAGTAATCTATCAATCATTTATATAATATTTCTCCTTTTATAATCAATAAAGCGGATTTGACTTTACGCCCTGCGAAGGTAATAATAATTCGCGTTGTTTTCATTCCTTGAAAACATTGCGCAAAACCTTACTACTCCACCCCACGGATTTATATTCCGCATTTACAATAGTCCAAAGAATTTCCTTGAAATCAGGCTCCATTAATAGCGAATGAGGCATTGTGCGTTGAACAAAATTTGAATTACGCGCTGTTCATTAAATATTTCGGTGGATGCAAAGTTAAATTTTCAAACAACTTTTCTTCCTCCTTATTGTGGAAGCTTTGTAAGAGTCTAATTTTATAACTATATATATACAAAAGTTACATAACCCTTTTCATACCGAGTTAGAAAAAAGATTTCTCTTCCTGACGCACTGTCGCATTTTCATTTTACGAGTAATCTTCGATTTAAGAAAACAAAAACTAATTTTTCCCATTTCATCTGATCTCTATAATCCACACAATCCAGTCCGAATCACGTCTCGCGAGCATTTTTCAACGCCCGTTTCTTCCACTATACATTACAACGTTTTTACTCGAGTCAAACACGCGCTGACGCTATGTAAGCTCGCTCCCATTACCTTACTCCGCGGCTCGTGAATTATCAATCGCCGACACTATCCATTTTCAAATGAAATAGCCGTACTTTTGTGCAGTGCGGTGAAAAAAAAGAGGAGCGTGTGTTACGCACGGGTCATCGAGGCGGCGATTGATTGGCTTTCAGGTGTAATTTAAACGTAACGGACTGCGTTTCTACGATGGCAAAGATATAAGCCAATTGCAGCTGCGACGTATAATGACGTTATATCGAAAAGGAAAACGTTCATGACCATCAGCTGTATTGACTTGCGGTTGAACTAATAATTTCACTTTGCTTAATTATTCATGATTAATTAAGGCGAGCTGATAAATTGATGTAGATTTTGATGCGATCTGCGATGCAGAACTTTTCATTTCATCGTTGGGTATTATTATGGTCGATGTCGATTTTAAAATCAAAGATGTATGCATATAATATTGTACGCGTGTGTTGTGCAAACGACTATATTGAATATTAATGGATCATATCATTTGATTAATATATTATTGTTTATTTTAAACTCGATCCAGCACAGCTATAAATCTATACATTTATAT
The DNA here is from genome assembly GCA_020010945.3 of Muscidifurax raptorellus. Taxonomy (NCBI): domain Eukaryota; kingdom Metazoa; phylum Arthropoda; class Insecta; order Hymenoptera; family Pteromalidae; genus Muscidifurax; species Muscidifurax raptorellus. Next base: position 27,130,065 of record CM052081.1, on the reverse strand, counting down.
GTACAATACACTCATTGTCAGGGTCAGTAAGAACAAAACATTCAGATTTATAGCCATCTATAAGCTTTGCTCTAACCTTTTATTCGTATCATATATACACAGAGCATATCGCGCATAAAGCTCACAATCACAAAGCGTAGAAGAGCCAGCCGAAATTGATCATTTAAGTTTTCTGCTCGGCATGAATTTTTCAAGCACCGCCAAAGGGTTACGCTTGGAAAACCCCCGCGGGAGTACCCACCACCCACGCGTCCTACATATACATGTATATACTGCACATATACGCATTGTATTTCTCGGCCGAATGCGATCGTCGAAGCTCATAATGACGCTGAGCGTCGTATCGCGCGGCGAGGAAAGAAGACACAAAGAATCCGAAATATTGTAATTGACTGCGTTTATGTGTATATAAATATAGTTTCGTCTCTCGCACGCAGTGTGTGTGTATATATATATATATAATATATAAAGTCTCAGGGGAAATTCGGGGGGCATGAATTTTCGATTTGTCGGGGGCTCTGGAAAAGGGTTAACTCGCTGTGCGTATACGCAGTGTTTTGCTTTAAATTAATGCGCGACATTGGACAACCGCGGCCGCGAGATTAGGATTTATTCGATGCGTTATGACAGGCGTTTCGTTATAAAGATCATCTGTCTCTGGATCATGAATGATAAATGCTCGGCTGTTATTAATCATTTTTCCTGCGAGTAACCCAATTTTTGCACTTTTCATCCCGTTACTGCAGCTCACCGATATATACATATATATATACACAACACACTGTGCATAGGTGCAGCCGAACGAGTGTATACGTCGACGTATTATCCGGGCTTGTTTGCTAGGGCCGTTGCTAGGGCTACGATGTAGCGCCGCGACTAGCCGGGGCTTCCGCAGCTTTTAGCCTGTATATATATATAAGTGCAACGCTAGATATATACACCATCTATACGTACTTTCGTCAACCCAGTTGACATGTGTGCAACGTATATAGTGATCTTCTTCGATGGCGAGTGAATCTTGAGTTTCAATGATGATATAAAGTTTTTAGATTTCTTGGTTTGGAAAGGCTCAAAATGTTTGGGTAGCTTGAAGTTGTGACTAATCAATTCCGATTAAGGACCTTATGTAGATTATTTCTTGTTATTGTGTACTCGTCACCGCGTGTAGGGATTATTTATTGACTTTGTTTATCTGGAGTGAATTTATATTTTTTGAATGAGTCGAAAACGTGACTCATTATACAATGTAGGAATCTTTCAATTTTTTATCATTTCCAAAATAAAAGAAATTCGTCATTATTATATACATGCGAAATACGATAAGGGAGTGACGATAATAACGTTTCTTTCGAATGATCTCGAAATATTTCTCCTAGAGGTATGCGTGTACAGAAATTTTTGGTTGCAGTAATGTGGAACACAACTTATTTATTTAAACAAAAACTATAAGCTCAACTGATGTGCGTGTGATCTACGGCTTTTGCATAAACAATTCATTCAGTATCATTTATGCAATTATTGATTCCAAGAATCTAGAATATTACCATCTACGCGTTTATATAACAATCGCGGTTACATCATTATTTTTCTTCGTCAAAGCTTGCGCGGCAAACTCAACTCGCATAAGTGATCGATCTATATTATAAAGCTACTATTATACAATATCCCGCAGTACACATAAATAAAATAAAAAACACTTCTAATCTACTGTCTGAAATTCCACCACGTGCAGCAAACATCGCCTGACGGTCTATAGACGTTATTTCCCTTTCGAGTATGTACATACTCTTCCCGAAACCGTCGCGATTCCAAACAGTCATTATCGCCTCTATACCACCTATTCTCCACTGCAACGCAGACAACAACACACACACACACATATATATATATATATACACAATTGCGCATATGCGAGACGACAGAAAGAGAACGGCTTTTGCCGCCGCGCAAACGACAGATTTACGACTTCGAGCTTAAAATTCCGCGATCGATTTCGCGTTATCAGCTGTGGATTAATTGTCCCTATAATAAAAGAATGAAGCCGCCAAGGAGTGAATGAAGGTGTCCAAGTCTCTCGTCAGTCGTGCGCTTTACGAGATACGGTCGAGATAATCGGTACAGTGTTGCACTTTTCGCTGGAGTTGATTTCGTGGTGGAATATAGTAGCCGCACCGAAGAATAAGGTTTTTATCATTACACTATCGATCGTTTGGTGAAATATTGCAAGAAGGCATTTCGGTAGAGTAAAGTTAGTTTTTTTTTTCGGGAATGAACGTAGTTTTACAGAATATCCACATTATTGTTAACAGTAGACGCGAATTGAATCAGAAAACATTTTTGAATTCGATAAATTTGAGTATATACGTGGCTAACGATGATCTAATTAAACAATCTACACAACTCTTTGATAGAGAATTATACTACTCGATGGAATTTCCCAAGTTCGATTTTACTCCAACTAGGATTAACTATATAATCAACTAGTAAACAACCTGCCGGTGGATTGATAATAATTCTGTACACATGTGTACTGTATTCGCTGCTAACAACGGTACAAATATATAGTCGATACCCACTTTTCCGAGCGATCAAAGAGATTTACTTTTTCTCGCAATATCTCGTCGAGCATAACAAAAAGCATGACAACCTCAAAAACTATATTGGTACTCTAATCCATAAAATTCACTCTTATCAGATTTTACGAGAATTACTTGTGATACACTACCACTTCGTTGATCACACACTGTACCTTCGTCAACTGGCCTGTGAAGTTAATTTATGTGTAATACCAAAAAATGAAAGTCAAGATCGGGCTGATCCTGGTGTGCTGCGCGTTTTCGATTATAGAATGCCATCGCATACCAGGCGGTAGACCGACGCAAGGCAGAAAAGTCATTCAGGCGGTGCCAAAAACTGGTTAGTGATCATAGCTTATATCGATGATGCGATGTTTTCGTGGAGCGGCTTTTAATTGAGCAGAAAAAAATCAAATTCGTTTTAACGTTTACAGAGAGAGCAGCGTTTATCGCTTTCAGTCTGGGCCATGGCTTCATGGAACAGTATCGCATGGAAAGTCCTCATGTGTTTCCCTTTCCAACCTTACTGAAAATATCGTCCGAGCTCGAAGATAAATTTAAGGTATAAAATTTCCTTCATTTCACAAGCAGTCCAATGAACATCCCGCGAAAATCCCTCGACGAAATCGAGATTCGCGCAGCTCGTATTATTTCTTTCACAGTCCCATCAACATATAAAGTTATAGAATATACATCAGCCCGTATATGCGCACATGATATAGCGTAAAACGTTCGCTGAATCGTCGGGGCATTTATGTTTCAGGCGCTCAAGAAGCCGAAGAACTTTACGAGCGATCTCTACCTATTCGTCTCGGGGACCTTCCGGCTCAGCTCGTCGGAGATGTTTTCGCTCATACTGCGCCGCAGGTACTGCTTTCCTCACGGCAAGTGCATCGATCTCGAGAACATCGGTGAGCTGTGCTGTCCCTTTTGATGCGAAGCGACGTAAAAGGGATTATTCATTTTGATGAATCGCGGAATATTCGAATTTCGTATAACTTTACAGAGCAAGACTGTAATCAGTGTTTCGGAGAAAAATTTTAATTTACACATATGTTGTTAACAGGATTGCTGGGCAAACTGTCATATCATTGATGTAGTATAGTTACCTTTTAGTTATACATAAAAATGCAGAGAATATATTTCTAACATGTAATGTATTAGAGTATAACAAATGAAACAGCTTTAATAAAATTGTAAGCTATGAAGGAGATAGTACTCGTTATAACATTGAATTCAATGTATTTTTTCAATTCATAAGATAAATTTATAATGTGATAAACGTTTTAACGTGATATTTTATTTGTAAGAACTTGTATTAGTTATTTTGTACTTGTTAGTGCTCAATAATGTCGAGTATTAATAAAAGAAAAAATATAATTTTTCCATGTCATTTGTACTTTGTTGAGATATTCTTATGTATTAATAATTTATGAACTTCTTTACCTTTTGTACAAAATATTGTTATTTTATACATTAAAAGGAATAAAAACATGTAAAACTGATTAAAAAATAGAATTGCCAACTTTTACCAGTTTCGAGAGTGCATGAAATGCAGTAATCGCAATCGCTATAGCAATGAAATAAAATTTATTCTACCATTCTGAAAAAAGATAAATTTTATCTAAATAACGCTTCGTCTAAACTTTATCTAAATCCGCAATAAAGTATTATCGAAAATGACTAAATGTTTTTGCGATCCTCATAATAAAAATTAATAGAGCGAAATTGTAGCATTGAATAATATACATCACCTTTGAAATTAAAACAATAACTTAAACTATCCAGGTTTTACATTAGAAAAAATAGATTGACATTTTTTGAAACTATAATTTTATTTTTTTTTTAAATGTGCTTTTGTGAGCAGTGATATGCATATATAACAAAATATAATTAATATAACAACAAAAACGAAGTCATTACGAAAACGATCAGCAAAATTAGACAAACAGCTGCTATAAAGGTTAGGTGCTTACTCTTTTCGAGCGGCATCACGCATTTCATAATTCTTCGTTACGTATAGTTATAATGTATATATAAATACGAATAACTTTACAATATATGGCATCGATTTTTCTGTACGCTAAACCAAAGCGCGACCCGAGTTCAAAAATAGAATATAATTTACAAATGAAATGTCTTAAACATGAGTCAATAAAACGTTTACAAATAGAATTGAAAATTCGTGTTGTGCTTTGTTTGGTCGAGTGTCAAGTGTATAATATATAAACCAACTTTTATGTTCAATAAGACAACTAAACTGTTACCTCCAAACAACATCGTGGATTAATACGTGCATTGTGTATCTTGTGATCTCTTGCATTAGTATGCATTATTCGCATAACGTGCATATCCAAAGGTCTCCTTTACATTTTACAAAAACGACGCAAAAGACCCTTAAATAAGTTGGCAAAACTCGAAAAGTTCTTCTTTTATTGACTTTTTAAAGCTTTCATTCCACATGCGCAAGACGAGTATGTTAGGTTTAAAACGCAATAATCTCAAAACAAACATTTAAACGAATCTAAACTAGAAGTTTCTATACGATTGTTCATCAATTCCTTTGATATTAAACACATCTTCAAACACTATCAATAACGTGTATATATATTATACATTCACTGGACAAAAATATAATTATAAACAAACTACATACGTTGATACGGTAAAATGAGAAAACAAATCTTTTTTGGCATTGTTCCTACAGATTCAGTCACGTTATTATTTTTAAAACAGACACGGATGCATTTTATTATTTTTAATTTTACTCTGCTATTAATTAGCTTAGGCTCCATTTACATTAGTATGGAAATCTCAAATTAAGAAATTTTACGTATGTATGATGATGTATAGTTGTAACAAAAAGTGTTAGTTCATCGGTAAATGATTAATGACATAAATATTCAAATATTACCAATGTGTAACGAAAATAAACTAATCCAAATATTTATGATAAATTGAGTTCATCAAAAATAAAATAAAAATAGTTTCTTGATTAACATGAACATAATCAGGATGATGCATCAACGTCTGTTCTATGAGTGGAAACAGAATAATCAATTTCCCTTTTCAAAACCCCAAACTATTTCTATACTAGATCTACGTACAAGAATTGACGTTCCTTCGCAAAATTGAAAGCTTTCGCGCTTCGACTTTTACACATATATACCATGCGAGCAACGTGCTGTATGGGAAAAGTCTTCGATAAGATAGCTTTCGTGCAGATGACACGTAACTTAATGAAAGAAAAACGCAGAATATACATCATTTTGAGCTCGAGAAAATCTATTTCTTTACGGCTTAAACGTGCTCAAGAAGCAAGCGACGAATAAGTCAATCAGTCTTTTTCTCGAAAGCGAGAGGCGGGTTATTATTTTAGATATACATACGTTTGCGTCAACATTTTTTCTTGGTTTAACGCATAAATTAGAAGCACGTACTTTTGTCAGAGATCTGCCGCTAGTGATAAGTTCTGAAAAAATATATATTCCTTTTGAATTGATTACTTGACTGTAAACTAAGATATAAACTTTTGTTAGTGTAAAAGTGAACAAATATGCAGATCTCTGAATCTACAGATCAATAAAAACTATTTGTCGAAGCGCTGTTTAGAATAACTTATGTTTCTGATATCGTAGACGAGTTTGAAAACTTAAACGTTAAGATAACATATTTTAGCTATAACTAGCACAGAATAAATTCTACAACAATGTACCTCTATATCATGTAAAAATGCGATATGATGATCCACAAAGGCAACGGTTGTACAAACAACGTGATTAAATCTAGCTGGACACTCATCTAGTTACGAGAACATTCATTCGTTTACATTTTTTCCTATCGATTTTTCGGCTACAAGTTTATAACAACCGATTGGTATACATCTCATCTTCATCGACTGCTACTTTAAACAGCTGTGCTGATAAAATCACTTTAAATAAGTTAATGCGATTTCACGTTTGAAAAATGAAACTATTCAGAATCTTCTACTTTACTTATAGATAAAAAAATGAAAATGAACAGTTGTATCGAACTTTAGTGATTTCAAATGATTTTACCATCACATAAAATAATGATACAATATAAAGTACAAGCTGTAAGAGTTAGTTAAACTCGAAGTGTTTCTGTTGTTGAGTATAAAATGCTAAAATTGTCGGTTTTCATTAAAACAAAATATGTCAAAAGTCAATAAAATGATGAGAGTATTAATCGATGTTTAATCTTATCTAAGGTTAATCTAACGACTTGTTACTATTATTGAGAGGAAATATAACGAGATTATTTCATACAAATCAGTAAAGTGTTTATAAAGCAATAGCAGTAATAATATTTTATTCGAAATATCACTTTTAGCAACAATAAAAAATGTTAACATTACTAAATTTCATATAAATTAAAAGAAATAATCGTAATTAGAAAATTTGTGATTAATCAACACTTTGCTTTACGAAGCTCTTTATTGATATTGTATTACTATCGATCGTCTTCCTCTTAAAGCGTTTGCTGAATCTTTCGAAGAGAAAAAACTCAATTCTACGAGGTTTGAGGCTCGGAAGTGAGTACGAAGCTTATACAAAGAGTCAATTAATGACAGTTACAATAACCCTGAGAGTCTATTTATCCTACAAAAACTTTACAATTCTGTCAAGTACGCTTATGTCAATTACTTTTTTTTAATATCTTGATCCTACTTTGTTTCTGGCAAGTATTTTCTTTTGGTGGCACCTTACGAAATATATCAATATAACTACCTTAAAGGAATCGTTTTAAACATTAGAGTATAAAGTGCAGTAACATCAACAACTACAAAAGCCTTGTAATTTTTAAATTATTCAAAGCAACACCTTAATGTCTTTTTGTTGCAAAACTAGCAATTTTTTCATAAAAAATAAACGCACAAATTCCTTTACTTTTGGTTCGAAAAAAAATTGTTTTAATTACTAGTAATTGACGTGATTCACAAGACATACATACATTTTTCTGGTTCGCCAATATCCCAATCAACTAATAAGACGTAGCAATGTTATTTTTATGAAAATCCACGTATTGCGTATAGCGTGATCAAAGCCATAGACTTGATAGTTTAGAAACAGCAGTAATTTGACTAAGGGCTTTCGTTCAAATAAAAAACCGTAAAACTAATTGGTATATTTCAGGGCATTCTTCCAATGACCTTACACGTTCTCCTCGTTAAAACTGCAAAATCTCTTAAGTTTCGTTTTCATTCATTGAAAATGCTCAATGTTGTACTTTTTAAACAATCTTACACGACTATAATAGTTTGTTTTTATTTCATTTAATCTAGTTGTATGTACGCGTAACTTTTCTTTTTTATTTACGTCTACCTAAGCAAAAGGATACTTGCAATTACGTACTACTTAGTCTTTTATACAGAAAAAAGTGAATATAAAATTAAAATCATCAATAAGATAATGTGTGATAAAAATTAAAATAATTTAAATGACAGAAAAGTATGAAAATATACAATACACATTAGCTAGATTACGTAGAAGTGCCAGACAATTCTTAACACAGAAAAGTGCACGCGTAAGGATACTTTTTTTTATTTATTTTGTAAAGCTGAGACCGATATGTGTGGCAAATGCAGTTTATACGATAGAAAGATTCTTTGATATAGTTCTATAGGCGAATTTGTCGCGGTCCTTAAGTATTTATAATGGTAGAGAGCGGTTTTGACTATAAATAGTAAAAAAAAATTATTGCTCTTTAAATTTGAGTAATAAAGCTCCGAAGACGTATCTATATTAAGTTTACGTTATACAGTAGATCTCCCATGAAGCCGAACTCATTTAACGTATGTATGCAAACTTGCTACGATATGCTTTCACGTATTCTGCAAATTCGTTTTAAATATATGATGTGTACGAAATTTTCAATGACATATAGTGACAGACAATTGTCGCCAACTGCTTCTTTTTTTCCAAAGTTCGAGAGAAGAAAAAAAACAGCGGGAATGCAGTGTCTCCGCGATTGATTTCATTCGAAAGACATGAGATTTGCTGGAATAGGCTTTCGATCCGTCGCACCACGTACAGTGGCCCGTAATTCCTTCAGCCATTGGTCTGCCATTTCGTTCGATGTCGCTCGGAATTTATATACGTTTCCTAAGAAAGACAGTAAACTCTATCTTACCCAATTTATGAACATACTGCTAAGCAATTTCCAGAGATCAGTCAAATTGCTTGCATTAACTATTTTGACGTTCCATCGTTTTGTTCCCTACCTTTTTTTGGATCTGCTAACAGGAAAGTATCTCCGTGAAATGTATTATCCAACGTTTCAACAATCCAACCCAATATAGACACCATTTTGTACGGCTCCCTTTTAAAGTCCCCTCTGTCATTTCTATATTATAAAAATTACATAGATTTAGATTCAAAACGCTTAGTACGTATCATGTGCTTTAGTAGAAATGAACGAAAAAATGGTTTATGAAAGCTGATCAAACAAATTTAAAAAGCCCTTAATATTGGACAGACGATTTAGTATAGGAAATAATGCAAAAAAGGATGGTGCTCAAAGCGGAAATAACAAAAAATTTAAAAAGTTCATTATTTTAAGGTGATATGGTAGGAATTAATGAAAAAGAAGGGAATCGGATTTAGTTAAGGCAGAAATAACCAACAAAATAAAAACGCCCACTATTATTTACGTGATTTAGTAGGAATTAATGCAAAAGAGCGGATTCTGTCAAAGCGAAAATAACAAAAAATAAATAAAAACGCTCGCTATTTTTTACGTGGTTTGGTGGGAATTAACGCAGAAGAAAGGATTCGGTCAAAGAAAAGAACAAACGCAAAATAAAAACGCTCGCTATTTTTAGGTAATTTGGTTGGAATTAATGCAAAAGAGCGGATTCTGTCAAAGCGAAAATAACAAAAAATAAATAAAATCGCTCGCTATTTTTTACGTGGTTTGGTGGGAATTAACGCAGAAGAGAGGATTCTGTCAAAGCGAAAATAACAAAAAATAAATAACAACGCTCGCTATTTTTAGGTAATTTGGTTGGAATTAACGAAGAACAAGGAATTTGGTCAAAGCGAAAATAACAAAAAAATAAATAAAAACGCTCGCTATTGTTCTAGATAATTTGGTAGAAATTGACGAAAAAAAAGCTTCGGTTAAAACATATAAAACAAAATACACTTGTTATTTTTTAAGTGAATTAGAATGAATATGCGCAAAGTCAAGTAATTTAGTTATGAAGGACAAAATAAAATAAAGCGAAGAGTTGATCAATTTTTTCTAAATAAAAAAAATATCGAAATTAATTGTCTAAAAACTTACCCTTTGAAGCACTTTGGAGAGAAGTATACAATCGAGGATGCCCAAAGTTGAACCCAGTATCTCTGCCAGGTCGTTACCGCGGGTTTCCGTCCATCTCGTAAAACAACTTTTCGCCTCAAAGATCCTTGCATTATGCAACGAGGCTCTATTGAACCATCGATATCGCATGCTAAAACCGACAACGTGCTGCAAGCAAATAATTCAGTGATTCAAATTCATTTCAAGTAAAATAACAATAATTTAAATCTATATCGTGTAAAATCAAATTAAGAAATCGTACCTTGTCTTAGACAGCAAACTGCAGTCGTCGTTGATGGCGTCAGCCGGTGATCCTGGCGAATTCTGATCGAGGTCTACGATTTGCGTCGCCAAATGCGGCTCCTCCAGTACGGAATCGTCAAGTAGATGACGAACCGTTACGTGATTCGCCTCCAGAGGAACTGCAGCCTTGCCGAATATGCTGCAATACAGATTGTTTATTAGTTTCGCATGCCAACAGTGGCGAAGTTATTCATGCAGTGACAGTGACTTCTTGAATGAACAATGTTTTTCGTCGCAATCGAGAAACAGCTTGCGTTATGCTAAACGAAAATTATTGCTTGATGATTCAAAGTTATTAGCCAAAGAAATTGAAATTTAATTGTCCGATGTAACGCAAGATTTCTCTGATTTTTTGATTCTCACTTCTAAATCTGAATAAAATTAGACATGACTGGACAGTAACGTAGAATACGTAAATAATATTGTAACAAACGATGATATACATTAAAAGTAAATATTTTTAAGATAAGTACTCCTATACATAAATAATCAAACCCAACCAAATTATTTAACTGTTCACTTTTTAAGAAAGTGTCCATGCTTTGATAATTTATAAATCATAAAGTTAATTCAAAGAATATGTATCACTTTTATCAATATTATCAACATGCATAGTTATATTGTTTTAATAATAAAGTAAATTTAGAGTAATTATATTAATAACATCAACGTTATTTTTTAATTTAATACTGAGAAAAATAAGAAGTACAAGATAAAAAACTTTTACTGGAGATCAGAGAACATTGAAAACGAAACTACATTGTCGAAATTATAAAATGCTATATGTACATAAACATTTTTCTCAGAGAAATTAGTGAAATTAATGAATGGTATCACATGCATAGACTAATTATGGGTAATGACATATGCATAACACCACGATGTCTTATAATATGACAACAAAAATTCTAAAACTATATATAAGCACTATATAATAAATAAATAAATTGTTTCGCATAACCCTGAACGCGGACTCTTGGGACTCACCCAGGAGTGGTCAAGCTAGGTCCGTATTTTCCTCCTTGTTTATGGAAGTTGCGTGGAAGACTCGTACTACGAAATCTAACAAGTTCACAATCGTCATTGCTAGTTCTTAGGCGCAACGAGCCTGAATTAAAATACTTTTAAAGTATTTTTGTTCTTTGTTCAAAAGAATGGTTTTCCCATAAATTGTGCAACTTCTACCGTATGTTACAGACGGCGTAATAACAACTAAATTACTATAGTACTTTCATTTAATATACGACAGAATAACCACTAAGATAATTTAGAAAACTTTTTTATATTATTAATTTAAACATTGAAAAATTTTGTTATTCGACAAAGGATCTATTAAGTTGTGAAAACCTTTTTTTAAATAAGACAATATTTCAATAGACTTATTTTAAATGCAGTATCCAAGAATTTATTGGATTACTCTCGTTATACGAAATTTAATTAGTGAACTAGAATAACGGCCAAGATATTTTACATACTGTCTCTGTGTATATTACCAAATCTGATATTTTAGTATTTTAAAGCTTTACCACATATTTCTAATGTGTTAAAGGATATTATTATTACATCACCGGCTTTTTCGATTAGTGCAAATAAAAAACACTCTAAGCTGTTTTTTAAAACATATGCATTAACTTACTTCGTTCCAAGACTACGACATTTGCGATGCCCAGGTACAAATTTATTTGCTGCCGATGCAGCATGCAAACGTAAAGATCCTGCACAACCTCGCGCTGGAGATAAAGACAAAGCTGCGACGCCCGTAACGACATCGCCAACTGATTCTTTACTGCTACTTGAAGACGGGATTGGTGAATTTGGCTCTAATTTCATTGATAATCTAAAATAAAAAAACACTTTCTTTATTATAACTGAATACAAACATATTTAAATACTTGTTTTGGATAGGACTTACTTGAAGTGATCATCCTCGAGAAATTTTTGTAATTCTTCTATATAACGAACACTGCTCAAATATCTTTGAACATCAGGTAGAGGGACTATGCCGGGATATTCACTTGCCTGAAACATCGCTACTTTTGTTAAAACAGCATCCATCTTTAAGATTCGCTGATGATTGTCGCCATTCTAAAATAATAGATAAGAATTTTAGAATGAAAATTTTCTAAACTCGGTAACACTTTTTTTTATTAGAAACTTACTTTGGTTGGTGGGTGTGCCATGTCTATATATACAAGATCTGTCAAAAATAATCCTAAATAAGGTATGCATGGCAGTTTGATGCTATCCATATGTTCTCGAAGATTTATCCAATTGCTTTTATCATTGAATACTTCCGCAAGTTTGTCAAACGTGCTTTTATCTTTTTTCGTTAAGCAAGCCCACGTTTTGTTCAATCTGCAAGCAGAAAATTATAAAATTAAAAAATCTTCAGATTGTCTTTTTTCCTTGGTAACTTAAATTCAAATTTTTTACCTGTAAATTGAAGCGCTGTGTAAACCAGATATGATAGCAAATAAAGAGTGTAAATTATTCAAGTCATATAGTTTTTTTGCTACTCGTATAAAATGTGCTAGAATTTCAGATCTCTGCTTTGGTGTTGGTGCATTTAATATTTCTTGAACCGTCCAAAAGCTGGCCTGCAATACCATAAAATGAATTGTTAAATGAAATTCGTTTAGATAACATATGATAGAAAAAATGCTTATACTAACATGATTGAAACGCCTTGTAAAACTGACAACATTTGGGGCAACCAAGAGTTTGTTCTTTTTGTTCCAAGAACAACTGGATAATTCTTCGGGTCTTATGCATTTGAAGACACTAGCATCTAGCAATGTTAGTTGTGATGCTAGGTCTTCAGCTGGTATCTCAGTAGCCACTGTAGCATTTGGTACTGGTGAATTGACATTGCAGCGACCAGGCAATGAATTGGATTTACATGCCACAGATCTTAAAATAAAAAATATTTATAAGTTGAATTGAGAAACAAAACAAACCTTACAATACAACAACATAGTTAGCAGAAGTAGTTATGAAAATCATGAAGTTATGATGACAGATACACACCCATAATTGTCATAACAGCTTGATATAGTGGGCGGTGTCAGTTCAGAATATTTCCTATATGTCCTACATTTATCTCTATATTCCTTACGTTCTTTTAGACTCTTGTCACCGGAATTCACGCTACCGGGCAACAAGAGTCCACTAAAGGAATTCGAGTCTGGACTATAGGATTTATCAGAGCAATCATTGGGTCCATACTTTGAAATAAATGTCAAAAATTAGTTGTCAATGTTTTAGTTTACAATAAACTCACAATAAGACAATCAATCTCAAATATCAAACCTCGGACAGCCGCAGAGTGGAAACTGATTCAGTAGACAAATCGCGGGGCATGGAGGTATAATGCAGATCAGCCATGAGGCCGCACTACTCAATGGGCGCATCGCATCTTCCATCAAACTTCAAAGTGCTTGTATGTTTTAATAGACACTGTCACACTGTAATTGGAAATAAATATAAATTAATAAATATATCACTAATTGAAATTCTTATATATTACAGAATTTTTTAAATAGATAGAAAAGTCTACGAAAAACAAGCAATTAAATTATCATCAGACCAACATAATGATGTAAATTAGGTTTTAATGTACACATACATGTAAACTAAGATTTTCTACATAAAATTCTGATTTCAACAACATTTCCAAACTGCCACTCAAACTAGTCACTGATAGCAGCATTACTGCAAAAAAGAGCAAGCGTAAAGTGAATAATAACAGAGCTATTACTAAGTCAATTGGAAAGTCCACTTATGATAATGGAATGTGCACCCTTCACAATCTCAAACGCAATCATAGACCTCCTCGCCTACAATATCAAGCTTTATGCGCATTCATAAAAAATGATGAAATCGACAACTATTAGATTGCTGCCTATCACAAACTATGTATTTCCGTAGAGTCATCAACTTACTCCACTCAATCTCCTCCAAAATCAGTCACATCATACCCAACGAATTCCCACGTACATAAATGCATCTGGAGCGACAGACAGAGAGAGAGAGAGAGAGAAGGCGACCGATTATTCAGCAAATAACTCCGAGTTTGCGTTTTTACAAATCATTACACACACAGCCAAACTCCAAACAAGCACCGAGCTCGACTTCAAAAGTGCGTAAACACAGACACAACGAGAAACAATAAGAAAAAAAAAGCGCACACAGAGAAAGCTACAAAGTATATAAATTATTAACCTCGATGCCTGGGGCGGTGAGAGCAGCAATTCTTCCTGTATCTCTCCTCTGTCTTTATGGGACAAACACCAAACACACACCCGCGCGCGAGAGTCACGTCTCTCACACGAAGCGACAAGTAGGCGACTGCTGCTCTCAAGTCCAGCGAAAAAGGCTGCAGCTGCGGCCGCGCGATATCGTACGAGCTACTCAAGGTCGCGACGGCCCGCGCTATATAGATCCGGAAGCGGAGGAGCTGCGCAGAGAGACGGACATATAGATATAGGTACAGAATATGTGTTGTATGGGCGTCTCGTGACAGTTGGCGCCCACACGAGCGCAAGTCTACTATACGCCGATACTGGCCGACGTTAAAAATATTATTTTTCTGCCGCAACTGTTTTATGCTGATGCCAAGCCGAAAATGACGTTACACAACAAACATCTGCGCTCTCCCCTTTGGGCGGCTCGTTTCGGGCTAGCCTCTCTCTGCGGATGAAGCAATTTGATTGGTTGATAAATAAACATCCGGTTTGAATGGCGCTAACATTTGAAAAAGTCGCGTATTGATTTTATGTTTCGATTTGAGTCACAGAAGGAGTCTGTGCAGAATTTCCTGATAGAAAGCTGCTGAGCGATGTAGTCAATAGCAACTAATGTTGTAAAAATATTGCAACATGTGCATTCGAATCCAACTTATACAATTTGCTTAGATTATGATTACGGGTGTATTTTGAACTTAACTGATGTGCGTGATTCAGTCATTGTTTTAGATGTTTTAAATACGTTTTTGAAGAGAACACTGACAGGTTCAATGCCTTCTAATAGGTCTATAGAATAAGTATTCATTCATTCATTCATTTGTAAATTTCATATGTATACTAATCTCATTATACATATATTTTTATTATACATTTTTGTTAATTAATTGATTTTTTTCAGCGGTTGAATTCGCATGTCCCCATTTTTATTATAAAATTTATTAATATTACAGAAAACTTTTCAATAATTTTATTGTTTGTAAATCATCATAAGAGGTTGAACTATTATTTAAAACCAATAAACTCAACTTTTAAACTTCCTAGCATAGTTATTTTGCCATTTTTATACCATTTCCTCTGCTATTTTTTAAAATGAGTACTTTACCTAGGGTTTGCAAGTTTGCCACCGGAGGTCTCATAGGTATCGTTAGATGGCAATTGTTGGAGTATTGTTTTATATTTGTACAGTGTCTTTTGAATGAAACGTTATGATTACAAATTTCTCATAAAAGAAAATTATTTGTGCTATAAAAGTTAGATATACACACATCAAGTAATGTTTTCTTGTAAGTTCAATCGTATATAGGGAACAGTGTAGTTTTTGAGGTTACAGAAAAATTGAAGGAGGTAAACAAAGGAATTATATAGATCTATATATCGCGCTGAAACGAAGTACGGAAATTTGCAATATGAAAGATGAAAGTAATGATGAACTTCATAGAGCTATTATAGAAGGCAATACAGATAAAGTTGAACAATGTTTAAAATCTCAATTTATTGATGTTAACAGAGTAATAGGAGAAAATTCTTATTTAGATAATGCAATTAAGTCCCAAAATTTAGGGGTCATTAGACTCTTATTGGAAAATAATGCTGTGGTTACAGCCTCACTTATACCTTCATTTGATGATGCAAATAAAGAAATCATAAAATTATTACTAGCTTCTATAGATAATCTAGAAAAAACAGATTGTAACGGAGAGAAGTATATACATTTAGCTGTTAAAAACAACCTTCCAGATGTTGTTGAGCTTCTTATAAATAAGGGTGCAAACATCTTTGCTAAAACAGTATCAAAACAAACAGCCTTACATATAGCTTTTCAAGAAAAAAATATTGCAATGATATTGATGTTAAATCGTCACATGAATACTTTCTCCATAGATAAAGAGGAAGAAACTGCTTTACATCTTGCAGTAAATTCTAAAGATCTGGATATTGTAAAACTTCTTATACAAGAAGGTACTCGAATTAATGCAAGTAACAAATTTGGCTTGACAGCATTGCATCTAGCTATTTTGAAAAAAAACCTTGTTATAGTACAGTATCTAATTGAGTCTGGTGCGGATGTCAATTTTGCAACTAAAGATAAAAGGGTTCCTTTACATATGGCAGTGGAGTGTGGCTCTGTTGAAATGGTCAAAACACTTTTGAAAAATGGTGCAATTGTAAATTCTAAAACAGAATTTGGATTAACTCCCCTTCATACTGCTGTTTTTACACGTAAGAAAGAAATAATAGAACTTCTTATAAATGCAAAAGCTGATGTAAATGCAGTTGGAGAACGGGATGAGACACCACTGAATATTGCAGTAGCACACGAATGTGAAGATATAGTCAAACTTTTGATTTCTCATGGTGCTATTGTTAACCATGGTGATAAAAAAGATATGCTTTTGCATATGGCTGCCTTTAATAAAAATGTTAACTTAGTCAAACTCCTACTGGAACATAATGCAGATGTCACTGTTCTATACAAGAATGACAGAACAGCTCTACATATGGCAGCGGAGCGAAAGTGTTCAGAGATAGTTGAAATGCTTCTGATGAAAGGGGCTGATATAGATGCCAAGACAGATGATGGTTTTACAGCTCTTCATATTTCTGTCGAATACAATGATTTGGAAACATGCAAAGTTTTACTACAGAATAAGGCAAATATTGATCTTGAAGATAAGAAAGGTAGGACTCCTTTATGTTTTGCTGCCGAACAGGGATACGTAAAAATGCTTCAACAAATTCTTTCATTCAAACCTGATCCCCATAAAAATAAGTTGGCTCTTTATTATGCTGTCAATGATAATGATACATGTCATAAGACAGTTATTTTAGAGTTGATTGCCCATGGATATTCTATGGATTTATTAAAAGTTTGGCCTGAACTTTACATTGATACATTTATGGCAAATGCAGTAAGAAATGGACATACAGGAATTGTAGAGTATTTACTGAAACATGGATATAATGCTAATAAACGATTACCAGTAGCAGTTGAAAATACTAATTTTGGGTCATTACTTCATTTAGCGGTACGTAAAAGACAATTGCAAAATGCCCAATTACTAATAAATTTTGGTAGTGACATTAACATCCTTGATGAATCTGATCGGAAACCAATATTTTATGCAGTTGAAAATAATTATTTTGAAATGACTAAGCTTCTTTTAGATAACAAAGCAGTTCTTGATGATTCACATGAACTATTGTTCATGGCTGCTCGTGAAAACAATTTTAGATTGATTCGAGAAATCTTAAAGTATTACAAGAATGTAAACGTAGAAGATGAGTTTGGTACAACGGCGCTTCACTTTGCAGCTTGGCATGGAAATGAAGAAACCGTTCAACTTCTTTTTGAAAAAGGTGCAAAATGTAAAAACATTGACCAGTCACGTCAAGTTCATTTCAATTCTGAATTGTATACTAAAATACAAGTGATATATGGGGAAGAAGCAATGGAAGAATTCAAAAAAAATGTTTTGACTACTCCATTGCACATTGCTGCCCGAAAAAATTGTAGTGATATTGCTGAAGCCATATTAGAAAGTGGTTTAAGCGTCAATTGCAGAGATGGTTGTGGCAGGACACCACTCCATGTTGCTACTTTATTTAATAATGTTGGACCCATGCATCTTTTTATTGAATTTAGTGCAGATCTCTATGCTAAAGACCATGATGGATACACCTGTATCGATTATGCTTGCAATAATAATCAGTTCATCGGGAATATGCATATGGATAAAGTCTTTCCTTTTGTCAATAGACTCATACCTGTTATTAATACAATTGAAAATTGCAAGGCAGCATCTGAATTACTGATGAAATATTTGGCTGTGTCACATGTAAGAAATGAAAAATCCTGTATACAACCAATGAGCTGTTGCAAAAAACTTAAACATTTTTATGATGACTGTATGAAGGAAATCGGATTACTAAACAGTATAAAAATTGTAAATGGTATTACTTTAGGTGATTTTTTGATAAAAAGTATTGATACTGTGACATCATATTTAAGGAACTCAACATTTGTAAAAACATTTGAATGTGTAATGGATGCAGACAATTTTCCTTTGTATGAGATCATTCTAAAAAAGAAAATGAGAAGAGCCAAGGAAAGAAGATTGTTGCTGGACGAGGCTCAAATTTATTTTACAGACATTTTGTGCTTGCCAGGTCCTCCAGCAAATAGAATTATGGACTTTTTGTATACCAGAGATTTAGGATGTATTGGACAGACCTATGAATCGTTTTATAGTCAATTAGGCCATAGAAAATGTAAAGAATCGTGAATGCAAAAATAGTACACATGCGTATTTGTACTATGATTACCATATTTTATAATGAGGCTGTGTTATAAATATGTGGGAACTAAATTTCAATTATTTAACCATACTAAATATAAATATGATTTCTTTTATGTAATAGATTGGATAATAATAAATATGTTATTTCTCAGATTTGACTTTTAATGTGTAATCCCGATTTGACAAAACCCTTCATCCCTCACAGTATCAGAGAATGTAACTGTTTTCATGAACTGTTTGGATTATATTAATGAAATTTTATAGAAATAAATTTGTCAATATCTATACCAACATATGCACATGCATATACTAGGTAATGGGTTATTTAATTAATCTTTGGATCTACCTATTAGTGTATTTTCATTTTATCTTCATATCATGGTGTACTACACAATATATAAGTAATATGAAAATTTCATCTTCAATATTCTTACAAAAGAAACACCACTCTTATTAATATATTTTATAACAGTTTTTGATCATATCTTTTTCATTATTGCAATAAAGACGTATAAAACCATATTACTCATAATATCACTCACTGGTTAACATTATCTATAATTTTCAATAATTACTCGACACATAATAGAGTATGTGCCTCCACACATAAATAAGTATTCCATACGTCTTTTAGAAAATTTTTGTAAAAGTCTTCTTACAAATGTTTTAACAAATGTACTAAAAATTATCTTTTTTTCTTTTGTAAGTTAGTATCCACTATAGTGGCATCCTCATCTATAGTAGCAGAATCAATACGACTTTTGTCAACTGGATACAACCTGCAACAAGTTTAAGAAATATATAACATTTTTCTTTTTTTAACATAAAATATATATTTATATTGTTTTGATTAAACATACCAACGCTGATAAAGATAAATAAGGAAAACTGCATCATCTCTAAAACATGCCACTCTATGAGCTACTGGCATTGTAATAATAAAAGCAAAAACATCATCTATAAAGGTGTTAAATGCTTTGTACATAAATGATCTCCACGGGAGATGAGCAACAGACTTTAATTTGTAATTTACAAACAACTGCGGAAGCATGAACAAAAATCCAAAGGCATAAACGCCATTGACCAAGGAATGTATACACCAGGAATACCAACTAAAAATAATTTTTTAGTTTAGATAATATCCATAAATAATAATAAGCATAGATTTATTTGTATTTATAATAAAATATTTACCTTTTATGAGGTAGATATAAAAGAGAATATATTGCACCTAATATAACTAAGGGATACAGCAAATAACTGAGGTAGCGCATGCTTTCTGCATCAAACTCTCTTGTTTTTGTCTCTGCAGATGTGCACTTGCTCCAGTTAAACTGTATCTTAGGAAGAAAACCTCCACTCCAAACAAGTTCTGCTCGCAGTATTTTTTTAGTCTTCCAAAGCTTTCAATCAAATATTAGAAATAAATAATTATACTTTATTCTATACTAATGTAATGAAAGAAAACGTTCGTTTGATACTAGACAGAGATTAAAACATAGAAAACTGATATTTACCTCAATAATAGTCCCGACTCCAGCGGGTACCAAAACAAGTAATGAAGATCCTTCATCAAACAAGTAAAGAAATATCACAGCTTGGCTAAAAGCACGCCACAGTACCGTCTGTGTACTTAGACCAGCTAGATTGCTTTTACTCCTCCAAAAACTTATGTCGTTTTTAAAAGCTAGAAAATCAAAAAGTAACTGCAAAAGGATGAGAAATCAAAATTAATTTGATTGAAAAATGTCCTTTGGAATGCAAAGTTTTACTTACTAAATACTAAAAACTTACATGCATTGCAGATATGAATACTGTTCCAGCCAAAAGATACAAGTTAGTATCTGCAAAAATGCCTTTTATTTCATCAATGTCTTTATCTGTAAAACCTAACTGCTTGAAATTTTGCATTGCAGCCTGGAGATGTAAAATCAGTCTTAATTTTCCAATAGAAATTGGAGTGTATTGTACAGTTACATTTGTACTGTGCATCTTTTGCGTAATCTTTACTAAATCTTTGAACCTTGTATACAGAAAATTATAATGAACTAAGGGTAAAAACTTTCTATCTTGAGTAACTCTGCAGATAGTAAAAAATAGGATATAATAAATTATTTTTACCATTCACATATAATGCGGAGTAATCTGATTTAATGAATTAAATAAAAAATATTACTTAGCACTATTTGATAATTCTATAGGAAAATCATTTATTGGAAGTTTAATATCGTCAGTCATTATTGTGAATGTTAGCTTGCTTTTAATATGAGAAACAGGTTGGTGTATAGTAGTCTTTTTTTGTTTTTTACCCTTGTCATTTTCATCGTCACCCAATAAATTAAAAGTTTCAGCTTGTGGTACTGCAAATTCAGTAAATCTTACAATAGTGTGCACTGATTGAAAATCCTAAAAAAGTAGCAAAAGTTGATAATCTTAATAAAAAAAAAAGGAAAATTAAATTATATATGATCATATCTTACGTCCACAAATGTACTGAAAAGTCCATCTGGATTGAAAGACTGAGGAGATATAATGATGTGTAAAAATAGTGAACCATTTTGTCTTGTTTTATAAGGTATGTCTATTGTTAATGAACTGAAATAAAAAATATGATTGAATTAATAAACATGATATGAGTTACCAAATTGCATTTTGTAATACATTTTTTTGTCATACATATCATTTTCATGTAGATAATCGAACTGATTATTTTTATAAATATTTGAAACCTCTGTTCTTAGAGGACGTTTCATAGTAGATGTAAATAAATTTAACTGCAATTTTGGACGGTCACTGAGGTAGGATTTTATACACAGTTTTTCATCCGTACATGGTGGAGGTGTAAAGAGTAAAGACACAACATAAATTGAATATGAAATATAGGCAATGAATACTCCGGAGAGTATTACAGTGAACGATGGAAAATACATTTTGTTCACTTAATTATCCACACACTGTTAATTATCCAACTCAATTATTCATAATATAACTTTTATCATCGAATGTTTTCTAAAAAAATTGTAATATTTTTAGAAAATTTGTATCATTATAGAATAGATTAAAAATAATAAACTCGAAAAAAAGTACTTAGTATAACTTTTAAAAGGTTATATTTTGTTCAACATCTTGTCACAGACCCACGAATTTTGAACAAGTTTTGTTTCGGGGTTTCGGGTTGGGGTTTGGGGTTGTTTATATAGTATTCAATGTGGTAAACATATGTATATGTATGTGTATATATATATGTAGTGCCACATGTAAACTTCCGGAATGTTTTTTCTTATACAAAGGTGAAGACCGTAAAATGACTAAAGTTATGATGTGATTGTGACGGTTTAAATTTTTCCTGTCATCTTTTGTGAAGAATATGAAATATGTGACGTAGATCCGTAGATACGTCCCAATGGTGCGACTGGTACGAGTAACATATATGTATTGTATTACCTTATTACCTTTTACCTACGACTTGCTTGTATGTATGTATTTCATTGTTTTAAAAATCATGAAAAATGACAAGCAGAGAAATATTTGGTCTGACCATCTAAATACTGTCAAAAGCGTTCATAAACATGATTTCGAATAGACTTTGTAATTTATTTATGTGATTCAAATTGGAATCTATAATAGAATTTGATAATACTATAATTAATATACTGCAAATAAACAATAATTACACAATTAAAAAACATCAACGCATTTTTATTACTATATTTACGTATTTATATATGTACAAAGTATTCCACAAGCAAATAGAAATTTGACTAGAAAACTTATAAAAAAATGTTTTTTAACATTGCTTTCCTAACTTCATCATCCCTGAAAAATAAAAAACAATGCTGGCTTGAACAAATTAAAACAATCATTGGTTTTCATAAATTTAAATTAGTAAATACATATTGTCCAGTTTGGCAGTCCATGGCCATTGGATACCAGAATTTTCCAGGCCCATTTGAAGATCTGCCAGCAAATTTACATCAAATTCCTCCATGGGAAATTCTTTCATTGCACTCTGCAGACACTTGAGGCCATATTCATATTTTTTAGGATTATCTAAAACATTAAAATTGTAAAATTTGTAATGTATTAAAAAAAAATGTTGCAATAAATAGAGTTTACCTAAATTCATGCACTCTCTTATTATTTTTGAATAAGTCAAAAATTTTAAATTCTTTTTGATAACGCTTTCTCTTAGAAGGTCAGCTATTCTTAAATAAGCATCTGCATTATTTTTACACTGAGAAAAATCAAGTACATCTAACCAATACCCTGATGATATGTTTTTTACATATTTCTTCCATAATTCATCAGCTTTGGAATCATTTTGTAAGAAATAATAAATCCAAAGTGCTTGAACAGGTATCCAAATTCTTTTTTCAATAAACTTATAAGCTAGGCATTCAACTGAAAAAAATCAATAGTATATTACATGAAAAACATGATAGAAATTCAATAAAAATACATACATTGCTGAGTTAAGTCTGGATATTTGATTAGGCTGTAAACAACAGTTTTATTGTGAAAATCTAATGATAGCCATGTTACTGATTCATCAGCAAGTTTGCTTTCCAATTTTTTCAAATAAATATTCCATGAACCAGTTTTTAAATACACTTGGTTTAGATAGTATTTGTAATTCGATTTCCTTTTATATGACTAAACAAAGATACACATCATAAAAGGTCTATACATTTTTATATTTAACTTTTAACTGAAAATAATTGCCATCTATTTAACATATACTTACTGTACACAAATATGATCCGATCTTTTCAATGCTGCTTATATCTTTCTCCTTGACTAGTTTACTTAATATATAATCTGCTACTTTTAAATCAAGCTCTAAATGCCACCTTTGTGACAATTCTTGCCATAAGTCTATCACTTGAGCAACATCATGTTTGGCAATATACTTTTTGCACAATAAAGAGTAGCAGTCACTTTTGTATACTAATGGTAAACTATATATACAGAAATTTACATGAAACAAATGTATGTAATTGGAAATCAATGAAATTTATTACCTGTTCAACAATGCTTCAGCTGCTACATAATCCTTATTACGAACAGCTATGTTGAATTTATGGAATGAATCATTTCGAAGTTCATTTTTTTCCTTCAGAATTAAATTAAGACAGTTGATAAAACTATTAGAAGGTTTAATATCATCTCTTTGCATCCTCATCCATAAATTATATCCCTTTTTCCATTCTTGCTGTATACCTACATTGAATAATTTTTATGTCAAAAAGTAATATTTATTAATATCTTTCAAATCTGTGTAATTTGAATTTTTTAACTGTTATTATTATTTGAGTAATCTATACTTACTATAACTTTTTAACAATAAAACGCATAATCGTTCTACATCGAATTTTAAAGTATTTAAGACTTCAAACAGCCTTTCTAAATAATCAATGTGGCCATTCTGATAGTAATTTTCAGCAAAGTCAGTAACATTTTCCTCATATAGTTCAGTACAATCTTTCTAGATTCCAAAATACATTAGATATTTAATTATCTTTTTCTTTATGAAATAATTAATAAATAGATTGGAACAAAATTTACCATTATTATATCTTTGGCTGTTTTCAAATCATTATTTTCTAAATACGCCATAGCAACATGAAAATTCATTTCAGTTCTACCCATAATATTTTTGCAAATTGTTTTTAATCTTTCCAGTGAAGTATTGTCCTCATTTTTTATAAATATTTTCATTAATTCAACTTTACATGGGGCTGTTTTATAAGTTTTGTACAGCCATTCAAATTTTTGCAGAGCTGCTGCTGGATCATTTCTGATTAGAATATTGAATAAAATTGTATGAAAATGATATACAATTTCTGAAATTTGTATTATTTAATTAAAAAGAAGCATGTTAAAAAAGGACATACCGAGCTAGATGAAATTGTATAAAGGGACTGAACAATGAATCTTGTATATTAGTAATGTAGCGATGTTCTTTGAGTAAATCAAAGAACTTTTGCAATAATTCGGCATTATTTTGTTTGGATACGGTCTCTAATAATTTACGACAAGCATGTGACATGCTAAATCGGCTTGGCAATGTCGGCCATGTAAGGTACTCTTGGGCTTCTATAAAAATAAAATCAGTTTGTAGACGTTACTAATGAAAATTCAAACTTGTAATAACTTAAATCCAACGTACTTTGAATTTCACCATTATCAATTTGTGCAGTTACTAATTTTAGGTTCATGTCTTGATAAAGTTTAAACGATGGATTCATTTTCTTGCATTGATATAGCCAGAATTCAGCCTTGTCAGTTTTTTGCAAATTCAAGTACATATGTATCAATGACACATAGCTCGAAGTTGTCATATATATGTTATTCATCTTGAATTCCTGAAAAAAAGTAAAATATAATTTATTTATATTTCAACAAGACTAAATTGAAAATAGATATATGAATTTATTACCTCAAGATATTCCTCAACTTTTTGCTCATCTAGTGCATGACAATAAGAATTCAATAAATTTTTTTTGAGGCGTACAGCTGCCTTATTATTTGTGATTATTAGTAGTTTGGCTGTACTTTCCAATTTTTCAATGTCCTAATGATAAAGAAAATAATGATATACATAATTGTAGATATATTATGAAAGCTTGCTTTCTTAACAATAGCTTGAAACGTACAGTGTATTTTTTTATCCTAGGAATGGAAAAATCCTTAAATACTGGTTTAGGAACTAAATCTCCAGATTTCACAATGTTCAAAGCATCTGCAACTTCTTTTGTAAGATAGTCTTTTAATTTATTTTCAACTTCTGTTGCAATTTTGGGCGATATACTAAGTCCTTTTTTTACTAGAGTTCTGAAAAGCTATAAAAACAAGTACAATTGAATTAGCAGTATATGTAATGGATGGTAAAATTTTTGTTTGAGTTGTTCGTTAGTCAGACTACCATTAGAAGTATATATTTATTATTCGGTGATATGATATCAATTGCTTCTATAATGCAAGAATCGATAAACTGCTGAGCTAAATATTTATTTTCTATTGTAGAATATTGAGTGTTATTCTTTTCATCTAATGCTGTATCATAAATTGAATGTAATATCGAAACAAATGATGGAGCATCTTCTGTATTCTTGAAAGCTTGAACTAAATTATACTTAATCATTCCCATTTTGTATGGAATACTGTAAGTAGTCACTAAAAAATATTATTAATGATTAATATTAATGATAATTAATAATAACTGTCACGCATTTTCGATTTTTAAATTCTACTTACCAAATTTACTAGCTTCTAAAATTTTGTTTTCTGATAATAGATGCATAAGAATGGCATTCAATGCCACGTGATATTTTACATGAACATTTATGAGTGATGCTAGTACATCATCTGCACTACTTTGCATGTAAGGTAAAACATGTGATTTTAATGTGTATATACTGGGAAATATATCAAATTCCAAAATCATCTTTTGTAGCACTTTCTCAATACCTGTAAATATATGATAACTTTGATACCGTTTACAATGAAAATATTTTCATTACAATTATATATATAATAAATTTTACCTTCCCATTGTCCAGTTTCTCCATAAGCTTTAAAAATAGGATAAAAATAATGTTCTCTAACTTGACCTCCTAAGTCTTTCCAAGCCTTCATGAAAATAATACTGGAGTCATACATATTGTTTGCTAGACTTTTGTGTATAGCTGATAAAAATGATCTTTGATTGATACCTTCTTCTACCATGATTCGACAATATTCAACACTTTTCTCTATTGGCTATAAAGTTAAAAATTTGTTAAATTCTTGAATAAGCATAATAAAATGTATTCAGTGATTGTAAAAATACCGCTTGAAAATTGAGAAGGGTTTGTATGAAAAAATTTCCATTTGTGACAGCTTGTTTCATTGCATCCTTTGGCAAAGTTTGAAATATTTTAAAGGCAATACTGTCTTGTTGCTTTTCTACAAGTTTATATATCATTTGATTTGCGTCCTTTATATACAGGCTTCCTTTACAAGTCATTGATAATATCTAAAATATAAATGAACTTGCCAATACAAAAATGTAAGACAGAGTATAAATTTGTATAAATTGATAAAGTATAAAAGTACCTCGTCTACAAACTCAGTAAAACCATTTACACTGAGATGATAAATGACTTTCAAAAGTACTTTATCTGGTACCCAAATATTTTTATCTTTGCAGTCTGCAAGAACTTTTCTAATACTGTCTATGTCACCATTTATTGCATATGCGTACATCAAAGTAGAGTAGGTTCGAATAGTAGGTATGATTTTTAGCGATTCCATATGCTTCAAAATCTCATGTGCAGAATCCATGTCACTAAAAGAAAACAAAAGAAAAAAGGAAAAGAAACAGTTCAAGAGTTTCATGATTATAGCTTTTATAATTATCATTTATACATACTTATTCATCATATGTCCCCATATAAATGAAGTTAATACCTCTTCATTCACAGGAATTTGAAAACTATTCATATGCTTCATGAGTTGGTTGGCTTCTGCAATTTTTCCTTGATTACAAAATTGCTGTATCAATTTTTGAAATGTTACCCTGTTTGGTTTTACATTTTTATTTAACATTTCTTCTAAAAAATCTAGCGGCGAAAAATCACATTCATTTTCTAAATATATATTAAGCAAAACATTGTAGTGAGAGATATCTAATTGAACACCTAAAATGGATGATAGTTTATGTAATAAATTTCAATTTATTCACCAATAAACATTATTTAGAACCAAGATGTAATTTAATTTAATTATCCATGGTTTACCAAGTTTATTCAATGTATTCCATATCTCTTCTCCTAGTTCTTTCCGCAAAGCTGGTGATTTTTCATCTATTAACTCAGTGCAACATCGTAACAAAAATAATCCTTGCATACTTGTGACAGTTTCTAAAAATCATAAGTTGCATATTGAGAAAGATATAGTTCAAATGAAAAACAATAATGTTACCTGACTTCTTAATGTCTGTCAATATATCGTCAATATTAAATTTAGTGATTCTCCCATAAGCATTGATTTCTTTATTCATCACTGTCATCTTTTGTTCGAAATCCAGAGTTTGATTATTGATCTTTAGATGTGGATCAGTATCAGATACATAATTTTTGTACCTAGAACAAATGATTACATAAAAAATGTTTAAAAAGAAAAAACCTGTAATCCATTTACCACTTTGAGCTTACCCATTCGTTAAAAATACTGCTTGAGGATTAAAAAGTGCCTCCACAGAGAGATTTTCAAAATTTACTGTGGTCAACCTCATTTTGGGTGAACTGGCATTAAGACACCGAACAAATTTTAACAAACGAAAAAGTATCGCCATAATAATAGTCGATGCATAAATTATCTATGTACAACAATTTATTTTATAAACCTATTATAATTCGTAACAATTAAACATAACAACAAGCACGATCACTTTACGCATAATACTCTAATACATATATATATAATATATGAATATAACCTATCTACTAAATTAGACATGCATAGCAGTCTAGCAGACCAACAAAATATCGCGCTTCATGCATGTAGGTATATTACTCCCTAGCAGAACATCAACTAAGTATTATACTTTGCGAAGAATTTTTTATATATATATGTATATTCATCACGAAATTTGAAATCTCTCAAAAGTGCATAATGTAGCATGTATGTACTTACGATATCAATTCAGACAATGTTTATATTAAATAACGAAAAAGTGTCAAAATATGTAATAATAAGTTTTCTTTGAATAACATAACGTAAACATGTATAGGATTCTGTATTTGCTATATTAATAATATATCAATCAAATTAGCACACGTAGTTCAGGACGAGTGATTGGAATTTTAAAAAATTTCAGATTATTGCAAAATATTGCAGTTGCATAAATGTTTACTCGTGAACTCGGAAGTAGAAAACGTGTCGCGTTGCAAACCGTTGCGAGCCGCGTATATATATATATATATGTGTGTGTGTGTGTGTGTGTGTGTGTGTGTGTGTGTGTGTATGTGTTGCATAATCTGCATATGCACCAATGCCTTTTCGTCTGCTACAACGTCTGCTACTGACTATATATTATATATATATATATATATATATATATATATATGTAGCTACAAACGCACGATTGAGACTTGCGGCGAACTGTTGAAGCGTAGCATCTATATATTTGTTTCTAAAAAATATACCTCGATATGTCGGTATTTGTCGCAGCTTATATCAATAAAGTTAATCCTCAAATATAAAAAATACTAATAACAATGGCGATTAATAATAGATTGCACTTGTATTGTATGTAAAAATAAACTTGTTTCATGCGTTTTTCCAATCGGATACAATATTGAAAGCGAAAATAAGTATGAATTTTAAAAACAAACGTGAAAATATTATAACAAAAATTTTACATAACTTTTAAAGATATATCGTTATTAAATCGATTAAACGATTGAGCGATCAGTCTCAGAATTACCTACTGTAAGTAGAATGTATCCAACATTGGCAAGACATCGAAATCAGATACATATATACACACATGATGGCTGAT
Source organism: Muscidifurax raptorellus (assembly GCA_020010945.3). Lineage (NCBI taxonomy): Eukaryota > Metazoa > Arthropoda > Insecta > Hymenoptera > Pteromalidae > Muscidifurax > Muscidifurax raptorellus. The sequence goes on along the minus strand of CM052081.1, from coordinate 27,100,772 downwards.
TCGTACGAGAGATATCCTACAAGTAGTTATGCCTATTATAAGTCAGACAACTATATATGTATTTCGACAGCTTTTCGAATTAACATTCGACTCCCACAATATCAAATTAAAGCAGAATCATTTGCATAAGTACATTATTACTGCGGCACCTGTTTTATTATCGTATACAACAACAATTTCAACAATTTTTTTTTTAACCAAATCGCTTTTGATGCACCAGCGGACACACATTCCAATTATACATTATCTATATTCCATCAGACATACAGATTTTTTTCTGTCTCAATTCACGCATTTTTCAACGATCGGCATATTTGAATATTAACTAAAGCAAATACGCTGGAACTAATTACGCTGCACTGCCTTATAATGTCATCTCGCAAGCGTTTCGTTATTCCCCGTTTTCCAATAGCCCCATATGTATGTATAAGTATAGATTGTACAACACACAATATGCTCCCCCCCCCTACATACACACACTCTCGCGCGGCGTTATCAGTAGCTTATCAGTGCAGCCTTCGCGCAAAGTTAAAGTTATGCCGTCAGCTATTGAAGAGTGAGAAAACGGGAATCGGTAAAAGCTAAACTGGGAGAGCAGCTGATGCGCCCGATTCAAATGCGATATTTAACACACTTCGTCGGATACAAGTCTGTATAACTCTGTACACATGTATATAGGTATGTATATAATAAGAGTAGGCGAGCGATATAATAAGTAGACCGAAAGAAAAAATATCACATTTCGTCGGGTTTTTCAAGGTTATGCAGCATAATAAAGCGCCGGACGATAATGCTCCCGCGTTCGCGCGGAAATTCTCCATGTTATTCGCATATATATACGAACGCTGCCGCAGTAAATGTCTTTCAACGACGTGACGATTTCCTCCTCCCGCCGCACGTCCTAAAGTATACCAAGTGCCGCAAATCGAGGAAAACGTCGTCGCGGCGCCCTATGTAACCAAAATCATACGCACTGTACATACACGTCTACATTATTATATCTATAGTTGCCGCCGCGTTGTCCTCGTCCGTTACTACTTGCGCGACTCGCGCACTACAACGCCGCACACGCGGCATCAGCGCGTAAAGCGGTGTGGGTGGCTCGAATACTAAAGGCTCTCTTGCGCGCGCAATAAAACATATACACACACACATATATATGTATACTTGCAGCTAGCGAAAGAAGAGAGAAGGAGGACGAGCGCTCGGTGGGGGAGGCGCGCGATCCATGTCTCTCTCGCTCTTGCTCGAGTTGTCGTGTTGTTCTATAGTCGCTGCTGCCGTCGACGTCGACGCAGCTCGCCCGTGAGAGAGAGAGAGAGAGCTCGTGCTGTGGTGTCGCGCACAGACAGTGCGGAGTGAGTCTAGCCGCAGTTAGTAGTCCGCTGCTGCTCTTTCAATATGGCGTGTCTCGTCGTGCTGTCCGATCTCGTGTCGTCGTCCCAAAACTGCAGGTGAGCATGATCCGCCTAATGTAACCCGCTAAAGTACACAACTCCACGAGTACTCGTACCTTACTTACCGCGCGAAAGCTTCGCCCTTTCCATCTGTATATGTTCGACGCGTGCAGTTCGCGTATATACTCTGTGTGCGTTGTACATCGGCTATACCTATATATATGTATATATATCTGTGCTTGTGCGATGTGGCTAGTTTGGTGAACGTAGAGTACGCAGGCCTCGCTCGCGGGGCTTTTTCACCCTCTGCTGTCCCCGAAATGTGAGAGTATAACAGAGCTGTGTGTATATTATGTATATAGGCGAGGGATCGCCGAAGAGGAAAAGCTGCGAGTACATATGAGAGATGGCGCGTATAACCTGTACGCGCGAGTGCGAGTGAGACCGAGCGAGGAGAGTAGGAACGTATGCAGCGATGTTATAGAGCGCGAATCGAGGCGCTTTTTTCGTCAGTGTTTATTATCGCGGTGTGCAACGGTGCGAGCGAAACGACGACGAGGTCCGAGGAGAAGGAGAATTTCGTGCGACGAGCGAAATTATTATACGCATATATTTGGGTTAGGAATTTTTTCCCCCGCGCCGCTTCGTTCTCGCTGTGTAAGAGACTCTCTCTCTCTCACTCTGTGTTTGTGCTTTTTCGCGTTACGTATCGCGCATGACTGTACGTCGTCGTGGTCGTCGTCGCGACGATATGGCTGTCTCTCTTCTACTGTGTATTATAACTATATATACAGCAGCACCTGTGGGCACAACGTACATATCTATGCCTACCCCTATTATTATAGCGTTCGCTCTTTTGTTTGTGCCGCCGTGTAATTTCGGGCTTTGCGACGATACTCGGCTAAAAATGATAGATAGAAACCGTCCCGTCGCAGCGCAACAGTTTGTATACGTGTATATACAGTGCTTCAAGTGGCTGTGAAAGGTGATGCGAGGGTAACTCTCGGCAAGTAGTGTAGCTCCGTGTGTTGTTTGACTTGTGAGCGGATAGAGCTGCTGCTGCTGTAGCGCGAATATAAGTAATTGTGTTTTATTAGCGCTGTTGTTCTTGCTCCTCCTGTACATGCGACGCGACTTACCTCCTTCTTTATCAGCTGCACTCGCTGTTTATCTGCAGCTTTCTTTTGCAGCCTGTGTTTATCGGGCGGCGTGTATACATATATGCTATGTTTATATTTATGTATACGTACATGTATGCGTGTATGTATATACACATAGGCGGTGAAAAAACTTCTCGCGTGTTTGGGCGAAACTGGTTAGAACTAACTGGTGAGGATACTCCGTTGTCGATTGAACTTGTTATAGTATTATTTGTATTGTGGGGACTTTTGTTATCGGGTAACTAACTTCTTGGGCTATGTTTAGATGAAGAAGGAAATAATTGTAGATGAATATTCGCGCCGGGGAAAATCGATAAGTCGGCGTGTTATGCATGAAATGTGGAGTGAAAAATCTCTCAAGGACGTTTGTATGTGTAGTACTTATTCATTAGCTTTGTGCACTTTTGTATAATTAAGAGAATTCTCGCAACGAATCTAAAAGAGTCTTCGTTCTATATTAATAATTTAATAAATGAATAAACGGTATTGAAAAGCGTCAGAATAGCAGCTCACAAAATTTATGATGCAGCTGTTACGGTAGTTTACATCGGGTTGAGCATATTTTTTATCACGTATTATACGCAAATTTTAATAGCAATATTGTTTCGTATGGTAAAAATGAAAAATTCGCATTTGAGAAACCGACTAATAAATGGCACAGCGTTTATAGGATTTAAATGGCATGCGAGGAAACTAACTTGAGAAAAAAAGGTGTTTAAGTAAGAAGATTAGAGAATTATTTCAGATAAACTCGTTTGTAGATGATAATACAAAAAACACGAAGGCGTACGTTAAGTATTTTTTGAGCACGCGTTTCTTTCTCTACACTCGTAAATCCATTATTATATGCAGCTTAAAATTTCAATTTGCATATATAGTTTTAAAAACCTTTTTTTTTAAAATCTCTGCTCATTCCTTAATTTGCAAAAATAAGAGAGTACACGATGTCAACGAAGTAAGTTGAGAAATCTTTACGTCGCTATGCAATCTGTCGTTAATTATTTCGAAAGCAGGTGTATTGTGTTCCATTTGCAACGCCTCTATATACCCTGCACTCGAATAATAAAATTTTGTATTAATTAAACAAACACCTGTGAAAAAAACTTATATATATATATATATATAAATATCTACAATCGAGGCCCTACAACCAAATGTGTTATATAAACGAATGTAGCCTCGATTTCATGATAATCTGCTGCGCACAGTTATACACACCACCATCAGCGAGAGAGTGAACGATGTAAAGAATGTCGCTATATAGTGTACATATAGACTGGCGAAAGAAAATCGTGCCTTACACCTGTGCATACAATACTCCTTCAGAGAGAGAGAGACGGAGTCATTTTTAGTTGTATATGTAAAAGTATATTCTGCAACGCGACGATTCGTTAAGTGTAAAAAGGCGCTTACTTTCGCATTCCGTTAAAAGTTACATTACACCGACGCGATCGCACAGAATTTAGCGAGTTCGCGTATAATACAGATTTCGTAATTTATTATTTTAATTGAAATACCTGAACCGGACACACTATATGCTATTTCGACTCCTTCACCATCGGGCAGCACTAACATTACTATACTTTCGCGCTGCCCAATCACCTGTTCGGTTGTGAGGAAGTGCACAATGGTGAATTGTGCGGCGCTTCGGTCACAATAGAATTGCGAGGCGCTTAATGACTTATGTATAGGAAATGCTGTTCCGTCCATATAGCGGCTAATTCGTGCGCTCTGAAAATGTCCCGCGTTTTCTTCGATTCGAAAGTCGCGGGTCGTCGCTTGAGATTTTTATATACACACTGAAAAATTCGTGATGTTACGTATATGAAAGATATTTATATATTCGCAGGTTTATTGCCGTATATATAGAATCGTGATAGATTTTAATGCGGCGCGTGACTTTTTCGTTATCTCTCGGAAATAACGTTTCGGGCCTCGCTGTGTGCCATCGAGTGGAAATATTCAAACGCGCGCGAATCTAACTATATACGGAAAATCAAGAATTTTTCACTCAATAGAGAAGCTCGAGAGTAGATGACGTTATGTAAACAGAAACGCAGCGATGTAGTAGCCTTTTCCCGTTATCGAGGCAAAAAAATTTCTTTAACAATAATAGTGGAATTGCGTATACAGCTATATAGCTAGCGTTGGCAGTTATATTAAATTTTGTAATATATATAGTCGATCGAATTCGTATTTAGTTCCCTCGTGTGCAAGAGTATTTCGAAAAAAATAATTGATTTAATCAACTTGAGCAATCGAAGCGAGATAAGTTTATCTATAAAATGAAAATTTACTTTATTTACAATAAAAGAGCATCCGAACAGCTGATAAACTGCAGCGAAATCGAGCGGCCTTTTTAAGTCTCGACACGATTAAAGAGAGAAAAAAATAACGTGCATATACTCGCTGCCGTAATAGATTTACATACTCCAAGCGCCTCCTGTATAATACATTTCGTATGCATTTATGCAAAACGGGTCAATAAACCAGCCATTTATTCAATTTTTCTGCAATTAAATCGCGCTATTCATGCCTTTTCCCAAGGAATTAACGATGAGGCGCTTGTATGCTTCTACGTAACAAACCGGTTTTACTCGCCATGACTTCTCTATCTCTCTCTTTCTCTCTACACGACGATGTGTCAAAACTTGAATAAATTTCCATCTCACTTCGGATCTCCGCAGACTCTGCGCTCACGTGAGCGCCGAAAGTCTTTGACTAATTAAGTTGCCGATTAGAATATAATCTCCCGTTCAATCGAAAGTTTTATATAAATTTCGTTTTTGGCTGTATATCGTAAAATACTAATTAGTTGCCAAGTACGGACAAAGCACGTTCTATAAAGTTTCATTGCCGGCAGAAGCCGACGCAAACAGTGGCATATATTCATTTTGTAAGACAGCATCGAAGAAAGAGAGAGAGAGACCGATAATGACATTGAGACTCTCGTGCGCGGATAGCGATTTCTTTGTATATGGAAGCTGTGTACTTCTCGTTTTTTTTCATCTCGAAATAGACCGAAAGAGTGAATTCACGGCGTCTTCTAATTATTCTTTTCTGTTACAAATCGGCTGATCTTTGAGACCTAAACGCTGTTTCGTCACACACGTATATCCGTAGCTTACATGCTGCACGCTTAAAATCCTTGCACTAATTCCATAGGGCGAGATGTGTACAAAAAAAAAATTTGTCATGCAAATCTTCAACGTCAAAATCACTTAGAAATATATAACAGTATATTTATTCCAACAGTCCATTTTTTCACAACGACTAAGTCCATTATTTTTATATAAACGCAATTACAGGCGCTAAGATAAATTATTTCAATACTAGTCTATGACTGAAACAACAGCTACGTCAAGTATTATTATTATTATTTTTGGATTATAAATTATTAGCATAGAAAACCTTTCCGGCGTAACCTTGAGTCAAGTCGTTATGCCGATTACTGCACCGAAATCCGCTCAGCACCAGTCGCCAGTATAGTGGTTTAAAAGATAGTTCATAATACATTAAGTAAGCACAGAATTGCGTCGCAATTCGCATACTACGGTATCAATTAGAACATTAAAATGCGAATATCTCGAGAACACGAAATGTGACTTGAGTCGTTTTGTCGCGAAGCCAGAGATATAATATATATTTTGTACAAACTGTTTGTGCATATGGAAGAATCATGGGGTATTAATCCAGATTGTTATTATACGTGCGGTGAAGTAGAAAATTGAATATTTACTCGGATATGTATTTACAATCATTGGATAATTATGGGGAGAACCACGATGTATACGTATACATGCAGATGTTTGAGTCGCGCGACGCGTGAAGCGTTACAAGTGCGTAATGACGCTGATGTATACATTATGCTATACCACTACGCAAGTGGGGGGGGGGGGGAGATGACAATTAGTCTCGGGAGAATCCCGGCGGCTGCTTTCGCGCGAGAGAACCATTTATACATTATATCAGAAGCGACTTCCCAGAGTGACCCTATTCTTCATCTTGTGTACTCTTTTTTTTATATAACACGCGTGTATATCTATTATTGCATATACAATAAAATGTTGTACTTATCACCAGTAGTTTTCCCGTAATATGATATATATATATATATAAAATATATTATTGCCGCGATTAAAGAATCTAATATACTTATACAGAAAGCGTTGAACTTACAGCAACGGAGAAAAAAAATTGAGTTATCGTATCCGCAGTAAATCAATGTTGTTTACAAATAATATAAGTATATATATATATACGCGTACAAATTCTCGCTCAAGCACCTCGAAAAACTTCCAGTCCGATGAACGGCAGAGCATTACTTAGTATACAGCCGAGAAAGAGCTGATTTTAGTAGGTCGACAAAAAATCGATTCTGCGCAATCGTTATTGACTAATCCCGTAGTTATAAGCAGTAGCCTAAAAGAGGGGACTACTACGCCATGTCGCTTGCGCGCCGGCATACTGTCATTAACGATACGCTTGCCGCTCGGACAGCCTTTACCATATATACGCCTATATATTATTATAATAAAACCAACACAGTAGAGTCAGGCTCGAAAGCTTCTCGTACAGTTTCTTCTGCTGTGCAATTGAAAAAAAGTCTCAACTTTCAAATCGCACGCATATCGATACAACTCTCTATATATATAGACACTCGAAACTATTTCTTATTGTATTATCTTCTGAAAAATATATATACGCAAAAACTTATCACGCTCTCTTGCGGGGGGGCTCTCGAAATCAGGTCACTCTCCCGTTGCACTGTTATATGTATACATCGGTCTACAGGTGCAGCAGTAGCAAAGTGCGCGAGCATCTCTCGAGTCGCTCTCGTTGCACAATCCTCGCGGCTGCACAGTGAAATGCATCTGATATTTCCAAGCGCTTGATGTATACTTGTATACGAGAAAATCCGTTCAAATTCGTCAGTTATATAGATGGGTCGGAAAATGATCGATTTTTAAAAAGGGAAAACACCTTTCTAGCTTGATTTCTTTTTGTTGCTTATTGCGTCATGTTGTGTATAAAAAAATGAGTAGGAAAATTCTTTGTGACATTTGAAGACAACGAATTTTCCAAAGGCCTGTTCGCAGGATCAGAGTACGGGAAGAGAGCTTCGATTTGAAAAAAATCGTTAAAAATGGTTGCTTATAATAAAAAGTTGTCGAACAATTTTTCTTTTCCATGATATATTTCGCTATGTGCAATCGTAGATAACTTTTTATCTATAAGCGACGATTTTCAACGACATCTTTTTTCAAATTGAAGCTCTGTTCCCGGGTTATACGCTTTCGCCCTATAATGAAATATGGATTTTCCGTTTGCGCCCCCAGACGTTATTGAGCACATGACGTTGGACAATGTCTATACTTTTCGTTGATATGAATGGCTGAGAAAACAGTGTCACATAAGCTCTTCTCTCGTCTTCCACTGAGTTTTTGTACATACTGTATATGCGACATAATCAACCAAGAAAAATCGAGCTAGAAAGGTGCGCTTAAATTTCGAAAATTAACCACTCCTCCCGCACAAATTGACGAATTTAAAAAGACTTACTCATATACATTCGGATAATTAGTCATTCCCCCTCTTTAAGCGGAAATATGTATCTAATCGCAACGTCTGAACTTGAAACGGTGTTTCAAAACGGTCCAAAATCGACGCTGTAATACCGCACACTCGCTTTGGCAATTGATGGATAGCTCGCATGACGCTTCCGTATACACTTCCGCGTCATTCGGTCTGTCAAAATATAACTTCGTATACATATATATTTGTGGAAGTCTCCGTCTATTTCGATCATCGCTTTTGTGTAGGTAAAAAAGTCGTTTTTTTAATAACCGTCTCTCGATTACACACCATCACCATTATAAACACGATAACAGAGAAAACAAAATCGAGCACACAGCATTTACAACGATACTTATCCCCATCAGGAAGACCGAACGAAAAAAGCGTTCCAAATCTCTATATACTATAACAGCGTCTGAATTCCAGCAACAGCAGAGGAAAAACCGCGCGCCGACAACAAAGGAGAGTGAAATTCGCTCTTTCTGCTCTCTTTTTTTTGCTTTAGCGAGATAGCCCGTGGAGAGCGCCGCACGAGGTTCGACACTTTATATTATACGTGTGTACATATATATATACAACCCACATGTCGACTACCCAACGCGCTTATATATATACACACACATCGCATACGTGTAAATGGCGGCGTGTACGTGCACTCTCATGCGTAAATACAGCGCAGCAGGTGCGCGACACATTCGAGTACATGTATATATATTTATATACTCTTACATACACATATACATACACACACGTTTCGGTATCTCGGTATAGTCGGCGCCCTTATCTCCCTCTCTCTCTCGTTGCGCGATATGGAAAAAAGTGAGAGAGAGAGAGAGAGGGAAAGCGGAGAGTAGCGCCTCCCGCGATCGAACGATTATTGCGCGCGCGTATAGCGGTGCGGCGGCGGCGGCGCAGCTCTTCATGGTTTTGTAGTACAGTAGCGGCTAGCCTAGAGGAAGTGTGCTGTTGTGTCGTCCCGCGCGCGCATGCATCGCTGCGCGCCGTCAATTCCTGTATATATATATATACATATACGGATATAACTGTGCAAGTGTACAGTGTATGTGTGTGTTTGTTTACGTTGTAACCTGTCTATCTGCCTCCTTTTTTTGTTGTTGTTATACATACACGTATACATATAATACAGCGGCGCGTGTGCTGCGATTGCTTTTTTTCTTGCCAGCTGCGTTTTTGGAGCACCACGCGCATATGTATAGTTATACACAGGCGGGAGCCCGTGTCACGATGCGACGAGCTGCAGTGTCAATGCCGCGCGTCGATCGTTCCGAATATATACAGCTGTTTCGCGATCTTCCGTGTAGATACTAGACCGGCGATTCGTCTTCTCGTATTTTTTTTTCGTTGGTATAGACACGATTGATCGATCGGATGCTTTTTATTGCGGCCTATATATTGTTTGTAACGCATCGCAGGTGACGAGGATAATGTATCTCTATGCGTGTATATATATATATATGAGTATGCGATGAGAGAAAACAATTTATTACAGCGGGAAACGCACGAGTGAGGTGCGATGATAAATCATCGGTTAACGTACGGATGTTAAATATATTTTGTATAATAACTCGTCGACTACTCTTTTTGCTCGCAACGATTTTGTATCCGACGTTTCTTTTTCCGACGGAAGACAACAACAACGACGACGTTGCAATACACATATACATATCTCCGAGTTAATTCTTTGACAGATAAGCGACGCGCCGTGAGCATATATGAATTATCGCGACATTTATTGCACATCACACGCAACAGGTATGCCTCGAATGAATCGCGAGAGAAAAGTGGTATCCGAAGAATCGTGTGTCATAAAAAAAATCACGTGCTCCGACTATACTTATACTTCTCCGAAAACTCAATTTTATTCTCCATTAGGAAACTCTCTCTGTCTCTGTCTGCCGCATGATAATCCAGCCTTGTTTATTCATAAAGCCACTCGATGTTCGCATATACAAGTACACCTCATCGGGAAAATTATTCCACCGAAAAGCCATTTAATGCACCGATGAGCAATTTGCGCTTACGTCCTCTCTTTCTCTCTCCCTCTTATCGCGCGCAAAATTAATTCGATTAAGTGCCACCGCTGCGCGCGAAAGTATAACGCGCACACGCGACGGCTTGGAAAAAGTCGACTCTGCGATGAAAAAAAAAAGAAAAAGAAGGAGGCACGTCGATCGATATATATAGCAGTAGGCGTTTAGGAATTCATTGCACGTGTCCTCCCGGATTGTTGATTTTCGCTCGCGTATCTCATTAGAATAAATTACTCGGTCACTTGTACACATCGCGCTCACTGTCTTATTGTGTCCGATGATCTTATTTTTAAAAAGTTCGTATACACTTTCCCATCGCGGCCGGTCTGAGCTTATTGTATATATACTTTTTGCTCGAGCGCGTATCGGGTTTGAACGAAAAAAAAAAATCGGAGGATATAGTGTTGCGGTTGTGTGTATACGTATATATATTATATACTACCTGTGCGCTCTCTCGGGCGTGACGTTAAAATCATCAACGACGGGGGAGGGGAGGATATAGAGTGTCAACTCACGCCGCTGAGTTTCTCTCGGTCGTCCGGCGCATTTTCCCATAGTATATATATATATATATATATATACACACACTGAGAAATTACCGGCCTTCATCGACGCGTGTATTTCGGGGGGACTTATTTCAAGGCTGCGTTTATGGGATTTTTATATATAAATATATAAGAAATATTTTGAATGAATATGTATACAGTATATATTATAAGTATTGCGCGAATTTCTGCGTTTTTCGAATTTCTCGAAAGCCTTCACGGACGGCGTGACATCACACGATACGGTCGTACACACACACACACACACACGCGCACACACACACACACATATATATATATATATATATATAACGCAATCTCGTTTAACGGTTTTCGGCTATACTGGGACAAGAGATAATATATAGGTTGGAATCGAGGCGCTGATAAGCGAAGGACTGAAACCATCGGAAACTTATATGTGTGTATATATATATATATATATATATATATATATATATATATATATATATATATATATATACCGTGCGCGCTTATACACGAGTCACGTGTTGTGCATTTCTAACGAGGGGAACCGATAAGCTATGTCGGAAAAGGCAAACAATCTGGATTTTTGAATATATATATATATATATATATATATATATATATATATATATATATATATACTGTATACGGGAAATTGAGACGTCGTTCTGTTCTATTATAATATCGTCTAATGTAATAATCGAAAGGAAAGTATATGCACACAGACTTCAAGTTCAATTGTGCATTATGCATCGCGTCTGTATAATATATATATATGTAACACACACGTAAAGTCGAAGCTCCGTATGAAATAATCCTTATCGATTATTACCGCGCGACTATATGCGCATATACGGACAACATATCGTGACCCAATTTTACATCTCACGACAATTAACCCAACAATAATAACAATAATAATATACATGAAATATTTCTTTCCTCCGTCCACAGGTAGATGCGGATCTGCATACACACTCTCCCACGTATAATATAGAAACGAGCGAAGAAGCATGAAAAGTGCCTCCAACAATTAACGCGATGAGCCTAGTCCGAAGTCCGCATCATCATCGTCGTCATCATCATCCGCCACTATGAGTTCCTAACAATGTACAATGAACTACGGGCACAACATGCCAGACTGGCAGCAGCAGCAGCAGCAGCAGCAGCAGCAGCAATATAGTACATTGCAATCTGGCGAGAGCGAGAGACAGCATCAGGCAGCGAATACCTCGATCAGCCAACAGCAGACGGTACAACCCGGTGCAGGAAGCGGGAGCAGCAACAGCGGTGGCCACCTCTACAGCTTGCCCGACTGTCTCAGCAACAAACAGCAGCAGCAGCAGAGTCAAGCTCAGCAGCAAAACGATGGAGGCTTCTACGGAAGAGCAGCGAATCAGCAGCAGGCGACGAGTTCGACTATGGGCCACCCACACATGTCCGGTTGTCACAGTTACGGACCTACCGGTATGGGGGTCATGGAGGCTGCTGTCATGGGCGAGGACATGCAGCAGCAGCAGCAACAGAGAGCGGTACAGATGTCCCTGAGCAGTCCTACCTCGAGGATAAACTCGGCTGGTATGCATGGCCCGAGTATACCTGCTGCTATGGGTCAGATTATGCCACCCGCTGCTGCTGCTGCTGCTGCGAGGCAGAGCTCGTATGGGCTGTGTAAAGGGGCTTGCTGTCAACCGCCCAATCCTGCTTATAGGTTTGTATACGTATGCGATTTATATTGTAATTTTTTTTTTATCGCGCTGAGCAAATGTTTTCGCGGATTCAAGGAACTGTGCGTATATATAATTGCTCGGTTTGCGTCAGACGCAGATTTCTACACCCGCGCGTTCATTCAACTTTACACTTCGCAGCCTCGTTGATATGCACGACAGATTCTTTACTAAACACGTGAAAAAGCACGATCGATATATTGCGTCGACAGCTCGCGTTCTTTAAAGCATTACGTATTATATAATACACGTTATGAAAAAAAAAGGATAAAAACCGCTCGCTGCAACTCAATCCGCGTGTCCGGCTCACCGCGCGTATGCAGTATTAAGTATCACTGCATTATACATGCAGCATTGCAAACAGCCCTAAAAATGCACACACGGCTCCTCCCCTTTTTTCCTCAGGTGGGACAAGATGAACCCCTACCAAGCAGCAGCGCCAAGCAGCAATCCCTACCGGGAGAGCGTCCACCCATCGGCCACCGCAAACACGTACGGCGCGTCTCGCTACCGCAGTACCATTCCCGGCTTTCCTCTCGACCAGCAGCAGCAGCAGCAACAACAGCATCAGCATCAACAACAACAACAAGCCCAACAGCAAAGGCGGTACTCGAGGAAGGAATCGAGCCAGGTGTCTCGTTCTTACCACCACCAGTACCCGATGCAAAACACCGCCGGTGGCTACGGCTTCCCGACGACGCCGGACTATCAGAAGTACTACGCGGCACCCAGCGGTCGACCGCCTCCGGTGCCTCAAGGTCCGGGTCCCGGAATGATGAAGTACGCCGATCCGGGACTGGCCGCAGCCATACAGGACAAGTACATGAACAAGCAGAGCCCCTATCAGACGGCCAACGGGACGATCATGCAGAACGGTGTCATGGTACCTGGACCTCCTTATTACAATCCGCAGATGGGTGAGTTTTTCTTTTCTATCACTCTTGCGCCTACTGTGTCGGCGGCTCTATGCTACGTTGTGCGACGTAATTAAATTACGATCCCCCTCGCACTCGACGCCCGATCGATAAACACCTCTGTCTTTCGAAGCAGCGCACGCGACGCGAGAGGACTTCACCTGCAAAGAAGCCAAGGAACAAGAAGCCGCGGCTCGACTGGGCATGAGCTTGCAGGCGAAGCACATTTACCAGCAGAAGCTCGCGATTCAGAGGACGAACATCGAGAACCATCTGCGGGAATTCTCGAGGATGCCCGGACACCTCAATCATCCCAAGTACCAGGAGTACCACATGAAGTACCGCGAGTGCATCAGGCTCCAGCAGTCCTTGGAGTATCAGGGTATGCAGCCGGGTATGGCCCAGCCTACGCAGCAGCAGCAGCAGCAGCAGCAGCAGCCGTCGATGCCGCCTATCAATCTGCAATTCGATCAGAATGGGGTTCTGATCAATTCGAGCTTGATGCCTGGCTATAATCCCGGAATGCAACCGGCTATGTCCGCTGTACACAATCCTATGAGTCCCGGGGCTAAAGAAGCTTCGGCGCACTACGATGGTGAGTGGGATTCTTTTGTTTTGTATTTGTTCTGTTTGCTTCTGCAGCGCCGGCTTCCGTGTCATTGGATCTTCTGCATTGGTTGCTTGTCGTATTTATGATGAGAGGGTCGTTGAATACAGGTTCTACGAAAACACTCTCCAAGGCTTTACAAAATTATCTCGCTTCTACTTTTATAGAGTCTTTTGTTTAATGTCGATGGTTATTTAGACAACTTAATTTTTTTCTTGGTATAATTATTGTACGATGGTTAACTAAATCGAAACTTTTGAACGGTTCTCCGTCGCGTTCACAGTATAATAATATATAGGTTCAAAATTGTACACAGAAAGGAGCTAGCGTTTCTGCGTTATCAGCTGTAATATATAGGTCACGGATTTATGAAAATTATCTTCTATATAATTCATATCTGAGGCGCAAAGAATTTTACCCGGCTATTTTTAAACTGTAACATTCAAATTTCACATTAACGCCATCATCAACAAACCGCTTTTACGAATTAATAAACGAAAAAAATATGAAAAAAATTAATAATTATGATGTCTGCAAATCCAAAACCAGCTGCTCGCATAAGCAGCAGTAAATTTCCACCGCCAAAGCCATCTGGAAATTCCCAAAACAAGCCCATCACTCCTCCAGCATCTGCATCCCAAAAAAATCCTGAAAAAGTCTCGAACGCGTTCTCAGGCAAAGCCATGCAGGCGATGGAACATGCGATGGCCTGCGCCGGTCATCAACAGCAGCAACAGCAGCCGCCACATCAGCATCAACAACAGCAGCACCCGATGATGCAACCCAGTCCCGAGCAACAGCAGCAGCAGCAGCAGCATCACCATCACCAGCAGCAACAGCAGCACTACCTGCCCCACCAGGAGTATCACCATCAAGTACCACCGACGCATCATCCTCAGCATATGCCTCACCATCACCACCATCACCACCAGCCGCAGCAGCTCGAGGACGAGGCCGAGGCACAGCAACACAAGGTCAGCAAGGACTTTGCCGATAAGCCCCAGCTGGACGTTCGACAGTTCCTCGAGAGCTGGGACGAGACCGAGGAAGAGGACGCGCTCAACGGCAACCTCCAGGATGTAAGTTTTCCGTTGCTCGGGTTACATGCACCGCCTTACACGTATATAGGAACTGCACGATATAAAAAATCAACAGGCTTCGTGCAGTGCTCTGCTGTGCGCGTGTGTGTGTGCCGCCAATGACTTGTCATTTTTATGACTGCAGCGCCGAGCGCGTTATATGACTTTTATATACCTGCACGCGGTGACTCACGCGCACCTTTTTTTTTGTTTACGCTATTTTTTGCGCTGCTGCGCGAAATTACTTCGCCGAAAACTCTGGTGCCGCCGGCGGTATGTAAGCAAAAACGCGTACCTTGTATACTTTCACGATGCATATTAGCGGGAAGTAACGCGTTGACTAGACTGTGTTTTCGTGCGGATAATATAACTGCGCGGCTTATCGCTGCGCTAATCTATATTGTTGGGACTCAGTTTTCCGGTTAGTTTTCGTGTTTGTTTTTTCGAAAATCGTAAACTTGTATGGTATTTGCGGAAATTGCACAAGTTATGCGACGTTACATGTTTTATAATGATTTCTTATTGATTAGGTGAATTGTATACTCATTCTTCCACTTTATTTTATTCATCGGTGTATTAGCATACTTTGCGTACGGATTATCAAGCCCGAAAAAAAAATGTTAAAATACACGCACATAAAACTCGCATTAACAATTATCTCTCATCGCAACTCACGAAAAAACTAGTTTTACACTTCACGATAGTGCATAAACTACTCGTAAAACATGCACACACACACATCGTGCTCAAACAACCAAAACTCTCGATCTCCCCAGGAAAAAAAAATATCCTCGGATCTGCGTAAAACAATTTGACAGCCCCTCGCGAAGCAGGTCACACCTACCCGATAACGAAGCTGCAGCGGTAAAGCACATCTCGTATATTTCCAGGTGATACTGACAGACAGCACGCCGATCGTCGTGCTGGAGTACGGGAATCTGATCCCATCGGCGGCTGCAGCCGGTCAGGCAATTTGCGTCTCGGAGCCGGCGCCGACGGAGCCAACGACCGCCGTCCAAACCACGACGACGAAGCCGCTCGAAAAGGATCAAATTGCCGTGGCAAACAACGACAGCGAGACCTCCGCTGCGGAGCAGATACCCACGACCGTCAACATAATCCGTTGCATAACCAGCGCTGACGAGGTGCCGACTATCCATATCGTCGATACGCTCGAGAACGAGGCAGTGGTGAAGAAGATCGAAGGCGCCTTCCATAGTCTCAACCCCGCCGATATCAAGAGCATCGAGGAACTCGTCAACAAGAGCAGCACAACGACTAGTGCAACTGGCAACAAGGAGGAGAGGATCTCCCTGTCGTTCCTCAACGCCGCGACGATTCTGCAACAGCCCAAGGAATCCGGCGAGAAGAGCCCCGGAGACGCTAATGACACCGGTAACGACGCCTTTTTTTTAGTCGCGTGTGAGATAGCCGAGGCGTTAGCGTGTGTGTTTTTTACGCCTGGCTTGTTTGAGCGCGGACACGTGCGCGCTTCCGCGTATTCTCATCCGGAGCATCGGGGAGTTTGTACTAATATCGTCGAGTTGAAAATTGAGTTTTAGTGGCCGAGAGAACGTAACGTGAAGGAGCCAAGGCCGATGACTGTGTTTAACGAAAATTGACCGGTGCGGCTTTTTACGGTTTTGATAATTTTGTTAAATACTGCTGATTATTTTTAATTTTGTAATGATAATAATTGGATTGCGCTCTTGCATTCTTTTCAAACCACGAATTTGCTTATATTCACAGTCACCGAATAAGCAATCCGTACCAAGTCAGCCGAACAGTACTCGTAAATAAAACGCAAAGTTTCCTCGTACAGTATACTTTTATCGGTCCGCACGTTTTCGTAAATTCAGTATAACAATGGTCTGACTAAAATATTTATAAAAAAATTTCCACGTCGCTCAAAGAAAAATAGGCCACTAAAAAAGCGATTGCAACGTATAGTTTTACGCAACGACAAAGACTAAAGACAATAAACTACATCCTATGATTCTCCATAGCGAGCACATCGAGCAAACCTGCCAACGAGCAGCAGCAGCAACACCAGCCGCAGCCGAGCGAGAAGAAAAACGAAGTCGTGGCTGCGGAGAAGAACAGTGGCTTGAACCTTGGTGAGGCGACCTTCGTGAACGAGGACACGCGTAACCACGACGATCTCAGTCTGCCCGATTTGCCCACGTCGGAATGCACGCCTATATCTACGACCCTCAACACGCCGAACCACTCGGACAACGAGGAATCGTCGGAGCGCGTGCGCGTTATGAGCCTGTCCACCAACTCGATGGAGATCATGCCCAGCAGTCCCATCATCAGCTTCGCCCATTCCCCCATTAAGTTCCAGAAGACGTCGACGAGCGACGAGCTGCAGTTTGACTTTCAGAATTCCAACGAGACTTCGAATGCCTCGGTTGTGAAGGACGTCAAAGAATCGAATAAAGAAGGTCAGTCTTTTTTGATCTCGAAACGAAAGATTTTTGTGATGAAATGTCGCGCAGGTGCATAGATACGATTCACTGCGCGAATGGCTTGAATAAATTAATGCAAATTCATCGAGCGATATGTTGAGCTAATAACGTTATCTTAGTGGCATTGAACGCTTGTCTTCCAGTTTCATTTCTTTGAACGGTCGAACTCTGTAATAACTGTAATTATGAATTACGATTTTCAAGCATATTATGATGACGTGAATGTTACTTAAACTGTGATTAGCAGCAGATTATTTATAAGTTGTAGAAAAAATTAGCACGATTCAAACTATTAATACAACAATGACGCGCGAATTTTCCTCGTAATTACACGAAACACTCGTGTATGTGTTTATATATGCATGAATAATGAGTTCGATCAATTTTTATAAGCGGAGAAAAAATATGAATAAAAAAAGCGATAACCTTATAAAATAATTAAAAAAAATACTGGCATCTGTCAAAACCCAATGGCTCTTCGCATTAATTTCGCAACTTACAATGAATCTTATATTTCAATGCCAAGAAACTTTTAAACGACGTTAAGAATTATATTCGTGATACAAATGGAGCGATAAGCAGTAATTTATATTCTTAAGAATTTCATGAAATTGTTTGTTGGTACAGACATATAAAAAAATCTACCTTGTTCAATTAATAATTTCTTCATTAATAAAGTCGGGAAAGCGTCGTTCATTTTTTCCTGGGTGCATTGAAATCAAAAATTTTAGAATGTGTATACTTTGAGCTATAACTTACACTGACTCCTAAGTTTTCAAATACGAATTCTGAACTATATTTCAAACCGAGCATATTGGTTTCTCTTCAAACTTATGTCCGTGTTAAGTCGAAATAGTCGGCGAACTTAAAAATATACCGCGATCGTAAGACTCTAAATACACGTTTTTTTAGCTGAGCAAATAAGCAAACATTTAGTGAGAGAGACTGGTATTTGTACAATTGGTTAATATCCGAAAACCGATTTCTAACTAAAACGAACTTCGCTTTAAATAGTCTCGATTCAAGATTGGTTTTATTTGTTCAACTTTTATTAATGAGTGTGAAAACGTTTCTATACACGGAAGGTACACTTTTCAACTAAATCAATGGTACATTTTAAATTTATGCGAGAAATATATTGCATTAGCTTTTCGGAAAAGTCAAGTAGATTATTTACTACATTTTATTTTAAGTTTAAAATAAGTAACTGAGTTTATTTTTTGCAGGCAACCAAAATGCAAAGTCTCAGTCGCAATCAGTCAAGGACCTCACTCTGGCAACAAGTATTTCCCAATCTCAAGGCCAACACTGCAGTTCGGTTATTGACACGGCGGTTTTTTCATTTTCGGAGTTCTCGAATTCGAATTCCCTCCAACTTGGCGAAGAGCCAAAAATGCCGGCCCCTCCTATGGAGGATAATTGTCTTACAAAAATCATTAAAGACACACCGCCTATAACTGATTTGCGGGTCTTGGAATCCGACGATGACATTGTCGACAAAGTCGGTGATATATGGATGGACATTAATCTGGAAAATAGCCTCAGTAATAGTTCTAGTAGCAAACTTGTCACCAGCGAAGAAAAACAAGTGCAAACGGACAAATTGAGGAAAATTCGTAAAACGAGTTTGAGGCATTTTCGCAAGAGTAAAGGGGGAATTATTGCAATCGAGCAGCCGACAATCGTGGAAAAACCCAGAGACTCGATAACTGTTGTATCGTCAATAATGCCTACACCAACCCCAACTCCAAGTTCAACGCCTGTTCCCACACCGGCTCCGACACCAGACCCAACTCCAATTCCAGTTACGATGGAGGTTGTCAAAGAATCGCATAAATCATCTTTTGTAACGAAACCGCTGGAAAAGGAGAGAGAAACTCGAAAGTCACTTGACTCGGCTCTAAAAAACGCAGCCCTGGATAAGACAAAGAAGAGGGCGAAGTCTGTCGAGCTCGACGCGAGTGGCAACCCGGATCAGGAAGAACTACTGAAAGAGTTCAAAGATCTCAAGAGGAAACGGAGTATTGGCCAGATCGGAATCAAGATACAGGACCAAATTGCGATGCTCAAGTCGAGTATAGACGAGCTCAGGAATTTGGACAACACTGGCAACAATAACAGTGCAACTAGTAACAGTGCTAACAATACCAATGTAAATAACAATAATAGTGCAAATATCAACGCGGAGAACAACGATATCGACAATAACGTCGTTTACAATAAATCAAGTTCAGATAACAATTCGTTTAAAAACGCTTCGTTGCCAATGTTACCCGACACCAAAACCAGCGGCAGCTCCAGGCGTAGCTTCTCCTCGATCTTCGACGAGCCTTCGGAAACTAGTCTCGAAAAAGTTTCGGAAGAGTCGAGTTCGAGGCAGTGCGTTGACTCGGACATTAAGATCCAGTTATCCAATGTCAACTTGCAGATCAAAGATAAGAAGGAAACGAATAACGGCAGCCTATGCAACGCCTCTAGCTCAAAAGATGGGATCAAAATAGAAATAAATGTTTCGCGAGTAGAGAGTCAACGATTGCACGACAACGAGATTGTCAGCAAGTCGAATCAGCACCTCAACATCTCGCTGCCCCCCACGAGTCCAATGAGCTGCAAGGTCGACTGTCACACATCGATATCAACTACAGAAGATGAGAAGGAGATGGTGAAGCTCGACCGTGCTCTGCCTGCGAAAGAAGTAATCGAGGAGAAGGCGCCGATGATCGAACTTGACAAAGAGATCAAATTGATCGCAGATGAACCTAAATTAATCACCGAAGAGCCTAAAGTTATCGCCAAGGATCCTAAAATTATCGTTGAGGAGCCTAAAGTGATGGCCGAAGAGACCAAAGAAGAGGAGATGATCCTCACCTTCGTAAACAAGAACGCCGAGCTGGAAGACAGCAAGTGCCTTACCTTAGAGAATAAAGCTGTAAGCAGTAAAAATAATGACGAAACCGACGATGTATTACTGAAAAAGCTCGAGAAAAAAGAAACCGACATTGAAAATGCGCTGAAAAAGCTCGACGAGTGCCGTCGCAACTCCATTCACGAAGAGAAAGAAGAAGTAGCTCTGCCATCTAAAGAGCCCGAGTTCTTTCAGAACAAGAATTTTGTGGATACTCCGGTTGCAGGTTGCTCGAAGGATCTTGACTTTGACAACTTCGACGTAGAGCCTTTCGACGACAAGTCCGACGATTACCTTAAGGACCTGCTGCTGTCTAGCGACAGTAAGGATCATCATCGTAGCAACAGCAGCAGCAAGACTGTCGGTTACTTCAATCCACTCTTTCATCTGGACGAGCTCGAGAATCTTAATACTGTTCCTGTATACACGACGAAAGACGGAAAGATCACGTACAGCCCTAATCCGAACTACACGTACAGGGCGCTAATCATCGAAGCTAGACAACGTGAAGGGCACCAACTGTTTCGTGACTTTTACGACAGTAAGAATAATAGTGGTAGGAGAAGCAGGCACTACAGTTCGTCCAAATCCCAGGATGTCGACAACGTCAAGAAGCACGGAAAATTTTCTCATCACAAGCACAAATACGACGTAAAGAAGGACAAATACAATGAAGATGTCGGTGTGTTGAGCTTCGAGAACTGCATAGCCAACGAAAATCTTGCGATAGCGAATAAACGAGTGGACGACGAACCCGTCAAATTTAGTGCTCAGTGTGAAAACAGTGTTAAACATGTAGATGAGATGTTCGACACCGATACAAACTCTATGACCATCGATAAGCCTAAAAGTGGTGTAGTGGATAAACAACAAACTGCCATAATGGAGAATAATAGACTTTCTCCAGTCTCACTGACGCCTCCACCTATAGTATTAAGAAACGATTGCGCAGATAAGAATCTGTCGCTGCTGGACGACGAGTCCGATAGAAGAGAAACGAACCACAGTACGAAGAGTGTAAACAGGTGCATCGTCGACCTACAGAACCTGAAGGAAGACATACTGAAAAAACTGAACGATCAGGTGCCACCCTCCGATTTGTGCGTCGAAGAGTTCGAATCTCAAGCGAGTCCGCGGGACTTCGTGGAAACTATAGAAAAGGAGGATGTGAGTGAGAATCGCGATGCGGTTAGTGATAAAGAAATGGAAAGTGATATTAAAGTGCCTGAAGAAGTGACAAGTGTCGTGGAAGATAATCCTAAAATCGAACTCAATGATTTAGAGAGTAAAGACGAAGAAAAAGTGTCGGAGGAGCTCAAAGTTCCTGAGAAACCAACACCGGATCGAAATGATCCGATCGAAGTTCCTTCTAAGCTAGAACAAGAGAATCCGACAGAGATTCCTTCTGAAGACGTCGAGGAAACAGTAGTGCAACTTGTGATACCGAAAACTACTGAGCCAGAGTCGACGAAAGTGGATATCACGGAAGTTCAAATAGCAGAACCTCCGAAACCAGAAGAAACGAAAATTATTAGCATTGAAGACGAAATTCGTGCAGAAATAGCTGAGTTAGCTAAACCCTTTGATCTAGAAATGAAAAAGGGAGAGGAAATCAGGATATCTAAACCTGTCAAACTGGCTGAAAAAGAAACTAAAACATCAGAGCCTGTTAAGGCTGCTGAAACGGAAAGCAAAGTTTCGCAAGCTTTAGACTCGGAAAAAATCGAAAGTAAATCTTCAATGCCCGTGGAATCATTTGATACAGAAAGTAAAGTATCAGTAGCGCTTCAAACAGTAAAAGTTGAAACGAAGCCTTTGAAATCCCCAAGTGCAATTAATATCAGTAGTTCGAAGAAAACTCTAGATATCAAAGAATCGCTGAACGCGAGTAGAGATATAAAAGAGATTTCGCAAAAGGCAGAAATTCAGCCTAAAAATGAAATTGAGGAAAAACCAGTCAGTCCTGAGTCTTCACTCCCGAGGTTACCCTGCTCAATCGACAAGAGCAACTTTTCCTTCGAGCTGTGCGATCGTTTCATTAATCAGGAGAAAAATCACACCTTGCGAAACGATTCGGTCAACAAGACAGTTCCTAAATTAGTGCTACGAAAGAGCGAGACGAATTCCAAGTTCTTCTCCAAGTCGAAGTCCATTGACAACAGCAACCTCGAAGACATGAAAAAAGACGTTACAGAAACATCGAGTTTGAAGAGTCCGGTGCATCCGAAAATCCCAAAAATGATAATCCGCAACGCAAAGTCTCGACCGTCCACTCCGAGTATCGAGGAGATATCCGAGAACTCGTGTTCGTCCGTCGCCAACGATTCCGGTGAGCAAAAAATGAACCTAAAGGTAAAGATTCGTCTGGACGAGAAAGGCGAACCCGTGGGACGCGGTAATTCTCAGAACTCTTGCGACTCCACCGAAGCCAAGGTTCCAAAAATGAAGATTAAGCTCGAGGAGAATCTGCCGCGTGTGGTCATCGAGAGTATCGACCCGAGCAGCCTCGACCAATTGAAGACAGTACCAAAGATGAAGATCACCAATGTAAAAGGTTCTCTGTTAAAAATAAAGGAGAAGCGAGTGCCTATAATCGAGGACGACAAATCGGAGGCGTATCACTCGTTGACGGATAACGAATGCTATCGGGTCAGAGAGAAATCGCGCTCGAAAACGAAGAAGGACTCGCCGGGCTACTGGTCGTCCTCGGAATGCTCACAGAAGCGCAGCAGCTCGTCAAGTTTCATAACTCAGTCGAAAAAGGTGAGGCGTTCGCCCAAGGAGGAGGTTCACTTGCATCCGAACTTGGAGGACACGCAGTTCATGTTAGACAACGAGTATCGGCAGAAAAACAACAGTAACAGTTGCAGCAGTGTCTCGACGAAGGTGCCCAAAGTGATCATCAAGAGGACGTCGCCCAGTGCCGAGTTCAAGTGCGAGCTGAGCAAAGAGGCTATCGTGAACCAACAGCCCCAGGTCGTGCTCAGGAGGTCTTGGGTTCTCGATTGCATGGCCAAGGATCTCAGGCACATGAAGCTCGTGGTGAAGGTGGCCAACAGCAAGAGACAGGAAGTCAAGCGGGAAGAGAAACCCGAGTCTGACGAGATGCAGTGGAAAAGGTATGTAGTTATTGGCTAAACTTTACTTACTGGCTATTTTTGGAATTTGCTGCGTTTCTCTGTGTGCTGAAATTATACTCAATTTTTTCGTTATTATACTGACATATCGGTTTTCGCAAATTGCTGGTTACTTTAAACATAATTATTATAGATTAGTATTGCTACCTACAGTTGCTGTCTTTTCAATTTTCATCGTAGTGATGTTATTTAGAAATAAAGTTATTCAACGTAGATACGAG
Source organism: Muscidifurax raptorellus (assembly GCA_020010945.3). Taxonomy (NCBI): domain Eukaryota; kingdom Metazoa; phylum Arthropoda; class Insecta; order Hymenoptera; family Pteromalidae; genus Muscidifurax; species Muscidifurax raptorellus. The sequence goes on along the minus strand of CM052081.1, from coordinate 27,076,996 downwards.
CTGCTGTTGACGCTTTAATGATTGAGATAAAAAAAATATGCGCAAAGGAAGCTTAATTAAAAGATTGCATTATCTAATCTGTCGTGTCTATAATTTTACTTGAGTGAACTGCACGAGGGAATTTTTAGAAAACTTATAACGAGTATTTTTATTTGTAAAATATTTACAATGTCGGTGAATGAAAAAATAAAGTTGTTATTTTCTTTGCAAACTTATACTTATAGGCGTACATTTTCTTTTATAGGTTTATATCTGGACTCAAGAGGCGTCGCGAACTATCGAGATCCAACTCGACCTCAGATTTGTCCCCGCCAAAGATCAAGCGTCGAAGGACGTCGGACGCCACAATCGGAACGCTCGACTACTCGGACTCTGATTCTAGCACAAGATTCGACTTTGCGAAAACTAAGTACGAGGAGGAAGTCGAGACGCAAAAGCTCACTCGCAGGTCGTCACTGAATCTCGCTTCGGAATTGCGGGCATTCAGCGCAGCTAAAACTTGCTGGAAATCGCTGGATGAGAATATGAACAGCAAGAGCAAGATGGACTTCGAAAACGATGACAGACTTAACACCAGCACTGCTGTCGGGAATAAGAAGCTGGAGACAATCCCCGAAGCCAGCAATTCCTACAGTTCGGAGTTTCACGAAGTGAACCACAAATCCACCAACGAAAAGAGCAAAGAAAGCAGTCTGAACGAAATACACGTACCGCTGGAGATGGAGGAGGACGACAGCGAAATTTTAGACAAAGACGTAGACGTGCATGAAGAGGAAATCGACGGCACGATGGACGATTTCGAGACGAATGAGAGCTCCGTTATCAAGCTCGATTCGTCAGATGAGAGCCAGACGACGATTGAGATACTGCCAGCTTCGCCGGAACAGGAGCTTGACGTAGAACAGCATAAGAAGGATATAGAAGAGGAAGAACAGATTTACAGCGAGGACGCAGTGCCCATGCACTTTGAGTACGAACTGGAGGTCGGTGCAAGTCCTGTCGATCCTCTGGAGGTACCTTTGCCCAGCTCCGAAACCGAGACTGAAAAGACGTCAAGTTCGATCGAGAGCAAGCAGATTCCTGGCATCTTAATACACGAACAATTGGGTACGTTTTTTTATTTGTTATTATTTTTTATACTATCGTTTTTGTACTAATAATTAGTATTTTTATTTTTTATGGCCTTTATTTACTCACAAAGAGAGCCTTTGACCTATTTAATGTGATAGTTGATTTAACCTTTTTATATTTCAATCCTCTTGTAGGATAGGCTTTATTAGCACTATATGCCATTAATCGACTTGTACTTTCACGTCCTTTTTCTCTTGTAAAATAGCCATAGAAGACAACCTATCAGGCAATACGTCCCTCAACGAAGAGATAGTTCAACCGATGCCCATCAACTCGAACATACCCGAGGAAAACCCGTCAGTCAAATCGGAAAATTCGACATCCAATTCTTGCCTCGATCCCAGCAGCGTCCCTCCTCTAATGAGGATAGTCGATGAAACTTCATCCACAAGTACCAGTCTCAATAATCCCCTGTCTCTGAAGAGTGAGGATATGGTCGATAACGTCAATTCGTCGTCCAACTCGCATGAGACAACGATGACAACGACTACGTCGACGACCGAGGAGGAAGAGGAGGACAAGAATTTGAATCTTGGCGCTGGCGCCAGTGCAGCATGCTCGTACTCCGATTTACTAGTCAAAGAGGTGCTAGCCGCGAAAGAGACACTAAAGAAATACCTTGGTAATTTGACCTCCGCTGGTAACGGGTCCAACAGCCCGCCGGTCCCGTCGAGGCCGAAATGCAAGACTGAGAAGAGTCATCAGGGCAGCACCAGCTTTGAAATGAGCAGTCGTACGAAGTCTTATGGCAGATCTAGTAAATTTAGGCACAGGTATGAAATAGCATAGTTTAAATTTTGATAGAAAATACAAATTTTTATACTTGAAAATGCTAACAACAATTTATTTCTACAGAGATAAGTGGAATAAGCTTAACGGCAAGTCCCGTAGCAGCGATGTTCGAGCCTCGCGAACTTCCTCTTCCAATGATTCCGACAAAACCTCGTCCTCCAATCACACCAATAAATCTTCGCGCCACGAGCAGACTTGCGCTGAACCCGAGAGAACTAACAATGAAACTACCAACGGCACCAACAAGTCCTCCCAGTCAAAATCATACAAGATTCCTAGGCTGTCGAAAACACAAATGGATGATTCGTTAACACACGCCGTCGAAGAAAATCTGCGGCAATCGCGCGAACGCGAGAAAGCGGACGAGAGCAAGGCCGAGATGATATCGGAAATAAATGCACGAGCTCCACAAGCGATGATAATGATGGGTCAGAGCGCAAACGAAGCGAACGATCTCGCCGAAATGCAAGTGGTTAAGAGGGTGGAAAATGTGATATCAAGATCGGATGAGACAAATTTCGCAACAAAGGCCAAAGCTTTACAGCTCAATCCTGAAATGACTATATCGAATATTGTCAGGGAGCTGGTCTTTCACGATAAGGTACTGTTTTGTTTACTGGTAATTTATTGCAGAAAAAAAGTATTAAAAGGTTGATAAAGATTTTTTTTACCATTTTACTACTTTATTTGCAATACTTATTTTAAAGTGTAACTAACGTTGTAACTTGTAGTACAAACATCGTGCACTCGTTTCCGCAAACAGAATGATTTATTAAGTTATGCCGATGTTTTTATCTCTCTAATCTCAAATACACTGCACTGATACGAAGAAATCAACACGTAATACGCGATGGTATCAATATACATAACTAGAAAATGTATTTTTCAAACTTTTCACTTAATTATAAAATACGTTAAAAATTGATTTGTCGAACTAAAAGTCATTTCGCGGCGAAAAATTAGTCACAAGTTTACGGAAAACTCCATAAAAATTATGTTATGTCACGTGTAGTTGAGCACGGGTTATTTCATTTATAAAAAGTCTATATTATACTTTATAGAATCACCAAATAAATAGCAATGCTGTTAACACTCATTTCGAAATAGTCCGTTCAATAATGTACGGAAAATAACTCAAAAATAAACCTCCCATCATCTTCCGAGACCTCCGTGTTGTAGATAAAAGTCCTTAGGGATAAGAAAACGTTCGATTATCAATTTTCAGGCGACGATAAGGCACCGAAGGTACTGCATGCTGTGCGAGCGCTGGTTTCCGTCTACTCTACGGCATCGACGCCACTTGGCGGGATATCAGCATCGGCACACAGAACTGACGCAGCGCCGAGCCATACACATGCTGTTTCTCATCTTTACAGGGAATCTCTGTCCCAAGCTCCTACCTCCGAATGTCGTGAGAACCGACTGTGTACCCGGCGAACTTACGCCCCTACAGATAGCCGTACAGGTCAGTTATCAATGATGTACGATTCTTTTAGTATATCTACTAGATAACGTTTTTAAGCTTTTACTGATAAATTTATCTAGGAACTTGAACTACTAACTTATTTACCATTTTTTAATGTCGGTGAAAATTGATTTTTACCTTCATGCATAAATTATCTGTATTCGCCGTTTATTATTGATGCGTGTTAATAAATAATTTGATGCTGTTATTAAAAGTATAGCTAAACATCCCATCTACATTAAACTTGTTTCAAAAACAGTATTCATTAAGAGACTTTATGCAAAACTAATTTAAGGACTTTTTGCTTTTGACGGTTATAGGACTTCGCAACAGTGTTTGATGGGGCACAGCAGATTCTTGGCAAACAAAACAACGAGACTAAAGAATAAAAAACAATATCGACGACAAGTAAATGTAGCGGCACTCTAGTTTTTTGAAAGTATTTGCAGTGGATTTTTGCACCACGTATATAAAGAAACAAGGTAAAACTGGTTCTAGATGCATCACTAGACAGGGTTAAACTAACATGGGTATATGCGCACCCATAAGTCACGCAAGTTAGTTCGTTTTTAGCCAAAGACATTTAGAATCAGCGGGGGATAGATTATGAATACATAAAGATATCATATAAATATTAGATTTTATTTTAGCGTCACTTGCGCTCACGAAGACAAAATAGGGTGTCTTCAATTTGTACAAAATGATAAAAAAATCACAAAAACCGTTGTCGTTTTTTGAAAGAGCGATTTGCGGTCTTAACCTTACCGTCTCGTTTATTTAGAAAAATGAACGATTTAAATGATAAAAAAATAAGAAATTTTATTTATATTATTATAAATTGAGACTTATATATATGTATATTATATATAAACTACACGATATTGTATATTTATTATATTTTATCTCTTGAAATCGTTCTATACGCATCATTATCGCATTGAATATATACAAATTCAGAAGTCCTATTTGAATATTTCGATGTTTTTGTAAAAAGCTAACACTACAAACATATCTTTGTTTTGTAAAAAGGTTAATATATAATCGGTGTCAAATACAAAACAATACAATGTAGCAAAGAGGAAGAAGCCTGCAACGATCAAAGCATTATTCTTTCTAAAGCTACCCATATATAACTTTCACAATTTGTTTCATCAATTACAAAAAAAATAAAAAAAAAATAATAATAAAAAATTTTGAAGGAAAACCAGGCAGAGGCAGTGCCTTACCGTGCTTTGCGAAAGTGTTCAAAGAGAAAACATACATTTATTTTTGATCTCTTGCGTAATTTGTTAAGTGTATTTATTACTGTAAAAACCTGCTAATCGGCGAAGCAAGCGCAAAAGCCTGCATTTTAAAGCCGCGCGATTTCAAATTCACTATAGCACGTGTACCGAGAAATAAAATTTTCACCTTTTCTTTTCAACCAATCGAAATTTTTCATGGGAAAAAATTTCGATTTACATAAACACCGATAAATGTATTTACCGCACGAGTGCCTTAAAGTACACCCAACAGTATTCATTCGATCGACTTATGCATATGAAATAAAAGAATATTTAAAACACGATCATTTGAGCGTGCAGTGTTTTGTGTATATGAAAGGGTGATGATAAAGATATATATACATACACACACACATAGATTTTACGTCCGTTTATGGCTTAAAGATTTGTGCATATCGATATGCATAACCGATGTTAGAGAAAACGTAAGGAAACGCGACGATAACAAAAGATGTATGTAAAGTGAAATCATATAAGATATATATCTGAGGTGCAAATTTTTTGTAATACAATGCCTTAAGTTCTCAGTGCTTTCGAGACGTTAAGGGATACTACGTATACTATACAAAGGTAAAAAATCGTTGTGTGTTCTATGTGCCTAATATTTGAAGTGTTTTAATATGCTTAACAGATTTCATATATATGTATATATGAAAATTTATATATACACACAGATATATATATATATATTTAAGAGGAACTATTCATATAAATATTGTACATCACATGTAAAAGCAGCGATACGTCACAGTGACAACGGGGAGTGAACAAAAAACGAAAGATATGTAGGAATATTTCTGTACAAATTTGCTTAAGTTACTCCTGTGAAATATCACGAGAGTGCTACTATTATACCTATATGCTCTATATTTCAGGTATTCTGTGAGCCACAGTCTAATTTTCTAATGGGAAAAAGAATTTTAAAATGAATATTATGAGCAAAATAATCAGGTACAGAAAGACTTCAATGCAAAGAAGAAGTCATACCTCTCTGTAGCTTAAGGGCGAAAACCACCTTGACTTCCAAAAGTGTAGGATAAAGTTGTTTTAAAAAATGTATCGTCTCTTGTTCCCTTTTACGTTATTATTTCTTTTACATTATTGTAAAAATGATGAGAGTCGCGCAAATCTGTGCGGTACCATGCGAGTTTACATACTATACATACTGTATTTATAGAATCAATTTTTCAGTTAAAGAATTTAAGTGCAAAGCTATAAAATCGATTTTGCGATTGAATGAATAACGACATTTATTAGTGTATAAAGAGAAAATTGAAAAACTCGGATGAACAGCGTTGATGAATAGTGGCGATTTCTTAAAACCTATTTTTGGTATTGTATACACGTGATTTGTAGTACTGGTTATACTTTTCTTAAGCGTATTATTAGTATAGGAAAATCCTTCAAACATTACCAATTCTAAACATTCACGCTTCACAACAATGGGAGAAGTAATAAAGTTTTTAAGAATATATATTAACAAAATATTTTATAAATTGTAGATATGAAAAAGCATTTTAAGAGTGACATTTTTTATTGTCTCCATTGCATTTCTTACTAATTTATACATAGTCGTTAAACAAATTATGTATTGATCTCTTTTATACAATCTATTGTTTACTACATTTTTAATCCCGTTAGTATTGTATAATGAACTGTTGCATTTAAAGTACTAAACAAAATTTATATCTTTAAAACCAGTATTACAATTTTATATAAAATGCAAACTATTGATCTATGATAAAATTATTTCAAAACTATTCTGTAGTAGTTTTAAGGGGACCACAGCCCGTGACTATTCGTCGATGTTGCTTCACCTAGGCTATGAAAAATTAGAGCTGTGAAATACGAATATAAAAAGAATACTGCACGAAAAAAAATATATATAAAGTGGAACATAACTATTTTAGTAAAGGTGGGAACAATAGGTTTATAATACACTTTTTCATTTCGAGTTGAAGTGAAAGAAATCTACGTGTTACCTAAAGTTTGTTAAGTTTTGTTTTGTTTTTAAACAGTGTATTAGTTTATAAATTAATTTATACAGAAGCACTACGAGTAAAATTGTGATTGTCGAATAAGAGGAAATGGACATTTTGTGAAAATTGGTTTCTATGTCTACAGCACTGTTCATCACGAACTCGTTTGTCCAAGTGCGCGTGAACCCAAAAACATTTTCGTATATCTCGAATAAATAAAACGTGCAATACGATATCACTGGTGGTGCAATGAATATACAATGATTATAAGAATTGTAATATAAATTTTCATAATAGATTTGTTATATTTAAGATATAACAATCTGAGAAGCAAAAAGAAAATACGAAATAGGAAGCTATAGTCAAAATTATTTATTGTTGATTCATTACAAAGAATTACGATTTTACAAGTTCAAATATTTATAGTTTTTGACTCTAGATTCCTTTTATAAACTTTGTTTTAAGTTGTTGCTATTGCGATTTGTGAGTTTTATTTGTATCATTATCTCATTTTATTATAGTCATATGGATTTTGTTTTCTTAATGTATTTACGATATTTTATAATCCCGAAAATGAGTAATAATGTAAATGCGAATTATTTACAATATCAGCACGTTAATAACCAGAAAAAAATTCAGCGCATCGCTCTTATACATAATATGTATATAACTGCATATAAAAGCCAAACGACGAATATTCGCACTTTCCTCTAAGTCATTTACAACGTAAAGAGTTAATACTATTGTTAGCGAATATCGTTTTCCTTGAATTAATTGCGAAAAGTCATCCGCGAAACTGTGATTTACTCTTTGCCAAGTGCTGAATAAGATATAAATCGAGCGATGCGTTGAAAAATGTTTTTTTTTTGCATGATTCCAGTTCAATACAATTCTTGAACGTAAAAGGTTTATCGCATAAACGCAAAATCGCGAGAGACGTTTATGATATACAAAACAGACTATGGCTTAGACTGATTTTGAAGAAAATATGTTTCTATATGTACTTATTTGAGATTATTTTACAAATAATCTCAAATATTTTCCTACACTAAATTGTTTAACCTTTTTCGGATGTACTGAAATTTAAACTCGAATATATATAGTCAGCTGTTAAATCAGATCTATCGATTGCAAAACGAAATTTATTCCAAAGTTTTTAAGTCCACTAGTGGAAATATTACAGCGAAATCATGATAGTATAGTGTTAACGAGTTTTTTAACAAATTCCTAAATTGAAATTGTGATATACTAACACTAGATATAATATTTTTACACCAATAAATAAAAAATGTCATATCATTGTGAGAGACAAAAATTCATTATCTTTCAAATTCTCGCAGAAGTGAGTTTCTGAAGAATACAGCTCCGCTATCTTACACGAAACTTTCCAAAACAATATTTCCACTAGTGTGAAATTTATCAGAAGACTCACTTTTACATTCCCATTTTATATCACCTTAGTTTGTTATACAATTACTGTATGTCACGAGCGAACTTTTTTTTATCTTTAGACATAATTTTTCTAAGCAATGATAGTAGGGAACGAGAAATAAATCTTATTACATTGTGTATTGTACATTGTGCGCATCATGTTTGGAAGTTTATTTAAATTCGGAGATCATCCATATATCCGATATAATTAAAAATAAAGTTATTTCTTTCATCCCTGGGGCTATGTATACTTGTGTCGTTTAGTTTTTAAAACGTAGTTTCAGTTTTTCGTGCACATGTGGAAAGGTAGACGCACTTGAAACATACCTTTACAACTATAGTTTAATTTTTTTTTATTACGGAATGTGTGATGATTTTTCCTCTATATTTTATTTCTGTTCGTCGATCATGTCTATCGAGAGCAATGCGTTTTGTGGGTGTGATGAAAAAGACTTGTATTTGTTAATGTCGGCTTGTCGCACTATTAAACAGAAAATAAAATAAAATTATCAATGTGTACTTATTTACCCGACTTTCTTCATTCAGCATAATAATTTTAGTTTGCATTGACATTTAAAAAATGCAATAACTAATGTTAGTACAAGGGCGAACAAAGGTTTATGAAAAATTTACAAAAAAATAGACATATCAGTAATAATAATATTTGTTTTTAGAAATTTATTTTACAAAAGTAAATAATACAAAGCATTAATAATTGAATTTTTCCTCATATACATATACTTTAAGCGCTATTACGCGTTAGTTAGAAACAAAAAAACAATGAAAAAAAAAACAATTATGATAAACAAAGTGGAAAGTGCTTTGAGCATAAGGCGCTTGTCGGACATTGAGTTCGCGCGTGTTAGCGTTTATTTGCATGTATAATAATAAGAATAATTAGTAATAATTACATTTGCATTGGGTAACAGGTACCTATAGTTAATATTAACTTAAAAAAAATTAGGTGTCAAACGCGGAACAGTAAATATATATACCTTACCTTACCTTACCTTATTATTGCATGCAAATACAAAGTTTTTTGAACGAATTGCGCAAAAATTATCAAGTGATACCAATTTATTCGCAAAATCGCTACAAGTGCTGCCAACCTCGCAAAAATTCAGTAAACGCTGATGTGGGTGGATATATCTCGCGGTCGCGGAGAGATGAAGACGTCGTCCTCCGGTGCGATCGCGGCTAGAACGACCGGACCACGATCTAATAGCGTTGATGTGTGAAAATCGAATGTCTCGTTACTAAGGTCACGAAAAATGGCACCTCCGCCAGTCGTTACCGGGATATCCCCGAAGGAAGGACCGCCCGGTACACGTATAACCATCCGAGGCGAGTTTCTCGGCACCAAAGCCCAAGAACTCGTAGGTTAGTTTCAACTGTCATTTTTATATACTTCATTTTATGCTGTTATTGTTGCGCGAAATGTTTTTTTCTTTTTTTCGAAGACTTCTACGTTCTATTTATGTACCTTTGTTTGCGTCGTTTTTACGAATTGAGTTGCTACGTTGAATACAATAATGAACATGTATGAATATACTTAGCTATTATTTCTTTATTTTCTGCGCTCCTTTGAATTATTAAGTCTGTTTGAGAGGCTTTAATTAGATTGGTTGTTACTTTATTAGCCTGTAATTTTCATACAAATATTTTCATTACTAACAATGACATCATTATTGTTATCGTCTATTTTATTTTGTAGCAAGATTGCTCTACTTCTCTAAATTGGTTTTTATTTTCTTATTGTTTATGTCAATTTTTTCATATTTGTCATATGTTACAGTGTGTTTATTACGGCTAGTTGTATTTTTAATTTACAGCTTATATAATAGATTTTGAAAAGATTTAATCAATAAAGGTCATTTTCATTTTTACAAACTATTTATGTCAGGTCTTACAATATGCGGATGTGATTGTTTATTGTCGGCTGAATGGAAATCTCCAAACAAAATAATTGCGAGATCTGGACCTTGCAAAGGCAGAGGTGATATAATAGTGACGACCCGTTCTGGAGGTCAAGGAACTTCAACAGTGCAGTTCAGAGGGTACCATGAAACGATTGGTCCTATGAAAGAATCTGCAGTATGGGTAGAGGAGGCACCAGTTCAAAGCTTTGTATGGGGTAGACGTGCATTGTCACCTACCAATTACCAACAAGAAGATCCTTTAGGCCTTAGTGTAGAAGGAAATGAGTAAGCAAAAATCTAGATAACATATATTAGTATATATTTTATTTGACATTTTTTCTAAGGACATACCTTATTATATTTTTACTTTTAGGAAAAAGTTTCCGGAAGATGAGCTAGTCGAGCTGTTCGGCGATGCCAGTGGTGAATTAACAAGTGAGAAGTTTCATCCTGGCATGTTCCTATTGCAGCATCATCATGCAACTTCATTAGATGACCTAAAAGCAGGTTTAGCCTACCTACGACGTAAAGTAAACTCCCAAAAGGAGGGTCAGCTTTCTTTCCTGAAGGTTTATATTAAATGTTCTTATTAACACAATAGTAATATTGTTATAAAATGGTTCTAAATCTATTATAAATATTTTTAGGCTAATGTTGGATCCGTAATGGAACAACTTGAAACAATTACTCTTCTGAAAGATCAATTTGAGGCTGATGTCAAGAAATATGGTGAAAATCCTATGGAAAAACTTGAGACTGCCATCAGAGATTCCATGACAGAAGCCAATAAACTTTTCGACGACGTTTTAGCTAGGAGAGATAGAGCAGATGCAACGAGGAATGCATTATCAGTGATGCAGAGATACAAGTTCTTGTTTTGTATGCCTGTTAATATTGAGAGAAACATTAAGAATGGAAACTATGACCTAGTAATTAATGATTATGCACGTGTAAAAAATTTATTTAAAAATACTGAAGTCGAAGTATTCAAAAAAGTTTTAAGGGAAATTGAATATAGAATAGAGACTTTGAGAGAAGTATTAAGAAAAAAGTTAGAAGAAGTGCCATTTGCATTAGAAGAGCAAAAAAGGATTATCAGACATCTTATTAATCTTGAAACTGAAGGTGATCCAGCTTGGGATGCAATAGGTAAGTCGATTGGGGTAATTTAAGAACCTATTTTTGATTTGTCCCTTCGCTACAGACTAACGATGCAAGATATTATTTTTAGTTTCCCATGCAAACTATTTGGAAAAAAGTATAAAATCTTGCTTAAATGAATACTTGGATCCTGAAAACAGAGATGATGATTACAGAGGAGGCTTAGTTGTTAAATCTAATGCGTCTACTCCAATGTCAATTAAACAATTTAAATTAACAAGAACTGAAGAAAATAATGCACCTCCAAGAGTTCAGTGTATTGAAGCATTGTGCGACATTATTCTGGAACAATTACCAGACCTCTGGAGATTAGGTCAAAGTTACTTTACAGGGCAATTGCATGTTAGTGTCGATACAGAGAAACAAGGACCATTCAAAGTGAGTTGTTTTTTAAGTAAAACCAAGTAAAATAAGTAATTGATATTTTGCAAGCTTTAGACATTATTTGTACAACATAGACTAATTTTATAATACTTTTCAGAATTTGGTGCTATCAAGTATTCAACATGCTGTTGATGCCATGAAAACTGCTTGCGACTCTAATATAGAAGCTCCATGGCTTTTACATAATCTCAGGTGTATTAGACATATGTATGCCTCACTCATTCATTTAGACTTACCTAGTGATGCATTAGATCTATTTGGAACATTCATTTTCGACTTGAGGTAAGAATCTGAATAAAGTTTTAGAATACCATTATAAAAAGAATATATTTATTTTATTTTGTTATTCATTTCAGATTACAATGTTTAGTGGCACTATTTAAACAGACTGCTGATAATATTATTTTACTAAATCGTAAAGAAACGTGGGAAATAGAATATTTGGATGCAGATGGAGGAATTACCAAGCTGGTGTGTTTACAAATTTCTGTGTAATATTAGCATATCTTTTTATGGCGATATTTACGTTAACCTTTCTATTTATTTAAAAATAGCCGTCGCTTTTTGAACAAATGGTGATGGAGGTTGCAAAGTTGGCGAAAAATACAGCTGTGGCTTATGGTCCAAGGGAGTCACCTTTGTTATCAGATTTGAGCCATCAAGAACTCTATCATAACGCGATCAAATCATTGTTTTCGTCTTTTGCACGCTGTCTTCAACAGTTAGCGTTTAGTGGTAGCGAAGACTCATTTGACGAGGAGATAAGGACTACCTCGCGATTAACAGGGTCTCCCGCTTATAGAATAAGGGACAGCAAGATGCATGGGCCGGTAAGTTAGAATTTTCGATGAGTATAATCTAGTTTTAAGATTGTGTTAATAATATTGAATATTTATTCACATGTCGTTCTAGACTTGGGAAGAGTGCCTCTTAATTTCCTTAAGCAATATCAGATATACGCTGAAAGTGGTGCTACCACGAGTAGAAGAAAATCTTAAATCACAGGGGTATCCAGATTTATCTACTGCCATTGGTTACAATTCCGATTGGACACAGTTGGAAACGCTAGATACTGCAGTATTAGAAGCTTATTTAGAAAGACGTTGCGATCCTCTTATTGGGACAATAGAGCCTAACATGTATTTAGGTGGTCGGGATTGGACGTCAGAATTTAAACCAAAGCACGTAAAGCCATATGTTCAAGAAATCTTAGCCAATGTGATAGCTGTTCACGCCGAGGTAAACATTTAATCCGGGAAATTGTAATTTATTTTAAGTTAGATTTAAAATTTCTATTATCTTTCAGGTTCGACGAGTTTCTCCACGCTTACTTTATAGAGTACTTTCGCACATAGTTGAAACTATCTCCGAAGAATTAGCTCGCCTAATGTCCTGCGCTAATAACCGATTTAGTGCTCAGGGTATTATACAAGCCAGGACTGATATGTTATTGTTGCAGAAAGCGTTAGAGCGCTATTGTACAAAACGCGCAAAGTGAGTAAACCGCAATAATTATTTGTTTGTTGACAAAAATTCAATTTGAATATTAAATTATACAAACAAATTCTCTATTCTCAGAAGTTTCTTTGAAGACGCTTTAAAATCGATACCACAGCCAGCCAGCAAAGAAGATTCTGAAAGGATCGACATACTCTTAACGCAAGTATCAATGCTTATGAGACTACAGTTATCATGTCTAACGGAGAATTTAGATTCGAAGAAAACAGGTTCTAATGAATTAATGACTGTATAGTCTACGAATTTTATTTAATTTTTTTCTGCAATAATTTTGCTTTTGCAAGATTAGTCAGAGAAACGCAATATATTGTAGTTATCATGAATTTATACATACGGAAAACGACATTGTTTTATACTATCGCGGAAAATGAAATTAACTGGATATACACCTATGAGTTTTCGCTGAAACGTTGATTTGTTTCATCTCTTAAAAAAATATATATATATATTTATTGTATTATAATAAAAATTTTACTTTTTATACATAGCTTTGTGGCATTAATTCTCATAACAATCAACATCGCTATGGTTTTAAAACTAAGGAGCCAGCTTTTTCACATCAGCTTCAACGATTTTAATGCTTACTGCGTGTCCGTTGAAAATCTCATTGTCACCTAGAAAAGAGCGATTCGTCACAAAAGTTCTTTCGAAACTTTCCCTCAACTCGTGCATGCAAGAGTGGGCACAAAAAAGAGATTCTGCAATGACTCACCGGTTTTAAATATCCTGGTCGCATTTTAGATACCATTGCTGCATGTCATGACCCTATGTTACAAGGGCACAGTGACTGATAAGATAGACACGCTGCCGTCCAAAAGTGGGAAGTACAAGCTTCGGTCGATGTTGCTTGTGTTTGTAATTAGGATGTGCGCGAGTCTTCCAAGATAAGGGACAGACAGGTGTGGCCCGACACGGTTGCATATTGACGTGCCCTGGATCCATGCACCTATTCCGCTCGTGGCATCGAATTAATGAATTAACTTTGTGTGAAATATGTAACAGTGACATTGCTGTTTGTAAAAAACTAGATGTGTTTTAAGTATGGTTGAATTTCCTTAAAAATATACTAATTATTATTCTTCTAAAAAATATCGTTAATGTTACTCAAGATGACTACGATTGTTTCATGATTTAAGAATTATTATTATAGTGCTGTTACTTGCTTCAATGGGTTTGGATCTGACCTTTCTTCGAACAGTTCACTTAGTTCGTTTAGTAATCCTTCAGGTATGATCCACAGGTTTCGTATCTTCTTGATGAGTATCGGTTTTAAAATAAGCAGTTTGTGGTATATGATCTCTCCATGACAAAGTGAACTCTTGGGAGTTATAAAAAACATATCGTTTTGAGACATTTGATACATTTTTAGGTACTATTTTATTATTTAAATAACGGTCCTTGGCGCACTGAAGTAAATTTTAGCCAGAACATCAAACTGAATATACAAGAACCGATATTACGTATTATGAAATTACTTCTTTTCCTCTTGTACAATTGCATCCCACAGAATAAGATCGATATCTATACATTTGAAACAAGCATAAAGCATCTAAACAATGGGATAGACAAATCAGACAATTCACGAAAAATTAGACTATACAAAAATTCAGATAACACTAGTTTTCAATACTGTCTTATTGCGTAATTTTTCTTCTCTGAAAGAGTCTGCATGCACAAGCATGCTTGTGTCTCTTCTACAAAGATATACCAGGAAAGGAGATAATTTTCTTTCCACGAAGCAAACCGCGGTAATAACAAGACACAGCACAGCCCTAGGCATTTTTCATTAGCTCGTGAATAGGGAGACCAGAAGAAACGTTTTCTCTAAGAGTTATTTTATCAATCGATAGCGCAATTAAGCGTACTTAGAATGATGACAGGGAACCGCGCAGTAACTAAAACTGCGATAGCACTGCATTAGGTACTGCAAAGTCTTCAAGAAAAAATAATGCAGACAGTTCCCTACAGTCGACTGTCTAAGAAGATTCACTTCGTGGGTCACATTTGCGATACAGATTTTACACCTGAAAATTCTCAGTAAAATTTAAGTGTTGATTATTCGACGAAAGTATGGAAGGAATGGATTCCATGAAGAGCACAGACATTATGCCATTATCATTTCTTTATCTGAAACTTACCGGTGCTTGGAAGCCACCAAGTATGCCAAATTATTTAGGATTGATTTACGACGTGTACACAGTATCGATGGTTTTTTTTATAATCAAAATAGTGATTATTACCGAAATATTGTATGTCGTTTTTGCGGAAGAAAATCAGCCACAAGTGTTGAAGGACAACGTATACATAATATGCACGATGGTAAACGGTTGGTCCAAGATGTTTAACATAATAAACAGACGTAAAAATATCGTGTCGTTGGTGAACGGCTGCATCTCGAAACAGTGGAATCCGCCAAAGGATAGTTACGAATCTTTGATACATGCCGCAACGAAACATTCATCAAGGTTCTATCATAATTTTACTTTTATACCGAGGTAAAGTCAAAACGTGTATCATTATCATTATTATAAATAAACGCAGGAGAACGACTTTGGTGTATGCAACTATGGTCGGCTCGTGTGTGCTAGCCACGCTGCTCAATTCAGTTTTGTCATCGTCATGGTTTTTGCCACTTGACGCTTGGTATCCTTGTAACGTTAGTTTACCGATTTGCTATTGGCCATCTTTTATGCATCAGTCGATAGGCTATGCAGTTACGGCAATAGTACACGTAGCGACTGATAATCTTATAGTAGGTTTCATGATGCACATTTGTGCACAGTTGAATGTTCTGAATCTGCGACTGCTATCGGTTCATGTTAAAGTCCACGATGCTGAGCATCAACAGAAAGACAACAAAGAGATCACATCTTTGGAGACGAAGCTTGTTAATCAATGTATCATCAATTATAAGGATATACTAAAGCAAGTGCACATTCGTTAAGATATTGCGTAAAAATTATATCAATATAAAGGCTAATGTATCAAGGCGAGAATATATATAATACGATTGTGTGCAAATTATAATATATGTAATTATAACGTATTTCAGATCGGCTGAATTATTAAGCGAGACCTTCATTGAAGTAATTTTTATACAATTTTGCGCGGGCCTTTCAGTGATTTGTACGACCGTTCACCTGCTTACCAAAGTTAGTATCTTCAGTCTTGAATTTTTAGGAATGTTTCTGTATTTGTGGTGTATGTTGGGTCAAATGTTTCTGTACTGCTGGTTCGGTAACGAGGTGGTTTTGAATGTACGTTCCAAAATTATATTAATTATTTTTTAATATGGGCACCTATGTAATTTGTCTCGTCATTTTTTCAGAGTACGAAGCTCTTCCACTCGATCTATAACATGGATTGGATTAAACTACAAAGTCAGACACAAACGAAACTATTATTTATGATGCTGGTAGCGTCGTCCCCTATTCAATTATTCCGAGGTGCTATCATCAGAGTAAATTTGGATGCTTTTATCAATGTAAACAGTTTTTTTATATGATCTTACTCTTAATTTGCTTGCTATTATTATTATCATCTTTTTCCCGGTACTAATGCCTCACGCATTTTTACTTTTTACAGATTCTTAAGTTTTCTTACTCAGCGTTCAATATTTTACACTAAAGTCTTGTCATGCTTGAAATTTAGTGAACCTGTAGGTGAACGAAAACCTGGTTGATGTATTTGTAAATGATTTTTTTTTATAATTAGTAAAAGTAAACTGTAGTTTACCGATGGTAACTCGTAGTATTATTCATACCTGATGTAAACGTAAAAATGATAACCAAACGCAGTTTTTTTAAAGAATTTAAAAGTTATACATGTCGCTCTTAAAAAATATATACATCTATTTATTCTCATATTAATCATAGATATTTAGTTCTTATCAACTATCAACAATATCAATATCTTAAAACTAACGAGCCTCTTTAACATCCGACGAACTTTCAACGATTTCTATACTCCCCGTGTATCCGTTCAAAGTCACCGTATCACCTGCAGAAAGAAGCGTTTCGTCAACAAAAATACTCTCATCGGAGATTCCCCTCTCGGCGACTCACCTGTTTTGAATATCCTGGTGGCGTTTTCGACGCCAACGATGCAGGGCAGTCCGTATTCCCGGGCAACGACGGCACCGTGACTAATCAGTCCGCCGAGCTCCGTGACGACGCCGCCCAGGAGTGGAAAGTACGGGCTCCAGCCGATGTCGGTAGCGTTTGTGATTAGGATGTCACCGGATTCAATACCCGCGGCTTGCTCCAGGGTCAGGGCGACACAGGCCCGGCCTGTCACCTCACCGTTGCATACCGACGTACCCTGGATCTTTACGGCTGTTCCCCTCGCTTCGTCCAGCTTGGTTAGCTGAAGAATCGCAGGTTTATTTTTGGAATTATAAGGTATTGCGTTGTGATACTCACTTCGACGGGTTTGGGAAGCCCATAATTGATCTCCTGGTACTTGTACGCCTGCAGCTTCGGCCAGAGCTTTCTTCTTCTCGCGGCCTTTCTGAGAAGCACCGGCGCCGGTTTGTCGATCAGCTCGGCCAGTTCTTTATGCGTCAGGAAGAAGACGAGACTCGGATCCGGAAGTCGACCCTCGTTCGCGAGTCGCTCAGCCAGCCGGCGATATCCCATCCGCAAGTTGTGTACCATCTCGATGAGCAGAGCTTTTGTGGTCTCCCGTCGGGCCACAGCTTTTCGGGTCGCCGGTAGTAACATCCGGAGAACGAAACGCGTGCTCGACTTTCGAGGTGTCTTCAGTTGGGCTACGGTTTCCGCGGCAGTCAGATCCTTTCTCGAGCTTTCCTCGATGTCGCTGTTTGTCTTCAGCATCGACTACGAGAAGAATTTATTGATTGTTGTAAGAGTAGAGCGTATTTTTCTTCGCCGAGGAAATTCTTATAAATGGACTGTTTTGCAACGAGCGTATATAGTATTGCTGTCTAATTAGGCGTAATTTTGTCGTCGAGGGCTAGACTAGTTAATCGTTCTCTTATACGACGGGGATAAGAGACTCGTCTATTAGCGAACTTCTTGGTATTAAACGTCTTCGATAATTTTGCAGCATATATTGTATTGCAGTAATTGGAATAGCCAGCGATGTCGCATAATACTGCGCGCAATTATCTTTCTTGTGATCCCTCGTACAATTGTCGTCTCTTAATGCCAAAATCGATATCTCTATAATAAGCCAGCGGAAATGCTTTTTACGACGCGAAATAAAGAAAAGCCGGAGAAGCAGCTATGTGTAATAACTAAAAGTTAAACTGTATATACACAATTTTTTAATTATCTTATTTTAATTCTTATTCCTCTGAGAAAGTTCAATACTTGGGTATACGGCATTTTTACTATCTTTATATCCGTATGGTTTATATAAATAGACCGCAGTATTACAATGTAGCATATGCACGCGTTCATTCCTTTTCTAGACCGACGTAGCAAAGAAGATAATTGTCCTCCGACAATAAGCGAAACTCGATAATAACAAGAGACGACAGCCTTACTACACATTTCTCATTAGCCCAGGAATAGACAGATCAGAAGAGACATTTTTTCCAAGAGTTTTTATCAATCGATAGCGCAATTAAGACTACTTATTTTGATGACAGGGATGCGACCGCGCGGCAACTGAAAGTTTAATAGTCTCTCGTATAGTACGGCAAAATCGTCGATGAAAAAAAATAGCGTAGTCAGTTCCCCACAGTCGACTGTCTCAAAAGATTAACTTGATGGATCACATTTTTCATAGAGAGATTACAACTGAAAATTCTTAGCAAAAAATGCAAGTAATGGATTCCACGAACAACACGGATATCATGCCGTTATCCTTTCTTTATCTGAAAATTAGTGGCGCTTGGAAGCCGACGAGTTTGCCGAGTTACTTGAGGGTCATTTACGACTCGTACACAATATTCATGGTTTTTTTCATAATGAAAGTGATCATCATCACCGAAATTTTGTACATCATTTTTTCGGAAGAGAATCAGTCGAAAGTGTTGAAGGACAACGTATACATAATATGCACGATGATAAACGGCTGGTCGAAAATGTTCAACGTGCTCTACAGGCGTAAAAATATCATGAATTTGGTGAAAGGCTGCGTTGCGAAACAATGGAATCCACCGAGGGATAGTTCCGAATCTTCGATACTTTCCGCCACGAAACATTTATCAAGGTTTTATCATAAATATACTCTTATCCTCGGGTAAATTCAAACCGTATATATTCATATTATTATTATTATAAATAACGCAGGAAAATAACTATAGGGCACGCATTCGTCGTCGGCTCGTGTGTAGTATCTACGCTTTTGAATTCAGTTTTATCCTCGCCGCCGTTTTTGCCAGTAGACGCTTGGTATCCTTGTAACATTAGTTTGCCGATCTGCTTCTGGTCCTCCTTTATGCATCAGTCGATCGGCTACACGATTACCGCAATAGTACACGTAGCGAACGACAACCTTGTAGTTGGTTTCATGATGCAAATTTGCGCGCAGCTGAATGTTCTGAATCTGCGGCTGTTGTCGGTTCACGTTGAAGTTGAGAAAGCAGCGCGTCAGCAGAAAGATCAAAGACAGATTACGTACTTGGAGACGTTACTCGTTAATGACTGTATCGTTAATTACAGGGATATTCTAAAGTAAGTAGACACGTGCTTGTAAATTGTAACGTGTCTGTGACTGTGTGGAATTTTTCAGATTCGCTGAACTGTTGAGCGAGACGTTCATGGAAATAATTTTTATTCAATTTTGCGCGGGACTTTCGGTGATTTGCACGAGCGTTTACGTACTCACCACGCTGAGTATTTTTAGTTTTGAATTTTTCGGAATGTTCCTGTATCTTTGGTGCATGTTGGGTCAAATGTTTTTGTACTGCTGGTTCGGTAACGAGGTGGTCTTGAATGTAACGTTGCAAAATTCTATTTAGTATATTTTTATATGGCGGCTTCCTATGTAATTTGTCTAATCATTTTTCTAGAGTTCAAAGCTCTTCCACTCGATCTATAATATGGATTGGATTACACTGCAATGTCAGACGCAAACGAAACTGTTATTCATGATGCTCGTAGCGTCATCCCCGATTCAATTATTCCGAGGTGCTATCATCAGAGTAAATTTGGATGCTTTTATCAATGTAAACGATTTTTTAACTTCAATTTGTTTGCATACTATTCAGTATTATTATATATTACCTGTAATTTTTCAGATTCTCAAGTTTTCTTATTCAGCGTTTAATATTCTACACTAAAGTCTTCTCAAGATTAATATTGAATAAATCTCAACTGAAGCAACCAGATATTGATGGATTTATGAACAATAAATTGTTTAATAAAATTATCTATATTATAAGCCCACTTTTCCATTCCCCTCATCATACCTGTCGGGCCCGAATTCACTACGCTATACAACTGCTATTATATGACCCTTTAATCAATTTTACCTGTATCGTCGCTAGGAATTTCTCCGGCTTCATGCCCCACGTCTCGGTGATCAGGTCGAATTCCTCGATTCCCCTGTGTCCGTGTACCTTCATGAAGTTCAACACCTGTTCGTGAGCCTTCGAACAATTGGCTTTC
This sequence comes from Muscidifurax raptorellus, assembly GCA_020010945.3. Classification (NCBI taxonomy): domain Eukaryota; kingdom Metazoa; phylum Arthropoda; class Insecta; order Hymenoptera; family Pteromalidae; genus Muscidifurax; species Muscidifurax raptorellus. The sequence goes on along the minus strand of CM052081.1, from coordinate 27,056,353 downwards.
AACCAGTCCATCGCGTGAGCCAAGTCAAGACTCTTGAATTGTTCACTGGCACCACTCTCCCGAATAGTTCTCGTTATCTCTTTCATCACCACCGGTACTTGCGCACTGTACGTTCAAATTATTCATCAGTATGTACTTGCAGTCATCTATTAGCTACTGAATATCTATACCTGATGATATCGCTGCAAGATCCGAGCAGCAGTGCAATGTCCGAATAGTGTTCCACACTCAGATCCTCGCTGCCCTCGGTGAGGATTGACATCATGAGAACCTGGTAGAATATGCTGCACTTCGAAGTATGGCTGTGTGAAATTCCTGTACCGGTGAAGTCCTCGATTGTCTCTTCGAGCATCTGGTACATCTCCTTGATCGATCTGTCTTTGGCATTGAACCTATCCTGTTTCTCGTTGTACCGGGCGACGATGTTCTCGGCCTTTTCCACGGCCTCGAGGTTGTTCCAGAGGTCGGCCAGCACCTGCTGGGTCAGGTTCAGCTTGGCCCTTAGGTTCATAACGCCGTTGCGCTTCTTGATACGCTCGTGGATCTCTGGTGTCAGGATCGATCGTCCGCAGACTGCGATCTCGGTTACGCGATTGCTTAGCGAGATTTTCTCCTCGACGAACCGGAAAAGAAGCTGGAAATCGAAAGTTTGATCCATTTGAGTACCGCATATATGCGTTACATTATAACGCTGATGGAAGTCAGATTGCTTACGTTCATGTAATTCAGTGTGCACCTCATGTTGGTAATGAACATGTGAGCGGGATAGAATTTCTCAACCGATTTTCTGTGAAGGTTCGTCTCCGTCGAGATGTTCAAGCCGTGAACAACGCTGCTCATCGTCAGTGGCGTGATCACCGCGGACAAGACTTCCCCGACGTTGGCGAAGGTGAAGATATCGTAGTCACTCGGTACACCAGATCCTACATGCACCGAAGCAAAATTTTCACTTATCCTCGCATCGGTATATCAAAAGAAAAAGTGTCTCACCCAATTCGTGAGTTAGTTCAAAGTCCGTCCAGGTGTCGAGTGCCGTGACAGGCCTTGACTGAAGCAAATAGACTCGATCCTTGACCACAGCCCATTCGATGTCTCGAGGTGCTCCGTAAAGTTTGTCCAGACTCACACCGATTTCCGCCAACCTCATCGCGAGATCCAGACTCACCGATAACTGGTCACTTTCCTGACGAGACAGACCAAGACAGTGGGTACCACCGTTGGAAGTGATGCTGACCTTCTGCAATTTCTTGCCGATCGTTGAACTTTTGAGCGATAAGGTATCGGTTCGGCTGCGCTCGATTATCAGAGTGTCTGGATCGACCAGGGCTGAGACCACTGCCTATGGATATTTAATGTGATTAGGGCTGTTATTCGATTTAGATCGAGAATATGATGCAGCGTGTGTACTTCTCCTAAACCGTAGTTTGAAGTTATGACGATCTCCTTTGGATTTCCGGTGATCGGGTGCCTCGTGAACATCACTCCGGCAGCTACGGCGTCCACCATCTGCTGTACGCAAACGCCCATCGCAGCTTTTATTGGCATTCCGTGTTGCCTCCTGTAATTTCATGAGAAAATTATACCGCTAAAATTAATCCAGATATTAAATATACTCGCTTGTGACCAATTTCATCATCAGCCTTGAAAGTTTGGGTAATGCATCAGTCGATCGACATTATATACCTATATTCTACACTTTGGTGAGTGTACAGACTGGCCCAGCAGTGAGCGACGTATTTGACAACTTGACTGGGTTCCTTGATGCCGAGAAAGGTCGAGTTCTGTCCTGCGGCAGACGTGTCCTCGCTGTCTTCTCCAACTGCGCTCGATCTCACAGCGTACGTGACTTGCCGATCGCTGGATTCTAAATTCGTCAAAGACTCTAGAATCTCGTTTTGTACGGTGTGAAGTACTGGCGTATTTTCCATCAGTTTGACGATGCTTTGAAAAAGATCGAGTTATTATATTCTGTAATCGCATGTCAATGACGATATTTTTTGACTCGTGAACTCACTTTTGACAGTACTCTTTGAGATTTCCGATTTTTCCCGAACTGCAAATCGTCACGAACTCATCGATGGCTTCTTCCAATTTTGCGTGATACCTGATATGCGACTCGAGCGCGTGAGCCGTTACACAGAAACCTTTGGGCACGACAAACTGCGGAAAAAAATTAAAAAATAATTCCGAATATACGTAAAACTGTTTATAGAAAACGCACTTTTGTAGTCTCGATCGAAGTAAGCTCTGCCAGCGATGCGCCTTTGCCTCCGACGAGGTTCTCGTTTTGACATCGGGTATCATCAAAGGATAGGGTATAGTTTTGCGAAATTTCGTTTGGTTGGCTAGATTTGACGAATCTTTTAATAGATGGTACCGTAATTGGACAGGTACCTGTGTATGGTTTCCACAACTGGATGATACCGACACCTTAAATAGCATAATTTTTTTTATTCAATTTTTCAACACCAGATGCTTTGAATATAGCTACTGCTGTGGACAAACCTTGAATATCATTTAATTTCAGTTCAAAGTTACAATAGTAATACTGGGAGTCCCATGGGTAGCCGCCGTAGAGGGTTCTTTGATTTCTCCTGAGTAATTTGATGACCGCTTCGTACTTTTTACCTCCAGCTGAAATCGACGACAACTATAATAAGACCTTTTTTTTATTGAAATACGCAATAAAATATAAAAGTTGTAAAACCTGTAAAAACTATGGTGCACTCGTTGAACCCATTGCCAAATCGACTGAAGAATTGTTTCTCATCGAAACTGATCGCAGTGACCGAGTGCACGACTTCTGTGGGATCTTTTACGTGTCCAAATTTTACACTGCGAAAATAAACGTGTAAACAAATGTTTTTCTGGACAAAAGAAAGCAGAGCCATCGCAAAATGAAACAATTAATCTTACTTCCTCAAACCGTCTTTCAGGTCAGCCAAATTCAACCGGAACTGCACACCCATAGCATCGAAGCCTGCGATGCAAATGTTCTTGTCGAAGTGAACTGCGTCGCATTTTCCCCAATGGCATTGACGCTGTCCCCGCAAATACAGTTCAACGATCGACGAATTCTCGAAAGTCAACTGTCCCATGAAAGATCCATACTGTTCGATCTCGTGAAAGCCAAACTTGTTTCTGCGCTTCAACAATGTACGACGTTTTTTTGTGTAATAGAATGTTTAACGAAACGTATGCATTCAGTAAGTTTCAGAGATGATGATAAAAAGGAAAATCTGCTTACATCAGCTGCTGCCACTTGGATTTTATCCATGAATTTTGGGCGAGAGTCTCAGAGAGTAGGTCGGGACTCCAGAATTTTTCGCGTGATATCGGCGGAGAGTTTGCTATGAAGCTGCAGTAACGATTAACATTTTATTCTTTGTATTACACAGTATAAACAAGCTTATTTTCAATAAGAGAAGCCATTAGTATTCCATGTGTGTCAAATAATTATTTATCATTAAACTTCCCAAAGAGTAAGCTAACCGATGGAACTTACATACAATTAAAGCGCACATGCTCGAGGTCAGTATCGGTATCGCGATTAATATCCGATCGATTTCCTTTCCTCAATAGCCCATTGAAAATTATGCGCACGCGTCTCTCTGATTCCAAAACGCTTATTTTCAAACCCGCAGCGGACCAGCTTGACGTTCCAAAATCGTACGTCACGGTGTTTGGATGATCTAGAGTATATATTTTATTTTTAAAAAAAGTTATATATATATATATATATATATATATATATATATATATATATATATATATATATATATATATATACATCTCGTCTGATTAAGTACTCGATAGGATCAAACTCACCAGCCAGTTCGTAGGTCCGTCCATCTTCTAGACCCAAGAAAAGAGACAACTCGGCGTGATTACGTTGTCGATAGTTGATTTTCATAAACAAAAAATTGTTCTTCAGATCGGCACCGTAGTAGCTCACTGCGTTCGAATCCTGAATGCAATTAATTATTGTATATATATAGTAGAGCTCGAGGAGAACTTAGTCAGACGAATGAAAAATTCTTACGCATTTCGGGTCTCGGACACCGTCTACCGATTTATCCATTTCATCGGTAGAATCACTTTGTAGGCCAACGCGACTCCTTTTTCTTCTCGCGATCCAGCGAACGGCTAATTGACGCCTTAGCTCGAACAGCCAGCCTGCGGTTGCGTAAAAACGTATTAAATCAGTCAACGCGTCGTGAAATTGCTTTATGCGCGTGGGAATGATAATTCTGGTGTTTAAACGACCGAGTTGGGTTATGACAGTTTTTATATACGTCTAGGAATTTTATCGAATAACGGAGGCTTTTTAAAAATTATTTTTTTTTGTATACATATATTTTATCAGAAGAAATTAAGCAAGGAAAGTACTAGTCTCATTTAAGTATATACGTACATACATGATTCAAATTTGCCCTTATCCTGGTAGAAAATTAACGAAAAGAATTCGTTCATTTGAATTGACAATTTTTGCCTACATTGAATGCAAAAATTAAAGTCAAACTTGGCTAAGCCTTTGCTAAGGTATTTTTAGTATTTCGGTATATTTCGTAAATAAAAAATTGTTTCTTCTCTTTTCTGGCTTCAGTAGGTATGTTATATGTTTTGTCAGATATATTTTAATCTTTAATAATTACGAAATACTTTCTATAATTTATACATTAACAATTAATTGATAAACTTTAAGTTAACATCTCGCTTGATTTTCAACAAAGGACTTATATATAAACGTTTATTTTTGTTCATTGATTTAGTTTATAGTTAAAACTTACCTAAATTGTTTCAAATTAGCAAATTTTTATACATAGTTAAAGTTTTTATAACAAGGCAGCATTCAAATAATCATCGTCCCGTTTCGATATACTAATTATGTTCATTTTGAATTGTGGGACAAATGTTCGACGTTTATCAATCAAATTGAATTGCTCATGCCCCTGATTATATTGAAATGTATATACAGTGTACATTAAATTTATCTTAATGTATGTATATATATGGACTAATAATTTTATTTGGTTCAATTCATCGAAGATAAATCGGTACTCGGGTACTTGCAATCAAATTAATTTATTTTATTCTATTATATGCAAATTAATTTACTATATATTTCGATTACCGATTTATTTTCTTAGTAAATTCAAAATACAAAAATTTACAATTTTAAATAGTATTACTATTTTAAGCTTTTATTTCGCATACAATCTATATAAAAACGCGCTTATTCTCTCACACATGCCATCCGTATCTGATATGCTGACAAGGGGATCAAGATTTGATAATATGCATTTGATAAGATACCAGTTAATAAAACAAAGCGTGTAGTAATATTGAGAAAAAATTGACCTATTAAAATTTTAAAGTCTATTATAAATATACGGCAGCAGTATAATAATTTGATTTATTCATTTTTCCCTTTTTAATTCACGCGTATAATAGTTTACGATCTAAATTAAGTATATCGCTTCCCATTGACATCTCGGCACAGCTTCACAATCAATCAGTGACTTTCCGTTTTTTCACCTACTGATATAAAAATCGCTCGATTTACTCCTTTACGCACCTGTATCGCTTCTGCGCTCGCATAGCCATGTGAAGAACCATAAGGTAGTTAAAAAGAGCGCCAAAATTTGAAAAAATCCGTAAATCATCTCCATGATATTATCGATTGAAAAAAGCCAATATATCATACACAGCAGCTTCTTTATGTCGTCGTATTCAATGCCCTGGCACTAAACATTTGTATATAGCTATATAAAATAGACGTAGGGTGTAATTAATAATTACCAACACAACTGTATAAAAAACATCCTTCGTTCTGTGCTGTTTCAATTGTGTGTGATATTTACGTGAATAAACAAATTTCGTCCACAGATCCATAATGTCGAATATATAGAATTACCGAGTGGAAGATTCCGTCACGAAATAATAGTGCGTACCACTTGTCAATTAAAAGGATATTTTTCCGCCAGACTTGCGTAGTCATTAGTTTTAAATAAGCAGTTAATGGTTTTACTTTCAAAATACACTATTATATCATAGGATGACTTATAAAAACTCGTGTATAAGTATACCAAGTTATTAGTTCCATTGGATTTCCCATGACCTCCTCACTTTTCCTGCAACCGCGATGTTTACTACTTTAAACTCTGACCATCAGGTGCAGGCGATCTAGTCTTTATGTCCTTGAAAACGTGCTATACTACGCTATAACATGCCAAAATGTGCTCGAAATTTGAAAAAAAAAAAAAAATGAAGAATAGTAGTTTTCGATACAAGTACGTAAAAGTTGATTCTACACAAGTGAGAGGTTTGTCGCCCGAGTGAAGCGAGGGTGATAAACTCACGAGTGTAGAATCAATTTTCGCACATGTATCGAACAATATTTTTTGATACAGGGAGCGTAAATGCGATTTTAAAAAGTTGCAAAGTACGTAAAATCGCACTTTACGCACACTGTATCGAAGAAACATTTTCGATTCAAAAAATCTAATATCGTGCCCTACTACACCATACTGTGCCAACCAGTTCCAAATCCTGCGAAATGGTATGTGTATAGCACGATGTGGCACAATTTGGCACGATTTGGCATAGTTTAGCATAGTTTGGAACGATTTAGCACAGCAGATTATTTCCACCCGGGCACCTATAAACGTCAAAGTAACTCGCGACGCAAAGAGTATCTTACTCGTACAAATGCATATATATATATATATACAGGGTGTCCCATTTTAAAACCACCATCCAAAAATCTCCCAACCAAAGCATTTTAGAGAAAAATTTTTTAAACAAAAGTTGTCAAGTTTTAAGGGGGACACATAACGATGACCTTGACCTTGACTTCGACCTTGACCTTGACCTTCAGGGTCAACATAAGGTCAAAACTTGACAACTTTTGTTTAAAAAATTTTTCTCTAAAATGCTTTGGTTGGGAGATTTTTGGTTGGTGGTTTTAAAATGGGACACCCTGTATATATATATATATATATATATATATATATATATATATATATATATATGCACAGTGAAATTACGTAGTCGCAATTTTACAATAAACGTTCCCTCTCCACCCACGCACACGCGATCCTACATAACGATTCTACTCCCTGAAACGCAACTAAAGCACTGTACATACGAAATACCCGCACAAACTGCAGCATCACAGAACTTACAAGACGTCCCAAATAAAAATCATACAAACAAACTACAGCAGCGTCCAGCAGACGATCGAGCGCGAGATTCGCGCGTTAAAAGCCACTCGAAGACTGAATGGAAGAGAGCAACGCACTATATAGCTAAGCGCACTGGATGCATGGCTCGCGCGCGATCAACTATGGAGCCGACAAAGCAGATTAGTGACGCGCGGCATCTCTCGATTGTGTTACCGGGCTTTTAACCGATCGCTTTCTTATCGGTGCCTTTCGTTTACGTCGAGTTTTATGTGTATATAGATTAGATGTAGCTATTGATTATTTAAGGCTGGTGTATGTAAAGCTTTTTTTTTTACAAAATAATTAAAAAGTTAGTTTGGTTTCGGAGAGAATGTCGGTGGGATTGTTTATTGAATGTTTTAGTATTATACGTTAAAAATAGCGTGTAGTTTGGCTTTGACTTTTAAATATGGATCATGCAAGAAACAGATTATTCCTTCGAGAGATTTACATTCGCCGAAGTTACAATAAATTACTTAAATAGTAGTATACTGGTATTTTACATACCATCAATATTTCCCTTGTCAGATGCGGCTTGAGACACACTGGTGAAATAATGGTATATACATTATCGTATATAGGTGCATCGGCATTAATTGTCTTATCAATTATCAAAAAGTATATTGTCGAATGACTTGTGTAAATCGAAAGGTATATTTTTATCTGTTGTCGTGTATAGAACGATAAAATGAATATATTTGTTCTAGAAAAGATTGCAGACTAAATGTATATTGCTTTGTAAAAAAAATAGTACACTACATATAATAATATACTTATTATACGTAAAGGTTATTCATCCTTTAATCAAGAGAAACACAACGTGCTGCAAGCTTTAGTTGGCAATCGCGTTTTTGACATTACGATCGCGATTCTTCGGTATCAAGAATTATGCGAGATACTTATTTTTTTTCTTCGGGCGTTCAACCATATACGTCAGATTACGGGAAACAGATTTTCTCGATATCTTATCATACTTGGACATGTATTTTTTTGGAATACTTTTATAGGGAATGTTTTAAAATGTTTATGCAAAAGTAGGTGCATATAAGAAAATAAAAAAAATAGAAAATTGCAATGCAATGTAAGAAAACTAATTTTGGACGTTTTATTACATTTTTATTTTCTTATCATGGACGACGTTCTTACTTTTTCGATAATTTTAATTTTTTTTATAGTATAAAGACAATAGTTTATATACATATATAAATGTAATAATATATGTATACATATAAAAATGTAAGAAAGTGTGAGCATATACATATATAACGCTATAATTGCCATCGGGGCGCTACTGTGGACCTTGATTTAAAACGAGATACTAAACATATTTGTAAAATTTTTTCCATCATGGAATGAAATGTAATGAAACGTTATAAAATGTAATAAATTATTCAATAGGTCAACATAATGTTCTGGAATTTTATAGTTTCTTATATTTTCCTAAGTTTTATTTTGTTTGCACCTATATGTAAAATATCAATTTCATAAAAACAAATCAGATTTAAATTATTACTATAAATACTGACATAACGATTGATTATAAAACATTTCATCCCTAACGATTTTTCTAAGGAAACAGGATCTCTATACATGACCAGTGCCAACATCCTTCCCCTAAAGAATTCAAATTTCCCGCCAATCGGTCGACTTCGATATATATAACATAATATCAAACTTGCACTTCAAGCTTCACTCGGCGGCTTTCCACTGCAGCAAACTTCAACGCCCTTCAAAAAGAATATAGGTATACCAATGTACTCTCAGCCTGTGTGCATGTATGTGCGTATTATTTCCCTCCATTGTGTTTCGTGTGTTTGTTTGCGCGCAGTAAAAAGAGAAGCGCATCGCGAGTGTGCGAGAGCGAGGGAGAGACTATACATTAAACACACAATATATACATATACCGTAGCATAAACGTATAGCAGCGCCGCAGCGCTATATAATCGCATAAATATGCAACACAACAAAATGTGAGTGTATACATATACGCGATAGAAAGAGAAGAGAAAATTCGCGCGCGAGAGCATGCGGACTTAACCTCCTCTCGTCGGCTCTGTGTATATAGTGTTTAAACGATATCCATCAAGCTGCTGCATTAGTGTTGTGTTGGCCCTGAGCGGCGCGTGATTCCATCAGAAATGACGGACATCGGAGCCTCCGCGGCACTGTTTACAAACAGCGCCGGCGGGGACTTGCTGCAGCAGGCTTTCCAGCAGATCGTCGATGACGATGACCAGGACGGCGCCGCGGGTGAGTTCGTTGCTTTCCTCCAGAGCGATGCTGACGGCGAGTCTCAGGTGATACAGCTCACGGCCGAACAAGTCGCGGCCTTGGGTATAACCTTCAAAGTCGAGGATGACCCCTTGCCTCAGCAGATTCCTACGGAGACAGCTCCTGGATTTCAAGAACTCGAACAGCAGCAGAAAGACTCGCAGAGGATCATCAACGAGCTGACCCAGAGCGGATTATTCAAGCCCAGCGGTGCTGCTAATCAGAATGGCTTCTGCGACTGGGCAGTGCAGCAGTCAAAGTATGCCGATAGTGTGTTTGAGTTTGTTGTTGTGATTCTTCGTTGTAAGTATGCACATATTAATGGGCGTGTTTTCTTTGTAGCGGAGCCTGCGAAAGTTATCAACAAGATGGGATGGATTCCAATATAACGTTGGAAACTATGAAACTAAATGACCTACAGCAAAAACAGAGGAGCAACGTTGTAGAACAGACGAACAATGTTCTGCATCAGGTGTGTCCTGATCAACACAATGGACTGATACAGGAGCAGGAGGTTCCAAAGAGTATAGAAACACAATGTAATGAAAACTTATTGCAAAACACCATACAATTCAGCATAGCATCTAGCAACGAACAAACAGATAGTATCACAGAGTCCCAGGCACAAATATTACAAAGGTTTCCTGTGATACTGCCGTCGTCTCAGTTTATCATCAAGCCAGCACAAACCGTTCTCACACCTGTGAAAAACATCAGGATATTGCCTAATACAAATAAAATAATGACCACAACGCAAACTTCACAGAATTCCTTACTGCTACCAAAAACGACTCTGTTGAATACCATATCACCACAATTACTTAAGGGTATGCCAATAGGGACACAGTTTTTAAGCACAACAAATAATGTACCTACTCAGATATTGAACACGTCTAGAATATTTACCAAAACTAGCGATAGCGGTAGTACTCAGTTGGTCAATGAATCGCTTTGTAAATCGACAAATATTAATACTGTACCTACGATGACTCAAAATTTGGTGAGTTTAGCTCTTTACTGATTGAAACCAATGTTAACATTGTTATGAAACAAGTACAACTGTTGAATTTACAGATTCGTCAATCGGCTCCACAAAAGCCTGTGCAAACACCAATTCAAAAGGGAAATTTACAACAATTTTTCACACCCATTTTGAAAACGTCAAACGCTCATACAGCAGTGAAAAACACTTCTCTACTGAACAGCAATGCTTTAAAACAGAATACTTCTACACCTACCTACAAGACTGTACGGTATCCATCGCAAAAGTTAAAATCTAATTATGTAAAAAGTCCAGTATCATCGCTTTCCACAACAAAAAATAAAAATATTAATACACCAGTGATATTCAGAAAAACTCCAGTAATGAAGAGTGATGATCACAAGACTACTTCGATGTCGTCGCCAATTATAAGGGCACAAACTTCCAATACCCCAGTTTCAATTTTAAAACCTCAAGCTAAGGCTGTAAACAGTACCCTTATTAAGCAAAATCTTCCAAATACAATTATAGCACAAAAAAGCCCTCAAACAAAGCCTATTGAACTGTCAGAATCTTTAGGTCTAAAACCTCTGGCTGCAGCAAAGTTAAAACAAAGTATGAATTCTTTTATAAAAAATATAAAAAAGACTGTACCTCCAACAGTTCCTGCCAAGCAGGAATTAACTGATGCCACTAAGCCTCTAGGCTCGAGTGAGAATCCTATACAAATCGTTCAACAGGGCACAACATTTCATAGGTAAAAACATGTCTTATTCAATTGCTTAGTATTTCCAAATTAGTTGATAGACTAAACGCTATGAAATTTAATAAAATAATTTTATAACATACTCTTAAATATAAACATGAACTAGAACCTACAGTAAATGTATGCTATAAAATTATTAATGCTGCATAAAATTTGAAACAAAAAGATGTATTGTTCAATATCATCTTTTCCAGTATGCAACATTTAACGCAAGCTCAACTAAAGCAAATAGTGCAGGTTTTACATCAAAGGAGCCAGGAGTCTACCAATCCCAACGAAAAAGTTGTATATAGGTATGAAAATGCGACCATTTAATAAAAAAATGTTTTCTTAGAGTAATTCTGACGGTGCAATTTGCAACTCCCCATAGACTAGTTTTTCCTGACGAAATAGATACAAGCATGAAAAGTTCAACATCGTTGCTAAAAAGTCGAAGTGGTAAGCGCGGAAGACCTAAAAAGAGCACAATCAGGCCATCTGCTGCTGCCACCAAACCCACACCGGAAGGAGAACCAGAAGATGCAAAAGTAAGATTAAAAGATAAACGCATCATTCATCAATTGTGCACATCACGAAATATCTTTAAAAAAAAAAACAGATTATTTCGATAAAAATAAGAAAACTAAAAGATTTTGTATTCTTAGGATGACCTTAAGAAAATAGTGGCACGTACGAGATCAGGTCGACTATCTCGTCCACCTCGACACATGGTACGTGACTACAAGCACTTGCATCATTTGGACTTCACGCAACCAGATCTCGACGACTCGGATGGTGGCTACAGTGAGTACAATACTAGCGGAGGTGTTAACAGCACAGGAGGTGTCCCGAACGGTACGAATAAAGTCGAGCATGAAGATGGCACCGGTCACAGGACTGAACTACTTGCCGGTCTCGAGATACCTAAGCGCAAAATCTCGGATCACTTCAGGTGTCCTACATGTAGCAAGATCTATTTGGGCAGGACGCGAATGGCCAGGCATTTCGAGATGCACCCTGACCATGGAAGCATCGATCACCTACCACCACCTACAGTTGATCCGGACTCGAACAAGGTACAAATACCTTCTGCTTCATTTATATTTTCCCATTTTTTTAATTTTTTAAGTATCCGTATAGATAACAAAATTGCGGTTAAGAAAAAGTTAAGAAAATTATTATTTGCTCAGATGCCTCCTCAAGATCCACTGAAACGCAAAGGTAAGAAGCGTGGTCCGTGGGCTTATGTCACTCCAGAAGCAAAGTCTGAACGCCGCCAGCTTAAGCTCCGGGAAGCCATTTCCGTATGCGAGAGCACGGAGATAGCAAAGATTGCCGGAAAACCAGTGGCCAATGCAGTCTCATTGTTTGATCTACTACTCCTCAAGTCAGGCAACAATGTACGCACCTTTCTTACGGAGATAAAGGAATTGGTCAAACGAATACGCGAGAAAACCAACACGATGCTCTCGGTCGCTAATAACGAAGCCAAACTCAACGACGACGTAGTTGATCTCAACAGCGAGCTGCTCTGCGACGTGCTAGCGCTGAACTCGGGATTCTACAGGGTTAATGAGGCTGTTTGCTTAGAGGAACGCAAAGCGGAGGAAAAAAATTCCAGTGAGACTTTCGACATTGTGGGAGGACTCGAGCCGTCGCAAAAGAGGCAGAAAGTCGACGGTGCCTTAGAAGGTTAGGAAGAGAAAGGATTTTCATTAATACTCTCATTATTCGAGTCACACGAATAATTTTTTTCTGACCGTAACAAAATGTTTTTTTTTTAAGGTAAAGAAAATATTGAAGAAAGATTATCCAGTGGTTTCTCCGAAAGTTCAGATCTGAGCGCATCAGACTTCCTAAACGAGAGGAGAAACGAATCTACGGTCACCTCAGCTAACTGTCCAGAAGTCCTCAGTGCGTTAACGTTAATGCCGAAAAATAATTCCGCTTATTCAACGAATGAGGCTTCGACCAAGGTTAACAATATCTCGAAGGCATTAAACTCGGGCGCCGAGGTTCAAACCACTGACAATCCAGGATTTCAGAAATTGAGCATCAATGTCTCAGCAAAGTCTAGTCCTGGGTTCATGAAAGAGGCTACGTTTACCAAATTAGGCGAGAACCTGGACTCCAGCTGCAGCGATGTATTTACAAAATTTAACGGAAATTATGACCAGACAAAGCTGGAGAACTTGGAACGAACCTTTATAAAATTGGAGCCAACTGAGGAAGGATTCATTAAGTTAGGTAATAATAATACTTCATCCGAATTCTAAATTTTTATAAAAATGAAAATGTTTAACTTTTTATATTTTATTTATACATGCGCTTATTTTATGTGGACCTTTAGAAAACGGTATGCTGGGAGCATTTCACCAAGAAATCGAAGATTTCGGAAAAATACAGAATAACGGATTTCATTACGTATCCAGTGGAGCATCGGATGGTTTTAGAAAATTAATACCTAAAACGACGACAACTTCGGTAGTGGTTCCTATTGACAATAACGTAAAAGTTGACGACGAAAATAATGAGCACGAAGTCGACAATAATTCAGTTGAAATAACGACAAGCAGCTGCAATAGTAATAATCCAGAATCAAATATTTTTGAAAATTCGAATAACTTGGATATTTCAAAGATGACGACTTATGATCATATCACACATTTGGATATTTTAAACAGTAGTGGTACAATAGACAAGAATCTCTTAATTGACGACAAACTCGTAGAGCATTTGCACCTTGTGGATAATTCTAATATTGTAGATGAGTTAGTATCAGAACGACTGAAAAGTATAATGCCAGAAAATTTGCTGGAAAGTAATTTACTTCATAGCAACGGTAATTTAGATACTGAACTCGATTTTGACGAGCTAAGCGAGGAATTCAATAGAAACACTAGGAGTTGATAAGAGGGTCTCAATCTTCTTTAATACAGTGAGGTAAAGTTACTGAAAAATGTTGTTTTTTGAAGAAAAAATTTACTAAATTGTTGACTTTTTTTGTAAGTAATCATTGCAGTATATTACTGTTTTTTTCTTAATATATAAACATGCACTGTATATCATATTTGTTAGGTGACCTTGTCATAATTTATTTAAGCAATTTCAGAATCATGTTGAGCAAATTCATTTATTAAGAATATTCCCTAATTTCATATTTACTGATTTTTGTTTATGCTTGTGCATGTTTAACTTCGTATATAAGGCAAATACTTATATTTAAAAACCAAAATTATGTTGTTTTAAATCCACATATAAAATGAACGGTATATTTATCAAAACCACTTCAAAATCATTAACTTTACCTTATCTGACTTTTTCATGAAGTGTACAGTGTATAAAGAAATTACATATTTTATTACGGAATCGCACAAGTGAGAAGTTAATTTTATTGAATATTTAATCCTGTTTTACATATACTGTATTTAAATAACGTGTAATTCCACGTGACTGAGATTCGTGCTCAGAAGAGCAATTATATTTTAATGTAAATTGACGAATCTAAGATTTTTATATGTTAGCAAATAGTTTTGCTTATGCATGTACAAAAATATTCTGGTATACTTAATAATAATCGAAGCCTAAGTATGTAAAATCGATAAATCATCTCTTCCAGAGATGTACTCTAGTCTGCATTGAAGATTTCTCAAAACTAAGATGAATTTTTGTAAATCGAAACTAAAACTTGTATTTCTTAGTTCACGAAAATCAATTTTTGATTACAACATGCGGGACAAGAGTCACATTTATAAGTTACTAATGTATATAGAAAACTCGTGTACATTTGAGAGTGTGAAATTTGAGAAAAGATGTAGAAGATGATGAATTAAGTTACGAATGTAATTAATTGATGCAATAATTAAAGTCGATGATTGTTTTATGCAAAGTGAAATAAAATTTAGTGCAGTGAGAAATAGATCATCTATATTATCATATGGTTCTATATTATATAAATATTCTATATTATAAACTAAAGCGATCGTAAAGTATGAAATTGCCGGTAATTTATGGAAAAAACCCGAGTCAATATTGATATAACTTCCAATGTATAATGAAGAGCGTACAGAGTGAATGAGGAAAATATTAATTAATAATTTTGCGTATTCTGAGTTTAAGTTCTAAGTTACGTTTGATACTTATGTGAATACAAAAATTGCGAATGTGATTTAAAAACTTAACAGAATCGTTAAGATATTTAAACTCAAAATCCTAACTGGCAGCTGGTATAATGAAATTGAATGAAATTGATAAAGTATGTAATAAGGTTTATATGGTCAAGATAGTATAATATCGATTTCTAATTCATCATAGAAGCTTGATTTTTTTTTAAACTTAATGTTTAATATTTGATATTAAATAGGTGCTAAAAATTTTAAATCCTACAAATTTTACGCAGTAATATTTTGCATACATTTTTCTGTATAGTTTTCTTTTTTTTAGATGATCTCAAGATTATAACCGTAGCTTTGAATGTACATATATTTTCGACAAAACTTATCTAATTTTTAAATGGAAATATAATAAATTAAAATGATAAAACTCAACAGCTTAATATATTTTATCCATCCACAAAACAACACTTAGATTTTGCTTACTCAATTTTATTACTATATAGCTTATCTTAATTTTGTTTCAATGAGCATTGATTCTAGATACGTATTAATATTGTCTGGTATCTGCGTTTGATGAACCCATGTTGCAAGGTGCAGCATTTTCCAAGAGTCTTTATGATTGTGTGCCACATTTTCTAATATAATTCGTTTCACAGCTGCTTCTTTTTTATATGCTTCATATATCGTTCTTGCAGTGATAACTAGAGAAAAAGGAATTCCAAATTTTTAAGTTTTTCTTATCCAAAAATAAAAACAAGTGTTGTTAGATTTATAATCGATTGTGTACCAAATTTTTCAGTCGGCCACGTAGAAAATAAATTATCATCAGTCTTATGTAAGTAGGACACTGCCTTCATTTGCTTAGCCAAAATCTCTAGATTTTCAACAATTTTATCCTAAAGCAGATATAACAAGTTAACACAAAGTTTTGATTTTCTTCAAAGTAAATGAAGATTAGTATTTACCATTTCATCGCAAACTTTTTCTAAATCTACACAAGGAGATTTGAGCTCCTCTGGGAAGGTTTCATCAACTTTCAAGCGAGTGATTGTTTTTAATAAAGATACACCATTCAAGTGAAGTGCGTTCCATTGCTGTATGCTTGAGTGTACGTCAGCTGCTAAATCACGAACAAGCCTAGGATTACCAGTAAGATTTTTTCCTTGCGATACCTTTGCTCCAGGGGAAACGGTTACTAAAATATGAAGAATGTTTATCACTTGTGATCCAGACAGTGGATGGCGTCAAATAGTATTATTCTTACAAGTAACAGGTGAAAATTGTGGAGATTCTTTCGTCGGGTTCTGCATTCCGCAACAAATTACGCGACTTTTCTGTTATTAATCAAAACCGTTAAAGCTTTTATTGAGCGATGTACGAGATTGAGGTTAGAAAAATTGTCTTTGTTTTTGTATACTTAAACACGTGTGATTTTAAGGAAAGTCTCTGGCGGCATTTTTTGAAGCACAAAGTATATATACCTACCTACACACATGTGCATGACATTTGTGATATGCCAGTGCACGTGATTCCCTAGAAAGCTAGAAAAAAACAAAGTCATTGTTGCCAACGAAAAAAAGGGATTTTTTACGGGACTTTTATTCTGAATATTGGTATAGATAAATTGAGGATTTCGGTACCTGGCGGGGTTATTTTAATTTGATCGACTGGTCAAAGTAATAAATTCAAGCGATATAGTAAATGTATTATTATCTTGATATGTTATCAATGCTTATTATCAATTATAAATGCATCAAAAATAACTCAAAGAAAATTCATTAATTTATTAACTGCAATTTAAATATAAATGAAAATTGTAATAGAATAGTAACTTTTTCAGAAAGATAGATGTGTGAATGCGATTACCTACTAATGTTTATAAAAAATATGTATCTACAGGGTGGGAAGGTGTTGTAAAATTATCGAAAATTACGGCTGTTCCGAAACCCACGCACTAATTACCTTGAGTTTCGTAACGTTCCGAAAATATAACAACGTGTCCTCTTTCATGCCCTGCACTATCTGCAGTGCAATTTGGGCATTATATAGGTATATTCTATCAAATATCAGCAGTTCCAAAGTGCACCGCTGAAGGTATACTTAAGCCTGCGTTTTCTCCTATAATATAAGGTGAGCTCCCAAAACGTATATAAAAACTGTTTCGCTATCTACGTGCCCTGTCCACTGGCCAACAGACAAATTAAATAAAAAGTCAATTCACAGAAAAACAATCATACACATGAACTAAAAATCGTTTCGGGCACCGCATTACCTACCTCTCTCTACAACAACATGCTCCCGCGGAGAAACGGTCCGCTTGGCGCAGTTAGCTCTCGGCTTCCTCTTCTCTTTCTCTCTGTTATAGCGCGCACGAGAGAGAAAGAGAGCGCACACGCGGAAGCGAACGTTTTTTTCTCTCCCGAGGCCCGTTGCAACTCGGTGTGTATATATATACTCTACAGCCTCGGGACCGACGAGCTCAGTAGTGCGCTACTATACTCGGCGCCGCGAACAAGGTCATCCTAGCCGATGGGGTCGTCACCTATACCGAGAGTTTCTCTTGTAACACGTAAACAAACACCTGCGAATTTTCGTATCGGCTTTTCTCTTCTCGTATAAGTATATGTACTTACTTACGTCTATAAACGATAGCTTATTAGAGAGTTGACCCTGTGTGTATTAGGTCGTCGGTGTGCGAAGTTCAATGACATTATATAGCTCTCGTAAATATCGCGCGCCGCTAAGCGTGGCTGAGTTCATTAAATCAAACGATCGGTGTATACTTAATCGTCGAAGATGTGTAGAACTGTTTTTTCATGTCTGCTCTGACGTTTTAATTTCGGGCTATCGAACTGCAAGGTTTTACAACGTAGATATATAACATATTCTATATGCTATGTAAACGTCAATAGTAATAATTGTGGCGATCGGTAAAATAATCGTTTGGTGCATTTTCGTATAGCAAAGTTGCATTTTTCCTGGCCCCGTTCGAGTACATATACATATACATCAGTAACTCCTGCGCGCGAGTATCATCCATAATAACAAAGATTTCAAACATTGCAGCCAACTTATTTCGCGCTCGTTGAAACATATTACACAAAAGTCCTCTCCTCGAAAATAACCGGACCTCTCATATTCACCACAAGGCCCAAAACAACGCACACACATACCGATCCATCCGAGAGTGAAAATGCGCTGTCTGCAGCTCCATCCGGACCCGACTCTACTCACGTACGTCGTCGAAAGGTAAACAACATCGAGAAAGGCCGCGAGCATCGGTGTGTGTACTCGCCGCCGTACACTACACGTACATCGGATAAGCCTCGAAGGAGAGCCTCGAAAAGTGCGCGCGACGAGCAGCTGCGCTCAGTCTTCCTTTCGGACGCGTGCCGCGCACTTATGTTCTATATACTGGTGCGCTATTGATATCTTGGCAGATACTTCGGTGTTTTGTTTTGATTCGCACCTGCGGACGACGACGTGTGATTGTTTTTTTTCTGTGGAGGAAGATCCGAAGAATCGCCATGAGGAACACCGAGGTGAGTTAGAATTGCAATTCACTGTTCTGGAGAGGGCGATGTTGTTGTTGATGTGTTGAGCGAGTTGTGGGAAACGTTTATAGAGTGCGGCGAACGGTATATTTTGAAATCGCGATTTTATTTTTAGAATAAAAGTGCTATTCGGCCGGTTAAAGGGGTATGTATTACGAGTTTGTTTTTTGAAGGTTTACGCGTGAAAGATAGTTTTTAGTTTATATCTTTTCCTTGAACAATTACTTAGTTATTCTTATTTTTTCTTTAAGAATTACATTTCACAAATTAAGTTTTGAGTAAAATCAATTGTCACATCGATTGAAATTATCTTAGAAAAAAATCGGCAATAGCGGTAAACGCGCAATAAGGTGATATGCTCCTTAACAGTAAATAACGTATAGATTTCGTGATAAAGATGATAAGGATATGAAGAAACACATTTATTTATTGTTTTATATAAGCCCTCTTTGAATTCGATTGGTACTTATTCAAAAAAAGAAAGTAAAAGTGCGACATACGACCAATGTCGTTAGGTCTTATACATATTTTTTTTAATGAACCACTTATTATCGTCTCATACAAAGGATTTGACGGTGAAAAGATTTCATATACAGTTACGTATATGAAAATGTAAAGGATTCTTTTTCATATAATTTGTGACCATGCCATTGTGGGACTAATTTTATATCAGATATCTAGGTCTTTCAAAATATACAGAAATCGCACTTTTTTTATTTACAAAAACCAAAGTAAAGTTATAACTTTTAATAATTTACAGTTAGCTCTACATGCGCAATCTTATCGGATGCTGAAGATACTAGATAAAACAACTGGTTTTATCTCACATTTTCGAGGTCATTAATATTTTTCATTTATTGATTTTATATGTTTAACTTGTATAGTTTTTGAAATGATGAAAATATTTTCTTTTTAAAACGTTCTTGCTATCGAAGATCGGCACGAATTTATCATGGAATCGGCAAAAATTCGCGATAACGGTTGATGCAATTAGAACTCAGTTAATACTAGTCATAATAACATCTAAGAAATTAGATAAGGATTCGTCTTTTTCTGTAATTTATTGTATTATCGTTAATTTTGATAGCCGATATAAAGAACTAATCTCGCTCCTAATAAAATTGTAGCCTACGCCTTCTAAAATTCTCCCAACAATAAACTATCGAACAAAACACTCAAATGTATAATTACAATTAGACATGCCGAAATATTCCCACCGATTTTTCGCTTGCGTAATCTTGTCACATATGCCGGCCATACGAATTTCCTTTATACGAGGTCATGAAAAGGACCAGCGAGCCTTTGAAAATGACTCCTTTTTGCTTCTGGTCTTCATTTTCGCATTAATTTCTTCACCGTCAACTCACCGTATATTATTGTCAGTTAAATATCGATCGATTTTATAGCTGCATAGGTATATAAGATCATTTTTCACTTTACAATGGCCCATTAAAAGCCGTTTACAATCGAAACTTTATTGATTTTACGAGAAATCCCGTGAAACGTAAATTCTTCTGTAGACCTATTTTTTACCCTTTTTTAACGCGAAGAATAACGCTAAATGAGTTTGAGAAACTATGGAAGAACAATGAAACTATAAAACCGTCGAGATGATCGAGGCGGATGATATGTCTGGATCCATTTTTTGCGATTACTTTGGTTCATATTGTATACCTGATACGCAACGGAAACTGTCATTACTATAGGTATATATAATTGCTGTGAAACTTTCGTGTTTTTCAACCAACAGTACAATAATATATTCAGATCGGTATTGTCTATGCGTGTTTACACAAAGAATAAAAAAGCCAAAGTAAAATTAAATAATTACATATATATGCAAGCCGGCGATAAGTTCACTTTCCTTTGTTTAACCGCCAGGAGGAGACCGTATACAGTCGAGTAAAACCTGTTTTCGGTATATCGCAAATCTTTTTTCTTTTCAGACGTCACTGCGGTGACATAACCGCATCCAGACGTGCGTAATGATGCAAGTACTTTTTACTAACGGTCTTTTTGATAAGAAAAAAAAACTACTTTTCCGTCCTTAAAATTAATAGTATAAAACGATAATCAGCATATTAAAAATCGCTAAGCTAAAAAATAATCTGCCGATGCCACTATTGCACATCTTTAAACACAATCAAGAAGAAGAAAAAAAAGAAAAAGCGCGCGCAGGTGTGCACGACTATAGATCGCGACGAGCAGTATAGCATATTCCACGGGAAATGAACTCGGAAGAGAATAGCTTGGGGAAGAATTTCAACAAGTGCAGCCGCGTGTCCATTGTTTTTCTTATAGAGCGAGAAGCCTCTCGCGTGTATCCGCGCGCGGGGATTACGGCATATGGTCGGCTGGCAACTTGAGAAGCTATATATGCACCATGAGCATCGATTTTCGAAGTGTATTCATTTAGAAGGTTGTTTTTGTATTGTTGAGGTGATATTTAGGAAAGTGTTGATATTTTTATGTGATCGATTTCGATAATATTGATTGATAATATCGATTTATTGATTATAAAGCATAATGGATATAATATACCACTGCGTGGATTACGACTCGAAACATCGGCGGCATTATTGTATGCGTCTTGTATCGATATTCAAAGTCATGACGTCAAATAAGTGCCGCATCATTTTTGCCGGTGTCTCTATATAGCGACGTTATCCTTTTTGTATACGGATATACGATTTGAAGGCGTATTCGTCGTTTCGATTGTTTTCATTTTAATACCCGGCGAGATTGCTGTCTTTTATATAGAGAGACAAAATAATTATATAGATTTTTTTCACTGCACACCTTTCGTAATTATTCTAATTTTTTCGAATTATTAATATTGGTGAATGTTCCGATTGGGTATGCAGCACGGACTTTACAACAATATTAAAATACAAAACTTCTGGTTCACATAATATAGCTCTATTTGAAAGACCAAGTCGATATCGTAAAATAGGATAAAAGTATGCACAGAGATAGACTATAATAATCAAATCTGCATCTAAGTAACCAAAATATTTTATCGCGTATTAAAACGAATTGAAATCAATACAACCGTATACATCCCAAGCCGCTTAAATATAGATGCGAATATTAATAAAAAAAATGAATACCGTTACAGCAATAGCATCGACAACGTTCGAGAAATTGCTTCATAAAATATGGACATATCGTAAGATTCGAAGAAGTACATCATCGTCAAAAGTAAATACCATTACTATACTTGTAGGTAAATCTTGGCGCACGATTGTCCTATGACGGAACATTACGTTCGTCGCTAAATAAACGCGATAACGAGGAGCACATCCGTATGGGCTCACAATCAGATTTGTCGTAACCGACGTCACGACCGATTCCAGACTTTGCTTTTCTCGGTCGTCACGCCCGTACGGACGGAAAATATGTATTATACTAACCACTAATGATAAGCTTATTTATAACTATTATTTCCAACAATTTTCTTCATTCAATTGGGTAATCGAGCAAAATTTTAAATAAGACCGAAACCGACCCGGGAAATGATAAACTATTGAAAAATCTAAAATCAAACTATAAAAATACGTACTTCTTGCCATTTTATTTAATTCAAAGCGTTGTTATACACCGTAAAATAAGTAACTATATAAAAATAACTTGTTCGTCCTAATAATTTCAATAAAATGCTTTAAATACTTTATTTGTCTATAATCTACCGTCAATCATAATTTCCTATACATTAATCATACATTTTTATCGACGAAATTGCAATTTCAACGATATCCATCATTGATCATCAATTCCCGCACACCATCAATCGTTAAAGAAAATCAACATAATTAATCACGTTTAATCCAAAATTTCCTAAAATCGTGCTCAGTCAAAATCAATATCGAACATGATCGCTGACGAACTACATGTACATATATATAAGACACACTCTTCGCAACAATGTATACACGTCACGCACGACCGGCTATAACGCATTCCTGCAGCTCTCAGTTAGGATCGGGGCTATAAGCGCGTCGTGTTTGCTTTTCTTTTTCCCCGTCCGCGAACAGCTTGCGAAATTTCACGTCTAGTCTCTATATATATCGCGACTAATCGCTGCCGATTGACCTTTTTTGCTTTTTGCGTAGGTCGACGCGAAAAAAGAAGTCGTTCACGGCCGATGAAGGTGTATATATATATATATATATATATAACACCAATGGCTTTCGGCTGTGTCGCGGTCTGCGCAAGTGTTGTTTTCTTTTTATATTGCTCTCGAGAGATGATCAGCTGACGTTGATCGACTTTCCAGAGAGACGTTTTTCGCCTCGTTGTCACGGGATTGATTTATATCTTTATGCTCGACTGGATTTTTAACTTCCTATTTGTGGGTCGTTAGGGTTGACGAAATATACCTATATATATATCTGCGAGTGATTATATCGATCGTATAAGAAATGCATCGATAGACAGTCCGAAAAAGTTTAATTACACTATAATGATTCGAGTATTCGCTTTCTATAAATGCTATATAATATACATTGTCGAGTATCTCCGAGAACTATCTCGTACCAGTACTTTATACATTCGAATAAAATTTAACGAGGTGCTAATGAATAACGGAATGATAATACCCAATTAGGCGCGCGAAAAGCGACAGCGACTTTCGCATCCGCGGATTAGAATAAAACGCACGTCTCAATTATACACGCGGGAACGAAAGTACTCGACGCAAAAATTGAAACTAGATCACTTCTACGCGTCTCCTACTCGTAAAAACTCGTTCGCGCGCGCGCGTTTAAAAGCACGTATATATACAATATCCCGCGGCGAAAATTTCCCTCTGCAACTGCAATATGTATATATAGTGAGAATAGCTTTCCTTCCGCCGAGTCAAAGTCCCTCGAGGCCTGACAGGAGTCACGCGACTGACTGGCGTCTGCTCTTTGAAACTCATGCAGCTGGAGAGTATATATAGAAACACAGCGTTTGCTCGCGTTTGGACATCGGAAAAAGTCGAGGGGAAATTCTTAGAGATGGATGGACAATTTATAACGCCGCCGGGGAGAGAAAGGTGCGCGCGTATGTTTCGTTTTGTGCGATAATGTATGTATATATAGTGGAATGGATGAATGAAAAAAGTAGTATATAAACCTAATGTACCTCCATAAATTGATTTTTTTTTCTAAGAGCGTCAACGCGTGGGAGACTTGAACGCAGGCATCGGAACGTTTCTGCGGGTTTTACTACTTCCTGCTTGTACATATTTACGCATTAGTTACTCGATTTATATTTATACGCAAATTCATACGCCACGCATGACTCGCTGCTCCGATAAAGTTTAGAATTTCCAACGCATCGAGTGCATTTACGTATACATAAGACACACGAGCCGTTATAAACATACAAGCTTCGGAGAGAAAGCACGCGTCTCTCAAGGCTGAAAAATAGACCCTCGAAGCGTATAAAAAATAGGCCACAGAGACGCGGTGTACGTACTTACACGCGTGACGTAATGAGCTGCGGGCGCAATCATCTCTGCGCCTGTATATATAGGTATTGTATGTATATACCTATATATATGCAGCTGACGCGAAAGTGGGCTTTCACCTGTATAGAATTTTTCTGAAAAATACTTAAGCTTGTATATATATATAATTGAGAGGCCAGATGGGGAGTGTATATATACCTTCAGGCTCGACGCGGCTTTTTCCTCTGGCCTAATTTTGCGATCGGTTTAGTTTCTTCGTCTCCGCTTCTTTTTTTCGAGCTCTATAACACTGCGGAAGTCCTTTGTTGCCGGCTGTGAGCTTATACATATATACAGTGGAAGACTCTACGTTTTTTTTTCGGAAAAAAGTCCGTCGCTCTTATAACGGTGCATAATGAATATTATATCGCTAATTCCGTAGAGTTTTCCTCCACAAACGCAATGCGTCGTCCTCTATGCATGTATATATCAATCATGAATATACATACATACAAACAAGCCGGACGATCGTCCGTAGGTGTATTACAGAGACAACAGCCGGCTGCAGACCGATACTCATCTGTTACATATATATATATATATATAGCAGTCGCTCCACCTCCACACGGGCTCATCGTCCCTTCGACCAGTGAGAGAACGCGCGACACACACGCCGAGAGAGAAAGACTCTCCGGACGTGAAAAAATCGAAAAGCCAGTGTATATACGCGCTCTCCTTTCCCGTCCTCGTCGCGTTCGCCAGTCTTGCCGCGGAAGCGGTCGCGACTGCAAGCCTATACTCGCGGGAGAGCGTAATCGACTCGCGCTTGTGTATCTTTCTTATTCAAGGTTTTTTTTTCATTTTATCGGTGTGCATTGTACGAGTGCTGGAGATAATACGGGAAGCGGAGTATAATACACGTCTCCAGTCGAGGTGTGAGTTGCCGATTTTCTGGTACCTTTCGTGTCTGGCTCCGTATATATACTATACCTGCGGGTCTTTTGTTACTGGACACTGCGTGCGTGTGATATATATATATGTATGCACTGGAGTGTTGTGTGTGTATATAGGTATGTGAAAAGAGAGTATTATGCATTATGTGTGTGGGTCTTTTTGAGTTTTCGGCCTTTGTTGGCTTTTCGAGAAGGCCGCGCGCGCTTTGACTCGAGTATATATATACTGAGCTTTTTAAAAGAAGTACTTGTTACAGAGTTAATCAAAATTTATTTGTGAAGATTTCGAAATTTTTCCTGTAAACAAAAACAATGTTTGCATAGACCGAGTCGACGTTGCAAAAGACTTGACACCCTTTTTTTGTATATCTGCTCTAAAATTTATGGGTCGTATTCTTTATGTCATTGTTATCTGAAAGTGACGCTTGGATTTCTTGTGTCGAGTACAGTTTCATAAGCCTCGGCGTTTGTGGAAGACGCGCTAAGCAAGTTTCCTTATATGCAAGTTAAAATTTGAATTTGAATGACTCCGTTGAACGTGTAGGAAAATCTATATTGATTCTCGAAACTTGAAATTTTCATTTTCTTCGCGCCTTTCAATGGCTATAAGCTACGGCTTTTCGACAAATGTAGTACGGTAATACGTTGAAGCTGGTTTTAGTTGTATTTTACGACTGCACTAAATTGTTCACGTTTGTTTCCTCAGAATATACGTTGCATTTATAAAGAGGAGCTTTAATTTTCATTAAAACTGTCGGCCTCAACCTCGCATTTATTTATTTAATTGCATTACACATGGAAAAAAGTGTATTTCCACATTCAAGTAGGTTAAACAGAAACCAATCTCTCCTAAAGCAATAACGCGTATTAGGCATGTGCCTGACATATTTTTGCCGGCGTTATATTTCTCATGACTTCTCAATACAATCTCGATTGACTTAGCGATATATATACGATCCATAAATAAAAATATTCCTCTTGGAGGCAGAATATCGGTCAGTAGGAGCTGAAGGTGCCATCAAAGTCATAACCAGTTCTCTCGGAAACTCATCTTCAAAATCATAATATATACTTTGCCCAGACGTCCGACGGCTATATGTGTCTCATTAAATATGCGTTCAAGTCGAGATTGTATAGTCTGTGCTGTTTGCGAAAATAATCGTATATTCTTTAAGGATCTCCTAAACATACACGCGTACATCTATAGGATCAAGAATTAAATTTATGATAGTATATCATGAATGAATTAATCGAAAAAATAAAAGGACAAAGTTCGAGTGATGGGAACAACTGCGTGATTTTTTTGAATTGTATTCGAGGTATATATATATATATATATATATAAGAAAAATAATTAGCTGTATACCACAGTTATAGAGGGTCAGCAAATATAACGGCTTGACGAGTACCGCGCATTAAAAATAGATTATCCTAAAGTATACGGAGAGAAAAAAAGTCGTTCTGTACGTTCCCTATAACAGACCTTGATAGATCGTTCGACTTCAGTTTTATCTCCTCGAGAAAAAAAGTATCAATTATTATAAGTTATAATCAATTTACTATTATACTTTCGACCTTCCTCTAACCACCCCATCATCGCAATAACGGAACGGAAACCTCGTGAAAGTAAGACCTACACTCCGAAAATCTCAACAGGTAATATAGAGCTATGAATCATCAAAAAATCTTCCGGATATATGTCCCTTTGAAAAAAAATCCACTTTCGCGCCAATTTAGAACCAAAACAATCGCACGCGAAAATTTATGGTACTTACTCACTTCTCCGGGAGAGCAAAAAGAAAAAAAACGGAGGTCAATCTTACAGCACCGTATATATACTTATTCGACTAGTTTTGCGGAATTCGGTTCCCGTTATGATGAGCGCGTACACGTATATATATATATATATATATATATATATATATATATATATATACTGCTCTCCTCCGACACGCTCACCGCCGCTATATACATCGTCATATATATGTATATATACGTATATAAAGAGGAGCGATGGCTTTTTTTTCTCTCGAGACTTGATTCGATTTATGCGCACGGTTCGTACCTATATATATATATATATATATATATATATATATATATATATATATATATATATATATATATATATATACATACCCACGTTTATCTCCCACTATATATATATATATATATATATATATATATATATATATATATACAGCGCTTTCTTATTTCACCTCTCGGAGATGGAGGTGTGCGAGATGTGCTTGTTTTACTGCAGCAGACTATCGTTCGTTTTACTGCGCCGACGATCATCTAACTCGGGCTAATGAAAATATAGGTTCGTGTATACACATATATAGATATATATATATAATGGTCGAGATGATGGATCTGCCGGTTTGAAAGCTGCTGTGTATAACAAGATCGGTATACCGTATATACGCGTGTTGAATCCGGTCTCTATTTGTCCGCGTCTGCCTGCTGTCTGTTATTGCTCGTAAATTATTATAATCGCCGTGATACTATATATATATATCCGTGGATGTATAACGTAATCAGCTTTTGTTTATGAAATGTATGCACTTATCGTTCCTTATACATTTCTATACATATATATATGAATGTTTCTCTCCGTGGAATAAGTATATATACATTTCAACGAAATCGCTTACTTCACTCCCAGAGCGAGACGACCCGCGAAATGCCTCATTCATGAGCTAACTGCACGTCCGCGCACGCGGAGACCTCAAAAAAGAGAACCTCATTTACATTGTCTCTCTCTCTCTCTCACACTGACTCGAGAAAGAATTCAGGGCTCGCAGACCTTTCACGCCTCTCTCGCTCGTGCGGCAATCGAGAGCCGCGGCAGAAAAGTTCATCTTCGCGGTACGAATTCGAAAATAAATTTCGCGGTTATACCTGAGTCATAAGGACACATGCGGTATGCGTCATGTATATAGGATGTAAGGACGAGCTGCGCTGCGTACGCGTAGTCTGACTAATGCAATTATGCGAACGACTGTCATCGAGAGTAGGAAGAGTTATTGCCGATGCGGTAATAATTTTAGACTCGCGTGTTATGTGGTGTATAATATAGCGTTTTTTTTTAATTTTATTTATAGGATTGGAAAGTAATGCGAGGTAAAAACGCGTTTTTGCGCGAACGCTGCAGTCACGTAAGTTTTGAACGATGGCGGATATTAATTTATTAGATAAGAGCATAGAGAGAGAGAGAGAGAGAGAGCATGTTTTCCCTTTCGGTGTATATAATTCAGAGAGACACGTTTATTAAATTTGCATGTGTACAATATAATGAAACTCATTCAAGAATTTTTATAAAAAACTTGTGAATGAAGGAGATGAATGCGAAAATGAAGTAATACATACGAGTATGTTATTTTAGACTTTACGATCTCGAAATTGCTCCTTAAATAACTAACGTATAAACCGCGCATACCGCATACTCGCGATTATAATAAGATTCTTATACCTTGAGCGTATAAAAAGATTCGTGCTTTGCCTTACAAATTATACATGTATAACCGCTCCACTTGACTCCAAAGCCAAAACCGCATCTCCTACAAACAAATACATTACCAACCAGCATGTCATCACTATACACTAACCAACAATATACCGAACACGCGTATATACTCAATAAAGAAAAAAAAAATGCCTCGTCGCCCGAGTATTAATCGCTTTACGATTCAAACTCCACACGAGATTAGATACGTGCTCGCGATTAGGCGATAACGAAAAAAAGAGCGACACAGGTCTCGACATCGCAGTGCGATATCGATTCGCTCGTGGATAAACGGTGTGTCTGAACGTCATTTTTACACATCGTTTTGCTCGTTTCAGGCGAAACACAGACTCGAACAGCTGAAAAAGGCCACCGACAGGATTCAAAGGGAAATCGAGGAAGTCACCGAGAGGGAACACGAGCTCAAGAACGTCGGCAGCATCAAGACCATATCGCACGATACCGTCGATTCTAAGGTGAGCAGAGAGTGTATTATGAATACGACTATTTTAATAAAAAATGTTGGATGATTTTTCCGTTCGTTCTAATAATCATCGTCGCTATAGTTTTGCGTATAGAGATAAATTAAAAAATTACGCAATATTATAGTACATTTGTACACATGTTACTGTGACAGTTTCCTCATATAAAAACAGACGTCTTTATAGTTCCACTTAATCCCATTTGTTTACCCAGTGATTCACCTACTCGCATGAATATTCCAAACATATTAAAGAAGCCTCGGATCCATAAAAACCCATATATATATATATCGTGGGCGTATACAAGACAACTCCTGATTCACCAAGAACAAAACGATCGGGTCTATAGATACTTATCGATATATATATATATCATACAACCTTATCGATACTCGCAACGTACTTCCCAATATAAATGACAACGACACGATCGAAGGTCGAGAAATTTTCAAGACATTGTAATTGCGCCGACGTACAACGTGTCGTCGAGCACGTGCCGGACGTTTTGTAATGCCGATTTGGGATACGCGCGTGATGTATATATATATAGAGAGAGATTGCAATTTACACGAGGTCGTTGGTTGGAAATTTTTTATGGTCGGTTCTTTGGAAAAATCGATATTCGAGTTTTATGACAAGCTCGAATTTTTAGAGGGTAAATGTTATATATCGTTGGAATCGTATACATAACGCATAAATATTCCTGTAATTTCTGGTTTTCGCTATTACTTTCGAGAGAACGTAATATAGCATACAAGTCGTAATACTACAATCTAAGTGTCTCTACAGCCGCATTTGCATGTCACGGAGAGAGTTAATTCCAAAACGCTGAAGAATGCGGCTCTCTGTCCGCGGTATAAATAATAACAGTTTCAAATGAATCTATTACGAAACGAGCTGAAAACTCGAGAAGTTAATTTATTTAAATTAGTTCATAATTCTCCTAACCCGCTACGCATACGTCACATACAACAAATGGAATTAAACAAATTAGCCGATGTGTATGTACATCAGTGAGAAAGAATCTCGATATATTATTTTTTCTTAATTCAATATATAATATCCCGCTACTGTACGGTAAAGTTCGTTAGCACAAATTTGGGATACTCCGTTATCGAAACGACTCAATTGTTCGATTCTGATCTCAGTATGCTTATAGCCGTTCCTGTTTCATCAACCAACCAGGTATACACGGGAGCGAAACAACAATTGGCGGGTATGCAACTGTTGTTGCTCGCTTTCGTCATGTATAATTACGCTTGACGATGGTGTGAGAACGTTCGCGACTCTCGTGTATATATAACACGCGGGAAAGACTTGACGTTCAAAAATTTTTTCCTCAGAACTGTCAAGGGTTTTGTTGACAATTTTTAAATTCACTGTGTAATTTTGAGTTTATGGTTTCAGGATGTCAGTGTTACAGTAATTATAAAGTTGGAGCTATATATGTGCCAGTAATGCAATTGCGGAATCTTAGAAGTAAATGCAAAAGAAAGATTCGATCGGTAATCTCGAATGCAAATGATTCAATTAGTGCCAATTAGTATGTATATATAAAGTGAATAGTTTCACACGATTTCTCACACATTCTTATATACAGAAAGAAAAAAGTAAGTTTTTTCAAAAGCACCCGCAGATTAATTATATAGCTCGCATTGCAAATTAATTCTCAGCATATCAGCTTTTTACATATATCAGACTCTCCGATTTCATTTTTTAATGTAACATTATAATACCGCACACTCGATTTTCACCGCAAATCCCATGAGCGTCACTGCAAAATTAACGCGTACATACGAGTACATATACACCGATATACAAATCGGCAACAGTTGGCAAAGCTCTCTTTTTCGAAAGCGGTGCGCGGTATATAAAATCGACTGTACAAACGCGCGGATGCGTATATATATATATATACACACAGCGTAAAGAACGAGGAAGTCATAACTGGTTCATCGCGTATATCCCGGAACACGAAGGATAATCGAGAGCAGTTTCGCCGTATAATCGCATAAGCGCGTTCGGGGCTGTATATAGGAAGAAAAATATATTTATTGCGTTTATATAACTGCGGCCGCGGTAACTATATATACCTTAACCCATCCGAGCGATTTCCCATTATTTTTTGTTTGTTTTTTCGCTGCCTCCTGAAGTCTGCGGGAGCTTTTCTTATAGCGTTTATATATCGCGAATCAACTTTTTACTTTCTGCTTCTTCGAGCGAGATATAAGCCGGTTTTCTTTTGACGCTTGATTCGAGTTTAGTCGCGCACGAAAGTGGAGTTATTAGTTTGGAAAATTTATATATCGCGTCTATTAAATTTAATGCTTATTTGGAGCTGATTAACGTTGTGCCAGCACTTAGCTGCTTCATAATTTCTAACGGTTAAGCCCAGGGTATAATTAACACATATTTTTCGAGTGGTGCGCGGTAAAAGGAGTTTGAAAATTCGAATTTTTAAACAGTATCTTTAACGATCGTAATAATCTTTAAATAACTTAGCATGAATAAACAAATTCCAACTTCCTGATACGCAACTACCACTTCATCACTAAAAAACCTATCCATAGCATCTCGTTCCTTTAACAAGTCCACTTGTGCTCGCCAGCATCGCGAGTCAGCCTCCGCTAATCAAATAATAACAATACTTAATTTTTTTTCCATCTCGCCGTCCAGTTATATACACTAAACACCTGCGATCCAATTGCTTATATCGACAACGAGTCTCTCATATTATCAATCATTACGAGAGAGAGAAAGAGAGAGAGCATCGTTGTCGATTCGCAAGAGATTAACGAAGCGGTCCGTGGAACGGCATTCTTTTCCCACGACGTGTGAGAAATCGTTAAAGAATCGCCGTCGCGCTCGGTTTGACGCGCCGAGCTCGCGATTATGATGTGCGCAGTAAAACGGCGCAGCACCGATACTTCGGTTTTTGATACTTTAGGTATAGAGGGTACGCAGGTTCGTGTAAGGAAATTTCGGCAGAAACTTTTTTTTTTTGGCGGTAATGAGTCATGAATGGAGGCTGATAATGAGAGAAAGTTTCTTTTTTTCTCTGCTTTGTTGTGGTGTATATAATTGCGGTTTAGATGTGCAAGATATATATACTCGTGTTTATAATATGCTTCCGGTGTATTCACTTTTTCTCAGAGCTTGCAATTCACATTGTATATAGATCGAAAGCGATGACGTTACTATTTTCGTCGATATGTATACATGTAAAAAGAAGAAAGTTGTATGCAGTTCACTCTGCTTCCTTGTATAACAGCGAAAGTTTACTTTTTACAGTTTGATCCTTCTTGTAAAAATTGAAGTCTTTGAACGAAAGAAAATGTAAGATTACGTTGAATTTCAGACATTACTTTCTCGAGTAGCTTTTTAAATTATAACTACTACACAAAAGATACTGCAAAAGGGACAAAATTAGACAAACAAATAGCTAATAGAAGATACCGTTCTTCTTTATATATATTCGTGTAAGATAATGTAAAAATCGTTCAAAATATCATAGCACTTCCTTACGCTTAAAATAACGAATTCAACAGGTCCGTCGAATGCCGCAGGCACTAGCCTCAGGTCGCCTCAAGCGCACGACATCAACGCCGCAGATCCTGGAACCGTCGCCCTTATCTCCAGTGACTCAGTCGCCACCGTTGACGCCGAAAATGACAAACGGCGTGATATCCACGACTCGCAGCACACCCACACCTTTGCGGTTCGCCTCGACGCCGAGCCAGAAGGGACTGATGCACCGTTTCCTCGCGACTCGAGGAAAGATGTTCAAAAACGGGGAAACGCCGACGATAACCCTCAATCCCGAGAGTATCAAGGCCTTCAACCGGAGTCTCGAGATCCGAGGCTTGGAAAACGGCGCAGCGGACGACGAGCCCAAGAGGCCACCCACGAGGAAGGGATACGTGCCCGTCGAGAAGAAGATCCAGAAGGAGCTCACCGAAATGCGCGAGAGGGAGAATGAGCTCAGGTGATTTTTTTATTCTATACAAAATGGCTCACATCTCGAGCAGCAGGAAGCAACAAAATGTAAAATTATAACTTGAATAACGGATCCCCGGACGATTATGTTATACATATATAGCCTCTCGAGTGCAGGTTGTAATCGTGTTTTTTTTCCAGACTAATGAGGTCGCGGATGCTGGCGAAATCGCAGCCTAATCTGGCCGACATCGGTAACGATAACGATTCGGACATTTACGACGGAGCGAGCTCGATGAGAAGCGGTACATCGAGCAATACTCTCAACGACGATGAGCCGGAAAAGGAGAACAAAGGAAGGCACAAGGTAAATTAGATAATCGTAATAGTAATGAATTTAATATTAATTAGAATAGTTAATAATTTATACCTACTAAAGGATGAGAAAGTTCATAGTATTTTGCAATAATTGTGTGTCTTAAAGATTAAGAAAATATTAAATTTGACATTCAATAATTATTCCAGCCCAATCCCCGTCGGCGAAGCAATCTGATAGCCCAGTGGGAAAGCCTGATAGCAGCGAAGAAAGAAGCAGCCGAGAACGGCAACGAAAACGCCAACACCGTCTAAGACAACAGTCTTTTTCGATTAGTGAACAAGCGAGATTAAACCGTTCGTTTAGGCGAACGAAAAAGAAATTGATTTTCTATGCATTTCCTGGTGATATACATTTAACATACGCGGAAAATATATTTGAAAGATATTCTCTGAGAATATCGTCGTAAACGTTTACGCTTTTACGCGATGCAGTGGAGATAAAAAGCGCGAAAAAGCGATGTAAGATTTTTAGTTTGATACTATCGCAAAGTTCTATGAGGCAGAGAAAACTTGATTATATACTTTTCCGGTGAACTTAGAACTTTAGGTTATATTGCGTACATTTTCAAAATACGTACACAATGCGTATATATATACACTTTAGAGAATGAAAAGACTTTTTAGCGGTGCCAATATATGGATGGAAATTCATTATTTGTATTTGGAGAAGAAAAAGTGAGTGATCCGCGTCACAATAATTCAGTATTAAAGTGTAATGTTACTCTAGTGTACTTTTACTCAGATAAAATGTACATTACATATGGCCTATTTTACTTAACATGTAAATTTTTGTGAAAAAATAACAAGAGCACTTAGAGACAATGAAGCTATGAAAATTTGTACATACGAGCATTATGGATGTGAATTCGGTTTACTTTTTTTGAATTCGCAAAACATTATAAATGAATACTGAATTACTTGCCAGACGTTGCAAATATATAGAATAAACACTTAAAAAAAGCTCCGCGCAAGTGATCAATGTATAAGCTACATCTCTTTTATGTATATAAATCGTAAGCTTCAATCTAATATATATTAAAAATAATATCAATATGCATATATTAATATTTAAGCCATGATAAATTATTTCAAGAATTATTAAAATTCTTCTTCATATGAGTATATTATATCAAATCATCATATATAATATAGTCTGTAGAATGTGTCAATTACTTATAAATACATGCGATAATAAAGATGAAACAAATTTGCTATATATAATATACTTCAAATATATTAAAAATGATGTAAAAGTTGAATAAAAATTTTAATATCCTATAATTATATTCTTTCTTATTCTATCGGAAAATTCCCACCTACCCTCTATATTTTTGCCATATTCTTTTTCTCGCTCGAATCTAAGTCCGAAACGGGATCATATTTCTTATATTATATTAACAATTTATTATTATTCTAAAAGATCTCCTCTGGATAAGTTATCTAAATTATTGGATCTGATCCGAAACCTAATTTCTACATTATTTACACAGTTGCCATAACTGATAATGCATCCATAGTTATAATTCTGGAGTAACGCTCACGGAACACCAAAAAAGAAGATTAGATATAGGTATACCCAATCACCTCCTACTAGAATCTACATCAGTGCCATCGTCTCCACCCGACACGCATATTCCGAAAATCATAAGATTTTCATATCTCATTACACACAATCACAGTAGCTTAATTTCGTTGGTATACACTTATCGAGCGATGTTATCGCAATTCCAGCCTATCATACGAACATAAACACACAGCTGTTCAGTCATGTCGTTCGTCGGTAAGGTCGTCTTGATAACCGGTGCCAGTTCCGGCATTGGAGCAGCTACTGCCCTCCACCTGTCACAGCTTGGTGCTTCTCTGTCACTGCATGGGCGTAATGTCCAGAATCTGCAGAAGGTGGCCGAACAATGCAAAGAACCTAAGCCTCATATTGTTACCGGGGAGATCACCAATGAAACTGATGTGAAGAACATTCTAGAGATTACTCTCCAGAGGTATGGTAAGCTTGATGTTTTGGTGAACAATGTTGGTATTCTGGAGTGGGGTGGTATTGAGAATACTAGTTTGGAACAGTATGACAGGTGAGAAGGATTATTTAAGAAAAAATTGATTTTTTAATTTATGGTCGCTAACGAGTAGTGCATGACTTTTCAGGGTATTCAACGTCAATGTCAGGTCCATCTATCTCTTAACTATGCTGGCTGTGCCTCACTTGATAGAGGCCAAAGGGAATATCGTCAATGTATCCAGTATAAATGGAATTAGGGCCGTCCCCGAAGTTTTGTCCTACTGCATGAGCAAGTCCGCTATTGATCAGTTGACTCGCTGCGTCGCTTTGGAACTGGCTTCCAAGCAGGTCTGTATTTTTAAAAACTCAAGTGATAAGATATCTCGCAGTCAACAACAAACAGGAACAAGTGCTTGTGTGAATTATGTAATAGTAACAAAAAAGTGCATGGACAATTACTAAAATGACAATTTCGTGTTGTCTATTCCAAATTATGCATGGTAATTTTACTTTCGTTTCACTTAGGTCCGTGTGAATGCTGTGAATCCTGGTGTTGTTGTTACAAACCTTCACAGAACAAGTGGTATGAATGAGGAGAAAATTGAGGAATTTTTCAAACACAGTCAATCAACTCATGCCCTTGGACGCCCTGGAACTGCGGATGAAGTAGCCAAGACAATTGCTTTCTTGGCTAGTGATGAGGCTAGTTTCATCACAGGCCAGACACTTGTTGTGGACGGCGGTCGAAGCGTCATGTGTCCGCGATAAAATGGATTTTTTTAATGAAAATTTGTCATTTTTCTCAGCGTTTTATACGAAGTATAATAATAAAAGCTCGATATTTTTATAATTCCATGTGTATTATTTATTATCGATAGTTTATGTTGCAACGATCAAAGAATTATAATTATAACAAAAAGCGTTTGAAACATTTACGAGCTCGTGGGATTTTGAATAAACGCGCGCATGTCATTTCCATTTGCGATTGCAGCGCCGACAGGGCTAGCGGCCGATTTGAAAAGCGCGACAGGGTAATTTGAGCTCATAGTATGGTAATATATTATAACTAATAAGTAATAGTACTGAACAGCACGTTTCCCGAATGCACATCTGATGTTCGGTCTGGTTCGGTTGCACCGGCTTGTATAAACTATTTATTTTATAAGTTCAGATAAGTTTCTGTTTGTAAAGGTCAGGAGCGTTCGATACTCAAAATGCCTGTCGTTAAACTAGCGTCAAACGACGAATACGTGAATTTTCTTAAGTAAGTGAAATTTCTTTAGATGTAACCTATAATTTGTTAGTTTATAAAGCAATAATTGTTATACATTCAGACTGTTTTTAAAAAGATCCTATTATTTTTCATTACGTTGTTACCTATCTATTAACGTATGGACTTTATTCTCTTGTACACATAGTAATTTATAATTAGCTAGAACATCGCGTAAAGGTTAAAGAAAAATTAACTGCTTCTAGGTCGAATGATTTATCTGTGATTCACTTCTATGCACCATGGGCGGATCAGTGCACCCAAATGAATGAAGTACTTGAACAGATGACAAAGCTGGATGAATACAAAGATGTCAAATTTGCAAACATTGTGGCCGAAGATTTGCCAGAAATTTCTATGAAGTGTAGTATCACAGCTGTTCCAACTACAGTGCTATTTAATAAAGAAAATATTGTAGGAAGGGTCGATGGTGCTAACCCATCAGAAGTTAAGGAGCAAATCAAGACACAGTTGTTAAATAAACATGAGACAACGCAAACTCTTGAAGATAGACTGCAACAATTAATAGACAAAGCTCCCTGCATGTTATTCATGAAGGGAAATAGGGATAATCCAAGATGTGGTTTCTCTAGATCAATGATTGCTTTATTGGAAGAGCACAAAGCGGACTATGAAACGTTTGACATTTTAGAAGATAATGAAGTAAGAGAAGGACTAAAAAAATACAGCAACTGGCCAACTTACCCACAACTTTACATCAGAGGTGAACTTATTGGAGGTTTGGATATAGTTAAGGAAATGAGTGAATCTGGAGAGTTAGACAGTATGTTGCCAAAAAAATTACAAGGTAATCTTGAGGATAGACTTAAGAATTTGGTTAATCAAGCACCTTGCATGCTATTTATGAAAGGAAACCGAGATGTTCCTCGCTGTGGATTCTCAAGAACGATTATTAGTCTTTTGAATGAACATAAAGCTGACTATCAAACCTTTGATATCTTGGAAGATAATGAAGTCAGAGAAGGTCTTAAAAAGTATAGTAATTGGCCAACGTATCCACAGCTTTATATTAATGGTGAACTCATTGGAGGACTTGACATAGTTAGGGAAATGAGTGAAGCAGGAGAATTAGATAGTATGTTGCCAAAAAAGGAAACATAAATAATTCTTGAGTTCTAATTTGTATGCTCAATTGTTTGCTGATCTAATCAATACATTTATTACCTCTTGTAATTGAAATTTTGCAATTAAAAAAAATTTGTAATGTAAAGTTAAGCATATCTTATACTGTATTCTGATTTCATCAAGTATATTTGGTTCCATAAATAAATTATTGTAAAGCCTACATACTGCAACCATTAAACCTTTCGTGTAACTGATAGTAAATAATGAAATGCAGTCTAAAAAGTATTGGAAGTATTGAACTTGAAATTGTCACTCAATTTGGTAAAAAAAATTATTAATTGATGTAATAATAATATTAACAAAATATTTATTATACTTAAATTTTTTACAAACTTATTTCATACTTTATATCTACAAATATCGTAGATAATTTTAACAATATAATTACTATGAAAATAGTTATTTCTTTTTGTTTCTTGAATTTTTCTGTTCAGATTTATTCTTTTTACTTCGTGACAGTAAACTTTTATATCCACTGGTGCCCTGCATCTTTTTATTTCTGTAAATAAAAAGTATTTAGATTATATTTTTTGAGTTGAAAACATTAAAATACTCCTTATAAATAAATAATAAATTTAATTTACCTCCTATTTAAAGTGGATCTCTTAAGAGGAATATATGCATAAGGATCTGGTCTACCCTTCTTTTTGACATCTCCAAAAGCTTTTTTAGCTTTGTATTCTTCACCAGGCTCTACTTCTTTTTTGCGTGCTTTTAGTGGTCGATGAATGCCAGAACCACCCGCTGAAATTATAAGTACATAATTACTGCTTTATGCTTATAAAAGTAATGATTCTTTATTTTCTTTCTGATATTCTTAACAAACCCTGGTATTTCGATGATAACGATCGAGCATCAGAAATAACACTGGCTGAATCGCTAATTTTACGCTTCCTCTGCATTGGTCCGTTTGATTTAGTTGATTTCATTGACTTTACATCATCTTCATCGACTAAAACAAATTTTCAATTAGATAATGTATTAAAAATTCGATAATCATTTAACAGTTTTCTTAAAAGGTATTTACCATCGTTTTCTGAATCACTTCCTAAAAATGGCAGTTTATTCTTCTTCTTCTTCGTTTTTCCATCGTCACTATCATCATCGCTGTCATCTCCAATAATCAAACGTCCATCTGGAGCAGTCTTGAAACCATGATCTTTTTCTTTTCGTTTGGTAACTGGATTATTAGCGTTAACAGGTTTCGTTGCTAAAATAATAGTGAATTATAGTGTTTATAAAATATTGATTCGATTAAAATTAAAAAAATAATCGTTCAAATAGCTACCTGTTATATTTCTAGCCGCTGTAGGATCGGCAAAGTCAACGATATTATCTTCTCCTTCTTGAATCCACGTCTTCTTTTTCGACTTTCGTTTGTGCGTTTTCGCTGAGTTTTCATTGTCCGACTCATCGAAATCTTCATCACTGTCAGCCAATATTTCTTCCAAACTAAAAAGAAACATAACGTATAACATAATTATTATGAATATCAAGTAGTCATGAGTATTTTATTACACTTAAAAGATAAACCGTACCTCTTTGGTTTTCTCTTAACACTAAATTCTTCATCACTATCATCATCTTTTTTATCTTTCTTTTGTTCTTTAAGCTTTTGTTTTCTAGTTTCTATCTTACGAATATTTTTCAGTCTTTTGTGCATTGTTTGATCAGAAGCTGGTATCATTCCACTTATTATATCAACGCCAAATTTCCTAGTTAATTTAATCATAATATCACGAACTTTTTGACGGAAATGCCTTTTGCAATCATCAGTCATAATTGTTAATGCTTCAATCTAATTAAAAGTAAACAAATTATTAATATCAAGGAGTATCATGAGCTAACTTATTCATTAAATACTACTTACTATTTTCGGTAAGGTAGGACCAATAGTAGGTGTAGGCATGACTGAAAGGTATACTTTTATAAAGGAAAGCGCAGATAGAACGATTTCTCGAGTGGGCCCAGTAACGAGAGAACATGCAAGTTCCAGAATATTGTTTACTGTCTGTACACCCAAAGAACCTAAGAGAAATTAAACATTAGTCTAAATAAAAATAATGAACTACTAGAATTAAAAATGTATAGTTTACCATTGTAATTATATGTGATTGATGATAGAGCTAGTAGAGATGCACTACAGTAAATAGGTGCTCCAGTAAGTCCAGCTACCAAAATGTTGATGTATTCTTCAAAGTTTTCTTCGTTATCCATAAACTTTTCTGCTATTCTATTTAGTAGAGCATATGATGAAGTTCTGCATTTTTCATTCAATTCCTTAATGCACATTACAGCTTCTGGTACAATAGCCTTTAAAAACTTGGTTTTTTCCAATTGTGGATGTTTTTCCATAAGATGAGTTATACAACGAATACGCGCCTACGTTAAAAAGTACAAATAATCATTACATTCTT
The DNA here is from genome assembly GCA_020010945.3 of Muscidifurax raptorellus. Classification (NCBI taxonomy): domain Eukaryota; kingdom Metazoa; phylum Arthropoda; class Insecta; order Hymenoptera; family Pteromalidae; genus Muscidifurax; species Muscidifurax raptorellus. The sequence goes on along the minus strand of CM052081.1, from coordinate 27,015,925 downwards.
TTTTTTTTAATATTAAATTAAGTAATTATTAATAATACTAACTCCTTTGCTAGTTTTCTGTACAGTTTCCATAGATTTCATAATAAGTTTTTGTATCTCTTTACGATTATCACGAACGAATTCCTGACAAACATCGCTGTCACTGCCACATATCTCTTCTAAAAATCTATAAATTTATTGAAATATTAGTAAATGTACGATAAAAGTCGCATTTTAAGTAGATAATCTTATTTGTGCACTCACCTGTAGGCCTTCTTTTGCTCTTTTTGATGCTTTGTGTCTGCTAATATAGGTATGCATTTTTCGTATAAAACCTGTACTCTGTTAATATCGGTAAACTGACATAAAACCCTAACTAAGTCAAAAATACTTTCCTTAAAGAATTCAGTTTCGTCCGATTTCTCTAAATTTTCTAATGCCTTATCAAATAATTCACCAACTAATTCTTTGTTGGTTATTTTTAAATATACCTATAAAAAAATATTGAAAAAATAGTTTTTTTTAATTAATACGTTTAACAAGTTTAAAATTTGAAAAAAGAATGTATTTCTTTACCTTGATGGTTTCATAGGTAGCTAGTCTTTGACCTTCTTCGTCAGAACCTTGTGGTTTAATAGTATATAAATTAAACAGGACGGGTAAGTAATTTTTGGCATATCGAGAAAGTTCGTCGATATCTTCTTTGTTATTATTGTCAACAGATCTTTGAATTAATCTTCGTAATGCAGCCATTACGGACAGCCTTAAATCTTTTTTCTCACTGATTATCATTCCTAAGGTTCTCGCAATTCTCTGTAAAACAATCCAATTGATTTAGAACAATATTCTTTACACACATGTAAACATTATCATTACCTTGAAATTTTCTTTAATGTCTGGTGGATTATTGCAGAAACTTGGTAATAGAGCCCAAATCTGTGATACCAATAATTCATTACTGTGGGCTCCAATTCCTTCATTTTTTTCTTTTAATAATTTCGATTTCCTCCTATTGAATAAAACAAAATGTTTGAATTAACACTAGTTTAAAAAAATATACGGCTTGTTATGAAAATGTATTTCTTACTCGCAAGATTCTGCCAATGGAAGTAAATTATCTATAAAGTAGCCGAGCGTTGAATGATTAGTACAATCTTTCAATACTGGTAATAACCAACTTCTCTTCAAATCGACGTCTCCTCCGGGACCCTATAGAACGTCCAAAGGTATATTATAAGTTAAGGATTTTATATGATATCAATAGAATAGAATTTTATTACGAGAACATGAACAAACCTGTAGTGGGATAGCAGATAAAACAACTTGTGGTCCTAATGATTTAACTGCTGCACCAACCGCGAATTCAATTTCCGAATTGTAAGAAAATTTATACGAATCTCGAAGTTCTGCTAAGGCCACTAATATCTCTATTAATTCTGATTGACAAATGGGACCTATGATCTATGAAAAATAGAAGAAAAGTTCATTATTTATTTTTAAAGAATTTAGTGTTTAATTAGGATTTTAATTATTACCTTAAATAACGAAGCTATAAGATGCAGTACATGGTGCCAGGCAGAGTTGTATTGATATTTCATTCCATTTTGAATAAGACAAATGACCTTGATCAAAGTTGGTACGCATCTAAAAAATGTTAATTGAATTTTAATATTGAAATCTTGAAATTAAATTTTCGCTTTAAGCTATAACTTACTGTTTTGCCAAATGTTGATTAATACATAATGGTTCAACACAATTTTCAAGAAGAGCTTTCAATGTATGAGATGCTCCTGTAAGGACATCTTCTTTGTCTGAAAGCCACAGTTCTGTACATCTTTCTATAATTCGTGGTAGATTTGCTGCGCAAAGTTCTGGTGAATGCCTATGGATATCAAATGTATCAATATTTAATAATTTTTATGACAAGTTTCTAATTATTTTAAAAAAAAATATGCTTACACAGCTAAGTTACAGTAAGCTTCTTGCATGACTGCAAGCCAAGCTAATGTTGGTTGTGTATCTCCAGGAGCTGGTTGATAATCATAAAGTGCATTTATGATTTGCGCATTCAATTGTGCTGGTAATATTGCTTCAGTTGGTTTAGATATGAATAAACCATGCAAAGTTTGAAGACAACAAGAAGTTACCAAAACATTGTTCAGAGTCATTATACTAAGCAATCCTTCACACAGAGACTGCGAAATCAAATAGACAAATAATATTGAAAACGCGTATTAACAATTATATTTTATATCAGAATCAATTTGAAATAAAAGATACCTTCACAGAAGACTTTGGAAGCTGGTGAGCAATATCTTTCAGTAAAGTTAAGACATGTAATGTACTCGTCAATTGACCTGGTTGACCTGCTGTCTCTAACTGCGCAAGACAGTGTTTTGCGACTTGAGGAGCTGCTGGATGGTATGCAGGAGGATTGTCACTTCTCATGATATCACTACCTTTTAAGATCGAACAAATTGCATGTTGAGCTGCTTTTCTTACTTTTGGCTTTGAATGAACAGTAAATGCTAGAACAGCGTCTAAAATTTGCAGTGTTGAAGAATTAGTCCAAGCAGCAGCTTCTTGCGTTCTTAACAATACAGAGATACATCCTATGCACTGAAAAATAAATAAAAATTTATATTCGATTTGTAGTTAATTAAGAAAATTAAAATATTAATTATGCTTACATGACGTAAGATCAGGAAATTTTCTTCTGATGCATATTTCATCAAAATTTGTACAAATATTTGACTAGCTTTTCCAAACTGTAATCTCAACACATTCTTTGGTACTGTTTTCATTCCCATTCCCAAGAGTGAAAGAATAGCAGATACAGATTCCTCCGTATCAGCATTTTCTAAAGTTGTCATCTTAAAAAAATAATTTTAATGTATTAAATGAACAACGATCTGGACAATATAAATTTTCTGTACAATGTGACTTACAAGGGCAGCATAATATTCTGTTGATGACTCTGTACCTCCATTTTGTTTAATAACTTCAGTTACTGCAGCTAAAATGGCAAGCATTTCTTTGTGCATTGCAGAATTTGATTGAAAATTACTTAAAAACCTAAAAGTATATGACAATGTGGTAAGACTGCTGCAAGACAAAATAATGCGTACATAATAATATTAAAATTATTTTAAAATATGCTATTACCGACTAAAAGACATATTGGAGCAATTACTCCAATCGCTAGCAAATGTATCGAAAGTCTTAAATGTTGTTCCTCCAACAGAGCTTTCAACTTCATCGATTTCAATATTATTATCTGAAGGTTGGACTCCTTGAATAGCATCGTGTTTCTTCAAAACATCTGTTGTAAGTCCAGTTGAACCTATATAATTAAATTTCAGTAAATGATTGTGAGGTTAAGATAAAAATAGTAAACATAAAAAAGCGTCGAAGTACTATGAAAATGATATATATTTATTAATAATTTGTAACAACACGCATAATTACTCAATCAACACGATTTGTTGTTCTTGCAATGTTATAAACTTACCAAGATTTTGTTGAAAAAATGCCGATCGTGCCTGATTACGGTGTTTCTTCGTTTCTGGATTTGAGCTGGAACTTTGTCCTTTTGCCCATCGTTTCGCCTTTTTTCTACTACCTAAACGAGGACCTAATTTGCCCATTTTATTTTAGTATATAATCACAAGTACTTAATATATTTTTTTACTATACACTGCGTGTGTATATGGAAGCACGTGGTGCATACACGGAGCATTTGTCAAACAAAGACAACATAACCTAAAAAATTTTCGGCAAATTTGTCGTCGGACGTCACACTTGACTTGGTGGCGCTACATGCGCACTATAGTGCGTGCGCGCAAAACTGCAAAATGCAGTCTCTCCCCTACTGAATCTATTTTTAGCTCTTTCGGTATTGTATATATAATATAGATATTAAGTATATGTATACATATATGTACATATATGTATATCAAACGCGTATACGTGATGTATTAATTGTTGCATATATATATATATTGCCCATATGTATAGCCAATCAAGTGTTAATTAAGCTGCGCGACGACTGAAACAAAAGCGAGATGTAATATATGCGAAAACATCATCACCAAGTAACGCACATATTTTACTTAGTTTTTCTCAATCTAAAGACAATCTTGCTTAGATAATTACTTGTTTACAGATGTACCTGATCGAGAAACTTGGCGAATGTTATTGCTTGTTCAGCTTGTTTTGATGCTTTTTATCATGGCCTGCATCGATGACGATGGCACGTGATAATGGTATACAAAGGAATTGTTGTTTATTATAGTTCGATATTGAAGAGAATCTACAATAGAGGTAATTGTTTATTTGCTAACCAAAAGATTTGGTTATTCTACAAAGTTATAAATATACTTTTATAACCTATTAAAAATTCAATATTTTAGATACAGAGACCTTGCCATATGAATATTGTTTATTTTCATAACATTTCATTTTTCAGGTCATAGTACTATACATACACCTGATTCGAGTACATTTATACAGAAATGCATATTAAAATAAGAAATTGTAATAATTCTGCAGAATTTGAAATTGCAATTTTGATATCAGCAACAATAGCAAAACTTAAGGTATTTTTATAGAAATTCCTACGATATATTTTGTAAACAGTTGTATTATTTTTTCTTTTAAATTTATACAATAGAAGGCAATTGAGAAAAAGCTAGCTATAAAATCAGAATTACAAAGACTTTATTTTAGTGGTAAACATTTAGAAGATGAAAATACACTGTATGATTACAAGATAAAAAAGAATGATGTGATACAATTTATGGTCAAGCCTGAAAAGATGGTTACAGAAAATTTGGAATCACCAAAAGTAGATAGAAATAAAAATGATGTTATTAATTATGAAGAAGAAAAAAAGAAAGAAATGGAAAACCTAGTAGACGCTGTAAGCGATTATTACATTGTTGGAGATGCTGTTGATTGTGTTGATTTAAAATATGGTGCATGGTTTGAAGCTACCATTACAAAAATATGTTACAAAAATTCGAAATTGGTTTATTTTGTCAAATGGGACCTGGTGGATTATGCACAACCTTTTCAAGTTGATGAGAATTCTATTCGGCCCAGAGCATGTCGTATAATACCAGAAAATGATTTAATGGTTGGTGATAAAGTAATGCTTAACCATAACTTAGATGATCCAGCAAATGTGGGTCATTGGTATGATTTTGAAATTAAAAGAATTTCTACTGCGAAAAAAAATCTTGCACTTTTTGGTACTCTGTTTGTAGGAAAGTATGTCGTCTTTTTTAAATTAAAACTTTGCTTTGTGAGTAATTTATTATTAATAATGACATTTTTTATTTTACAGCGATGTGCAATCACAAATATATCGCACTGTAATTTTAAGAAATGAAGTTTATGCAATAGAAGAACCAAAGCTATTGAAAGATAGAGATGAAAATGAGTCTAATTTTATTAGTAATGTTAGAAGAATTGTAGCTCCAGAATGTTTAAAATGTTTTGATAAATTAGATGTGAAATGTAAAGAATGTGGCTGTAAAGTTTGTGGAGGTAAAGACAATCCAGATCAAATCATACTCTGTGATGAATGTGAAGATGAATATCACATAGGCTGTTTAAATCCTGCTCTTTCTAAAGTGCCTGAAGAAGATTGGTATTGTCCGAGATGCAAAACTGATGATACAAAAATTGTAAAGGTAATATATATATGTATTCACACAAACATAATTTTCAACTCTATAATTTAATTGTATTTCTTTAAAAAATACTTAAAAATTGTATGTAGATGGGAGAAAAAATTCAAAAAAGACAGAAAAATAATGGAAATTATAAAATAATGTGCGTAAAAACAAATAATAAACATTACCCAACTGTTCGTAAAGATCATAGAGGACCAATACCTGGTATAGAAGTTGGTACAACTTGGTGGAATAGAGTAAAAGTATTATTATGTTTTTATAGTAACATTTAAATTTAAATACTTCCTTCAAATTTTCAAACTCTTTTATCAAATTAACTTCTTCAAGTTGGCTGAAGACCGTGTACACGTGCCTCCAATAGCTGGGATTCATGGTAGAGAAAGTGATTGTGCTTATTCCATAATACTTTCTGGTGGATATGGAGATATAGATAATGGAATTGAATTTATTTACACTGGTTCTGGTGGGAGAGATGTATTGGGTAATTAAATGATTGTGTTTACTTACGTGCGAAGTATACAATCACAAATTATAGCTATAATAATTTTTTTTTTTAGGTAACAAACAAAATTCTCATCAAACCTTAACTCGTGCAAATAAAGCATTAGCTCTAAATTGTAGAGCAAAATTTAATGATCAAGAAGGAGCTGTAGCAACTGATTGGCGAGCTGGTATACCAGTGAGAGTAGTGAGAAGTTATAAACTAGCTAAACACAGCATATATGCACCGAGTGAAGGCAATCGGTACACTCATTCAACTTAATTAATATTGGTATTGGTATTTGAGATGAGACATTTAACAAAAACATTTTTCTTACATTGTAGATATGATGGTCTTTACAAAGTTGTAAAATATTATCCTGAATATAACGAAGATGGTTTTAGGCTATGGAGATATCTTTTACGTAGAGATGACCCATTACCTCCTCCATGGACACCAGAAGGTAAAAGAAGAATATTTGAACTCGGTTTAAAAATGCGATACCCTAAGGGTTATGGAAAAAAAGGTCTCGAAAAAACAGATAAGAAAGTGAACATAAAAAGTAATGTCAATGAAGTGAAAAATACAAAACCAAAGAAAAAACAAAAAGTCGAACCATATCACCTTGATAGTAATGTATCCGAATTAATTGATAAGGACGTTGTGAATGTTAAATTATGGCAAGGATGCAAATCTTACTTAGATAGCGGAAAAACTTGCTTCTTAAATCAAGTTTCTAAATCGTGAGTAATATTAAAAGTAAATTTTCTGCCGATAATTAATCATTTTATAATAGCTGAATTTGAAATATATTGATGTATTGTTTCAGATTGCAATGTGTTTGCTGTCACGAAGTTGTGTTTAAACCAGTGACTACGCCTTGTGCACATAATATTTGTCAAAGTTGCCTCAAAAAGAGTTTTACAGCAGGTGTAAATTGTTGTCCAACATGTCGTTTCAAACTTAAAAAAAATCTTAAATTTTCTATCAACAAAGATCTTGCAATGATTTTAATATTGCTATTTCCTGGATATGAAAGAGGAAGAAAATGATGATATATCTAATAATCATTTGTTTATAATTATTAAGGTTTGTTTTATAAATAGTGTAGATATTAACTTGTAACTAAAGTTTCGTTCATAGCACTTTTATTACTGGAGTAATATGATGGTGCATTTAATGGAAATTTACCAATAATTTTGATAATAATTTATTATTTAGGGTTAGAAATTTCTTAATTGTTTCTAAAAATTAAACATTTTTTTAATATACGTATGGAGGTATATATAATTATCACAGAAAATTTTACAATGATATATATCATTTTATAACGTTATACTTAGATTTCATTAATGAAGACTATAGAGTATAAGAAATTAAAGAATTAAACTATATCATGTATAGTAAACAATTTTTCAACAAAAATATATTCATTGTTACTACAACTAAAAAGTTGGAATACTTATACTCTTATGTGCGAATGTACATATAAAATGTTACAAAGAAATCGTGATACTATAAATAAGATGTTATAAAAAAAGACAAGATTTACGATAATTTAAAAGTTGGGAAAAGATTTATTAAAAAATTACAAACACCGTTGCCATTAGAAAGCATTGTAATAAATGTATACTTATTTTACAATTTAATAAAGTTGATATTAATACCAAATTGAGCTCCGGAACGCTTGCTGTTAATTATAGACTCCCGCTCAGTTTCAGTGTTGGCCGCTAAAAAGCCTGGATGTAGCGTTGTTCTCTTCACTTAAAAGTAAACCCAAAACTATATATTCGCGTAAAAATCGTTGGTTTTGTTTCTACATAACATTGAAATCATTTTTTCGAGTGATTGAGAGTGCATATAAGAGCGAATTAAAAATTCAATTTAAAACGTACACATACTTCAAGAAATGACATCATTTTTACATTTATATCAATATGGTTACTTATGCAGATTTAAACATTTCATCGTTTCTGATGAAAGACTAGCATATTCGAAAAATGTCTTTTCATTCTCATTATTAAAACCCAAGAAATAAAACAAATCAATAATTTCCTTATGAACTTGTGGTTACAGCCGTATGATACCTTAAAGTTATCCTTTAACATGAAATTTAGATAATAAGCATAGTGTATTAAGGGCCTTGATGAATTAAGATTAATTTCGAAAATTAAGATTAAAAATCGGCGTATTTTCAAATACTTACTTCTATTCGTTAGAAGAGGCGATATTTGTATAAAGTACATTTTTTATCATGGTAAATTTATGCAGTTAGTATTTAGTTGACAATATAAGGAGTATAAAAGTAAAAAGGAGGAATTAAAAAAGTATGCTATAAATATGTTATAATCATTATTGAATTTATGAATATTTTTATTATATGGTACATTTCACATACATATTATGTAGTGAAGTATTTTATAAATTCCAATTATCTCTTAAAATTAGAAACAAAATAGTTTGTTACAATGCTAAATAATTATTAATAGAAGCAGATACTTCTATTTATAAGAAGTAATTATCCTTATTATAATAATAGCTACAACTATATCAGATGTAATTACGTTTGTATAATATATACATGTTACAATGGTATACTACAATCTATTTAAACATTCCCATTAAACACGGAGCAGTTGATTGTGAAACTAAACTTTATACAATTTAAGATGACACGCCAAATCATTCATAATATTTAAAATGTTAACTCAGAAATGTCTTCGATTAAATTTTCCGTTTGCACCTGGTAATACCAACTATAATCTTCATCCGTATTTAGATCGTCGTCATTCTCCTCGACGATTTCTTTAGTAGCGGCAAGTGCGTTTTGCACTTGTCCGATTTGATACCAAAGGCATTTGTTCAATTGGATTTTTATGTCATCAGTAGAGTTAGGTAACAAAGTTGCAGCTTTGCTCAGATGATCATCTGCTTTGTTAAGCATATCCTGGTATTCCGATTTGATCTCCATTGTAGGGTAATACTTATATGTGAAAGTATTTGATATCTGCAGCGCGCAATGAAAATAAATCTGCAAAATAATTATTTATGAAAATTAAGTTAGCTTATAAATTAATACAAGAAAGTATTACGTTTTCTGGATACTTTACCTTTCCCTTCATCCACTCTCCCATCACACAGTTCATTGTTTGTATACAAGCCAAAGCTTGCTCAAACTCTCCATTGTTCATCAGTATTTGCGAAGTTTTAAGCATGTCTAGCTCTCTAGAGTCATTGGAGTGCATCTTGCTGATTGCTTTGAAATGTTCAAGATGGTTGCTGTATTTTCCTGTTATTACGCTTTCCGCGCCGAATTCCGGATGCCTTTCTTCTGAAATGGAAGATTTGGGCTAAACTGACCTGAAAGTCGGCCTGGTGCAGCTGCTGAAAACAGTAGGGGAGGTAAGTGTGACTATGTGTGTAATATAGACAGAAAATATTTAAAGTAAGTATTTAAAAAAAGTATCGTGTTTTCGGTTAAAGCTTATAATTAACTATTTGCATACTTGGAATTTGATTGGTAAATTACACACGTTTTAGCATTTCTCTAGTAAACTTTATCGAAAAAAGTATTTACATTATTTAAAAAAAAATAAGAAAAAAACGTTCATAAGCTGGGGCACGTAGCACAAAAAATATTTATATAAGTTCCAGATCATTCAACAAAATTAGCAGAGTTTGAAAGAAAAAGGAAAATAGAAAAGCTTAAATTACTAGAACCACGTTTTCACTTAATTAATTTGTACAGGCATTCTCCACGTTAACTTTTTTGGATTCGAAGCAGAAATGTTTAAATATCACGGTCAAATAATATATTATGCACTTACAATTACACTAAACTATTTAATTCTAAGTCTTCACTTGTCGTTAGACTCTCGTCGATGTTGACTACTCGAAGCAACTCTGCAGACTGCTCGTATATACATATTTTAAGGGGGCCCAAGATAAGTCCGGTGTGCGCATGCGTAGGGATGATCCGCCCCGACCTTCTCGTCCATGATTCGTCTGCGCTCCAACTTAGTAGGGGGTTGGGCATGCAGCTCCGAAACGTCGCCGTGAGGAGGGGGTTCGGCATGAATTATTGCAGTTTCTGAGCATTATTACTCACTTATACTACTATATTTGCGGTGGTACATATAAAATGTTGCAAAGAACGATATTATAAAAAAGAATTTATAAATGAAAAATACATTTATTTATAAATCAAAAATACAACTTATTAAAAAATTAACAAATGTTCAACTTTTCCAACTTCACATAAGTATTTTCAAAGTATTATTCAAAAATAACGCATCGTGTTTCGGATTATAAATCGTAGTAATTTAAATAGATACTCTAAAAATATTAATAAAATGAGTTGTGAAATATTTTTAAATACTAAAGAACTATACATACTTTGAATTTGATCGTTAAATTACACACGTTTCAGCATTTCTCTTGCAAACTTTATTGGGAAAATGATAGAAAATAACTTTATCGGTCTATACGAGCATAATTAATTTCGAATATATAAGTTGACATTATTTTTGTCACACAACCTCGATTTTCGTAACTATGTCGCAGGCGCAAAGTTGCCATATTTTTGCCCCCTGACAAAATTTTCCTTAACTTTCATTAAATACGTTTTCATACTATTTTTCAATATTCATAAGTGCATAGTAGCCGTGTAAAAAAATGTCTACTTCAGTTCCGCACAATAGCCATTAAAAACGCGAAAATCCATATATGCGTTACGTAAAATATATGGTGTGCACTAAGAGCTAATTAGGCTTTTTGACTTTTTATGGTTACAATAATTGTCTGAGGCTCGTAAACGCCTTCATCGTCGGCTCGACTATGTCGCCTTGATTCGTACTGCAAACTCTACACTTGGTCTAAAAAAGCTCACTTTACGCCCTTGGTACACAATGTACTGTCATTCTCAAAATTTGAGATTTTTGAATAGACGTGCCTTTTCAAAAATAAATCGCAGCGTTTCGTCCTACCGTAATCCTATTGGGCTCCTCGGTAAGGATCTGACGGCTTCCTTAGACACTTACTACCTCGTCGACACTTGGATGAAAAATGTGTCCACTAGAAGGCTAACTCTTCTTTTTTATCTTTCATAAGAGGGAACGAAGATTCTCGAGGCTATTTACAATCCACGACTCTATCAGGCGGTAGGCGTCTAAGGAATCCGTCAAATTCTTAGCAGAAATGAGTGGAGAGATAGGGATCGCTCGGGTTTTTCGAGTCCGAACTTTTAGTGGAACCAAGTGTACGCATTAAGCTCTGTCGTCGTAATTTTGTCAATTAGATTGTCCGTTTGTTGCTGGTAATACGAATCATCATCTTCGTACATGTCCAGATTGTCGTCTTCATCCTGGACGATTTCTTTCATCGCTGCAAGTGCGTACTCGACTTGCGCGATTTGACTCCATAGATTCCGTCCATTTCAATGGATTTTTATATTATCTGTAAAAGTAGGTAACATCGTCACACAATTGTTAAGATGATTAGATGCTGCTCTCAGGAAATCCTGATACGTCGATTTGATCTCCGTTATAAAAATCAGGCTTTACTTATAATTTGATAAAAAAAGAAAAAACATATATCATTTTCTTCTTAGAAGCTTTTATTACCTTTTCTCTCATCCACTCGCCCAACACGCTTTGTCGGCCAGCATTTGCGAATTTCTTGCTGCCAGTGATTCATCGCCATGATGTTTTTGAATTTTCAGGATAGTTGTTCAAGACTTTTTTCTACTGCTGTATAAGGATAAACAGCATGTGATATACGGAGGAATTCGGCGTGCACTGTTGCAGTTTTTTCATATTTGCTTCGCATTATTTACAAATGAAACTTTTAAAAATAAACTGATGAAGAGATAATATTTACATGATGAATTTAAAATTAAATATTTATACTTTAGTTAAGTGAAATTGATTTTTTAACATTTTTAGCTACTTTTATACAGTTGCTCTTTTTGTAATATGTATATATTAGATTAAAAATTTATCTTAATGGTTGCCATAGATATCAAAGGAAGTTTATTATATAAAGGACAGTGGAAGTGTATATAAAAATAAAATATTAAATTAAGTCATTTTCAATAAATATAGAACAAAACAATAATTTATTAATGGTTTAGAACATATAATAAATTTTATAAATTGTTATGAGGTATCGATTTTTATACTAAATGTATATATTTTTCTTGGTAAAAATCGTCTGTAACATTATGCACGCACGGTAGTTGTTAAAAGTGTATATGTATAGAAAGAATCAATATAATAGGCCCTCATTTGTGCTTAAAATTAAAGTTTAAGCACATGAGACTTTTTGTTAATTAGCGCTTAGGATAATTTTTTGAGATTTGAATTGATTAAGATTATACACAGACAGAAATATTATAATTACTTATTTACAAATTCATTTTCAAACTATTTCTGCTACACAATTATTAAGTTTATTTTCACTGAAAGAAATGCGCAGTAGTCATGAAGAAACAAATTTTATAAAAATCTAAGCACAAATCGTCCTGTTATTATATTTAAAAAAATATAAATGTCCCTATAATAATTCATTTATTTTTCTTAAAGCTTATATTTACACACGAACGACTTTAACTCTTAACGTTATGAACATGACCTTTTCCTACGGCTCTAGCCAGTAGAGACGAGAAAAGCTTTAATTATTTTATTCAATATGTATAAATATGAATCTATTTAACTATTCGACTTAATATCATAATATATCATAACTTCTGCGCGTTTCCACGATTCTCTACATGCTTTGCAGATTTTTTCGCTTCATTGTTACGCCACAATCTTAACTTTTAACTATTTTTTTCTGACTTTCAGAAATAATATCAATCATTCGCATCGTTGCGTTGAACAGTTATTATGCAACAATTTATAACTCCTAATAAAATTAACTGTAAATTTACGAACGTATACAGAAATAAGAAAAACTTCTCGTGATATAATGACGGCTTCGTTATTTTTGTTTATTAGAGTTAAAAATCATAAACACGTAAAATCGTAAAATTATATATTGCTGCACTTTTACTTTAAACATTTCGTACATAAGAAAACGCAAAACATATTGCACACATTGTCATCAGGTACTTGGCATGCTACTTAAACTAGTAATATCTGAAATTATATAAAAACTTGTATCACAAGAAGCGTTTACTTTTTTCTTATAGAAATGCATTTTTAGTATTGCAAAAAGAAATGAACACTTGAATGAAAAATATCAACTTATCATTCTGGGGCATCGCTATTAACTTCGAATTTGTTGTAATAAATAACAAAAAATGTATACAGTACAGCGCAATAGCGTGAGAGATTTCTCCAATATCAATATTTTTTTCTTCACAGTTCATGTAATATCAAAGTCAAGCACCTGTTAAATGCCTTAAGGGTATATCATTACAGTTGTATGATCAAATGTCAGTGTAATAATCAAAAATACACTGATTGTCAATGTACTTGACTGAAGCACGAATTAACTTCTTAAAAGTTAACTCCTGTATTGTGCATTCTTAAATTATCGATTTTTCGATATTGTCAAACGTTTCGAATATTTCGGTGATTAAATAAGCCAATTGGAATAGTTTACATACTCATTAACGATCTACGCCAAATATACTAAATATTATCAAATAACGGTTGTCAAAAATCAATTGGCAAAACTACAGTCATTGTTGCATTGTTATATAATCGCCGAATATTATCGAAGCGCACTAGATCATTATTCACATTGTATAGCTAAAAAGTCTGACGTACGTATTTTCGTCTAAACAATAAATTAATTTACACGCAAAACTTTGCAAAGCTACATATCATCACATACGTATCGAAAGCTTACAAACGTACCTCAGCTTCAACTTTCATGATTTGACTGTTATATCGTTTCATTTTACGCTTAATCTTCGTATAGGGAAATCAACAATACACGTAATGCACGAATGACATAACCATCTGCTCTACAAGTGGAATAAGTTCGATCACATCGCCTGGACCATATTCGCAACGATGATCTGTTGTTATTTTGTTTTAAAGTAAAACAGCCTGTTTCTCCCAATGACTTGCGTTCAGAGGTGGGTCTGAAAAGGGTGGAAATAAAAAAAGGAGAATAAGAATTTTTGTAAATAAATAAAAAATAAAATAAGCCAAATGTATAGGTGGTATATGTATAAACATAAGAAATTGTTAAAAGTATTGTAAAATGATAGAAGGAAACATTTTTTGCTTTTGAAAAATTGAAAAATGAAATAAAATGTCATTATAGTTTACATATATTATACTTTATTTAAAAAAAGAGAGATGACAACAACATTGCTTTGATTAATAAAATAATGTTGTATACACTATGATTTAAAGCGTAATGAGCTACCAATTTACACATTGGCTAAAATATATGTTGGAAAAAGAAAGCTATTTACAGAGCCATTATATACACAATTATATACATATAAGAAGAGTTAATTTTCTAATTTATAATCGTCCATTTATTTGTATTGCGTTGAAAATAACTCTGATGTTGGTATAGATCATATTTTTAATGATATATAGATTAAAATATGATTGATCTAATTAATACTACTACGTGTAGATGTTATTAATCATGTGGTTTGTATCTGAGTAAAATAATAAACATATAAGTGAAAACTAAAGAGAAACTTTTATATGAATGATAAATTTGAGAGTGTCATTCTATGATCATTAGGATTAGTAATTACAGTAATAAACTCATTTACCAAATGCTATGCGAAAATGGTTTACGATTTTGACATAACTTAGAACGAATGAACTGAACGTTATAAAGTTATACAAGCTACAATTTGGTGCAAATGCCTTCTGAGAGTAAATGTGTAAGTACGTAAAAATATATTAAAGGATATAATTATAATATTAAAAAATATTTGAATAATGATAATTATAAGGGTATAATAATGTGTGTTTATTTGCACAAAATTAATAAATTATATATGACATGAACATCGCTGAATGTAAGTTATTAGCATATACAAGCTAATACAAATTTACTTACTTTACAAAGTTGAAATTTGATACAATATCGGACAAAAAATTAAGGAGAAAACAACGTGTATTCAATATGTTACAGACTATTGAGTTGATAATTAGTTAAAAGTTAAGATTAACTACTTCAAATATTCTCGTTATAACAATGATTTCATGGCCGCTCTTAAGAGGTGTTGAACCATCAAAATTGTATTGCACATGATTATAACAAATATTTTACAGATCTCACGAAATGCTATAACATTTATTTTTCTAAATCCTGATAGTCCCTAGAAATTGATATTTTTCGGCTAATATCACGTTATCATTTCTAATATTTATAAAAACAATATAAAATTAAAATAAAACTTTAACTAAAACGCAGTTTGCGTATTGCCAGCAGATGAGAAGAAATGTATTAATTTTGGAATATAACAACGAACGATTTAAAAAAACTGATTAAAAGTTCGAAGGTCGTGCTTGAAAAGATTTGCATTCAGAACTAGTTTCCTTTGTCTGAGCTAAACTCCCGTCAATTCCCGAACGACTGAAGTAGGCGCGCAAGAAAACCTGAGTCTTTTCATGTTTACCCGAGTACAAACGTATCTATGTATTGCGTTTGAATCGCACCTCTATCTGTACACGAAATATCCCGCATTAAACTGCAATTCATGAAAGAAATCGCAATAGCTTTAATTATTCCCCATCGCTTTCAAAGACAATAATTTATTTATATAGAGTATACGTATTCTTCGAAGTTGTAAACCGAAAAATTAATTCGGGGAATTATCCGTGTATAACACGTGTAGGTGTAGTCAGATAATAGCTGAGGGCAATATCGATTTCGGGCTTCTCACTTCTATAATACACAGTCAGGGCCTCGGGTTGTCCTTGTTTCTGGCGCGCGAAAAAGGAGGTCTCCCTCCCAATCCCGACGTCGTCGGTGCCGCAAATAAGACCCCCCCCCTGAGGCGGCCGAGATACAGATCGTCGCCAATGCATACATTCACACAATGCACATCAATGGTCAAGGTACTGCCCCGCCTGGTGAGCTCAGAGCATATTGCACGGCCGTCACGACGGCCACGTGTCTTGTTACCGTCGTTGTCGAGTTGCTAGTGCTGCTGTTGCCAACGTCGTTTCCACCCCCGCTGTTGGCTGCACCATTGACGCTGCTTCTTTTCAGTGTCGCTCGCATCAACGAGCTCCGGATGCTATTCAGCCGACCAAAGCCCAAGCTTCCTCGTTTCTGGATTTTGCCAGTATTTTTGTTTATTAAATTGTTACTTTGCAGCTGAGAGGAGGTACGCGCAGTATTTGTTTTTAAATCAAATATACCTATCGCTTTAGGTTTTGTTATAAGGTGTTGATGGACATTTGCGAGGACAAACAAAATTCTTTAAAAGGCTGCTTTTAAAATTGAACTCGTTGTTGCAATGAGAAAGAATGTTTAACAAAGAAAAACGGATCATGAAAGAAAATAAAAAGTTCATTTGTCCTGCAATAAAAATAATAATATTGGCTTCTAAATGACTAAGTAGTCTTTTTTTAGACATATATTTCGGTTACTTTTGAAGCTGTAGTGGAAGCGAGGGACAGCAATCACTCACATCATTTTTCTCAAAATGACTGTGGTGAGTTTAGTATAAGAGTATAAAAGCCAACTACAATATTTGAGACCTATGACTAACCAAGAAGACACATTCCGGCACCAAAGCAAGTCAATAAAGTGATCTGGACATCGAGCGATATATTTGAACAGCTTAGATTTCTTTGTTACGTCAATAAAATATGCGGTAATGAAAAAGAATGAATTTTACAGGAAAATTGTTGAAAAATAATTTTCTTAATCGTACACGATTAAGAAACCGATTATGTAAAATCGTTAAATAAAAAATCGTTAAATAAAAGTAACATTTCAAGGCAGTATAATCAGTTTGTAACTCAATTGAAACGCTACACAATCTCTGACTCATTAGTTTCTACTAACATAGTACGTTAATGATCTGAGCGATATAGTTAATTAGACCATAAAAGTGCATACGTGACCATATTATCCGGTTTTCACTGATGAAACTACCTTTAATGTGAAGATAAACATATTAATAGGAATATTGTTATATGGCATTAGAAATGATTTTAGGAATACATTGATATTTTGTTATCTTTTTTTTATTTTTTTAATAACAACACTTCTAGCGGTTTTTATACTTGAATCTTGGAGCATGGACATAATTAGTATATTACAATTTTCAAGCCAGAAGAAACATTAAGATTTAGAATTTGTTCAAATAATTATAAATAAATAAGAATCCTAGATAAAACAATGTGTTTCCAACATTATTAGGCTTCGAGACCTGAGTATTTGTCCATATATATCCTAATCTAGGTTTGTATCATATTTTTATATTGTGCATAGGTTCTGTTTCAATGTTTAATTTCATAGTCATCTGATTTTCAAGTAAATAAAGGATTGAAACCGCAAAACCGAGTATTTCAAATGTTCAATATAGCGATGTTAAAAGCACGTAGTTACTGTTTTTTCATGCTTCATATATGCACATGACCGGATACTGCGATAAAGCGAATGAAAAAAGTTTCCAACGCGATTTTGGAGTGGAGAGAACGAGACACTCATAGATATACATGCCCATGGTAAAAGAGTTTCCAATACCATTATCATTGAAGCAAAGCTATTCGATATTAGATTTTAACTCAAAGCAACTACTTTTTACAATTTGTATACCTTGTCATATTGACGCGTTCATATCTTTTTAAATTAAATTACATATAAGGTAAAAAGAAAATTTAATTATTTTAAAGTTAGTAATATGCTCACTATAAATGCTATTTTTAATCAATTTTTGTTTACTTTGGCAATTTTCAAAATTTGATTTTTGCATTCTAATAGTTTTCCATATACGACAGCAATTTTACTCCCAGTTTTAATTTTTGAAAAACGTTTCCTGTTAATGGCTGTGTATTTTAAAAATTGACTAGAAATAACTCAAATTCTATTACTATATTTATCTTTTGACAGTTTGTTTGATATGCTTTTAGTAATTGAAAATTAATTTCGACTAACACTAAACCAGGAGTTTCGATTTCGTTGCATTTCAGTTTTTTTCAATAAAATGTTCTTTTTGATTTTTTGAAACCATTGAAAGAGTAAGTTAATTAATAAATCAAAATATAAAAGATAAAATAAGATGTATCTACTTGTAGAAAATACGACTCTAATTGTTCCGATGCTTATCAATATCCGTCAGCCGTACAAGCTTCAACGATTTGATAATAATATTTATATTTGAACAACATTTTGGTTTCAAAACGTTTACAGTAATTTTTTTCGATCACTAATTTTTTTCGTCCTATACACAATCTCGAATCGAATCAGTCTTAACTCAATAAGCTTTAACACGTAAAGCAGCTAAGAAATGTTGATTATTTGTCTTAAAACTACTTAACTACATCATCTATTTATTGCCACATCTTTAACATTTATAATCGAAAAAAGCATAATTTAAAAGAATGATTTTGAACAAATAATTTTCTTGCGTTGAGTGTTAATTCAAAAAGAGACAAGACTGATTGAGGCTTCGATATTACGAGTACAAATTCCGCTCTCTAAATGATTTCTGCTATCGCTTCACCTTTGTTAGCTTGCAATATATAATACACGAACTCATGTATGCATACAACTGCATAAGGATATGCTTAGAATACGTATATATGTATAATAATTACATAATAATAGACAGAGACTTAAGTCAAGACACAGAGATACACGTATTTTTATGTATGTATGTATAGTATACTGTTAGTGCCTATTACAGTCCATATTTAATTGTGAGCAGCAATTCGTAGATTTTTTAAAAGTATTTTATAAATAATCTTAGAAACGAATATTGGAAAAAATCAGTTGTTGCTATTTCACATCTAAATATGAAATTTACGCACTCAGTAAAGTTTGCTTTTATAATTCTTGATGAATATAAAATTTGTTCAAGGACATTGGTTCAAAACTTTTCTCTCTGATTTTGTTGCTACTTCTACAGATAAAACCTGTACTTTCGTCAGTTTCAAAATGATTTTATAATATGGTGATGCAAATTTGTACTTGAAATACTCCAAGATGATGGGTTTCATCGGATTTATACTCACAGCAAAAATTAATGACACAATTCGTAATTTTTTAATACATCATTAACAAGAGGTTTTAAGTTGTTTATTATTTGTCTGGTTTTAGAAATCATAAGTACCTTTGTCACACACGGTTAAAATCTGTTACTTATTATTGTACTTGAATAAAAATGCATCTGGATTTAACATTTGTTGTTATTTTCTTTTCTAATATACGACACGAAAATATAACCTGTCAGCTACATTTCATCATTTATAGTCTGTAACTTGTTTATATCAACATAACTGTTGAAAACAAAAAAATGCGATGATTAAGGCATTATTTGCATACATGTATGCACATTATACACAGGTGTTGTATACTATACATACTTGCAGATTATACATATATTTATATGTTATTTATAATAATTACACAATTATTTCGTAATAAAATCGAGATTAAGTATCACCACATGTCTCTATAAATCGACTATTTTGTATTTACAAATGTTTCCTCGCAGTGCATTTGAAATTGAAGAAAATTCCCTTACATCATGAAAAGCATTCCGTCTATTTTATATGTTTTTGCTCAATAACCTCCGTCTGCAGCTAATTAATAATAACTTTGTTGTCATCTATCAGTTCTCTCAACGTTTAGAAGAAATAATCAGCAAATTTGAACACTCGGATTTCGACTGTATAAAAATATAAAACGGAAGAAGTGCCTTACGTTTGGTAATGCGTCGAATACATCGAGAGAAGTAAATAATGTTTTCTCGATTTGCTTCGGGAAATTTTCATCGATCCCAAATGTTCTATTAATATTCCTTGATCCTCGCACAGAGCGACGGAAAGTTTTTTAACGCAAGCAATATTGTTTTGACCGAGGTTGAACGTCGCGCAATTCGAATATCGTGAATCGTATATAGCCCTTAGCCCTTGACAACAAGATTGACGACGTCGCGAATGTAAAATCAAAGAGGTGTTTTTACTCGCAGATCATAACTCTGCATTTGAACATGAAAAACGTTTTCCGAGAACGGAACTAAAGAGCAGAGGCAGACCTTCAATTTGAAAAAAGGTCACTTGACTTAATATTGTTCTAGCACGAGCTATGGAAGTCAAAGTCATCTAGGATTAGGAAAGGAGATTTCAAAATCCAGCTCAAAGAAATGATGGTGTTTCTTCATCATTTACTGGAAAAGCTGATTCGTCATTCCAGCTCTCATCTCAGGCAGACAAAAGCTTCAGGATTTTGTGAAGTGAGTATTCTATAGGGTGATAGCATTGTGGCAAAAAGGGACATTATTCATTGTTCGACTTTGTCTAAAGAATAAGAAAAGCGGGGTTATGTTTAGCTTTCTGCATAAGTTAAAAAGACAACAAATCTTCAACAGTTACTGATTTTTGTCTGATTATCGTGTTAACAGAATTAATAAAAATTCAAAAAGTTTTATTTTTGATCGTATTTTCAAAGTAGATCCTGGTTCTGGCGTGACTGTTGTATAGTGTAAGATAGTATAAGATACTAGGAGAATTCCTATTAGTTGTAACAATTTGATATTGCTGCGCGAGCTACCAAATTGGTTCGAATGTAAGTAAACAATGTTTAAAATGAAGTAAATGTAATATTAATTTATTCCATCTACATGTTTCTATTAGATTTTATAAGTATATGTTTCTATAGCAGACGCAAGAGCCATTTTTTCTTGACTATTTTCTGAATGTTCATTAAAAAAGAATAAAAATAGTTATAAAAGAAGAACATGGAAATTAGATTTAATTCGAATCCATTGTAATAGAGCACATTTTTTCGCAACAACTATCAGATTTAGGCTCAAGAGGTTGCTACGCACGATTCACGGTATTCGAATCGCACAACGTTCGAGCACGGTCACAACATTATGTGTATAATAATAACAACGTTCTCTACTTAAGCTTTTTCGCTTGGCAATTCCTTTAATATTTCCTAAGTCTTATTTTTTGCTGTCTGTATATTTATATATAATAGCGCTCACACGTGCGTTCTCGCTTTGTACGGCAGTTACGCCGTGTGGGAAATGTCGCGAAGAAGTATATGGCTATATAAGAAACTAAGATAAAATGCCCTCGAACGAAAGGAAGCGGATTCTCGTCGCGGTCTGCGTATTCCTTTTAAATTTATCCTTTTTTCCGAAGATACACGAAATTGATTTTCCATTTGGACTAGCGGATTCGGTTATGAAATTGCAAGTCTTAAACGCGTATGCACCTCAGGCGCACGTAGGCCAAAAATCTTCGGGCCTTTTCAACTGTGTTATATACGTATAATTTGCGTTCATCAAATCGTAGTTTGATCAATTTTTAATTTAAAAAGACACTGATTCAAGTCATTTGTTCGTGTGATCGTTCAGAAAAGCTTAAAAATGAGAATTCTTGTACAAACGACTCTCTTATAGCGTAAAGAAGTTTCGTATACAGATCTGCACAAAAATATAACAGTATTTATAACTTTGATTTTTCCGAAGCGAGCAAAGTATATGAATATTTATTTTAACTCCACGTTGATTTTAGGAGAAAAGAACGCAAATATTTTAATCATTTTAACCATTGACCGGTTAAAAAGATAGCAATATATTTATAATCAAAATTATATTCGCATGAAACAAATCTTTATTTATTTAAGAACAATATATACCGGTATACATTAATATTCATTACAATATCATTTAAATAATCGACTAAGCATTTCAGTAACTAATATATATGTACATTTTAACGTCTTATAATGCGTATGCGAATATAATTTTTATATATACTTTACTTCAGTAGAATGTTATATAGGACTTAGCAGGTGTCTTTTTAAATTAATTCAAGCATGATTCTTTCGACAATCATCAACAGGTATAGACTAGCGTAACAAAAACAGCTTCGTTCTGCGGCTTTTTCTCGCTCAATATTGTCCCCAACTATCGACAAATTCGAAAAAAAAGAAAAAAAATTATATAATGCAACTAGGTACGAACCCTCAAACATTTCGAGACTATAAGTAGCGGCGTGCCAGTCTTGCGCGTAATACTCTTTTCTTTGTTCATTAAAATCGTGTGTAATATTGCACACTCGACGGGGAAGCGTTTCACTCTTTTTCTCAATAAGGTGCGAGCGTAATTCGTTTTCGTTCTTCTCTCGAGACGATAACCGTTGCACGTCGCATCACAATCTCCGTGCGTAGAAAACGACGAGGTGTCTTCATTCTCGCTGCAGAATTTCCTGATCAGGGAAACAAGCTTTTTCAGACTATCGTACACGAGATACTATACAATGACTTTTTTGTCTATCGCTAATCTAAATTTTAAATATACCTCTTTGCGATTTCTACGGTTTGTCGAATTGTAAAAAAATGCGATTTCTACTTTATAGATTCGTCGTTTTGTTGTAATTTTTTTTCCAATTTTTCAATTGAGATAGGCATAAAAATGAGTAAAGAGATCATTGCAGATACAATTGATCATTGCACATACTGTTCGAAGAAGTCTAGCAAAATTTTGTGGCATGCAAAGCCTACACCAACCAATTTTACTCCTAACTATTGTAGCAGATCTTGTAGCAAGTTGCGCATTTATCATTATAGAACGTATACAAAAAAAGACATTTCTGTTAATTTAGTAAGCGGCTTTTTACACAAAGAGGTTATTTGTGTATCACATACGTTTACGCATAGAAAATTATCCTTGGCTTAGGATAGCAAATTTTTTTTTCAAATTTGATCAACAACATTGCTAACGCTAGTAAAGTGTACGAAAAACGATATATTCGTAACGTAAATAAAAATAGCAAGCATACGTTTAAATTATACAAGCTCAACAACAACTATAAAAAGGGTAAAATTACAACCTTTAAAAAGCTTAAAGTTACTCCAATTTAACTGTTTCAGAGCTCATTTTCTTTATTGACCTGTTCTCGCCAAATCGCCTGAAAAAAAGTTAGCATCTCTGTAATTTAAGCAAGAATACGAAAAGTCTACCCAACAAAAAACTAAAAAAAGACAATTATTAAAGCCTACGAATGAAAGAACAAATTTAAGATACTCATTACTTATAAATAATCGACATAAGCAATTCAAGTGGTAATATATTTCTTTTTCCCAATAAATAAAGAAAAAGATTTAGTCGAGGTTGAGATATGGATACCACTTAACAAATGATTTGACAAACTTGACTACATTGAATACGAAGTGTGACAGAATGTACAGTGATTGAAATTACATCAAAGATACAGCGATGATAAATTTTAAATAACAATAGGGATTAAAATCGACTAAAGAAAGGGTTGAATCTACAAAAATTGTAAAATTTTAACCGATGCAAAGGTTGTATTTTTACTTGATAATATTATTTGTTCAAATCTATGTAAGATTCGATTAAGAATTATACCCTTTTAACTGCTTGCTATTATTAAAAATTAGTAACGTTACGCAGTTTTTTCAGCGGGGAGGATTTTAGTAATCATACGAATACACACAAAATTGACCCAGTGAAATATATTTCAGTGTCATAGCATTCCCATGCCCAAAATAGCCAAACAGAGAAACTATAAACTCGCGCGTTCGCTTCATCAACCGAGCGCGTCTGTGTGAAAGACCGGCTCTGACAACGGGGGACAAGTATAATTATAATACAGATATTAAGAAAAGACGAGGTTCACACAAGGTGCAAAAAAGTATAAAGCCACTCCTCGAAAAATGTTCTAAACCCAAACAAGATACAAGAGGAAAATCCAGGGTGCAGTATTTTTTCTCTTGGCGCTACATTAAGAGAGTCCAGAGTTTTTGGAACTTACCATTTCCGTAGTGAGACTAGCGAGAGCTTCCTCGACCGACGCCGCTATTCGACTTCCGTTTTCCGCTCGCTGACTTCCCCGGACTGGCGTCGTCGGACAACCTGGAAAATTCGTATGCTTTGTGAAACATAACGTCGTATGAATATTTCAGACGGTGTATTTTAGAGAGTATAAAAAAGTATAGAAAGAATAATATGGCATTCGTGATTTTGTTACAAATGCCCGTGTGTTGTTGTTGTTGTTGTTTTCTAACCTAGGATGACTTTGAGAAGACCTTTTTTAAGACGAGTCACGAGCTCGAAGAAGAATCTTTTTCAATGCGTGAAGTTTGAAAATGGTAATTAGAAAGAAACCTGTTGCCGTAGTAGCTTAGCCATTCCCGAGTCTTATTGCGCTGAAAAATTTAATTTTAATACAAATTTAGTCAACGCGTAGCACACGAGGGTTAATAATTAACGTCATCGCGATTCAAATGGTTTATATATCTTAAACAAAATATCCATTAGCTGTCTTATATACATATTTGATAACCAATCGATAATCGGTATAAAAGATGTAAAGAGGCAAAAAGTTTGAAAGTGAAGCTGTACTGTGGTGACGGAGATAAGCACACCTAAAAAGATTCGACGAAGAGTCTGTGCTTGATGCTTCGCGAGATGCAGGCATATAGTATATTTTAGTATATAAAAAAGTGTCGTATAAAAAAAATTAAGTTTAAAGCATTTTCTTCCCCTAAAAAATTGCGAGGATAAAAAATGCGCTCTACGCGTGCCTGTACATGTGAAATAAAGCGTGGTGTATGACTTTATAGGTATAAAAAGATTGAATGACATGTGCGAATAAGATACGAATTGTCATGAGAGAAAAAAAAGAAAAATGTATATTAATAATAAAGAGAAAGAAGGCGGAACTTATCTCAAAGCTCGCCAAGATCCTATGCGACTTGTTATAGCTTTAGTAAAAAGGGTGAGTGGAGTTAAAGAGTTTTGGTTTATATGTGCATTGTTGCTTTATTGGCGATGTTGATATCGCAGGAGCTGACAAGCACGTTTGTTTCTTTATTTTTAACATGATGTTCCGTTGTCTAAACAGGACTACGAGATAATATGCGGCTTTTTGCACTTGCTTTTAGTCGTTTAATTAACGGAGAATAAAACTAACTCTTTATTACATCATACATGTTACTAAAATATAATTGTTCCTTCACACATCACATAAGTTTCTAGCAGCACATCAATGTTCACTAAGTAATCAAAAATATTTGTATACCTGCTGTCTAAAAAAAATAGCCATACAAAACGTCGTTCTCTGTAAAGATAACTAAACTGCCCGGTGACATTATCTCTCTTTGCAATACTTACATAATTAGTAGTTTTGCGTACAATATAATAATCTACAAACACATACATGTATATAATGATATGTTAAATCGAGGCACGTTACTCATTCTCTACAATCGTTTATATTGGTCAAAAGAAAACGTTACCGAGATCATAGGTACAATAGCTCAATCTATACCTAACTTTTGATGAAACAGTGCATTAAGTAACGTTTTCCTTCTAATACCTCCACAATTCTGACAGACGTATTATATTTCAGCACTGGCACAGTACACAAACCTGCTTATAATAACAACATTCTGGAAGACGAGGCTGAATAAATCATAATTTGGGCCCATATTTATAAATATAAATATGACAGTCAATAACCAAGGTGTTGTCTTCAGGTGGCGGCATAGTAAACGTGGAGCGCGTATAGGCACTTACCTATGTCGCCGCTACTGGAGCTTTCGGTGAAGGAGGGCGTACCCTCCGTCCAGGTAGGTGTCGAGCCCTCGGCACTGCCAGCGGGAGGTGTCCAAATGTGGCTGCCGCCACCCCCACGACTGCTGCTGCCGCCGCTTTCGACGCTCAGCGATGACTTTGTCGGTCGGCCGTCGCCGCTGCCGCCGCTACAGCTGCTCTCCAAGTGCACGTCCGATATGCTGCAGGTATGCATTGGTCCGTTATTTATGAGTCTGTATTGCATATTTTCGCTCGGGGCATTGTATACTTCGCGTGGATTTGTGATGGGAATTCAAAGGGTTTCAAAGTTAATGGAAAGTTTGCTAGTTTCGAACTCTCTGACTTTAAGCGGATAATCTTGGGCTAAATACTGTAACAGCATTATGTTTGTTACAGTATTTTTAGATTTACCTAACGCGTTGTTTCGTCTGAGCTAACCCAATTGACATTGCATGATATAAAGAATTTTTTGTAACAGAAGCACGATTTTCGCATTTTTCTGACCTATTAAGCGGGACTAAAGTAACTTTTTTCAAACCGGTGGGCAAAAAAAATTGAAAAACGCCTACTAACATTTTTCGGAAAATTTTCTGTATATATATGTATAAATTTTTGTAATGAATTTTATGATAAAAAATACTTATACACCTTTTTTGTATGCAACAAATTCAAATTAATCTACTGAGAGCGAGGTCGTCGCATAAAAAAAAGGGAAAAATCCATACTTGTGTCACAAAAAAAATGGTGTGCACCATGGGCTTTTCCACACTCAGCCTAAAAAAGCCCACTTTACGCCCTTGGTACACAATAGACTAATATATCCTGTTCGATTAAAATTATTTTTGTCATTATACAAACAGGTAAAGATGATTTTCAATTAAAGAATTTTTATTCTTACAACGGGATAAAAAGTTTTACTGTATTCTCGCTGTAATGGATTTTATTTTAATTCAAATTTATGCCAGATAAGAGTATTCAAGTGACTGGAAAAAGTAAGAGGCTTCTTCGAACGAATTAATGTGCTCGTCTCTATAGTGAAGAATAAAAACTCAGTTTCCTGATGTATATACATCAGGCTGATCAAACTCTTCTAAACTTATACCAAATGAAATTTTCTCTGTCAGTCTCTCTCTCTCTCACACACTTCACAAATTAAAAGACGAACGCTAAAAAAACTGCGAATTTCAATGAAAACTCGAATTTTCAATCAAATCTAGGCAGATAATCACGTGCTGAAATCAGGCGAGCTCGTTTTCCTCGCACTCGTAGGTAAATAGTTTAGGTAGCACACCAGAGTGGATCGATAAGAGCGTCTGCAGCAACAGCAGCAGCAGCGGTTATAATCGAATAGTCAATTAGAAGCCGCTCGCCGTCCCTGCTGCACTACATACATACATATACACACATATACGACATACCTGACGGTGTCGTGGTAGCTCTTGGCGAGGGTGACGTGGTGCACGACCTTGTTCCGGCCGGCATGCGAACCGGCAAGGCTGCTCGTCAGTATCGACGGACTCGTGCTTCCTTGATGATGATGATGATGATGGTGCGGATGATGGCCGCCGGAGGCCAGAGTCTGGTCGTTCGAGCGCACCGCGTCGTCAAAGGGCGGGGGCGGGGTGGAGCAGGTGGAAGGAAGGGTGCCACCTACGGAAAAAGCGCAGTCTACCATTAGCATGGATACTTTCTTTCTCTCTTGCTCGCTTTCTCTTTATCTCTCTTTCTCATTACGTTATTTATGCGAGGCTGTAGTCGCGCGAAAGATGTTTTGTTTTTATTTTATGTATTTCTAGAAACTATATAACGTTCGTGGGACAAGTCAAGCCAAACAGAGAGAAAGGCAGGCTGATGCAGCTTCATGTCAGAGGAAGATTGAGAAGTGTGAGAGAGAGAGAGAGAGATAAGAGATAGAGAGATAGAAGAAAGACATTCAAAAGGGGGGCAAGACATCGACCAAGAGCGCGAATTCACCCATTTTCAATCAGGAGTTTACAGCCTACGATCGTTGTGTATAAAGGAGGACTGCACCTAAGCATGACCTCTAACAAGTCCACTTTATAATCACTACCTTCTATTGTCATGATTTGATGCAATATACATGTATAACATATATATATATATAAATATAGAAATTTATATATAGCAAGAGGTGTGTGACAATGAGAATAAAAAAACAATCATAGAAAATCTACCTACTCTTCCTTTTCCGAATCAAAAAGCGTAATCACCCGTGAATGATAATAATAGTCGAAACGACTGACCCTCTTCGTTTCAGCGTCGGTCAGTCGATCTTTTCGCTTTATCGTACAAAGCATTCGGATTACCCTTTTTGATCGATTGTTTATACATGTATGGCATTCAACATCGTGATATATACAAAATATTTATATATACGTTCAATAAAAAAAAAAGATATATTATATGTAAATCGTAAAAAAAACTAATGGTTTATAATATTGCCTACTGCAATGATTGAATATTAATCACATGCTCTAAAAGAGTTTGAATTTTATAGGAGGGTTACCTGAAAAGAAAATCAACGTTGAATTATGTTATTAACAGACATCGGTGATTGAAAATGGGTTACTTTGCGTCTGGAAAAATAATTGAAGAGCTCAGTGTGATTATTTCAAAGTTTACTCGAGTAACGAATACAACAAAACATCTAAGAGAGGGACACCGCGACCAACGCATTTCGTATATCAGCTCTTCAATTCGATTGGTCGTATATGTATTACTAAAATTAAAAGAAAATCAAGGTCAATTTTCAACCCACACGTGTAAATAAATCGCTATTCAAAATTAAAAGTAAAATTAAATAAACTGAAATTCAACAGGTCTGCTCTGTAAGAGATGTATAATTAGCGCAAGTATACAAGCCGGCACAGCAAACTATATATAGCAAAGCGAGGAATAGATCATGTTTCGTTTAGGAGCTTGTTCTAGCAAAATACGAGTTATATACTCAAACTTTTGTAGCAACAAGACTTTTTCTTCTAACAGAGATCGCTATAATATATACAAAAAAAATCAAAATGTTGAATAGATAAAAATTGTTATATATATTATTTGTACGTTCGTACATCTTGGATATATATATATAGTTTCGTACGAGACACAGTATCCACGCATACAAACTCGCAGACTCCAGAAGAAGCCTGCATATACGACAAGAGTAAAAACCTTCCTCCTCGTAACGATATAATTTTAATAAAATTTTCATATCTAAAAATGCTGCGTTATATTCAACACGCTCGATAACTAAAATAACTTGCTTCAGCGATAATATAAGACACAGTGATGATATACCTATATATATATATAATAAAATATCTATCGACATTTAAAAACGACACTTTGCGACATATGACATTGAACACCCTCGATACAGAGTAGAAAACAAAAAAGAGAAAACAAAAACAAAAACTTATATATAAGTACATAATAAATCAAAAGCTCGCAAGCCAAACAAAGAAAATCACTCCGGAAAAGCTGATAATGCGTCGTTGTAAGAACACCCAAGACACGCGTTACAAAAGGAAGAGAAATCCGGGCCGTCATAAAACAGGGCCGAAAAAGAGAGAGTCATCGCATCACTTGCTGCCCGCGTAGCCATGCAAGAAAGAGGAATTCCGTCGAGCTTTCCGGCCATTCTTATCCGCCTGCTCCTCGAGATATCGTCCGTACTGTTCATCCGTAAGCTCATCCCTGAGCGATTCCTTCCTCGAGCGCCTGACGTTCGGCCTCGCGGCTTCGAGGCTCTTGAACTTGCTCCACTCGGGGTAAGCTCGTCCGAGAAACGTTCGATCGACGTCTCCTTCCCCGTCCTCGTTCCGATGAGCGACTGCAGGCGGGGACGAGGCTCTTCTCCCGAGCCAAGCGGTTCTCTCCATCAGCCTGCTTTTGAAGGAGGCCAGCTGCGGCGTCAGTTTGCCTCGTCGACTGT
Organism: Muscidifurax raptorellus; assembly: GCA_020010945.3. NCBI lineage: Eukaryota > Metazoa > Arthropoda > Insecta > Hymenoptera > Pteromalidae > Muscidifurax > Muscidifurax raptorellus. Next base: position 26,986,079 of record CM052081.1, on the reverse strand, counting down.
ACCGGACGCGAATCTTGTGCAGCAGAGCACTGCCGGTTCTGATGCTGCCGGTGCTCGTCGCGTGAGCGGTGACCGGGAGTTCCGGTGGCGGCGGGCCACGTTGGCCCTCTTCTTCCAGGCGGTGTATCCTCTCGGAGTAGGTCTCCGAGTGCTTCTTGTCCTTGCGCGACATCTTCCAGTTCATGAGCTGGGGGTTGGACGCCGGGTTGATGAAGTACGTGAACTTGGGCATGTCGATGGACGGGGTGTAGCCCTCCTGCGAGCTCCTCGGCGGCCTCGGCTCGAAACTGTCCCCCGTCGTGCTGCTACGGCGTCTTCGAGCGCGTTCGGGTCGGAAGGGGTAGGGACTCGTGCGGATGACGTAGGAGTCGTCGACGCGCTCGACGCTGACGAACTCGTCGGGATCCTCGAAGAGCGGCGGAGGCAGTGGCGGCGGTGGCACGTACTCGGTGCTCCTGCGGTGAGTTCGCTGAGTGGCCGTCTCCTCGGGGATGACGTTGTCGCGGACGAGGAAGTCGGACGCCGGCGCCGCGGGCCTCGGCGGACGGAACGCGGGGGTCGCGGCATGCGAGCGGGGTACATGCAGTGATAGCTGGTAATCGCGAAGAGGAGCATCACCTCGAGGGGACGAGGAGTCGGAGGACTTGCCCCTGGCGGAGATACTGCCACGAGGCGGCACCGGGGGTGGCACCTTGCCCGACGGCACGAGGTTCGGATTCGGCGGCGAGGCGGCCGAGCTCCGGACGCCGCTGCTGCCTTTCAGCACAGCTGGATACTGGACGCTCGGTTTACTGGCGGCGAGGCTGGTGCTGATGCTGCCGGCTGTCTCGGCCGGATGACTCTGGAGCGGCGGCGGACTCACCGGACCCGCGGGTGCGCTCACCGGTGTCGAGGTGGCGATCGGGATCGAGCCCGTGTTGATGACGCCGCTGCTCGTCGCCGGGACCTCGGCAGGACTCACTGCGAGGCGGACAATTAGATGTACAGAGAGCTTGGTCAGGAGTGAGCTCTTCTGTCGGCTTTTGTTTTTGCTACTAGGGCTGGGACTGTCGGTGTACACTGATAGGCGTTTTTTTTTACTGAAAATTCAAGTGTGTGTGTGTGTGCGTGCGTGTCTCGTCTGCGGTATCGATCGGGTACTCTCTCGGGAGTTAAAATTGTGTCGAACCCTTTTCAATAAAATTGTGAAAGTAGCGCGGCTTCGGAGGGGATATTTCGATATTATCGAGGGTTCTACTTTTCACCTCGAAACTGAACATTCATTCGAGTGTATGTGGATCGAATGAAGGAGTGAAAACGTTATGAGAAAGTGTGTTTAAAAGCAAAGCTTGCTTGTTACGTAAACGATTGATCGATTGATTGATTGATGAGTTTTACTTTTTTTTGTACGTTTGAAATTTGCTTACAGTAATTCTTTTTTAGTGCAATAAAATCGTGCACATATATATGTAAATTATAGTTGACGTTAGTACAGCGTAAGCGCATTGTTTGTTATGATTTAATTTGTAGCAAGAGAAAATTCACCAATGGATAATAGAAACAAATTATTTGTTCTCTGCATACAAGACTTTTGATTTTTAATAAATTTTGCTTATCAGTGTACATGTTATGAAAGGAGACAATGGGTTGCTCAATGTTGGACAAATCGTTTTATAGGAAATAATTATGATGATTGAAAACGTGGAATGAAACAACATGCAAGATGGTGCAGAATAGACGTTTTGCAACAATTGTAATTCTTTGTCATAGTCATTTGCTTCAATATTCATTACATATTCGTATCTATATAGCAAGGATATTTTTTGTCTTTCCTTCAAGCAAAAAATATATCTAATAAATGCTTATTGAGCTCATTAATTTAGCGATACAAGAAGGTAATTGCGCTGGAAAGACTCTTGAAACGCAGCCAAAAAGTTCTTTGAAATATTCTACCGTTATATAAGATCTTTCTGCATATTACGCTTACACGGATTATTGTTTCCTGAACTTTTTTTTCCAGAATACGACGGATCGTATAATCGAAAATATTATTTAATCTTAGTTTTTCTAACACGCGAATAGAGACAGCCAATGAAAAGCATGAATGAAGTCGTTATACCGAAAAAAAGTACACATTTCAAGAGTTGTACAAGGAATTTGGACAAGGTCAAGTGAGTGATAAACATATATATATTATATATATATATATATATATATATATATGTATGTACATACAATATACACAACACAAGGACACAACAGTTAAATGAATGTATAGCGCGAAACTCACCAGGCTTCGTGGGTGATGTAGCATGCATAGCCGAGCCGCTAGTTGCCGTCACCGCTAAATCATCACATAATACAAGACCATGCCATTACCATTATTGCAAAATTATCGAGAGCAGAAAAGCCACCTTTTGACTCGAGGAAGAGAAGAAAAACATTTTACGTACGTTCATCAATTATACGACACGCGCCACTGAGTTTATCGCGATGTAAACATTTTTTACAGTTCGAACGTTGTAATATTACAGGCCTGGGTAGTCTGTGTATGTACACTGGGAAACGCTGTACTGTGTACAGTAAAAATGATCGTGAATGAAAAATGGCGCGTAATTTAAAAAAGAGAGAAAAAAGTAGGTCAAGCGTTTTTTTTTCTTTGAAGAAACACCGTTGCGAACTATTCTTCGAGGCAATGATTCTTCTGCTCTCGGTTATTAGTATACAGCTCAAAACACATTTGCGAATCTCAATGATCATGATCGGCAGAGTATGTGAGAGGAGTGAAAAAGTATGTAATGAAAACGGCTGGCTGATAATTGTTCGATCGAGTATATAATATACGCGATAGAGAAAAAAAAGAAACATAGTATAGGAGGTATGAAAATCGTCGAAAAAATGGGGAGAAAAAAGTTGCGCTAAGAACTAACGTATAGGATGTGGCTGATGCGTCGTCAAAGGTCGTCGAGTGATGTGTAGACGGGAAACGAAAGAAAATAACACACAGTATAATATATGCACCGATCGATCGTTTTCTCGGATCGTTTCGCATTCGGCTTTACACTTTGCAGCTCGTCTGCGGCTGGTTGGTTAACCTTCTCAAAACAGGGATTCGGCCGGTTGCTTTGTTCAGGCTGGACCTTTTGCGGGAAGCTTTTTTTGCGCGGCCCTGTTTGTCTTCGGAGAAACGAAAATTTTTATAGACATTTTGAATAAGATATATAGGGTATAGAGTTGTATGGTTTATACTTGTTAATTTGGAGAAGTGCTCGTAAAATATTCATACCTGAATCGAGCGTTTGAAAATAAACCTGTATTATAGTATTGGAGACGTTATATATCCGAGCAAGTTTGTTGAAATTAAGTTTGTTCGCTGCTTTAAATTCTAATTATCTTAAATGTATATAGTTCTTGCTTCAGGTTTAATGTGGTAAGAATCAGTAAACTTGACCTAATTTCTCAATATTTTGATGAAACACGCGTGCAAAGAATTTAGATTTCCTTGAATTTTTATATAAAATTTGTTTAATCCGATAGAAAGTTACTCTTGGTTAGATCTCAAAATGTCTATAAAAATATCATTTGTTATAAACGTGTTCCTTCAGTGTAACGAGAATTAACAAATTTTGGCGTGTATATAATAGCTGTAGTTATTTTTTTAATGATAGAGTTACACATAACGGTGTTTTCGTCTGCAAATGTAATTGTAAAAAGATATGGCTTGTTTTTTAAAAAACGCAAAGAAAAAAATGCTTTTCCACTCCTGTGTATACACAAAAAAATACCTCGTCATATTCGGTTACTCGATATTTGGGATATGGCTTACACAAAAAAAACCCACGAATAATATCCGTCCAAAATTCAAAATCGTATACACAAGGAAAAATAAAGAATACTTTTCAATATCAGCAACAACAATTTTTGCATCCATCGAAAGCAGTGCGTCAAGCACGCACCAAAAAAGAATGGTGAAAGTAAAAACAATAAAAACTGCAGTCAAAATAACAATATAATAATCGCAGTTGTGCATATCTACGAATGGCGACGTAATAAGTATATATTATAAAAGGAAAACATAATTTGCCAACAAGACGTAGACTTATTGTTATAGCCGGCTTGCCAAAAGCAGCACACGTCGCGCGCAATTTGCTTGTAATACATATTCAAAGGCTCAACGTGATTTTGTAGATATATATATATATATGTAACAGTATAGATAATGAGTTAAAGGAGTGGACAAGAGTCTTGACTACGGGCTTACCTGTGGAATCGAAGTCACCCTCCAGTGGCCTCAGCGGCCTCGAGATGCTTTTCCTCTTCGACGGGGAATGCTTCAGCGCTGCAACACAAAGTTCACAATGTTGTAGTGTTCTTATAAGACCGTTCATTCTATATATGTAATCGCTGCGCGCGGTATGTGGGGATCATTTCACGGGATTTATCGATCGTGTCACAGAGTCGTGGTGGTGCACACAGTTAGTCAAAATATGTGGGAGAATTTTTTTTTTATTTCGAAGTAAAACTCATCGTGTATTTATTGAAGACTGGAAAACTGCCGATTACTGCATCCTTTTTTTAATCATTAAATTACCGGGAAAGCAAATTATTTCTTTTTCATTTTACTTCGAATATTTCTGCTGACATGGTGTGGATTATTGGCTATGTAATATCACATGTATATAGTCAGTTCTTTATAATGGTTAGTTTTCAAAGCAAACGCTTTTGTTCGTGACAAATAATTCACACTTATTTTACTTCTTGTTATGAGCAATTGTACTTTTGGCGAATGTAAAATTTATGTAATATATCAGATACAATAGCAAAGCTCTCTTAAATTATAAATAATTGTTATTTTTCACAGTTTACTTGAATTTATCTATATTGACATATTTAAATATTTTATGCAGTACAATTTGTATGAGAGTTTACTAAAAAAAATCATGATAAATTCAGTGTGATGTCTCATATTAAAAAAAAGTATCATATATTTTATACCTTTAGAAAAATTTAGGATGTTATACTTACTTTTTATGCTTTGAATTATGTTACAGAATTCAAAACATGTACCGAAATATAAGGTATAAATCTTCAAATTTAGAATTAAAAAAAATAATAAATAATACATCATCAGTCGATCATCATAGGAATAGTGATTTCTATTATTAAACTATTCTATTTAATAATACAATATCAAAGTTATAACTATATAACGATGCCCTACAATTTTTTATTGCTATAACAAATTTGTTTCAAATAAGTCGGGCATGCGGGGCTAATCTTAATTTTCGTCTTTTTTTTATAAAAAAATTGTGCTATTGTAATTAAAAAATTATATTTTCTAATAAGTTCATTCTCTAAATTATAATAATGATTCGACCACTTATAACGTAAAAAGTAATTAATGTAAGAGGTAAAAATAGTCAAGAATTTATTGTTGAAGGATTAAATGTATGTCGTTAGTCTCAAAAGCAAATTTTCTTGGAGAACCTGTCCGATGATGAAATTGTGGGTTTGTAATCGTTATCAGGTAAAAACAGCAAAAACCACATATAAACAAACCTTCTTTGAAATATATGTAACAGGATGAAACACGTAAGAATAAAAGAAAAAAAAATGTAAAACCATGAAAAGACGCTAAATATATTATAAAACAAATCTTATTCGTAATAATGAAAATAGTTTGCGTATTATCATGCTTTATAATTCATTTTTAACGAAAATTTGCAAAATCTTAAACAAAAATTTCTGGAAAAAATAAAAGCAGGTACACGACATCTTTATGTCGTTTAGATAGGGCATAATTACGTACGATTCAATCGCAAGATCGAAATTCGAATGTAACAACAGACCTTTATCCCAATTCTTCGAATTGCAGCTCATAGCTTTTTGTTGCCTCAATTTTTTCGACTTTTTCGATTTAATTCCTAAAGATTAAATACTTTCAAGATTACAGTTGAAATATACTATGAAGCAATATATGATCATGACTATGGTAAAAGTAAGAAGGAACAAATTTTAACATTATTTTTACTGTTATATATTACGGGATAATAGTCACACGCTTGTTAGTTAAGTTGTTTAGACTCAACAATATTCAAAATGATGAGAAATACAAAAAATGGGCATGATTTCAAATGATTTGGGAACAAACCTACGTGTTATGCTTATATGTAATCTTTCGATATCCTGCAATGAAGTTACATTTGTGCCTAACATAATGAAATCGCAGAAAAAAAAGTTCGAAAAAAATGAACACTACAAACATGCATGTTAATTACGAATGTAATGTATTTTTATTATATGTCTATAGGTTTGAACCAATCGATGTAATGCTTTACAAAGTAATATGATGTTCCAATTATGATTTTTTTTTGCATCTCCTTAGGTATTAATTGTCACAGTTGACACGCGTATATTTGATCTATCGTAGATTCCGATGCAACGCGCAATCGATGAATGTGTCGACGGTTTGTTAGCTCCGTTACCACTTGTACATCAACAGCTCGTCTAATAGGAACATCATACTCATCTAGTTTACAGTCGACGCAAACACATAACGTCATGTATATACAAACGGATAAAATCAATAATTCTATACAAGTTTGGCAATATATATATATATAAAGAGAGAGTTGCGTAACTGTTACAAATTTAATGTTATGTACGTTTTTTTTTATTTTTTCGCTCCATAACTCAAGCCATTTCCGTCGATTACGCTTGAAAAACGTATGAACGGGTAAGGACAATTAACATGCAACAATTACGCAAGAATTACATAAAAATGTTCGATTGTCAAAGATCGCGGTATAGTGTAAATGAGCGTTGAATTACATAAACGTATATAAAGTAACGACGAGCACAAGCAGGTAACATATAAGTATTGGGAGCGCTAAACGTGGTTGACATCTGAAGCCATTTAAATGAATAAAGATATATATGTGTATACACCGATCAAAGTAGAGAAATAAGTGAAGGGGAAAAGAAATTAAAACATAAGATAAAAGTATGCCATCAGCTGAGGCACACTTGAACTGAAAGTAATTTCATAAGTGCTTTTGTCAAAGTAATGAAATTTAGCTTTTAACAGAGTTAAACATTAAAAATAATATGGAATTTTACTTTGATTGAATTTCAAGTTTTCAACCACATAGAAAGCGAGAGCGAGTTGTATAGACAAATACAATAAACATTCTGAAGTGAAGACAACAAAGCTTCAATTGTCAGCTCATATATATACCGCAGGAACAAAACGTATACAAATGAATATATAAGACGTTAAAAAAAAAGAAACAAAAATAAATAATTACAACAAGTTAGCGAGCAGGCAAGAGACAAGGTAGTAATTGTATATGTATATAAAAACAACAAACGAGCTGGCAAAAAACTTGCACACGCACACACACAGAACAGAAAGACTGATTAGACAGACAGTCAGACAGAGACAGAGTAGAGTTACCTATGTAGCTGGTGACGAGGTTACGGAATTTGCGATGATTCCCCTTAATCTCAGGCAGGTCCACTTTAATTGCGTCGCCAAGACAATAGTCGAGTAGTAGTTTTATTGCGAGTTTTGTCGGTTTGGCAGGTCGGGTTCAAGGGGTCGAACACGAAAGAGAAGTGCACGGACACAAAAACATCACATTTAGCCAACTCAGTACTCAACATTATGTTTATAAATCCAAATAATGCCGATGTATATATAAACTATGTTTATGTAATGTATATAAGTAGTATATATATAGATAGATAGATAGATAGATATAGACAGATTCAACTCAAACACCTATACATCGCGTCTCAAAGTATATTTTTATAAAATAAAGATATAACAGGAGAATATAGATAATAAACAGCGAAAGGTGTACAGAAATATAACGAGGGAATATATAGGTATATGTTTGTAACTATGCAAAAAGAAAATCTATTTTTATTTTTACATCGGTAAATAAAATAATTTGTATATGCATGTAGTCATGTAGAAATTTAATATTGATTATTTTAATAAAAAATTATTTTTTCTCGGCGCAGTTTTTTTTAACGTACCATCTTTCATAGAAGATTTAATTCAGAAAACGAAATAGAAAATACAACAAAATTCAATTCCAAGAGAGAAAAACGTCAGACTCGATCTGACCGTGGTACAGAATATAGCCGTATCAAAACAAAATGGCGAATAATAATGTTTTTTTAAGGGTGGAAGGGGAACCGCTTATAGATTATACGTAAATTATAAGTATAGTGGATTGAGTGTCTGCATGTTGGAGACGGGTTTGGTATAAAATGAAATGTATAAATTTGTTAACAGAGCAAATGTTTATTGAAAAAATATCAGTATGTACATTGGTGCCCACATTGTGTCAATAGCTGAATATTTCAACAACAATAAAAAAATATTCTACTCTACTTCATCTGCTATCCTAGTATTAATATATTTGCTTATCGCAAAGAATTCGATGGAAGCGGTCTTTGTGTCATGTTTAGTGTTTTCTAAAAAATAATATCCTTCGAATTTCGCGTCAATCAGCGTAAACCGAAAAAACCTAGTTCCATCGGATTCCTTATTATCACTACGAACTAAACTTAGATGAAATCTACTTCCACTGGCCGACGAGAAATCAAAGTTTACAATGTTCGGATTCGCGTTTAATGAGTCGCAAGAGAAGTCGTATAAACCTTACTTAGCAATTAATTATGTATACTATTAAAAAATTTGAAGACCATTTCGTATCTCATTGTATTTTTATACTAATTATATAAATAGTAGTAATGAAAAAGTGGATGTGTGCGAGGCTCGGATTTCGTGCGTTAGTGTCTCGTTCTCTCTTACATCTCAAAATAAAATAGCAAACGATAAATAACGTCCTTTAATCACAGTGTGTTTAATAATCCTCTCGTCGAAGTCTTAAACACAACGTCTTAATCGTCGTTTTTTGTAACAGGAGTTTTCTTTTTCTCCTTCATTGAACAAGTAATACATTAAAAGGCTTTTGCTTCTATAAATATATTTATACGTTGTAAATCGCCGCGCTATAAAAATTTGCCTAAAATTTCTATTCAATATTATCTTAAATTTATTTAATAAACGTGTCAAGCATCGCTTGGTTGTTATTAGCAGACTACTTCATACTGCCGTGCGCTATTTATTTATGTATTTCCATTATCTTTTGCGTCACAGTAGCAGATACGTTTTAAACAATCACGACGACTGTCACCTCTGACGACTGCAAATCTCAAACGTTATGAATTTTTAATGACGCTTTTTCCAACTCTAGAACGTCATATAAATGCGTCACTTTTTTTAACATTCCCCTTCTTGTTTTCCACTAAACATTTTGCTTGCTAACTGTGTCTAATCAAAATTATACTTATATATATTGCCTTTCACATTAGTAGGAACATGAAAAGATAATTTAATGGAAAAATACTTTTTGCGTGTAATATTTGTAAATTATTCTTTCGACTAAATTTGCTACATTTAAAACACTATCAGATACTACTTATCGTTTACTTTTATAAACTATTAGTTAAGAGATTGTATAGAAAGTAATACATTTGCACAAGGAAAATTGCATGTTTAAAATTAATCATTGATATTTTACTGTATTAATATAAGTATTAATCGTCTTTCATATTCAATAGTTATACTGGCTGTTGCACAATAGTTATATATATTTATTGAGAAAAAATATACAGTTAAAATTTGTATTCCTTTCCAAATCGAGACTAGATAAATTACATCGAAATTGTAGAGAATAAATAGCGTTCAAAGATTAAAAAATTCATCTTCTTACAATCACTTAATATTTTGATACTTTCATATTATAATTATGGCAAGAATATTTATTAGTCTTAGAATATTTAAAAATTGTTTTGTATGTTAAATCAACTACTATTATGTGTGTAAATTATACTTGCTTTTATACTTGTGTATACATAAGTCTTTTATAAAATTGGCATGTATTAAATTGCATTAACCTACATAACACAGTAATTATAATCTTATTGTAGATAAAGATTTTTTACCCTAGATTGTACAAAATACTCAGCTATTCCCGTGGACACCAGACTTTGTACAATTGTATATGTTATAATTACAAATCACGAAAAAATAAATTTTGTGAAAAAGATGCTTTATACAAATCAAACCACAACTAATAATGTTTAAATACTTTTAAAAAATGCGTAAAAAAACATAAGATGATTGAATGTGTGCTTAGTGTAAATTAGTAATCAAGTATATACTAATGTATACAATGAAACGTAAATATTTCAATGATGTATACAAGAACTTAAAAATAATGATGAAAATATTCTTGTATGAAAGACAAACTAAGTATAAGTACATGATTATGTCATGTGAACTATACAGTATTTCGCATCATTGTTTCGCATTCAACAGTCAGTAACCTCACCTTATTGTTATAGTGTATAGGTTTTGTTTTTTTAACGCGTACAAAAAGTATAAAGAAATGAAGAATGATGGCAATGAAGTTTCTGGTAGAAAAATTTCTCCAAAATTCAAATTAACGTTATTTTTTGGCCAAAATTCATATCACAGCTATTTTTAAAAAATCATTCTTTTATATACAATTTCACAAAAAAATATATAATTAAACGTTTAAAAATCGGAAACATTGCGTATTACCCAGCATTAATTGTGAAATTACCTTAAAGAGTCGAAACGAAATTTTGCGTTAGTTTTCATTGTCTGCATCAAATTTTATAAAAAAATTTTCTACCAGAACAATGATATTTTGATAAATCACAGACATTTATCGCGGCGCATTAAGTAGCGTTGGAAACAATGTTAAAAAATATATCTCTAGCTTACAGCTTACAGCATACTGTGCAACCTGCTTTTTAATACAAATTACATGTTACCTAAGGTTTACCAACCCGCGAAAAAATCTCTTCTTGATTCGTCGTATTATGCGACTAATACGTTATTAATAATCAACTATTGTTCTTTTTATATTAACAATAAATGCGCTTGTCGGAGTAACAGTACCGTTTTTATCTTTAATAATTGATCTAGTTTATCTAATGCAAAAAACAAATGCAACGTGTACTGTAACTCTCTGAAGATACCATCACAAATTTTCGGTCACTTGTGTATTAACAAATGTCGCGGAAGATAATTAGGAATGGGCTTTGTTGAGTACTAACATTGAAGTCAAGTGTGCTACTAATGGCTGATTCGGATGGTACTTACGTGAGGGTATCTTCTTGAAGACCGTTTTTGCCATAAAGCTTTGGAAGCGCTCAGCATAAAAGCCAGGTCGATGCACGGATACCGTGTCCTGAAACAGATTGGAATTGCCGAAAATCTTGTATTATAATGTTATTGTCTAGACATGATGAAACGACCGTCTTTATCATATTTTTCATATTGGATCAGTCACGAAACTTACGCCATCGTGAATCATCGACTTCCATGTGTGCTCAAGTTTTTTCTTCAGTCTGTAACTTTGAAGAATGTCGATAATACCAATGAAAAGAAGAAGACGCTCGCCACGTGCGTTCCTCGCTGGAATACCACCCGGACTGATAGGGAAAAGGTAATTATTGAGAAAAGTTCTTTCGGAAGATAATTTAGATAGACGGCAAAATTACTCACGGCACATCATCTTCTTCATCAATGGGCTCACTCTCAGCTTGAATACTTTCCATAGCTGTACTGTGAGCAACCAGCCTTTGTCGATTTATACTACGAGATCTATTGAGAGCAGCGGCTCCTATTCTGTCCTCTCTTTCTCTTTCCCTTTCGGCTTGTGTGAATCCACCGCTATCAGTACCATCCCCGATGTCCTCCTCTGCACTTGTTGATAACCTTTGCTCCTACAAATTCGAGTAAAATTAAAATCATCCAAATCCAAAAAAATATATGGTGTTTAGATATATTTTTTGAGGCATCACGTATACTTACAGATTTTTCCCTAGCAGCTTGATCAAGATTATGTATACCAAGTAACAATGAGTAATCCATAATTTTGAAACTTTCCAAGACTCTACAGTCTCGTTGAATAGTTTTGATCAATGCATTGTATGTATCCGATTCAAGGAAAATACCCTCTGAATGATGTTCCATAAAATCTAAATCTTTGTATGTAGGTGAGCGTTTTGATCTTTCTAATTTAGATGCCTATTTGGAAAATAATTTCATTTTACATTATTTATTAAAAACAGTGGATTTGAACAGAATTTTGTAAAATAAAAAACATACTTTTCTTTTATACGTCGAGCCTTTCAAGTCATATTTTTGATGAAGTTTAACTGCTGAAGGTAAAAGATTGTTCATGGCAACAAGTCGAACATTTTTACTATTACAACGATAACAGTATAAACCAAAAAATTTTGGCAGTAATGTTCTAGGATTTTGGTTTAAATTCTAAAAAAATATAATAAGATAAGTAAGTGATACAGAAGATTAAAATATTTGAGAATAGTAGCATATAATTGTCAATAAATTACCATATAATAACCAGGTAATAGTGTCTGCAAGAATTCGCCCTCTTTATGCTGAACAGTTTTTATGATGAATTCATCATCCTCAGTTAGATAAAAAATACTTCCGCTAGCACCAGGATTGGATAACTCACGCAATGGCGCACTACACATTGACATCTACAACATCAAATTATTATGACTGCCATTCTTAGAATATATAGGTAAAGAAAGTCAAGTAATTGAGTTGTGAGACTAACCAAAAAATCATCTGGCTGTATACCAAATAGATCCCTAAAGTAACGAAATGCAATAGGTGCGTAATTTTTAAACTTAAATTCTGAAAAATGATGAGCTGGTGTGTGATTTGAGCCTTCGTGCGGAAAATTTGTTGTCTCAACTGTCATAAAATCCTGCATAAGCAAATCTCGTTCAGGTTTACTTGCCAGACCTCCAATCGCATGTTGTATACCCAACTGAATGGATCCCATAATTTGTGTGGTTTGAATCTTTATAAATAAAGGAATATATTAATGTGAATGAATCAAATGAATGAATTTTAAAATCACGATCAGCCTTTTATAATATTCTATGAATTAATATTACAAACATTATACAGAAAGGATTTGACATACCCATTTCAAATAATTTATGTACTTAAATTCTATTATAAACCAGTTCATTGCTTGAAGTGTTTAACTGTTAAGTTACATATGACAATATATAATTTCATACGTATGTTGTATATGACTAACAATGTGTATAAAGCATACTTATCCAGCTGTGATTATGGTCGACAACTTAAAGGATCAAACTATTTTATAGCTATAATTGTTTGGAGTAAAGTTTAGCAGATCGTTGAAAATAGTGTGAAATATTCAATAAGCAAAAAGTTAATCAAAACACTTTCATTTGCAATTTGATACACCGAAAGCTACAGGTAAATCCTTTTAATATAATTGAGAGTAATAAAATTCACTTAGGGTATTGATGAATGTTTCAAATTTATTATTCAATTTTACCTTCTTGTAGGTGATTTCACCACCCACTCCAACTCTTCGATGTCCAATCTTTCTCTCCTTCTCTGATTTGTTCCTCGACACACCGGTCGAGGACTTGGGACCCGCACTACCATGTTGAGCTGTTGAACTCTGTAGTATAGAAAGAATTGCAGTGACATTATGGACAAAGTTTCAGGATAATAATAATTATTTGCACACACAATTCCACTTTGAACCTCACAATGCATTAAATAAAAATGTTACTCTTTCTAGAATAAAATTATTAGAGAAGAAAGGAAATGCTAATAGTCTGTATGCCTATCCACCTGAATAGGATAATTACACAAGCACAATTGGAAGTAGTGCCACTATACACAAGCCGACCAAAATGTGCCATAACCAATCTCTGCTGACTAAACTATACTGAAGTTGTGTTGGATAACTGTCTTGATTTTAACTCAATAAAACAATCATTATTTTGAAATATTTCTTTACAAACAAATTTTAAAAAACTTTGTACTGAAAGATATTTTGAATGTATCTTCAATACAAATATTTTGAAAACAAGGTTAAAAATAGCTATTCAATTGTCATTTTACTCAAAGAAAGTCCTAGAAACAAATTAAAAATATCTTATTCCTGCATTCTTAGAAATAACATGAAATAGATTCAAAAGTGTATGCAAATACAAATATAAATGAATTATTAGCTATTAAGTTATCTAAGGAGACTCAATATGCTGAATAGAATTTTAATAAGATCATCAGTAGGATTAGCTTGTTTATCTATCACATCACTGATGTGAAGATTTATCATTGTTACTGACATAACTGATCAAAGTCATACATGGACTGATGTGTGATAATCTGCCAATCAATTAGTCACGGCTAACATAGAGGCATTTTGAATTGGGATACGAGTCTATTTGCATTCAACCAAATAATTTTTAGACAGAGAAGTAATCGAGCAATATTTTGTGAAATCTGTAACAAGAATGGAACTAAACAAAAGCATTGTTCACGTTGGATTAATAAAGTAAAATGTGGTACCACTGGTGTATTTGTACACATGATATAGGTAGTGCTAGAAAGTAGAACAAGGAGCCTTGAATGTGACAATGGCCTAAGAATGCGCTTATGGCATTCATTTAGAGGTCTCCAGTCTGACACAGTTTAGAGTCAATTCTTTTCTCCTCAAAGATATAAAGTCTGAAGGATACATCTCAGAATCAGCATGGAAATGTTGTGTGCAAATAAATATGTATGCGATTAATTCATTTGCAAAATATTTGTTTGGGTATCTCTCACAGATGAATCATGACTGGTGGTATGAGTAAGAGATAACATGACACTGTTAATTTGTTTGAGTGTCTAGCGCATTTGATAAAATTTCTCACATACTCATACCAATCGAATAGAACTGATAAGAGAGAGACTATTTTAATATTTTCCAAAATCATATACTACAATGAAAAATGGAAAACTTTTGTTTTACAAAACTTAATGATCAATTAATAGTAGCCAATATGATTTTCTGTACTATCACCCAAAGAAATTCTTAGCATTAAACAGCTGTTTGATTATCTTTTACTTGAAATTCCAGCATTTCATAAATATATATTGGAATTTCACAAGTCTGGTATTTCCCAAAGAAATCTACTCAAATGAAACATTATGTAATACATAAAATCCACACACACACGCCGTGTGTATACTCACATCAAAGACTGTAAGTTTATCTCCAGCAGTAGACTTGTCTGAAATTGTAAAAAATACATTTTTGTGAAATAACATTGATGCTCCTATCGTATGATAACTCTGCATCGACAGCTATACACATCATGAAAACAGTTGGGCGAGTTTTATGTTAATATACCATGAGATCACCGCTCAAGCATGCATGAAGAATTCTAATTATATTTCATAGAATTAGAAACTTGAAAATACCGACGATTATTTTCGCGAAAGTAAAACCGATCGATTTCTAAATATAAAAAGGGCTATATAATGACAAGCCGTCATAAACGCGTTCCGGAATAATTACAGCAGCGGCATTCCACGAGAGCAGCGAGAAAAGCTATATATTGCCTCGTTAAAGCCTTCAAAGAAACGCTTAACAGTTTAATTCGACTCATTAACGGATCTCTCTCTCTCTTTTTCCAGCCATGTATGATGCAGGTATATATACAAGGGCCGTTGTAATTCGCAGGGCGCCTGTTCTCTGGCTCTTTTTCCAAGCTGCACAATGCACAAGGAATAACAACTCGCTCTCTCTATAGATTCGGCTGTGTCCAGTCATTAGTCGTCAGCTGTCAAAGGCCTCCAAAGCCGCCACGAGAGCGATCATGCCTTGGCGGCCGTGACGTCAAAGTGAGAGCCTTCGCTCTTATATATAAGTATACTACGTTCCGTGCAGCCTTCTTTCTCTTGCATGCGGCGCCTCTCTCTTTCTCTGTCGCACTTGTGCTATAATATACTCTTTCCCAAGTCCGATCACGCATAAGCATATTCGCGTACGCATCTGGAATGCCGTTTCGTTCGTTCGCGGCCGCCTCTCGCTCTCCCTCTCTCTCTCTCTCTCTCTCTCTCGCTCCTTGATATCGTATACATATATTTACTCTACTTGTCTCATCAGGCAAAATAACAAAAAATATGCGACTGAAGCTCGACTTCTGCTCCGAAACGTTTAAATGCCCTCAGCGCTACTCTGTTACATGCACAATGCATCTCCGCTCTCCAGCCTCCCTCTATATTTCTTTTGACGCGCGCGCTGCACAAAGAAGAAGCAGCAGCAGCAGTGGAGTACGCCTACAATACGCGTACAGTCCCGTTGGAAAGTTTAGGCCGGCGGCTGTCAGGCGTTATATTCGTCCAGGCCCGCGAAGATGGGATTCCGGGAGGCGGGTGTGCGTATGCGTGGTGCCCGAGTGTGTGTGTGTGTGAGAGAGAGAGAGAGGTTATGTTCGATCGAGAGTGGCCTCCCGTCGGGGCTGCCGAGGAAGCCCCGTAAAGTCACACAAGCTAGCGGTCGTGTAAGAATGTGTCCGTGTGATCCGTGTGATGGCTGTCGAAGCGAGAACAAGAGTATGCCTTTACTTACATATTAGGGATCAAAAAGAGAGCGCGGCTCTAATAGGAAGAGAGTCGGGAGAGAGGGAGACAGAGAGAGAGAGAGCGAGAGAGAGAGAGAAAGTGGGTGGGTGCAGTATACTAGGTAGAACCTATGTACATTATTAAATTAAAAAACACAGGTCATAAGGAGGGACTTACGATCCTCGTCTGCCGAGTCGTCGGGGTCATGGTCCCCGGTGGAGCTGGCAGGTCCGGCGACGTTGGTCTCGACGACCTCGATCACGTCGACGTTGTCTCCCGAAGCCATTTTGTCTGGTCAACAACAACACGTCCTCTGCTCCGGCGCAGAGTCAGCGGCGCGCCTCCAGCGACGCTGTTCCTTCTCCTCCTCCTCGTCGTCGTCGTCGTCGTCGTCGTCGTCGTCGTTGTCCAAGTAGCCTCGGCTCGGGTTTCACACAGGCTAGCACACGCGCACGATACATATAGCACACATGCACACACCACACTTTTTGTGAGAGACGCGCGGAAGTGCGGTGTGTATCAGCCCAGCCCTCGCATCATCTCGTATGCTACTCTCTTCTTCGTATACCTATACACTCCTACTTGTACCTCTCGAATGTGAGAGAAGGCTACGTACTCTGCGGAGGAGCGAGGAAGCTTGCAGCAGGTGCTACTCAGTGCTGGGAGATTCGTTGGTTAGGGCCTCGGAGGGCCGCGAGCCCCTCGCGCATCCTGGCGCACTACTGCCGCTCACACACAAGCGAGCGCTGCTTCACTGCGGCTGGACTTTCTCGCCTCTCTCTCTCTCTCTCTCTTTCTTGTGGATATACTGCTCATGCGCGCGAGGCGATTATATACTGCGAGGAGGGCGCGACTAATCCACATCGACTTATTTGCTTATTTCGGCTTCTGTGCATAGCCGCTATCTTCGCGGTGTTTCCTTATTGCGAGATGCATTTTCTCGATGCAAGTGTAAGTATACCTATATGTATAGTTGCGGTTAGAAAGAGAGAGAGCGCGAAACACTTGTTTTATGGTGTTTGGCAGGGGCGGATGCGCCCGCATTGATGATATCGGCGTCACCGTTTTGTCGCTGTTGTAGCTATATTGACCGGGCGCCATTTTGACAGGTGGTTGTGGTGACATCTGGTGGGTGGAATGTGGGCCGGAGGTCGGTAAGGTAGGAATGTACAGTGTTGGAGCTTGGATGGACAGAGCGCGACCTTTTCTACTCACGGTTATATAGCGTGTTGATGATATAGTGAGAGTATTTATTGTATACCGACAATGTTTGATGAATGTGCTAAGTTCAGTGGTTTGACTCTGATCGGCAGGACGATCGTGTTTTCAGTGTTTGTTGAAACGCGTTTTACGCGCCAGTGCTTTTCAACATTTTTTTTTGTCCCCTCGTTGATCTTTGAAATTTTTGATTAAATTACATCATTTTTTGAGAAGACGATAAACCTGATAATTTCTGGAAGTGCTCTTTTTTCGAATATTATTTTGCATATAAAACGATATTTGAGAAAAATACTACGATAACGAGTGCAATTAAAAAAAAACAAACAAAACATGATAAGTCATTGCACGAAACGATTCGCGACGTAAAATTTTGTCTAATGAGTTTACAGAAATCTCGAGATTAGCATGTAAGCGCAACACCTGTTTAAATGTTGTAGATATATAACGTAGTATACGACAGAAAGCTGCCGATAAATGTCTTTATAGGTATGTGTGGATATACGTGTGAATTTTTTAATTCAATTTTTTTTTGTAAATAATTTAAAGGCTATGACGCTGTTTATATACCGAGATATATAGCTTTAGTTTTCTTGTATTTTCTTTATAAATAGATCGATGTTTTAATTATTTTTCCAAAAAATATATATTTAGCAAACGTTAATAAATTGTTGATATAATTAGATAATAAACAAACTTTTGCCTTTCCAAATGTCATAATACTTCCGCGTTTTTTTTCATGCCAAAGAATTTTGTGTTGGGATGTTCAAATCATTAAAAAAATGAAGATAAGTGTAATTCACATCGACAATTGAGTGTACACAAAAATGAGAACATGTGTAAAATAAGTATTCGGGGAAGCAGTAGATGTCGGCACCCCACTATAATCGATTAATCGGATCAACTGTTTTATCAAGTCCTCCGATCTTTATTATCGAAGATTCTCAGAGACACTTGAATATTCATCATGAGACACAGGATCTATGTCAAACGGAAATAAAGTTCCACTTTTAAAATCGCATTACATTTTCAACGTACTATACCTATATTTATTTTTTAAATTTAAGAAAGCTATTGTGTAACGTTTTAGCGAATCAAAAGTTATTGTTGGCTAATTTAGAGTTAAAAGCATCACACTAACGCTACTACGCTGTTAGAAATAAAAATGGATTTTTTTAAAGAATATATTCCACTCACAATAATTAAATAAGATACTTATTCTAATAAGGTTTTAATATTAATTTTGGCCAATAATGCTACCATTTGAATTAAATTATGAAAAGTACGTTAAATTTATAAATAAACAACACGTCTTATCGAATACAGCAACTTTATACGTTTGGAAGAATAACAAGAATCGACGACACCACCTAAATACTTGATAATCAACACGAAGCTTAACGACGACAAGCAAACGCATGTAGCTAGCGATTTCTTCTTAACAAGGTGTTTAAATTAAGTTTCAATTAAGAACCCCTTCGATCCGGCTGCCGATGTTTCTGCAATCTTATTGTGTCGCCTTGGCAATCAGCTGTTTTCGTGCATTGTATAGTAACTCTAATGCGATTTTTATTATTCTGTTATGTCGACGAGAACCGGTTCATCTAATAAAAAAATTGTGATGTGAACCGCGAGTGTTGTTTTTTCCCCCGAAGCGCTTTCTTTGCCGACGAGAGTATAGAAATTGAAATTAACGATGATATACAATACTTTTATTGGAATAAACACTTTCAGCAATTGGTACAGCTAATTAGTAGCTTCATGTATAGACAAAATTGCAATCTACTCTCCTATCACGGTTTATTGATTTTCATTAAATTCAGTACTAATTGTTCATAAATCGGAATGCGATGCAGATGGCGTTGAGCAACTTTTCACGCGATACCAAGTTTAATTTGTTTAAAAAAAATAAATAAATAAGATTTCTTGATAACTGTTTTAATTATATATCCTCGATATCAAAACGATAAAGTAATTCGACGACATTACATATTGGATACATTAATATACTTGCGAATAGATGTTATGCAAATGTCCACGTTTTAGAGTCATGCTCTGCGCTGCCATCACGCGTTAAAAAGTAACAATTAAGCGAGACTCATTACAAGACCGTTTTGTTTGAAGCTCATTTTTCATCGACCAGGTAAAACCTCTTTTATATATCAACTTATTAATATTCTACATTTTCATTAAGCTATCAAACGTCATATGTTCATCATTAATTATCATGACATCTATTTATACTTTTCTCAGTTTCTATAGGGATTTCCTCAATCGTGCGTAAGCTCACGTGTCACCTGTTCAATGCTTTCAATATTCATTCTGCACACTTTGGACTGGAATCGACGTATTAACAGATTATTAAGCTCAAATTGGCACGACTATCAAACAAAGTCTGGTGAGTCTGATACTTGATGGGTGGTTAGTATTTTTTACTTGTTTATTGCCTTTTTTCGACACGAACTGTTTCACGCTTCAGTAATTTTTAGGAAGAACGACGTCGCAGACAAAGTTTACGGATAAGCAGACGGATTTTAAAATATTGCCGATTAAAAATTTCACTCGTATGTAAGGTTTATGAAATTTTTGGAAACAAAGCGTACATTATCATTTGTAGTTTTCTCAAATAGATTGCAATTTCGTTTTGATCTTTTGAAGATCATTATTTTACTATCGAGTTAATGATTAATCAAGTAAGTGGTTAATATTACGCCCTTTTTGACGATATTATCATTAATTGGACCCATCTTGCTTACAACAGGCATACAACAATAATAAAACAGGCAAAGTTGTTTATAACAAATGATGAGATATTGTGTTAAGCTCGTAGATAGGACAAAATTGGCAATTTACACAAGATATGGACTGGTCGTGTGGGTATATATGAGGATATAACTAACGTATGATGAACCACGTCTCGCTAAATAGCAATTCAATTATGCGTTTTTAAAATGTTACATTTTGAGTCCATCTACAGCAAGACACCCATTAATATACTTAACACTTTGTAAATTATAAATAATTACATAGCGGTGGAGGGCAAATGTAATTGAGTAATTATCGGTTCTTTTAGTCGTCATAATATATTGAGGCGCGAAATTTGAATTTGTTAGAAATCAATAAATACGATATGTTTACTTTCATTTACATCGTCTGCGTATGTAAGTGTGATAAACTCATTGTATAAATATATTAAAACAATAATTATTATTTTTATTCTACAAATATACATGTGAGTTTAACGACTGCACTATAAAGCAATAAAGTGTTTTCCAAATATAGATATGAAACCGGTAAAATTAAACGGTATCTGTATTTGCATCAAGTATCCGACTATTATCAATGTATGAGCGTACAATTCGTGAAACGTAAACTTAACCGCGTCACAAGAAATTGAAGAACATCGATTCGCATAATATATTATATTCCCACACGTAATTTTAACAATAAGAGTTCGATTTTGATACACAAGCATCTTAGCGCTCAGTACATAGAAACAAACGAATTTTATTTGCTTAGGAACGGAAGGCGCGAACTGAGAAGTGTGTGGACTAACGCAACTCGAGGCGCGTCGTTTTGATGATCAATAGATCCGCGATCAAACACTTATGTACTATATATGTATACATAGACAATATAGTGTACGCGGGCCAGTTGGTTGCTAGTATGAACTCTTGAGAAAAAAAAGAGATGATATTGGTTCAATGCACTCCGTCTTACGTCAGTTGCTTCGTTTAACCATAATTTAAATGTAGATCGTAAATCACGAATTACATTTAATTGAAGCGTTATGGAGAACGCCGCGTAAATGGTTGACGAAGGTTATCTCTGTATAGTCCAGTGTCCGTATGCGATGTAATCGAGCATTGCGACGATAGACATTTAACGCGCATTTTCCATTAGACGCGTTTCTGTTCCTTATGAATAAGGTCGAGTTTTAATTTTGCGTAAAATGAAGTTTATTATTTTGTTATTGGACAGAGAGTTAATTGGTGGGAAAGAATTGAAAATTCCTTTATTAAATTTGAACGTTGACGCAATTTCATTGGGATATAACGCGCCTCGATTTTTCCATATTTATTCGATTGTTGCTGGAAAAATACAACTTGCTGTACATGCGGCAAAGCTATATGATTTGACATTGAGTGGGTGAATCGCTAAAGAAAGAATAATTAACCATTCAGAATTGCGAAATATTATGAATTTCAAAGTGAAGGTAATGTGGAGAACATACGAGTTTGAGGTAAGTTTGTTGCTACGTTTCGACAAATCTTATCTGCTACCTACTCGTTATTAATATGATTTAAGAGAAAAGTGATTTAAGAGAAACTTGATTTAAGAGAATATGGCTGGAATTACGTCTTGATATCCCTTGCAAGCTGTTTTTTCCGAAGAAATGGTTCGATGTGAGTGAATTTTTTATACTTAACGTGACGTCCTCTGCTTCATATCATCGAGAAATATTTACCGGCTTAATTAGACTATCTGTTTTTTTTTCAAAGTTGATTGTACGAGCTCAATTCACTGAAAGACCCGTGGTCACACAAATGTCACATTGACACCAAAGCGAATAATCTTTTTAAACCGGCTTCAAAAATAAGTCGGGCAAAGAAAAGCGGAAATTTTTTTTCAATTACACGCTACGCATTGGCTGTTGTATTTTTTAAGTAGATATTTGTATCATTTTGAATAAATAAAAATAAGTGATCGGGGTCGTTATCTAGGCGAGATTTTCTTTAGATGATACAAGTACAAAATATTTTATCGATGTTCTTGATTTTAGATTCTCATTGGATCCTTATAGTTACCGATAAAAGAACATATGCTTTTCAAGACATGCGATTTCGTGTATTATTTATGACGTAATGTAGCATTCATTGTAACGACTTGAGTTGTTATCATGCCAAACCTATACAAATGTCGTATACATAAAAGACATCCAGTGCAATTGTAAAGTAAGTATCATACAAGTAAGATTTTCGCAATGAATACATTATATAAGTACTAGCAATTGTAACAAATGTAGATCAGCATTAAAAAATATATATCATCAGTATTAAAAAAGTTCGTCATTGAGTAGCCTCGGTTGTAGTGCATGCAACAATTTCGCAGTAATGCAGTCGTGACAGTACGGTAAACAAAGATAATTGTTGTGGTGACTCAGATCAACTCATCTAAATTAGCGAAATTTTCGAACACACAACGACGAGTCGGTAGTTATTCGGAGGTGTTGAAAAAATGAATGGATAGTGTGAAGTAGTTTCAACGCTTAATATTTGCTAGTTAGTGGCAGCAGCGGTTATAAAATTGTGTTGATTAAAATGCATATGGCACGCATTTGAAAGATCGGGGATGTGGAGGAGCGAGTGGGAGTGAGATTGTATACAAGAATCGAGGGAAAGAATGGGGAGGGTAAAATGATTCCACGCCGCGGAAATTGATTTCGTCAGTTAAGCTTACAAGATCTCGAGAGCCGATCTCTTTCTTGAGAGACGCATGTAGATACGCGTTCAAGACGAAGATGGGAATCGAGAAGAAACAGTCGATTCAATTAGAAGAAATCAGCTCTAAAAACAGCGGTAAGTAATAAACATTTATAACTCAGGGTTATAACAATGTATGATTTCATCTGATTATTGAAAATCTTAAAAAAGAAATTTCGAGTTATATGCATGCTAATTTAATTTATTTTTATATGCTAATCTATAATAATCATTCCGCAAATGAAAGTTACAATAAAACGAAGATATGACAAACGGATAACATATAATATATTTAAATATTTAAAGTGATTATTATTCAAGCGTTTTATATTTTGTAGATGCGCATAGCATCGCTTAGACGTCATGCAGTCGTTCAATTTGAGCCAGTTAGGCTGAAACTGTCGAACGAATAGTTAAAGCTAGAGTAGAAACATTTTTAACGTTTTTTTCTTTAATTTAGAAAAAAATATTTAAAACTTTTTCACATTTTAACAATATTTTAAATATGAAATAATTGAAAGTCCGTATATAATTAAAGAATTTTTTTCAGCATCTGCAGCTAAAGGAGCTGATTTTGAGACAGCGGTAACTGCGTGCGGATATGGAAAATTTCACTACCTACTATTCCTTGCTGTAATTCCTGCATCATGGGCTTCTGTACTCGACAGCTCGAATATGTCTATGATTTTGCCATCGGCAGAGTGCGATTTAAAACTATCATTATTTCATAAAGGAATACTTAATGGTATCACATACGCAGGTATAACTATCTATAGTGCCCATGATAAATTAATTATTTTGTAACAAGTCAACACATTTTTTATTTGACCAATTAAATTGAATTTAAATTGTTTACGTTAACAGGTATGGTTAGCAGCGCTTTGCTGTGGGGCTTTATTGCGGATGTAATGGGGAGACGACGTATTTTGGTATATGGATTTTTCGCTGATGGAATATGTAATGTACTCTGTGGATTATCGCAAAACTTTTCTACTATCGTTTTTTTCAAGTACATGAGCGGATTTATGTAAGTTTATTATTTAGAAATCATTTACATAATATCATGATTTTTAAAATAATCATTTTACATAACATGTTTTGTTATCGATTAATAGCATAAGCGGACCTTATGCTTCAATAATAACTTATTGTGCAGAATTTTATTGTACTAAAGACCGACCGAGAGTGACACTAGCAGTTGGTTTTACATGTTTCGCTGGATGTATTGTTAATGCAGGTAATTTTATAATTTTTCTTAATCCAAAAATATACCTTATACAACAAGGATTAGAAAAACAACGTGGCCAGTTAATACTATTTGTTATTGTTGCAAATTACCTTTTAGCACTGGCTTGGATTATAATACCTCAGGATTGGTACTTTGAGATTGGGGATCGCGCTTTTGTTTACAACTCCTGGAGGATCTATATAACATCGTGTGGAATACCAATATTGCTTGGTGCTTTAGGTTTAAGCTTTTTTCCCGAAAGCCCAAAATTTTTAATGAGTCAGGGACGAAACGAGGAAGCATTAGAAGCTTTTAAAATCATGTATGCTGTAAATAATGGAAAGCCAAAAGACACCTATCCAGTAAGGATAAATAATTATTATTTTATATGATTATTTTAATTATTAACATATTTTATAATAATTCGCCATTTTGATATAAATAATTCAGATAAAATTATTAGAAGATGAATTGAAAGACCAAAAGGGTAAAAGGGAAGACAATGTCGAATTAACGGAGGAAACAGTGTTTAAACCAAAAAGTCTGAAAACTAGCATCAGCGATGGATTCCTTCAAATGAAACCGTTATTCATGGGTTCATATTTTTCTAGATTGATTTTGGTAGTTCTTGTACAGTGTGGTGGAATGCTTTGGTAATTTACAAACTTGTTTTAACAACAACAATATCATTACTATTCTTTAATGTGAATCACAAACATTAGCTAAAAAATACACGATCATTATATACTATTTTATAAATTTTAGCGCTAATACACTTCGTCTTTGGCAACCTCAACTTTTTTCTACGTTAAATAACTTTCAAAATGGAACAAGTGGTGGTTTCGATTTTACTTTTTGTGAAATATTGGATAACTCCACATCCAATTTACCACAACTGGTTAGCCTTGATGCTAATCTAACAAAACCCTTAATTTGTACAACGGTAAGAATGTTATATAATATTTATCTACTGCTAATTTAAATGTAAAAAAATGTACTGTATGTTGTCGCTGGCTACCAAAGACTAGCACAGTTTATTCTCGTCGCGAAGAGTAGTATACAGTTCACATTTTTGTGGCGAAGAGTAGCACAATTCAGATTCTCCAGGCGAAGAGTAGCACATTTGATGCAAACATGTGCGATTTCGGGGCTTTATGATACAAAAACTGATGAAATTTATGAACGCCAGAGCGAGTTTATAATAATTATATATATTATACCCGCATGCAAAAAGCCAGCTGATAGAGAAATTATTTAATTATCATAAGTTTATCTGATACTACAAAATATATTCTTATCCTTTGCCGTGAAATGTGCTACTCATCGCCGGGAGAATGTGAACTGTGCTAGTCGTAGAAAGCCAGAATTGCGCTTATCTTAGGAAGCGAAGATTTAGTATTGTTAAACAATTTTTCAGTCGTACAAGATTTTTTACATTATGTTTTATTTAATATTTAATACTGTTTTAATATATTCGTAGTCTTTAAAAAAGGCAAAGTACTCAAAGTAGATATCACTATAACTATCAATATTCAAAGTATATCATGTTATTAACGAATTATAAAAGTGAATGCAAAATTCATATTATTTTTATTGTGTTTTAGAAACCAGTTGATAATAGCATTTATTTATTGACTATATTGGTTTCCACAACAACAAATGCCTGCTTGTTCTTAGCAGCTGCTGTGGTTAATCTAGTGGGCAACAAAAACCTTTTGTGTGAGTGATAATCTATTTGTATAAACAAACAAAATAATATTATGTATATTTAAGTAATATTATTAGTTGTTAAGTCGTTTATATTAAATATTGCATGGTTGAATAATATGTATATTTCTTTCAGTGATCTGTTTTGTCTTATCAACTTTTGCTGTACTCGTCCTTAATTGGGCAAGTCATTATACATTTATAATAGTACTTACTTCTTTATTTGTCGGACTAATGTGTACAACTACGAATTTAGTTATTAGCATTACTGTAAATTTGTTTCCTACGTCACTGAGGTAAGAAAGCAGTAAAGTAAATTGCATGATGTATGAATCAATTTTTTTGTAAAAATATTTGGCACTACACAATATTTTTACAGAACAATGGCTGTGAGCTTGGCAATGATGATTGGGCGAATTGGAGCACTAGCTGGAAATATCACATTTCCTGTGTTTCTTGATAGTGGCTGTTTTGTAGCTATAGCATCATTAGCTGCGATTCTTATAGGTAATCTTATTTTTATTTCTGAAACTAATTTTTATAGGAATTCACATGTTTAGACTAGATGAACATAATTATTTAAAAACAGTTGATTAAGTATATTATGATTTTATTTGCAGTTTCTGCAGTACTCACATATTTTATTCCTAAGCATAAAGAAAATGTGAAATAAAGAGTAGTAACAAGAACAGATAATTATTTGAAAGAGAAGCATGAAATCCCCTACATTTAATAATACCAAGGAGGTCATTCAATTTTCAAAAAGACGTGTATATTGTTTCAGTTTACAAATATAATTTGTTTCAATTGTATACATAAGTAGTATTCTGTATAAGTTCGAATTATTTCAGTATTGTTGTAAATAATAATGTTCGTAGTTACAGTTTCATGAGATATTATGTAAATGCTAAAAATATTTAGCGCCGTATTGAAAGATAGTATGTCGTTATTAAAAGAATTTTTGTAATTACATAATATTTAGTAATAATAGAGGTAGTTAATGATCGTCGCTTGGAATCAGTTTTTATATACAGCTAATTTTTACTAAGGTGTTTTAGTGCAATTACGAAATATCGCAAACACACACACACGCACGCATACACACATACACACACACGCATACACACACACGCACACGCACACGCACACGCACACGCACACACACAAACATCCATATAAGTATATAATTTGCATTATGTTAGAGTTTATAAGATTTTTGTCAATGGAAGGTCATATAAAAAATATAGCAAACCATGAATGTATGATCAAACTCGTAACATTATAGTGAAATAAGTGAATTGTAAATATCATTGTACAGGTTCAAAAGTAATTTTTGTGTAAATACATTAGCTTGCATGTTTGAATATATTGAGCGTAAGAATCTCACCTGTCCGTCGAATGTTTGAGTTTGGAATCAAAGAAATGAAATAATTACAGTTATAAAAGTGTCTTGTGCATTTTTTCGTGATTTCATAAAATTAATAAATCATAATAAAATATATACTATGCTATAGTTAATATTGTACCATTTATTCTATCTTATTTCAAAAACCAGGGTAAACAAAATTTTTTCAAATAAATATATAAACCATATATAAACTATATTCTACATTTATTTGATTATATATAAATTATATATGGTTTATAGAACTTATATATTCCATATACATAATAAGTTCTTTATGTTGGTCTTATTTAGTTCAACTTTTAACTGCTTTATTGTTTTAAAGTACAGTCGTGTTTCTTATTTAATATTACACTTCTTAAAGTGCGAACTTTTGTAATTTATTTTACACTCTGTAAGTTATAATTCGCTCAACGATTTTTCATGATATCCGCGTTTTTGTTGATTAAAATGCTGGAATCTTCGTTCCGTGTATAATACACTCGACGACATTTATTTACAACAAGTCTCAGAATTATTGGTTTGCTATGACACCTATTTTAGCTTGTATATTAGTGATATTTAAAGACAGTTGTAACAATTTTCATAAGATAATGCGTAGGAACTACCGTATAACAAATGCATGAAAAAATCTATGTACGTTTCAAGCATTTAATTCCTTTTAAAAATGCATTTTTTACGGAGGTCTCTCTCAGCTTTACGTACGCCTCATATCGAATGCTTTAGTTATTATATTTTGCATCATATTTATAATCAATATGTGATATGATCACTTAGAAATTGTGACAAATCTTCATTGTTATATTAAATAATAAAGTTGTAATTTCTGCCATACAGCAAGTTGTATTAATCACATTTTTTAAAAGAAAAGAAATTAATATTAATGAGCACCTCCACGAACATCCAATATTGATACAATGACGTTTTGATATCTATATCCTATATTAATTGTACTATCGCAGTTATTGGTCATATCTTATATCGTATGTTAAACTAATATATATCGCTAATCATTTTGACACGATGTACTTTTTTTTTGTTTCACTTAGAATGAACAATATATTCTGACAATGTTATAAAAACTAGATTGAATTTTTGAATTACTATTGAAGTAATAGATTAAGCAAAAATGAAAATTAATTAAGAATAAATAATTTCACCTAAAAATTACTTCATTGGTTGGTATGTGTGATAAAAACTAGGCAATATTGGTCGATATTGCTAAGATTATAAAAGGAACCAGGCGGTATATACGTACTAACCATTGAGCGAGAATGGCTTGAAAGTAGTTGAAGTATAATTTTTCACTCAATTAAACAAATGTTGATCTGACGTAAATTGGTACGTGTGATATGCGTATCTGTGAAAGTCTATAGTGTAGTAGACGGAAAATGCATGAAATTATTTTATATCATATTTGAAGCAAAGAGCATACTATATAAGAACTTTAATTTTGTTATAGTCGATGATTTAATGTGTTAGAGACGGTTACTTTTTTGCAAAAGGATAAATATCAATATAAAACGAAAAGAATAAAAACGTTTCTAAAGATATGTCACGATGTCGTGAAACGTAATAAAATGAAAATTGATTATCATATTTTTAAGATCTAATTTACTTAGGCCAAATAAACGATAGCTTTTGCCAATCTGATTAAATATTGAATCATCCACTTATTTTTAACCCCAATGAAAATAGAGAGGTACATCCAAAGCACGCTCTCGCACGTGATTTAATTGATAACATTATTGACACACAACTACCACTAATCTGTATAATTGGAAATCGATATATTCGTGGGAGAGCATTTCTAAAATTTACTATACTGGCGAATCGTGCCAGGAACACATCATATACGATAATTAAAGGGTTTACTAAAATTTTTGATATTTTCATACTTTAGAATGTCTACTAAATTGGATAATAAATCTAAAGGTAAGTTATATTTTATTCTATACTGGTTATGGAAAAAATTAAGATTTGATTAAGTACTGTTAATGTTAAAATATTTACATCATATTATTGATCATCACATTTTTTTCTTTAAATCCTGATGTGTTTATTTTTTTCAGAATCTTTTGAAGAAGATGGGGCGGACTTTGAAAAAGCAATTACAGCAGTAGGATATGGAAAATTTCACTATTTATTATTTTTTATATTAATACCAGCTATGTGGTCTTCGTTTTTTGACACATCAAACATGTCTATGATTCTATCTGCTGCAGAATGTGATTTACAGTTAACTTTATTTCAAAAAGGCATCTTGAATGCTGCAGCATATGCAGGTAAATACAAAATAGATTTTTCTTATTGTTAGAGAAACGTTATTACATGATCTTAAAGCCTTCATATTTTTTAGGAATGGTTAGCAGTGCATTTCTTTGGGGCTTCATAGCTGATGTCACGGGAAGACGAAAGATTTTGATTTATGGATTTTTCTTTGACGGTGTATGTAACATTTTAAACGGATTTTCTCCGAATTTCGCAGTTCTTGTATTTTTCAAGTATATGAGCGGTTTCATGTAAGTACAGACATTATTCATTAATATGTACAATATTTAAATAGCGTTTAGACACCTTAACAATTTTCTTATATCGCAATTATACTGCAAATATTGTCTTTTTTATTTTTGTATCTGCGGGTTTGTTCATAATTTTGATTATTATGATAATATTGAAATTGTGTAACATTACAGAATCAGTGGTCCTTATGCTACCGTTACATCGTATTATGCAGAATTTCATTCCATCAAAGATAGACCAAAAAAGCTACTTGGACTTAATGCGATGAGTTTTATTGGAAACATTTTAAATTCAGGTAAAAAAATTATTGTCATTGTTTTCAATACTTTATCATTTTTTATCAAATATGCTATAGTTATATTTTTTGAAAACTAATACTTATTAAACAATATAAAACAATAATTCTGTAAAAATGATGACTTCAAGCTTAACGTTTGCTAATTTGTACTCATTTTTTTCAGGTTTAGCATGGCTAATAATACCTCAAGCTTGGTCATTAGTTTTTGGCGATAATGTATTCCTATATAACTCATGGAGAATTTATCTCAGTATTTGTGGTCTTCCTATAATTTTTGGAAGCTTGTGTTTATTCTTTTTCCCAGAAAGTCCCCAATTTCTCATGAGCAAAGGTAGAAATGATGAAGCTTTAGAAGTTTTAAAGAAAATCTATTCAATAAATTCTGGTTCACCGAGTGAAAATTATCCTGTAAGTAATATTATTTAAATATTATCGCGTGTGCTTGTATATATATATATATATAGACAATAATTTTTGCTTTAGATAAAATTATTGGAAAACGAAGCTGTACAAATTCATGAAAACTCAAATATTGGATCAACAGACTCTAAGTCATTTTGCGCGGCACTTTGTGACGGTTTTTGCCAAATGAAGCCTTTATTTGCAAGCTCATATTTCTTAAAATTATCCTTATTGTTTATAATACAATTTTGTACCATGTTGTCGTAAGTTATATATAATCTTATTGCATACTCTAATGAAATTTGTGAAGTTCATATAAATGTAACTAATAGAAATGTATCTATGGTTTTAGAAACAATACAATCAGACTTTGGCAACCACAATTGTTAGTAATTCTGGATCAACCAACAGATGCAAATAATGACCTATCACTTGGGTCTAATACATTTTGTCACATTATTAATAATTTTACATCCTACAAAGCTAATTATACTGTTTCCGATATTGCTAATGTGGCTGATTGCATAGAAGTAAGAATTTGATTGAATTTAAATATACAGTTTTACTAATTATGACAATTTCGTAATTTTTACTTATTAATCATAATTGTTATAACTAATTTATAGAAACCGTTGAACGATTCTACATATTCAAGGGTGCTTATAATGTCCACTACTGTGACACTTAGTATGTTTATGGCTGCTTTTTTTGTAAATTTATTTGGAAATAAGAAGTTGCTCTGTAAGCAATCAACATTTTATATATAATGACAGTTTTATAATTGCAATACTAGTTATAATGAAGTTCATATTGTTAATAATCTATTTTAGTGGGGACACTTTTTGCTTCCTTAATTTCTGTAACTTTACTGATTTGGACATCAAATGCTATACTGATATTAGTATTGATGTGTTTGCCAGTGAGTATGATGTGTACCGCTACAATCCTGGTCGTTAACGTAGCCGTTGACATTTTTCCTACTACATTGAGGTAAATACGTTGTACAAAATATTACGTCACGATTTAATTAATTAAATAAAAAAATTAAAATGTTATGGAACGATTTAAATGGTACGATAATCATTTTGCTTTCGTAACAATTATTCAAATATAGCACAAATTTAATACATTTGCAGGACAATGGCAGTGAGTTTAACGATGATGGTTGGTCGTGTTGGAGCTCTCTCCGGGAATGTCATGTTTCCAGTACTTTTACAGTACGGTTGTATTGAAGCTGTTATATTTTTAGTTGCTATGATATTAGGTAAATTAACTTTGTCTATTTTCATAATTATATTGCCAAAGTATATTTTTTAACATAACTTTATTCTTTTTCAGTTGCTTTAGTTCTAATAATGTTCATTCCTACATCTAGCGACAAAGTCAAGAAATAAAAAATTGAAACTGATATAGACAACACAAATTAAAAGGCATCTATGACAAAAACGTTTTTGTACAAATAGTATTATAGTTTGATATGTAATTAATTTTAACTGTATATGAATATTTTTCGATAAGTAAGATATGTAAATAAATAAATTATATTTTTAAAAAATATCCATTTTTATATATTACATTACCAGACATTAAATGATAATATAAATATCAAGATTTTACACAGTAACAATGTTTTTCGTATAATTCATGTAATAATAATAATAATTTAGTATTGACGAGAAGCGCATAAATTATTGTATTTTCATGAGAATGAAAAGCAAATATTTTAGTGAAGTTTTTGTTCAATATATGATGTTAAATATAATATGATTTCGCAATAAGCCTTGCCTGTTTCTAAGAAAATCTATAAGTTGTGTTGACAATGAAACAGCAACCTATAAATTTAACAGCTAGTAGAGCAGAGCGTTTTTGATGATGCTGCGAAGTATTGTTAAAATTTGTTTTATTAACAAGTATTTTATATCATACATATTCATAACTCCTTAATGGATACCATTGTTTACTGCAACATATTTGATGTATTAAATTTAAAGTATTATTGTCACTTATAAATTTGGATTTAGGTAAGGTTCGTAATTGAAAGTAAATAATTTAAGACCAATAAATCCTCCACTATTTTGTCTATTTTTGTGATAAAGTCCAACTCCAGATACCAATGCAGATGGACTCGTTGTAACTGACTGCTTGTCAAAAAACGGAATTGTATTTTGCCCTAGATCGCCATCTAATCCACTACGTTGTAACCGTACGAACTGACCAGATTGTGATATATTAACAGATTTTGCTATGAAATTAATAGGTATGTCGTATTCTGTTATTGCAACTTCCTTGTCTTTTGACCTAATGAGAAAATTTATAAAAATTTTACGTATTTTATTCTAATGTTTGCTTAAATTATTTATCTTCTTACCAAGAAGGTTCAAAAATCATATGATTAGTTGGGCCATCTAACAAGTGGCCAGAGGTGAAATTGATTGGTTTAGTTAAGATTTGCAAACCCAACTTTTTGACCTCATCACGACGTATTTCTTTTAATCCTAAGCCAACAATAACATGACCCTCTGGAGCATGTATATCGTCTAAATTGATATCATGATGATGATTTCCTTCAATTACAAAGTTTTCTGTGAAAAACATACATTTATGTAGTCAAAATTGATATGTACAGCATGGGAAAAATCTGTTTATTATATTTAATCAATTACCTTCTGGTAAATCCCAAAATGATGCCCAATTTAAGGTACTTTCGTCAATGAATCCTCCTGCTTGTAATTTTCCTTCTTGTAATTGAAGGTATATCACGTGGCCATTTTTTACAAACTGAGCTCCCGTGACAACACTAAAAAATATAGAATATTTTTCAGGTTATAAGAAAATTAGTAAAATAATTTTATAAGCACAATTATAACTATGATGTCTCGTCATAAGTATTTAAAACTATTGCTATATTTTTGTAGCAATTTCAACATTAAATGTGACAGTATACAAAATAATAATATAGTCAAAGCTTTAAAGGGCGTACTTACTAATTCTCTTTGTATATTGCTTTATTTAGTTTTACACTAAATTTGTTGTCTGAATGAGGTTTCGGATCATAACATGTACACGTGCAATAATCACATCTACCTATTGCGTCGTTAAAATCATTCCAAAATGCTTTTAGTTCAAGTATTGGTTTTTGACATTCCATATTTCTTTTTCCCTTTACTACATTATCTCCGTCGATGAGGTATTCGTATCTTCTATCACTGGTCCATGGATCGGCCTGGACAACTCAATTTGTTCAAATAATGCTTTTTCGGAAAACTTATATAAAGAGATAAATAAACTATAATTGTATAGTGCATTAACAAACAATGTTTTCTTCATGTATGTCACAATTGGCTTTAATATATAAGGTAAAACATTTATTTTTTATTAGATTTTTGAGAAAGAATTTTACATAATTTTACTTACCACTAAGCAAACTTTCATCGGATTCGGAATCTTATAACCACATTTAGTTAACCACCCGTCACATGGTAATTGTTTCCTGCAAAGAGGGTCTTTATCGGCAACACATTTAGAGCGTTTGTATGCAGACTCCTTATCGCAATAGTTATTACATGTGTTTGTTTCAATCAAATTTTTTTCATTAATAATGACTGCTTGATAAACATGATTGAGTTTCAGGTATGTTATATCTATAATATAGTAATATTAATTATAAAGGATTGAGCTGTTACATTTTTGTACAATTTGTACAAGCAAAAATATGTACTAAATTATAGAAAAAGAGCTATTCGGCGAACCCCAATAAAGAATCACACAAAAAGATCAATTTTAGTGTTACTCGAACGTTTGAATATAAAAAGATAGGTAATTACGAGTGTATATATAGGTAATTCATATGCAATCGACTTTCTGTTGTCCGAAAGAAGCACATTACTTTGAAGAATCATCTCTTATACTACGCGAATTTCTTGCATATTGTGTACTAATGTTACCTTCAACGTGCGCGTCAGGATCAATTCTATAGAACTCCCGAGATGCGTCTTTCATTGCTTCTTTAAAAGCGCCAATAGTCTCGTTAAGTCGCTCTCCAAAATCTTTATTTAACTTATTAACATGACCTTCATAATTTCTTCCTGAAAATCTCATTTATTTCGTATTTAAATCTAATTACTTAGAACATTCTAATTCAAGCGTAGGTATACGAACTTACGTTTTTTAATTTTTTTAAGGATTGTTATACTGTATCGCATTATAAAATAGGCTTTCACTTCACTGAACATCATCGCAATCATCAGATTATATAAAAATTGTTGCGGGCTTTGAGAATCCTTGGTGTTTTTCAAAAATATCTGCAAAATATTTTTTCATTACAAATTATCTTAATGTATGGTGTTAAAAAAAATTACTCACATCTGCATTTTCGACGATCAAGTCCTGAATTGGTGGCTCTCCTATTATGCTTTTGCGTAAATGTTGGTTATTTTCTCTAAGAATATCAATGATTCCGCACGGACCTTCAGCCATTGCGTCTTCAGAAAATTTGACAAGTAAAGATTCATCGTATGTTTCGCTTCTTGCCACGTATTCCAAGAAATCATTGTAAGTATTATCAATAATCACAAGGTTTGTAAAGATTTTCCGGAGGATCTCAGTTAATTTTTGCAGCCTTTCAACATCTACTGTTACTTCGCCAAGCAACATATCTTTTACAGCATGCAATTCTTTTTTAACTTGGTTGCTACTGGCTGCTATACGACGTAGTTCTTTTAATAGTATTTCTTCGTCTGATTCACCAAAGAAAGGGTTTTCAATTTTATCAGAATACGAATGTTGGTCAAAAATTTTACTTTTCTCTACACTTTCCCATATCAGCTGACAAAGCGATATGACCGTCGTAGCTATAGCAATCATAGTCAGAGGCTCAACAGCCACAACCGTTTGATATTGTAAAGCGAGCAGTAAGAACACCGCATATTGAAAGAAGCGAGCCATTTCAGTAGGTGCACCTACGTGTATAATATTATATTTATTGTTAGTTATTTAAACTTTTGGTTAGATTTACTGATAGCTTATGTATACGTTAGTATAGTAAATTAAGTTTTCAGAAGAAAATATTAAACATTCAAAACAAATTATTGCTTTTGATTGAAAAATATCTCTGATCAATAGAAACTATCTGCTGTTCTTTAAATCTTCAACCGTAACCAATTACAGTTAATTTAAAAATAAATATTTGTACATTATAGTAAAATGTAATTGGTATACCTGATACTATCCAAACGTTATTTAGCAACTACGCGATCACAAACAAAAGTACCAGCTTTTTTTAAGTAACGAAAATAACTTCCGCGTATATATACGATTGTTAGGCTAGTTTATTGTATTTTTTATGACAAACACATTACTCATAAATTTTTCACACATTCGTTTTCAATATTATTTTGTAGAAAAAAGTTTTGGTTGTATAATACATTATTGTAAATATAATTTCTTCTATTATTTATGTTTATTTAAATCTGCACAATATTTTTCATAGAGTTGATATCAAGTATTTCTTAGCTTTCTACAGAAGAAGTTCAAAATAGCTTTATTGTGATTAATTATTAGAAATAACTTTATAGATTATTTAATATTAAACCAACTTTCTTAGAAATTGATTTCATTTCTATATAATGGTATGCAAATACAAAATATTAATTTCAATTTACAAAATATTCCTTTATACGAATTAATTATCTATAAAATTAAAAATATGTAACTAAAGGATTGTCGATACGCAGACATATGATGCAAAATGGGCTATAAATAAAAAACAGTGTAAATAATACATGATATAAACATGTGCCTTTGATCCTGCTAGAGAAAAGAAGATGCGTCATTACAGGTATATCGGAAAAAGTTGTTGCCATAAACACGCCATTTTATGAGTCTGCTAATTTGAAACTAATTAATGTGTAAAGTATAATCCAGAATGAACGCTTTCATATATAATTTGCATAACCAATTATTACGAAAAAGTTTTCATATGAATTAATCAGTTTAATAAATTTATTTATATCTGAAAACATGTTTTTTTTGCGTGAGCTCAGCTATTTTGCACTGCTTTAATTAAATAGTATTATTTCAGTACCATATATACATGGACATTGGTGCAAGTAAAAAATTTTTAAGATACCTGGACCAAACGTGATAATAATCAGCATTGACATCGTTATAAAGATTTACATGGCTCGTGCGTTCATTGCGCTTTGCGACATGTTTTGCAGTGGAGATGGTATATGCAATTTCATCCGATGTGCGCGTGTCTGTGTAGCTCTCGTGAAGTCGCGATCTTAAACGCTTGAATTATTCTGGAGAGTATCGAGCTTTAACGCTTTCATAAAGCTTTGGTAGCTCGTCGGAATGGGACCGCCCGATGATGAGCCTGTGCAATCTATCGAGCTTGGCTCCAGCGCCAAACGTAAGTGTTAATTAAGTCAAATGATCAATTTACTTTCAATTTTTAATATTGATTAGGCAAAGTTTCGTTTACTATATGTTTCTGTTTTCATGCATTTTCTTATATACTATACGTGAATTTTAATGTACATTTCATTATTTTAAACTTGTAATAGAATCAGATGAAAATGGACAAACGAAAGCAGCTAATTTTGAAGAAGCAATTGCTGCCACTGGATATGGGAAGTTCCATTATCTCTTGTATTTGGCGATCATTCCAGCTTCCTGGTCTTCTGCATTCGATACATCGACAACATCCATGATAATACCGGCTTCAGAATGTGATTTAAATCTCACCCTTTTTCAAAAAGGGATACTGAATGCCATTGTTTATGCAGGTACATTAAACAGTCGTTCACTGAATTTCCACACATGCAGTCTGTAATTGCGATAGCGCGATCACATTTTATTGATACACATGTTTCCGGCGCATGATAAAAAAATTATGCACGTGCCTTTGATAGCTCAATTAAGATTGTTATCGTAAATTTGCCTATTTGAGTTATAATGAAGAAATATGACGCCAGTGTATAGCTTTACTACGATTCAGTCAAACGATACGGTTTTATGAAGCTTACTGAGGTTATGCAATAAGTTTTTCAAGTTGAAAACAGCACATGCGAATATAAAGTATATTTGTCAATCTACAATGTAGGCATGAAGTAAATGCTTTATATAGCTTAAACTATGTATGGATTTTTAGGTATGGTCAGCAGTGCCTTAGTATGGGGGTTTATGGCGGATGCGTTTGGAAGAAAACCCATAGTATTTTACGGCTATCTCATTGATGGCATTCTAAACGTACTAAGTGGGCTTTCCCAAAACTTTTACGTTTTAGCGACTTTTAAGTTTCTATCCGGGTTTGTGTACGTTTCTTGATTTATTTTTTGGAAAGTAAAAAAGAATCGTAGCTGATACGTACATGATTTATTTCCTGTGCAAAATGACAGTTATTACTGATTAATGTATTACCCTGATTTGTAAAAAACGCATAAACGAAGTGTACGCATTAGCTTGTAATCTACTTAATTTTCTGGTTGTAAAAATGCATTTGTTACAGTATCAGTGGTCCCTACGCTTCCGTTTTGACCTACTGTGCTGAATTTCACTGTACGAAGGACAGACCAAGAGTGACCATGTTCGTTGGGATTCTTATTACCGCAGGGGCGATCATTGGTCCAGGTGAATATTTAATTATTGTTCAAGTTTTATTATCTTCAAACACCTCAATAAATATATTTTCGTTATCAAGGTCTTATTTTGTGGAAGTATTACATGTAGAAAATTATTGATTAAATTAAAAATTTTGTTTTAGTTTTGGCTTTGGTCATTATTCCACAAGACTGGTCGTTTACTTTTGGTAACTTTTACATACGCTCGTGGCAAATTTATTTAGCAGCTAGCGGAGTTCCTACTTTGATCGGAACTTGTTTACTCGCCTTTTTTCCGGAAAGTCCAAAGTTCCTTATGAGCCAAGGTCGAAACGATGAAGCTCTTAAAATATTTAGAAAAATTTATTCTGTCAATTCCGGTGAATCGAAGGAAAACTATCCAGTATGTTTGTATTTTGTTTGTACTTTCGTTTATCAAATTGATTTTCATCATATGTGTTTTTTTAATTAGATACAATTTCTCGAAAATGAAGTTACTAGCGAGTGTACCACGTCGGAGTCGAATCAAGCTGCTTTGAAAGCCAGAAGCCTCAAAGCTTGTGTGCACGAAGGGATGATGCAAATGAAACCATTGTTTATAGGCTCATTCTTTCCTCGATTGATGCTGGTGATAACAATTCAATTTTGCGGTATGTTAAGGTTAGTGTCTTTCTTCATTCAATCTAACTATATTAAATAAAAGAGGTGGAATCATTAATTAGTTTTAGCAAACTTAAGTTGATTATTTCATAAATTATTGATTATAATGGTGTTGTAAATTATGCATACGTTTATGATAATTTTCAGTAATAATACCATTCGGTTATGGCAGCCACAGCTCTTCGCTATCTTAGGACAGGATAGCGAAGATAATTTCGATTTCTCATTCTGCGACATCATAGACCGATCCACGTTTTCTCAACTGGATCAAAATATTACAAAAAGTATTGTGAACACAACACAATCACTTACATGCATACGGGTAATCACTTTGGATTTCTATCTTCTTTGTATACGGAATAGAACACACCGATAAAAAAAATGATGTATCACATTTTCATTTCAGAAAACTGTAGACAATTCCGTGTACACTAACACAATTATTATTTCATCGTCATCTCTGTTCTTCACTTTTCTTGCAGGAGCCCTTGTCAATTTGATCAGTAACAAACACTTGATGCGTAAGCATCATATATTTGGTATTTTTCCTGACTTTAGTTTCAAATATTTTACGTATTATATCAGTTATAGGCTACTTTGTGACTGTATGTTCAGCGCTGGTGTTAAACTGGTCTGAAAGCGTGTTGTTGACCCTAATATCGATAAGTTTATTCGTTGGTTGTTCTAACGCATCGGTAATATTGTTAGTGAGCTTAGTCGTGAACCTCTTTCCTACAACAATGAGGTATTTATAAATATACGAGTCTTAAAAATTTTAATAACCACCTCGTATCCCAGAATCGATACTTATCAAAGTACAATCATTTTCAGAACTATGGCTGTCAGTTTAACGATGATGGTAGGTCGTATCGGCTGTCTTCTTGGGAACATATTGTTTCCGGTATTTTTGGAATACGGCTGCATCGTAGCTATATCAACATTGACTGGATTAACTTTAGGTAAGCTATATTATAATTTACGTAATGCAATTTGTCTACGTATTATACATTATACTTTTGTGACTTTCAGCCTCTTTTCTATTGGGATTGATAATCCCAAATACTAGGGATAACGTAAAATAAGGATTGTGCAAAGTGGCGAGGAATAAAAATTATGTGATAACGTAACATTAAATAACCGCGTACACCTATCTTTTGTACAATTTGTATGCAAATCAGCTATTATTGAAAATACATGCAACAAACTATACAAAACACAGGGGCTATTATTTTCAAAAATTCCAACATCCGCACCAAAAACCTCGTGGCACATATTTTTTCCAATTGCACAAATAGCTCTTTTAATACAGTCACCGGGACATCGTGGCCAATCTTCTCTTTTCCAGGTAGTCGTCAGCTGAAACCTCGCTCGGCTTATAGTTTTTACGGTATATTCAGAATGGTTTCAGCGTAATCCGTTTTTCCAGCATAATATGTAATAACATTGCTCTCGGGCTACGCACATATGTATACGCATCCAGGTTTAAGAAAACGGCGTAGAAATAGCGTAAAAAGCAGTAAACAGCTGCTTCTCGGATTACAGGAAACATTTTCTTGCTCCCATTTGACTATATGGCTGTAGCCACTATATGCATCGCATCATCATAATGACGCTCGACTGTACATGTATATATATTCCGCACTTGGATGTATCCCGTAACGAATAGACCATCACGAGATCTGCCCACTTTATCCGCGAGCCGTATGATAAACGTTAATTAATTCTCACTTGTACATTATCTCTCGTCTTCGATTATGCAAAAATCGTTGCAAAATCACCCGATGAAAAAATGCCTTTAATTAAGCAGGAGAGCCGCGCACACAAACGACAAATTTTCGACCGGTTCATTGCTCATATACAGCTTCATTTTCACGGACAATAGCGATGCGCACAAGAAGAAGAAGAAGAAGAAGAAGAAGAGTCGCCGGACATCGGATCCTTGAGTTTCACTTTCGAAATATCCTGGCGAACCTCGAGCTGTATATGTATATATATATATACATGTATAGCCTTCACCCACATGCTCGCGCGATCCCCTTCTCGATCGCGCGTGGACATGCGCTCGGGGTTTATATCAACGGCGAACATCTTACTGCGCGCAACTATATACTCGTCGATCGTATAACGATTATTACATTAGCAGCCGGGTTGAGCGTTAATTGTATACGTTTTACTTTCATCGTCGTCTCTCGGTTATTGCCGAGAGATATATATCCTCTTTATAAATGTAGTACCATTATTTATCCGCTACGATACAATAAAAATAGCAATTGAAATCGCATTTTATATACCTCGTTATACGTTTCAAACCGCAAACTACGTGTATACGCGCTGGTAATATAATAATAACAATAATTTTGAAAAAAACTACCGTAGCTCCTCACTCGATGCAATAATAATAATAATCCGCTCGAGGAGCTACGGAAGAGCCGCGATGGGAAATAGATTGTTTTCAAATCGCGCGAAAGAAAGTTCTCATGGTCAAGTTCCAATCATACATAACATCAGAGAGCTATAGCGCGCTTGCGGAACATGGGGGTATAATATAACGAGCGAGTCTATATATATATATATCTATACACCCGAGATCCAATTTATAATTTCACGGGCTTTCGTCGATTTTCTCATCGGGGGCACTTCCACGGGCGGAAAAATCAAATGGCTGCCCGCGCGCCGGAGTATCTCCGGAAGCCAGGCGTAGTGGAGAGTACACACACATACACACACATATATATATATAGTACGGGCTATGTTTAAACTAACAGTAATTCCCGGGCAATACGATTCCGATGCGACTGCCTCGAGGCAGGATTACCCACGGGCGCGTGTGGGAGTAAGTATATAGTCGCGGAGTGAGTGAGAGATTCGACGCAGCGGAGTTGTTGTTGTTATTGTTGTTAGACTCTTGCCTGTGCATATATATAGGTATCGGCGAACGGGGAAAACGATCGTGCAAACAGCCGGCGTGAAATCGGCCGATATGCGCGCGGTGCCAATAAAGAATCGCGCTTTGTCTGGCTGTCAGTTTCCGCGGAGAGCGGGAGAGAACGAGAAATTCAAAATCAATCGCTACGGCGCTCCGTTTTGTCCGTTTCCGTCGTTCACTGCGAAGTTATCGAGTATTGTCCAGTCATATTTGTAAATTATTAATGTTACGAATGAAATAAGTATCTTGTGAATTTTTTTCTCATTTATACTATGCTTATGAGAAACGAATATATCTGTACGGGTATAGCTATATACTGCGCACGACCCACATGCTTTTTTTCTTTATACCTATAAAAGAAAATCCAGTTTTTCACTGCTTCGTTTACAACCTTAATAAAAAAAAAGACACACAATGTCAGGATCGGATTTCAAAGTAACAACCCTACTCACCTCTTTTCCCACAAACTATTCCACGCGTCACAATACATCTGGAAAAACAATAAGCGCTTATAGAAGAAAAAAAAACAATACGATAGCAGATCACACACTTCCGCTTTTTTACACATCCGTCTCGTTCGACGTAGCAAACCACACACTATATATATATATATATATATATATACACACAAGGCAGCTCTTGACCTTGCTGTCTATCAGTCGGTGATTAACAGCGGCATCAGGAGCGACGTCTTCATCAGTGTGATCGTCCGGCAGGCGGTGTTTGCACAAAGGACCACCTCGGGAGCGCGGCGCGTTTGCTTTTTCTTTTGTATATATATATGTAAATCGAGTGTTCAGGTGGCCGGCATCAGCAGAAAAGACGCTCATCCAGAACCGACAAATGAATATATATGCTGCCGAGTCACTTCGCGCCGAACATTTTCATCGATCCGACGCGCAGAGAGTAGGCCTTTTACCTTGAGAACTGTACGGACCTTCCTCGCGATTCTCGGCTTCGAACATTTGTACTTGCCACTTGCGATATTTCACGCATCGGCTGCCTTTCGGAATAAGAAGGACGTCGTGGAGCGATTGCTCGTATGATGATTCTTTTTTTTTTTGTTTGGGGGTTATCGGTTATTACATCTGCGTTGGG
This sequence comes from Muscidifurax raptorellus, assembly GCA_020010945.3. NCBI lineage: Eukaryota > Metazoa > Arthropoda > Insecta > Hymenoptera > Pteromalidae > Muscidifurax > Muscidifurax raptorellus. The sequence continues at coordinate 26,943,014 of CM052081.1, read as the reverse complement.
TAACGAATACGCGAGGTTTGCGTATTGTATGTATGTATGTACGCATGTTTAAAGGCTTTACTCGTGAAGTGTGAAGGACGCGATTTTTTTCAATTTATACAAATGAATTGGTTTGGTATAGCAGCAGGGATAGACGAATAATAATGTTTATTGTTGAGATCGAGTAAGCTGGGTATGATAGAACGCACGCTGAGAGAAGTATTTCTTTACTATAAAGAAATCATTTGTTAATAGTTAATACGCGAACTTAAAACAATGTTATTGAAGTTTAATTGCAATTTCCAGTATGTACAACTAACTGAAAATGTAAACAAAAGTATTCTTCAAATTAATATATAGGTTAAATGCAGTTCGAAAGTTAATGAATTAAAAATCACGATTTTAACCTCTTTCGTTCACACATAACTCTATTTCTTAAATACAAACTTCACGGCTGCATTCAAATGGTGTAATAATGTTAACAATACTTGTGTTTACATTTTTAGTTAGTTGTGCATATTCTGGAAATTGTAATTAAAGCTCAAAAATAGTGTATCAAGTTCGCGTATTAACTATTAACGAATGATTTCTTTATAGTAAAGGAATACTTCTTTCAGTGCAACGTTTTTCAAATAATTACAGAAATTGTAAATTTCTGAAACAATTTTCAAACCAAAATTGACAAACCTGTATACTTTTAGTCCTGCTCCACTTGTGTCCATAGATATTCCCATAGATGAAAAAAAGTAGAAATTCCTCCAGAAAGCTTTCAACCGACTGGTGCTTTCCTCGGATGTATATATATGTATACACATACCCCAGATAGAAACGAGCCGAGAAAAGTAAGACGGATAAATAACGCCTCGAGAAAACATAAGGGATAAAGCAAAAGGCTGGAGGAGAGAGAAAGAGAAAAAGAGAACGGTCGACGAATGAGCAAGAACAGTAAGTGAGACGGCGCGGAGATTCACACGGTTCGCGCTCTGTATACTACTCTCTTTCGTAGCGGACTTAGCGGTAGATACCCGGTGCTGCTCATTTGCATTTATTCATATACGCCGGGGCTCCGCAAGCCTCAAGCTTAATATATAGAGCAGATGCATTCGAGAGGGCTGAGTAGAGGGGGTGTATATATATGGATGCGATCGCACACTTTTTTTAGCCAGTTTTCATCTTACATTTTCGTCCTATCGAGCTTTCGCATACGATCGCAAAAACTATACAACGTTCTCCAACAAAAAAAAAAATCAGAAGCAACGTCGTAAAGCCTGCACACCTCGCAATTTTCCTTAAAACCTCGTATATACAACCCAACAAAGGATTTAAAAGTAAAATATCGTATAAAGCAAAAGCCCTTATTAAGTAAAAGAGCTACACACACACACGCACACACACACAGAGCACATCGGTGCCGTGCGCGTCCAGGAATTCGGAAGAGCTCGCGCTCTCGTTCGCCGCAGCTCTCCTGGCAGTTCAAGGGATAATTGAATGGTGTCGAGGCAATGAAAGCAGACGGAAAGTTCTTCAGCCCTTCTGCTGCGCGCTATGCGTGAATGCGTCGGAGCCGTCGTTCGTTAAGCCGAGAGAGATCGCGCGCGCGCTTTAATGTTAGTCACGAGACTCAGTCGCGGTGAACTATCCGGTGCCTTAACAGGCTATACGCAATGAACGGCTATTGCCCGCCGATAAGTGGGACGTTCCGCGCTGGTTCCGGTCGGTGGCACCTTCTTTCTTTCCAGCGCATCTCTCGGAGCGAAGTTTACTTTTTTTCTCTCTCTCCGCAGCAAGAGCTTTTAAATATACGCGCGCGTATTCCGGTATTATACACGGCCGCCTCGAGCGAGGGTAGCAGTATGCATATAGCTTGAATTTTCGAATATCCTCGGTTACATGCAGCACATCGTGCCTGCGGTAGACGCACGCGGGCTATGTAGTTAGCGATTATAAAACAGGAGGGTGACAGAGGCGAGAGCGTGAAAGCATCCAAAGCGACGACGTCTCAATTCCTCACGGTGTCAAGGGACGACTTCCGCGCGCGAGAACGTTCACTCTCGGTATTACACGGGAGTGTATATATATATATATATATATATATATATATATAGCTATAGAGTCGCGGTTCTCTTTGCGGCGCGCCGACGAAATTGAAAAGCGTGTGGCCGTTCGCGACGAGGCGCTATTAGGCCGTTTCTTCTTCTTCTCCTTCTCGCCTCGGTTGCCTTTTCCGCTCGGCGAGCTTTTTTCCCTTCTCTCGCGGGAAGAGCAAACACGTCACTGCTTGCCATTTCGCTGTTTTGCCCTTTCGACAGAGAGGCGATTGTAAGCCCCTGGAATGAAAAGGGAATTCATTTCTGAGACGCAATTTCTTTCCTGGTATACGTAGCCTGATGATAATGATTTCGTAGCTGCCGTGCTTCCTCCGGTCTTTCTAGCGATGGCTTGTTCTCTATAGAGCTTGGATGGATGATGTATATGTCGAAGGGCTGGAATTAGTTATTTTCGAGATTTTCGAAGTGGTACCTTAATTAATTAATAAGCCAATAACAATATTAATAAATAAACTCTCTAAAAGTACGAGAGTCATTTTTTCAGTCTTTTAAGAAGTGATCAGTAATATCACTAATTGCAGTCATAAGATGTTCCAAATCACTCATAACGAGTTATTTTGTATTACTCCGACCATAAAGTCATAAATATCAATCAAAATAATCGAGTGATAAGATTTTTATGGCTTGAATCACTCGACGTTTGATAAATTATGTAATTATCGATGATATTATTTATTCATTATTATTCATTTTAAAATATTAACTTTAGCTCAAAAGTTAGTAGTTGAGGCATCCGGTTCGAAATCACTAATAAAGTAACTGTAAATGAATAATCTATATTACTATATAATATAAAGAATACAATGATAATAATGCAAGCAATAAATTAAATAAATCAATAACATAATAAGTTTGACAAATACAATTTATTTGCATTTGTCTCAGAAAAATTACGATTATATAGTTTTAATTATTTTTAGGTTAGGTTTGCAGCATTTGCCATATCACTCATGAATTTGAGTGATATTATCACTCTGAAAAAAGTCAGTTTTCACTCTAGTCCGACTGGCTCTGTTTTTCCTAGTCGAAAGACTCATATATGACTCTATTAGAGCGATTATTCACTCTTGTAAATCAACGCGGAATCCCAGTCCAAAACTACAAGCTCCCGATGAAAGTCTCCTTTTTTTAAAGCTTCCAGTGCCCGAGAGTATACGATCGAAAAACTGGCGAGGCATCCGCAGCATCAGATATACACGTCTACAGCGCACATACAAAGCATCCGGGCTCACGCAGATGAAAAGAGAGCTGCTTGAATTCGATGCAGCTTCTTCCGCATTGTTCCCGATGTCCGTGAGTAAAGCGAGATTTTACGAGATTGATTCCGAAACAATTTCACTCTCGCGCGCGAGTAACAGGAATATACAGGCCGAACGAGCGATTACTGCGTTTTGTTTAACAACCAGCCGAGCAGAGCAGCAGTTTCTCCTTTTATTCTTATACGATTTTCTGCCCTTTCCGCGAGGGCATCCGTTTTAAGGCGTTCGGTACTGTTATACTCGCAAATTTTTTTCTCCCCTCGTCGGCCCTTCGTGATGCTGTAAACCTATAGTGCGGCCGAACGGTATATACATCAGGTATATATCTATACACTGTTTTCCTGGATTTTTTGCATCCGTATCTCGTTCAGCGATTGATTTGGAATATCGTCGAAAAAAAAAGAATATTTCCTCATCGGGTGCATTTCGTGCTCCAGTTTCATCAACATCGACAACGAGGCTGGGACACCTTTCTTACGCGCAGAAAAAGCTGTTTACCCGCGAGTGACACCGAACAAGCCTGCATGTATCCATCGAGTCGTGTATCCCCGTTGACGTAAGTAGGGAAGATCCCGAAAGGGGATTATATACGTAAAAAAGATAGATCTGTCGTGCTTGCCGAAACGCGGCTTGAACTTTCTTCCCAACCGTTCTTCTTCTTCATCATCATCTTCTTCTTAGTCTAGCACTAATCTAAAGGCTAATCGTCATGTAAGCGCAGCGTATAAGTACTTATGTGTATATATAGACTGCCGCAGCATACACGTGACATAATACAAGAGGAGCACGCGAGAGCTAAGCTACGCAATTTACTTAATTACCGGGAGACACCGTTACCGTTAAAGTACCGCTCTCTCTCTCTCTTCCAACTTTCAATGTCGACCACATTCCGGTGGATATTTAATCCTCGCTCCACCAGAAATTGATATATATGTATACGTGTATACCGATCGCGAGTACTTTTCAAGCGAAGCGCAAGAAAAAAAAGATCGGAATGTATCGATCAAACGCGATCGGGACGAACGAACGTATATATATATATATATACCTTTTTTTTCGTCTCGTCGGAATATTCTGCTCAAGCATGCATGCAATTCTGCTCTGAAATTAAGCACATGGCTGCGTATTGTTAATTAAAATAATGGGTTATTTGCGAGGATAGTGTGTGTGAGAGAGAGAGAGAGAGAGAGAGAGAGAGAGTGCATTTAAGTATACAATTTGCGGGGTGCAGCCGCATGTGAACACCTCTCGCGGAGCGCGCGCACTTATATATACATGTACACTTTAGCCGTGTAATGATATGTAATTTTAATGAGTGATTCGTTGTCATCAAGGCATATATCTATATTGTTTAGATTAGTCGAGAAACCGACGAAATGCAAATCTGCTTCTCATCTCTTTTCCTAGGATCGTGTTTGTATATATTCGACCGATTTTTAGGATCGGCTTACTGAGAATCGGGACACACGCATAGTTGTATATACAGACAAGTGACACTGTACTGCTCGGAATATATATATATGTATAGTCGTGCGAATGAATTTCCTTTCCGAAAAATTCAAGTTAATTAAGTTCTCTCGGAGAGGCGGCCGCCAAGAGCAATTTGATAATTATAACGCTGCTCGTTTGTATATATACGTATATACTGCTTGCTTAAACTCGAGCAAAAGCGGCAGTTCGCTCTATCTCGTACGCCGATCTCTCTCAGGGAATATAGTCGTGTATACATACATATATATACGTCCGCTGAGCCGTGACAACGGAGAGGATTCGCTTCGCCGCGACGAGAGACCGTCGAAATATGTAATTCGCATGACTAATTGAACCGGGCACTTTTGCCGGTTACGCTATACCGTTATTGTCTTCAGCGAAAAAGAAGCTGGGAGACGCGATTTACGCATGTGCCTGTGTAAACGGCTTTTTATCTGCGTCTTATCGTCGACGTCGCTGACGCTGTCGTTATAAATGCGATTATCGGATTAGAATTATACATATAGTGTATTATACATAGATACTCTTGTTAGCGAAAGTGCTTGATTTTGTTTGCCGAGCGATTGATAAGGTAAATAACGGCTTTTATTTTATTTTTCGAATTCCGAGTATTATCCTATATTCTATGGAAATCAGCCGCGCGCACATATATATATATATATATATATATATATATAAACGTTGTATACTGCGCGCTATTTCGCAGTATACATTTTAAGGCGGCGGATAGGGCGTATATTATATAATTTTTACAGATTTATTGCCTCGCGCAATTCGCTAGAGAATTATACACGGAAAGGTTCTTATTTACTGTGAATCTCCGTTTTGAAAACACAGGTGCTCGCACGTGACAACTTAATTGTTGCATTTCTTTTTCCGCTCTCTCTCTCTCTCTCTCTCTCTCTCTCTCTCTCTCTCTGTCTAGGCTTCTTCTTTTATTTTTGTTGCACCGCGAGTGATAAGATATTGGAAATGATCTACAACGTAGTGTTGTGATTTATAAGACAGCGCCACGGAGTGATATACTCGTGTACAACCGTGAGCTATATGAGGCAGACGAGTTGTCGGCGGTGTATGTAATTCCGTGTATATATAGCTAAACGACGTGTGCGATTTTTTTTCTTTTCTCTTAAGTTGAGGAACGAAGTTTGAATTACGCGCCATTTTCGCGTTCACATACCGATTTTCTAATGGCATAGTTTTACGTTTGTTATAGCCTGCTATTTTGTATGATTTTTTCTTGCTATTTTCAGCGATAAAAAATAAATTGTACGCATTAAAAAAATATTCTCTTTTAATACAAAAATCCGAAGCGCGTCATGTACTTTGTTTTTCATATATACACGCGGGGTCATAGATAAGATTTGCTTTCGCAGTACATTGTTCCACGAATTCTGTCTTGACGTTTAATTTGAAAAAAAAATACTTTTGTTTCAGCAAGGTAGGTTTATAACTGTTTTGCATTTGACGATTTCTCGATACAAGCCGCGGCACAATCTGTTCGGCTGATTTTGATTGTACTTTTACATAGTAGTAGAGGACTCGAAAAGATCGGAGTAAATAAAGGGCAGCGATATAGGTATATCGAGATAGGCATTGAATTTGCGACAGATTTATTGAGCTAGGAAAACCGATAGCACGGGTCAGTGCGCTTATACATGTCGCGAGCGATTCGATACAACACAAAGGACGTGCCGATTTCCCGTTGGCCCATGCGCTATATACGTTTGTGATATCAAACCGTTACATCTATAGACCCTTAGATAACATGATGAGCTGAACATGTAGATTTATGTGTACCATATTGTTGACTTTTATATATAGTAAACGTGGCTATTTTTAATATAAACAACAATGAGTGTCTTCAGTGCGTCACCCTGTATATAAGACAACCGATCTAACCTATGAATATATACTTATATCGATAATTACTTTTCGACTATCGGCAATTTCTCATCCAACAGCATTATATCTCTCTCTCACCTCATCGCGTGACGAGGAATCACAAACAGCAGAATTTCTCTCCAGTCAGCGAACATAACCTAAAAAAAAGTTAAAAAAAAAATCGTCATCAATGCTATAACACCCTCTGTCTCGATCCACTCCTCTAAACCACACCCAGAGAAAAGGGAGACTCAATATACTTGTGGAGTCATCATCATCATCACGGAGAGGAGGTGATATGCCATCGTCCGGCAAATCGACGAGCGTAAGGTGTCCGAAGTACGTCCCATAATCAATTAAAGTTCCACAGGCTCTCTGGCGCATATACATATATATATATGTAATCGATTGAGTGCTTTTCTCTTTCTCCCTCGCGAACAATTGCGATGTCCTGCGAGAGAGTGAACGTCGACGCATCATGAGTAGCGTTTGATCATCTGTTTCTCTTTTTAAAAAATTTTTCTCTTTTGCGCTCGAAGGTGTTGCCCGAAGCAGTGCGAGAACTGCCCGTCTCCAGTGGTGGTCCCACAGGACATAGCCCAACTACTGATGGACGAGATTATTCCATCTGCTTACGCGGAAAAGGCGGCTGTTGTGCCGCGCGGTGTATCTTCGACTAGAAATTCGCAAATTAACAAGTAATTTTTTGTATCTTTAGGGAGGTTATGTTGAAATGTGTCGATGATGGATGTTGGTATCGGTTTACAGATATTGTTCACGAAATATCGTTAAGAGCAGTGAGGATACGAGAATACGTGAGTTTTTTTGAAAAAGGTAGTGGGAATTTGAGGGTTGCTTTAATGGAAAATACACGTGTATTATTGCAGCGCTCACTTGGCCGGTAGCGATTAATATTTTGAAAAATTGGTATCGAGATGTGAGCTTTGAAATTGAAGATGCCGTTTATGACGTGAAGTGTATTTGGAATTCCACAGGTAAGTCTGATATTGAGAGCTAACAATGTCTTTGTAGTTTATTGTGATCCGAATTATTTTGATCAGAATTCAATATGCAAAAAGTAAGGGATTAGTGTATTATTACCAGGAAAAAGACTGATTCCATAAGACAATATATAGAGATAATTTCGTATATTCAGTATATTTGCATTTAAAGTAATTACACATCATATAGAGCAAACATAAATGTAGGTCAAAAGTGTTGAGAATAGCAAGATATTATATGCTTCATTGAATAAGTATATCGTTTCCATAACAAATTCTCTAATTTAGCGTATCAGCGTAAGCTTTAAAACGTGAATATCTTGACAAATACAAAAAGTGCAATAAAGTCGTTTTGTCTGCATAGACTATACGCCATATATTTGTTCCATCGCAAAAATATTCTACACGTGAAAGTAAACTGTCACGTGTCTTTAGATAACGTAGTATTACTTGTGGTACAAGAAAAAAAATGGATTTTAAAGCAAGTTTTCTTCTTTTTAGACGATGAATTATTAGAAAAATTGTGTTCTACAAATAGACTTCTTATTTACTACTTATTGGTTCTCGCCCTTTACATCATTAACATTTGCTTTGTGATTGATAAGCAATTGATCGAGGCTTTCTTCAGGATTATCACCCACGGAACTAATGAGCTGTAAGCAAAAAAGTTGATATATACAGGAAATGCAATTTGCAGAAAATTATTATATAAATATAAATTTAATCTTGTGAATAAACTGTACGCAAAAAAAAAGAACTGAAAAATGTGCGAGCAAACTTTAATAGGTGCACGCGTGCACTACTACTATCTTCATAAATGTTTTATGTTACATTTGTATTTCAAGGTTTCTAATATGACGTAAAAAATACATATATATCTAAATGGTTGTTATATCACGTAAAATATAATGGAATAAATAATACTTGCTACATCAATTAAGATATTTTATCCATTACTTTCGTTCATAAAGTTGGATACTCCAAAATTCAATCAAATTCAAACTTTTACCACTGCTGTACATATTTATATTTACAAGTTAACAATAGTTATATATTCCAACAGCGAAAAATAACGACATGATTTTTTAATTTAATTTGTCGTGATAATAAAAATTTTTATTTTCAATTCTTCAAAGTATATATAAAATGCTGACGAATGTATAACAAGTGTTGTCGTATATAAGTAGTTCTATTAGTTATAAGAAAGAGTTTGCGAGTATGTTTGCACTGCGAATTTTTCTCATAATCTCAAGCTTAATTGTTGGGACTCTGCTCAGTGTAAACGTAAGTCGATATAAATTTTAATATTATCCACTTACAAACACGACATAATAACTGCGTATACTGCAATAAGTGAAAAAAGCGAACATCTGCTGTAATCAAGTGCATTTGCGGTAACCACTGATCTGTAAAAAGTTCTTTCTTTTTTGTTTACGATAGTTATATTGCGGTTAGAATAAAATCATGACCGATCGAGAGGTCAATCAAGCAAGACTATAAAATACACACGAACTTCTTGTAATGCAAATTCACTCTCAGCCATGATCTCACGCTTCAACTCCCGGGAATCAATCAATCGCAACGATCTGCGATACGATTCAATATCGAGTATTTAACTTTGCGCTGCATTGACCTTCGGCGTTAATTCATTATTAACGGCAGCTGCCACACTTCCGCTTCGCATCTTTACTGGAATTTTTTACAAAAATCACAGTTGTTTAAACGAAAGCGCGGCGTATATATGCACGTGACCTGTTTGCAATATATGTATAAGTATCACCGAAGGTGTAGCGTAATACCCGTAAATTCGAACTGACGTCCGGAAAACAGAATAATTCAACCGATTTCTACAAGCCCCGCATAATTGCGTACGTAAGTGAATATATATGTATATACAAGTCGACTCGCTATCCGCAGGAAGATTTACGCCGTTTATAGGGGCTACATCGCGATATGATAAAATAACAAAAGGCAAAAAGCACACGAGTAGGTATATATATACATCTCCGTGTTATCGAGGAGTTACCACGTAGATATTCATTGTCGATTATTGAAATCATGCGGAAGACGATCCCTCGGGATACTTTAGTGCAGGTGATTTACACGTATTCATTCCCTATAGAGAAGAGTATAGAGATCGGCTGAATGAAAGGATCCCATGGTATAACTCTCCGCTTATGTACCTGCACTCTATATATTATATATATATATGAAACGTACTCTGCCTTTGGAAAAGGTGAACCTCGATTAAACTGTCATTTATACCGGGGCGTGCAATTTGTCCCGACGAGTTTGCGCGACGAGGAGGACGAAGAAGCAGCCAACTTATCGAGGAATAATGAGACAGCTGAATGTTCGCCATCCGCTCCTATAATGCTATATATATAAAATCTATACATATATCCATTATGTATCGCTCTGGTGTACATAATCGACCCGAGGAGAAAAATAGCCTGATCGCTCGCAATTGCGCCGCCGACGAGACATGCCTTCCTCCGCTGCGCGCATCATCTACTATATATATATATATGTGTATATGTATATACAGAAGAGCCGCGCTGCATCGTGCGCGATAGTCCTCTCGCGATTTTTTTATATGTCACTGGGTCAAGAGCCTTTCCATTTCGCCCACGAGCGAGAATGCACTTTCGTTCCGCACTTGCATTATATATACATCTACATGTATATGCATAAAAGTTGAGCGCAATTAGCTCGACGTACTCTTTCTCTCCGCTGCAGGGAAGAGAGTATAAAGCAGTGTGCACGCGAATGAGATATAAAATACGATCGACCTTCAGAGAGAACGCGGCAGGTGATCGACCTTTGGAATCTCTCTCTCTCTTGCCGCAGTCTTATACACTCGGCGCTTCACTTTCCTGCAACCGTGAGCGCACTCTCGGCTGCTGCTGCAGTGCTATGTCTTATAGTCCTCCCCGCGTAACTCAATCGATCGCGAGTATAGCCCTCTCTTTCTCTCTCTCTCTCTCTCTCTCTCTCCTGACGATCGTGATTTCTCGGATCTGGATAGCGAGATTTTTAGTCGTCGCTGAATAAAGCAGTGTCAATGCCACCGTAATGGCTGCTGCTGCTGCAGTCTATTGTTTAACTATTGTGGGTATATATATAGATGCAGGTATTGCGTGGCGATATATATATATATATATATGTAAGGGGACTGGGAACTTTAGCTATCATGACGCTGCGGTATGTTACTTCTAGAAGGATTTTAGATTGGCAGATCGTTTCTTATAGATCGGTACTGACAAATTAATTGTTGCGATTGTATTTTCGAAAGTTTTTTTTATGAGCTTGTACCGATGCTTTAACAAATTACTGCGGCCAGCATCTCTCGCCTTATCAGAAAGGACAAAGAGAAAAATCGGGCCGCAGGAAAACAAACGATATTGCGATGACGTTACGAAGCAATTAGTAGCATTGATCGTGGACGAGAAGAACGACGATCGAAGCGTGACAGTAAGCGACCATGAAATCAGATAGATTCTCCCACGAATCCACTTGGGATTATATCGGAGATCAGTGCAGACGGACTACAGCAACAGCGGATGCGGTATAAAAGCCGAGCATCGAGGAATTTGAGCCAATGAATGATTTAAACAGAAATCAAGGCTGATTCGAAGAAATAAAAACTTACTTGCGTATCGTACACAGTGTACGAGTCGGTTGATGCTGAAATTGAACAATTGCGTTACAAATATGCAAATGATCGAAGAGGATTTTTGAAAGCAAAATCGGTATTCACTGTACCTTGTATAATTTAGAGGTCCGTATCAGACAAACAAAATGTTTGCATGTCTCGAACGTGTGTGTACGCAGTGGTGTTTTCGTACGTCATTTCGATTGTGTACGTATTCGTATGATTATACGAAGGTTAATGTGTCTATGCGTTTGCATTGTACGGTGTGCTTCAACAATAAACCTTGCGTATTTAATACAACTGCGAGTTTATATGAAGCTAATTATTAATTAACTTAATTAAATTATCGTGCAAAATTTTAAAAAACTCTTGATAGTATCCGAATGTTCTTCCTCATGTTTTATATTAAAAAATGATTAGACTGTATAGTTTACGAAATAAATATTACGAAAAATATTTTTTCTGAGTCTGAATAAAGTTGTACAGTATTGATTTCCTATCAATTAGCTAATATTTAAAATGAATTTATATCATCGGAAATGACGCAGTATATATTGTGTAAACTACAAATAGATTACATACTGGTTAATATTGTATTACCTATTTCAAAGTCGAAATGTATATTGACTTTTTTCTTTAACGTGTACACCTCAAGTACTAGTATTATCGTCCATTCATACCGTTCTTTAAAATTTATCATCATTATCTCCCTACGATGGCGCTACTCTCGCGGTATATATATCACAGTCTTTCGCCAATTCAGCACGCGACACCGTGTACAGAGAATTAATTCGCTTTTTTCGTCCGTCTTAATTCAGTTAATTATGGATATCAGTACGTAATCGTGTTGATTAGTGTAAGAATTGATATGAAGATTGATTAAAAAATATCGTTCATGTTCATTTTTATCATGTGGTGCTACAATTTGTTTCTCTCAACGTTTTTTCTTTTTTCCACTGCCTATCCGCACGTGAGTATAACAGATATTGTCAAGTACATAATAAGAATTGAATAAAAGTAAATGGATTTCGTGTAAAGCTGATTTAACATTTTTTATTATTTTTTAAACAATATCTTTTATAAGAGAGTTTGGTGATAATAGAATCATTGATTTTAGCTTAAATTTATAGTGATGATTTATCACAGAAGTTTTACCAGTGTATATTTTGCATTTATCGCGAATTCAATCGATTTAAAAACGTTTCAAAGCAATAGAAATAAAATTTTCCAGCGGTAACTCTGTAAACGAGATAAAAAACTTGTGACGACACACTGTTGTTGATCTTTTTTTTATGATTCTTACCATGTATTATGTCAGTGAATCTTATCGCATCTTCTGAGGTGTGCGTTTACTTCATCAAACAGTAGTACAGGAACTTTTAAATCTGCTTTATGTACACCAGTATATATATATCTGATTAAACAGATTTCGAAAAAATCGTTTGATTTTGCGCAACACTTGAATAGTTCTTAAATAACTATTTCTATCTCAACGATGTTAATAATATATATAAGCTAATTTTTAACAAGTAAGAGTACACAATCAATGAATTATAAGATTTAAAAAATTCATTGATTCAGGCTCAGACCGATGGCGGAACAGCGAAGCATGAAACTACACTGATTCTAGATACGCCTGATGGTAAGCAAGTATGAATGTTAATTTTTACGGAATTTAATAATGATTTAACCTAGATTCTAAACTCAAGGTATGCACATGGCATTAACACCTGGCACTTATTCGTACAAAGCGACGAATAACGAGGGCAAGGTTAGAGGACTTTATTTACTGGCCGACGCTGGTGATCTGATAAAAATTACTTTCACTCAATTCGATGTTCCTTGCAGAGAGGACAGTAAAACGGGTAGCTTGGTTCAGGTACTGTATTTCATTATTTAAGTGCATGGATGAAAATCTTCGATTGTGATAATTAGTTTCATCGTCTTATGGTATTCATAATTATAGTACACCGACGGCTGGGAACTGAACGGTCAAGTATTTCCAATCACAAACGGCAATACTAACCCTGAGGACACCGAGTTCTGTTCAAATAATCCACCTGGTAAGAGGACTTTTGTTAGTTCGCAAAACGGCGCTTTGATAACATTCAGAATCCTCGAGGTTGGTAAAGGGTTTACTGTAAACGTGGAGCACCAGAAGCATCCTTCCCGTATGTATTCATTATTTGCGCATCAAGAGAAAGTGATTCGCTAGATCGAAGAATTATTAAAAAAAAAATTATTTATACAGCCTGTAATGTGATCTTCAGTGGCGAGCCTTACGTTGTTCTAAGAAATCACGGAAACAGAGTAAACTGCTCTTATTGGTTTGTTGATAAAGCAAAGGTTAAACTTAATTCCTACAGTATCGGCAATTCACCATCAAGCGACGACACTTCGGGCAAGGTGACTCGTATGTTTTAGTGTAATGTAAAATTTTAAACGATCAGCTCGTCAATGTACATTTTATTTTTAGTGTTCCGATTCATCCGATCGTATTGAAATCGGTGGAAGTGGTGGACTGGACCCCAATCGCATCGAAGTTTTGGACACTGTATGCGATAAATCGAATGGTAGGTTTATTTGTGAGATATAATTAATGGTAATGTTTCGTAATGAAAATTGTTTACAGCTGCGGTAGAAAAACTCATCGATTGTTCTACAACAATCGTCAAGTTAGTATCAAGTGGAGCTTATGAAAACTATGTCAATGTTACGATAGAGCGAGCTGATCCAGAAGAAACAATCAACAACAATAAATATCAATGTAGTCAGGAATAGAAGAAAAAACCTATAATTATGCAAATTAAAAAAATCAGGGATGCTTCTAGACTAAATATTAAATATAAGCGCGAAATTCAAACGAGCTCTTGTTCTTGATACACGCGTGCTTGTACCCGCACGTATTACTAAATTAAAAACTTTAATCGAATCAAGTATTGCTTATACAATGCACCAAAAATGACGAAATATAAGTCACTCTTCAGGCAACCAAACGTCCCGATAATTTCTCAAAAAACCATAAACCCGACTCGTTCACCACACCATCCTCTTAAAATAACTCAATCCTCAATCGCATAGCTCCCTGCACATTGAAACCAAAAAAACTCCTCGATACATCCATCTTCACGCGCGAGTAACAAGCGTTAACAAATGCTTCAGGTGGCAGTCCTCGAAGCCCATACGTAAATTAACATAAAAGTATAGCATGATAAAGCAGCAGCAGCGCCGGCAAGAAACCCCGCACATGTTGGTTCTTCGAACGAAGACGAAAAAAAAGGTGTTCGCGCACATTTGTCAAGCCGCGAAAGACTCCAGGCCAATGAATCACCTTTCTTGTAGAAATAAAAAAGCCTGCACAGCACACGTGTTCGCGTCTCATCTTCGCGATTTTCTTCCCATTTCTCTTTCTCCTTTTCTTTACCCCGCAGCAATGCAGTGCCTACGTATACATATAGAGACAGGGGGAGAGAACTCGTCGACCTTGAGGCTCGAAAGCGGAAGATATCTCGCGCACACCCAAGAAAGGAAGAGAGAAAAAGCAAGAGAGAGAGAGGAAGTGTCGTGTATTGCAGGCGCCAGACGCGCGACAGAGAGTAGCCGTTGCTACTGCTGCATCACAAGGGAGTAAGAGACGAGCGTTATGTGGCTGCGAACAGCAGCTCTCTCGACTTTGAGGAATCCCGTTGCAAGTTCTCGAGTAATTGGGACTTGACCTCGCCGAGCAGCGCATTATCTTTGTGTATATACGAAAGGTGTCATGTGTACAATATATAAAAGTGTGCTTCCGCTTTTCGCGGAGGACAGAATACTGTGCCCGCTTTTTATTTCGGTATGCATGTAGCTTATCTCATCGTGCTTTTTCGCGCGGGGATTTTGAAAGCTTTGATCGTCGTGGATTTTTTTCGTCAACCGCATTCGTACACATAACCGCGAGAGTAAAAGTACTGTTATATACCGATCGCAGATGGTCGCCGCGCGCGTCCGATTTTCCCTGTGATATACGCGTAATGACACTTACGTCGGCGCTACCGGCGCGTCTGTATATTAATTAAATTAACATTGCTAATGCCTGGAATGTCAATAAAATATCCGCATTTAGATCGAACGCCGTTTTTCAAACGTATATAAACGACATATATAACAGGATTCGAGGCAGAGGAGGAAAAAAGCAGCGAGTAAATATCTTTTATGAAAATTAGAAGCCCAGCGGGGAAAACCGTTCGCCGAGACCTCCCACGCAACTATATATAATAAACTGAGCGCGCATGCGCGCAAAAAAAAAATCGTTCTCGTCTCTTATCACAGTAGGAAGCAGCGCCTCTGCATGACGCCAGTTATTAGTATCTATCACCGAATCTTGAAAATCTCTGCAACGCATATAACTGTCCAGAAGCACACACATACACACAGCCGCCGAAAGTTCACATCGAGCGAAAAACAATAGACCCGCAGCAGCAGCCTCGTCATCCTCGCGTATACTCCCGCGTCGTCGCTGTGTATATACTGTTATATAAGCTGCAGCAAAAGCTTAGGCAGCTATCGCTGCTTATAATCGATCCCACGAATATTTCCTATGCGCTAAACTACTGTACCTTTATCACAGCGTTTCCGCGAGAGAGTGAAAGATTTCGGGAGAACGGTAATGCGTGGGCGGGGCTGAGGTAGCATTATCATCGGATTTATTTGCGAGAGATGCTGCGCGCAAAAGACTAATTAATCCGAGAGCAGAAGATACGATGCGCCGAGCGTTGTTGAGGAGAAAAATCATTTACAGTTTCGAGAGGCTGATCTGTTTTGATGGCTACGCTGAAGGATATATCTTGTCTCTCTCTGGCTTCGGCTGATGTACGTATACGTTATATATAGGCGTGTAATATAAGCTATGAAATTTTCGATTTCAATCATCTATCTCGAAAGCGAAGTATACGTATATAATGTAGAGCGGGTCTGAAGGCTGAAATTAAGTAGTTTGTTTTTTTTTGTATAATGAAGTACATAGAAACAGTCGGGTATGTATATAAAATGTGGCAAGACACTCGTTAAATAATCGAAAGGGCCGTAAATTCTGCATACGTAATACAGTTAACTAGGCGAGTCACCGCGGCAATTTGGCGCGAAAAGGAACGGCGCTATATGTGCATATAGAAAAAAAGGAAGAAAAGCTTCAAGAGGAGTCGATGTACCGACAGAGAGTGTCGGACGGACGAGTTGCGCAACTTATCACGGTATATCAGATTCTGTCATAACTGTCAAGATCACGGTGGACGAGAGAGAGAGAGAGAGAGAGAGAGAGAGGGAGAGAGAGCCGCGAGTAGATTCCGCCAATAAATTGCCGCTTATGCAACGCCATCAGCATGAAGCGGGTGTACCGCTTGCGGCTTCCATTTCGCTCTTGTCTATCTGCATCTTTCTCTCTCTCTTGCGCTCGCGAGCGCGAATCTTCTCTTATATATATATACTCTCCGGTATGTATATATATAGAGGAGAGAGAGGCCTATTCGGGTCATCGTGCTTCAAGTCCTCACGTACAGCCCATCATGTCGTTTTCTGCTTTTCTCTCAGGATTATCCTTCCGCTGTGCGGAGCTATATAGGAGAACGGAGGGCTCTTCTTTTCTTCCTCTTTTATCAAATGCCACCGCAAATTCTCCCGTGGAGAGAGTGTACATTCAATTACGCAGTTTGCGTGAGCTCGAGCGCAAGCCCAAGCGCTTAAACCGGCCTGACTTATTATTACCTATTACGTGCCGAAGCTTATGGCGATGGTTCATTATTATTAAGCTCGCAACAAATGGGATTGTTGTTGTTGTTGTTGTTGGAATGATTGAGACTCTTTAGCTTGCTTGACGAAGGCTGTTTATGTGCTTAGTTCGGTGAAAATATAAGCGTCGTATAAGGGGATACCGCCGTAACTTCTTTATCGACGGATTCATTAATAAATTACTATAGTTAATTGATTCAGGCTAAGGGTAAACTTGTACAGAGTTTGAACATATTATTTGACAGTTATAGTAACGTTGTTATTGCGAGCTTTTAATTAGAAATACTCTTAGTAGTTAGTGTACGGTCGGTAAAACAGTTTCGAAGATAATTAATTGAAGACGTATAAGGGCACCCCCTTAAATTCAAACCGACTCGTTTCACGTTCTACATATACCGTGTCTAAGCATCACTCAATTTTCTAATAGATCATGGCAGACACGATAATAAGCTCTCTTCACGCGCGGGAGAAAAAGCTCATTTCGAATTATCATAAAATAATTATTCCTCTCCCATCTCGAATCCCGATGATTAATGGCCCGAAATAGGTCACTCGCTGATATATAAGGAGCGGCTGCTCATATAATATATACACTTTTTTCGCAATCCATCACTCGTCCATTACGGAGGTTCAACGCTAAAAGGTCCAAAGTCGCCTATCGCCTCTAATATATACTCTCGCCGCAAAGTTCAGAAGGATCTTTGGCGGCGGCGGCGGCGTCAGTCAGAATAAGGGCGCACGTCACATTTAAATGGAAGCGCGCGCGGGCGCGCGTATGTATAAGAGAGAATAGAGCGCAGAGAGCGAGAGAGCGCGAGAAAAAGCCTAGGCCGTGTGGCGTGAGGCTCTCGGAGGTAAACGAGGCCGATTGTGTATCCCGTTGCTCTCTCTCTCCCTCTTGCTTGCTATATAGCAGAACGAACAGCCCATTAGACGAGTGGCTATATACACAGCCGGCGGAAGATTATTTTCGACAACAAGAAACACCCCGAAGAAACGTGCTACGTAAAATCCACACATGCAAACGCCGAGCGCCGATGCTCATTACTCGCGCGCACATACACGTGGTGTATATATATATATATATATATATATATATATATATATATATATATACGGATGAGAGAAAGATCGGCGTCGCCGCTGGCGCTAAGAGCGCACATGTATACACGTATTCTACATACACACGTCTGGCTGAGCTGCGGCGGTGAGATGCGCTCAAGATCGCACTCAAAATTATGCTCGCTGCGATCCCGTTTTTGCGCGGCTGAGCTGCTCCCTGTGAGATCTATTTTTCACGCCGATTTTTCCTGCGGATTTTCCTCTGGTTATGCCATTTGCGATTTTCTCTCGGCTCGAGCTTGTAACTGTATTCAACCGAGATATGCGTATATCGTGATTGTGAAACGTTGTGGGGCTGAAGATCGTTTAAAGAACTATAAGTGTGAGACTTTTTCCGTGGGATGGCGTGAAGGTTATACGCAAAAAAAAAATAAAAAATAAACGTGGGCTTCGTTGTTGTACTTGGTATTGTGAGTTACCCGTCTGTTTTCGTTATGTACATCAATTAAAAAATCGCGGTGACCAACCCATTACTTACATTATATTACCTCCGATAAACCTATAATAAAGATATCCGCAAATAGATTCCAATATCCGAGGTATGCAATTCAAAGCTTCATCCTCGCGACTCCAGAAATCTCGCACATACACCGCATATCGATCTTATTAACGCGCGGCTAAATGCCATCGCATACACCCAGCCTATAAATATCCTCTCTCGAAACCAGCTCGAGAGAGATTTCCTGTATCTCTTCTCCTGAAAAAAAAACGCAACAATAAAAAAAGAAGCAGTAAAGCGCGCACGCGTCTGCGTGAACGGGTGGTGCCCACGAGCAGCACGCGCGCGCGTAACGGACTGCGCCAAATTGGCGTACAGCACAGTATATATATATGTATATATATATATATATATATATATATATATATATATATATATAGAGAGAGAGAGAGAGAGAGAGAGAGAGAGTATGCGCGGCGCGGCGGACCTTCGGGAATCCACGCGCGCGCGAGCGTAGACGAGGAGGAGAGCTCCGCGGTTCCGGGTTCGATTCCCAGGCCGGCCAGATCTAGATGCGAGGGAGAGAGAGAGAGAGGAGCATCCTAACGATACACACATAGCTCCGCTGCAGCCCCGCAATAAATTATTATTGTCCCGATCAATTCGAGAGGGTTGTTGTGTTGTGTAGTTGGTAGTTGTGGCTGGTGTACATATAGGAAAAACCTTTATTGTCCTTCGATTTAGATAGTTCGGAGATGTGTGGAATTTAGTCGCGTTAGGTGACGCTTATGGCCTGAGAGAGAGAGAGAGAGAGACTTTGTATAACGGAGGATGTGCTTTTCGGATAGGACTGTGTGTATAACGGTTGGGATGTTTGTAAGAGTTTAGGAAATTTCGATGGATCTCCGGGGGAGGAAACTGTAACTCCTGTGAGTTTTTATTTCGAATTGAAAAAAAGGTGTATAATCGATCCTGCGATGATTATACTATATGTACTCGCGGCGCCGCGCCAGTAGAAAAAGTCGAGTGTGGCGAGACACGCGCAGTTTATTTGGCTTATCGCGTTAGCGCATCGACTCGCTGATTAGGTGATGTAGCTCGAATTTATTTACTATTAGAACCGAATGAAACGAGTGAATCGCGCGGACGAATATCGCGTAAATTTATATACTTACAACGGATTTTATTCGGTATACGCGAAAAGAAAGATTCGGAGAATCATTATAAAACTTAGTCTCCGCACCGAATTTGCATATAAAGTACCTGCGAGCCGTTGCCAGCGCTAAAACGTCTTCTTTATTATTTTTGATATAGGAAGCTTATGCGATATAATCGTAGCTCTAATTTTCATTTTTGCCTCGCAACGCTACTTATAACCGTTAAATCAGCGGATATATAGGTATGCGTACGCGGACTGCGAATACTACTCGTCAAATCTTGTCCGACTGAAAGTGCGCGTATCCGCGCTTGCGCAATAAACAAATTCATCGATAATAATAAAAACAACATCTTCCGTTACATCAGCGTTGATGAATCCAATTAGCGTATTACACACCGCGAACTTTTAGCTTCTTCTCCCCTTTTCCCACAGTACAGCGCGCAGGGAGTGCGGAAAAATCATAAAAGATACAGAGCCGTTTTCATCGGCGGCCATTCGGCTGATGCTCCTCTCATCCCGGAAAAGAAGCTATACACACACACGTACACACAATGAAACAGCTGAAAAATGGACTTTTCCCGGTACATCGATAAAGCGAAAATGCTCGCTTCTTTTTTTTCGAGTCTATTATCCCTGTTATTTCGATATTTCACGTGCGCGTGAATTTGCCCAGGTGTTCGACGGGCTTAATTAAAGGCCGACGACGAGATACGTATGGGCATTTTACAGCTGGAAAATCGCGGATTTAAATTGCGCGCGCTCTCGTCATCGTAAAGAGCTACACATATGTATACATATATATATATATATAGGAGCGGAAGTAGGAGAATAAAGCTCGCGCTGCGCCGCTCGTAATAATTAAACGACGATAAAAGCGGGAGCTCGATAAATTTCGATGATATAGGTATGTATATACATCGAGACCGATATAATTCCGTCGTTATAATACACACACACACACATGCGCGTTTATAACGGATATTTAACTTTCTGGGGATTCTGGCGTCCGCGCGAGTTTGCTATATTTTTCTCTGACCCGACGCTCCAACTATATATATATATATATATATGTAGTTATAATGACTTGTAATTTACACCTGAGATCGGTTATTGAATATCGCGCGCGCGAGTTAGGTTTTAATAACAGGTTGTATTTTATGGGTGTTACCATCAGGCCTCCGTGTAGTGATGGGCGGCGATTATTAAGATCGACGTGTTTAATATACATGTATTGCGGTTGGATTAAATATTTAAATTTAAGGGAAAAATCGCCTCGATACTCTACATAGTCGGAGAACAGTTAGATGAGCTTTCAGCAAGTCGGGCTCGCCGACGTCTGGTATACTTGTATACATATTTGCAGACTGTTATGTGTGTGAAGGCTACGAAAGTTGGGAAGAAAAACAAGCGTGACAGTTTGACAAAGTAAAAGGCGATTGATTATGGGTAATTAACGACAAAAAAATATGAATATGTTATAATAATTGAGAACAGTTTGCAAGTATCTTGCCTACCGATCCCATACCGATCAGCGAACCCATCACGCCAATGTATACCTACGTAGCTCCTCTACATAATAAAACAAGCGAAATACCCTCGGAATTTTTAATGACCGCAGCATTAGCGCGAAAACATCTCTGCCACAGAGTGAGAGAGAGAGAAAAAAACCGCGCGATAATACGTTCACGCGAAAATCTACTTCCTTCTATCTCTCTTTCTCATGTGTCGGCGTTAACAAAAGTTCAGCTGGTCCGTCCGCATTATAGAGCACTCGGGCGTTACGCGTCGTTAGCCGATAGCCAAGGGTTGCCATATAGAAGCGTATATACGCACATCGGGCGCAATATCGCTCGCTCGAGAGTAGCTATATATATATACCGGGCGGCCTAGAGATAAGAGCGCACGCGAGTGTGTGAGGAAGCGCGGTATGTATATACATATATAGAGACAGGATGATCCTTGCGCGAAGAGAGAGGATAGATCCAGGAGGGATTGGTGGGACTAAGAGCGGCGGCGCGGACCGTGATTGGCCCTATGGAGCCGCGTTTCCCCACTTCTTCTCTTGGGAAAATTCACTTTTTACCGGGGGTTATTACAAAACTGACTGGCATCTCCTAGACCATGTCATTACGCCGCTGACGCTCGACCTGGCGTATAGAGCATCTCTTCTCTCTCTCTCTCTCTATATATATATATACACACATACACACACATCATAGACTGAAGTTATATACATATATACACTCGCGTTATATCCTGTGTGCCCCCCGTGTGCTTCTCCTCCTCCTCCTTCTTCTTCTTTTCCCCCTTTTCTTCTCTCTCTCTCTCTCTATACCTTTCTCTCTCTCTCTTTCTCTCCCCCTCACTCTTTCGCGCGAACGCTTCCTCGTAGTTCCGTATATACTAGTAGTAGTAGTAGTAGTACAAAGTACGTCGCGCGGCCGTCTCGTCTCGTCTCTCGGTTGGGCGCAGTGCTGCCTGGCGAACGGAACGATCCACTGCTGCTCCCGCCGCCTCCTGCCACCGTGTGTTTCGTTTATAAGACTCCTTGGTTATCGCGCCGCGGATGAAGGATAGTAGAGTGGAGTCATATGAAATTTTTTTTTTTTCGGGGACAACATTTTTTTTTGTCGATGAGGATTTTCACGGATCTGTGAGGTAACGTTCTGTCGGCGATAGACAGTGTTTGGATACATTTATAGCGTTGGTGTTTATATATTGGAAACAGTCGTTTGTGCGGTGATTTTTGTTCGTCGAACTGTGAATAATTCTGATTGGAATTGAAAGAAGGCTGAAGATATGGAGACCTTGAGGAAGAATCAAATTTTCAAATCGTGAGTTGGTTTTTTCTTTATTAATTTTCACTTTTCTAATTGATTTTTCATTTCAACTTTGGGCCCAACCACTGCGAGTTTTGGCATAAATAATAAATTTCATTTTTTATGGTGTATACACAGTCACGAGTACTCGTAAAGCCCCTCCGTGTGTTTGCTTCTGATTAACCCAGTTCCAATGACTTTGGCTAAGAGGCGAAAGTAAAAGCAGCGGCAAAATCGAAGCGTAACCGAATATGCGCAATTAGGATTCGAGTATATATATATATAGTAGTCGGCGCTTACAACACCACCTTCACACTTCACGCGCTTCTCTCGCGCGGCGGTAGTGTACCTTGAAAAGCGCCTGCATGAAGCTTATGAAAGAAATAATGATTTCCTCTTTAAGCATCTCTCTTATACCTTCGAATGCAACCGGTCGTTCATTATTTCGTGCAAGAAAAACTCAATTACCAAACACCTCGTCGCTGCTACCGCTGCTATGACTTTTATATATACTTAAGGGAGGAAATTAGATTTTATCTTCGCAGCGGCGCGCTCTCGTAAAGTTTATTAATTTTCGTCGGGTAGAAGATGCTAATTATATCGCCGTCCGCCTCTTACAGTATGTATAACACAAAGGATATGGGCTTTAATGTATTCGTCCTCATAAAAATCCATTTTATTATTATTGATTATTAAAATTCCCGACGCACGCGCTTATGCATCCCATACGCCGAGAGAGCGTCTAACGAATCTCACGGGCTGCTATATATATACTCGAGTACTTAATGTTTGCATAATTGCGTGTGATTTAAAAAAAAGAAGAAAGACAAGCGTGATCTCCGAGAGTCGTCTGAGTGTGCATGCTCGCAACGGTATATATATATGCAGTACCAGTTTTCGCTTCCGGAATTTCTGGCTGTCCGAAAAAAATATTCTGTATACGCAGTTAAAAATCATTACGTAACGCACAGCGACTCCTAAGTATATTATACACATACACACTCACACACACATGCAAACACCGAGAAAGATTCTTCATACAACATATACATATATACCCCATAGGAGAAGTCGTCGTCGAGGGTATAAGGTCCGTTCTCTCCCGAGAGACATTGTCATCGGGCGGGTGTATTGTCCTTTTGTCGCGATTACGTGCAGCGGTCCTATCTCTCTCTCGTGGGCCTGCACGACCACGCGCGGAAAGAAACGAGAAGGAGACTTCTAAGAGGAAGGAACACCGACCAATCAAACGGGACATTAACCACAGTGAACCCGCGCGAGAGAACTTCTTTCCGCGCGCGCGCGCTCTGGTTTGTAAGAGCCTCTTTTATATACATGTGTGTATGTATGTATGTATATGTATATACAGCTTGTGAGGTATTATACGCGAAAAAAAAAACTGGAGCAGGGAAAACGATCCGTAGACGTGGTTGACTTACAGCTATGTATGTACACATGCTGTACACTACTCCCGGAAGTGTCTAAAGATGACGGAGGCTTTTATGCCGGAAGCTGCTGCGGACTGGACGTTTGTATGCTAATTTTTTTTTTCTATCGAGCAAAAGGGCTGCTGCAGGCTTTACTGCCCTCCCCTGTGGAAGAGACGCCGTTGCATTGTTTTTCTTCTGAAGTATCGTAATTCTTTTTTTTTGTTTGGTATAATATATGGAGAGCGAAAGTGCGCAAAGTGTAATTATCCTTAATGGCGTGTCCATTGTGATGAACGAAACGCACACATCATCCTCTTCGCTAATGGCCGGATTAAGGGTTTACATATACATATATATATTCTTCACACGTGAGAATACTGCATCGAGCAATCGGTATGTAACGTGCGATAATCTTTCTCTCTCTCTCTCTCTCTCTCTCTCTCTCTCTCTCAGCATCTTTAAATGCACATAACCCTTTCTCTCGTCTCTTTTATCGATAGTAGAAACGACGCGAGCTTTCCTCCCCGCGCGCACATAAGGAAGCAATGAAAGCCTTCCTCCTGTGTAACTACGAGCTTTGGCGTTTGTTCCGTTACCCATCCACACACGCACGCAAACGCATACCGTCTTGTTCCGGCTAAAAGTTTCGTTGCTATATCTGCATTATATGTATTATACGCTCACGGGAGGTCACAGGTATATATGATATATATATATATATATATATATATATATATATATATATATATATATATATATATATATATATATATATATATATATAGCTACCGCGCGATTGTTGCCGGCACTGCACGGTCAAGGTCGCCGACTGCCTCTTACTTATATATATATACTACTGCGCACTGGAGATGTCTTTCTTGCGAGAGAGTGTAATTTCACTTGATCGCTCTTTCATTATTTTTCGACGGGGGGATTAGAGTAGGAGCTTCTTCTTCTTTATGGGAGAGAGAATAAGCGGAAGAAAATATATACACGTATAATTGCGCGCGAGGTGGAGCTTATTTCGCGTTACCGAGACGTCACGCCGAGTTATTATTTCTCGCGCGGACGGATTGAAGAGTTTTTGCTGTCCTCCTGCGAGTGAGAGAGAGAAAGAGATAGTTCATTATCGTATGGAAGAGTTTTTTTCATTCTTCTCGCGCGAGAAAATTCCATGATAAAGTGTCCTTCGTCATCTGCTATAATACGGTATATTACAATACCGATTTCTTCTCTACATAATAGACCATGTTATCCCAATTTTTTTCTCTTCTCTCCGTGTAGGTGAGATTCTCTCTCTCTCTCTCTCTCTCTCTCTCTCTCTCTTTCTCCGTGCTAAAAGCGGTAAATTCGAGCATAAGAAGTTTTTTCAAGTATATAAGTGTATATAAATCCCGGTCACAGAGCGAGCAGCGAAGAAAACCGTGCGCGCAATAAGTACCGGTGTATCCCCCCATAGAGGGACACAGAATCGCGCGCGGGTATATAGAATCACGATCGGCAAAAACGTAGCGCTGACGATGTCCCAAAAAAAAAGACCGCCTGTATATATAACATCGTGGTATACATCAGGACCCGATCAACGACCTCTCGCTTTACAGGACGATAAGTTCCAGGCGATTAGCCGATTCCAGGGATGAAGAAGAAGAAGAAGAAAAAAAGAAGAAGGTGCTGTGTATATATATACAGCATCGCAAGAAGCTTTCTCGGGCGACCGCAAATAACTATTCTCGCCGTCGGCGGCAGGATTTCTAAGGGCGATTTGCGTCAAATTAGTGCATAGTTAACGCCGCGCGCTCGCGCGCAGAGCTAGGCGCTCCAGGAAGAGACGTAAAGACGGACCTCATGCGGACTCGGATCGCTGAGCTTCAACGTCAGGATATTATAAGCTTCGCGCTCGCTCTCACTGAGTGCTATGTAAATTCGAAGCGCGCGTGTATATATTATTATTATATACACGCGGGGAAGCTATGCGCGTTTGTTTTGCATGAGGGATCGGCCTTTTTTTCGGCGGGGGCTGGAAAACGCGGAATTCTCGCGTAGGCGTGTGTATATATAGTGATGTATATATAGGAAACAGAAGCGGCGATTTTATATACATCGTAGAGAGGAAGAAATGTATTTTACGATCTTCTGGGGACAATAAAGTTTCTTTAGCTGAGAAGTGACAAAAAATCGGTATGTATACAAAAGTACAGGCCGCTGACACTCTCTCGAGCCTCTAATTCCATGAAGATATCCCGTGCATATTATGCGGCGAAAATACTTGCAATATACAAGAAAAGCTTGCTCGTCGCTCCTCCTATTCTTCTTCTTGTGTACGGCGTAAAAAATCGGTTACCGATACTGCGAGCCTTTGTTCGCGACTGTTATATACATTCGCGGAATTGAATTAATCAAGAGCTATTCGCGACGTCCTCTTGGCGTCGGGTCGAGTTGGTGTTAATTAATAGGGATGTGTGTATAAAAGGCCGAGAAATTATTATAAAACGTGACTCGTCGGATGTTTCATTATATATCCGTTGCTCTGCGCGTGCGCACAGCTGATATCGCCACCGATTTTTCACTCTCGCCATGGGGGACAGCTCGCGTAATGGAGAGCGCGTAGCTTCTTCTTCTTCTTCTTCTTCTTTTATAGATAGATACGACGCAAGAGAAGATGAGGAAGAGAGTAGGCTACCTACGCTGGGGGGCAGTATGTGCGCAGATCATCAGCCGGATTAATCACTGCGCTAAAGCGATAAACGGGAATAGCGTCAACTCTTGCTCTTTCTTTTCCTTCTTCCTCTCTGCTAGGCTTTATATATAGCTTCTTCATTTGAAATGATTATTAGCTTCAAACTGAAGTATATATTATTGTGCGTAATTATCGGCTCTAATCGATCGGCCTTCGCACACACACACACACATACACCCCTATATATATGAAATTCAATTTTTCGAGCGGGAAAACTGTGTTACCGATATACTTTACGACTCGTAATTCAAACTTCACCGCAACGTGTCTCTCGGTATAATACAGTTATATACACATCGTCTCTCGGGGGTAAATTGGAAAAAAGAACACTCAACGCGCGCGTTAACATTCGTCCGCGCGGCTTTCTAATTATCCGCATAAGTGGATAGCTTATACGCAGATCACTCGCGGATATATTTTTCGCATCGGCGCATGCGACGTTCCTTTTGCTTCTTCTTCTTCTTCTTCTTCTTCTTCTTCTTCCGTGGAGGGACGGACGCGATTAACGGGAGGAATCGTCATGCGAAAGGGAGTAGTCCCGCTGCGCTTGAGAGACGGGGAAATTCTCTCCTTCGGAGATCGACGCGCGCGCGCGTGTATGTGTATATGTATGTGTAACGTCATGCACGAGCGCAGCTTGATGTGTCGCCAAAGTGCGCTGACCTTGTCTTACAATGTGTCAACGTACTTAGCACTGCTTTTTCTTTGTTTTTTTTTTCCTCTCTTATTCTTGGAAGTGAGCGTGTAAATGTATGTACTATATACTTTTTAGGAAAATTGTTTGCATTTTGCAACACTACCAGAAGCAGAGATTCACGCTATACATCTATATATATATATATATATATATATATATATATATATATATGCATATTAATTCCTGAAACGGAAGCGCAGCAATCAAGCGTACACATATAAGCTGCTTAATTAAGATGCGAATATAATATACCTTTCCCTCCTTTTTTCCGCGCAAAGACACGCGCACACTCGCATATACATACATAATAGTATATATACATGTACAGTTTCGATTGGGAGAGAAGGAGGCGGCGATGTATAACGCGCTCGCGCGCATCTCTGCGATTAAGGCGTTCAACTAGCCGCGACGGTTCCGTTACGCCGCCGCCGCTGCAGCAGGAGGTGACAAAATTCACGTGCGCATGCGCACACATGCCCGCGCGCGCGATTATGATTATAAGCGCCGAGCGAGTTTATATTATATATATATACATACGCGCATCAGGCCTCGGGCGCCGATCTTGCCGAGATTTCGCGAAATGTGTATGATTCGAGCGCGAGAGAGCGTTGTAACTTTCGATTTTTATGCAGCGTCGAGGAAAATCAGCGATAACGCGGCTTTTGCTCTTCTTTTCGCGGCGCGGGCTTTATGTGTGTATGTGTATACGTGACGAGAGAAAGAGAGCGGCATCGCGCGGCTTCCGATGTATTTATGACAGAAATCTGCGTGGATAATAAATTGCGGAAAATTAACGGTTGATGTATATAAATTAACGGTAAAGACGCGTTTTGATGTATATATATATATATATATATATACGTTCTCGAACAGATGAAAAAGTTCGCTATATATACTTAGGTATTGGGCAACGATATGATCGTATTATGTACTTCGATCGCACGCTCAATTTAGCGGTTCTTCACAAAGACATGCCCGTGAAACACTCGATTGAATTTCAGAGACAATCGATTACGTGACGCCTTTTTTCTCGGCAACTATATATACCTATATATACTGCAGCGTATCACGGCGTTGAAGAATTTTAATGCGACACCTATACATCTCCCTGGGTTTTTTGCCGAACGGCGTATAAGATCGAAACACACAGTAATTACAATTCGTCTTGGAGTCCTCTCTCTCAGGAATTCCGAGTAGAATCTACGTGTTCGTGCTCTCTCTCGCGCGCAATTACCCCCGTCTCGATTTCTTATCGCGGAGAAGGTGGTCTTTAGGAAATATTTCAATTTTACGAAGAAGTAAAAAAGCTCGAGGCGAAAAAAAGTGCGAAGAAACGTTAGAATCGTATAACAGAGGATTAATCGGCTATTGTTCGGTTTGGCCCGTTGGAGAGAGAGAGAGAGAGAGAGAGAGAGAGAGAGAGAGAGAGAGAATTCGACGAGAGCCGTCTTTCGCGACACGGGAATTAAATGCGAAAACTCCAGCGCAACGGGTCACGAGGTGAGATCGTGACTTTTGTTAGTGTGTGTGTGGCTCTATATGAGCTTGGGAAAGAAATTAAGCTCCTGTGTGTTGGCGCTTTTCGTAGGAAATTTATGGCCGCGGTGTGTATTCATATACATATATGCATTGGCTCGCGGTTCAGACGGGATTTTTAGTCGATAGCATGAAATCATAAAAGATCGCATAAACGCGGTATCGATTAAAGCAGTAAGCTCGATGAAACTGTACTGGGCGAGGCGCTTCTTCGTACGTTCAACAACGACAACAACAAATTAATCCATTCGATCTATATAGATACTATAGTAGTATACACACCCTTATTATTACTTTTCTCTTCCATTCGGTACATTATTCTCGCTTAAGCATAATATATACATCCGCGTTTTATTCCGCTTACGGATAGAGCTCTCTCTCTCTCTTCGCTTCGAATTAGCGATATGAGCGATCTCCGGTCAAGCGCGCGCACTAATCTCGCGCAATTTGCGCCGTGGAGCCCGGCGCTCGCGGCCCACGAGAGAAGAAGAAGAAGAAGATACCAAGCCACTTTAATCGTTCCGTTTTCGCCACTATACCATTCCCCCCTCTTTCCCTCCCTTTATTCCACTTATTGCCGTAGTAGTGAGGGAGAAGCTCTCTTTCCTCTTCCTTTGATTCTTCATTCTCGCCTCCGCTTCTTCTTCTTCTTCTTCTTCGCTTTCCTCGTATATAGAGGCGCATTCTCTTCCTGATGCATCTGCTCGGAAAGATGATCTCGCGTATAGAAATATAAGACTTACTTTCGGATTCCTTCGCTTGCAGATCTTGTTCCTATACATGTATGTATATATATATACGTCGTGTACCGCGCCTTTATCCCCGCGACTAATCGGGAAAAATAGAGGATCATCGAAGCTGCGCGCGTATATATATACTGCGGTGGAAGGGATATTTTTCACATATATATATATATATATATATATATATATATATATATATATATATACACTTCGCGTACGACGCGGTTTATTGTGCTATGCGCAGCTAGCGAGGGATTTCCTCGTATGTGTATATACATACGTATAACGTATATAACACGATGGCGCGAGGAGCGATGTATCATCGGGTGTATATGTATATGTGCGGCATAACAAAAGGCTGCCAACTGATTTGGCACTTTGATTTTTCAAGGAGACGTACGCGTATAGGCTCGCGTTATGCGGTGCTGAATGCGAAAAATTGAAAGTTACTTCCAGGAAGAATTATATTTCTAGCTCTATAGATTTATACAAAAATTTATAACCCAATCGTGTATTCGAAAGAGTAGTCGTTGTAGGGCTGACAATTCTTCGATGTAATTAATTAACAACTAATCACTTTACACACGCGCATACACTTCCAAGCTTTCCCTTAGGAAACCCCAAATCGTAGTGTGATATCTGCCAGATTCATCGTATACATACTGACCATTATAAAGTGCTTTTTCCTACGCACACATGACACTTGTCGTGTCCTTGCATCCGTTAATCGTCGCCGAGCCGGAAATGACTAATGGGCCTTGAACTTCCGGCTACCAAGCTGAGCGCTGCACACAAGTTACATATATATATATATATATATATATATATACACACATAGATACACAGTTGAAGAAAAGGGAGCGAACGCGTGTATAAATCCAAGCTCCGGAGTAAATTACATAGCAGCGCTTTCATTTTCCTGGCACATACACGTCGCACATATAGCTATACATATATACACGAAGGTTCAACGTACGCGGCGCGCGCTGCTTTTTATTATATTTTCGAGAACTCGATCTGAATTCCGCGACGATTACAAATTTTCCCGGCAAAATCCTTTTTCCATTTTCGCAGCTCTTCCTGCATACATCCATACATGCGGTTTTCTGGCTTTTCCAACAGAGTATACATATACACACGGGCCCTTATATACCGGAAGACACACCGTCGGTTTATACACGCGCTGCTGCAGCGAGTATATGCATCAACACCGCGCAGCTCTCTCTCTCTCTCTCTCTCTCTCTCTCTCTCTTGGCGGTAATTTCAAAATTGCCTTCCCCGACCGACTATACTAAGGGGTAAAGGACCCTCTCGGTCCATCGACTCGCGGCAGAGCAGAGGCGGCAGTTTCTCTCTACCGCGAGAGAGAGAGAGAGAGAGAGAGAGAGAAGCGAGGGAGAGGAGAGGCGCATAACGCACTTGCCTCGTAATGGACTAAACGCGAGAGAGACTCTCGTTGCGACCGAGAGCAATCGCCTTTCGGGATGCGTAAAACGCAGGGCATAAACCGCTCCTTCTGTGCTGCAGCCCTTCCTGCTTTCGTCTCTCTCTTTCTCTCTGTCTTCTCTGAGCTGAGGAGGAGGCGGAGGACGGGGTGAAGCGTAGTCGAGGAAATATATGGCTGGTTTAAAGATGGATCGGGATTATAAAGTGACAGCGCGATGGCTCTTTACGAATAACGCGGAGCGATGACGGATTTCTAGCGATTTTTCATCTACGAGTCCTCGCTGTTTCCTAGCCAGGAATGCGCGGGAATCTCGCCACCCTTAAACGCAAAAAAAGTAACGCTCTCTCACATTATAAAGCAAAAGCTACAATCTTCGAGGGTTGGACCAAGAGAGAGAGAGAGAGAGAGAGAGAGAGAGAGAGAGAGAGAGAGAGAGAGAGACGAAGCGAGGAAAGCTGTTAGCGCAGCAGCACTTGCTTCCGTTTCCGGTCTGGACGCGCGGCTTCGCTTTAACGACGCGCTGCTGCTGCTGCTGCTGCTGCTGTAGCCCTACACTCGCTTCTTCTTCTTCTTCTTCTTTTTTCTTTTGCATTCCGCGGCAAAAGCGGCCTTTCTCTTTCGATGGGCCATTCTTGCAAATTTCTCGCCGGCTCACTTCTATACAGCTCCTACTACTTCACTTTCTCGTTTTGCCTATTTTCCTTACGGGCTGTGATATATATTCAGCGCGCGGCTCCTCGCTCGCTATGCCTTTTCGGTGTATATGAAAGCGAGACGCGCGCGCGAGCAATTTTAACATCGCGCCCCTGACGTTTACGGGGCAATTTGCGATCTTTACTGTGCAGCGCCGCGGCGGCCGATATATATATATATATATATATATATATATATATATATATATATTTATATATATATATGTATATATACATATGTGCTATGTATATATAGACGCCGTCGCGGATGTTTTTAAATATTTGATTAGCATTAATACATGTTCGCTTAATATGAAAGCAAATTATACGCGGTGAGTACTTTACTCTCTTGTCTTATATGCGCACAATGGTTTCATTTTCATATACGAACGATAATATAATCGTTATATATGGAGGGGACTATACGGTCAAGGTCGTATATATCGCATTCCGCGAGGTATATTGTAATTATTGAGAGACTCGATTGATGGCTCGGCTATTCGTTACTCTATCGGTTGCTGCGTATAATGTATACGTCTAATCAAGCAGCCGTACAACACTATATATATATACGCTATACGCTGTATAATATTTATATATATATATATATATTGTATAATTACCTCGTAAATAGCCATAAAACCAATATCTGTCATGGAAAATTCTAACGACGGGCTGTAAAGATCGGAAGGATTAAAGAATAATTATATACTCTCCTCTATATGTACAGTCTCTCTCTCTCTCTCTCTCTCTATAATATCGAAAATGTCACATTATACGATCTTTTTCGACATTCCTCGCAAAACTTTTTCCCTCGACATTCCACCGAGACTATATAATAATAACCCAACAACAGAGAGCACACCACGACAAAGATCTCTCTCTCTCTCTCTCTCTCTCTCTCTCTCTCTCTCTCTCTCTCTCTCTCTCTCTCTCTCTCTCTCTCTCTCTCTCTCTCTCTGTCTCACTCGTCGCGTCGGCGGCGGCTTATATTCTGTCATCCATGACGGCCTTCCTTATAGGATATATACACGCCGGTGCTGCTCTCGGCGCATGATTAACAGCCAGAAGAGAGCCATCTCTCTCTCTCTCTCCCTCGTAAGAAAAGGTCGGCAATAATAAGAGCGATGTCGATCCTCTCGCTTCCTCATATATCCCATCCTCCGCGGGTCTTTTCCCTCCTAATTACCGCCGGCATCTCACACACGGACACAAGAGGCTAATACACGCGAAAGTGCGGGGTGTCAACGCGCCAAACATGGAGAGAGACATTCGATCATTCCCTCGAAACACAAAGCGTTGTGTATATATATATGTACTTCTCTCTAAGTATATAGGGGAGGAGAGAAAATTACGAGCTCGGCGAGGGCAGTTCTCGCCTTATCATTCACACCTGCGCACGTCTCTCTTATATTTTTTTCATTCTCCCCCTCTCCCTCTCTCTCTCGTTCTGTCTAGAGAGTTTTACTGTCGCGCGAAATGACTGTGTTTTCAGAGGCAGTGAAAAACGGCCAAATGCAAATCGTCACGGCGCTCACTACCTGCTCTTCTCTCGATCATCGCAAGGCGCGCGGGAGAAAAGCGAGCGAAAAAAGTGCTGTGTATATATATACACAGGATAATCCGGCGTCTAAACATCTCGAGATTCACCGTTCGATTTTCACGCTCGAAATTGAATAAGAAGAGCTGCTATATATACATCTAAATGGCGAGAGAGAGAGAGAGAGAGAGACGACTCTGACACCATTCGCCGTCCTGCAGCCTTTTCCCAGGCTATGATTTACGTTTACGCGAGAGTTACCGCCGCTGCCGCTCTTTCTTGCGCTGTATATATATATATCTCGCGGGTGGACGCGCGCGAGCTATATATACAAAACAGCGCTTTATAATTGGACTGTAAAACGACGACGCGGTGGCGGCGCTCTTCTTCGCTCTTATCGGAAACTTTGAATGCACAATGGCATTCTCTTCCTCTCTCTCTCTCTCTCTCTCTCTCTCTCTCTCTCTCTCTCTCTCTCTCTCGGTTTTCTAGGAATCTTCGCGAGAGGGTTTTCCAGGCTCCCGAAGAGAGAAATATCATTTCCACGTAGCATCGACAGATTCCTGCTTCATTATTGCCGCACGGAGAGCTCCGAGCGCTAAATGCGCTTCTTCGCGCTGCTACCGCTGCGCTTCCTTACTGCGCACGTCGATCTTTTTACGGCTACTGCGGCGCGCTACGCTCTCTCTCTATATAGCCTTTTTCTTCTCTCTCTCTCTCTCTCTCTTTCTCTCTCTTACTCTTATACTCTACTGCGCGGCTGATTTATGCCCGAGTGTCTTATCGGCTTGGATTCGGTTTTACGAGCCTGCGCGAGTTGAGAAGGAGAGTATTATCAATGCTCGTGGTTTTTGAAAGAAACGTTTCGCCGCTTGTTACGCCTAATTGTGACGGTTACATTATATTGTATATAAGGGCTTGAAGAGGCACTGTATTTTTCATTATCCCAAAGTGTCTATATGGTTAATAAACGTAACTCGAAAGAATGCCGTAGAGGAAGAAAAGCTGCGGCCGCGGAAGGCAAAGTTAATCGAAAAAAAGAGAATTTCACCCCGTCAGGTAGAGACCGGAAGAGTATTAGTGAGAGAGAGAGAGAGAGAGAGACACATGCGCGCGGTTGCGGTGAAAAAGTGACGCTTAGCTTTTGTTTTCGCCTATATAGTATACTATAGCGCAATAATAATAAGCCGCATCTCTAACTCGGTTTTAATTCTCCATGTATAAATGCCGGCCGGCATTTTTATTATTCGACTCTTATATCTCACAGGCCTGTAATAATCGTAAATATAAGACGACGGTCACACATGTGTACGAGCACCAAGCGGCGTTACGTTGCGTAATTTTATATGCAAGGACGCGCTCGGCTGTTAAAGCAAGATAAATTTTGTCAAAGTATATAATCCTCGTAATTAGAATTTCACTTAGAAAGAGAGAGAGAGAAAATTTTTTCAAGTCCGAGCACGAGGGAAATGTGTTTGTCACGCTCGCGGATTAAGTGGTCATGAGAACGCCGGATTCGAAACCGCACACATGTACGCGGTGCATCATTTTTCAATTATCAACCGCGAATGTGCGGTCGTAATGAAAATATTCAGGATGATTATGTACGTGTACTGCGCGTCGTTATAACGAATCGCGAGAGTGTATTATGTGCTTATCGTGAAAATTATTGTAAATTGAGCTATCAAAAACAATGATGAAACGCCGACTAAAAAAGCATCGATGCGATGAAACAATCATGGACTCATCCACTGTTTCTGTTAAAAATCAAAATTTCGATAGACTTAGTCTTGGAAACTCCCTCGTGCCTCACGCGAACTGAGAAAAGCAAATGCACCACGTACATTGTCGCGCTCGACTACAAATTGCTCAATCCAGAGGCTCTCTCTTTCTCTCTTTCTCTCTCTCTCTCTCTCTCTCTCTCTCTCTCTCTCTCTCGACTACTATACATGTGACGTCGAAAAAGGGCCGTGAGATACACACGTCGAGACGTCGCTGCACTCGCGGACCGGGATTTTGAATTTAAAGTTGTTTGCTCATGCTGAAAACGTGCGCGCGCTCGTCGGGGCTGTATCATTAGCGAATTTTTTTTCGTTTTTCGCTCTACCCGCCATGAATTTGAATGATTCACGGCGATTCTAGTCTGCAATCTTATCTTAACGGCCGCGCCGCGCTTTTCTTCTTCTTTCTCCTCCTCGTCCGCTATATGCGCACGTTTTCCGCCGCTGTGCTGCATCAGAGAGATGGATGGATTATGTTATGCTCGCGCGACTAAGCGAGAGAGAGAGAGAGAAAGATACCGACTAAATGTGGAAATACAGTGCATACGGATTAACAAATCTAAGATACAGAATCTTATCATCGCGTTACAAGCTGAAATTCATCATTGGATGTAATATCTCGCTGACTTCCTTGATCGAGTGCTTATCTATGTACAACTTCATTTCCAGACAAACGACATTCAGCGCGACTTTTAAAAATCTTAGCTGATTGCTCAATTTTTCATTAATTTCTTTGGAGACCTGCTCGCACATGTATGTATTATATATAAAGAAAAATGATTCACCCGCGCTTTTACAAGCCGACGCCGCGCTGCGCACGTCCCATCAATCGTGCGCTATATGCGCAGCGCATTCGTATATTATATATAGTACGTAGCATTAAGCATATATGCACGAGAGAGCGTTGCTCCGTACAAGCAGTCGAGAGATGTACGGCGTTGATGTTTATTTAACCAGCGTGAGTAATCGAGGTCGTCGTGCATGCGCATCAGATTTTCTGCGGGGGTGCTTGCGCGATTTCCTTTTTCTCGACGATTAACGCTGATGCATAATTGCCCGGGTAATATAGTTACATATACATATATATGAAGAGCATCGTCTTATCGGAGAGGTGTTCCGCGCCGCGGCTAAGTGCGCGCCATTCTCTCGCTCCACTGTCCATTTGTACAAATTACAAGAATTACCAGGCTCGCCGTCGCCGATAATTGCACTATACAATGCGATTGAACCGTCTCGGTATATGAGAGCGCGGATTTTCCATGCGCATGCGCATTTCGCGCTGATGCTGCGGCTGCGAGCTCCAAATGGTTATAGGTACGCGGAGAATATATGTAGCGAGTCATTGCCGCGGTATATACCCTGTACGTTGACCTTAGTCGTCCCCGCGCGCGAGAGGAACGTCACACACGTACGTATATATACTTATATACACAGAACCGACGCGCAACAGTGACTCGCGCGCAACACTCTCTCTCTCGCTCGCTTGCGCTCGCGAGGCTTTATATGCTAACGGCCCTCTCACTTTCGTGCATGTTGCTCTTTCTCTCCCTTTTCCTGATGCTCCTCGTCCTCTTCTGTATATATACATACTTCTTGTGCTCTCTTCCTCTTTGCAGTCCACCGTCTTCTTGTTCGCGTCTCTCTCGCGCCTTTTTTTACCGCAATCAACTTACTGGCCGAATAAATTGCGGATGCGATTTGTCGCCGCGAGAATTTTTTGTGTCAGTGTGCCCTTACGAGCCCCCATAGAAAATGGAATATCGCATTCTTCTCCGGCTGTGATCCTGTGTGTGTATAATCTAATTTTATCCCATAATAATACGTACATCCTTGTACGCGAATGTTTTCCGAGCGTTTTTTTGGTATTTTAGACCATCGATGGCACTTCGATGGAAAGGATCGCGAAATCTTAATGCGCACGTTAACGGACGCGTCGCGCGAAAAATGCGCATGAAATGTATGAATCCTATATATATATATATATATATATATATATATATATATATATATAGGAGATCCTGAAAAAGTTTAATTCTCGGAGAGAGCTTGTATTACATGCTTCAGTGGAACACCACGATGGGACAAAGCGGTATAACTCAAAGCCAACCGCATTCACGCCTATATATATACCGCGAGAATATCCCTCCCTCGGCTGTACACAATGAATTAAATAACGGATAAAAAGATATTTCAATCTCAGTAGTCCTCCGCGCAGGCCTGTGGCATTAAAATAACAGCGCGACTACCGTACATTTTTATTGACACTCCGCCGGCATTATGTTTTCGAGGCATAGCGTAGCAGTAGTAAAAAAAGTAGTACATCAGCTGTGTGTATATACCACTAGACTCAGGCTGTAAACAAATAGTGTATAATCACGCGACCGTTACAGTATATATATAAGAGCGCGCGCTCTCGCGCTGAATTGTTGTTATATTTATAAGCAACGAATGCGCGCGCGCATCTCGCAAATCCTTCAAAATCGCGAGAGGCTCGCATTAATTTCGTTCGCCCCCAGGCTGCTTTTAATATTTCGCATTATTATATTCCACCTCATATAGATATAGATCCAGTATAATCGTTGATGCGGGACACGCATGGCGCGCAGCATCGTCGCGCATATAACGAACATTCCTTTTGATCATCGCGCGGCGACTACTGTTTTCGCGTGACCGTATAGGTCAGGCGTAACTGAGAAGCGAACTTCTGCACAGCATCTCGGTCACGTACACAGAATCGCAGTAAACGCTCGACGCCGCCGGGGACTTTTCCGTCTAGGGATTTTTCTTTTTCTCCCGCGAAACCGACCGCGAACAGCTATACACGAAGAATCGGATTACTCGCTTTTGAGGTTGACGCTCTCGCTCGACCTTATTAAAAGCCGCTTTTTTTTTATATATATACGGCATGCGGTACCCGCGCTCGCATCATAGGAGAGCTTTTCGGCGCGGATCGAGCGTAATGCGCGACCGCAAATCGCATCTCCTTTGCGGTGTAAGCTCTCCCCGGCGTAAAAAGTTCCGCGTAAATTGATGTCTCGGTCGCGCGCATGATACTTATTCCGCATGCTAACACGAAGCTGCCGTCGCGGAGTCATTTCCTAATAACCGTTAATACAGTAATTTGATATAGCGCGCCGGGAGAGGAATAAGGAAATTATTATTGTCCTGCGCGTTTTATATATATACAATGTTTTACGTGTAATATAATGACGTATCGGCTCGAAAAAAATGTTCCGCATCAATCTTCCTACGCTCGCTAGTTGCGCGCAGCTGTTACGCGCGTGTAAACAATGAACAATGGAGCATTAAAAATTTGTAACAATCATCGCGAAGATATATGGTACATATAAGCGACGTTAAAAAAATTTACAAACAACGACGCGAAAATACAAAGTAGACACTGAGTAACAGCAGGGCATATTTCACACGCTCTCGGCTTTTTTCCTACCTCTACGCACACTCTCCGCGCGTACAAAAACTACCTGCAATCTCATCTCTTACGCGCATGCGCGAACAGCTCATTCGAGTCGTAACATCGCGGCTTACACATCGGCGCATATCGACTCGCGTAATTTTTCTCCTCGAGGCGTTCCACAGATAGCCGAGATGACAGGCGCGTAACGTATTATGTCTGCTATATAAAACTGCCGGATAGAATATCCCTAGTGTGCATAGAGGAAAAATCCATCGAATTCCAAGAGAACTACACAGTTACGGAGTTATTCAATGATATTCAATTCTCTCACTCGCGCGCAAGAGCAACAACAATGAGAAGCCGAAAGGAAGCTATGGCGTTAAATACGCGCGCGTGTCTATATATATATACATATACACCCCTGTAACAGTACACAGCGACCTACTCGCGAATAATACGAGAGAGAGAGAGAGCGAGCTGCTCCTC
The DNA here is from genome assembly GCA_020010945.3 of Muscidifurax raptorellus. Taxonomy (NCBI): domain Eukaryota; kingdom Metazoa; phylum Arthropoda; class Insecta; order Hymenoptera; family Pteromalidae; genus Muscidifurax; species Muscidifurax raptorellus. The sequence goes on along the minus strand of CM052081.1, from coordinate 26,903,831 downwards.
GAGAGAGGTTACATCCTGAAATTGTTTGAGTCCTGCGAGCCTAGGGCGCTGCATTCATTAGGTCGTTTTACGGGCCAATAACAGAGTATATAGCAACAAGAGAGAGCTCTCTCTCTCTCGCGGTAACAACGTGTCAGTCGTCCTAACGGGGTTTGCGCGCGTTGCGCTTCTTCTTCACAGCCTCCTATGTATATATATATACACTCTCGCACCTCCGCTAAACTTGCACTATAATACACTCCGCCTTTTGTATACCGATATATTTTTCGCGCGAGGGGCAAACAATTAGGCGGCACGATCGACGCTCTCTCTCTCTCTCTCTCTCTGGGAACCGCGTGTCATTCTCTCGCGGGAGACAGAAAAACGGGATTGCGATCTCGTGCGGATCGCCGCGTGGATGACTCTCTCTCGGTTCGTGTGAAATGATTGACAGCACTCGGGGTTTTTTTTTATATACGCCATGAGAAAAATTTATCTCGCGCTGTGTGAAACTTTTTTGCTCCCTCGGATTTTCGGTATTTTGTGTGCGTATATATATATATATATATATATATATATATATATATATATATATATATATATATATGTAAACAACGCAGTGCCCGAGAGATAATTAATTTATACGCGCTCGTGTATATGGGACTAAAAAAAAAAGTCGGTAACAACGTGCGTACGTGTGTGTATAGACGCACCGACCACGTGGGCAATATAATGCTCGCGAATAATCAGCGACACGCAGATCTGCGCCTCGCGCGCGAGTTACAGGAGACAAACGAGCCTCGAGATAGCGCCAGATGTTCTCTGTGAGCCGCGGAGTATATAGAGACAAAGACGGCCAGGTGAGATAGCTCCGGTGTGTGTGTTATATATATATATATATATACATGTATATATGGCGTAGTGTATAGAGGAAACGGGAAAGACGTTAATCTAGCGGCGTTGCCTTGTAGGTCAGCATTCCAATTGCAATTATTATTGATTAACGACGTGCACGTCGCTGCTGTTGTTGTTTCGATCGTAATTGCGGAAATTTGTCATAATTTTCTGAAGATCCTTTTTTTCTCTCTCTCGTTTCTCGTGATCCTCTCCTGCGTATATATATACGCTATATATTTGTGTTACAACGAGATATATCGTTTTCTACGTTATATGATTGACACGGACAGGACAATGGGGCCCGATTTTCAATCGTATCCCGTGTATTTCGCGCATTTCTCACACTTTATATACGCTTTGGAAATATAACGGTGTATATATAGATGGTCAGCTGCGCACTTTGAACCCCGATATGCGCGAGCTTTTCGCAATTTCGTATTCTCCAACCGAGACATATCTCGAAATATCTCAGTCGTATTCCTTTGTACCGTGTATATATACAATATTATACATATACGCGCAAACGGTACAAATCGGACAAATGAAACGTTTACAAGGAAGCAAATTAAGATTAGCCTCGAATCGTGTCTATTTCTATTAACCGTTTATAATCTCTCTCTCTCTCTCTCTCTCTCTCTCTCTCTCTCTCTCTCTCTCCTCTACCAAAAAAAAGTGGAATTATAAACTCCGGGAGTGCACGGAATCCGCTAAATTGCAGCTCTCGAGCTTACCTTACAATTAGCGCAAGTATCATTCAAGTTCGCAAGCAACGTCAAATCGCATTTATGCTCCGCCGCATCAAAGGTCAATCTCGCTACTCCCGACTGTATGTGCATCAGAGACACGAGAGGCTGTATATATGTATCTCTGAACTAGAAACCTGGTGCGCGCGGAACTCCTCCTTTTCGCTTATTATTATACTATATATATATATATATATACACTATCCTACTCTTCTTCTTCTTCTTCTCCTCTTTCGCTCCACTTCTCCTTCTCTCTCATCCCGATGTTTCGTCGTCGTCGGCTTGGTCATTTTTTTACTCCACAATGGAGAGAGAGCAGACCTAGAAACTACCGCGGGCAATTTGTTGCCGCGACCGGCAATCTTCGCTACCAGGAACGCGGAACACCTTCTTCTCGCGTAACGCCTCTTTTTAAGAGGAGAACGAACTTTGCGCCCGCGCGCGAAGGGTAATCAGTTTCGTTCGACCTCTTCAACATCAGCCTTCGCAACTGGGACAGACGTATGGGGTTTGCTATTATCGCGGGCCGCTCAAGAAACAAAGGACAATACCGTATTTTATATGTATATAGGATAATGAGAGGATATTCGCGAGGTGATAAAGAACTCGCGAGGAGGGGGGAAGAGGGGGGCGATCGAATAAAGATTTTTAAGCTCGAGGTAATTGACTCGCACGCGCGCGCGATGAGGAAATTTAAACGCTGGCCTTACTCGTGATTCTGCATAATTCAGGTAGCTATATGTGTATATATATATATACTGAGGGAGAGAAAGAGCGCGCGCTCACGTAATCCTCTTGATTATGTCAGAGGATATATACTTGCGGTTTTAATCTCGTTCCGTTTCCACTCTCCCGAGAGCTATAAGAGAATGCATAATGCATGGGATATTAAACACCCGTTCGTTAACCCTCCCCCCCCCCCTCTGTTTAAAGCATTAGGAACAATGATCGATATATAAGGACGTTTATAACTGCGCCGGTGTTGCGATCGAAAAAATATCATTTTATACACTATACATTGAGTGAAAAGTAAACTATGTGTTATATGTATCCAGTGCTCTCCACTGTCAAGCCTCGTTGATTCTGCATATACGCGTATAATGTATGGATCGAAAGCGTGTACTTTGCGCTCGCGAGCGTAAAAACGAAACCGTACATACATATACTTGTGCGCAGTGTATAATGGAATGCGCGCTGTTAGGCTAAACTATATATGTGTAAGTATATTAATAATGCAAGATGACATCGACCGTTACAACAGTTGGTAATATACTAACTTTGTTTTTCCGAAAAAAGCGCGCGATATTTAAATTACTCAAAAAGAGACATCCTGTATAGTACACTTAAATAAGTCATTTGGGTCGCCGCAAGAACATTTTACGACACACAACGAGATCGCGTCCCAAAGTAGATATAGCACAGCGTGTCTAAAAATACAACCCGCGCGCATTAAAGCTGCGAAAATATGTATATTAGCCCGTTATCGAATTAGAAATAACCAGTTTCATAAACCCGCGCGAAAAAGGATTATATATTACGCATAATGATGATCCCGGATGATCCTCATCCTTCCGATGGAAAATTTACGATCAACCGTGTCCCAATCGACGCAATGAGAATAAATTCATCAAAACCAATATAAAACTCCGTCATCCCGTTCCGGAAAATCGTAAAGCCTCTTTATTTCACTTATCGACGCGCGGATATACGCATATATATATATAGACTTAATGAATGCGCGCACGCGTCGTCCATTCACCGACTTGCATATATATATATATATATATATATATATATATATCTCACGTCCCGAGGAGCGAAAAAGCGCGGTAGCAGGAGCGACTGGCTCGTAAATCTCCGCGCGATTGGATTGCGGTCGCGAAGCTATATACACGTATATGACGCGTATACGATATGCTCTTTTAGCACCTGCCGGATTCGCGAGTACAGTTGTGTGCCGCAGCTCTGCAGCTTTTGCTAACGGGTTGGAATAATTAGAAAACTTATTCCCGAGATTATTATACATACGTGGATGTATATAGAAAATAAAATTTTTTTTCTACGATTCTTATCAAATACCACGCCTATAGGCTCCTTACGCCGTCGCTAATTCACTCAAATCGCCGGATGCGACGATGAAGAAGTCGTGCAATTCATCATCATCGTGTTCGCGCTTCTGCCTCCTTATATATATATAGATATATAAAAGTGAAACATCAAACACCATCGGCTTTTCCCTGAGAAAACAGCCTCTATACGTACTATACATACACACACATAGACAATGGCAAAACATTTGTCTTGCTCGACACGCGGACTGTGCGAAAATCTAGACGTCAGTTAAAAGAAGAGAGAAAGAGAGAGGAAGAGCGTAGACAGGAGTACACGTGGTCCCGAGCCGCGACAACACTCATGACTAACGGGTCGTACGTCGTTCCGTGTGGCGCCCTCGAGTAAACGTACCTTGTATATATATATGCATGCTCTGTCTCTCTCTTTCTCATTATACGAGAGCTTCCACACCGAACGATACTCTATGTGTATACATACAGTCTTAAACAGTGCGGGAGTGTATATAAGCGGGACGACAAAGTGCTACTGCAGCAGCGTTTTCATCGATGGGAAAATGTACTTACGTCGAGTCCAGTATATATATATATATATATATGTACAGTCTGCGGGAGTAATTTCTAGGGACGACGACGGCGAGGAGCTTCTTCCTTGTGAGAGGGAACGGCTACATAATTGCGGGGTTGACAACACTCGCTTCGAGGAAATTGTAGGCTTCTTCTTCTTCGTTTTTTGGACGATGCGCGAGAGGATATCATGCACTACTCGCGCGGTAGGCCTGAAGTAGATTGATATTCCGCGTGATTTCATTAATAATTCAGGACACACATATCGCTCGTTGCATAAGGCAACACGAGTGCGTTTATATACATAACTACCCGCGGCTCCGATATACTTTCATTCATAACAACTCGTCGGTATACGAGCAGTGCGCAAATATTCGCGTAGTAACAATAACGGTTGAAATGCACGAGGAGCAGAAGAAAAATAACAACACAATAGCCGTCTCGTTCGACTATTTTGAAACTGCGGAGAGAAGATGCAGTTAAAAAAAACGGTCACCTCGCGACTCTCCTCGCAACCGGCTATATTGCGTGACCATTCACGGACGCTTGCCGCGCGACATCTCGGCTAATTTATACTTCGCGTGGCAGCTGCGCGGGAACGAATATTCTTTTTTTTCTTTTGCAAATGTAGCGTATATACAGCTGAGAATTACTGTAAAACACACGTGCGGGGAAAACGAACGTGACAATAATAATGAAAGTTATATTCCGTGTGTGCGTTTATCTTTCGGCGCCGAATATACATATATAAGTATAATGCCGTTTAACGAGAGAGTGTGTAGCGCAGCTGATGTGCGTATATATAGATATATACAGCGACACTGATTTACGAACGGCTTGAAAGTATATGGTATGGCGCTTTAAGTATCGAGCAGCAAAACATCCCGCGGCACACACGTCAAGAGTGAAAAGCTTTTTTTTAAGGAGAATAACGCAATGACTGACTTACGACAGTCAAATGAACGCCACTGTACGTGTCGAGTTATACTGTGTACATGTACACGGGAATATTTAGATGGGTTCGGTTATATATAGGTAGTAAAGCTTTAGTTTATTAAACAGATTACAACTCATTCCGTTCCCGCAATGTCAAGGTCGTCCATTTCTCAGAGATATTAATAACGCATCACCTGTGTGATATGCGGTTTATAGAACATTTTCGATATCGCACATTCCAGGCTAATGGAATCTTAATCGATATCGATTAATCAGAAAATTGTCGCGCGTATGAGTACGTGCGCGTACCTACAGCGTAATATACATAACGTTTCTCCCGTATGTGTATATATACATATATATATATATATATATATCTCGCTGAATTATTAGATGTGCTAGCCGCTACGACGGTGGCACACATTTCTTATCCGCATTGCGCGAGACGGTCTAATGTTACTTACCGCATTCTCCCGACGTTTCGGATTTATCGTTACACACGCGCGCGCGCTTTACCGTGTATGTATATAATATATACACGTGCGTAGAATTTTGTCGTTTTTACGTTTATTGTCCATTAATGTGTACATATCCAGAGTGGAATAGTCCGATCTTTCTGGCTAATTAATCGGTTATAAAATTTATGGTATAATAGGGGTATGAGAAGGACTGGATGAGGCAGTAAAAAGGGTTATACTCTCGTCGGTAGCAGCAGTCACTCAATGGAAATGAAGCCATGCATATGGAGATACATTTCTTCAATTAATTAGAATAAATTAAGCATCGTATTGCCTCTCGAGAGTTATTCAATTATAATTTAGAGACCCATATGCAAAGCGTGCGCGTATCTATATATATGTATGTAGTGAAAAAAAAATTATTACCATTTGCATCCGAATTGTTTTTCCGAAGCGAGAGTATATCTATCTGCATGAATAATCGTTGGCTTCCTCCCACCGGCTTATATATACTCCCGCGGAAACAAGTTCCGCGAGCATTGCGATCCTGAAACTATATATGTGGGAAAAACTTTTCTCAGAAACAGCCGTGCGATCGCTGTGTATGTATAAATTTTCGCCTTTCAATTAGTCATGAAGATCGACGTTAACTTTTGCAATTACAAGAGATACACGTTTATAGATACAGAAATTGATTTCCTATATATACACCTATATAATGCGATCCACGCTATATAGTGAAGCACACGCAATAACTTTCCAGCTCATTGCGCTTCTCGCGTAAGAAGAAGAAGTAGCATTCAGATGAAAAAAAAAAGAATTAGCTCGTAATTATCGGCAATAACGATAGCATCGCGTATAAAACACGTTCTTCTCTCTCTCTCTCTCCCTCTCTTGCTCCTTCTAGTGTCGCGCATATATAATAATCCAACGGCGGCGGCGGCGTCAAAATGGAATATCGCCGTCGATTAAAGGGCAGAAAAGAGGCGCGAGAATTATGACGCGGCTTTATCAGTCTGGCATTTATTAATTCGCCATTTCCGTGATTAATGCAGCGGCGGCAGTATAAACTCGAGACTCGTATCTCACGACTCGTATCGACGCTTATATGTGTGTGTGTATATAAACGCCTCGAGCTTCTCATCCCGACGCACAAACTCGGCTGTACGTGTGTCTCTAACCGCCGCGAACAATTAAATCAATAAATAGGCGGCCGGTTATCCATCATATACATATATATATACACCTCGAACATCTCCGCCCATCATCGCTCATGATACGTATCGCGCGACTGATAACGGGATGTATGACGACGAAGACGAGGCAAATCGTGCTGTATAACCCCGAGCCATGCACAAGCTTTCAATAGCTGCTGCTGCTGCTACTATACTGTGTGTGTATGTGTATAGCTTCTTCATTGTTGGGCTGGAATTTGTTGATAAGGAGGCTCGATATAGGTGCGAATTGTGAGCTCTGGTAATAATTCACTGCTGACCTTTGACAGGGCAGCCCTCTCGCTATCGTTGAAAATTGAATAGATTATATTATGTAACGACGTGTGCTGATGGTAGAAAACGAAGGTCGCTCGAAAGTAAACACTATATACATATATATGGGATGGAGCGAACGTGCGCGTGGCTGCACTTTCGATTTGTGCATGTATACCCTGGTAGAAATTCCATGATAATTTATCGTTAAATTCTTAACCAAATGGGAGTATTATTTATTAATATTTATTTATTGGTAATATTTTAATTTTAGTAACTATAATTATTATCTCAAAAACGGTTGTCTTGAAAGAATTCAAGAAAACTCACTTTAATTTACTTTGAATATAAGATGTTATTATCAAAATATTGTTACATTAAGTAGAAAATATCGATGGTTTCCACTCACAAACCCGTGAAGAGTCATACCACGTATACGGGAGAGTTTTGCAGTATGATTACTCATAGCTAATTTGCAAGGAACGTGCAATTTTAGAGGCATCAAAAAGTGTTTTGTACAATGGCTACTTACGGTCTCTCATCATTTTTGAGCTCGAAATGAAATCTGATGAGTCTTACAATCTTTTAATAAGATAATAATATGCTGGTTTCATTAGAAACACCGCTTATGTAAATAATTACAATCTTCGTATATATAGTATACAAATTCAGATAAAAATAAAAAATATATTATATAACACGAAAAGCTATTTCTCCGACTGTCCTATCCGCGCGTTGATGTCTCCTATACACGCGCGACGTATACGCACTGCCCTGTCCCTTCGCGCATATCTCTTATACGCATACAATGACCGCGGAGACCGCCCGCGTATTCGTATGTATTATATAACGAAAAGGAGTGTCGCTGTGTTTAATCGATGGATTTACCTGGGTGGCGACGACCCACGCGAAAGGATATCCTACGTTTCTATATCATCAATTTTTCTTTTTTTTTCAATCGAGCTATAGTGTGCGATAGCCTCGAACAATGCTCGTTATACCTTTATTCCTGATGTTTCTATTACTCGTCTGTGTATATATATATAGCCATGATAGCAGGAGATTCGAAAACGCGAGGCGGCTCGAGATTTATCAAAACAGGGAATGTAACGGGTTGATGGCCGCGTTAAATCAATTAAAGTAAAACCAAGTGAGCGATAAGATCAATGCGTGTATTAATAATCCTTGAAACTGTCTGTGTTTCCGACGAGCTTATCTCTCCCTCCCGTACACCCACACCCATCCTGTCTTGTGTATAGATACATATATACTCATATAAGTACGCATGATCTCTCGCGGTCTCGAGTCGTACATAAATATATAGCTATACACATTTTTCCGTCCTCTTCACACACGCGCATACACACACACACACAAGTATCTTATAAACAAAATTCCACAAGCGTGCGGCCGACTAACAGTGTTATTCTCCCTTTACAACGAGTACAGTTTCATGGCAACGAAAAAGGATAACGCTCTTTATATATATATAGGGCCAAAAGCTATATATATGTACGGATTATCGATGTCGTGATCTGTGGTGTGTATGCAAAGCAGAGGTTTGCGGGTAAGAAAGTCCGCGTTATATATATACACATCGCGTCGTCCGTTATCCGATCGATCCGTCGGTCATCCGCATCAGTAGAGCCTATATATATGCATTTAATATGCGCCGCGCTCTATAGACTCTTTTATATGGGTATATATATGCATCGGCTACCCGTTACCCAGTTATATATATATATTCGCGGACGCCGATCGTATTACCAGAGACGACGCGATGACGAGACGCGAACGTGCGATATATATACATGCATATATATATTCGCTCGAAGTAGGTGAGAGACAGCGCGCGAGCGAAAGATTGATGAGAGGAGACTCTATTGATTTTATGACTTGTTGCTCTAACTCGCTGATGCGTGAGACGGTTCTGTTATGTGCGCATGCGGCGAGTGGATAGGAGAGCTCGGATTACAGTCTCGTCAAGGTCGCATATATAGTCTTCTTTGTCGAGAGTATATATAGTGGTAGTGGCGGGAAAAATTACACTTACATATATATAGATGCTAATTTCATCGGCGGCGCATACGTGTATATACAGTAAAATGAGATGGACACTTTAATTAACGATTAATATTCAAAGGGCCGGTCGGACACGATTATACGCACGAGTCTCATTTCGAGATCGGTAAAAATCGGTATATCCGAAAAACAACTACCCGCTCTGTCCTCGAGGGATAACTCCTCCGCGCTGTATATGAATTTCAATGGGCGAATGAATAATACCAAGGGTCTATATATATATATAGCTCAGCTCTCTCTCGCGGCGATTTTACGCGCAATCTCGTGCGCGCCGGAGCTTTACGACTATAGCTCGGCAAGAAATAACCGCTCGGTTGGCTAATAATTTTATGGGATTATCGGCATCGGATTGCCCGAGATTCACGGAAGACCGCGCGTGCGCCGCGCGGAAAGAGATTATCTATGCGTTATATTGTCCGTCTCTCTCGCGCGAGTTTTTTTTTCTTACCACCGCGGCGACGTCTCTAATTTCGTCCATGTTTACGATGCTAATGCTTTTTACGACTGCGTTTGCTGTGTCCTTTCAGGAAACCGATTTCGTACATACCATCAGCTTTACTCGAGATATAACGGTGCGATCGCGATCGATCCATCGTAATATTGTCACCCCAGCTTAATACACACATTTGCGCTTAATTAATTATATCCGCAGACGATAATTAATAACCCCGATGCGCGCGTGAATCGTTAATTTTCCCGCGCAGAAAAAAGCCCACATAGAAATTTCGGTGAACTAGTCTATAACGCATATGATATACCGTTTTAATAACAGCGGCGCGATCGAGTAAAGAAACTGCATCTCTCTCTCTCTCACAAGCTTCATCGCTGTGGGAAAGTTCATATACACACACACACACACACACAAAATCGCTCTTTCTCTCTGCGCGTATCGCACCTCGTAAAAACAATAAGGAGATCGGCAAGAAAATCGGCTGACCGCTATACTATATAATATATATATATATATATACACGGCGTACGTAATCGCGGCGATAAATAATCCATCAGTCTCGTGATTAAGACGGCATTAATGACGTTCTTTTTTCTCTTTCTCTCTCTCGCCAAGAGCTGAGACAGAAGAGAAACACACAGCGAGCCCCAGGGGCAAAGCTGCCGATCGTGACGTTAATGCCTGGGTGCATGAAGGAGAAGAAGAAGAGCACATCAGCCGGCGGGAGTCACGACTTCGGGAGCGCGCGGACCCGATGACTAATTGCGACAAGAGCGGAACTACCGCCGCCGCTGCCGTTTTGATCGATTAAAACCTAAGCGCTGCATACATATATACAGCGGAGACACACAGCTGCATATTAGACAAATGACGCGAAGCTCCGGGTCATTTGTTTCGTTCTGGCGAGTGTTGAAGGCAGCTGCTTTGATTGAATTTCGCATCGTGCGCTCCTTTGTGCGCGAGAGTAGTTTCGAGCTGGAAGACTCGAGAGGGTATGTAATTGATGTGGCTCGCGTGGAATGAAGTTTTTCTTGTGCTCAGCATCATCGGGAGCTCAGCGCGTATACGCGTCTATCTGCGGGTCTCGAGACAAACGTTTATTTTTTTCTTTCTTTTTTCTGTTTCAGGTGAGTTCCTTATCGTGATTCTTGCGGCTGCTCGCGTGAGTTTTTATCACACGATTAATGAATTATTAAATTTGCGTCGGCACCTACGCTGGCTTTATATATACGACGCATATGCGCAGTGAATGCCACAGCGGATAACTCGCTGGGCATTTATATCTACTTACGCCTCGGTGAAAGACCCTATATATATCAGCTCGTCCGATGTACCGTCTCGTAAATCGTCCTTTTATTAGTAAGTACGTCTGCTACTGCGTTTCGCTTTCCTTTGGCCATCGTTTAACGGCCGCGAGATCGACCATGAGACTGTGCAATATCAGTTTGACTGCAATTCGTTTAAGTTTTGCAAGGAATGAAAATGTTACTTGGTAAATTAACAATAACAAGCGCATGTATATACATATACATAAAGCACGAGTCCGTCCCGAGATCGATGCTCCGAAAGAGTCGATCCGCGAGCAAAGTATACTCCCCCGCAAGATATCTTCAGCAAGATAGCATCGTAGGAGGGAAGACGCGCGCGCCGAATCGATTCGACGGGGTCACAGAAGTAACGGGGAACAATTTGCCAATTGATTAACTACATCCCCGCGCGCCTATGCGCGTTTCCTCCTTTCGCACGCCGGTCTCGCTTCGCCGCCGCCAACGGCAGTTTCTTCAATCCGCTAGAGCAAATTTGTTTAACAATAGTATGGATCCGCGAGAGCGCGGAAAAAATACGCCACCGCGGCTTCTTCTCCGTCTTACTCTTTGTGGGAAAATTTAACGAGATGCACAGCAGCAGAGAAATTAATCGTACATGCTGCTGCTGCTTCTTCTTTTTTTTTTACGGCGGAATAACTGATACACGTGGTGTATATAGTATAAGCACGCGGGTGATTAACTTGCGCGCGAAAATGAGTCAATGAATTCTCTGAAGCTTTCCTTCCCCGAAGCGTCGTATATATTTATATATAAGTCGGTTGAATAATTGTTATGGGCTCCCTCTCTCTCTCTCTCTCTCTCTTTCTCGTCGTATCGCGGCGTACAAAAATTGCGACTAACGGAATATTATATTATACGTCGAAGGATATAAGCTTGCTCTGCTATGATAATTCGTTATGCGCTTGCTCTGGAATTCGCTCTGATGGTGTGCTTGCGCGAGCGTGAAGTTTCTCCTTCTTTTTTTGTTTAATTTTTATTGACTGCGATAATCTGCGCTAGTCTGCAATTGGAACGTCGTAAATATTGATAATTGTTAATCTCGCTACAGTCTATACCTACATATATATATATATACACACGCGAGAATCAAACGATATATACTCTCGCTACTGGCAATTCTTTTGTCTCTTTCTCTCTCTCTCTCTCTCTCGCGTAGATGCTATATTGACAGGTACTTGAAGCACCTGCTACTTACGACGAGATTTGAAACAATGAAATCAAGCAGCTGCTCGAATGAATATGTATAAAAGTGAGCGTAGAATCTTCGCGAATAGTAATCAGGCGGAAGGCAATTACAGAAAATGATACATCGCGCATCACGTGTACGTATACATACACCTTCTTCTTCTTCTTCTTCATCTTCATGTATATTCAGAGGAGACACATTAGAAAAGCCATAAATAACGAGCAATCATCACGCCGTTAAAATCTCAAGCACATTGCGAGAAAAAGTGAATCAGCTAATCCTTGCGCGATAAAGGTCAAGTCCGCAAACAGCTGCTGTTCGCTGCACTTCTATATATATATACCTATCACTCTTATGCGAAACTTCACACGGAAACGCTTGTATAATAATTTCCCCCGGACGCAAAGCGATGCACAAACAGTCGAAAAGTAGCCGAGCCCAGGCAAACGGGCGCGTGAGAAAAGAAGAAGCCCGCGGCGACTTTCACCCGCTGATCTTGAGCCTCTCTTTTCTCGCGTAATATGCGCCGCAGCAGCATAACCGCGGGCTGTTACGCGACAGCGAGTACACTCGCGACTTTGAGATCTCTGCTGATATACCCGAGCGAGCGCTTTTTTTTCGAGCTGATAATTTTTCCGAGGAACTTTGAAAATCCCGCGACTGCGCAGGCCTGTTTAATAATAGAGCTTGTTTGCGCAGGCTTGTCGTGTGGGAATCTATTGTTGTCGCGCGGGGTCAGCGCACGTGCGCGGAAAACGCGGAGACGCTCTTTGGAAACGTGCAAGAGGCGTATTATACAGCTGCGTGTATGCGTGTAATGATCGTGTAATAAAAGAAGCAATTTCAATTTCGGTTTTATCGGCGCGTAAACGAGCGACAATCGTTTATCGACCTTTACATCCGCGGCTTAGGGCGTATTGCTCGTTATACTCACGCGGAGTTTGTCGAACTCGCTTTTATTAATAGACCTCTGTATGGCTGTACGGATAATTTGCCGGTTTCAACACTTCTTCCCGCCGATCGACGTGTCTAGACCTGAAGAAAACTACCGGTTTTCTGCGAAAATCGATTAGGAAAAGAAACACAACGCAAACCTACGTCCTCGTCGCTCATAGGTATACAGTAATTAATCGCCGAATCTATAAGTATATATAATAAAAAATAGATAATAAAATATCTTAACTCATGTAATAACTAGTTTGCTCACTCGTTAACTCTCTTTCTATGAGCACCTCTTTCCTCGGAAACGTCGATCTCTCCATACACACACATACCTATATATTCCACTCCGAGAGGTGTATATATACACGCAACTCGCGGAAAAGAGATACATTTATATATCTATATGTTTCTCTCGGCGAAAGAAATGATCGAGAGGATGCGCGGAGCTCTCGTCGGCAAAATTATGACGGCGATTTTGCATTTAACGAGCGAGCGCGGATGTATATATACAGGTGCGGGGCGCAGCTCTAACGGTAAGAATGAGACGGTTCATCGATTTGTCCGTCGACGAGAAAGAAGAAGAAGAAGAAGGGACGACACAAACAAGAGAAGAATAAGAGCAGATATGCACACACACACACAAAAGCCGGCCTTGGGGCCGTCAGGCGTGAAGACAAGATGCATCTTGGAAAAGGCTGTATCGCGAGAAAGAGAGCAAATATTATAAGTATAAAGAGAATCGCCGCGCAGCAAATGACTGTCATACACACGTTCGCGTGTCGTCTCGCCATTATACAGCACTGATATGGCGGCTCGTTTGATATATACCTGTATACACTCCTACGCAGTTGTGTTCTCGGCATCATCATCTTCTTCTTCTTCTGCTATACTTCGAGATAGATGTATAGTGACAAGAGCCGCCTCATTACATACATAATATGTATATATATACCGATCGAATTTTCGATTTCTCGCAAACGTTTATTTGATTAGCCCAGAAAATCGCGTGCGATTTACAAGTGCGCATCATTAACCAGACTCAGAGAGGCTTGCGTGCGCCTGATTAACGGAGGATATATACATACATATATCTATATATCAGCGCGAGCGTCACGCGAACACCACCGACAATAATCACACGGCTTTACTTGATTAGCGGCCTCGTATACACTCTCCGCAGACAGAGTCGTCTCCATTGAGCTATACTAACTCTGATTAGTCTCTGCGCCTGATTGAGAGATTATATTGCCGATTTTTTTTTATTCGCTTTCAACAAACGCGCCGCGTGTTTAACCGTTAAATATTTTCGATTTTTACATAGGACGGGAGTGTAAAATAATTTTATATCAGCATTTTACAACGGCCGCGCAGTAAACATATCCGCCCAAATCTGACAGCCAGCCCGGATCACCGCGGCCTAGATATATACATATCGTTACGCATAAATCGAAAATATTTACGATCTCTCGCGTAAAACGTGATTTTCAGCTCCCGGCGCCGTAAATTCATCGCGCGCAAAGTGTCTCGGGAGCCTATCAATAAAGATAGTAGCCTATCAGTGAAAAAAAATAGAAGCTGTAGCAGTAGGCAACCGCAGCAGCTGCGCGGAGCTACTCGATATAGCTTTTCTCGCGATTGAATAATCCTCGTATCTTTCAGCTCTCTCTCTCTCTCTCTCTCGGGGTAACGGTATACGCCGCATCGCGTCCACTACTAGTTTAATTTACGAGTCTTCTTCTTCTTCTCTACGTTAGCTGCGCGGTATATATAGCAGGCAATTTCCTGCGCAATAGCGGTTGGGCGCCTTCCGATTGTCTCTCTCTCTCTCTCTCTCTTTCTCTCGTGAAATCGGCTGCAGCAGAAGCAACGCGATTAGCATCGCAGATCGTGCCTGACCCACTTGCGCCGGCGGCCCACGCAAGGCCGCCAGGAAAACGGGGAGCAACGACACATCCTCTCACCGGTTTACGTATATATGTATATACAATGTAGAGAGAGAAAGAGAGAGAGGGATTATCGGATACGTGGTCTCTATAAATACGAGATAAAGATAGACCTGTATTTTTTGTTTGACGCAAACACCGCTTGAGCTTTCTGGCTGACGACGATAGGTGGCGCGTACGCGATTTCCTAGTCCCCTCAACGGAATCTGTGCGCAGAATGTATATATAGGGAAGCTGTGCCAGCTAATCCGAAGTCCGTCTTGTTGGGCTGCTCGTGTTATAACTGCTATTGAGTCTATTATTATTGTGGTATTGTGGATATGAAGCAACTTACAATTGCAATGTGATTGAATGGAGTACTATAATCGATTTTTATGTTCAAAACGGTCGCACTTCGCGCACCTGCGATCTTCTCTGTATTCGCACCATTGAGCAAAAGTATGCCAGATCTGGTGGTCACTTTGAGAAACAATGATTCCTAACTTTCAAAAAGAGAAACTAAATATTGACAATTTTTGCTTTATCATAATACGATAATTCCTCAGAATTCAAGCTGTAACTTTGAAATTCGCACGAGCGCCATCTAGCTGTACTCGGAGGTGCGAACGACTTGAGGTTATGATCCAACGGCTTGTTTTTAATAACTCCATATCTGATATAAAGTACGTAACGCAGATGAGCTCGCAATTGAGGCGCGTATAAAACTGTACTTTTTTTATTATTCCCGCGCTCTCAAGCCTGTATAATCAGGACACCTGAAATATTATTACACACATGCGTTTTAAAATAATTCCGCGAATCTCACGCGTCTATACTTTTCGCAACGTTAATAAACCCTTCTCTTTACACCGCATCTCGATTCCGAAAACTACCCGCTAATCCCTCCACAAAGAGGCCGCCGTCGACCTTGAAGTTGAAAAACGAAAGTCACGTATATATATACACGTGCAATAAGAGTGTGCGCACACTGGAATCGGGGGGGCTAATTGGGCACGGCTATATAAGGCACAGCTCGATTATTATAAATCGAGACTCGCGTACGTCAGATCGAGATACATAAGCTACGGGATACCTACATGCTTAACGGAATAAATCGCGGCTGGGGATCAAAGCTTGTAGTCTAGTTTCTATTTCCGAGCTGTATACGTATACGTCGACACAACGTTAATGTCGTTTCTCTCTCTCTCTTTCTCTCTCTCTCTCCATCTCTCTGCGGCGGGTCTCCTGTGCTCGAAAGACAGTTTAAAATGTATATATATATATATATATACGTATAAATTTTATCATTTCTCGGTCGTAAATCGAGTGGAGATTATGATTACACGCAGCGCGGGCATCAACGCTAATGAAATCCAATCCTCGATGATGGCCGCAGCCTCGATTCGCACCTACTCGAAACTATTACGTCTACATAACAGTATACATCTGTGCGTATATACAGAGATGCCGCACTTAGAAAACGCTTAAGCTTTCCCTCATTTCTATATATACATACACACACCCGCTCTTCTTTCTGGTCATCCGCGCAGTCGCGCGTGACCGGAACATTCTCTTCGTATATATATATTTTCTTCTCCGGTTATGTTAATTCCGCGAAAGAAGAAGAAAAGGAGGAGCTTTTTGCGATGATAAATTGTTTCGCTTTATATATACACTGGCGCTATTTGCTCTGTTTTCGATATTGTCGTCGCTCGCGCACGAACGGTAAAAACGGGTTTCCGACAAATTGAGCTTTCTTCTTACGCGCACGCGCACGCGTATGTATGTATGTATGTACATATATTAGAAAATAGAGCTTCCGGATGATTTGTCGACATCGGTGGAGCGACAACACGACGCGAATATATGTTTAAAAGCACTTTCCGGAAACTCGTCTTGCAGCGCACGACTATCCGAGGAAATATATACACTGCTGCACGCAGCCCTTTTTTCTCACAGAATAAACCAAGAGCTCGATCCGATTAGAAAATAATCCCTATATATATATAAACTGGCTTCCGGTACTTTACGCGACCTTCGCTCCGCTATACATCTATCCTCTATCTGCATCGCCTCTCTATACTCCAGCTCTTTTCTCTTTTACGGTCTGTCGTCCGTTACTCTCGGCAGAGCCGCGCAAGTTTTCCCTTGTTCTCGCTCCGTAGGGGGTGGGGGGGACCCCCCCGCGCACTGAATGACGACCGTTCGTGAATCTCGATTTCGCTCTCTTCCTCTATATATACTGCAGGGAAATCCATCGGCGATTTCCGTTACGTTTAGCGTTATCTCTCTCACCGCCCCGTTCGTTGCTCTCTTGCCGCTGGAAGCAGAATAGCGACGAATCTGCTAATTTCACATCGAAGCGCACGAATTTTCGTGGCGAGCCGCGAATTTATGTCGCGCATGTGGATGTATATATGTAGAAAATCGGCATACAATGCGGGGTAGTCCGATCTGATTGGGCCATTAGCGCGCGAGCTTGTGATATATGGGCCTTTGTCGCGCGCGGAATTTTTTTTTTGTGTAAGGTGCGAGAAAATCTCGTGGAATCTAATCGAGTTACATTGGTGACCTATATTATACGTACAGTACGTGTGTAGACACGATCGTATCGCGCCTTAAGCGATATCGTGCGCAGTTTGTATAGATGAGTGTTTGAGAAGAAAATTTAGTAACGTTATGTATAATTAAATTATTTAATATTAATGTGTCATGGCGTATCGAATAAAATCCAGGTAATAGTAGACGCTCTCGAACAGGTCGGGTATACCGATCGCGCACTGGTCGAATCCGACGCTGAGGACGGCGACGATCTCACCCTCGTAAATCAAAGGAGCTCCGCTGTCGCCCTGAAATCCAATTCACAATCATTAAATTCTATGTACCCTCAGCAGAAAAAATAAGAAAATCGGTATGCACACAAAACCCACTTACGAAACATGCACCGTAACCGACGTCCCTGAAAGTGCAAATACTCTGGTTCTTCTTGACGAAGAAGCCGTATCCGTACTTTTGGTAGTGAGTCTCGCATTCGAGGCTGTTCATCGCGGTGACTCTCAGCTTCTGCATGAATTTCGTATTCCGCTGAGTGTAATCGTCTCCCCATCCGGTGAACTGCACGCTCGCGCCGCTTTTGAGCGCTGAACTCGGTAACGGGATGACGGATACTCGCTGGGAGAGCTTCGCTTCTTGCTCGAGCTCAAGAGAGAAAAAAGATATTGCGCTGCTGTGAGTAGATTTGTTAACAAACGATGCCGATCGTCTCGAACATCGGGAGGTAAATTCGATCGTGAGGTATACAGGCACACGCGTGCGGGTTATATTATGGTTGTTTGAAAAGCGATTGACCTGATTGTTGCTGTGTTATACCGTTTGGGGATGCGTCTTTACGACGCTGTATACATTTTTTTCTCTGTGTATGAATAAGGTCAGTGGGATATTCAAATTTACCGCTGTTTTATAACTCGTTTGACCTCCGTTATGGTATAATGATATTTTGCAACGTCTGAATTGTTTTACTCTTCAAACTTCAACCGAAAATTTGAATTTTTCCAATCTGTCGATCGACCTTGGCACTGAAAGATATATAGTTGCTTCGAAATCAGTCGCGACTAGGCAATCAAAAGTCAAACACCTGTTGACGTCAATTATATATTATACCACGCGCTCTCGCACCTGTTTCGGACCAAAAAAAATATGATAATACATACATCGATTATAAAGCAAATTACCGTTAAAACAGCGATATCGTGATCGTAGGCATCCTTGATAACGTTGCCATCGAAGGGAGGATAAATGAGTACCTTCTCAATGCGATAGGCCGTACCGCCCGTTTTCAGGCTGTTGGTACCAAGGACGGCCGTGAGATTGTCGTAGCCGATGCGGATGCAGTGATAGGCGGTCAATACGTGTTTGGTACTGATAAGAGCGCCTCCGCAATCGTGTACCCCTTCGCGTCTCAGCGACACCATGTAGGGGAACTCACCGATTCCCGCCACAGATCCGCCGTAGATCCTTTTCCGAATCGATCCGTTGATTCCTGACACGTGTATATGTACCGGTATATTACGCGTACTTTATATGACGATTGTTTATAATAAACGACGAACCTGATGCGAAGATCGATATCAAGAGCGCAGAGAGCAGGTGATTCCGGACTCGCATGATTGTGTGACTGTGCGTTGTGATCGAGGCGTGAACTTGAACTGCGAGATGCTCGCGAAATCGGTTAACGATTTCGCGCCGCGTATCAGTGTTCAAATACAAGTGTACCTGCGAGTATCCGTGAAATTCTCTCTCATGAATCTCGTGACTCGGTGTACTGTTTTTTTTACCGCGTGTATAGGGAAAGTTCAAGCTTATTCTACGCGATTGAATTCGCGTCTATTGTGTATACTATATCAGTTTTAAAATCAGACGTAGCTCGACGATACTATTCGATCTGAAAATCTCGATTTCCATATATATTATATACGCGATCATCATCGCGCGTACGCAGAATAAAATAAAAGTGCGATCTGCAAAAAAAAACAAAAAAAAAACTATCGCATCACGCGCGGGTATTATCTCTCCCCATTACATCTAAATAGATAAAATTAATCCGGAAAACGATGACGTACCAGATAATTCCCTCTCGGAATCCGCGGAGGACGTAAGCAGAAGAGAAGCAGCAGCGATTATGACAAAAGCGAGAAAAAGCCTCGGAGAGAAAACAATAAAAAAAAAGAAGAAGACGTTCCCGCGAATATTATATTTTTTCCTCTTTTTTCCCCGGTCGCATAGAGCCCGAGCTGCACCGTTTCTTCCTTTCCTTGAAGACGTGCAAGCCGCAGAGAGAGAGAGAGAGAGAGAGAGAGAGAGAGAGAGAGAGAGTAGCGCCGCGGCAATAATTATTATGAGCGGTGCGTTATCCTAATCTCGTCGTTACATCAGGTTCACTTAGCCGCAACGGTAACTCGCGCCCGCGATCTTCTCTCTCTCTCTCTTTCGTGTAAACTCAAAATTGCAACGCTTGCGAAGCTGCTTTATTTTTTTCTCTCTCTCTCTCTCTACGTCGGTTTTTAACGCGTAAAAACACACAAGTGCGCGCGCGGACACGCTGGTGTGTCTTTTTTCTGGGATAAAACCGGGACGAGTGAGAATAAGCCGCTCACGCCTGGAATATTTAACTGTAACGCCTTGTGCCGCCAGAAGTATGTCGATTTGAATTCTTGCACTATAGCGCATAATGCAGCAAGAAATGGCGAGCTGCGAGCGATGGCCTTATTTTTCTTCAATCGTATGGAGATTATATGCAGACGCGATCCGAAGCTGTAATTTTCCCGGTTATTCGTTGTTATTTATTTTTTTTTTTTAACATACGTTGAGCGTATTTTTCGAGTTTTATATGCAGGATTAAAACCGCCGAAAGCCGATGATATCACGAAGGGGACCGGACGCTCGATGTGTTACAACAATATTTCTTAGTCGCGAGTATAGACGGTATATTAAAGGCTGCGTTGCAAAATCGTTGCAATAATAGAGTGAGTTTCCTCTAATCTCACAGATTAGATCTGCGTTAAGCAAAGAAGCTAATAAGGATATATCGGAAAAGCCTGCTGTGCAAGAAAATTCCGCGCGATTGTTTCGGCGCAGGATATTAAGCTGTAACGCTAATTGCGAGCGTTCAATAAAAAACAATCGTTATCGCTAATCTGTATACATACTGATAACGAGTCGCCTCTCGAGCGCAACGAGTGTCGGATAAAATTAAAAAATAATAAACTTTCATGACCAGCACTCCGGCGATTTTCTCATATATAACAATCCATAATTAATGCACAGCTCGCAGAGAGTCATCTTCTTCTTCTCATGTGCGTACGAAGTCTTAACGCCGATCTTAATTGCAGTTACATGCAAATATATCCTGCCGCCGCGTGCGAAAGCTGCGTATGTGTACTCTGGACCTGCTCGACAATTATCACACGCAGAGAGTGAATATATATATATATATATATAGAAGTTCCATTCATCTGCTCGGCTCGCTTTAATGATCGCTGCGCATTCGGAAGGCCGGAATTTTATCGGGGAATCTCATCGCCTAACGATTTTCTAATTAGAGGTAATTTCGCCGCGGACGAGAGATATGCTGCCTACTGAGGTGTGTATATATACGTATATGTGGTACTTATGCAGAGAGTATTATATAGTCTCTTCGTGACCTCCGCCACACGCGGTGTGTGTGTGTGTGTATATAATACGCATTACGCAGACATAAGAATGGGGCGTAAAATCGATGGCGGATTGAAGCTTTCCCTCTCGGTCTTGTCAGATTATAATTACAAGAAAATTAATTCACACACAACGATCCATTGCAAGACGCAAAATTGTTCCTTTAATATAATTACAATCTCGAAAGAAACGCGTCAGACAAGAGCCGCGAGATGGGCATTAAAATGCGAAGGGCAAGTGTTGAATTTCACACAGTGTTGCACACGAGCGTCGAGTGGCATTCGCGGTCGCTCGGCAAAAACCAGTAGAATCCCGCGGCGCAGTAATTAAATCAGCGGATTATACGGACAAAAGCCAGCAGCTTTGTATACACGTAGCTACTCGCCGAGGAGAAACGGGTATATACACCGAGGCGCCGCGCAAAAACCAGCCGTGATACAATTAGCGGGAAATCACGTGCCATATATATACACGCGCGCGATCGACACCCTCGGGCACGCGTGAAGGACGCGTTTGTACACGCACTTGCCGCGCGGCAATTACCGAGACGATCTGCGGTAGTTCTCGACTCTGCGTATACGAGAGGGCCGGAAAAAAGCTTCCGACGCGTTGGCCAACGGGATATACCCGAGAATTTTTGTCGATCGAACGAAGAGAGATAAATGCAGGCGTGTGGGGAAATCGATGCGAGCGCGAGGTTTCACTTTTACCGCGGGACGTGTGCGCGGATGACGCCGTAATGCGATTATGGAGGTGAGATAGTGGCCCTTGTTATACCAATAGGATTACGAAGGTGTTATGAAAGATTACACGTATGTACGGAGAGGCTTATGTGTCGGAGGATGTCGAGTGACTTGCGATATATATATATATATTTCATTTGGAAATTAAAAAAAATAACAATCTGCAGATATGCGGAGAATGTGCCATTGTTTGTTATCATCGCTGATGCGAGTAATAATAATGATAACGAGAGGACGATGATGCTACAGAAATATAATACTCCGCGATTAGATGGACTCGGTTATAGCTCTACTATCCGCGGCATCTCGACCGTCCATTCATTATTGTGTTAAATGCACAGTTATTACCGATAAGATTACAATGCCATTTGATTAATTACCACTTTGGTCAGTTATTTCTTAAAAAACAACGCGCTTTATTCATCGACGAGTACCTCCGCAAACAGCCAACTTTTCCAAGCGATCGTCAGTCCATTTTACAACCGCGTGTATATTATAGGAAAACTACTCGCGGATCTAATTAACATCCCGTTTAACGAGACTCTCTAAGCGGATATAGCATCAACCCTCGCGTGTGCGCCTTTGAGCGGTTATTTAAAACTACCGCTCGACGTTTATATATATATATATGCGCTCGCACAATTATACAGAAATTGACAGTGCGCACGCGCGGAAACGCTTTCGAGATTATTAGCGATGAGTCTTGTAAATTATCGACGACATATATATACTTCGTCGTTTATGTATATAATATACTCTCGATGATCAGAGACGACGATTGATTATTAACCCGATTATTCGATGGGTCTTTATCTAGTGTGTGTGTGTGTGTGCAACCGGTTATTGTACGCGCGATTTTTATTTCTTTCGCGATCTCTTTGACACCGTAACGGTATAGTAAAACCGCGATGACAATCAGTCTTAATCACCGACGATTATGCGCGTAAAGGACGCGCGAGGTGGTCGATATTTAAAATTTTCAAACTGTGTTATATACATATTATTGAGAATTCAGGAAGCTATATATAATGTACATACTCCCTCGCGATGATAAACTCTCGGGCACACGAGATCGTGAGCGCATTCCAATGGCGATTCGCTCATTACGAGGGTAATACTGTGCCTACTGGCAGCGTCCCTTAATGCAGTTCGATTAATAATCCCTTTGAGACGCAATGAGCGCGACGAATCGATATATATACTCCCCGCAGCGGGATAATGCGAGCTGAATTATTCTCTACTTCACCGCTCTATACATGTATATATATGTGCATATGCGCTATCGGCGAGAAGCATCTGCGTAACGGTGCAGAGTGTATTGCGGCAATGCATATCCGCCACACACACACACATATATATATATAGCAGTTATGAAATCGGACGCTTTTGCGGAATGATAATCATACGGTTTTATCTCGAAGGAAAGTTTTTAATCCTTCTCACTTTGTCCGGCTGGGTTATAGAGGATGAAGTTTCACTTAATAAGCAGTGTGTATATTAGCGCTACTGATTACAAGCTTCGACGTATAATAAGTGTTCGGGGATATATTTATAATGTTGTATGTATATGCGCACGCGGTGAAAGTACGTGACTTATTACCACACTCGTATCGTATAATTACTATTATGCTAATTCGCCGAGTCGAAATCAATTTGTTTAACGGACTTGGTCACGCGAGTATATATGGAAGATTGTTTTTAATAGGGTATATATATACACACCAAAAGGTTAATCTCTGCTATAATACCGAGTGATATTAATCTTGATCAAACTTTGTATGCTTTAATTACACGCGTACACACACACACACACAGACACACCCACACACACAAAAGTGAATAAAGAAGCTACATTATATCTATATACATCGTATATTATATAATAAAACTACAAGCCAGGGATCGACAGTTAGCTTCTCCGCATCGAGACTTTCTTGTTGCTGAAAGTCAATCCCTCTAGCCGACCCAATTCCAGACGCAGCAGCTTATACATATTACCTCGCGTTAATTAGTCTCGAGAAGAAACGACGTCTCATCGCACAGGTGCAGCCGCAAGGGCTCAAAAACAAGCAAGCCTCGAGAGTCTGTATATGTGTGTGTGTGTATACGCGAATAAATAATAATTCCGCTCGCGAGCGCGGAGATTTATCGTCATTAACGGAGCCTTCCGTTCCATTTCTCGGGGGCGCGGTATATATATACAAGCTCGATTTTTTTTGCTTCGCGGTATATACTACAAGCGGACCGCGTTATATATATACATATACTTCCAGGGATGTAATTACGTACGCGGGATATGTCATCTTCCCGGCGGATCTACTGGGAAAACATTAAACATTCCTCGCGCGCTCCCTCTCTCTCTCTCTCTCTCTCTCTCGTCGGAAAGGGATGTTATAGGCTTCCTTTGCTTTCGTTATATGCCGACGACGAGGTTGAGGTTCAAAATTAATCGTAATTAGGTTGGAATTTTCGTTTGGGTAACAAATTGCAAGAGACAAATGGGAATTGGTACGTTTTGTTCATTATATATGGCAGTTTGGTGATAAACGATTATTTATTGTTTATTATATATATACATATATATAGAGCCTGCGGAAGCAGGTTAGCTCGGTGTTCCCATGACCGGTATTATGTGTACCCGATCCGTGAAAAATTGTGCCGCATCTCGATATGTATATTTTCCGAGTATATATTTCAATATAATCGCTCTCGCAAACTTCATTTCTAATTCAGAACACTCGCTGCGAGTATAACACCGACGAACGCTGTGTGTATGTGGAAAATGGAGCATCTGCAATTTATGCAAAGTTATGACCAACGGATCTCATCGCCGTATCCATAACTGTATATATACACGCAGCAGCAGTAGCTTTATATATACATACACGCGTGTATACACCGATTGTTTTAATCGGGCGAAGAAATTTTCGTTTCATTGAGTCATAAACGTCGAGCTGAATGCATAATACAATATCTCTCCCCTCGAAAGAGCTCTACACACACACTGACCGGTATGTGTAATATATATGTAATGTATACCGATATACATAGCGGAGCTATATAACAGTAGTACAAATTCCCAAACGATCACGAGGATCCCTCATGCGAGGGACAATGCAAGTCGAGCATTAAGGGCGAAGATCCTTATTAAGCCGCTTATCAGGAGTGCATAAAGCAAAGCGAAGGGTTATCAGGAGCGATCAACGTGTCAGCTGTGCACACGGGACTTCCGTCGTTCAGCGCAGACACACATGCACACACACATGCACGAGGAAGAAAAAGGCTTGAAAAAGGAATAGCGCGGGGAGACGAGGAGGACGACGGGGACCGCTATATGAAGCCGAACACGTGTAAGGCCTCGGACATATCCTCTCTGCGCACAGCGGGTACAGAATATATATATGTATATACGTATATAGCTACTGCGCTCACACAACGTGACTCACGACCTCAAGAAGCAGCAGCAGCAGCAGCAGCAGCTACTCCCTCGAGGGCATTTTTACCCTCGGGCCAACTAACGTCCCGTGTGCTGCTGCTGCTGCTGCTCATGACGCCGGGTAAGTAGTATCGCGAGCAGTAGCAGCGCGAGAGATATGCATCTCCACGATTAGAGGCGGGCGCGGACTGCTGCTGCTATCTCTCGTTTGTGCGGCGCTATATATGTATATATATTGGCTTAGATCGCCGCTGGCGCCGACGACTTTCGTTATATATATATATATATATATATATAGGGTGCGAGGAGGAGACTATATAGCGTACGCCGGAGGGAGAAGGATACATGTGTGTAGTGACGCGCGCGGGGAGGTAAGCTTCGTAGAATAATTGAAAGCTGGGGTAGGATCGTCGTTAAAGGTTCGACGGTTTCAGGTTTTTTTAGGTGGTGTGTATATGTAATGTATTCCAACAACTAAATGACGTCTTCATCGTCAAAAGTCTGGTGCAATAATTCAACTCGAGAATTATATACACGAGAGCGAGCAACGGACCCGCCACACAGCTATGGATTATACCAGCTCGTAAATAGCATTGTGTATATACTACTCAACTGCCCTCTCTTTCTCGTCTATAAACAAAGCCAAATGTAGCCTTTGAATATAATTCAAAAGCACTATTGCTTTCTCTCTTCTCTCTCTCGGTATTATTTATTAAGAGCTTCGCGGGGTCGGCATAATTAGAAGCTCGGCTCGCTCTACTGCGGCAAAACGCATAAATATCGGCAAGCGATCGGCACCTATTAAAGATCTCTTCTTCTCAAGAGAGAGAGAGAGAGAGAAAGAGAGGTTCCGCTCGTCGATAAAACATCTTTATTCGCTATTCTCCGTCTTACGCGCCGCGCTTGTGTATATATATGTATGTATATGTATAGATAGATAGAAGGCATAGCGCAGCTTAAATAAGAGCTCTAAACTCGAGGAGAGGCGATAGTTAGAACGTAAAATCGTGCGGCGAGAGGATCGTGCTGGCATATCCATGTTTTGCGCCGAGCGGTTGAGGCTCTATATGTATATATACATATACATAAGAGCATGTAACAAAGCGCCGGGACTTGTAAACAGCCAAGCTCTATACCGACGCGGTCTTGCTGTCGTTGTTGTTGCGGCGCACGCAATGAGTGTGTGCAGAGCGACCGAAAATGCGGTGCGAAATGTAGGAAGTATATAAGTAAGGGTTTCTTATGCGTGTGTGCGTAGGAAAATGAGGTATGAATATTGATTTTAGTTTTTTATGCGAATTCTCTTGACGCGCCTTTCATCTGGCCTGCGAAACTATCACCGATCGGTTTGAGTATATCTACCGATATGCAACGATTTAGTAACGATACACATATCAAAATGATCACTTGTCAATAGCATCACTCGTTTTTTGCCTACCCCGGAAAACCAATTTCCTTAATCAATCGGCAATTACAACGTCCAATATACAGCTGTAGAAATAACACGCGTATAATCTTCACACGTAAAAAGGTGTGCTCAGAGAGGCGCCTCTCGTATAATATACACTCGAGCTGCTTTTTTCCGATTTAACAGCTTCGCGCGCAGTGATAATCAATCCTCTTTCCTTTTCTCTATATACACGCTCCCAGTACAATTTCCCGCGTAACTTTACGAGAGTAATAACCTAGCGCGCCTGCTTTTTGCCCTCGAACTTCTATATGTATAACGCACGCGCGTATACCGATCGCGTGATGGTATATATATATATATATATATATATATATATATATACCGTATGCACCTACTGTTATGCAATAACCGGTTTGTTTTTGACGAATTTTTATCGTCTCTCGAATTCTTCGCAGAAATAAGGAAGAAGAGAAGATGGCCCTTCCGCGGAGAGTGTATATATATGATAGATCGTTGCTCCTGCTTTTTCCATCCCGCATGCAAATGACGACGGGTTTCTTATGTCCGCGCGCGAGCGCGCGCGTGTGTGTATACCTATACCCTTCGATTTTTTGCTCAAGCCCTCTCTCGGCCCTTCCGCGAGCAATTTGCAAATGATCACGATAACAAGGAAGTCCTCTTAGTTAAGGCAGCACGCGCGGTTATAGATAATAAAAAATTTTTTTAAAAAAACGAATTGTGCTCCAGCCGATTCGATACCGATCGTGTCTTTGTTTCGATGCCCTGTGTGTGTGTATGCATCTATACTCCGATCATATCTCTCCCTATACGTTTATAATACCGATCGCTATTGTTATTATGCGAGACCACTGTAATAAAAATAATATTTCATCCTTTTTATATATAATACACAGAGATCGTGCCAAGTACACGCTCTTACGTAATAATCGATCGATCGGCAATCGATAAAAGCCCGTTTTCCAGCTCTTTAACAGACGCCGCTCGCTCGCCCACGTGATTATATATTACACGCACACACATGTATATAACACCAGCGCATCGAGTTGCGTTATATATACAGGGCCGTCGGCGAGTAATGAACTCGTGCGCATATGTATATATATATATATACACACGCACGTGTGTGCGGAGCGTCGCTGACGTCACTCGCGGTGTGTCTATCCTCTATTTTCATTCTTGCGATCGCGATCGGTTTTACGCTCGGATGTAATACCCGTTAGACTTGCTGCGCGCGCATCGACGTGGAAGGATATGCGCGCCGGTGTCCTCTGTGTGAGTGTATATATAGATACGTATAATCGAGAGCTGGGTTATTATTGGAACGATCAGCTATAATATTTGCACGCTGCTGCGTAAAAGTCCTTTTAATTACCGGTAATAAACCGATCTTGCGCGCGCATACGGATATATGCGCTCTTTTGTTTCTTGCGAACGAGTAGTATATATATATGTGATATGTATAGGCTGGATTGGAAATTACAGGAGGATTTTTTCGAGTTTCTTCGAATATCTATACGTACGCACAGGCGGTGCAAAAAGTATTTATTCAACGGTTATACATATATACGCACTGCCCGTGATGACTTCCTAGATCACGCGCGTGCGCCTGAGATTGCAAGCCGCTCTCTCTCTCTCTCTCGCGCGCGCGCGCAACAAGTGTATTGCGGCCCTGGGGATGTTTGAGCGCGAGATTGAATTTGCCGAGGATATGACGTGTACTTAAGCTTCATTCCCGGCTATTTCTTCTTCTTCTTTTTTTTGTACTTTGGTTCGGTTTTTATTGGCCTGTGTGTGTGTGTGTGTGAGTGTATAATAACTTGTGGCTAGTTTTTGTTTGTTAAAATATCGGTATATATCTGTTACAGATTCATCGTCGTGTGGATGCTTGCGGCACTTTCGACAAGGTCACGGGTGAGTTCTTGTACAATTATGGCTTAAATATTGATTTATATTATACGCATTGTGTGTCTTGCGAGGGAAACTGCTAGTTACACTCCCTATTTTGTAGAAAACTGATACGGTTATCGTATACAAAGGCGAGATTATGACACGTGTGATTATATTGGAAAATACGAGTTTGCATACTCTTGTATGTTTGTTCAACAGCTAGTCGAGCGATAAATTTCGGTCTCGCACCGGTGAATAGCGCGGAAATACGTCAGTATCAATTAAATTTTATCAGATTAATTCAATATATCGGTATTAATCGGTATTAATTCTCGGCAAGCTGCTTTAAAACTGCACCGAAGAAAAGAAACAAGCTTTTGTAATTAGATGTATCCGATAACCAATCTCGTATTATATTATCCCATTAATATATACCCCGGGAAAATTGAAATTACGAAGCTTTACGAAGTCTATTACAAACTACCTGCCAATTGCTTCACCTTCGCCTCGATCATCATCCCTATATAAGCCCCTATATGCAATTTATACTCACGGGCATATACAATTAATAAGCACCTGTATAAAAAAAATTGACAAAAAACAAAAATTTATTTAAAAAAAACAGGCTGCAAACGCAGAGAACGCAGACTTGGAATCGACAGCCGAGGAGTCATCGGTGGAGGACGCGACGGAGGACTACTGGACCGGAAGTGGCTCAGGCCCGGACGAGGACGACGCCGCCACCCGCAATGAAACGCGAGAGTCTCTCGCTCACGAGGCCAGCGATCACGAGGCCGTAAGTGTATTTTATTCTTATTACAAAACGATCTGGTTCGCGAGAAAATCGATTATTCATGTATACATACGCTCGCTCTAGGCTATACCGAGAGTAGCGACGCGAAAAGCTCAGAGACCTGCAATTATATATATATATGTTAAGGGGCGTGTATGCGCAGTAGGCGCCGCGCTGAATGTGGGCCGATTGATATTTCGGAGGAGGAGCTATGCTCGCGCTGAATAATGAGCCGTGTTTAAAGCATGGCGCGAAGCTTTTTTTGTATATATATACGGACACGTGGGCGGAATGAATTCCAGAGTGAAACGGGTACTCGCCTGTTTGTTTGCTTTTTCTTCAAAGAGAATAATCTGGAACGGGTTCGAGATATAATCACCGCGTCGATTATCATTTTATGGGTTTGTATACCTGCCTTTCTCTCTCTCTATATATATATATATATGCAGATTCAAATTTTCATACGATTTATCGTACATGACGGCTTGTCATATTCACTCGGGGTTCGAGGAATCTCCCAACTGAAAAATTATGCCCAGGAGAAAGAATTTCCCGAGTCTTTAAGAACCTGTTACCGATGCACACACAGACAAGGGTGTTCGACGCTCTTTTCTCTTTCGCCGCGCTGCGGCGCAGCC
This sequence comes from Muscidifurax raptorellus, assembly GCA_020010945.3. NCBI lineage: Eukaryota > Metazoa > Arthropoda > Insecta > Hymenoptera > Pteromalidae > Muscidifurax > Muscidifurax raptorellus. The sequence goes on along the minus strand of CM052081.1, from coordinate 26,873,645 downwards.
ATTATCCGCATTAGAGAAAAGATTGCTCAAATGGTTCAATTACCGGACGAAAAATCGCAAGAAGTAAATTTCTCCTCCCCGCTCAGCTGCGAGAGAGAGAGAGAGAGAGAGAGAGAGAGAGAGAGAGAGAGAGAGAGAGAGAGAGAGAGAGAGAGAGAGAGCGGAGCATCAATTTCGAAGAGCGCGCCATCGACATGCTGCTGTATATATGTGTATACGTAAAGTATCGCACATCCGCATTGCTTCATGAAGCTCCGATTTTCTCGAGTCTCTTTCTCTCGTAGAAAGCCAACACCACAACGATTATATATATAGTTGGGAAAAAGCTAAAATGTGTGCGAGAAGGGCATGAAAATTACGCGCGGAAAGTTGAGACAGCTGAGCGTGACGGAATGATATTATATTATATTATATAGAGATGGTGTGTGGAGGGTGATAAGAATCGCGTTATTACTGCCTCGTAAATTTCGAGTGAGATTCTATGTAACGATGTTTACAAATATTTATCTCGCGAAACACAGCCGCATCGGTACGTACGTATAACGATAAATTTGAATAGAGAAAGCGTAAAAAAGGCAATATAATAGGGCGTATATGCGTATCTACAAAAAGACAAAGGGGAGTATAGATATACAGGAGAGAGAGAGAGAGAGAGAGAGAGAGAGAGAGAGAGAGAGAGAAAGAGAGAGAGAGAGGGGATTGAGAAATAGAGAAAGGATATAAAGAATAGCAAGAAAACACACGCTTCCGCCGGCTCTAATGATTTACTCGGCCGCAGCATCGACGCACACGTGTATGTGTGTGTCTTATATATTATCAATGAGATTCCGCGGTGAGATAGCGATCGGGTACGCTTATTAGCCAATTTGCTTCTCCCCACGCTTACATACATATATATACATATACCGTTGAATAGCTCCTGCTGCTGCTGCTGCTGCCCTTCGTTATCACCTACAGCGACGCGTGTTTTACGAAGAGGCTTATCTTGTATGGCGTATTCGCTGTGACGGATAATATACGCGCTATTGTACAGATGCCGCGTACTCGTGTCTATATTATAAAGTTGAGCTGTGCATGGTTGAAGACTATATGAATTTTTCATAGAAGTTAATCATTTATTATTCTTCGGTATAAATTCACATAAAATTGCAGTCGTGTTACTCCAGATTTACAGTTTTCCGAAAAATGATCGTTACTTCATTACATATATGTAGACAGTTTTCAGGCTGCGAGTAAATTACTTCCGAAGGAAAAATTAACGAGCGTGCACTCAAAATCCACTTCGCGAAGTCCACTCGTATAGAAGCATACACCAGCACCGTCTCTCTCTCTCTCTCTCTCTCTCTCTCTCTCTCTCTCTCTCTCTCTCTCTCTCTCTCTCTCTCTCTCTCTCTCTCTCTCTCTCTCTCTCTCTCTCTTTCTCGAATGAAGTACATAATAAAATTAAACGGTATCTCGCGATCTACAGAGCCCTTGTCTCAGCAAAAACGAAACATCCCTATATACATATATACAATGCCCTCCATCAGATAACCCCCAGAAACACACAACTCACTGACACCCGCTCATCAAACCTTATATACCCACACACGTGTCCCGCTCAAAAAGCCCGTATCTTATCCCCCATAAAAAACGGATCCTACAGCCTCTTCTCCGTAAACAGTTATCCTCCGAGCTTCCTGCTTCCTTTTTTTTTCATCCATACCCGCACATACACACGAGAGAAAATATCTCGATAAAAGTGGAAGAAGCAGCTGTGCAACACGATCGCATGCATTCCTCCCGTGGCACGGCCTCCCGCGCTTATCTCATCTATGCGGCTTCGTATAAAACGGGCCACTCGTGCGCCCGGCGAGCTAATGATTGCCGACACCCCGCGAGACGACCGTTAATCATCGTCGCGCGCGCGCGAAAGGATATATTCGCTTGTACACCCTGTGCGCGGTTTAATGGAGACGTCGATTTTTCTTTTTTCTCGCGCAGCTGTTTGTTTTTAGCCGCAGTTATAGATGTAGAGTTATACAGCCGCGCGAACAGTATCTTCCTGTAATCACACGTCTCTGTGTGTATTTCCGAGGCTGCTATATAGATGCGGAGTGTGTTTCGAGCTCGAGCATTTATGTTCCGTGGATGTATAACGGTGTTGTTGTTGTTGCTGCTGAGCATTGAGATGTGCGCCGCGCGTTGAAAGAAACGTTTTATAGGTGATGATATATATTGCGAGAGAGTTTTTTATTGCTGGGAGAATCGCGGCGTCGGCTTTATTTATAATTACGCGGGGATTTGAAAATTCTTACACACATATCGGTATATATATATAGGGAATCGTGCAGCTTATGGCTTGCGATGTAACATATAACGTGGGATATACAACTGTATATACGCCGACGCGCACTTTTATATATATATAGGTATAACCGATACGTCAGCTTATGGACGGGGATGGAGGGAGCGGAACGATGTCGGATTTTCTCTGTTTACAATAAATGTCAAGCTTGAGAACGAAAAGGGAATTTCTTTCCTCGTTTATTTTTATTTTTTTTTAAGCAAACTTCCGAGTCATCCATTTTACGGTCTCTTCGCAGGCGTTTCGTAATAGCTTTATTAGAGGCTCTCTCTGTGTGCTCGCGCGCAAAAGCGAAGAAAACGATTAGAGCCCGATGAGAACGCGAACGTGACGACCCTCTCGGCGAGCCGGACTTCCTTCAAGTTCTATACACTGGTCACTGCAGCAGCAGCTTCTTTTTCGTTCTGTACCTTATATATATATAACGGATACACGTGATCCGGCGCGCGGTTTCGCTTTTCTATCACGAGTCACCTCCAAAGCACGTCGTTAGACCTAAACTTTCAGATGAGCTTAATTAGCGCGCTCAGATTTTCAATTAGATATACAACCTCTCGCGACTTATCACTCTAACTAAGAAAGAGGATCTGCGCGAATTTCGATCATTGTCCTTGCCGGGATTATTGCTCTGCGGAAGCTTCGATTTTATAGAAAATATTGCAGATGCGCGCGCACTTGCCGTTATCGACTCTTTCCGTCATTAACGTCGCATCGGGAAGACTCTCGTGTCGATATGTCCGAGGCCGGAAATGGTTTCATCGTGTTTTAACGCTTAATATGTATATACGCGGGGAGAAGACGAAGAAAAAGAAATATCTTCACCGCGAGATCGAGAGGTATGCGGAAGAGAGTGAAACTACGTGCTTTTTTTGCTCACGTCGTCGACGTGTCACTCACGCTTATATGTATATATATATATATATATATACGCGAGATTCCAAACAAACATATTATGACGTTCGACTCGTTTGATCAATCGCAGTTTGTCGCTATCTGTATACAGTTTTCTCTCTTATCTCTGCGTATACTTATTGCACGCGCATACCGCGCATCGATCAATTCGAGTTTCCCGCCAAAGCTGCAAGTTGATCAAACTAAAACCAGTCGATAGAGTAGTAGCTTTCATCTTAAAAAACAACAACACCAACAGGACGAATCGTCACGCGACGCACCTTATTTTCGCCAAGTCACCGGACAATGAACGGAAGAAAAAGTGTTAGCGCTTGCGGGAAATAGACTTTGCGAATCGTTTGTCACGCGCGAGCTTTTTTCCTCTCAGTTCTCCATTATGATTTTTCCCGCTCTCGAGTCGTGTGATCCTCTCTCTCTCTCTCTCTCTCTATATATATATATATATATATATCTGTACACGACACAACAAAAGCGAGCGTAATACACCGACTCGGAACTAATAAGAAAAAATATAGTTAGAAGGAAGAAGAGAAGGAGAAGCAGCAGCAGAAGAAGAAGAAGAAGAGCGCAGAAATGCATTAGCCAGAAAAAGCGGATGAAACCGAGATAGGAAGCGAAGCGCTCTCCGCAGCAACACAACGTGGGAGAGGTCAGGGTCTGAGAAAGTAAATGCTCCCATCTCTCTCTCTCTCTCTCTCTCTCTCTCTCTTTCTCTCTCTCTCTCTCTCTCTCTCTCTCTCTCGCGGGTACTTCGACCCCGTGTGCGGAGATTCGCACGGCGCTTGTAAAAGCGGCGCTCGGAAGAAAGCCTCGCCTCGTTAGGAAGCGGATCGATGCACTTTTCATCATCGGAGTAGCGCGAGTTAAGGCTTTTGATTGATGCGCGCTAGCTCGCTCCTGCGCGATGCTACTCGCGTCGTTTAGCGCCGGGATGTGTATAATCGCACGTACGCGGAAGGCGGTTACTAATCGCTCGGGCTTCGCGTGGGAGGGCTCGCGCGATTTGTCATACGCGCCCTCGATCTCGTCCCTTTGGACGTTCGCCGAGGGATAATCGCGCTTATTATTAAACTCTTCCATGTAGCTCATCAATCACGCGTTCTCTTCTGCCAACAGGTGGTGTACGTGGGCGACGGATCGTCGGGAGGCTCCTACGTTCCGGTTCCTTCGCTCAAGAATCGGCCTTTGAGTCCGAATCTTCAGGCCCTGCAGACGCTGCAGGGCCTGCAGGGACTGGCCGGTACCGGGCCGGCTGTCGCCGCTGGCACGGGTATCGCCAGTGACGAGGACTGGAGGAGGCATCCGGAGTCCTGGGACCGTGAGCACAGGCGGTACAGGCCCAACACCACCAGGGTTCAACGTGAGTGCTTGTCTTCTATCTTTTTCATGCGCAGCCTTACTGGCACGATATGGTAGACGGGCTTCATTATGTTATGGAGGAGGGATCGTTACCGGACTATTATCCGGGCGGCCGACCCCTTCTGTCGCCGCTGATGCTGCTGAGGCTGCTGTGTAGTGCTGGGGTTAATGTATCATTTAGCTCGCATTAATTCAATTAATATATACGGACATACGTATAAGTATGTTGGAGCTTGACTGAAAATTCGCGGAGGTTTCAGTTGGAAAATCAATTTCGGGTAATTTCTTTGTTTTTATCACGAGGGCATACTCTGTTGTCAATAACCGAACGTTTGCCGTTACAATAAGATTTTAACATTGATTCGGACCATGCGGTTTAATCGAATAAATTAAAAAAAAATTCTTCTTCTTATATCCAAAACTTATAGATTTTCGCTCGAACAAGCGTGCGATTGCGTAATTATTATTAAGCTCGCAAAAAGTGCGCGGGAACGAGCGTAAAAAAGCTGGATTACTGCCGCAGAGCCGTTACCACTTCAGCACACGATATATATATATATATATATATATATATATATATATATATTATATATATATATATATATATATATATTATCGTATCATATAAAGGGTACTGGGAGCGAAGCTTCGGATACAAGTACTCATTAAATTATATCCTTAGATAAAAGAAAAATGAAAAAGTACAAGAAGAAGCAGCTGATGCAGTGACGGGTTATTGAAATATTTCGAGCCCGTATAAAACTTCCGAGAATTTCATGATAATTATATACACAGGCTCGGTTTACAGTTCGGATTAGGCTGTAACTCGCGGGATGAAATGGTAATTGGGTCACTTTTTCCTCGGCTCAATTTATAAATGTGAAGAAACTATATATACACGGTTTTCTTCTTCAACAGCTAGGCTTATTTATATTTTCAAAGTATACACTAATGTGGACCGAATAAACCGAAATAATGAAGGTGATAAGAAGCGTCTTTCTGTATATACATATATACAATATCTTTATTGCTCGACGATTAACATAGTTCTAAAATACATAAACTGTGCGCGCCAGTTCGTGAGAATGCAGTTTATTAATCCAGAAAATTATATCTCGAGGATAATAAAACCGCGCGTTTTAAGACTGATCCAATTTATCCTCTCGGCGGCGGCTATATTACGCTGCGCACACAGACGCCGTAAAGCCTGAACTTTACACCGAAAGCTCATTACATTATGCATTCTTGCGTCACGCACTTTTCCCTTTTCGCCGAAGAGCAGGCGTGAAATTAACCCAGAAATACACCTCTCGGCTATATACGCTTCCCCGTGTACTCGTACTATATATATAAGGTACACTTTACTCGGCCGTATCAAGGGCTCTGGCAGTATATATAGACGCGAAATATGTAGCAGCAGAGGCGCCGCGGCCGATCGTCATTATTGCTCCTCTTGAATTCCGAAGGTGCGATCGGTCGGTAGAAACAGCTGAGGCTCCCGTTAGACACCGGCAATTAAAACGGTGTCGGAAGTGGACCCCGTGTATACACACACATACACACACAGGTCTCACTGGCGTCGCCGTCGTCATTATCGTCATAGCCCGGATGGGATTATAAAATGTGCATATCGTGGTCCAGCTCAGCTGCCGCAGTCGATACGTATATATAACGGCCTTAAATCGCGCCCGGAATTAATTAGGATCAGACACAGCGCACCGCTTCCTAGTACACTTGCACGATAATGTCGATATAATAATTTATGTAGGCCGCCGATTTCGCGCGAGCGCATATGATAATACTGGTAAACGGCTTTTGAATTTCCCGCCACCGGTGAAAGTGCCAATGACGCAACGCGTTACTCAGCGCGCGGAAAATGACCTCATTGTATTCCAAATCCTAGTCGCTCTACTCGAGAAGGTTAACCTAATGCGTATATAGATATATATTATACTCTACACATCGGCTCTCGAGATCTCGAAATAAAAGTCAATGTTACGATAGAAACATATATATATATATATATGTGTACTCGTAAAATCTCATCGAACAAGCGCGAAACGATGATTCACGTTCGGAAATAACACGCGATAAACAATGCATGTACACACACACCAACACACCTGTATACCAGACGCGAAAAATAAAAGAACAGCTGCTCCGAAAATAATGGCGGCAGCCGCGAATCGTGCCGAGATTTTATAGGGAGCTCTTGCTCTCTCTCTCTCTCTCTCTCTCTCTCTCTCTCTCTCTCTCTCTCTCTCCAGAGGCATTAACAAAAAAGAAGATACGCGCGCGCGCGCGAGCCAAGTTCAATGAAGTCGTAAAGCGGCGCCGCGGGAACGAGCCCACCCGTGGAATCATCGATTACGCGCCATGAGAACGGCCATTACCTCGTAATGCGTCTCCTGCTGATGCTGGCTCGTCGATTCGAGACCATTTATCTGCGTATATATATATATATATATATATATATATATATATATATATATATATATATATATATATATACACAGACACACTTCACGAAAGTCTCTTCTCTTCTCGTTCGTTATATTGGGACATTAGACATGCATTCTGGAATTAGAGGGACGAAGGTACACGATACTCTTGGGGTTTAATTGAGCCCTGTTACACGCTTGTGATTTTACGGTGTGCTGGTATTGATTGTATATTACTCATACTGGTATAGAGTAAATGAGAGATTTTTTATGTTACTCTTAGAAGTGACATACCGACTAAATATCGTTTTGTTTAGAACGTGAGACGCGATATTCAGTAGAAAACGAATGAGTATAGTCAGACACGAGTCGTTCGCGATACTAAAAAGTCTACGTATAACACGCGCACTTTGTGTATATATGTGCTCGGTAATTATATGCAAATCCGAGATCGCGCACTTCACGGCTGCCCAACTCCGTGACCCACATCGAGTTTTCCTCTATATATATATATAGAAATATTCAAAGAAAAAAAAAACGGATTTTCTTCACAACAACAATAACACGTCGATTCGCATTATACTATAGTATGCACCTAACTGTAACGCGCATAAGCGCAACAACAACGGCAAAAAGAAGAAGAAGAAGAAGAAGAGCCGATCGTTAAGGAAAATCGGTTCCGTCGTCCGCCGCAAAGACCTTCGATAGGAATCAGCGCTCGAGTCAAAGAGGCGTCAAGTGGCACTCGTGTATATATATATATATATATATATATATATATATATATATATATATATATATATATATATATATATATATATTCTCTGCTTTGCGCAACTATGCACATTGTATTATTCGTATATATACATATATCTATGCAGACGAGAAGAGAAGCGTTTTGCCGGCCGATGAACACAAAGCCGCTCCTGCAGGCCTAATAAGCTGGACGTAGGAGAGCAAAGCGATAACGGACACTCTCTCTATACATATATATATATATATATATATACACGTATATATAGCGTTGTATCATCGGGGCGAGGCCGAGTGTGACTATCGCGAATATCTCTCGAGTGGGTTACGTCCGCGGAAACTGCGCGCGCGCGCGGCGCCCTCGGCTACTCCTATATATATATATATATATATATATACTACTACGAAGAGCGACTTTCACTCGTCATCCCTCACCGGTTCCTTAGTATACTCTCTCAGCGCTTGTACTCTCGTATACACACATGCGATGTACAAGGATGGCTCGCTCGATCTTCTTTTCTGCGATTCCAGCAATTTCGAAACTATATATATATATATACATATACGCGCGCGTGAGTCAGAGTTTTGATTGTTCGATATATACACGTATTGGACGTAACTCTTGTTGTAAGCGCTCTGCGTGGTGTAATTAGCGAGAGATAGGAGGGAATTCTTTTTTTTTTTGGCGGGATGATGATGCCGAGTCTACGTATACTGTGGGAAGTTGTGAAAATCGACGCTGTTGCAAAGCAGTTATAGGCAGAGAAAGAGCCAAGAGGATAAAGAAAAAACGCGAGTAGGAACTATGCGCGAAGACATGATCTTATTAAGCGGCTGTAAATATATATATATAGGCGCGCACTTATCGATTGCCGTGTAATAAGTATAAGAAGAAATATATATTTATACATCGGCCTTTGTTTGGCTACGCGTATATATATATACGTGTGGATCGGCAGCAGGGCGCACGAGGAGCTTAAACACAGATTCACGAAATACGATAATTAAAATTACAATTCACGATCTAATAACATCCTTTCGTTACAGATATCGAAGCCGAATGCCAGGATGACTATATGAAAATCCGCATTGGCTTTAATGGATCTTTCAACGGCTTGTTATACTCAGCGGGTGAGTTCCAATTAAACATGAATTTACACACACAGACACACAGCTGCCATTGGGGAGTATCGAGATTGTTTACTCAAATGAAATAATGGCCAGAGCTAAACGGCTCTGAATATTTATATCCGTGTGTGTGTATCTCAAAGGGGTTGAACACAACGGACGAGATGAATCGTAATTAGAAGCTTCGTATACACTTACACACACACACGGACGAGCGAAAGTGAACGAAAGGGGGAGAGTATAAAAGCATATACTAGAGGGTTATTATCATCGTGCAGAGGCTCGATTCGCGGAAATCGCATTTCTTCGACTCATCACAAATTACGGATAATCGCGAACCGTAGAGATATCGGCGTGCGCGCACACTTCCCTCCTCTCATGAATTATTGCTTTTCGTTTGAAACTGCTCTCTAGAAAGAGGGACGATCACGAATTCAATCCGATTGAGAGCTGCTCTTTCTCTCTCTCTCTCTCTCTTTCTCTAGACAGAAATAATAAAAATAAACGGCTCGATAAATTACGGGATACGCGCAAGCGAGCTGAATAAATGAAGATTCAAAATTGATAAAAAGCCGGGCCGAAGCTTTGTGTATACATGTATAGCATACTCCCGGAAGACGGCGAACTTTGGCCTTTTGACAAGTATATGGGATTGCTCGGCTACCCCCCTATAACCGCTCTATTTATCGAGCCGCGCTTGATATATTTACCGCGATTTAGATTAATACAGGCAAGCTCGATGATAACTATACGTATACACATCGGCCCGCGATAACTTTATTAGAGAGCAACAACTGCAGCGGATACACCTCGATATCGCACGCGGACATTCCTGACACCCCGTCGTTATATACGCGATACATTATCTCGTTAAATACATCGCGCCGCGTCGCTTTGTGCTAATAATGTATCTCCGCGTATTTATCTTGCCGATTTTTTATCTCTTCAAACCGAAAAGCACCTCGTTGACGATCTATCGCTACCGGGAAAATCGGCTTATTAACCGATCTCCTATCCGTGATTCGATTTTTTTTATATGCTATCAGATTCCACGCCATAAACAAAAGGCCTCGTGTGCGTGTACAGACAATCGGTGCTATTACACTATCCCTCTTAATTGCAGGTTACTCTTACGATCCGGACTGCATGTACGTTAACGGAACAGGACGGGACTACTACGAATTCTTCATCCAGCTGAACCGATGCGGTACCCTTGGTGAGAACACGCATCACCAGGACAGCAGGAAAAATCCCACGGTAGGTGAAGAATCGGGAGAATAATAAATTCTATATCTATAGAACGAATTCGGAAAGCTGATCCCACTTCTTCCCGCAGAAAAATCTCATGTGGAACACCGTCACCGTGCAGTACAACCCGCTGATCGAGGAGGAGTTCGACGAGCACTTCAAGGTCACCTGCGAGTACGGCTACGATTTCTGGAAGACCGTGACGTTTCCCTTTCTCGACGTCGAGTGCGTATTATCCTGGGGAAGAAAAAACGTACCTCCTCGACTGCGGAATAATAATAGCAATTTAATTTCAGAGTCGCGACGGGCAATCCCGTAGTGTTCACCTTGCAGCCGCCCGAGTGTTACATGGAGATCAGGTACGGCTACGGGACGACAGGTACCAGAGTGGCCGGACCAGTTCGAGTCGGAGACCCGCTGACGCTGATAATATATATGCGCAGTAAATACGGTATGTCTCTTGTGCATATATATATTGGGCTTGTGCGTCATGCAGTCATTGAAATGTACCGATCGGTTCAATTTAGCAGACGGCTTCGACATCGTGGTGAACGACTGCTACGCGCACAACGGTGGCAACAAGCGAATCCAGCTGATAGATCAATACGGCTGTCCAGTGGACGACAAGCTGATCAGCCGATTCCGGGGCTCCTGGTCGGAGAGCGGACTCTTCGAGACGCAGGTCTTCGCCTACATGAAGACCTTCAGGTTCACCGGTTCCCCGGCGCTCTACATCGAGTGCGACGTCCGCATGTGCCACGGACGGTGTCCGGTGAGTTTTGTCGCGCTCTGGTGAATCGCTGCGCGCACGGGTGACAACAACGCGCGTTTCTTATCCTCGCGCGGCGACGCCTCTTTTGCTGCGCGTGGAAACAACATCATTCAGAGCTATAGCGCGTTATATATTTTTTTCAGAGTCAACCTTGTCACTGGAGAAACGCAAAGACCGTGGCGAAACGATCCGTCACGGATGCGATCGAGGGTCCTTCGACACCAGCGACCACTTTGTCCGAGAACGTCAACCTCTTCCAGTCGCTCCGAGTCCTGCAAGAGGGCGAGGCCGATACCGAGCTCTTCCAGAACGTCACGACGCCTTCGCGCAGCAGTAAGCAACGTCTTCCGTAATCCGATGCAAAATTCAAATGACATCGTTATCATCCCATAACGTTTCTCTCCTGCAGGTACCAACGATCCTAACGCAGACCGCGTGTGTCTTCGTCCGACCCTAGTGAGCACGATCGTGGGCCTGGGCTGTGGTATCCTCTGCATAATGGCTGGTACGATGCTCGCCATGTGTTCTCGTATGCGGCGGGTTGCCAGGGAAAAGCTCCTGTCCGATAGCATAAGCTACATGACCCACAAGGGTCGGATCAACTAGAGAACGACGATGTCATTGCTTTCTTCGCACACATACACACACACACACACACACACACACATACTCGAAGCCATTATCATTCTCATCCAGGTGTGTAGCTTAGTCCGCCAGACGCTCCTCGACTCGCCGATGTAATTGTTTTTTTTAAAAAGAAATTCTTTAGCCGAAATTGAGAGAAAAGAGAAATTGAAACTCAGTGCTGAAGACTCTCGGAGTGATTATGCAATTAATGAAGGATCGGCTGATTAGAACGCAAACATACTAAATCGATGAGCAGCTCAGGATACTGCTGATCGTACAAGCTATCTCATTTATTCCAATAATTAACAAAAAGAAAAGATACGGTCGACGTTATCTTCAACAATGCCTATCCGAGATAACGAAGACCGGGAAAACTTAGGATTTGCCGTATCATAGCGTAGTTTTAAGACGGCGCATTATTTGCGCTTTTAATGATTAAAGTATACTGTAGACTGAAGAGAGAAATAACGTTTTGTCGAATTTCTGCAAGAATATTCGCGAGATCGATGAAAACTGTTTGTTCGTGCAGCGAAACGAAATGACAATAAAAACAGTATAGTAAGGGTAAGTCGTTGTAGTGCAGTTCCAAAGTTCGGATCTACCAGGATTCGAAGGGAATTCGAATGTACTTTCATACTTTAGACCTAAATCGGATAATCGCATAACGTTTGCTGAGGTTTCTTTTACTGAACAAATGGTTTTTTGGGCAATTGCAAAGTTTTCAAACTCCCAGCTGATCAATTTTATTACTGTCTGCTGAATTTTTCATTCCCAATAAAAGCTGGAATTAAAATACGTGCGATTTTACTTGAAAACCAGAGGGAGTTGAAAATTCATTATATAAAAGTGCTATATGTATCGCTGCAGTGCATTAACTCTTTTATGTCAAAAATAAACAAGACACTTCAATTATACTAAGAATTATGTCATAGTACTTAAAGAATCCGTACCGTAAGCATTATTAACGTAATACACCGTTATATTCGGCATATTCAGAAGCAATTTGTTCGCAATTTGTTGAAAGACAAATTTCATAAACGATTAATCGATCGTGACTATGCTTATTATGAATTTTTCCTTAGATACAATTTGATTGCAAATCAAACATTCCTTGCCAAAATAACACTCCGAACGTCCAAGTTTAATATTGTGAATTTTTTTCACCCTATGTATACTTAAACGTTCAACGATTCTGAATGTTCTCGAATAGTACGATTAAGCAATAATAATTGATCTTAACGATATAGATAACTATACTGCATGTATAACATAATATCAATTAACCATAGATTAAATTTTGCGTCTTCTAATTTAAATATTGGAAATCATTTCGTAGGTACGGCTAGCGAGGATTAAATAATATTTTTGAAGCGTAAAAATTTGTTTACCCAAAATTTCAATCGATACATAGTGTTGCTATATTAGTAGTACAAGTCCACTACATAATAGGAGAATCAATTATTCCAAAAAAAAAAACGAACATATATTCAAATGTATTGTATAACAATAAGCTTTGTAAAAGCTAGTCTTTTGTAAGATACGCATTGGTACGGATATTATAGGCGTGCAAAATATTAGTTTCCCCTCCTGGTCGTGCTAGAATAAATAATTAATTCTTACATATTTAATTGAAAATGAAACTTGGGTTACGCCGTATTAGTATCCCTCTGTTTGATAAACTACTTGTAAATACAGTGTATGATGTTTAGTAATAGTATTATAAACACTTAAGTCGAATGTATCGAGGTTTTCAATAAATACTGTAGAACAGAAGCTCGATCCACCTATTATTCTCACATTTTTTATCCTTGTAAGTCGCATCTATGTATACATATTTGTCTCTATTAATTACAGTCATTATATAATGTTAGTACTTGAACATAATATTTTTATCTGTAAAAGTTTGTGTCATAATGTTAATACTTTTACCATCCAATGGTCAAGTTATTTAGCTCATATTGTTGCATCAATTCAAGATAAAAGCATACTTACCGACACTGGTATTTGGAGACACCGCGAGCTACCTTACCTACTGACAGTACTACATGCATACGATGGTAACAAAAGTCTTACCTAAATAATTAATATCAATTCGTTGATAACTTTTGCTTGGAATTATAACTCGTAACCATATATCAATTATTTTTAACATACTTTCAATAATAAAATAATATTTCTTTTAAAACTCTTAAATTTATAACAATATAAATTTATTTGTTTTTTCATTATTTTTAAAACTATACACAAGAAGAAAACTCGGATTACTCGATGACCAAAAGTGATTCACTTTCTCTAATGAAATTAATTTACGAGCTGTCGTAAAATCATATACCGGTAACAGCGCAAAGTAAGCACACTCGTGCGCGCGAATCAAAAAGACGGCAAGTGCGCGAGAAGGAATCGATTTCAGATTTTACGGTCGCAGCGTCGGATTATCGCGCGTAATGCACCTAATATAGATACGATACACACCGTCTGACGGCCAATATACGCGAGTCTTTTCATCCAGATTTTTTACTTAATAAATTTATAATCGAAAACGTGTAGACGAGGAAGTTCTCAACCTACTGAGCTGTATACTTTTTCCTTTTCGCATGTTCACGCGCAATATGTATTAATTTTAAAGAAGCTGGTGTTGGCCAAGTCTTAGCGTTAAACGTTTAGTATGTATAATCCATAAACGAGTACGACGAAATCGTGATTTCGTACAATGTGTTAAATTAGAACAAATCAAAACATTACTCGTACTCGGTACCCTAGAGCTGTTTGAATATTAATGTTAGGTGCCTTTGAGTCATGTAAATAAATCTGCGTACAAAGTTTCCGAATTATCCTATCATCACTTTTTTTTTACTCTAGAATAACTGATCGTTAAATTGAGGAAAATTATACATCCACGAAGTAAATAAAAAACGAAACTTCATATACGCGCGAACATTTATTCGAGTCGCGACAGTATACAGACTCGGCAAAAGAAGCCTCTTTGTGCGAGCGTATATAAACACGTATCCCGAGATCGGTCTCTATTGTCTCCAAAGACTCGAGGGAGAAAACAGAGGTTGCGCAAGGCCTCGTAAAAGTCGAAGACGAATCGCGTAACCGAGAAACGAATGACATGACGCTATGTGTATACATACATATACGCGTGTGTGGGTGTGCGTGCCGCTGTCTCTGCAGAGCTTCTCGGGGAAAAACGTCGCTCGGCAAATGGGAGCTTGCGACAAATAGAATGTTGTAAGCTCTCTCGCTTCAATTTTCATCCTCTTCCCCATCTGATGCATGCGTATATAGTGTCCTCGATTTTCCTCTTCGATTTTTCCCTTTTATACGTCGCTCGTTCCTTGTTTCGTCTGTATGTACGAAATTTCCTCTCCTTATTCCTTTCCGCGTATTACTGCATCTTTCAACGCGTTTCCGGTCCAGATTACGATTATCGCGACCACTGCATAATGAATTCGGGGGAAAGCTATACGTTATCGAATAGTCGCCGCGGGCTGTAAAATCGCCGTGTCCCGAAAGCCACAGGGACGCAAATCAATTGTCACGGATGCAGCTATATATATATATACGAGGGGATCGTTTGGAAACTACTTGCCGGCGTTGGGCGAGTTAAGGAATTTGTATATATATATACGCGCAGTCGGGATCGCAGAATTAGAGGCGCGCGGGAGAGTTTAAAACGAATTAGAGTAGAGGGCGTGTATATAAACAGTAGTTAAACAACTCCCGGAGCTATTCGGTGAGCTTGCAGAGGTGTGTTAACAATAACCGCTGCAACTTTTGCCTTTCTTTTCGCGGCTCGCGATGAATATGTACATATAATATACAACAATATACGGAAAAGTTACATAGTTTGTTTATCCGCGTCACTGCGGTACATTTGTATACACATGGCCGAGTCGCGGGAACTACTGCGGATTTTCCGAGACCTCAACCATGGGTGAGGTCTCGGATGAGGGTGTGTATACATTCCGGAGTGACGCATATGGTGTATATATGTATATATATATATATATATATATATATATATATATATATATAGGGCACGATCGTCAGTGTTATATACTGTACTGCTTCTCATCGGGCAGAGCTTTCATATTTGCAGTGGTAAATTAACGGGGGATTTACATTCCATTCTGTGCGCCCTGTTTCCTCCTGCTATCGGGTCGAGTTAATATACCGAAGGATTATATCTGTGCATATACGATGGTATTGAGATCGATCAGACCTATATGTATATGTATACGCATATGATCGAGCCAGTCCGTTGCTCAACAAACTTTTGCCTCGAGCGCGTGAATTCTGACTGGATATTCGAGAAAATCAATTTTATTGGAAACTTGATTGATTTCTGAGTATTGAACAAAATGTGCGATCAGTTATCAAGAGACTGGATTTTCAAATGATTTTTCCAGCTACTCCTGATAAGGACGTGGCGGGAAATTCAAATGCGCGTACTAAATGAATAATTCATTTTTCGAACTTACACACTTTCGAAGCTTTCAACTCTAGTATATATCAAAGTATATAAAAAAAAGGTAGTTTTCTTCTCTTCTATACCACACCCACCTTCCTTATGATTGGGTCACTTGTGCTATACAACAACCAACAGCAACTGTGCGCATTCGTATATATTTTCAAATATCGCAATTATAGTAAACTCTCGAAGCTTTCAATTCTAGTGTACACAAGTGTCGGCGGTAAGAGCAGCCCTGATCCGCCGTCACTATTACATATACATATATACGTTCGGGCCCGCAGGGGTAGCCTGTCGGGAAGATCTGCTGGTGGAGGGTAGACGCACGTGTGTGTATACAAGGGTTGGGGTTAAGCTTCATCCCATGGAATGCGTATAAGCGCGCGCGCGAGACTACGGTTAAACTAGTTAAGATCGATGCGCTTATGTACACCCACTTATCGCGGATGACTTCCTCGCTCACCTAAGTATAAGCTCGATATCCTGGAATTTCGCGGCGAACGAGCTTTTCCGCTTGCCTCTATATATATATATATATAACGTATATATGCTCTGTACTAAGGGATTACCGGGAGAGCTTGCAGCCAAGAACCAACGCGCGCGGCGAGCCTTCACGACGCGCGGAAAATGATGTATGCGCAGCGTGTTCCGGATGCGGAATTATAACCCGCGGATTCGACTTTTTATACATACGATTTATCGCTGTTGGCTGCAAGTTCGTGCGGTATTACGCAGATTTAGACTATGCCTTGCAGGTATAGTCTCTGGCTTGCGATGATAGGTGGCGCACGGGCACTTTCTTATTTCCATCGTCAGAATCTGCGCGCAGAATGTATAATTACGCGAAAATTATGCCTTGTTTTGGACCTGCTGCTCGGGTTACTCGTGCTGTAACTGCCTGAATGTATTGTTGTTGCGGCGACAAGCTTTTGGGGTTTTAAATATTTTTATTTGTCGACAGCGATTTCTTTCCAGTTGATTTCTCGAAGAATAAGTTATTGGCTAGTATTAATGTTTCAACACTTTAAATTCACATATTATACAACCGCCAATCTCACGCTATACTAATTCACGGCGATTAGACAATGGCGTAAAACATTAACCCGCGATTCTGCTCCCGACACACTTATAAATAATGCAGGCTGTTGTTGTGTGCTTGAGATTTTTCTTGTCCCAAAGAGATCTATGTACTTTTCTACGTCATTATTCATTCGGCCACGAAAGTTTCATCGTCCGAGTTTACAAACTTGTTGAATCACACGATGAAGAAGCTTTCAAACTTTTCCGCGTCTCGCGCTGCACATATCACCCGGAAACCGGCGTAATATATCCACATAGCGAAGATTTTCACGCAATACAGTCTCCGTGTGTATAAATATATATAAAACGTAACATCGTGAATTTCCAGAGGGATACGTTTCGTCCGCGAATAGCAGCGGGGCTATAAGTCGTTTGCGGCTCAGCCGAGGAAAACGTGAGCCGAGATTCAACGAGAGCACGCGCGTCATATTAATAATGCAATCGAGAAGCCTCTGGTCATTCCATTGCTACACACGGCATCGTCTACTGGTCTCGATAAGACTGACGCTTTTGCAGCCGTCTGACAAGTCACGTGCTCGTGTGTATATATATACACAGAGCCGCGAGGGAGATGCTGATCGACAATTGATACGAGATATTCTGAATTTATAGTGTTTTTGCTTTTCACGTGGATTTTAGCTTTACGCTTGGATTTATGTTGTTCTCGAAAATAACTGTTCGATTCGGTTTTCCTCTGAAGGCTGAATTAGTCGAAAAATATTTATTTGGGTCGAAAAATGTTAACGACTATTCTATAATGTAAAAAAGCTGAACGAAGGGTATATTTTAATTACATAGAGGTTGGAAAATACTTTCTTTTTTACCGCGAGCGTTTTCGTTTATTGTTAAAGGTATGAATCTGGTTTAATGTGCGCTGCCATCGGTGTTATCCGGGAATTTCAGAGTCGTTGAATTTTTAGTGCATGCTAATGTTTTATCGATTTATTGGAAACTGATATTTCAGTTTTTTTTCAGTATACGCTATATAAGAGATCGTAGAATGCAATGATTAACAGGATAAGAAAGCTTTTTTGGATCGTTTATATTTGTGCTTTATCTTGGTTGAATAAAGTATTTTATATGTAAGTTTATTCGGATTATGTATGAAAAACGAATGAATTTTAAGCGGAGGAAAGATATCCGCATCCCGACGGTGTGCGCGAGCCATACGAAATCAACCGAAGCCAAGTCATACTCTTCGTTCTTGTGGAATAAAACGTTTGGTTTGAAAATGATTTTTTATATATAAAAATGTTAGATCTTATCTATGTAATAATATCGCCTTTTTATAACTTTACGTTTACATCTGATCTAAAGTATATCTATATATTTTTCACAGCTAAGCCACAGCCCGATTATTATACACCGAGGCTCACGTAGATTAGATCGAGATTAATTATACGTTTAATGGAATAAGGTGCTCACTACACTTTACATATACCAATATATATATAATGTATTCTTCGAGGCATTCTCGTGAAATTGTGTATCTTTTATATGCTATTTGAAGTATTTCAGAGGATTATATGACGACCGGATTTAGTCCGAATGGAATCGCGAAGGAAAAGAGAAAAGCAAGTGAAATAAAAGGCTAATAGGCTATGTAAAAGAGAATATAAAGGGTCCAATATATGCCAACGTGTATTATATATACATGACGCGAAGTTTGCATTATACGACATGACGTACTATATAGCAGTCTCATTTCATTCATATAATAAGACTCTAAGTGCTTTTGCAATATAGCAGCTGTTGTACAGACTGTCCGAGTTTACGGGTTTCACTGTCGTACACACCAAACGTGTCTCGAACGTGTCCCGCATGAGCAACTCATTCAATTACCAAAGTCAAAGGGGATGAGCCAACGAAAATGGAAACTTTCCGAGCAAAATTTTGTATAGACCATATATTATATATATATGTATGTATTTTCTGCATATTTCGAAAAATGTCAATTACATGTTTTCTTTACGCTCCGTGTGTATACACGTCAGTTTTTTTATAACGTGAATTCAAAATGACGCCTGTACACAGGCCAAAGGTTACAAGTGCGTACATGTACACATGCGTGAGTTTGCGCACATAACAATCTGCATACCATACATTCTATATATATATATATATATATTTATATATATATATATAAGCATACCAAGTAAAAGCAGAATTTTATAACTGCGCGCATTCTTCATTCATACACAAGCTTTCTCGTCTACTTCGTTCGCGGATATTTGCTTTCTCGGGAGCGACGACCCACTATATACTTCACGGCGCACTGAAAAATGTAGAATAATTTGCGAGCAACAAGGGACAAAAATGCGCAGTGATATAACTGGCTCGGAAAGTTTATGCACGCGGTTCGCTGGAGTAGCAGATTTCAATATCGCTGCAAAATTTTCAAATTGAATATAATTATTCCTGTATTAAACATATATTTGTGAATAATAGACATATATATGTTGTCATGCCGTGTAAAAACGCATTCACCTTTAAAAAGGAAGCGGAACGTACAACAAAGTAATTTAGCCTGGTATATTTTTGTTCTTTTCATGTGCACTTTTATACCAGCGAGACTGTACGCTGCCGTGCTAAATTATGCATGCACGCACTAAAAGTATGACACACGAGATAAAAAATGCACTTTTAATTCGCATCGCTTTTACATTTGTATATAGCGCGCGGATAATAGTCATGAGCGTTTTAACGATATATATTTTTAAATAAATAAACTCCTGCAGTTGTAATGTATAGGCACGAGAGTTTTTCATTTTGCAATATTATAAGTATATATATATATATATATATATATATATATATATATATGTATGTCCGCAAGATTAACTGTGAACGGAAGAGTCTTGGATGTGGGTGTAATCGCGAGTGACATAGAATGGGAGCTAATTGACGAATTAACCTTAATTATCAAATCTTTATCTCCCTCCCTCTCCTTCTTGCTCAGTGTGCAGTTTATGTCTCGGCGCAAAATATATGCCCTTTGTCGTCTGCGATAGTCGAGATGTCGACTGACTTGGCCAACTGCGTCCGTTGATTTTGATCCAATATTCAATTATATCATTATAAAGTCAGAATGGAAAAATTATATTGTACAATACAAATGAAAACATTTAAACATCACGATCGCCTTTTTATTGTTCTGCAGTTTTTATACACTTATTAAGCATACAAAGATATACATACCAAAGTACTAAGTCATGTACGGTGGAGCATTTGTACAATAAATAAACACTTTGAATCGATTAGAAACATAACTTTAGGCAGGCATTTTCTCGAATATTCTCGAGAATCCAATTTTCTCACTGCCCTTTTGCACTCGACATCGTAATATATCTTTACAAGAATTTTAATAATTCGTTCTACGGATGAATATCGCTATTTGAACAAATAACAAGCATATTTTACCCCGGAAAAAATTATTTAATAATTATACATGTATAAATCAACTTACTTAGTGATAACCATATGACGAAATCGTTTGTATCCGATGCAACAGATATATAACTGGTATTATAAGTTCTTGTATAAATAACTTTTTCCGATCAGGGTTTATATTTTAGAGTAATTAATATTTGGTTAGTTCTTCATATACATATATATAGAGAGCATAATAGAATCTTACAAATTACAAGTTCAAAACAAGTTTCTTTGGTACGCAGTTATAACATTTGGACTCTAAATAATGCAACAAATTCATCTCGAAATTTTTGATACATAATGAACCGTTTTATATTCCAGGCATATCGGAGATTACAATTTAACACTGGTTATAATTTTATTGTCATGGTTAATGCAAAACCGGCAAAAACATGCTTATCTCATTTTGATTCACTATGTATAACAAAGAATTATACAATACATCATTATTGAATCATCTCTCATTAGACAAATTCAAATAAAATACAATCCGAATCTTCAACAATATAATATAATTTAATCGTACAAAAAAACATCGTTGACAAGCTCAGCACGATACTTCAGCGTCCGGTGTAAACGTGGCAGTCCTCAATTCAAACAAGACCTTTAATTCTCTCCCTCTTTCTTTATTTTTTTTTCATTCACTCGCACTCACTCGACGATATATATAATAGAATTACGCCTAGACAGAGTATGTTCGTATGTATAATACTACAGCGTGTGCGATAGGAGGAGAGCGACGACTTATACGTCCGGTCGGTTAATCTCGCCGTACTGGTTATATATATATATACCGGAGAAAGATCGACGAGGTGAAAACAACGGACTGAAAGCGCGAAAGCGAGGAAAAAGCGGGAATTTTAAAAGAGGGGTCCTCGAGGGGGGGGGGGGGATCGAGAGAAAAAGACGTTCATCGATCAACGACGAGTAGCCGAGAAAAACCGGATCTAGTTTTGCGCCGGTTCTCATTTACAACGTCCGGACCTTCTGGTATATAAAGTTATATTGTAACAAATGGCCTCCCGCGTAGTGGTCTTCTTCGTTAACTTTGTCCGACTATAGCGCGCATGTCTGAAGGTCTCTGTGAGTTTGATAAAAGTGGACGCAACGGCTTTATTGGTGAAATTAACCCTTTTTTGTCATGTATATGCGCCAAAATATCGTCGATCTTCCTCCGTAATATATGTTATTAATATGGCATTGGTATACACAGAGCTTTAACTTGATCAAAGTAATAATTTGAGAGAGCTCTGAACGGTTTGAATAACAGATATAAGCGAAACGAGATTATCTTCAAATAATACTTAATAATATAAATTTAAAGTAGTATTTAAAATAATTTATTCAGTTATTCAAACAATTTGTAATATTATGCGCCACATATATGATATCTGTACGTATTTTTGGCTATGATATTATATAATCAAATATTCAATTTAAAATACATCCCTCCCTCCCCCGCGAATTTCTAAGTTTGACATGTTAACGAATTATATTGTGCCACATATATTCGATTTTAATCAACCAGTATATAGCATAGCGCTATTCATCAATCAGTTAACACATTACGCAAAGTAAACATATGCAATCAGCGAGACTACGCAAGTTCTACTAAATTATGCGTGATTTTATTTCTTCTTTTTTTACGTAGTCGACTTATCCTCTTATAAATAAGATTTGTACAATAGTGTATTATATAAATAAGAAGACACTTATAGTTATTATGGCCAAAGCTCTGCTTGACTAATAGAGCCTTAAATACGATGAAACTTAAACGAGACACGATGACTATGTGGCGTATGTATTATCCTATGTTTTACGGTTTCTCTATTTTTTAAAACAATTTTGAATAGAGCTGTAAGCTTATATTAGATAATTATTAGAAAAGAATCAATATGGAACGCTGTTGATTGTTTTTAAAAAATTCTGTCGACATATATCAATTCCGAACATGAACATCAATAAAAGCACTTTAAACCGTTGAAAGAGTAAAGATTTAAAATACGGCAGGCTTGTTTTCCTTTCCACCGACGCGAAATAGTTTATTCTACGTAGGCAGTAAGGTTGGTGTAGATAAGCTGAATGTCAAGTGCAGACGGCATTTTCCAATTTAGTTTATCAGTTCTTATTTAAGAGCGCTCGAAATCAACGGAGATTCAGACGTTATGTGTATACAAAATGTTTAAACTTGCTATACTTTTGTAAATACTGACGCAATTCAATATTAATTCCCTTTCAGCATGCATTTTAAAGAATTGAAGAAATTCATTATACCTTCATTTCGTTTACTTTTATCTTGTCAATATTCAGCAATATAGACGTCTTGAAAAAATTTGCATTCAATTATTCGAGGCAATTCCTCGCTACTTAGGAGCAAATTTTCCGATAATGCGTTATAAATGCACTTATGAAATCTTTTATTTAAACTGAAACATGCGTAACATCGAATAATATATTTGTACTTTTGCTATATTTAAAATTCAGCTACGTCAATTATTTCCAAACATGATATGTATTCGATGCAAAGTTTCGAAAGCGCCCGATTTCGAGTTCGCTCTTAAATCCGTTCTAAAACCTAAAACGCTTTGCTGGTCGGAAAAGTGGCTGAATAAAAAATCGGTGTATATATAATAATAATAATAATAACACCCGTAAAAAATAGCGTTACGCGACGAAATGTTGAGTGCGTGCAAATTGTGTAAAAGTTGCATGTATAAAATTCGCTTCTCTTTCCCTCTCTCTGTCACTCGGCACTTTTATACCTTTTCCTCCCGAATAAAAAATCACGGAATATTGAAAATGAGTCAAGGCGCTCTTGTTGCACGCACAGTAGTGTCGCCCGATAAATCTCTGCCAGTAGTAGTAGTAGCCTGCTCTGTTTTTTCTCGTCCGTAGCTCATTTCTCCCGCGTGCTTTCCATCTTTGCTTTAGCTTCGAGAAAGAGAGAGAGAGAGAGAAAAATGAGAGAATCAGACGAAAAAGTCTTGAGAACTTGCAAGCTCGATCGCGTTCCATCTGTCGTCGCTTTGTCGCCTCGTCGAAGTAGACGCCGGGGAATTTTCCATTTTCTCTCTCTCTCTCTCTCTCTCTCTCTCTCTCTCTTGTTCTTGACTGCAAGCAACTCTTTTCTTTGATACGCTACGGGCGGAAAGTCCATTTTTTAAGTACGAGAGACGTTACGGTTGCGTTTACAGAATTATGCCGGCATCCGCTTCTTGAGCTTTGGTTCTTTTCTTTGGGCTCTATGTATTTTCGCAGGAGCTTTTTCTCAACGCGAATTTCAAAGAAGCTTACACGTATCGTAAATAAAATATTAATATATCATTCGTTGCTTTAGTGTTTCTTTTTTGGTCAGCAATTATATATACGCTTTTATATAAGTGATTAAATAACGATAGGAAGTTTCACCGCAATACGGCGCGTGTATAAATATTTTATCAAACTTTTCCAAGTATATATACTTTCAGCTTGCATTATTCGGGAAACAGCATTTCAATAAAAAAACGAACAAATTATCGCGACAGAGGGACATAACTGCCGCAGACGGACGTAAAAAGAGCGCGGGCGACGCACACTTCCAGATTAAAATCGTAAATAACGAAGCTTCATAACTCTTTTGCGAGAGAGCAACGGCGCAACCCCAACCTCTCCCATCCCCGAAAAACTCTCCCACATCTAAGCCCCAATGACGCGCAAACACACACTCTCTCTCACACACACACACAATATTAGCCGACCTAATATCGTTAAGTTCTCGCTATGTATATCAGTTTTATATATATATAGTAAACGCGTGTAAACCTTAATTTTAAAGTCGATTACTTGCCGCGCAATCGAGCTGTATGATTTTTATCGATAAATTTCAAAATGTTTTACTCCCTCTCGTTGTCACTTCTCCATTTTCAGTGATTATTATTATATCATACCGGAGTCGCGCTGTCGCGAAAATTCACAGAATTTTCTTCAAACTCGCGCGACATTTCGCTATATAGAAATGAAAATCGCCGCTTCGACGATTTACAAAACTCTACGAATGCAAATTTTCTCTCGAATTCGAGTTCAACTTTTACTCCCCACACCCACACATCTATATATATATATACTGCTCGCCAGTGAAAACCTATATAGATCAGAATAAACATTCACCGCGGCAAGTTTGAATTTTCCAGCGAAAAAAAAAGGTATAGAACCAATGAAAGCTGCGAATTGAGAATGAAAATTTGCCTCGACTATAACAGCCACGTCGCTTAATACCCCACGTTGTTCCTGAGCATCGCATAGGCGAGGACGAGGAGGAACGACGAGCTGAGGAGGCTCGCCGAGCCGTTGGTACAGCTCTCGCGTATGTTGAGCAGCTGGAGCTTGCGTCGCTCGAGCAGCTTGTGGACACCTTGAAGCTCTATCTTGGGAAGTTTGTGTTCCCGAGCTACCAGAACGGAGAAACGCTGACCCTGGGTATCGCGCGTACAGAAGGTCAGCACCATGTGGGACGCCACCGCCTTCATCACGTGAACTGTGCCGACGAACTGCTTGTACGTCGGCTTGTCGGCCAGTGTGCCTATAACAGAAATTCATTGTTATATTTCATTTTATATATATATATATATATATATATATATATATATATATATATAACGATTGAGAAGTAATTAATTTGTTGTATCCACAAGCTGGTAAGTAAGCTAAGAAGATAGATGGGATCGATACGGAATCATGGTAAGAGTTTTACAAACACACGCAACGGTATTCGTAACTATGTGTGTAAGGTCTGGCGTTGTTTGATTTGCGGAGAGAAGAAGATGGGTATACAGCTTGGTGGGGAAATGAAAGAGTGCAAAAAACATTGCCTGCTGTTTTATGTATAATATATGGTTTATAAAAGGAACGATTCTTCCTGCGCAGGTACAAGGACTTTTATGTTCAATACGTGTATATGATATATATATATATATATCTTATTCTGCTTTGGAGTAAGTAGCTCCTGAGGTATATTTTTATGAAACCACTATGTTAAATTTTAGTCTATCGTTAACTCCAAGCAGAGTTAATGTTTCCTGTAAGGCGTTTATTGAGTGAACAAAAGACATAAAAGTTTACAAAGCAAACATGGAAAGGCAGTTGTAGACGATGCATTTGTCTAAGCAACAGCTTTTGTTCTTTATAAGGGGCGTCTCCACTGATGCTTATCCTCAGTTTAGGGCATTATATTACCTCGGAATACGTTGAATTACTGAAAGATATACGAGAGCCGCCGATATTCAGGTAAGCAAAAGCGGCGACAATGAGAGGCTATGCTCGCCATTCTTTTATTGCACCGCTGCAGCGCAAAGGTGCAAAGGGGGGCATCATCAAGTGTTCAAGCATATCTCTCTCTCTCTCTCTTTTTTTCATCCTTAATTGCGGTGTTTGACGCATGTAGCTATCATAAATATAGGCGTCTGCGAGAGGCCTATTGTAATAAAACTAATTAATTCTAATTTCAAACCATATATATTTAAAAATATTATAATTTCAAGTCTTAGCAGAAATTTCAACACATATCTAAGGATTTAAAGTAGTTTTTAGTTAAAATTTTCAATTGTCATTATTAACATAAAAGCTTAAGCATAACATTTTTTCTAGAAATTTGGAATAGAAATGTGAATTACTCGATTACGCGCTTAGGATCCTAGCAGATCCCGAGATCCGACTCGGTAGAAACCCGGGAGAAATAATCGATTTCTCTGCAACCAGCCCAATATGCTCTCGGATGGTAAAGCAGAGCAACTTTTATCGATTGAGCATCAGAATTATCATTGGTATTATAACGTGAAAATTCTGTATATAACTCTGCCGTTGATTTTTGCAGAAATTGTTAATGGAAATCACCACCGTTCTGATTAAAAATTGCAATGAAAGTGTTTTTTTATTCCTCCCGGTATCTAGGCAGATGATGTGAGCGTGATGGAATACAGTCGCGTATGCGTGCAGAGTTGGCTCATCGCTAGACCGCTGGTCTAGAGATTTTGCAATGCTTATTTCCTATCAATTACATTTTCGTCGATTTCGTACACTAGTGTAGGGTGGAAAATAGGTAGTGCTCTTTAAGTTAGGTTAGGGTTTGCACGTGGTAGTCGCGTCTCGGAAGAAACACTACAGAATTCATGTCGAATTTCGCAGGGTTTCCGGCGAGATCTGCATGTGAGTTTCTATCGAGATTTAAAAAAACTCCCGACTTTCTAGAGAGAATATCGCCGCCGTTTCTACCAGGGGCAAAACGAATTTATATTGAACCTGTAATTACATTTTTTTGCTAGTTTCCTTAGCCGCATACGCGCATTCGTATATATACCAAAGCTTTCATCGGTGACTGGCCGTCAAACACCTTGATAAGCATATACACATATCCGGCATTCGCATCGTATAATATGACCTATATATATACACACACAGGTGATCAGCGAAGCGTCAACGCGTCAGAAGCTCTCCGCGAGCTTTAATCGATCATCAGACCGAGGCGATCATTGGGAAACGCGGCTACCGCAGCGCCGCCTCGAATTCAATATACGCGAACGACGGACAGGTAGTTATTTCGATGAATAGGCTAAAGGGCTGTAGTTGCCGGTGTAAGGCGGACGCCGAGTTACGATACGTATTGTCAGCCGTGACTGAAAGGGCTTGTATTGAAGAGGGGAATGCGTTGATTTGCGGCTGGGATTTCAAGTTTCCTCGCGCTTTCAAAGCTGCTATATGCTGTGCGAGAATACGCCGAGATAGAGATGTAATATATATATATATACGGAAACTTTTGATTAGGGGTATTATAATAATGCCGTAGGATAAAGTTATCGGCCGGGTGATACGTTCGTTATAGTAGGAAAATTAGTGCATCGTGTATAAAGTTTACTTCGTGGGTAAAAAAGCTGCCGTCGTAATTATTATATAAAACAAACGCCTTCCGAGCTTGATTCTCCAAGCCGCACGGTATACGTATATATACACATATATAGGGCAAACTAGCGGCAAATTCGGCAAGGAACGTCTGCATACAGCCCGAAGGTTGAGTGTGGTGCGAACGTCGAATGTGCATGACGGCTCAGCGATTGCAGTAATCCGGCTCAGCGGCACGCGAAATAGGCGCTTCTGAAGCAGCAGTCCTCCCCCCCCCCCCCATACTCCTCCTCCTTGTCGTTCTCTACTTCGAGCCAATTATATGGATTCGCTCGCTGACGGAATTAATTGAAGCTTTCATGCATCGCCGTAAAGATTAGGCTGTACCACTATGAAATCGTGATAACGCCGAGAGATCGGATGATGTGATGCAAGCTGTGGTGCTATATATATATATGTATTACGGTTGGTTAGTGAACGTGTTTTTTTGAGATTTGTGGTGGGATGAATTTTTGTTTTATATGCGCGGAGAAAAGAATATATATATCTTATGAAATGTCAAAATACGAGAATTTTCAAAGACGCGAATCTCGAAAAAATAATTGCCAATCTTGTGGCTCATAGCGAATTTTTGACTGAACGCGTATAATTGGAGGTAAAATATTTACGAAAAAGCGCCCGAGATAAAACTTTAAACAGGTTTATTTGCGTATGCGGCTGGAAGTGTGTTTTTTTATCGCGAAAATAACGAATGCGCATCTATAGCAATCATAAAATAAAACTTTTCCACGGAATCAACGAACAGCGAAAATACTTTCGTAGAGGTAAAATTATGAAATTTATGGAAATCTCCTATTATATTTAATCGTATATATATATGCGTTGAGATGAAAATGTATTTCTCAATACGTGGTAATAAGAACAAGAGTCTCAACATTCTTATACACAGTACGTATACATATAACAAAAATTCATTCAAATAATACAAAATTTTCTCTTCCATACAAATCGTATTTACTCATCAGCGACACTTAACTTTTAATCATAATCGCGCCTTTTCATCAGCATAAAAGCTCAGCCTCTCTGAGCCAATAATAAATAATCAAAGAATAATTTCGACTTGCCCGGAATTCGTCGACACACATAGAGTCATGACGTCGAAGCTCGAGGCGTGCAAGCTCGATTTTAATCCCCAGTTCGCATGCGAATCGTTTCCCTCTCTCTTTTCACACTGTCTGTCTCGGTCGTACCGATATTAAAAATATGGGCGAATAATAGGAGAAAGAGAGCGTCGCAAAAGGCACAACTGAATATGCACAGGGAGAGAGAAGGAGAAGCCGAAAAAGAGAAATATATATATAGCGAGTCGAGTCGCGCAGAGAGGCACGAGCGAAAGGGGAAGAAAAATCGAGCAAAACGACGAGGTGTGCCGCACACAGCATATTGGAATGGAAAAAGCGTGCGCGTGAATGAATGAGAGAAAAGAGGGATGAAGATATGAGCAAAAAAAGAGCCGCGCGCACTCGAGGAGGTACTATAGTGGGAAATACGGACGATATAACGGGGACAAACTATAGAATAGAGCAAAGCGAGTGAGAGTGTAAAAAAAAGAGACGAGAGAAACGCTACAAAGCCGAAGAAATGCCAAAGTGTCTGCTGTGCGTGTGTACGTGTGTTTATAAAATTCTTTCGATCACGCGCTTCGCGAACCGATAGTTTGTGATGCCACAAGACTAACGAGTAGTTCTCCCTCTCGACACACTATATACACGGCGTGAAAGGAATCTCAACGTCGATTTTTCAAGAATCATAGCAAACGACGACGAGCCGATAAGATATATATATATATATATACACATCCTCACGTTCGTATATACGTGTTAGTCGGTACGTGCCAGTCTCTCCAACCGATTTCTATCTCTCGATTTTCCGGCAGCCGGTAATTGGACTCTCTCTCTCTCTCTCTCGCCAGTTCGATATTTCTATATTCTCTATACGCGCTTGCCAAGATCCGGACACGAGAGATTTGACTGACATCGTGTCCTATATACATCGGCGACGAAGAAATATGACGCGAGGGCTACTGAGAGGATCGTTAGAAAAGCCGCCTCGATGCTTTCGCTGCGCGGAAAAGCTTATAAATAATCCAGGCTTCGTCGGAATACGTTCGGCAGTGCGGAGCTGTGTTTTATTTCACGTGTATCCGGATGCGTTGTACGTGTACTATATAGACGAGGACGAGGGGGTGTAAAGTGCCGAAAGGGTTTTTGCGCGGGACAAGCAAGTAAGGCTTGAGGTAAACCGATTATAGGCTTTTTTACGCAGTGTTACGATTATCATCGCATTATATACCGTAGGAAACGTATAGAACGAGAATTTTACCTATATAGTGTAAAAAAAGAGTTTGTTTTTTTTACGGAGCGCGTATTTTAAAAAAAAACGAGCCGGTTATAACAAAATTATTGATTGGAAAAGAAAAAATATATCAATAGCGACGTCAATCTCGTGTGGTCCGAGTGAAACGCTATAAAAAAACAATGTGCCTCTGAAATGAAAAGGTAAAAAAAGGCGCAGATCTAGTTTGCCATTGGCAGATCCACATCAGCCTGTATAAAGGGCATATAAAAATCTATAAAATCCATTTACTCCTATATATATATATACCGATAACAAACGCAGTGTGCAGAAAGCAGCGAGCGTTTGATAACGTGCTTTGGTTCGCTTTTTTCCTCGAATCGACGCAGCAAAGCGAGTAATAAAAAAGCTTGAGTTTGGGATAGAAATATATGAAAAAGTTGAAGAACTTTAATCAAGAGTTTAAATCATTATATATATTTTTCGTTAATATGCTTTCCTCGCTATATCTCTATACACGTCTGCAATATGCTAATGTGACACACCATCCTTCTCACTAAAGCTCCGCAAGCACACCTTCTGTTCATAAAGTCCGCCTCGACGGTTTTATGGCCAATTACTCAATTTTACTCTATCTATATATATATATATATATATATATATATATACATATATATATATATATATATATATATATATATATATATATATATATAAACTTTATTACCTCGCGCACTTCGAGAAAAAAAATCGAAACAATGCCAGCGCGAGTCGCCTGAGGAAGCAAAATTTTCAAAACTATATATATATATATAGCCTCCGTACGGAAAAGCTCATCAGTCTATATATAACGACGCGATTATCATAATCCGGCAGGTGTGTGCGGCGAAGTAAGCCGCGCGACTAGGCCCGAATTAGCCGCAGTAATTAAACGTGGCCCCGCGAAACTTTCCCGGAGTCACGGCCGCACGGCACAGCGAGTAGTAAATGGAATTAACGATCGAGAGCGTGAAAAGCGAAGATTACGGCGAGAAGTCGGCCGCGAGGATTATACGGGCTGAAAATTCCGATAATACATATATATAAATATATCTAGTTTTCGAAGATCGTACGATAGCCAAAATTCTGAAATATTCTCGACTATATGCGTAAGCTCTTATTTACGAGCTTGCGTCCATTATTTCAACCCGAAAGCTCCTATTTCATTCTCCTCGCTTCCGTCTCCTGTCTCTCTGCGAGATTTCCTTGCTCGCTCGCTCTCGCGGATGGCTGCACAGTCCAAGAGAGAGATTTCGGCCGGATGAAAGGAGATTCGCTTGGATAACTCGATTGCCGAGGAGAAAAACGCTGATAAAGTCGGGACGAGCCTTCATGAGGGCTGGCTATCTCTCGTCTCTTTCTCTCTCTCGCTCTCTCTCTCTCTCTCTCTTTCTCTCTCTCTCTCTCTCTCTCTCTCTCTACCTTTCGATTCTGAAGTAACGGACGTGCGATTCTTTTTAAGCGCGAGGATTAAGATATTAAGGCGTTGATTCTCGTGGACAGACTGGGATTTAATTCGAGCTTTTTATCCCCTCTGAGGGATTCGACTCAAGTAATTTGCCCTTATATTTCCTCGTGAGCGTGATTATCCGTTTCACATGGTGATATACATATATACGCATGTGTGCGACTGCTCAATGCAAATCTTCGACGGGAATCTCGACTATATAACCCTACCTCTTAACTGATCGTGATGTGCTTCCATCATCGTTCTCTGATTACTATATCCACGCAAGCTCTCCGATATAGCATCGTATTACACCGGGTGATTCGAGATCCTCCGTATCGCTACAAGAGGTCGTCGGATATCTCGACTCTTCCCCGCATATATAAATACCAAAATCAAATGCATAATAAGAGATCGAAAAATTCGGAAGAAAAATAAAATGCATATTTACCGTTCTGTATAACGTCGGAGTTCCAAACACCGGGTCCTCGGCTACTGGACACCCAGAAGGTGTACTCGAGGGTACCGGCGTTCTCCTCCCACAGAAGACTGAATCGAGGCGGTCCGTCGCGCCTCTCGATCGACCTCAACTTGACAATGGGACAGGCATCGATTTTCACCATGGACGTGGCAAAGCTGCCTCCGTTGCTCCCTCCTGCCGCGCCTTGTCTCAGCTCGTTCCTGTGCTCGATTACTTCCACGACGTACCACTTGCCCATTACCTGCGAAACGACAGAGGAGTTGCTCGATATTAGCTCGCCGCGATCGACACCGTAAGGGGCTGCTGTTGACGGGAGTTTCAGGAGCTTGCGGACGGCAATCGAGTGCTCGTTGATGAAGGAAATTGGGAGATGGAATGACGATGATTGTCGCGTTGATGTTATACTTTATGGCTTGTGTATTTTTTTATTGGGTTCATGGGGTGCTTTCGAATGTAAGAATGTAAGGGGAGGAGCGATGGAAACGGCGGAAGATTGATCCGGAGATTGATAGGTCGAAGCGCTTGGATTTGTTCCAAGGGAAGAGAGAATACTCCATCTCGGCGGAGCGGGTTATGATAGAAGGTCAAATAAGACTGGAATAGAGAGAGAATCGAATATGCTCGTCTTACTGACAGCCTGTCTACTCCAAATATTAGACATGCGTGTATGTGTATAGGTGAATTATTCATGGTAAAGTAAACAGAAATTTTTAGCAATAATGGTTGATGGAATTTTTAAATTCCGTCGAACTGAAAAATTAGACGAATTCTTGGAAATCGATAGGATATAACCGATACACAAGCAGTAGCTTTCACGCCTGCATTGCACAAAAAGCACAGCTTGATAAATAGTCATTTTAAGTATGAGAAACAGATCCGGCTTCCAAACGAGGACCTTCGCTCCATCGGCGGATATCCATCTATCCTCTCCTATATATATATAAACGCTGTACCGATCACTAAATCCCGCAGAGGATGCGGTATAGTCGCGTCTCTAAGCTCTCTCACCGCTAGAATTTATGTCTACCCAGCCGGGAGTTGCGCGCGCGAGCGCGTTATACGAGCAATATCTCGGCCAGCTTATCGGGCCGAAAGCCTGCATCTTGAGGATCATCAGGGAATTCCTTTTCGCGCGCTTTTCTATTCTCTCATTCGCGCGATTTTTTCTGCCTTTTTTTATTCTTATGTGTAGAGCCGTGATTTTTCCGAGAGAGAGAAAATAACAGCCGCGTGATGTTTTAACAGCAGCTTGGGAAATCGCGAGAATGAAAAATTTCATCTCGCCCATTTAATCTCTGGTGTTTATGTATATTATTTGGCTAAGTGCGAGTATTTGATGATCAATATTTGTGCTGTGCGACCCATATGTGCGTGTGGAAATAATATTGGATTTTTATTCGCTGTCTGCGCGTGTGTGGATATACTGCGCAGGAATTTGTATTTTTTGCTTGATTTTTCGTGAAATAATTTTAGCTCGACGGTAATTCGCCGAGAATTAATGAATGAATCGGACACGGGAAACGTGACGTGTGAAGAACACTTTGGCACATCTGTACCATTTTAACGTTGTGTAAAAACTGCAATCGATAGATATAGTATACAGGAATAAAAGTCAAATACAGCAAACTCCGACCAAGTCAGTAATAAGTGAAAAGTGTTGAATCGAGAAACGCGAAATCTATTTAGAGTGCAAACTTTACCTTAACGAGCTTGTTTCCTCTCAACGACTTCTTTTCCTCTTTCGTTTCACTTTATAGTCCCTCAGATCCACTACAAGCGCTCTTCCGAGGGAGTCTTTTATGCTCGACGTTAATACGAAAACGACGTGTGTGGTATCGACGAGTTTCGTCCTCCTTTTTCGAGCTTTACGAGAGAAGGGTTCGCTAAAGCGCTGCCGCTTCTCCGGGTCACTTAACGCTCCTATGTGCGAATTGAATTTCGATTTTTCAACGAGAACGAGATGCATAGATTAGATTGCACACATTACTTATTGTTTTTTTTCCTTTTAATTTTACAAGTAAACGCTGCATTCGGATATAGAGGGTTGAGTAATTTTAATTAATTCTGACGTGCATTTCCTTGCATGATAATTTTAATTATAAAGTCTCTCGTTCGCGTGTTTTTCGCATCAAGAGCATTGTTTATATATATCATAAACAAAAATGCGAATAAATATAAAATTGAATTTAAAATTCAAATTAAATCTTGCCCGCGAAATGAATATAACTAAATTAATATAAATTTCCTCTTATGCATTTATTTAAATAAAATTCAAATTACGACTTCAAGCTTGCATATAAACCATATATATAAAACATTTCCAATTAAAATAATCAATTAGCAGCAGCCTTTACATATATTCCTTAAAACAAAACGCTCGTGTTCTCTTTTGAAGCGTCCGCTCATTATACCCAAACACGTGCATATATATAGGCAATATCGCGCGCTTCGTGCGTATATAGGAGGGTGGATTGATAAGTTTCCGGCCTGACCAAGAGATGGCGCTACTAGGCCTACCTTAAGGTGCCGTTCTATAGTACCATTCTTAGATAGCTTGTAGCTATAGTTTCAGCCCGATTGCCATGTTAGTTTAGGTTTGAGAGCATAAATGGAAAAGTTGGAAAGTGACTATTATCTGTTTCCTAACCTCAAAAAATGGCTTGGCGGTAAGAGATTTGCGGACAATGAAGAAGTAATCGAAGCTGTAAATGGGTATTTTGAGGAGCTTGACGAATCAGTCTATAGAGATGGCATTACTAGACTAGAACATCGCTATGAGAAATGTATCAGCCTTGAAGGAGATTATGTTGAGAAATAAAAAAAAATTCTTAAAAACGTTGTTTTTCTTGATCAGGCCGGAAACTTATCAATCCACCCTAGTATATCATGAAAATAGCTTTTTGCGCGCCGTCGACGGCGCATCCTTTGACTGCAGACCAATTATTCTGTATATCTGCTGCTACTACACACGGGGGCTCGATTTTCAAACTGATGCATTTCCAGTCGGGCGTCACTATGCTCTACTTTTTTTTCGGTCAGTCGGTATTTGTTTTGTTCACTGTACCGTATCAAGGGACTTTGTGCGCGGAGCAGCTATACATTCGAATTTGCAAAAAAAGTTTTATTCCCAGAATCGCTATTTCGCGTAATGTATATGTACACTCAACTTTCGCACGTATATCTACATCTATATCTATAGGAGCGAGCATAAAATAACAGAAATCGCTCTCTGTCTCGATTTCCGTATCTTCCTTTTGCGCCGCGCGAATACTGTGTTATATACGTATATGTAATTCCGCAAGCTCAATTTAACGAAAAACGCAACGGCGGAAACGGTCACGAGACACGCTCTCGGGCTCATTACTCTAATTGAGCTCTCTCTCGCCTCTGCAAGGAGGTATATATATATATATATATATAAGAATCGAGCTGGCACGCTGCTACTCAACTCGCAATCCCGCAATTGCGTAGTTCGCGATTATTATTCCTCGCACAGGGACCCTCTCGTTATTTAGCCGCGCTCGCGAGAACCTTTCTCTTATATATATATATACATATACATGCATATATTTGGGAGCGTGGAGGTGTAGGCGGGACAAGCGAGAAAGTGAACGGGGACGTAAATTTCGTTGAACTTGATATTTACTTTCTGTCAAACATTATATACAACCGTTAATGCGCGGCTGACTGGACAAGTGCAATCCGTTTCGTGTATCCAGCAGATCTCATTTGTCGAAGTCTCTCTAACGATTCCCCGATTTTCTCCTCCCCCCCCCCCGTCTCTGTCTCTCTCGACCAATTTGACGAACAGGGAGGGTGCATGCGCGAAATAACTTTTATGACGACAAAATAGTACAAGCGGCCACTGTAAGCAAAATTCGATATGGATAAAAATAAAAAAAACAGCAGTAGTTTTTCAAATCGTTTTGAATCATAAATTTTGTAGAAATGTAAAAGACAGTTTTACAAAAATCGAAAATGCTCCGTAATACGAAAATGCATTTTTCCACAACGGTGTAGAAATTTGATAGAAAAAACAAAAATATGTCAAATTTTATCACGGTATATACGCACATAT
Source organism: Muscidifurax raptorellus (assembly GCA_020010945.3). Taxonomy (NCBI): domain Eukaryota; kingdom Metazoa; phylum Arthropoda; class Insecta; order Hymenoptera; family Pteromalidae; genus Muscidifurax; species Muscidifurax raptorellus. The sequence goes on along the minus strand of CM052081.1, from coordinate 26,837,799 downwards.
ACCATATAGTAAAGACATTATATAAAATTAACAGACCGAATGTTTTGAGAAAATAAAAGAAACTACGTACATATACTTGAAGGGAAAATAAAAATGCCTTATTATAATAAAGTAATAAAAGCTCGTGTGAAACACGGCATTAAGTCCGCGCATCTTCTCGACATGGCATTTGAATTATGTCATGTCAGCGCGAACCAAGCGGCAATGTTGAATTTACATGCAGTCGCCGGTTCGGTAGCTGAACGCATCGTAATTCAAATGCTCTGCGAGAATATACGCACCTGATGCCATATGATGAGGTGAATTTTCGATTTGTCGTTGAAAGTATTTATAAATCCGAATTTTACAACCTGGCACATTGGTGAATTTGATTTTTTTTATCATATTAGTAGAATTATTGCTGAATTTTTACAATTCGAGGTATAAGCGTTTTTATTATTATTGAAAAAAACTAATATATGGTACAAGTTATAACACTTTTTCAATCTATTACTGAAATTTGTTTCCCGGTAAAATAAAGTTAAAAACTGCAGAATATTTCATCTCTATCCTAAAAAAATTTACTCTTTAGAGTCCATATTAAAAAAATGAAAAAGCTTTTCGTATTTCACTTATCCTCTTAAAAAAGAATGATTGCGATAATACATTGAATGTATCGAAATGTCGAGAGATAAATGGAATTTATATGTTTCTCATTTGCCTTTCGTTTGTGTATTATATTTTTATACTCAAATTTCACTCCAGTTGACTCCAGTATGCAAAACCTCTTGATTACCAATTACTCGGAACCTAATTTTAAAATACATTCCTTATGATCCCTTAACTGTTATTAAAGATTAATATTCAGGAAAAAATGTATACACGTCTAAAGTTGCTGGTACAATAAAAATGCAAACTAAATTAAATTGAGGCTCAAACAAAAGTATAGATACGTATTGAATCTCCAGAAAAGTGAATTTTCTTTTGCCAAAAAGCTGGTTAATGATCAAAGGCCATGTCGGGACATCGCAAGCGCGCTCGTGTTCGCCGATGTGTTTCCGATTTAACTTGTTTAACGGACGAGCGCGGCCAGAGCGCAAAAACAATGCTTCGTTTACACACTGGACGGTATATATATACATATATATATACACACACGAGGACACATCGACTGCGAAATTTAGAGAAAAAACAGCACTCGTCGTTCCGGTACACGAATACTAACCGGCTTTTTTGCGATATTATTTTATCCTCTCTGCTCTGGTTCTCCCTCTCCCCAACCGCATTTTGGCAATCATTTCGAAGCTTCGCGGCCGCAATTTTAATCTACTTTATACTCTTGGCATTCGATGAATATAACAAATCTATTTTTTATGCGAACTTTTTCGCAATAGACTGAAAATTTATTCAATTTTTAAAATCCATGCACATTCACCCTAGCGTATATATATATATATATATATATATATATATATATATATATATATATATATATATATATATATATATATATATATATACGTGTGTATGTGTGTGTGTGTGTGTATGTGTGTGTGTGTATGTGGTCCGAACGCGAACGTCATATTGGACCAAAATCGCTCTGCCGCATTGTTTGCTGCGTTTGTTATTGGCTCGGATCTTATCGACGCGCCCTCGGACGCGCGAATACCGAGAGGGATAACACACATATGTATACGTGCATATGTACATATAGATATGTATATACGTAGAATAACGCGTTCGGTGCAACAATTCGCAAATCGAGTTACGCAATATCATGAGTATAGTATAGACATAGGTGTGTATATGCGTGTTAGCTACGCATATGTGTGTAGACGCAATTCATTGCATTTTTTGTATACGTATGGATAACGATCTTTTGGTCGACGCGGGAGATTTCAATTGCGAATTGAATTTTTTTTCCCGTTCGACATAACAGCGTCGAGTGTTTGGCCGATGAAATTGAAATTTTTCGGAAGGGGGAGAATATATTTTTGTGTCGAACTCGGAGATTATACTTCTGCCACATGCGTGCGTGTATACATACTAGCGGATTCGAACGTTATATATAAATTCAACATTTGCTTTTTATCGGTTGCGATTTTAAATACATTTTTTTTAAACACGATGAAACTACGCCTGACAGAACACCGATATCAACTACTAAATATATATATCAAAATAGTTTTCCCTTCAAAAGTCATATACGTTAATGTAAAGAAGAAAAAAACAATTCCGTATACATCCTCTAAACTCCTCGAAATCGTCTGCTCACGATTTCCCATTGTCTGATCTCTTCCCTCGTGAACTTTCGAGCAAAGATGTATAAAGAAGAAATCGTAGATTGAAACTTAGCGCGCAGACGACTCATACTGTACTTGCGCGCAGTGGTACTCGAAGAGTCGATGCACTTGAACTTTCGGTAAACTCTATACTGCTATACATATATTATATAACAGAGAGGGTCGCGCGCACCCGACAGTTTCTCGAGGGCAAATAGGAGGAACTCTCGCGATGAGAGTGACTCAAATTTTCCGGGCAGCGCTTCCGTCGCACGCAAGTACGATGAAAGCTCGCTCGACGCTTATATATACCTATACAGTTTTGATTTGAACTATACTACTGGGAAGTTCGAGCAAGTCTCGTGACGTAAAGTTGACGAGTGTCTTTTCCTACGTATATATATACTCGTTACTATACATATCTAATTTTTCTTTTGAACAGCATATATATATATGCATATATCATAATTCAACATTTAGCCTACATAATCTATAGTCTCTTTCTCTTTCACACGCGAACTACCGGCACATAAAACGCGCATATATATATATATATATATATATATATATATATATATATATATATAAGCTTTGGAGGGCAGGAACGATATCGGCTCTTATTAATGCCCTTATCGACTCTCCGCGCAAGGCGCTATAGAGCATTCACCCCAACGACACCCGACGACCATCCTCTCACCCCCTTTCATATTCAAGAACGGTGCTTCGTTATCGGCCTCTATATATATATATATATATATATATATATATATATATATACTGTCGCTCTTCCTCTCGCGATATCCAAAGTCGATCCGTGCACCGCTGCAGCTCTTTTCTTCTCATTATACACGCCGGCCACGCGACGACGTGATTTATATATCGATCTCTGCCAGAGATCGACGCGTCCCTTTTTTTCCGTGAACGAATAGTACTCGAAGAAGAAGGAGAAGGAGAACAAAACGAAGCGTTTTCGAACTGGCTTTGTGCGCGCGGCTGCGCAATGCGATGGATTTTACTATCGGCAACGAACTTTTAATGAGGGTAAACTAGGGTATATATACACTTCGGGGACGGATTTTCTCGCGTTGCGCACGTTTATTTGCTTTTGCGTATATACGCTCCCGTCATTTTTTATATGTGCGTATGCATATACGTTTATAGTTACATTGGAATAATTAAATCGTGCCGTATAACAAAGAGCTTCGGGCCAATTTTCATTATTAAATGCAGTTGAGAGGTGATGGACAATCGATGGAGTATTATTATTGCCATATAATTATAAGCTCGGCGTTAAAGTTTAAAATGAGGGATTGTGTATAATTAAAGCAGATCATATATAGGTATATGTCGGTTTGTCAAACAAATTTCAAATTTATTGGAATTCGAAAATAAACGCAAATTTTTATGTTTACATATACGCGGGAATACGTTAAAACAGTAAAAAATTATTATAAAATCGATATACATCTTTCCCTATATGCAATTTCGGCCTTTTTCACGCACGAAAAGATGTAAAAAACACATATCGACCAAAAAGTCCCTACAGCCGTAGTCGCGATATTATATTCAAAACCATATTCAAATTTCCCAAACGGCGTCACACAGCAATCCAGCATAACACACCTCAGTTGACATCTTCAAAGCGCACGAAATTTGAAATGCATAATATATAAGAGCTTGAAAATCGTCTTTTGAAACCGCGTCGCCTTCAAGATCCTTCTCACCTATATATATACTCATATTCACCGGCGACGGGTCCGCAAAGAAAATCGCCCTCTCGTATCAAGCCAAGAGGAATAATATCGTCCTGGGAAATAGAGCCTATATATATATGTATATATATATGGGATTCACGCGCGCGAGTTGGAATTTAATTAAACGTGCGCGCAGTAGTAGTATAGGGAGAATTTGCTTTTCCATCGATTCATTCCCGAACGTGTTCCGATGCGCTTGTACAGGTCAGCAGCAGCTCTCTAACACTGTGGCATATTAAAAAGCTTTGTCATTTCGACGTGCGCTGCTGTCTGCGATCAAACGTACATGCCGTCGGCTTTAATTATACGGCGGCTGCGGCGCTGAGCGAGATGTAGGATTTTTTAAAAATCGTCTAATAATGCCAATGTAGACACGGAAAAGTGTGGATTATTATAATGTAGAAACCCAAAGGGGAAAAGACATCAGCTGCGCACAATTCAGCCTTGGAAAAGAGACGCTATCTTGCGCGTATATCGTACACAGACACACACACACACGCGCATATATGTATATATATATATATATATATATATATATATATGTGTGTGTGTGTGTGTGTGTGTGCAGTGGCTACGCAGTACTTACTCGCATATATACACACACATACACACTACACTTACTCAGTACACTTAGACAACGTAAACGTGTCTCTAACTATCCCCGATGGATTAGCGTCGTCAGAAGTCGGCCCCCCGGTCAAGGAAAAACGCGTTTGGCGAGCAATCGACGCTCCCGTATTAAAGGAATAAATCTAAATCGGTTAACGACCGAGGATTACCTAAGGAGCAGCCGACGCTCGCAAAATTTCGGCCTTACCGTCATAAAATCAGCAGCAGCTAGCCGCCCGTCGGGCCGGTTTCTACCTGAACAGCTAACGCGCGGGCCTAACCCTGGTAAGAAATTCACCGTATAGGCCAGTCAAATTAGCTTTTTGATTTACCAATATTCCAACATGTGAGTTTCATGTCTTAATGACTCGGACAAGTATGTAGAATGATAATATGACATTGGCACCGGCTAATTTTGTAAACTAAATTAACAATAAACAATTAAAGTGTGATTTCGGCACTTTTTTTCGTATTTACCTCTGCGGTTTGAAAAATACTGATTTTAGCGGAAAAAGTTGTGAATAAAAGTTGTTCGTTATTAAATTATTTACAAAAAAGTCTGCGAGAGCACCTCTCTAAGTGCATTAGTTTATTGGCAAATTGAGAAAAAATCTGAAATTGTTAATAACTTGAGAAAAAATTTATTTTTTACATTGCTATTTTAGGAAATAGTTAAACTTAATAGCGCAAAATAGCCTGCCAAATTTCGAAAATCTAGCAATCATAGTTTCTGACTTAGAGGTACCAATAATTTCAAAATTTTCTGTTTTCACAGTACTGGCATGAGCTGAAAAATTGAGCAGTTCAGTTGCCGTTGCTTGAATGAGATCAAAGAGTGTTATATTTTAATTAACATTTTAAAAAACCAAAAAATTTTAATTAGGGACGCTCCTGGGTGCAAATGTTTATAAAATGTCTAATTAACATTATTCACAGAGACAACATTTTGAGCCGATCGAAATGAAATAATGTCCACTGAAAAGATGCTATTTTTATCTAATTTTGGAAAAAAAGCTGGTCCTCTGCGAGCATTAAGAACCAAGATTTTTTGTATAATAAACAATTGCTCTGTAAATAAACAAGATATTGTGATTTTTCAAATTTGTAGTTGCAGTTAAAGACTTATACGTGTTAGATATATATTAGCCGTTACTCTAAAATCAATTATTAATTGTAAATCCGGTAAAAAAAGTACGACTTAAAAACAAATTATATTTATTTTTATAATTATTATTATTAATTTTGATTATTACATATATTAACAAATAAAAGTTATTCTAAGAAATCTTAAAAATGTAATGAATATGTATTTGCATCTCCGCATTCATCGTCATTTTCATCACTCACCTCGCCTAATCGTTCATTCTCGTCTAATGTACTAGAGTAATTGTTTTTGCCATTAATGCCACCATGCGAAATTTACTGTAATCCATTCGTGTAAGTACGTACCAGATATAAGCATTATAGACCAATCAAATTAAGTCCAAAAGCCTTCTACGCCAAATTTCCATCTCGCCTAATCGTTCATTCTTGTCGTTAAGATATATACTTAGACATTTAGAAGAATATTTTGCAAAAGATATACTTATTCATAATTCCAGGAAGGACACAATTATTAGCTTTCGCGATATAGGAGGTAAATTGTTGTAGGATAACTGGTACAGAAATCGCGAAGAAAATGCAAAAAACGGCGTACATTAGACGGGAATGAAATATTAGACGAGATGAGAGATGTGAGTTACGATGAATGCGAAGATGCAAACAAAACGGCAATTAGATTAGAAGCGCTATTATATATTCATTAGATTTTTAAGATTTCTTAGAATAACTTTTATTTGTTAACATATGTAATAATCAAAATTAATAATAAGAATTATAAAAGTAAATATAAATTGTTTTTAAGTCGTACTTCTTTTACTGGATTTACAATTAATAATTGATTTTAGAGTAACGGCTAATATATGTCTAAAAAGTATGTCTTTGACTGCAACTACAAATTAGAAAAATCACAATATCTCGTATATTTACGGAGCAATGGTTTATTTAAAAAAAAAAACCTATCTTGGTTCTTAATGCTCGCAGAGGACCAGCTTTTTTTCCAAAATTAGATAAAAATAGCATCTTTTCAGTGGACATTATTTCATTTCGATCGGCTCAAAATGTTGTCTCTGTGAATAATGTTAATTAGACATTTTATAAACATTTGCACCCAGGAGCGTCCCTAATTAAAATTTTTTGGTTTTTTAAAATGTTAATTAAAATATAACACTCTTTGATCTCATTCAAGCAACGGCAACTGAACTGCTCAATTTTTCAGCTCATGCCAGTACTGTGAAAACAGAAAATTTTGAAATTATTGGTACCTCTAAGTCAGAAACTATGATTGCTAGATTTTCGAAATTTGGCAGGCTATTTTGCGCTATTAAGTTTAACTATTTCCTAAAATAGCAATGTAAAAAATAAATTTTTTCTAAAGTTATTAACAATTTTAGATTTTGACAAATTTCTTGATTTTTCTCAATTTTCCAATAAACTAATGCACTTAGGCAGGTGCCCTCGCGGACTTTTTTGTAGATAATTTAATAACGAACAACTTTTATTCACAACTTTTTCCGCTAAAGTCTGTACTTTTCAAATCGCAGAGGTAAATACGAAAAAAGTGCTGAAAACGGACTTTAATTGTTTATTGTTAATTTAGTTTACAAAATTAGCCGCTGCCAATGTCATATTATCATTCTACATGCTTGTCCGAGTCATTAAGACATCAAACTTACTTTTGGAATATTGGTAAATCAAAAAGCTAATTTGACTGGCCTATTATGGACGCTGTGCCTGTGCGGTATATGCACAAAAATCCGTCAGTTTCATACTACCCTTGATAGATGGCGCTTTCGTATCTTGTCCGTTCTCCGTCATCCCCTCCACCGGACCGTCGGCGCTGCGGTGAGATTCTGGTTTTTGGGACGTATATACCTATATCGTTGAGAATTGCACAGTGGCGCGTCTCCGCTGAAGAGTGAAGCCAGGACGCTACATATAAGAAACCTCTGGAGAGGGATAGGGTCAGTTGGCTGTCAGTAGCCATCAACCTCTTGCGACCGTCGGACGTTATATATCGCTCTCTAGGACATCTGAACTACCCGTCTCCTGGCGTTCTTTCGAGAGCAAGTGTAGTGCTTCCGTTTGTATTGTGCAGCGTGTCTTCTTTGGGTATATGTAATTATACGTATATGCAGTGTGATCATTGAATCAGTGCCGAACAAAAATGGAGCCCGAAGATGATGCCGATTCTGGAAATGAATTTAGTGGAGACGAGTTAGAATCAAGCATTTTTCCCCAGAAAGAAGCTATGGAGACTGATGAGTATTCGTTTGAAGTTCTCTCGACCGACGAAATCGTTCAGCACATGACTGATACCATAAAAGAAGTCAACACGGTTGTAGAAATACCGGCGACAACAACTCGAATTTTACTGAATCACTTCAAGTGGGACAAGCAAAAATTAATGGAAAGATTTTACGATGGAGATCAGGATAAGTTGTTTGCCGAAGCTCGCGTTGTGAATCCGTTCGAAAAAAGTACTCCAATCAATGACAAGTGTTCTACGCAGAATTCAATCTCAAGATTTAATATGACTAATGTAACACAAGAATGCAGCATTTGTTTCTTGACTTTATCCCCGCAGTTGATGACAGGATTAGAATGCGGTCACAAATTCTGTATCAATTGTTGGGTTGAGTACCTTCGAACTAAGATTATGAAAGAAGGAATGTGTCAAACCATAGCTTGTGCTGCCCACGATTGTGATATTTTGGTAGACGATGCCAGCGTTATGCGCCTTATAAAAGATCCGAAAGTTAGATTAAAGTATCAACAGCTCATTACAAACAATTTTGTGGAATGTAGCAAACTGCTGAGATGGTGTCGATCTCCACACTGTAACAACGTTATCAAAGTTCAATACGTCGAGTCCAAACGTGTAACCTGTAAATGCAACGATACCTTCTGTTTTGATTGTGGCGAAAACTGGCATGAACCGGTAAATTGCACATTCCTGCGCAAGTGGATGAAGAAGTGCAGTGATGATTCGGAAACATGTAACTGGATCATAGTTAACACAAAGGAATGTCCTAACTGTAGAGCGACCATTGAGAAAAATGGTGGCTGCAATCACATTACTTGCACGAATAAGAATTGTAGGTATGAGTTCTGTTGGATCTGCTTGAGATCTTGGATGAGCCACGCTGTAACTAGGGTTTGCAACAAATTCATTGATGGAAAAGTGAGAAAAATTAAAAAATTTGAACAGAACTCAAGGGAAGCTCTAATAAGATATCTGTTCTACTGTAACAGATACATGAACCACATGCAGTCGCTCAGGTTTGAAAATAAATTGTATGAAAGTGTGAAAGAAAAAATGGTGGAGATGCAAAGGTACAATATGTCTTGGATAGAGGTTCAATTTTTAAAGCAGGGTGTAGATGTTTTATGTTCGTGCAGGCAGGCACTGATGTACAGCTATGTATTTGCTTTTTATGCGGAAAAAAATAATCAAACTTTAATTTTTGAAAGTAATCAAAATGATTTGGAGACTGCAACAGAAATGCTTTCAGAATACCTTGAAAGAGACATCACGGGTGAAAATTTTATAGATATCAGGCAAAAGGTTCAGGATAAATACCAGTACTGCGAGACTCGAAGGAAACGCCTTTTCGAACATGTAAGCGAGGGTTATGAAAAAGGATGGTGGGAATTTGTTGACCAATAAGTCTAAATAAGCTGCCAATGCCAAATCATAGACAATTTTTAAAAATCTTTTGCAAGGCAGCTTAATTTTATTTTGTTGGATAAGTTTTGTACAAGTTATCAAATGTCAAAAGTTTCGTCAGTTTTTTTACATGTTATACGCAAGCAAATTTAGAAAACTCACTGCCAATTTGTTTAATGTACGCACAATATATTAATGTCTTCCCTGTGTAATTATCTCTAATCTATTTACTATGTATGTATACCATAATATTTGGTATTATTTTTGAAATCACTATTTTAATATAAATAAATATATTGTTTATATTATCGATGAATTCAAAAAATTGTTTTATTTTTACGTTCCTTTTCATTATAGGCATATAATTGTAATGACTTATGTTTTCTGCAAATTTTAAAATAGTATGTTGTTTACTAAGGGTGAAAAGTGGGCCTTTGCAGAGCGACTACTGGATTGGCCAGATGCTATCAAAACGCCCATGATACACAATATACTAATATATTCTTACTATTTATTATCCGATGTCCAGTTAAATGTATATATATATGTATATATATATATATATATGTGTGTGTGTGTGTGTGTGTATGTGCATATGTGTGCCTATACATTTAACGATTTAACAGTACTATTCCTGTTGTGATTGGTTGTTTAACTGTCCCATTCGATTGGCCAGTCGTATTCCTCATTGGCCAATCAGCATACGCGAATTTAATTCCTAACCTCAAAAAATGAAAAGTGAGGAAATATCGAACGTGCGTAACGCGTCTGAAGTCGCTAGTTAAAGAAAAATTCGCGTCAACTGGAGAGTAGATTTGTAGTACATTTTTTACTGCGCAACTCTTATACTTTGCCGCGAAAAGGGAATGCACTCAGCGAACACCCCCCCCCCCCCCCACACACTCACACACACAGTATCGAAGAAATCAGAATCAATAGCAGCAAGCAATTCAATCGAAGTCTCGACTTTATTTTCATCATGGTCTTTTGAGCATCCGTTCAATTGGAAAATTGAATGCACGCGCGCATAATTAATCCCGGTGTCGTTTTATAAGCGCAGACTCGTTGCAAGTATACATGCAGCCAGCCCCATTTAGCCAGCTTGTTCCTCTGTATATACAGGTATACGCACAAAGCGGAGCTTCCTTTGCGTCTAATTAATTAGCCGTCGTAAATTTTTGCGCGATCTAATTGCCGAACGCGGTCCTTTGCATTGTTTCGACGAGGCGACGCTGGAAAACTCGACGAAGCGCGCGCGCGCCAGCCGTTTAATTATCGGGCCGGAGAGAGGGGCAGTTGTCGTAAATAGACCTCGGAGCGCGCGGCTGTTCCTCTCGCGCGCGGGGAGGAGGAGAAATTGTCGCTATGATTTTTTTTAAGGGTTGTTTTTGTAACTTTTTACAGGGTTTCTTTCTGATACACGGTGAATTCGGATTTTAATCGACTTTGATAAATGATTGTCACGCGAAATTGGAAAACTGATTTTTTTTAAAGAAAGCTGTATTTTCATGCCATCCTTGATTAACTTTGAATGTGAAACCGTATATTGCATTTAATGCGTATGTATTAAATATAGCCAAGTAAGAAAAAGCGGAATAATTGAATTATTCACGAAACCTAATAAACCGAGGAGCCGCCGGAGAAAGAACGATTGTAAAAAAGTATAGCCTGCATAAAAAAGGAGAATAGCTAAACAAAGGCTTTGTACGTGGAATTTTTTTTCTCCTGGTCCGTCGGCGAGAGCGTCAACCTTCTGCGTTAAACCTTTCGGCGAAGAAAAGAGCAAAAAGGCTATATGCCTTTTTACACCTTTATAGACTTCCCTTCGATTTTACCAGACTCGATGTAGTTGCTGATGTCGAGGGTTTTGTTTATTTAACCGCCGTTAGAGAGAGCTTTACAAACCAATAAGAAAAAAGTAGTCACATTTTACATGCCTATTATATATAATTTACTTACTGCATTGATCATTTAAATTTCATTTCATTGTAATAATAATCAGCTAATTTCTTCTGAAGAGTAAAGGCTTCTATATAACTAAAGACATATTCAAAGCGAGCTCTATTTTACAAAGCCATACACCCGCATCGACATCAGGCAGCTTTTGCAGAGAGCTTTCGCCTGCGCATATCCCATACAAATCTCTGTGTGCGAGTGCATACGTTATCGCGATCAAGGCTGCACGTCTTCGGAAGTTTAAGTTCGCCCGAAGAAGACGAGAGAAAGCCTTATATACCATTCCATGCAGGTTTCTAACAAACTGTATAATATACTGCGTCCTTCGATCCATACAGTGATATAAGCGAATATAATTGATTATAGAGGAGGGAAAAGGGGGCGCGACGACTTATTTTTCAGATGCATCGATAAATGCACTATAGTATTATGCGTTTGTTAAGTGAGTGTTATGCAAACTTTGATTTGAAAGCATAAACGCATAGACAGGTATATTCGCGCAATAATGCCTGGTCCTCTGCGCTGGTTTATACACAGAGCCGCTAATTACGTCGAGTACGTCATAACGACGTCGGTCGCGTTAGCGTATATACACACACGCTATATAATGATTGGAATTCATAATTGGATGAAACACACACGCAGTCAATTTGTAATAATAAGCATTTGCGTATATACATTTGATCGGGATTTTGAACGCGCAAATGCAATGCGAAGCTCATGTAATTGTTATAGTTGAGAAGAAATTTTATTTACGCGATACAGTCGCCGCTTTATTTACAGGATAACGTTCGCGAGCTCTGCAAAGAAATAAGAACCGAGCGTATATACCAAATTTATTACAAAGTAAGCTCCAATTACTTTGCGCACAGACAGCCCCACGACTTTACAATCCAAACTATTTTATGCTATCCACAAATCAAGTTTCGCTATTCGACTTCCATAACTACATTATTATACTCACTTGCGCGCATAAGATATCCGAAAGTACATTAAAAAGTACTCGAACAGAGCCTGCGCGCAATAAAAAGCGGCAGTAAAATTTGAGATTCAAGAAGAGCGATCCTCGCCGTAAAAACAATCAGTAGCTCTAAATCTAAAACGTCTCTCCTAATAATTACCTCGACGCGAAAGTCCACTTCGCCTCCAATATAAGTACACAAGCTCGAAACGGAATACATATACCCCTGAGAAAACTTCAACAACCCAAAACGATCAACTTTCAAACTGCATAACATCCAACAAGCTTCAAACGCTCGGCGCAACAACAACAGCCGCTAAAATTTATTCCACGTCTGTAGATAGCCTACTGCCGCAGCCAAAAGCGCGCGTGTTTTAAGTCAGCGGTGCCTCTATATATATACGACGCCGGAGAGGGAGAAACAGCAGAGAACACGTTGTGTCCCGTTTAAAAGTTTGAGCGCTCGCGGAAACAGATCGCGGATATGAAGCGGATGAGTGCCGCTGACGCGAACGAGAGAGAGAAGAGTATATATATAGTATAGTATAGTATAGAGGCGGGACAGGAAGTTTCCTTTGCCTCTGTGATGTGGGTGCAGCAGCAGTTGGGTAATTCGTTTAGTTCGGGAGTAAGCTCGCGCGTGTGTGTACATTGATTCGAATGTGGAGCAGACATAGGAGAAAAGTTTCGAATACGTCAAACGCTCGAACTGACTATGTTGATGGAACGATGATTTTCCCCGACTCTGTACACATTATACTAGCTACTACAATTTATTTAAATTTCAAGTTTCTATTTTCCCCTGTAATTTAATTAACGAAAAATTATTATCCATTCGGTTCGAGTTGAAAGCAAGTGGGCTTAAAATAATTCAGTGCCTCGATCGTATGTGTACAAAGCAAGCAAGGTGTGTAGGCGCCTTTTTCTTGCGCCGAGAGGTGTCACACACGCTTCAAGACGACCACGTCGCTCGAGAAAATAAAGAGGGGAAATCCACGGGTTCGTCGCACTGGAGCCACTGTCCGAATCTGTTTACACTATGCCATCGGGGGACTTCGTGTACATATTAGATTTCTCGAAGGTCTAGATGCTTGATTTCCTCTTGTATATATAAGAAAGACATTCTATTCAAGGTTTTGCAGGTTTACACATGTGAGAAGCAGAGGAGGAATAGAACATAGTCATTTTTACCTATTTCGTAGCGAATTTCAATACACCTGATTCTTTGATATTTTTACTGCGTTTCCACCTGGGAGCCTACAGATAAATGTGCATTTTTGGTGCTATTGTAAGGAAAATAGTATATATATACCTACGCGTCGGAGAGGAGAATTGATCAGCCTCTACATAACGCGTTTGACATTCGAGCCAAAGCCATACATTTTTGGAGAAAAAAGTAAGTAATAAGTAATTTTAATTTGAAAAATCAAAATCTACTCCTATTCAAAGGTTTTACTTTAGTGATAAACGATATTAGTCATTATGTGCGAAATAAATTAGCAGTTTTGTTTTATTACGATTGTAAAAAATTATATCTTTTGAATTTATTTAGATTTGTTTATATTCACAACTTTTTCCTAACCCACTCGAATCGTTTTATAAAAACGCTTATATCATATGAATGTCCAGTGAGAATGTCCGGAGTAGCTCCCGTAATCAACTTCCCTAAAGGAAAGGTATATAGCTATCAACCTTATCCGTCTAGCTGCTCCACCCCCGCATGACCCTTTTCATATTGCCGTAATTAAAGAGGACCACACATATCGCAATAAGGTATTGAGAACGAAAGTCGATGACGTATATATATATATATATATATATATATTAAAATTAATTTTCTATTTAAATTTTCACTTCGTTTCAAATTAATCATACTCGAACGATTAAATAATTTATAGTGAACGAAAAATTGAATTCTTACCTTTAACAACGTAATAATATCAGTCTAAAAATTGAATTCTTATCTTTAACAACGCAATAATATCAGTGTGGCGTTTTAATATATCATTAACGTTTTTACCAGGGCAAATATTCAGATATTTTACGGGACTCTCGTGGCAAATAACGAAGTATATTACAGCCTATATTACACACGGAGTAAGAGAATCCTACTGTGGAGAGTCTATAACAAACTTTGTATTTCATCGACTCTCAGCAAAGTCGTATACCGCGTATTATTATCGCGTACAGAATTCCTATATATATATATATATATATACACAAGAAAGCCAAACAAAAGTTATACACACTCGCGCGAAGAAAATCTTCGATTCAGTCAAAGACGCTCTTATACATACATATATATATATATAACTGAACAATCGGAAAAAGTGATCGCGTTGGAAATTCCACGCCCACGCAGCCTAAAAATCACTGCGGCAATTCTCCTCGCAGTAATTTACACGCCGCGAGCAATTACGAAGCCAAATCTTCGCCCCGTCGTAAAGTCATTATAACCGTCGGCGCACGAACTGCTTCTCCTCTTTAAAGCTCTTTCGCAAAGCTCGCCAGCAGCGGCGCCTTGTACTTGCTCGTTATAAGGATATCGTTGCGCACTACTGCGGCGGAGCTCGTGCGACCGCTAATTACAATTACGCCACACCGGGAGTTATGAGCCTCTTCTGATATATTATATAAGGCTTGGCTTGCGGTCGACGTACTCGTGTATACATACATATATATACAGCAGACTGTCGGTTCGCTCACTCCAGGGAGTTGTCTTGGCGTGGCGGGATATTTAAATTTCTTGGGACGGACGCGGGAATAAATGATTTAGAATTTGCGCTCTTTGGGGACTCTTGGGCTATTACTGTGTGCTGCTGCTGCGAGAAGCAGGAGGAAGAGTAGGTTTTATGATGATAAGACCGGGCGAGTACATAAAATATAGAGGTAATGGATAACATAGTCAAGATTATGTGTTTTATCATGTTGAATTGATTATCGTCGTTATAGCAGCGCTAATGAAATTTTAATTTATTTCAGTAATTTTTCTCGGGCATTATTTTTCTAGTATTCTAAGTAGCCTGTAGGATACACTGAATGTTTTTTTTTATCGATTTCCAGTCAATTTAATCGTAACGTTAAAATAATTGCTCAATCATCCCACAACGATTCCTTCATTATCAAATACCGCAATCTGTTTTTAAATTATTCACGCATCTCCTCTCCGATAGATAATAATAAATATAAGAAACAGCTTCCCGGATTTAAAATTACCCGCCCCCACAGAGTCAATTCAGTCGCATCCATAACATCGAGTATACAACAACAGGAGCGTCTCGATGTTTTCGCATTGACGGATTACCTCTCGGCCGTGCGATAGGTATAACGCATGCATAATATATTTTCCCGCGGCTTTGTAACAACGTTATATACACGACTCTCTCTCTCTATATCCCGGAGCAGACATAACGCGCGCGTTGCAGAATCGATACGCGCCGCGGCTGAAAAGGAGCGGGAAACTACGTATACAGCATCGCGGCGATCTTTTTTTTATTAATACGTCAGCTATATAAGCGGCGTCTTGCCGCGAGTTATGCTTTTGCTATGAATTTCCGATGTGGGGTATCTGTTTGTCGGGGATGACGACGATGCCGGCAACGATGTATTTGCGATGCGCGCGCGCATTTTGAATTAGCACGAGGTACTGTACAGTGTGCGTATATGATCGATTTGAATATTTCGAGAAAAAGTTTCGCCGAAGCTGGCCCCTGTGTGCAGAGCTTTTCAAGCTCGCGTCAGCTGCGGGAGAAGCTTTTTTTTATATACGTCGCGGTGCGGGAGGGGAAAATAAATGATGGATCCTCTGCGGAAATTCTGAAAATGCTTTATACTCTCGCTCCGAGAGGGCTGCGGAGAGACTGCTTTTGACTTTCGGTGGAAGCTTCATACGGTATTCAACTTTGTTTATAACCCCTGTGTACGGGATGAAAAAGTCGCGCGAGGTGTTGGATATTTTTGAAATGGATACAATTTTTTTACGCTGTAATCACTTTTCGCTCGTCGAGAAACCTACTTCGTGGGATTTAGTATGTAACGCATCGAAAAGGTGTATTTAGTAACGGAAAGTCGTATATTAACCGATAAATCAATCAGCTTTTTTAATTTGTCGTAATATGCGGGTGGCGACAAACAAGCTTGTAAATTTACAAAAAAAATGATGACGTACCGATATAATTTTGCGCATATGATTCATGAGAATACATTCGTCAGACAGAGCGTGTATATATCTCGAAAGCTATCCCGAATGAAGCAAATATTGAATAAAGCACGCGCGCACTCGAATTCGAGTATTTTTAGCCAGTATATACATAGCGCTGAAAATTACGTGACCGAGCGCGTAATTTATGATCACCGCGAAACTGCGAATTTTTCATTGCGGGGACGTTAAAATATAGTTCCGTAAATGTTGTATTTTAGCGAAATTACTTCTTTAATTCCTCCCTTTTCTGCGCCCGCTTGTTTTTCTCACTGTCGTGAAACACGCTTCATCATGTCGTCGAGAGTAGCTTGATTATATTTTTAATTATATACCTATGTTACGTATCTCAACGTGAAAACAAAATTAAAAATTTTAATCTCTCTTCGGATCGTCTCGTAAACTCTTTATACGCGCGGCGCTGAACGATCTTTCAACAAAACATATATATTATAAAAAATATGATATCAACATCGTCCTTCACATTTTAATTTCAGGCTGAAAATGCAGATAAGTGTTTTCCTCGTATATAATACAATGGCAGCTATGGTATAGCCCGTTATTGTCTCCATATATGAGGCCGAAAGCTCATATACATGATAACTTTTACGGTTAAGCGCTTATATGCGCGCGGGGGTAATAAAGAGAAATAATTTTCGCGTCAATATGACCGCGCGATATAATCCAGTCTAAAATTTCCACGGAATCCAGCGGCTTCACCGAATAGTAATATACACTCCAAATTGCAGCACTACAAGTTTAATCTCTCGTTGTCGACAACTCAAGGACGAAGAGAAAATAAAAACTTCTGTATTATTTCTAGTCACACACAGGCTAACGCTATAATATTATACATAAGCGAATTAAAATCCGAATTTCGATCGCGTAAGCGATCGATTCGATACGTCAACGAAAAACTAAGCTCGTTATTTCGGTGTCGGAGAGCTTAATCCCCCACTAGCAGCGCGGGGGCGTCATTAAAGCTCGCATTTCCGGGCTCGACCGCAACGCGCGCGGGAATTAAAATCGACGAATTAGCCTCCGGTACACGTATAACAATTAGCCCCCTGCGACTTGTCAAATGTATTTATACGCCTACGCACACGCGCGTAGATCCCGATGAAGCGAGAGCAGCTGCGTCTGCTCGTCATCGCTGCCACGTATGCAATAATAACGGGACTATACCGGCGCTGCTGCTACTACTACTGGCACAGAAAGCCGCGGAATTTACGAGGCTCGCGGAATTAATAGCGAGAGGACTGCGGAGGCCCCGGAATTAAACGCGTCGCGATTATTCGCGTAATTTACTCGCGGCGGGAGAATCTCGGCGGTCTGTTTATGTGTATAGCGTTGTTTTTTTACTTTCGCGAAGAGGAGAGAGAAGAGCCGGGGATTTAATGGTCTTTTTTCGGCTGTGGGGAATTTACGGGTGTCGAGTGTCGAGGATTATTGCATAGGCGAATTTCGGGGATGCTCTGTGTATATGCGGGGGGATTTACGAAAAAAAGGACACGATCAGTTCTTGTTAGGAAGAAAAAGGTGTGACCCATTTTCGTTGGCCAGAGGCCGATGCTAAGATGTGAGATTTTTGAACGTTTTTTGTATAGATTCACTCGTATGCACGGCTGGACTTTGCGGAATGCAATTAAAATGCGAGTCATTCGACACCGATACAGTCTCGCGTATTTGTTCACCTGATATTCCTTGAGCTTTTATCTGGCAAACACAGATAATTGCCCCCCCCCCCATCGTTATTACGTTATGTTTCCACGAGACATGATGAAAAGCTCGTTTAGCCATTATATATTCCCGAGCGGAGGTTATACACGTCTTGGCTAACACTTACAGGATGGCAGATTGTTTGCTCGAACTAGCTTCCACTGCAACTATTAACTATTTGCGAGTTATCTGCGGTGCAGGGAAGGCGCTTGCACTTCGGACGTTTACTTAAGCTGCACGACGCTCTCGGCGGTGGTGCTCTACTGATGCAATTTGACGTCACGATAATATAGGCTTCCTCCATCTGCTCCGCGACCCACTTCGTCCCTTCGAGACTGTCTATATAGTCGTAAATGTAATGATAATAATTATCTCAAGCCTGAAGGTATACCTTATATAGATGTATATAACGAATCGATAAAGAGATATATCGGAGACATAAAACTGCAAGACATTTTTCATTAAAGCTCGGCTCTGATGCTTCCATTGTGTAAACTCTATCTCGTCAGCATCGATTAGCAATAAATGGAGATTGAATTGGATTCTTATTCTAAGCCATTGCACCACCGGGCCGGCGCCTTACGGCCGAAAAAACGCAATGAGGTGAAAAAGAGAGCGTATCAATGCTAATTTCCGTATATAACGCACCGAACTTCGTTGCTGGCATATATGTGTGTGTATATGTACGTCGATTTCGAAGTATCCCGTTGCCTCATGAATATTTCATTATCGCTACGCAGCAAACTAACAAGGATATGGAAGAAGAATAAAGTCGCCGGCGCGGGACAAAATCGCAATTTCGCGGCGAAACAAGCCTGAATATATATATATATATGTGTGATCAATTTTCATCTCAATTGCAAATGTTCAATGGTGCTTATATTATATAGAAGCCGAGGGATTGATTGCAACTTTTTTATTTTTTATTATCCGCTATACGTGCATACCTAGTATAACAAACGCATAGCAGGAAACTAAGAAAGCGAAAAATATATAATCCTCGTATGAACGACGGTTTACAAACACATATCGTAGAAGAAACTTCTTATATTTTTCCTCTGAAATACGAGTATCTAAAATCAAGCGAATCGAGGTTTAATAAAGCCAATCTCACATATCGATTGAAGCGATAAAGCCGGTTCGAATGAGCGCGACGTGTGTGTGTGTGTATACCAAGCACACACAATCGCGGATTTGCGGAGAGCGAGTGCAACCGCGATTGTTCTCCGTCGACGAGCTGCGAAAGCCAAACGCTGTGCTGTGTATATAGTATATATAAATGCCTTCTCATGGTATATCCAGTATCGATGTTGATTGGGGGGAAAAACAAGGAGTGCTGGAATTATAAGCTTCATCGGGAAAACGGACTCGTGTGTTTCTTCTCTGTCAGTTTTCTCGGATATTTCTTTTTATACTAGAGCTGAAGATTTGTGTGGCTCTTTCGCGCTTACACAGCTTCTTGGGGATAAAACGCGGCGTTTCTGTGTTTTCTTATGTGATTTCTGCTTTTGGTGAGATTCGGTGGGATTAAGTATAGGATAAGATTGATGGTATGTTTATTCGTTAACTTACGATTCTGCCAAAAACAGCCCCGAAGAATATAACTCACCTGAAAGATAAAGAAAATTCGTTATTATAGATGATACGTTTGTATATACGCTTATTTGATATATTTGTATATATGTACAGAATCATAAAGGCTGTCAGATTTTTCAAAATTGTTCTTCGATATGTATTGACTTGTCGACTTGTTGAATTTTCGGAAAGAACGTTTCGTGCGAGACGTAAATAAAAGGAAATGAGGTCGAATGTCCAGTGCGAAATGTATATAGTGTTATACATTGAAATATCAGTCACGCGATAATGTGAGTATTCGTGAGAAGTTTTTAAAGCGTAAAGTATTGACCGACATGCTCAGCGTCTCGTGTGTTTCCTTGCTTTATCATTAGTAGAAAAAGGTCGTTATACATCGTGTAAATGCAAACAAGGGTAAAATATTATAATAATAAGAGTAGAAAATATCTGTATACCCTTATACTTTGTTTACAAAGTCTCCGAGCTCACCCAATAAGCCCCCCCCCCCTATTATACATTACACATCGACAGCAGATAATGTAGATACCGCTAATTGGAAACGTCAGCCCCTTAAATGACATCTCAGCCGATAACAAAGCTCTATCGGTAACCTTGACACGCACTTTCCATACCACAGACTCGTCCGACCGTCTGGTATGTATACATACTCCGATATATAGCAACTAAGAACGCGACCCCAATAACATCGTGTCCTCCCACTCTCACCCCCCTATGCGTCGTTGCAGCTTATATAGGGGGTGAAAGTGCATGCTGCGAATTGCGTTACCTCGACCCACTTTCGCGACACACGAGCGCAAGAACTCGAGTGGAGCGAGGACACGGATGGTCTGACGCCATAGCTCTGATGACCTGCCCTTTGCGGTTCGATGTGTATATATGTAGATATAGTCTAGCGCGCGGCGCCGGTTTATATCCTGATTTCGAGGGATCAGGATTCATTCGATGAATTTTTATATCGCGACTTGAAATGAAAAATTTATTGATAAGAAATATTAGATATGTATAGAAGGATTTTGCAGAAATGCGCAATTATTAGTATTAAAGAGGTCCGAGAGTCAATTAAAAATTTAAATTTCGGGCCACAAAATAGCAGATAAAAAAACAGGAAAGCTTTGAAAAATATTGAAAAATTCGGGTTTTTTTAAGGTTTTTTCGGCGACATGTTGTTATAATAACCTGAAATTTTGTAAAATAATAGATAATTAAAGGAGATCAACTAGCTCTTGGTTTTTTATAAACTTTTGATATGTTCTGCTGTGTAACTGTATTTCTCTCAGCAGCATGCATATAAGCTTTGCGAATTAGACTCTCAGTAGGAGGGGGAGTAAACGAGAAAGGGTGTCATTAGGAGAATCGGGGCCGTCCTTTCACAGTGCACTGCTGAACGAGCAAAGAAATTTTCGAGGACGGCGAGTCGGAGCGAAGGTTAGGTAAATTACACCTATCTCTCTCGCATACTTTTTGCGAATTAGGAACTCAATCTGATAGGGGAGAATTACGCGACGGTGGGGAAAAATGAGCTAAAAAGTGTGGAATATTATTATCCTAGTGCGGTAAAATATTCGACAGACCGTCATATAAAGCGGAATTCCGAGCCGTAAAATCAACCCTCTTTAGCACATGCGGAAAGTTAAGCAAAATATATATTGTTTAAGTTGGCGAGAACTACACCATACATCTCCATCCTCGCGTGTGGATATGTACCTATGCTAATCAGTATAGAAACAGCCGGCTTGACTAACAGACGCGACAGCGTTTCCATCGATGCCTCGGGGCAGCAAAAGCGTATTAACATACAGCTTCTTCGAAAATCAATTTGCGCTCACTCGCTCTCTCGAGTTTCCATCGCAATTTATATATATTTTACCAACTTATATACAAATATAGAACACTCCAACAAACGAGCTTGACGCGCGCTTGCAAATAATATAAGCAAGCACTCGATCGAGTTTTAAAAGCGCAGCAGCAGGAACAAGTCAAACTGTACAAGCCAATCAAGTTAACCGCGAGAACGGCAGTAGTAAAAGTCGCGGTAAGATCAGCCTGGGAATTTCCAAGGCCACTCCTTCGCCTCTCTATCTCTATCCCTCCTTGGCGAAACTCAAGGAAAACTGCGCGATTTTTGAAGTGCTGGAGTTTAGCGTCGCTTAGTTTCCGGGCGACGAGCTTCGCGCTCATAATGGATCGAGGTCGAATGCCGGGGCGGGCGAGAGAAGGGAAAACTACTTAAAACTTGGGGGGGGGGGGTGGCTGTAGACTTTACTTTAAATCGTCGCTATCGCTTCGAAAGGAGAGAGCGGCGGCGCTTTGTGCTTTAAAGCCAATCCTCGACGGCTCTGTGCTGTATATATGCGCATTCCGTGCGGCAAAGTTATTATATACACGGCGAAACAAAAATTATGCACTCAATTTGGGCTAATGGAGCGAGCTTTCGGGCTTTGAGCCTAATTGGCGGATTTTGCGGAAATGGAATAAACTTCGCGCGAAATGCCGAGGGACGTACCGAGTTTGAAGGGCAAGTTTGCTTTCTTGCATCCGCGGCGAGTTATATTATGTAATTCGTTGCAGTTAGTTAATTTGCATTTGAAAATATTGGAAAATTATTTCGCGGTGGAAGCTTTGTAACAGTACGTTTTGGAAAAAAACCATTTTAAATTTTATAAGAAAAGCTCAAACGGTATATATAGAGCGTCATTATACTTTTTGGAAAAATAAAAACCATAACGTGATCATGGTTAGCGTAATATACGAAGTTTAAATTAAAAAATGCGACTGGATTAAAAAGAAGTCTTTTCCGCTTATAAAAAAAGCGTGTACATTAAATCAACCGAAGGCATTTACCTCCACTTCGCAGCGTTGCGCTGCCTCGCGTAAATACCACGGGTGATAGAGATGCGCGAGCTCTGAGGCAAGAATTCAGAGCGCACATAGTCGCACGCGAAAAGACGAGACTAAAGGAGGTGAAAGACGCGGGACATGCTGGGAAATTTATTCTGGTGTGTTGGAAAAAATTCACTCGAAAGAGAGTCGAGTATAATTAAAAAATTGTCTAGTGCTGTACTTTTTATGCTAATGATGATTGACTAATTCTATTTTTCATTTGTTTCACATGCTTCACACGCTTGACTGTTATATTCTAAATGGAGTTTTTCAGCAATTTCAAATTATTTTGGCGCTTCCTGAAAGAGCACTTAATTTATTTTTATAGAAATATAAAATTTAAATTCTTGAATATCGCTGTGTGATGAATCATTAATTGATGATGGTAGAAATTTTATTTGAGGCATAGAATCTATATACTCGTATAAACGAATATAATTTCTTTGATTAAAAATAAAGAGGCATTTGTTATAACTTCAAAATGCTATTAAAAAATTCGATTATATATTTATTCTTCATTCTGATTATGACGAGGGAAATAAAAAAGCATCTGCGCGCCACCTATCGTAGCTGTCCGGAGACAATCGCGATAAATAAAACAGTCGATCAGAGAACGACCAAAATGATTACTGTGCCTTTTCTAAAATTTCCACGAACTAAAACACCTTGTATATCTCTCCAACAATAGAGTACAGCAATAAATTTTGTCATAACCACTAACAGAAATGAACAGAAAAAAAATTACCAATAAATTAACAAAATTACAACGCCCGACAACATCGGTAGTCTCGCAGGTATAATACTACAATGACGCCCCCCCCCCTCCCCCTGCACTGTTCTACTTTTCTTTATACAGGGCTACGGCGAGAGCAGAAAATAGAAAAGCGTCAGGGGGGTTAACTGTCCTCCGGCACGGCAGGGCATCGTCGCGCGGGGCCAGGCAAAGCAGCAGTATACATTCTGAAATTTTAGCGAGCTCACGCTGCTCGCATTTTCATTAACGAGACGGTTTGAATAATGGAGAGGATGCGAAGTACACAAGGCGGAGCGTATAATTTGTCTTCTTCGTTGTCGCCCTGCACGATTTTTCGACCCGTGCAACACTTGCTTAGAAAACAACGGCGTTCGCGTGAATGTCGCCTTATAGATACAGTTTTAGCGCGTGAAACATTAGTAAAGTGTAAAAGTCATTTATTTATTTGGAATTGTAAAGTTTGTGAGGAAAATGCAAAGCTTGTGTTTGGAATTTTTCAAGGCAAAACTTTACAATTACTTTGTCTCTCGCCTTCCTCGAAGAAGTATAAGCTCACACGTGACGCAAAAACATCTTCTAAAATCTCTAAAAGCTTACACTACTCAGCGCGTGACACTTTTGGATGTCGCGACCCCGATAGTATCTGCTCTCTCCGGACTATATACACTTACACTCCAGTTTTATAAAGTGAAGTGCGGCGACTGCATTTTCAGAAATAAATACACGCAATATTTTTAAACAACAAACGTATCGATTGGAATATTAAAAGTATACCGAAGTAAACAAAAACAAGACGAAAGCCCCGCACGCAAAGTTCAGCTCTGCTAACGTCAAAGCAATAACTCAATTACGCGGCAACATGGCAAGCGATCGCGTGGCACTGGCTTCAAGGATACGAAATGCATTTTCCCGCGCTCACACACACACACACATATTGGGTACAAGTTTCAACCCATTTCCCGCTGGAAAATTTGCAAAATTGCAATCATATATTCATCGTAGTTTCTGAACTATGTGTCCGCAAAAACAAAATAACGCAGCTTAATTCCCAGCTAAAGTTATCGCAGAATTTCCATATACCTTCGTCGTCGTATACATAATTACTCAATGAGTCGGAATTACCGCACCGACCAAGTCCACAATTCCGAAACAATAACACACTCGAATCGTCGGACTCGAAAATTTAACCATCGCTCACCGACGCTTAATGTCCATACACCGCTTAATGTATATGACGGCGATGTGTCGTTTATGCATATATATATATATATATATATATACAACCAAGCCTCGGAACTTGCTTGACGGAAATTCGAGCACTACGTCGCTCGACACGACAAAGTTACAGCCCAAGCTGATTATAAAGCCGCGAGCCGGCGCTTTATGGCCATAGGTCTCGAAGGCCACAGTCATTGGCTCAATGTATTAGGGCCTGCGGCTGATGCTGCTTCCAGCGTATATATAATATATAGCAAGCTCCATTTACGTTGCCGACAATTATTATGTACACGGAGTTTCGACTTGAGGGCTTGTATTGGAATTTCGAAGGATTTCGCGGATAATGTAGGCTTTCTTTTTGTAAGTCGAGAAAGTTGAGCTGTGTGTGGCCGATAATATGTAGATGCTGTTCTGATACGGTTGGACGCTATGCAAAATCACCGAAATGATCGTTGATAAAATTTGAATAGTCGATGTGTCGATCGAACGTGAGACTGTACGAGTGTAATTTATAATTGTATACTTCGGTATTCAGGGATCGACTGCTTCGATTTATAATTTTTCAAGAATGCGTGGATTTGCATGAGAAATTGATTGTATGGAGTAGGTCGAATTGCATCGTTGGCATTACAATACAAATATTTGCAGAAACCAAAATCAGCGCCACGACGTGACTCTCCCAAAATGCAGAAATTCAAATAACCCGATCGAGATGAAATTCCATATTGAAGCTTGCGTATAATGAAGCATTGTTCCGCTTTATTATTTCAATCTCGTTCTTGTACCTTCAATTTCAACGCAAAAGTCACTCACACCGCTTCGATTTCCACTTGACTGTAGCCGCATAAATTTATAGTCATAATGCACCGTAGCATCGATTAATAAATGATAGAATACACACGAAATAATAAAAGCACCTGTAGAGACACGCAGACACACGAGGAAAATCCATCATATCCGATGAGAACGGAGCAGCTCGAGCCCCGCAACAAAACCAATTTCCTGACCTTCAACAACTA
The DNA here is from genome assembly GCA_020010945.3 of Muscidifurax raptorellus. NCBI lineage: Eukaryota > Metazoa > Arthropoda > Insecta > Hymenoptera > Pteromalidae > Muscidifurax > Muscidifurax raptorellus. The sequence continues at coordinate 26,812,106 of CM052081.1, read as the reverse complement.
CGCCTATTCGTAAATCCAGACACGAGCACATATACACACGGCTATACGCGAGCGAAACAATGTGGCAGATCATTTCCTCCCACCTTCCGCGAAGAAAATACACGCGCGAACATTTGAATGAATCACGAGAGAGCCAGGATTGCGTATATATACAAGAAACGAGCCGGTGTTATAAATCTTGCGGGCGGATGCTATACTCTCCGAAACTCGCCAATAGTCGCGGATGCTACTCCGCAGACGAACACAAAGACACACAGTTTCTCTCTGCGCGTCTTTCGTAATACTCGTGCGACTGTATATGTTTTCGCGCGACGTTCATTTCCGTGCTGTGTAAGTATCGACCTCATGCGTCGTATACGATGTTTCACTTATATACGTGTATATGCGAGATGTAGACTTCGCAGTTCGATAATGCTTTTGACGGAGGAACAGAGAGTTTCGGATCATTGTGTTTCGTCTGCGTTGCTGTTGTTTCGGAGGGGAGAGTGTATACGTGATTTATGATGGAATATGCATTATGACAATATCGTATATATATATAGAAGAATATGAATCTCGATCGTCTCTCCGTCGTATGTATATATGTATCTCATACTCTTCTTAGATAAATCGCTTTCTTTGGCATAATGCTGATGTAAATATTGGGCTCGAACTCGTTTAATATATATGGTAATATGGGAGACTGTACGATGGATGTATAATAAAGTATATAGCGAAAAATTGATTTGAATTTTCCCATTGTCGTCGTCGTCGCCGACAAAGAGACGCGTTTTATTAAATACTTTTTTTGGTTTGTTCAAGTTCGCGCACCGCTACCCCCCCCCCCCCTCTCTCGTCTATATAACGATTTTCCATTACTAATTCCGCTCATATTGCCGTCGGCGATCAGAATTTCGCGCAGCAAAGATTGTCGAATGAAATTTTATCACGCGCTCGCGTTCAACCCGGAAATACCACTTAGCCCCCGCCGGGAGCCGGAATTCGATCTCGAAATTATTACACTCGCAAGTGTATACGTCTGCGCCTTCGCACCTACATACAGGATCTGTGTGTGTGTGTATATATATGTAGAGAGAAATGCCGGAAGCTATTTTCGATTAGCGATTTCTGCCGCCAATTTTTCGTCGATGCGCGCGCAATAACGCAGCCCGAGAAAGAACGCAGGAGTTGAATCGAAGCTGTTTCTCTTCCCTCGAGCCCGAGCTGCGTATATACCTATATATATATATGTATCGGTATGCTACAGTACTGCGATGGGTAATGCGGATTTTTTGCGCTATTATCGGGGGGAAAGTACTTTCGCCGCGCGATGTAGGTGAAAGGATTACCGTTTGTTCTGATGCGGATGATTGGAATTGATGAACATCAGCCGCGTGAAAATTGTTTCGCGCGCACAAGAGCGCCCGGCTTTTGACTGTAATTTACCGAGCCGTGAAAGCTCCGCTTTTTACAAAAAGTGGTGTGCACAATATTTACTGATGTTATTGTTTAACCAACAAGGTTTCGTCAACGATAAAGTTGAACTTTTATAAGCCCCGAGGTACAAACATCGACGTTGAAAAGTTGTAACGTAATAATGTAATAGAAAAGTAATTTGAAAGTACAAAATGAGCAATTTGTATACTTTAATAAAGGCATTATTGATGATCAAATTATTGATTTTGAACTCTTTGATTATTTCAAAAGTTGAGAAGAGTGATTTTGTACTTTAAACAAAGATCACAATATATTTCTATATATTTCTTTTTAAAATAAAGCGATAATTGATGGGTTTAAAGGAGTACGAAATTCATCAGTACCTTCAGACAGGATGTAAAGCAAAAGAAGACGTAAAAAAAAATCGAGCTTGCGCACCTGGGACAAATTGAAGATTCATCCAGGCAACGTCGACGGGGGTCCATTCGAAGATACGATTTTTTATTCGCGCGACTGCACACCACTTCCAAATGACAAAATGATGACTGCGGAAGCGTTTTATTTGATAAATATAATTTTGATGGATTTCCTATAAAAGCTTAAACCAATATATGTACACCACTTATACGTTTTATCCGTATCGGCTCACTGCGGCCGCATGTAATGATGCAGTCGTTTGCATTTATGGGTATGCAGTTTGTCAAACTCCAGGGCGGGAAATACAAATTCTCATCCATTTCTCTGGTAAATGAGAAAGTATCCATTGTTGCGTGGATTATTTAAAACCTGAAGCAGGAAAATGAAACAATTAAATAATTTAACAGAGTTATTGTACTCGCAGGCTCCCGGAAACAGCGCAGAAGGAAAACAAATAAAAGAATGGGATCAAGGGTCACGTTAATTTTTCATTTATATATATACAGCTGTATACCCGTCGACAGCCGCTTCTTTTTACGATTGTCACGACGTGAATTCTAAATACTTCGCAAATTAAAATTTCAGCTCACTGCGCGGCGTCCGAGGAAGCAGAAAAACAGAGTAAAACAATGACAAAGACTCTCGCCATTACGAAATAAACCCCCTCTCGTGCTCTTCTTATATACATTATGAAGCGCGGAGACCCATGACAGAGAGAGAGGGAGAGAGAGAAAGAGAGACAGCAACCGCAGTTCCGAGCTTTCGTTTATAAAAGGTGGTTTTCGCCGCGTCGACACGGGTTATGCCCGAGTAAAGTGTCGGCTGCTCTGCAGCGCTCAACCCGGAGGCTAAAAACTCGCCTACTTTTTCTCCCGCCCACGCATATCTATATACACTGGGCTTTGTGTTCGACCGCGAGCGGTCGAAATGCTTTCTCTTTTCGCTTCTTCGCGCGCACATTCGCAGCGAGTGATTCGGAAAATGTTTCGAAGTCCGCGAATAAAAGCGTCAGCTGCGAAAGAGAATATATATATATATATATATATATATATATATATATATAGAGAGAGAGAGAGAGAGGATTTTTTTTCACGCAGCCGGACTGTATGTTTTGAAATTTGAGGGGTGGGTGAAGCTGGCTTGTTTTATTGTTGGGGCGTTGTGCAAGCTGCTAACGTTTTGCAGGGATAAATGTTTTTTTTCGGCAGGGAGGTGTGAACGCTGGTTCGTAAATAATAATTCTTTAAAAAGCGATATGCTGAAACGCATACGCAAAGATTGACTATAACTGGGAGAATTGATGTGTGTACTTTGAAGAGCGATAAAATTCAAAATTTTTCGTTATAATAATGTGGTTTTATATTCATGTTGATTAAAACGATCATTTACTTCTTAAATGTTTTCGAGTTTGTAAATAATTTTGGTACTGTGCTCAATTTTAGAAATAATTATATATACAAATATTTGTTCTTCGCCGAACGACCGTATTCATGTTTGCAAGCTTTCGGCGAAAAAAGTAAGGAAAAAAATATTTCTTTTCAAATTGCACTCATCATCTCATTCATAATTCGGTAAAGGGGCCTTAAACCCTCGTTCGCATAATACACAAATTTTCTGCCACTTTGCCGTAATGTGCTGCCTTTCGTTTAAATTCCACGCGGGTGTGCTTGCTGCACTCGCTCTGCCGAAAATTAGAAAGTAGAAGAAAAGGAGAGCTTAATATGCCAGACTTGGAAATGCACCAAACAGCGTATGTGGTTAACGAAATGAACGAAATGAATTAAAACGGGCTCACACAAAGTTTAAATAATAAATGCGGTGATGAAATATTTAACAATATTTTTAATCTTTCTAAATAGAATAATGTGTATATCTGTTTCATGTGAAAAAGTGCCTCATTAAAATATACGTATACGTGCAATACAAATCTATATGCTATACGTATACGTGCGTACTTACACAGCCCATGAATTTATTAAAAGGCGCACACGTATTACTTTGATACAAATTAAAACTTTTGCGATATACATAACTCGTATGATTATAGTTGCGGTATTAATTATATATGTATCCTCAAAGGGCATATTTAATCAAACAATCGTATCAAAAAGCAAATTTATTTTAGCATTCACGTATAAAATGTCTGCATTATATTATATATTTGTATATCATATTCCATTCTCGTTTTTGTTGCTACGAGTTACACATTAAAAAAGTACGAGGAAATTGCGTCAAAGGAGAAAGAACAATGGTCTAAAAAGAGCTGGAATAGGCTCTGTTAAACCCAAGAGTAAAAGAAAGCGCGTGAAAAATACGTGGCTATAGCTAGCGCTCAAAACAAAGTACTATACGCTGCCTCTGCATTCTCTCATTTTCGATCTTCTCCAACCTATACGTAGGACTGAAGTCCCTATGCAGCCTCTCGCCAGACGTCAACTCACTCTTGAGGGAGTAGTGGAATTTTTAGTTTACACTATACACAATGCGGAACTCGTATTCCAAGCCGGGACAAAAAAAAGGAGAAGCTTCGCGAAAAGAACAGAGAAGAGGCGTGAAAGAAGCTCTGGCTTGTTAAAAGTGAGAGAAGAAAATTCTGCGGCGTTTTCTCTTGCGGCTATATGCAAAAATGAGGGATTGTATATTTATTAATTATAGTCTGATGCTCAAAAAGAATATTATGCAGATTATATTGATTTCATTACAGGGGTGACTTTGTGCATTATAAATTGCTTCAGTCATTATCTCCTTTGATGCGACTTCATTTGTATTTATGGCTACCGATGTGCGATCGATATTGCCATTCGGAATTGATTAGCATACATTAAAATCGGTATTTTTATAATTATGCTCGGATATCAAAATGTATATTCGGAAAAGAAAAATTAAAATTAGTTACAACTTTTGTCATTAAAATCCACCCACGCGAGGCTAATGCACCACTGGTAAAATTAATGAAATGCCGAGAAACAGTTTTCTATCGATTAAGGTAATGAAAATAATTATCAATAATTACTAAACGTCAGAGCTTAGTATTTTCGCCAATTACCGCTAGCGCTCGCAGCTCTGCAAAAGGTCCAATTAGAGCCAAGTACGCTATTATACTAATAATTCGGACTAGCATAAAGAGACGCGGTCGTAATAAAGGTAAAAAAGCGCACTGGTTTGAACTGTTTCGATCTGAATGTAACCCGCGCGCAGTTCAAATTCAAAGACTCCGTTCGTTGAAGTAACAAAGGATTCGGCGAAAAACTTTTGTGCATCGTTTCTCGTTTCTTGATCCATACAATCCTCATTTTTTTGACTTTCCTTTTTGAGCTTGCAGAGTAAATTAAAAATTCAAATTTAAAGTTACCGATCGAGGAACAATCATATAACAAACAATTAATAAACCTAGGAAAATAAATTAGAAGAGCCAAGAGGCCCCTTAAAATTTATCCGCTCTTGTGAATTCTGTTTTCAGATGAATTCTATATCACTAATATAACCGACGGTCTGTGCAATTTATTTTCTGCAGTTTTTTCGCGATAGCAGTGGGCTCATTTAAAAAATGTAAAAAACTGCCACAACAAAACTGGAAAAACAAATTGCATCTGAAATTGAAACTACATAGAAAAGTCTTTAAGCTCAGCCGATATTGAGTTATAGGAATCCTCCTTGAATCGCGTGCTGAGTTAGGACCGTCGATACATACCCCAACCGATATCAATTATTCTTCATGCATTGATACTCGCATCATCGTTTCATACTCTATTACACTAAAAAGGCCTGATTTTGATAAATCATCAATCTCACCACTTGGAACGCTGCATCGAACAACAACTTATTCCCCTCGCATATCCAACTGCATTAATACAGATTTCGAAAGAGCGCGACATTTCTCTCCCAAGAAAATCCCAAGCTTTCAGTCCCGCCATGAATCTCTCCCAGCAGGTGCATATACTATAGGATAGGTGAGCTTTATCCCCCCTTCGAACATCGCTCTAAAAATCCAGCTCCATTACCCCCCTTCTATTTCTCTCCACACGTGATCCCGATCACCCGCTATATCCTACAGCAGCAGCAGCAGCAGCAGCGCGTCCTGGAATTTCCGGACGCGAGCTGCCGGCGAAGATGCTTTATTTCGCCGCGCGTCGCAACGTGTGCGCCCCCTTGCATACTTTATAACTGGCGCGCGAGAATCGCGATAAATTTCGGGCGCGCCGATGCACGTCAGCCCGGCTTCGTAGCTCGATCCGTAAATCGCGTCGTTCGTGCGTCTATGTATATGTATATAGATATAGGTGTGCGCGCGTATAGACTCGAGTTTCGTCGTTGTTGGACGCCGCAACAGCTTGCCCATCATTTTGCAAAAGAGAGATGAGAGTATTATATTCGCCTGAGCTCGGGGAAAGCCGATGTGTATATGTGTATACGTCGAACCCGCTGGGGTTCGTCGACCCGTCCGGGAAGCTTTATATGGGAGATAATTTTTCGATTTGTTTCAGTTAAATGTTGGAAACGTTATGTATAGGAAATGTTGATCTAATGACCTTTTCAAGCTTACGTATGATTCCGGAAAGTTCATTTTTTATACATATAAGTAAATTATTTCTAATAGATGAAATTGATATAGCTATTATATACATTTTGGGTGTAGTATTTTGTTTCCTGATGGGGAAGACCTCAAGTTATCTACTCAGACGAGGAAAGTAAATGCGGATACGGATATTCGTTCCTTCAATACAAAAGTAGTTCTCATACTCATACGATAAAATAATTAATTTGTAAGTATTGGAGAACTCTTCCCTGAATACAATTTTCCAGCCATAGTCACAAATTTATTCGATACAACAACTTAAATTAAGTGGCTCGGATGTACCGGATAATTCCTAATTATTGGAAAAACAGAAATCCATACTCGCGGTTTCTTTTTTTTCTCGAGTATATAGATATACTTACTTTATCGCTCGAAAGATCTTCACGTATAAACTAAAAAAAGTACTCAACTTTATTTCCTAATCATATCTACGAATATTAGCCTTTCGAAATAGCAGAAATTACAGTAGAAACCTCTCTGTTTTTTGCTCCAATTTTCGCAAAAGGACAACACGTATCTCACATACACATAATGTCCCTTTATGTGTGCTACGCTTTTTAAGCATCGAGCTTATGCTAATCGCTTGCATGCTAATCAAGCTCGGCGCGTTATACGCGCGATATATATATATATATATATATATATATATATATATATATATATATATATATATATATATATATATATATATATATATATATATATATATGTGTGTGTGTGTGTGTAACCAAAAGCGAAAAGCGCGAGTTCTTCGCCGAGTTGTCAGGGGCAACGAGCGATTTTGTTCCAGTGAGCTTTTCTAGAAAATATAGTATTGCGTGAAGAGAGAGAGAATCGCGCCGAGTTATGTTTCGCGCGCTTACCTTTCATTATATACAGCTATACAAGCTGACGTGTAAAATGAACAATGATTGTAATGGGTTTTATGACGGCTTCCTTTCGTCCGCCGGTATTTAATGGACGTATGAAACATTTTTTTGTTTGTTTTCGTTTCTCGAGTTTATTAGCGCACTGATGATGGTGATCAACGCGAGTAAAGAAATAATACGCAACATTTTTCAGAGACGTATATAGAGTTGATCAAACGATTAGCGGTGTCGCGTTTATTTGGCGATTGATGTATTTTATATAAAAAACGAATTTTCATCGACGTGCCGTTAAACGTTATTGTTTAATATTTTTGCGTACCTCCGTAGAATCACCGTATTACGTGAGAATCCAGTTTGAATAGTTTGGATTGATAAAAGCTTTCAAATTTTTCATAAACACTGAACTTCGATTGTCGCACTCGCGCAATGACACTGAGTTTTAGAATATCAGGCTTATACTCAGAAAACTTTTGAATTCTCCTTTGTAAGCTATTCAATCTCAATTTTATCTACTTTTCATACTTCGAGCTTCGATCATGTTCGCAAGTCAAGGCTGAGAAAAGACGAAGAAGAAGTCAGGTCTGAACCAAGTTTTCCAGTTCCTGAGTAACGATTTATCTTAATCGACATCGCATATCTTTTACCCAGATATTATGGCTGCATATATACTATATATATAGATATTTGTGTATAAAAAAAAATGTCAAAAGGAGGTATCGCGTTCATATGCAGACGCACTATATAGTCTGCTCCGAATATGTCACCTGCTTCATATATTCATCTATCAGGAAGATAAAAGACCCACAAGGCTACAGGGGTTTGCGATAATGTGGAATCAATCGTTATGTTATTACGACAAGATGTTTTATGCAGATACGCAGAGAAACCATAATAATATAATAATAGCCTGTAAAGAATACGGACACTGTATACAAAAAATAAGAACAATTTTTACAAAATTGGAACAAAAAACTATTTTTTATCTTGTTATCGGAATCCTTATAGCGTGGACGCCTCAATAAAATAGAATTTTGTATGTTATTGGAACGTAGATATACCTAAGGGTGCAGGAAAACGTATAGGAAGACCCAGCGGAGAGTCAATAATAGAAGACGAAGTTTGGATACGGATGCGAGAGCGGATGTCGAGAAATATAAGGACGCGGGCTTGAGCACAATAACGTCCCTCTTTGTCTCCAGGGACGCATGCATAATAATGGCTAAGAAGCAAATCAAACAACAGAACGTTCTATCTATCCTCTAATTGAGGTTCGGCAAATTGTTTTTTCCCAAAATACGCAATGACTTTCCGAAGCTTCCAATAACCCCGTCGTTATAACAACAGAATGCAATATCACAAAAGTACGCGGATTCGCCTTATGGAAAATTCAACCAAAGAGCAGGAAAGCGAGAAAATCGAGTCTCCCAGATAATGGAGAGCGCGCAAAAAAAAAGAGGAAGAAGAAGAGCGGCGAGGATAAAAGTGAGGGAAAAATTAATTAATTGAGAGAGACGCTTTATCTTTCAAGATTCGCGCACGAAGCTTCTTAATACCGAGGAAATGTAGATCTTGCCGAGATTGCCGTTTGCCTTTTCATTAAAAGCTCTTGTTTTAATTCTCATTCACGTAAAAGGAGTTGAAATTTTTTTTCCTCCCCGCTAACGCGCAAGCTCTCCGCATTAGCCCGAAAAGATTCATTAAAACTTCGCGTTCCTTCCACACGCAATAGCCTTGAATTCGAATTAATTTCAAAATCGCTCCTCGCGTATCCTCCACTCGATCATAACAGCGAAATACAGTCCGAATGCAACAACTGCGTTCCGTAACGTATACGCGCGTGGGCTCGAGAAAGAGAACGACATGCCGAGCCCGTGTACAATAATTGATGTCACCCAAATGAACTCGGCCTTGAGTCACCTATTTAATAATCTAAATCGACACACACGGCTTAATGCGAGAATCAGTCTGCGCTGCGAGTCTCCGGCGTAGTCCCGTTCCTGTCTCTCCCTTTTCAATCCGTCTCTCGCTTTTTCGCTGTATATAGTTACACGGCTGCATATGTACAATATCACGGGTACGTATATATATATATATATATATATATATATTTTAGCCGAGTTGCAGTTTAACGCGCGCGTGTGTCGCGCTGTGTTTTGAAATATCATCCCAAAGCGAATTTGTTATGCGCGAAGCATTACGTTGTGAAATTCAAGATTTATATTATGCATAGTCGAGGATCCATACGGATTTTTAGTGCGATTTTCTTTCTGAGCGTGTACAGGCTTGTTTGCTTTGATCGAGAGTTTCGAACGAAATGGATCGAGTCTAGCGCGTGCGATAAGTCATTTCCGATTCGCCGTTGGAAAATACATCGTATCTATTAATTAGACTGTGCAAAAATCGATCAAGTCTCTCGCGCTTGCGATAAGTCATTTTTATAAGCCACTGCGGGAGAACTTCGGGTAAAGTACGTCGTCGATGATAACGACTACAGACATAATAATCGATTTTTACAATATAATAATGTTTCGAAAGCAATCGGGTATTACATCTCGTTACACGCGCTGCTTTCAAATTACGACTATAAAACATCGCGACTTCTTCGAAAGCTATATACTATTATAATACAGTAATATAGCCGTCGTAACATAATGTGTCGTTTGCATGAGTAAAAGCCCGTTAATCAGAGTTGATTACGCAATTAGCGTCAATGAATTCTATCGGAAATTTACGTTACATCGATGAATGGGGATAATTCCAGCAGCTAATAACAATCTATAAACCCAATGCCAATTCCAGCAATATTTCTCGTTCTCCAAAATCAAAGTCCACAGCACACACACACACTCCTCAACAACAACTGCGTATAATTATACAAAGTCAATTATCCCGCGGCAGCGAAAGCTCGCAGCGAGCTTTTCTCGAAAAACAAAAGCAAGCTTTCATATATATAAATATATAACGAGTAGAGAGAAGTCGTTACCTCTGTAAGATCCAGATGTTCCTGAGCTTTAAGCTCGCTGCACTGGTTGAGCATCGCGTCCTCGGCGACTGCTCCGTAGGCACGAGCTTGCAGCATCCCCACGATCCCGCACACAATCGCGCACCACTTCATCGTCATCCTCTCTCTGCGTCACTTCAATAATACAATATACTCTCACTCTCTCTCACTCTCTCTCTCTCTCTTTCTCTCTCGATGCAGCGGAAGATCACCAACCGCGTCAACACCAGTTGCGCTTCTCTCTGCTAAAAGCTCGCACTTTTTCTATACTATATATCGGTATGAAAAAAGCACTCCGGCACTGCGCGCACACTGACTCGTACTACTTGTCTATCCGTGCGCGTACGATACACGAAAAAAAGGCAAACGCGAGCTTTTCTTTTTTGGACGGTAAAGGAGCTTACATATATATATATATGCGGACGCGACGAAGCCACCGAGCACTCTGCCGTTAGACTGGCGCGAGGCGCGTGAGACTCGAAACCCTATGACCCCCTCCTCCGCTTCGTCAAGGCGCGCGCGCGCGTCTCCTCCGCTTGAGAGAGAGAGAGAGAGAGCTTCATTCAATCGGCGATGCGCTGCTGTTGCGTCGACGCTGCTGCTGTCGTCCGCTGCAGCTGCTGCGTGTGTATATATGCGTGGGTGTCCGCTGGAATTTATGGGTCGAAAAGATTTTTCTCATGTTAAGTATCGGGTCGTATAAATGGCTGGAAGCGCGCGCGCGAGCTTTTTCATTGTATCGGAGAAAGCTTAAAAGCTCGGGGGTACTATAAGCGGTGGGGTTTAAAATATAAGAATAAGAGAGCCCCGGCGCGGGATTGATATTTCTCATGTTTCGCTGCGCTTTTCATTCTTCTAATGGATGCGATGGATAGCCTTGGACGCGTATGCGTGTGTGTGCTGATGTCGCGGAAACTATACTTATAGCGGACATATATTTTTGGAATGTGTGTTTATGGTTATAAACCGCTGAGCGCGATGAGCTTATTTGAATCAAATATTTATAGAGACATCCGTTAGTCTATATCAATAATTATGCGCTCTGGTATGTACGAGTCACATTATCGCGGATTTTTTTAGAACACGTCGACGGTATGCTTCATTATGTTATAAACGATGTTTGATTCATTTTGAAACTAATTTAATCCGCCTTTCCATTAACTAACTTCGATCGCTCTTCATTAGTAATTACAGGTTCCTGTGAAAATTAATAGACCCTCGTATTCTCTCCATCACTTTGATATCTAATCGCATCACCAAATATATAGCTTTGAGCTGAAATGTAATAAAATAATTCCAATCATATAATAGGTATATATAGATATTCGAAAGCCCGTCTATCGAAGATCATATCAGTCTGTTCACCGAACGTTCACTAGAGTTATTCGATATGAAGTCTTTGCGGATAGAAAGAACGTATTTTACGCCTTAATCTCATCTTGGGTTACGTATGACGTGATTTCAACTTTATAATAAGTAAGCTGAACTTTGCGTGGTTCGAAGTTTTACTTTGGAACGAGAGGCATGTCTTCTTAATGTAGAATTTAATTAAACAAGTCGCGTATGCGATATATTGCAATATCGGCACTGTGTATACCTGTATTTTGAAGGAGTGAAATTTTTCGCTTCTTAGCTTCGTTTCATATATGCATATATATGCGATAAGAGACTTTGAATAGAAGATGTAATGCGTGAAATATGCCGAAAAGTAGATATAAAGTTCGGGAATATTCAAAATCGTAGATCGAGAATTCCGGCGGCTCCCTTAAGGCCATTTGAGAGGGAGTTTAACCAAATTACCAGCATCAAAAGTACGCCGATCTCGCTAAGTAAAATCTACGCCGAATAATCCAGACGTATTATAAACTTTGTTCCGCATGCGCGAGCTCAGTTCTATGTACCTGCTATTTATTGAATTCCCGCATTGTGACAAACAACCCTTTCGAACTTTCGCATACGCCGCTTTTAGAAAAAAAAATCATCCTAACTCTCCAACGCAGTAACATACACACACGCAGTGTCTTCCAGTTGAGCAAACAGCACTTTCCTTACAAATCGCCGAAGTATTTAGAGGAAAATTTTTCAACTGAAATTCCAGCCTTCTTCCGAGCGCTGTATCTTATTCTCCCGTCGTCGTCGTCAAAGGAAAGAGCGCGGAATTTCGCTCGCGCGCGTGACAACTTCGATCCACGTCCGAGTCTTTGCCGCTCCGAATTACTCCACGGGATCAAGCCAGATTTAAGGCTATTTAATTTTTTTTCCTCTCCTCGGACTTGACGATCTCTAGCCGGGGGTTTTATACGGGGGAACGAAGCTCTCACGTAGACAGTGCGCGCGAAATTCTCCGAGGAGTATAAATGAGCACGTAGAAGACGATGCAATTTTACGGTCAAAGCCGAGGTTTGTTTCATTTTTTTTCCTCGCGCTTTCTCCCTCTTTAGAGATTAAACTTTCTTCCTGGTTTTAATCACACAAACGACTCCACGCCGGCGTTATTATTTTATCAAAGATTAGCTGATGGTTCCGCGAGTGAGGAGAAAAGCTTGGATTTTTTTTTGCTTTGCAAGAGGCCAAAGCTCTGTTCGGCTTTGGCTGGTAACCAGCTCTCGGGTCATATGAAAATCGCAAAGAAGAATGCGGTACATAACTGAAATCGTTACAACCCTGGTCGAAAATTCACCAGATTCTGCCCAGAATTTCTGATCAAAATTCTTATAAATAAGATATTTTTAGAAATTTTTTCAAAGTATTTTCACAATGTTTAAATGAACCTCATGTTAACATTTGTTGACCCCAATTTCTGGCCAGAATATGGTGAATGTTCTACCAGGGAAGCTCATGTCGTATAACAAAACTGTCTATTATATCCAAATGGCCCAAATTGGCATAAATTATCATTTTTCCAAACGCCTCAGTCCCTAAATTTCTCCGATCAAACGCAGCCATCAGTATACCAATAGAGCAGCAGCTACATAGACTCATCTCTCTCTCTCTCTCTCTCTCTCTCTCTCTCTCATGCTGCATATAAATTCCGAATTTCCTCAGCCGAGTATTACCCCTATATATACATCCAGACAGTATCCCTCTCTCACTCTGTCTCCCTCATCCCTCGACGCCGCGGTACAGGCCTTTGTACAGTTCCAAGCAGTATCTATATCTATACTATAATACACGTGCAAAGACGTTGGGGCTACCCTCGAGCAAAGTAAACGCGTCTCAGGGCCGGTTGCTTATCGGCAAGACACAGCAGCGGTATATACACTCTGTAGCGCAGCGATTGAATGAACCCGACGTTCCGGCGAGTCCTCCTCCTTGTTGCCGCGGCGATGATGATGATGCTTTGAGGTGAGAGAGAGAGAGAGAGAGAGAGAGAGAGAGAGAGAGAGAGAGAGAGAGAGAGGCTAAGGATAGATATACAAAAGGGAAGTGTGTATATATATATATATATATATATATATATATATATATATATATATATATATATATATATATATATATATATATGTATGGATACAGGGGAGAGAATTTTGGCCGAGTGCCGTTGGATTATTCGCCGGGATTGAAGAGGTATTCTGAGCGCGATGGGCTGTGTAGTATACTACGTTGGAATGATATTTCAAATCTCTGCGCTGCTGCGATGTGGCATATATAGCGCTGCTGGTGGACGAGAAATAAATTGCAGTCGTTGTAATCTACTGGGTATGATCGATTTTTGGAAAACTGCGTTCGCCATATGGATGCAACAATGTAGTACGTTGTTGCGTTTATTAATTTTGTGTGCTCGATGTGATACGTTATGCCGTTATGTGAACGGCTTCGCTATTATTGATACGAGGCTGTCGGCGGAGAATCGAGAGAACCGATGTAATGGAAAATGTTATTATTGATAATAGTATAGGGGACTCGGGAGAGCGAATTGGCGGATACTTTACAGACGCTTGGAAAATTCATCGTGACGTGTGTATTATCGAATAGATAAATGTATATATAGGCGTCAGTTGGATTATAGAAATAATTTTATACGAGGTATACTTTTGAATTTTATGAACTTTAATGCAAGCCCCTCTGCCCGTGTAATGAAAAATGCAAGTCCAGCCCAAGGCTTCGGAAATTATTACGCAAATTTCGTAAAATCCGCGTAACGCTGGGAAAAAAAAAACTTTGATTCGCCTCGCTAATCCGTTTTAAAAGTTACACCATCGTTCAATCGCAGGATTAATCTTCTCATCCCCAGCAGCAGCAGCGGCGACAGCTCTTCTCTGTATAGCAAAAACACAACGGCATTTAGCCAAACAAGATCAACTGTCAAAACCGCGACTGCTGTGTAAGACCAAGTCTATATATATATACACACGCGCCGGTATGAAACACGAAACATCTCCATTGTCAGCGACGGCAGTCCCGTATAATAGCCTGAAGAGGTCTGTGGAGCAGCTTTATACTGAATAAAATGAGAAATTCAATAATCCCGCGCACGAGCTGAGGAGGCGTTATATATATATACACTCGCAGCGAAAAGAGAGAGAAGAGGGTCTTAAGGGATTTATTCGCTAACGCCGAAAACGTCGAGGCTCCTGCCGCTTGTGTGTGTGTGTGTATGTTTATGTGCGTCTGTATATAGGAGAAAACATGCGCGAAACACAAACGTCCGACGTTCAGCAAAACTCAACGAATATATATTCACTCGAGCATTATATGCGCTCACAAGATCAACTCGACGAATAATGTATACACACAGGTATATATACATATAGCGTCGGGTTTACTCGCGCGAAATTTATTTCACCGTCGTATGCTCGACTACTGCCTCTTTATACACGACGTGTACACGTGTAATTCGGCCTACTAGGTACACTCGGCGTGTGAAAATTCGATGCCTCCGTTGCTGTGTATATGTATAGAGGAATTACTGTGTGCAGAGATTTGAATCGTGTATACTTTTTTGGAGGGAAATTTTTTTACTCTCAAATCGTTTGTTGAACTTCTATTAATACATTTCAAATTTCTTAGCTCATGTGACAAAATTGAAAGGTATTAATAGCAGGCACACGCTCTATAAATAGTGTAAATATTTGTAAATTATGACATATACAGTTTGAAATATTGCTATATAAACTACTCAAACTTTGCAGAATGATAGACAAGTGCATAAGGACGATGGGCAACTTTATTTAGTTTTTTATCGTTCGTCATAAGAAAATCAGGGAAATTTAAATTTTTATTTGAATGTCGTTTAAAAATAAATAATTCAGCAGAAATACTTTTCGTTTGAAAGAGAGAAAAAATATATGCTAACACCTTTAATCTTCGTTAAGAACGACGGCGTCGGTTGATGGCACTTTATACATAAATTAATTATATAACGTTTCCACGAATTTAATCTATTTACAAACGAATTTCCTGCAGCCACGAATTGATTTTTCTCTTTGAAATGTGAATTCTATAAAAACCATAAAATAAAGCGCACGCGACACGGAACGTAAATTCCGAAGAGACTCATAAATCCTATTACCGGTGCGCCGCAAGTGATTACAAATTCCGGAAAAACCAATAAAATTTCTCGACCAAGTGCTTCATGCATTACATACACCAAGTGGCACTTCAAAGAAGTCGCGAATATAACAACGTTCGTTGCTACTTTATCGAGCAAATTGTAATCTGGAATGAAATCTTCTAATCTAAAAATATCTCGGTTACAAGGCCAACACTCTGTGCTCATAATCTAAACATACGTGCCTAAATCTAAAATTTTCAAACGTCGTAAAATTCAACGAGATTGTTCTCGCTCGGCGAATTACTCAGCATTTCCGCGTAGGAGTATCGCGTGTATATATGCGTCAACGTGCTTACGGCCAGCACATTCCATAGTTTCAGTCAGAGCTTCTTGAAACTACGAGAAACGTAAAGAACTTAATCGTATCTTCACTGGTCTAGAGATTATTATTATTTTAAGTTCGTAGGAACAAAGAGAAAAAAGCTCGCATTACCGCAAAAGGTACACGTTGTAACGGCCGAATCGATCAAAAACTGTCCAAACAAACCGCGCAAAAACCGCCACGAGTATATACAGTAGACAAATACTTTGTCAGCAAAGTTCCGCGCAATTACCCCTAGATGCGCCAAGTGCATACAAGCTCTCTTTCTTCGAGCTTGAAAAAGCTCCCGCAATTATCTCTTTCTCTGTTTCTATACATATACCGCGGAAAGAGAGAACTCGTATAACGTCAAGACGACAAAAGCTTCCATAACGCGCGAAGCCGTTAAATAAAACGCGCAAGTCGATCATTTTCGCGCCGGATAATCATCAGAAGTCTGAAATTGCGGGAGTGCGATAATTGCTTCGCTGCACGCTCGGGGTGTTGAAAAAAATTCGATTGTACGGACGTTATGACGATCATGATGGCGGCGAATATGAGCTTCGACGTTGACGCGATGTAGCGTACGTTTCAGTGCGGATGAAAGCGTGTTTTTAATTTTGGAAAATAGCCGCGTTGCAACAGTGCTATATAGAAAAGTATTGCGTCGTCGATAATAAAAATTCAATTTTTTATAATGAGCTGAGCATATATTTTATTGCGGATTTTTAATAATAAGATTTCAATCGCGAAGCACGTGCGCAAGTCCAACGAAATTTTCGCTAAATGAAGAAGTATACAAAAGTGCGGGATTAACTATCTCCTCCTGCACGAGCCAGTCAAATTTCTTTTTTCCCAACGCGCTTGGTCTTCAAAAAATTTTTGCCTCCGGACCGTTCCCTCCTTTTCAGCGTCTCTGCCGCGGAAGAGAAGAAATTTTTTTCCCCTTTTCTTCATTAGCACGACTGCTGCTGCCGGGAAAGCTTAGAGATATATATACACCTCGCGCGCAATCTTAGCAAATAAAAGTTTTTATAATAATACGACGAGAGTGACTATAGCGCGCGAAACTGCGAGACTATTATACTACTGCCGCAGTGTATGTGCAGCGCAGAAAATCCGCGTGGGATTGTCTAAACGTGATAACTTGTATAATTTTTTTTTGTTCTTTCAAAACTTTTTAAAGCAGCGCGAAAAAATTCTCGAAAAAGTATATAAGGAGTAAAAAAAGGTTCACAACAATGCCCTGTGACAATTGAAATCGAAGTCGAGCTTTACGATCGAATCCCTTCAATGTGAAGAAAGAAGAATCGACGCGCAGGAAGAAAATCCCGAGCAAAAGTTTGCGATAAATTTTTGCGAGAAGAATAATACGTTCGATGCCCAGTAGAGCAGTGAATAAAAATTATTTATCCGCGACCGCCGCACGTCGGAATCGCCTGATGCGTCTGGTTCGCGTTTGCGCATCTTCGCGGCACATTGTGAAGCTTCAGCGACGCGTGTTTACAACAACCCAAAGTTTCCAGCGCAGAAGAAGCTTCTTTTCCTTTATCTCGGCTGCCCTATTGTTTCTCTGGAAATTTGCCGAAAATATATCTCGAGGCGATTATTATGTCGTTCGTGTATATACGGCGAAACTTTGCATCGAGATTTCGCGGCTGATGTTCTTAAAATTTAAAAAATTATACATTCGACGCTCGCGAAAAATAACGAATCCTCTCGCGTTTTATATTACACCCGGGTGAAGTTTTTTTTAATTAAATCTCGAGCGTCGCGTGCAAAAATATCTTTCGGCGAGGCTCAATGATTTCTCGCGAGTTGAATTTTTCTCCTTTTTACACCGCTTTCTCTCGTGGGAACGTGACCGGCATCGCCTACACAGCAGCTGCGCATTTTCTACCATAGCAGCTTCCACGTATATACGCGAAGCCCTTTTTCCCGCGTCTCTTATGCTCTTTTCGTTTGCTCACTCACGCTCTCGTTCGCCGGCGATTAGCATCTGACGATAATGAAAAACAGAGGATATTATTCGCGTATATATATATATATATATATATATACCATTAGACGCCTACGCGCTGTTCTTCTTTCATCCGATATTCGCGATTTTCAATTTCCGTTATTGCGTGTATATCATTAATATACTCTGCTTACTTCCTTACAGCGAACTTTTTTTTATCGTACTTCAGCGATGGATTAATTTATCGGAAAAGCGAAAAGGAAGTTGAAGCTCTTTTTTTTTCTTCTGAAAAACTAAAGCTATTTCAACTTCCGCGAAATGCCCCAGCGATTATTATAACCATCGACTTATATTGCTCCTCTTCTCCTTATACATCACGTATCCCCAATTAAAACTCGTTCACGACGCTGATTAGCAATATAAAAAAATGCTCGCTTCGCAGAAAAGTATCGCAGCGGCGTGATCGACGATCCTGTCCGTAAAAAAAAAGTAGCCACCGGTCTGCGCCGCAAAATTAACGCTGGTGCAGTCCTGGCCCAAAAGGATTTTTTTTTATACCTCGCGCAGACTTTTTTTTATACGCACAGGCCAGAGAGTTGGAACGACGAGCCATGTGTTAAAAGAGCTCGGGGAAAAAGAGGCAGAACCGGCCGAGCGAAATACTTGGGTTGCGCGTAGCAATTTCCTCGTTTCGAGTTTTTTTCGACGACTGGATTTTTTCTATTTTCGAATTTTTTTTTAGTTCAAACTGCAGCGTTGGTATTATACGTACAGCGTATCGTTACTGATATATGTATATATACGTACAGTCTTGTGGCAATGGACACCTCTGTCTCTTGCGGGTCGTGTTTAAATTAGTTTTTCGGAGGATGTAGGTATCGAGTGTGGTCTTCTATTTTTTTCAACGGTCTATATAAATGACGTCTTTCCACGTATGCAGCATCAATTTTCTCAAATGAAATCTTCAACAGTCGCCTGCAGACGCTTGCGCTTAACGAACGATTAAAATAAATCCGTACAATTATATACGACAGTACAGGGAATGATTTGATAATGCGGCGGTCATTATGTAAAGGCACTTGCGACAACTCGCTGCGCTTGTCGGTGTAAAAATAAGACGTTCACCGGTGGGAAGCGTCAAGGTTGCGCTATGGGTTTCCTGCATTGAATTATGACAAATGAAATAATTAGCCGATTATAATTGGGTTATTGAAGGCAGCTGTGGCACGACTGCGCATTCAGATGCAATGTATGCACTCGAATGCCGCGCACGACTCGCTTTCTCAGGGTCGCACTGCGTTTTTTTTCCGTTTGTCAAGTGCTCAATGCCCGACGCATCGGTGCGTTTTAGTGCGGAGCAGATAAACACATATATATGTAGGTATACCTATGTGATGGGGAAGAGGATCCTTGCCTTGGAATTTTCTTGTTAAGGCTGAAAGCTCTTTGTTGAGCTTTCGAATTGGAGTTTATGGAAGCTGTATTTTCATAGCATTTTGATTAAAGTAATTCAAGTTGATATATATAGTCGATACGCATACGTTTTAATTAGCCTGGAGAATTGTCGAAATAAAGATGATGTAATACTCTGAACATATCGAGTAATTTATCAAATGTATAGAATCCATCGACTACATAAGCAACTCTGACAATATTTACAAATATAACGAAAAAAAAGTAATCGAAATAATTTTCCTCCCATCAACACCGCCAAATCCGCTATATAAATACACTCCAGCCGCAGTACGTGTATATATAGATCAGCAAAATATTTTCATTCCGGCATAAGTAGGAGAAATGAATATGCAGAAAGCGAACTGCAGCACGAGAGAATCGTTGAATCGCAGGCGGGACCCGTAGCTGCTCTGTGACACGCCACTGACGTAATGGACGTCGACGACGGCGTGGTCCATCTGAATCAGCAATTGAGATCAATTGACCGCATACACTGGCCGCGACGTATGCAGGGTCTTTGTCATCATCATCTTCTGGCTCCCCTTTAAGACTCTTTATGGGAGACACGTACACACGTATATGTATACGCTCGCGGTGGAGTATAAAATTATCAAGAATCGGCCTGAGTCACCGGTACACATCCTAATTTCTAAATATGCCGTATAATCGTTAGGCAATGCGTATACTTTTGCCTCTGAATCATTGCCATCGTGTGCTGGGGAAATTTGTTTCATTAAAGAAGATTTTTCATAGACTAAACGCGTATTATACTATAGTAATTTACGTAATCACTATACACACACTATCGGAACGAATCTGTACTTCCCCCTATTATCTCAGCAGAGCTCGACTTCGAGACAAACAATTGCCGAGCTAATGATACGCGATGATCGTGGCGTCCGGCCGGAAATATTGACTAGTCACCTGTGCAGAGGTACATCCAGTTTATTCGCTATAAAAGCCGCTAAATGCTAATTCTCGAGCATCAGTCGATTTGTAAACGTTCGAATTGAAAAGTTGAAGCTCACCAAGTTGTAAAAATGTTCAGATACGTGATTCTCTTCGCTTTGATAGCCGTCAGTCTGGCACTTCCGTCTGCGGATGAAGGTATATTTGCATATATAATAAATTGCGTATAAATTTTGCATAAACAATGCATAAATGTCCATCCAACTTCCACCCCATATATGATGAAGCTAAAGAATAATATTTAAACGATTCAAAGACGGTAAGAGAATCGCAAGAGCAGCTCACTCCCACCACATCCCGGACTGCGACGGTCCCGGCGGTTTCGGAGGTCCCGGGGGCTTTGGAGGTACAGGAGCCGGTGCATCGGCCGAAGCCGGAGCCAATGCAGGTGCCGGAGGCTTTGGCGGTATGCCCTTCGGTGGTATGGGCGGTGGCAGCGGTGCCAACGCTCAGGCTAGTGCCAATGCCGGGTAAGCGATATATATATATATATGCGCGTTTGAATATGTTTGTCGAATAAATTATGGTTGAAATTATTTAATTACTTTTCTGGCAGCTCTTCTTCTTTCGGAAAATAAGCAGGCTGTTAAACTTTGAAGGACATTTCTGAATCTCGCTTGACTTTGTAGTGTGGTATAAATAAAGATGTTTTACTCAAAATAAAGCTTACATCATTCCCACTGTGTTCTTACTATCCAGGATAACCTTAAGACAATTTTCCATTTCAAGGCGAGAGAAAAAAAAGAATTATATATATAAAATGTTTGATCTCGCTTTCATCAAATATCTCGTATATATACGTAATTACACGCATAAGCGCGTCGTACTATCGCGATGCGCTTTGTATTTCGAGCTTAACTTCAAAAGTACAGCCAGCGTAAAAGCCCGTCTTACTCTTGCTTACATTCCCGCTTTCAGCGTCAGGTATATATACGAGCTTGATTGTATGGGTGAAAATCGTCTTGTTTCGCCGTATACAACAGCTAGAAGACAGAGAGAGAGAGTCTTTCGGAGATAAAATCTTATTGTTCGTTTTTGTGCTCTGAGATCTCTCTTACTCTAGCCGTGTATATATAGACGAGTCGGTGATAAGACATCGAATAGAGAGAAGCCGGGAAAGCGCGAGATTCAAAGGGATTCAGCTTTTGAAGAGCTATTTATCAGGATGAGCTTGAGATTCTTTGCGACGTGTAATGATGTTTTCTCGCGTGTTATATAGAAATTTGAAATTTTCGTCTAATGAATTTATGCGGAAATCGAAAGTCTCTGGAAGTATTATGATTTCTTATTTCGCGTTTTCGGATATAATAATATGCTGCTGCTCTCGACTTTCAAGCAAAGCTTTAACTGCAAAGCGGCTTTTACACACGGCATGTATAAAGTCCTGTACATAGATAATTTATAAGTATAAAAGCCGGGGCTTCGAGAGGAGAAAACTTGAGAAAAACTTCGACTGATCTGTATATTATGTATAAAAAAAAAAGTATGAATACATCGACCAGCGTTATTATATGAACTTTCATCCGACAAACCTGTTCGAATTTCATATATTCATATAAATATATTGGTACAAGCGAAAACCGAAAAATTATCATTCCGACGTAAGCCGACGCGACGGAATACTTATATATATAGTCGTCGAGCTTCCGCGCTCCCTTTTCTCTGATCCTGTATATATATATATATACTGTACGTAACCTTGCAATAAAGCATGCGCATACATTTGCATGCACTTTCCCCAAGGAACAGCAACAGCAGCTGTCTACACATGCACGAGTGGCTTTACGCTTATATATATATATATATATATATATATATATATATATATATATATATATATATATATATATATATATATATATATATATATACCTGCGTGCACTGCGCGGCGTAATCGGGCTGGAAAGAAGAGTCGTGGAGTGATTTTAAAATATGCTTTTGCACGAGGCCGCGGAAACCATTGCGAACGGTTGGAATAAGAAATGGGAAATTTTCTTTGTTTGTTTTTCGAAGCTCGTGATTATTCCTAAGCTTTTGCGAAATAAAGCTCTCCTTTGGTATTATATAAATTTAATTTTTAATTGTATTAATCGACTACTGACGTACTAGGTTTGAAATTAAATTTCTAAGTAGTGTGTATAGGTATATAGTAGTGCTTTGGGGGTTAGATGGTTATCTCATATACGGAGAAAAGGAAGTAGCGTATAGTAAATCTTACAAATTGAAAAACGCGATGAAAGATTGTTTCGTAATTTCATGCAAACTCCGCAGCCTCTTTTTCGCATAAGGCACGTGTGTTTTTCCTGAAAAAAATTAAACTCGTACGTTCTGACATAGGAAACATATATAACGAGTAAATAAATTTGTTATAAGAGAAGTATGAATTTTACAGTATCTTCGTAATAAGCATTGCCAGCATTTTGTTATTAGCGCGTTTTCTAGTCCGAGTCTCGGGAGGGTATTTTTCCGTGTAAGTACAATTATTATTGTTATTTTCTGAGATCCTTACTATTTGCAGTCACCTTTCCCTCTGCTGCTTGTGTATTCAAAAAGAAAGTTGTTAACTGATTTTGCACACAGCTTTCTCAACTTTATATTTCAATTATTATTATTTGATTCCATGTAAAGTATATTTATCGAAATCTTTGATATTACAATTAATTTATGTGATATATATTTGTAAAAACCGAATAAATCGGTCACAAATCTCGATAGTTATTCTTGTATAGATTTCTTTTTTAAGAGCTTTTCTTCCCGCTGCTCAAAAATGCTCGTGAATAATTAACAATTTTGATGGTTTTTGAAAATTGTTTACGAAAATGTAACATTATTTTCAATCTTCTGTTCTTCAAACTCTCATGCGCTATGCGTATAAAGGATCTATTTGCTGTAAGATATAAATCAATAAATAATAAATTGTTAATAAAGCTCATATTAGGGTATATATAGCTAGAAAAACAATGTATACATGTGCATAATTCCATTGCAGACACTTTCTAAAATTTTAGAAGGAAATATTCAGTGACACTGCGATGCCAAAAGAATAATAACGCAGTTGGTGAAACAGAAGACGTCCATAGCTAAGAGTAAGGTTCTTTAATAATACCGTAGTGAAAAATGATACCTCATCGTTATTCTTCATGCTTTTCCTTCCACGAACAAAGACATGCGCAAGCTTTGTTATGCTTTCACGAGTCTTTAAAGTCGATCCGCATAAACATCATTGTTAATTAATCATCCGATATGACACTAGGGATTTTCTATATTATACCGCCAGCATAACGCCTCAAATATCAATTTCCCAACTGTTTCATTACGCATACACTACTGCGCAACCCATGATGCACAAAGTTCAACTTTACGCCTTATTAACGCGAAAACTCTACTATTATACATCTCGATGCGAGCAAACAAATCCCACCTTCTATTATAATTCTCACAAGCGCCTCCAAAACAATTATCGCACTATGTTTATACATTCCAAGGATAGTACGCATTATGCTCAACATATATAAACAATAATCGAGCTTTGCTCTCGCGTCAATCTCCCTTCCAAGACGACACGCGCGCGTTTACAGCTATGTTTACCTCCCAAATATATATATATATATATATAGTCTACTCGCGCGCAGTTCGGCGCAGCGCGCGCAATCTGCATGAAATTAATGGAATGGCGTAATTAGAGCGACGAGTCGTCGCGACGACGCTTCCTTCCGGCCACCCACACACACGCGTACAGACAGATATATAGGTATGTAGGTATATACATAAAGCGCGAGCTTTACGAAGAGAGAAAGCAGCGATTGTGTTTGCGATGTGCATCCAGCTTAAGTGCGCGTTAGCGGCGACGACGAGGCCCTGATTGCAGCTGCGCTCTATATATCTCACGTATAATATGCGCATGCGCTCCAGCCTTCAATTTTGAAGGGATGCGGGAAAGTGTGAAGGATGTGTATGCGTATATAGATGGCTATATACTGTTTGGTTTGACTTTAGCTGCTGAAGTCTTGGTATAATCCGATTGAGTAGTTTTGGTGCTTCGAGTATATAAAGAGCTTGGAGTTAGGCTGATTTTGTTTTGTGTGATGGGCAGATGCGATTGTTTATTTTAGTGGACGTGTTTGTGCATACATTTAGCTGAAAGACGGTATTGAATTATCGAACGGTTTATACATTCAATATTCGATATATTCACCCGAGTATTTTGAGTGCGAAAACACTAGCTAAAATGAATTTTGTATAACTCACTACACTTTATAAGCTCGAATGCCTCGATGCATATTTATATGTCGTACTAGTTTTATAGATGCATCCCCCGCATACAGCAGCTTTTTAGAGAATTGGTATTTTCGTAGAGTCGTTGAGTTTTACTTATATACGTTGGAAAGTAAATGTAACGCATGCGGCAAACTGATATCATTGAAAAATAATATATTTCTTTTATAATATATAAGGTCAAGAAAAAAATTGACAAATTATTCCCCGCATCAGCGTCCAATTATTTTTCCACCGAAACTTGTATCATTTATAATGCCCGAATACACGCATCAGAATGAAGAAAACAGCATCCATCCATTCGCAAGGAAATTCATCAAACACATCGTCCGGGGCAGGAAATCTCGCGTGTACCGAAACTTTCTTACGTCCACACTGCAGGAGAGGGCGCACGGACAGTATAAAGTTGCTCAAGTGAGGCAAAAAGTGCGCCTCTGGCATCGACAAAGTATCATCGGACGATCCCGAGGAAAACGCTCGCGTATTATATATAGAAAAGGAGGCGAACAAAGAACGTGGAAGAAAAGAAGAAGAAGAAGAAGAAGAAGGACATGCAGGACAACAGAAGCCCGCTCGGATCCTGCAGGACTTTATTAAATTCCCCTTGTATGCGAAATCGTGCTCGGCGAACTATACGCGCCAGATGACTCTTAACGATCGTCCTGTGATGTCCCAAGCAAGTTGCGCGCGGCTGGCTCGGCCAACTATAAAAACTTCTCTCGCCGCCCGGACTTTGAAATGATTTTAGTTGGCTATATATATATATATATATAAGCAAGAGCCTGGGAAATCCAAATTAAATGCGTTGAGGTGATTTCGCCCTTTCTTGAAATTTTCCCGCCACGTGACTTTGGCCGTTGGACGGAGTTGCTCTTGTTGTTTGATAAAACTGCTGAAGTTTGGAAGTGGAAAGTTGCTGTTTTGAAGAAATAAATGTTTGTTAAAAGTATCACTAACGAGCTGATTTAAGGTGAAAGAGAGAAAGAGTATTACGCGATGAAAAAATCCCTCGCGGTGTTAATTTTTTACTCGAGAGTACATAATAATTGAATTGCGAAAAATTCCCATCAAGTGAATCTAAAGCAGCTGTCTATGTATAGGAAACTTTTGCTATAAATGAAAAAAAAATCCAGCGAAAGAAACTCACTCACCGGATTTCAGTCTCGTGTAAAAAGTTATCTCAAGCGTACTAGACAAACACACTACGAAACTTTTCTTCTGCCCTTTGGCCTTCTAAGTACTCGAGCTACTGCAAACTTGGGTCTGGATTTATTTTGAGGTATGATTCTTTGAGCTAAAGGTGCGCAAGCACCTTTATGCGTCAGTCTGCGCGAATTTAAATGCTTTTAATTTTTCGAAACAAAGCTTCGCCAATTACCAAAATAATTTCAAAGTAACCGACATCATTTCCGATAGTATAATCTGAATCTTTGAAACGCAAGCATTTATAGCGTTTATATCAGTGATTGTCACCACGGGTCTAAAATCAGGATATTCCAATGATACAAAAATCCTCTAATACAATAATCAGTTAAAAAACGCAATACTCAACCTTCAACATCAAAGGCTTTCTACGAAAACAAAAACAAGAGCGTATATCTCTCTCCTCAAGCTTTATTCAGCAATGCGCCTCCGGAGTAGAGCAGACCAGCGAAGCAAAGTCAGAAAAATCAGGAAGCCAACCTTTCGTGAAAATCAGGCTCCACGTCGTGAGACTGCGCTTTTTCCCCGTCTTTCTTGTCGCAGTCCCCGATAATCCTCGCAGTATATATATATATATATTTTTTTTTTCTTCCCTCAAGCCGTGTACTCGCGGGGGCAGGTGGACGTGGAAAATATCGCACCGGCGCGCGTTTATGCATACCGTGTGAGGATTTTATCGGCGGGTATGCATGCGGGATGAATATAGACTTTTCGGCGCTACCCTGGAGGCTTCAGAAGTGGGAGAGGAAGTTTTCGAAACTCGTTAGCGAGGCTTGTTGGGTGGATAAGCTTTTTTGCTATAAGGGGAGTGAGAAGTGGTATTCTCCGATGATAAGATGTGCCCGGTGATTGATTTGTTTATCAAGAGACGGATGTTTTCGGCAGATTCCAGTGCTGTGGGTTTTGGATATTTGTTGCTTTGTTGTACTATCGAATTTCTTAGATAAAATTATTACGTCGTCGTTTTAAGCTGTAAATGTATAGGTTTTGGATTCTTGATGCTTGTGGTATTTTACATCCATACGTTCTTAAGATATACACCGAAAAGAGTTGAATTTTTTATTTTTAATTGTTAAGGATACTTTGTACGGCTGCTGATTAGTAAATTTATATGTATATATAGCGACATCGTCGATTACTGAATATTCTATGGTTGATAAGACACCCTATACTTCGAGATCTACTTTACCCACCGAAGAGAATACGCACCATTTCACATGGATTATCATATGTATGGCGAAAAGGCGATATATGGTACAGTAGAACGATAATTTCAATGTTAAGTATAGTTTAGTTTATAAGTAAAGAATTTATTTAAACTAAATATGTATATTAATCGCCATATCGTGAAACAAAAAATTTGATAAAATTAAAATAGAGTTGAAATTTATGCTCAGCAAAAATACACGCGAGAAACTGATCACAATTGCGGCTAAACCAGCAGGTATCCATTAAATATTCTATTTATACCGGATGCAAGTAATTTTTCTAAAATTATTTCAGAAAAGATACAAATTCAAGTAATTACAGCAATCGCCTACAGTAATTTTCTCGATTGCTTTTTAATAACACCAGCGCGAGAACAACCCATTCATCTCGAGTCGTGTTTAGTTCAATTATCGAATCAATATTTACTGCTCTGCAATTAGTACGCCCAAGCTAAAAAATAAATTTCGGAATGATATCTAGTAGTCGAAAAATGAAATATAACTATCGTAAGAAAACGTATCCGAATTACTTTATTCGATGGCACGTTTAGATATATATGCGTATAAAACGCACATTTCGTTCTACGTAAATATTTTTTCTCTCAAGAAATGTAAAACAAACAATTTTACGACCTTGCAATGGCTAAAAATATCTTGTTTGTACACATCGTTAAACCGACTCCGAGAAAAATACCCGAAAGTCAACACATGGAAGTAAAATAGTTAGATCGTAAACAAAGGGTTTCGTTCAATCTCTCGTATAATTTTCAAGTAACACCCTTTAATCGCATAATCATACGCATACACCCCACTTGAAAAAAATTACTAAAAACACAATCGAAAAAAAACATCTCAATATAGACCGTGACGACACATCGGAAGCCTCTCTTACACACTCGGCGCCTCATTCTCCGAAATCCTATATACGAGGGTAGCCGACACCGAAGGAAATTACCAATGGCAACACTGCTGATTGTTTGTGCGTATAATTTCGAACTACCGGATACTTATACGTTGCGTGATCGCCGAATCGATGATTAGAGCCGATACGCTTTGGTCGAGTGTTTCCGGATTCCCCCGAGGGCTAATGATCATGATTGTCAGGATGAGGATGTATCTGACGATCGCTGATTGATAAAGTTGTTTACACTTTTTTGGTGCTGGTTGAATTAGGAAATGATTCTTGGGATTCGCTCTACTTGGATTTAGTAGATATAAACGGGTGCGTTGAATGGCATGATGGATATGTAGGGGATACATTACGGAGAATTCAAAGAGTTTTTTCCAGTGAAATCTGCGAAGTCTAAAAATGCGTTCCTTTATTTTATCTAACTTTTTATTCAATAAATCGTGCTTCGCATATAAACTTCAGTCCGCACGTGTCGCTAAAAATACGCCGCATTTATTCGCTAAAACCTCAATTTTAAAGTTATATTTCATTTCAAAATATTCATGAATAGTGTATCAAACTCACTTTAATTTTCAATCATACGAATAAACTAAACCTTCAACACAAACAGCTCTTAATAACCTCTGCCCTTTCTACTCCCACCCAATATTCTCCAGCGCATCGATCAGCCAATTACACCCATCCCAACTCACCATCTATGAATAAACCATATACAAACGAGCGTAATAACCCAAACCCCTGTATCCAGTCTAACGTCGCGAATTCCTCAGAGGTAAAAAGCTCGATAAAAAAAAAATTCGAAACACGAAAAAAATATCCATCTCTCGCGCGCTGTACACACATCCGCAAATAGATCCCAGAGTCGCGCTGCACTCGCTCAACGGCTCGCCGTCGAACTATCCCCTAGAGAGAGTCCTATATACATATCTTTCTCTCTCTCTCTCTCTTTTGCTTTCGCAGCCGCTGCAGTAGTATCGCACACGCCGTCGTACAGGGCGCACACGCGCCCCCTTCTCTCTGGTTCGATAAAAGCAAAGCTGTGTAATACACTCGGCTTTTCATTCCCCGGCGATTATACAAACGATCCCGTGGATGCGATAAGACGCTGCAGTGTGCGCAATCGGTGCAAAAATCAATTCGACCCGTTGGACAGCGCAGCGACATAACCGAGAGTTCGGCGCACAATTGCCGAGAAGATAATGCGGCAAAGCGAGGCGGACTTGGTCGAGGCGGTGGCGGCAGTGGCGGCTGCTGCTGCTACTCATCGATCGCGATGACAGCGGGGGCTTAGACCCTGCGAGAGGTACCCTGCGTGTGTGTGTGTGGTTGGAATGTACCTTTTACGTTGGTTTTACGCGTGTGCTACTACGTCAGAGTAGCCCTTGACGCGCAAGCTCGGATCATTATGAGAGAGAGAGAGAGAGAGAGAGCTTTTTTCTCGCTGATGGTCGATCGGGTGGGCTGATAAACGCGGGGGGAGAGTTTGATTGCTCCGGGGAGTTTAGGAAGTTAACCGGAGCCGCTGATGATGCGGGAAATCGATTGGGACGAGAGTTTACAAACAGTCGAGTTTGATTCTTTTTTTTGGGGAGCTTTGATGGATTGATTAGAGACTTGCGGCGCGAGGCTGACTGTGCTCGGGATGTTACCACTTGTGTGCCGGTTACTTTTTTTTTCTATAGGGCATAATTATATACTGACGCGAGAGTATATACAATTTGCTAACTTTTTCATGCTTTGGATCTGTTCGATTCTTGCGTTACGTAAGAAAAACTTTGCGGCGGTTTAAAGAAGAAAAATCTTATGCAGAAAAAGTTGGACATAAAACTCGAGGCTATTTTCCGAAATCCTGAAGCGCGGGTTTTCCCAATAAACTCAAACGCTACTTTCAACAAGCAAAATACTCACTTTCCTTTAAAAAAAAAACTTTTCGCACGCCCCGCGTTACATAAAAGTCCGAAAGAGAGAGTAGAGGTGCGGGTGGAAGAGATATAGACGCGAATGACGAGAGCCAGCGCGGACGTAGCCTAGTTTTAAAATAAGAACCCGCAGAGATACGCGTATAACGACGACGAGTTGTACTACTCTCTCGCTCGAAAATCCGTACAGCTGCGCGAATTCTTTTTACACATAGCGGATGACGAAGACGAATTGGAGAGAGATTTCGCGCGGATGGTTCGATGACTCTCTACATGTCAGCGGAGAGGTGGATTTATCGGAGAGATTGTTTGGTCAACGTTGCTGTTCTTGTTTTTCTAACAATTAAAATTTTTTATTTATTTTTACCGTATCCCAAAACCGCCGACATGTTTTTTTTACTATTGCTAAAGATTCCTCGTGTCATCGCGCCGATTGAATACCTCTACGTCAGTATCGCAACCTTACAAAGTAAATATCCCGACACAACCATACTCCGCATGACGCATCGACTTCCCTGCGAAAGCTCGTAAATACCTATAAACAAGAAAAATCACGAGTCTCCCCACATATATATCCAGAGCATCAATCACGTCACCCATAAATTCGATCGGATCGTTTGGAAAAAAAGCTCTTACATAAGCAACTGGACCGGCGATCAATCGCGCGTGTACAGCCGTAAAAAAAAGAGCCGCACACGACTCGTTTTAATTGATCCAACCCGTCGCACGCACGTGAAATCGCCGCGCGGCGATCAAAGTCACTGAACTGCCGGGAGTCGCGCGCATGCGCAAGCGCGCCAGAGACGAAAAGGAACGAGACGACTTATCGGAGCCAGTACGCGCTGCTCTATAAGTACTGACGTCGCTGTGTGATTCTATCGTCGGCGACGTCGCCGGTGTGTGCTTGCGGCGGACAATGAATTTTCGCGGAGTGAAAATGCGAGAAGTTTCGAGGATGGATTTTTAAAGTGCTCGGTGTGTGCGTTTTTTTCATGGTTTGTTGGGAGAAGCGGATTTAGTTGGCTTGTGGAGGTAGGTTAATACTCTTGGGAAGTGAAGATTGTACGCTTGAAGTGGTTATAGATATTACAGTTGTTTTGGTGCGTATGTAAGTTGGATTATTGCTTATTTTGATGCATTACTCGAAGGTTGTGGATAAGATATATTAGGATTGTTGGAAAATGATTCGTTGAGCATGGAAATAATAATACAAATTTATGTCTAAATTAACTGTTTGTAAGATATGTTTGATAATCGTCGCGCTACTAATAGAAAATGAAAAAAAAAATTATTTACGGAAGACAGCTTTTAAATTTCACGTGGCACAAGGTTAAGATTACCAAGAGCTGACGAGTAATCTTTCATTTGTAATGGAACTTAGACGTGTTTTCAGTACCGATATAGGTTTCTATAAATACGCCCAGACTTCTATACGCGGGTATACACACGCGTAATTAGCCAGTAAAAAGCGCGTTTGTTTAGTGTAGGCAAAGTCTCACAAAGATTTTGTATCACCGAATTGGCAAAGGATGTTATGACTACTTAGCAATATTGTATACTTTTACGATGATTGACTTGCCTTTTCAAGCATATTCTTCGTTGAAACAATTATTTTCTTTAGGTTAAATAACGACGATATAATCTCAAGATTTTTCTTGTACCAAGGCCACTTTTTCGAATATTATTTTTTAACACTAGAGCCAGATTTTTCCAATACAAAGGAAAAAATTGCAGCTATAAATAAAACAAAAAGCTCTAACCCAATGACACATGAGTAACCCGTATCCGCATCAGGCTACAGTTAACAAAAAAAAAATACCACAGCTCATCCCTTTGAAAGTAACCCACACGTATCCTCGACAAAGTCGAGCAAAAATCCCTTAGCTCACACGAGCCTATAATACAGATGAAAAGCTGCGTACAGCAATTGCGTGAGCTTGTCACATTGACACAAAGGGACATCGGCGCGTCAGACGCGCGAGCTTTGCTTAGCATTGTTTTATCGATGACTTATATATATACACACAGTCTTTCTCTCTATACTACAATACACGTTACATACTATTCTCTCTCTGTGCAGGCCTTGATTTATCGACTCAGCGCGACGAGGAGCTAACCGACTCTGAGGCCATGGCACTGGTGATGCTACCGTGTGACCTGCCCTGGTGGCCGGCGGTCGACAGACAGCTGGACAGAGCCGCCGCCGCGAGAACCTCGGCTGACCTTGTCGACGCCATGCAGATAATACACGACATCTGCAAGTGAGTGTATATATGAAAAAGGGGAGCCTGTAATGCTTATCTGGTAAGATCGGAAGAGTGGAGATATGGGGAGAGATATTTTACGTTTTTTTAAGAAAAATTTACTAATAGTTGCCACTTCAGGGTTAATCTTCGGTCACTCCCTTTTTCATGTGACAGAGTTGCATGCTGAAATTGAATCTTTAAAATAAATGGACTCGTTATTCAGCTGATGTATTTTATCTACAGCATCCGATGTATATCATCACTTTATACCCGTCGGAAAAAAGGAACGCGTTGTATTATTACGTCCAAAACGATTTGTCAACGCGTATCCCTCGTATATTGATAGCTACTTCCTCCTCCATTCAAACTACTATCAACGAATACTTAGCCTCGTATATATTCGTATAACCCCCCTTCCCTCCCCCACACACAACTCGGCGCCGGTCATCCCCCTCCTCCCGAGCGAGACAAAAAAGCGAGCACAATAGCCCCGTTGACGAGCAGTCCGGTGTCCGCCCACAGAAAGAGAGAAGACAAAGGGCTCCGCATAAAACGTCGCGCGGCTGATGTAGTTTAATAAATTCGAGGCCTGTCACATATGGACTACGCGTATATAAGTCACCGGAATGATGATGTGGGCTTAGCTCGAGTATATAGTAATAGTCTTGTGTATTATATACGCGAACGTTTCATATTCGATAAAAAAAGTCGAGTCTCTTTTTCCTTCAAAAGTCAAACAAAAGAAAGCTCTCGAATCGAGCATCCATATATCGCGCGTATATAAATTCATCTGTCTACAGAGCGACTCGACGACAAAAAGCTCGAGTGCATGCAGCAACAGGCGTGACACACACACGCGCGTGGATCGATGCGTCGTCGTCTTTGGCCGACCAGTGGCCGGCTGTGACTACTGAAAATCGGCTGCTCCTCTCTATTCTATATTCGTCCGCGTGATCTCAGTGCTCGGGCTATTTCGTCGGCGCGCGTCTGTCGGTGCGAGCGTATTTTTGGAAAGCTCAAGACGAGAAAGAACGAGATGAGAGAATGGAAGAAGGGACTGTGTTATGTATATATATATGTGTGTGTGTGCAGTGCGGAGAAGCAATACCGACCTTCGAGGTTCGACGCACTCGGTGCGAGCTTGCGGCCGAAGCTTTTCGCGCATAGCTCGGCTAGCTTCCGGGTGCAGTACACTCTCGCTTCGTGACGTCAGATTTTTTTTGAGAGAGAGGGAGGGTTATTTGAATCGCAAGTGTTTATCACAATGACGCGAGGCTGGAGAATGTGGAGAGTAGTGATTTGGGAATGATGTTTTATTACGTGAGCGAGTGGGAGTGTGTTTACTTAGAGAAGTATCTTTTTGACAGGTCTTGACCCTGGATTTGCAGAATTTCTAGATGTACGTCATTTTACCAGGGAATCTGTGTGTGTGTATGTTAATCGAGTTGAGACTGAATGCTTTTGGATTTTTTTTTAGAGAATGGAACAATTCTTGTGTGATGGACAACCATAATGAAATTTTCCAAAAATAAAGTTAACTTATTCGCAATAAGCGTTTTCACTCGGGACTGACAGAACACAAGCCGCTCGGGTTTTTACAATGAAACATCCAACGCTCGTATGTTTATTTTGACGAATATCAAGCTTATTTTTAGCTGTCTCAACTATAAGCTTATACATACGCGAAACAAGCTCGTCCAGTATCAAAATCTCAACGATCCCCTTACCGCATTCCAGTATCAGCCTGGACCCCGAGGAGGACATCCAGGAGCTCGACCTATTCGCCGGTCTGGCTCGTTACCTCGACGACGACCTGAGTCCAGCCGAGCGCGAACACGTCCTCACCAAATCGATACCCAGGATAGCGAGCCAAGCGAAAGCTCTTAAAGCGCACAAGCCTCCGCAAGGACTGCATTTCAGTTTACAGCAACAAGGTTAGCTGCGCGCGACGTTGTGTGCCGTTTCTTTTTTAACGATTTTACATGTTTTTTACAGGTGACGCCAGAGAGCACAGCTACGCGTTCGTGGCGTCACTTATTGCCAACGCTTTCTTCTCCACTTTCCCTAAGAGAACACCGAAGACTCATCCTACTTTAAGAGACTTTAATTTTACGAACTTTTTTAAGCATCTTCATTTGTAAGTGCGCACCGCAGTTTGCTACATTTTGCATTAGAAAAATGGCTGACGCGGAAATCGGTATTCGATTCGTCGACTATTTTTACCCGATCACTCCAAGCGAAAAATCTTTCCAGAAAAAGCCAAAAAGCAAAGCTTCGCGGAATCTTCCAGTACTTCGACTACCTGGACAGCAAAGGCGAATCAGCCCTGGATGGCAACCTGCTGATCTCCCGACAGGTTCTACTGTCGCGTCAATGGTTGACCATCGAGGACTGGCTCGAGAGTAATCTACCCTTGTGTCCCATGACCATCAGACACGAGGGTCGACTCGATCGCGCTGAACAGGAGGCCAAGGCCTCGATGCAGGTCTGCTTCGCGAGTCGGAGCTTCGGCAACGGGGTCCTCGAGGCTAACGTCACCCAAGAGACTATTCAAGTAAGTAAGTACTCAATGCTGTCTTCTCCGCGAAGCTTAAGCGTTTTACTACCCGCGGAAGGGGGAGGGTGCGTATGCGTGGGTGTGTGTATATATAGAGAGGTTTGTCTGGCGGCGAGCTGTTCTGCATTGCCTTCGGCATTGTTTTGCGCGAGGCTCTCCTTTGTTCGGAAGAGAGACGTACGAGTGCTTTCGCTTGGTATTGACTCTCTGGGGGTTCGCTGTTGATTTAGACGACGAAGTAGAAGTTTTCAAAGCGCCCGGTGCATCGCACTGTCTGGTTTAATTGAGGTAGAGGCGGACACGGTATTAGAAATTTGGTTTTGTAGCTGTGTGTATGCAACGATTGAAATTGTTTAAAAATAATAGAAAATTCGCCTGGGTTGAATACTATGTGAAAAAGATTTATTAATAAATCACCGACGGAATTCATTGAAAATTCAGCTCACTTTCAACTCAGTCTGCTTCAAATGGGTTTAATAGGAAGGGAAAAGACGCCTTTATCCTCAAAATGGATAGTACGCGTAAGGGAGGATTTTAAACGGGGTGGATAGGAAATTAAAAACTTTTTTCTGTATAAAACATTCTATATATACGTAAAAAATGTTCTAGCAATATAAAAGCAATTTTGAATTATTTCTACTGGGAATTTATTAATATAGGTTTTTTTACAGTATATGAATCGACGCGTGTCCTTTTCAGGGTATTAGAGACATAAGCAAAAATATAAAGTCGAGATTAATAATTTTGCAGATAGCCACGCATCCCGAATTATTAGTGGCGATACTATATGTAGAATCTTTGGAAGATAACGAGGCGCTAATCGTCGAAGGCCTACGACATATATCTAAAATACAAGATCCAAAACATCGGGCTACATTCGAGGCGATACCTGAACCTAATAGAGTGAGTAAAAAAGTAATAATTAGAAAGAAAAAAAATAAAACTAACAATGATAGTGTCATTTCCAAAAAAATGAAATTTCATATTTGCTGTTATTTGATTGATTATTTAAATCAGAAGATTTTTAAATCACGTTTTTACGTTATGGCAGTATAATTGATGCATATTATCGACTTGCATATTGATTACTGAATTTGTAATTATTTAGACGAGAATAAGTAAGTTATTCATTTACAATAATTTGGAAGCCCGCCAGTACGCTAATTTAGTGTTATAACATAAAATAGAACAATTGCAAAATTAAATGCAGCTGCAGCAATGCATCATGAATGTATTATATAGTTTATTCATATGCAGTCTTAACTATACAAATAAGAAGCATATATCATGAAATAAAAGGCGTTTCTCCAATAATTCGCTCAAACTAATACGACTTAGTCATACCGTTACATTTATACTCCATCAACGAAACTTTTCCATTTCACAATATACTTTTCATTCAGAAAAAAATTTTAAAAATCAACAAAGATAAAACGATAAATAGTCGCATGCCTACCGCGCTAATTCTAATTGGTCAACGAGGTTATTTGGTTGTGTTGTGTGTTGTAACGTTCCGCGGCATAGATAACGATGTGCTGCATAGATGCGGAGGACTACTCCCGCGTGCCCTGGAATCAATACGAGGAGGACAACGTTCTGCGCGAGCTGAATAAATCAATGTTAGGCTTCAGACAACGTAGGCCACCCCAAAGTCCAACGGAAAGCGACCGACCAGACGGCGAGGGTGAGACGGGACCAGGAACCAGACGACTGTCACCTATAGGCGAGAGCTTCAGCAGCGCGTCCCCGGAAATCGATGAGTTGGCGATAAAATCCCTTAAGGCCCTTAAGATCAACAGCAGTGGGAGTCAAGGTAAAATTGTTTTTATTGTTATTGTGGCTGGGTAAAGGATTTTATCGAAATGAATCGCATGTCGTTTGCTTAAATGTTTTATTCGAAGTAAGCCATTTGAGGCGATTACAAATTCATTAATTTGTATGAAACAATTTTTCGAAGTGAAAGTTATTGTTTTAAGCCACTTTAATTCGTTTATAATCATATTATCAAAATTCTATTTACAATTTTTTGATCCCAATGAAAGTCATCTAATGCAAAACATAAATTGTAACATGTACATGATTACACGAAAAAAATGTTTCACAAAAGTGGAACTTTCCAAATTAAAAATTCAAAAACTCTACAATTTTCTATATCATTGGTCGAATTCTATCTAACATAATATTGATGCTAGATAGTTAAAAACATTCATCGTTATCTGATGCATAAATGCATATATAATGTGTATGACATTAGACATACTCGAACATATAGTTACAATTGTAAAAGTAAAATTAAAGATATATACAAAATTCTTCGGAAAATTTCCGGCAAATTAAGACGCATTGTTACCCGAGCTCGGTATACCTGTCAATATAATCTCCTTCAACTCTTCGTACTTCTCTTCCACATGTCGCTGAGCACTTTCAGGATCTTTGCTCGCCAACTCATTCATACCTTTACGTAGGACGACATCGTTCCAATAAGCCACCTCTTCTGGAGTAGGCGTCTCATTAAGCCATTGCATGTCATTCTTGCCATCTTGTTGGAGGTCTGATGTAACGGTTATCGTTTCGGCAGTTTGGTGGGAATTTGTAGAGTTTTGAGATTGATTCTCGGAACGATTTACCGGTGGGTTTTGCGCTGTTTTTGTTCTCATCTTCATCAGCTTGGTGTACATAATCAACAGTTTTTGGTACCATTCCTGGGCTATTAACGGATTAGGCACTAAATTGCCTTGAACTAGATCTGGCTGTGACTTTAACATTAAGTTTTGGTAGGCCAATAGATATTGGTAATAGCATTGCTCCCTCAGGCGTGTATGTGTGTCCTGCATGATTAACCCTCCCATATCTTGACGTAAGTTCACGTACCTGTTCTGAATTGGCGTCGAATATTGTAACAAGGGTACTGCTGGTTGAAGGTATTGATAGTTTAGCATTGGGTATTGCGGAGATTGTTGTTGCCTTGTTTTTTTTGCTCGTTTCGTTTTCTTTTGTGCACTTGATTCATTCACTTTTGACAATCTCCGTTTCTTCGTTTCTCCTAAATTTTGACGTCCCATTTCTCGTGGACTTGACTCATCCGCGTTTGACAATTTCCGTTTCTTCGTTTCTTGTAAATTTAGTTGTTCCGTTTCTTTTAGAGTTGATTCATCCACTTCTGACAGTCTCCGTTTCTTCGTTTGTTGTGCATTTTCTTCCTTCGTTTCTTGTGCACGTTCTTGCTTCGTTTCTTTCGCATATTCTTGCTTCGTTTCTTGTGCACGTTCTTGCTTTGGTTCTTGTGCATTTTCTTGATTCGTTTCTTGTGCATTTTCTTGCTTTATTTCTTGCGGATTTGCTTCGTTCGTATTTTCTGGAATTTCTTGCTTCGTTTCTTGTGTATTTTCTTGCTTCATTACTTGCGGATTTACTTCGTTCGTATTTTGCGGATTTTCTTGCTTCGTTTCTTGTGCATTTTCTTGCATCATTTCTTGTGCATTTTCTTGCTTCATTTCTTGCGCATTTGCTTCGTTCGTATTTTGGAAAGTTGATGACATCACATCCTGAGTCGTTTGCAAGTGTGATGATTGCTCACTTGTAGGATATTCCTCCGGCCAATTTTGCTGGTATGGTTCATATAGACCGTACGTAGGCATGTTAGGCATGTTAGGCATGTTAGGCATGTTAGGCATGTTAGGCATGTTAGGCATGTTAGGCATGTTAGGCATGTTAGGCATGTTAGGCATGTTAGGCATGTTAGGCATGTTAGGCATGTTAGGCATGTTAGGCATGTTAGGCATGTTAGGCATGTTAGGCATGTTAGGCATGTTAGGCATATTAGGCATGTTAGGCATGTTAGGCATGTTAGGCATGTTAAAAACGTTCATATAAGGATTTATTGGTGGATGGTGTACAAAATTCATTAATGGAGATTGCATTTGTTGTGGTGCTAAGAAATTCGCATGTGGTGGAATGTGCGGTAACAAGTTATGGTTCATCGGAGGAAACTGGTGCAGATTTACGTTTGGATTCATAGGTAAAGACATAGGGTTATAGAACTGCGGGTACATCTGTGGATTCATTTGCGGATACCCTTGTGGTTGTATCGTGTTATTTTCATGTATCGTTGGTGGCAACAGCATTTGCTGGACGTTCGGATCTGTCGATGGATCTGTCAAGGCCTGCTGCGAATATTGATTAGATGTGAAGTTTGGCATCATATTAAACTGCTGATTTTGCTGAATCGATTCTGTCATCTCTACCTCGTCCTGCACCTCCGAAACAACAGATATCTTTCTTGGTTGGCCCTTTCTCTTTTTCTTATCCAATTGTACTTCAGACGATTTATTGATGATTTGTGTATTGTCTTGAGAGGCGCATTCAAATTTATCGACATTGTTGTTGTTCTCGACAAGCTTGCTAACGTCCGTCATAGGGGTCATTGGAGTTTCTTTAAAATTTTGCCAAAGTAGACTATCCCCGTCGGGGATACCCAAATGATTGAATGTGTCTGGTGAGGCGGAATATATAGAAGGATCCAAGGAACTCCCGCATAGACTGAATGTAGGTGGCATTTCCATTTTTCGTTTAATTCAACCTCTAATTTGCAAATCCTGTTGCTCATTTAATTCAACGCGTTCCGCAATACCTTCCTAGATATAAAATGAAACAATTAACATTTTTCGAATAATTGTAATGCTAAAAGGAATTAATCACGCGACAAAAACTCAAAATTGGTATATTAAAGGAAACTTTCTTTCGAATACACCTTATTATTTTTTCAACAATAACGTCTCGTATCAAATATCTTTGAATTTCATAACAATAACAAGTCGATACTTACACATCAAGTAATCGCACCGTTATCACAGTCATAAATCCAGTATTACAACCAAATTGCGCCTGAATCCGATAGATCTATTTACAAATTCACGTATCTAGAAAATGAATTATAGAAGATAAGTGTTATGCATTATTTGAAGAAAATAGATACTGTCAATTCTGAAGAAAATTGAAATGCTATGATTTGAAACATACCACGCTCAAAAAATTGTTCAATATATAAGAGAATTCATCGCCAAAAAAATCTTTATAATTTAAAGAACATACAACAAAACTTCAATGTATTAAATAAATACCTGTATGAAAATTATATTTCTCACCGCACACAAATACTCTCTTTCCACCTGAAGCAAGAAAGCCAAGGAGAACCTTTCGGTTAGCAGTGTAAACAGGCAACTGATCGCGCTTCGTAAAATTTGTCTCTCACGATAATAACGTTCAAATGTATACACATTGATCAAGGCGCAAGCCTATGTTGTCATTTAGCTCGATGTAGATGAGTATAGCTATAATGATTCGAATATATAACGTACAAATCAAATAATCCCCTATAAATTCGTAAAACTGAAATCTACCAACAAAAACGAAAATTTCGCTTTTCTATTTTCAGCATCGGGAGCAACACAATCGAGCGAAACGGGCCGAACACGTGGCAATGGCTCATCGACGCGAGCTGTCAGTCCAGGTCGAGTTGTCAAGGCCAGCAGCGCCGGGAGGCGGAATCGATTCATCGTCCTCGGCTCCAGCGGTGAAGCTCTTCCGGTCACCCGTAAATCCATCGCACAGACCAGCGTTTACGACAGTTGCAACAGCCAAAGCACAGATAGCTTTCACAGCGCTAAGGACACCATCGACGAGGAACCTGGTGAGAAATGTATTATATTAAAGTGCTTCATTTACTCCATTCACTGGTTCAATAATAAGCTGGAACTTATAAAAATTGGGCCTTGCAAATTTTACAAGCAATTATTTATAATTTTTGTGGAGCATTAAGTGTCGGTAATATTATTAATTTCATTAAATCGTATAATCGAACGTTGACGATCGTTTAGAAAACGAGGAGGATGATCAGAAGCTATCAAGGCGATACAGCGCACAACTCGATACTCCAGAACGAAGGGGGACGTTCGCTCAAAGGCTGAAAGAAGCTTTGAAGCGCGAGAGTTCGGCAACCGGTACAACGTCCACCAATGATTCGACGAGCGAGAGCAGCTACGCTGTTGGCATTAGCGTCGCTGGAAGTGAGGTCACTGACCAGAATATCAAGTAAGAGATTTATCGAATAAAATTTTTTTTTAAATCACGATGTCTATATTTATTGAACCGTCAATTGCCTCAGGGTAAGGAGAGGAGGTTCCAGAGGCTTCGTGCTACGAGACGAGACCGTGGACGAAGAGCTTTTAAAGGAGGCTCTCATAGCTGAGCGAAAGCGGCTCAGCAGATTTCGACAGAGTCAAGCAGCCACGATGCAGCGCAAGGAGACCGGTGCCAGCAGTAGATATAGTTTCAGCACAGAGTACAGTTCTGGTAAGTTTATGCGATAAAAAATAAAATAACGACTTTTCATTACAAAAAAACAATGTACATCCTGCTTTGAAGAGTTCTGTTCGGAGCTGGATGACATATACGAGCAGCTGTCAAAGTGGATAGAGGAACCTGCGCATTCGGGCAAAGATACCCGCGAGCTGGACGAACGCGATAAGGCTGTGGTGACGTTCGCCGGTTCTATAT
Source organism: Muscidifurax raptorellus (assembly GCA_020010945.3). NCBI lineage: Eukaryota > Metazoa > Arthropoda > Insecta > Hymenoptera > Pteromalidae > Muscidifurax > Muscidifurax raptorellus. Next base: position 26,770,715 of record CM052081.1, on the reverse strand, counting down.
TGAAACGTGCTCTTAGCGAGTCCTTCGCTGGTGTACCTGTCCAGGAAGGAGAACCCCATCCGTTGTTCAACAACAACAACGCCCATGAGAGGAGCAAGCTTGCACTTGCAGTGCGAAGTTTGAGCCTCGAGCTTGCGAGATACAAGGGCAGGACTCAACCGATGGTGAGTGTTGTTGATAATATATGGAGATATCGTTTTAGACGAGATACATTTTTTTAGAACTAGCGATTAGTACGAAAAATTATTTTTGGAGTAATAAAAACACATTTTGATAGCATCGTTGATATACAGTTTGCAGTTATTTTATCAGTCTGACATTCGAATGAGAAGATGGAATGAGAGACAGTGCGGTAAGGAAGTATTGAGATAGGGAGATGTACAACTTCGAAATGTACAAGTACACAGTGCATATTATATTATATACTAACGGAAATGTTTTTTTAGTTAGTATATTGACCATGCGAACTGATTGAACTTTTTGTATAGATTTTTTAAATATTTTTTTAATGCTTTTTGACGAATTATTCTCATTGCAAACACGTTTCGAGCTACAAATATTTAAAAAATTTTTTTACACATATCACATCGTACACTTCCATCTACACACTTTACCAGCTCCTTAATAAATGATTTAAAAAATACATACATGCACTAGACCTTTTCTTATCGAATATTTACAACAATTGTGAAATACACGAACGCACATGAAATAATTATGAACACATCGTAATTAGCAACGACACTCAATCTGCCACAAAGTTCACCTGTATGCTAGCTGCATAATAATGCTAAATTACAAGAATATATTATCGAAGCTATAATTGAGTATGTGCAAATTGGTTTCATTCTAATTATATTTTTGTGCGAATAGTAAATTAATAGTCTCTGTGTATATATAACAAACATTAATTAATTATTGCAAAGTATCATTGTATACCGCAAACATTATGTTTCATAATGCCGTATAAGCACCATTGGCATCACACGATTTAAAAAATATATAATAAACTGATTTATAAGAATAAAAAAATGTTCAAAAAACAAATATGATTACCTATCGTGAAAAAAGGCCTGTAATCAGCAGACCAACGATGGACGGAATCGCGAATCCGACGACGAGGAGAAGTTCGTAGATGCGCCTCAGGGTGATCCGAAGATGTTCCGCGACGCAAAGAAGTCTCAGCGACGTAAACTCATGGCCGTCACCTTCACCTCCGAACTATTTCAGACTCTGTCCGAGGACGAGGCGATAATCACTCTGCCGTCGCGAAAATCGACGAAGAACAAGAAGGTGCTATTATCACGAGTAATATAATAGAGATATCCGATATGAGATACCTATATACCTGATTATATATGCCATGCCTATATACTATCTCGCGCTTGTGTCTGCACTTAAGACACTGTGAATTAACAATGATTTTGCGATTAACCGTATAATATATCCAACGCTCATGTATATATCGTATTTTACTTGTGTTTTGCGTGACTGTGTGAAGCTGCGTATATAACAATATTTGCCTGTGACTTTTTTCCTGCCTCTCTGCATAACTAATACACGATAGTACCACTTCAAACATAAAGCGACCTGTCTCTCGTTCTATCGATGGAATTTCTTGAATAATACACACTCTTGACGTACCACTTGATGTCAGTATATTATAATCTGACTGCGGATATTTCCAACCACAGCTACATTTTTTGTTATCACAGTAAACCCTTTGATTTACATCTACAATAAAAGAAAAAGTTTCCAAATCATTCATCAAACCTCTTTAAAGAAAAAACTCAGAACAGCTTTGAAAACGATTTTTCGCCACAAAATACTGACCTCGATCGATGTCCGACGCATCGCTCATGTTACAGATATCTCGAGAGAGCAGTCCACAGGACGGCGGCTTACTACCTGTGGCCACAGGAAACTGGGGCTGCGGTTCACGGTTGAAAGGTGATCCACAGCTCAAGCTCGTCATACAGTGGATGGCCGCATCCTTGGCAGGAGCCCCGAGGCTGATATATTACACATGCGGCCATTCTACCCTCACTAAGGTGACATTCCACGCATACAGCATAAATGAAATGAAATTAAAAAGAAAATTCTACGATTTACCAATTTAAACGTAAAATTTCAGCTGGACACAGTCAGCCGAATCTTAACAGACCGTCAGTGGTCGGTGGGTGATTTAGCAGCGGCGACACTGAGGTTCTCGATGCAGGCGATGGAGGACAAACGCGAAGGTCGCAACAGCCTCTTCGAGGAGCTCATAGGCATGGACAAGCCAAGTCCTTAACCCGAAGAGATGCTCTCCGTTTTGGTGGATCTACTCGCCACCATGATAGAGGACGGCGTCACCGTCTACGTGTGATAATCTCGCTTTGTTGGACTTTTCAATCGAGTCGCATGCGCTTATATACTTTGATGACTTTAACGACGATTGTTCGCCGGGATGAGAGACCATGTTTTCAATGCGTTATACAAATCTTCAGTCTGTTTGGACACAAATTAATGAGATTATAACTTCTACTTTGACGAGATGTTTTGATAACTCGATTTACATTACTCATCCAACTTGTTTGATTTGCACAATCGCGTATACTTATAATTTAGCCTGAGATTAATTCGTTACAGACTGTTCGAAATTTTTTAACATAATAATCTGCGTAAGCGCTAGAAACCGCAGATACACGGGTCTTATTGCCTAGACTTTTACGAGCCTAAATGCACGACATCATTGAATGTGATAGATTATGCGCGCAAGAGGTGATTCTTAGCTATGGAAGTGCACTGAACGCTTTTGTCCCTGCATTTTATTATACAGTATCTATATGCGCACACGCAAGCTGTGCGTGTTATGAAAAAGTCGAAACGAAATTTTGAAAGGAACGGATCTATATTACAAGTAGTTTGTAACGACGAGAGCATTATACCTAGTTTTGTTAAAATGTATTTATTCGGAATCGTGCTAGTCGTGGCTGTATTATTTTTAAAGAAAAAGGAAAATTTTAAAATATATATATATATATATATAGTCTTAAAAATAGCGTTACTAGATAGAGAAGTAATCATCAGAATCACAAACTCGCTGGTGTTTCGACATATCAGCAAAATATCGACAAATAAAATCGCGCAAATATCTGCACAAACAGTTTTACCGTTTTAACATAGACGTCTTCGCGACAAATTAGAGTACAATAGCAAATGTGTAACGCTATAGATATTAGAAAGACTAAAGGATAACGTCAATCAAAATACTAACGAATTTACGTAGAAAGAAAAATAGATATGAACTTTTAAATTCAAGAATTATACATCAACAATGTTCTATCCTCCATAAATGCAAAAAAGCACTTTTACACAATTATGTACACTATTTTTTTGTACAGCAATATTGAATGAAGTTGTACATTAAAGTAATTAGATTTTTAGAACATTTTTAGCGGTGAGCATTTTTTATCAAATGAAAACTGGAAAACAAAGAAAAATGAGTGGTGAATACTTGTTATGCACTCGCACTTGCTAACAATAATTCAAACTCGTCAATGATTTGCTTTTTCTATCGAGTAAAAAAGCGAACAAAAATAAAAAATGTAATTTATACGCTTTTGTAGATCAAAGATGTAAAAGAATCTATAGACACACTTTAAAGAGGAGTTGGGATCGTTGCTGTGGCCTATCGAAAGAAATTATTGGTGAGATTGTGCCAATTAATATGAGGTCTTCCATAAGATAGCTCGTGCAAAGTGTATTCGACATTCGATTGTAAAATGCGTTTCCGCTGTATATAGAGTTAACGGCAAAAGAGCTGGAAATGTAATCGACTCGATTGTGTATATGAAGAAATGATAAGCGCATAGCGCTATTGAGCAGTATGTAATAGGCGATGTTAATAAATTTCTATGACATTTAGACGATTTTGTTTTTTTTTTTAATTTTTTTTTTATCAAAATGATCTACGTTCCTAATGAAAAAGTCTTCGAACGGTAAATCACAGCTTTTATTTAATATCACATGTTAATAGTTTTTTTTTTGTTTTCTATTTTCTTATTTTTTGGTAGTTTAAAATCGTATAAATTCACCATACTCGAATGTAGCTGTGGCTTTTTATCCACTTAACTGGACTCATTTCGTAGAAAAATTAAGGCTGCATATTGAGAGACTTATTTTAGCCTCTGCAAACCTTCATAAATAAATAAAAGTTAAATAAATTCAAATCCCTTGGGAGGACTTAATTTTGCCCGGAGTTAGTGACGCTTAACATGTAGTAGTAAGAAACAAAAGGTTTGAAAAAAATAAAATTAAATACTATATTGATCTATCAGAAAAAAAGACTCCGCACACGACGTGCAACGATTTGTCTATCATACAAAATATTAAATTTGTGTACAAATTGATTCGTGTCATTGCAGCCTTTGGTTATAATGCCAAGATATGTCATAAGGCCAAAATCGTTGCATTGCTGTAAAAAAAAATTAAATTACATGAAGTTAAGCAACAGAAATTGGTTATTTACTATATCGAGAACTTACATTGTAAAAGTCAGCTTTGAACTTTGGATTGTTTAGTACAGGCAAGCGATGACTTAGGGAACATGCAGCTCTCAAGACCTCATGATTTCCTTTTAATTCTCCATTTTGTACAGCTTGTACGTACCTCAGAACTAGTTTTACCCTGGAGTGCAACATTTTGATTGCACTATGTTGAGCTACCAAGTGCTCTGCAACTGTTTGAAAAATATTTATTATTGATTTTATGGCTCTTAAACAAAAAGTGAAATATTGCCTGATAGAGTAAAATATATACCTAGAGAACTTTCTGCCTGATCATTAGTGCACATTCTAGCAACGTGATCAACACCAATTCTCTCTGCCTCTTCGGTAGCTAATGTATAAGTTAAGGGTACAAACAGCATAGTAGCTTCTCCATTAACTAAATCTATGACTGATTCAAATATGGATACTGGCAATTGCTGAAAATGAAGTATGATAATGATCACATAAATGCTAGATTTAAAACAAAAGTACATAACTGATTATAATACTATATACTCACATCGGTACTCTTAGGCCGTGGATCAAGTTTCAACATGACTGGACTTTCGTTAATCTCACAGATTTGTTTGTGAACCTTAATGTCTCTTTCGGTTGGCATATTACCAGTGGTGTACCAGCCAAGGAAATCCATTTCACTAAATACTTGCTTAAACTGCTCCTCTTTAGTATTGTAATAGTCTCTATCAATTATAACATCATCTCCTATGCACGTGAACAGCAGTTCAAATGAATTCATAATCTCGATGTTGCGTCCTTTCTGCTTGCCGATCAGAGCTCCATACACTAAAAAGACATCGTAACATCAAGCTTTACACTTGTCCAGCGTTAAATTCAAGACACTCACCAAGCTGATCGCTGCCTTCCTGGGCTCTGAGTCTGGTCCAATGCTCGCTAACATTCATAATGACCAGTGGATGGAGACTGATAGAGACGGAACCAACGGTGCCAGAGGAAGCCATGACGCGGGCGGCATTGACGTTACTGGGACCAGCAACTGCGGCGGGTATGACCACCTCGGCCGGGGCGACTTCCATCGTCGTCTCCTGGGCGTCGGTTGGCGCGCCGGCGCTTCCGCTCGACACTGACGCCCCGGCATTGTTCTCGTCCACCTCCATCTCGCTCTGCGACTGCTGCTTTTCCTCGCTCATGCTTATCGTATTCCTGATTAATTCAACAGCGGTATCACGAAATTAGTGCCAATCCAGGTTAGAAAAGATTGTATATATACATACACGCCGTTTGCGCTGTATATAGAAAAGTATATCTATACCTAGGGATATATCCTTGGTTTTGCAAGTGGCCGGTATCCACACGATGTTTGGATGCGGTTTTCACGCGAGCAGCTCGCGAGGAGTTTCCCTCTCTGGACTTTGGCTCAAGTAAGCTATGTATTTTGTTGTAATAATGTATGTATACGGGAGTATGTCTGTTGTATCGTATATGTATACAAAAAGACTGGTGTAGTCTATAATATCTGTATTGCTTATATGTATATAGTACTTATATAGGTGAATTATATATCGCGAATCCACAGTATATTTTGTCGCGAAATGAGTAAACATGTGAGAAGGGGGGCGGGGGGTAAAAGTGATAAGTGAAGTAAGGCGCAAGCGCCATGCGCAGTACTGAAACGCGCGATATTTAAATCTAAAATTCGAGATGATCAATAATTATTAGATATGGATTTTTTTACATAAGCGCTTATATATTTATATAAATATAAATTATTTTTAAAAATTTATTTTTCAGTTAATTTTCTATTTGTCCTGTATGCGGGAAAAGGGCCTTTCCATGCACTGCACATATGAAAAAAAAACATTGTATTAGACAAAAATCTTCAGTTATAATTAGTAACAAGCGCTTCGCATATATGGTAACTTGGATATACAAGGATATTAATGTAAATTGTAAGCAAGCCATTTGAAATCGGATAAGTTTTTCAATACATTACCAATTTATTTTCCTTTTGTGCATCTAAAAAATTTATGATTCAAAGATAATTATTTGAAATTTCAAATTGAAAAGTCGATATTATTTTTCATGACTTTTTAAGTTTTATGACGCATATGTATATGTAGATAATTGCATTATCCTATTAATTTCTTTAATGAAACAAATATACGGCAATGAGTCGACATATTTTCAATAACAGGAAAAATCACACCTATACATAATGACTGCTTCAGCTAATGAATGAGAAATGACAGCAATCCGAAACCAAAACTTGAAAAAAAATCGATATAAAAAAATAGTCTACGATTACCTCTATACGTATATTGTTCACAATATATATATAATAAAGCGTGTTATAGGCTATAGGGGTATAGTATAATATAGTATAGTGTGTATACAGATATGGTAATAGATCCCACTACATAAGTGCAGAGAAAGGGAAAATGAGAACACCGTAGTTGGAGAGGGAAGGTTAATCATCTCATATTGCAGAAACCGCATGCTTTGTCTATGACATAGATGCAGTGTATAGTGTTTGATTTGCGTCGAATAACATATACGCGTTGATCGAACGCGCAATATATAGTAACTCTTAAAAATTCATTATAAAAGAATTAAATTTTAATTTTTAGTGAACGAAATAATATTAAGGATATTTAAATATATATAGCATAAAATTGAGGCGATGGATTCGGAGCTAGATAAAATATTATCCGAATGTTTACCAGAAGATGTTCCGATAAAACTGATCAATTACAAAGGATTGTTTGTGCCGGACACGTATCCTGTTATCGCCGATTCTGTCGAAAATTTTGAAGTTCGGGACGATGATATCTGGGTTTGCAGCTTTCCAAAAACAGGTGATTTCGTATTTAAAAAAATTTATTATATTTAATAATGCTAAAACTTAATAAATGTATATTTTTAAAAGGCACTACGTGGGCCCAGGAAATGGTTTGGAACATCGCAAACGATTTGAATTTCGAGCAAGCTACGCGAGAACCACTTCTAGAAAGATTTCCATTTCTCGAGTCAGTATATTAGATATAAACAATTATGTGCACCACCTGAAATAAATTAAAAAAATGTATTGTCTACAAAGATTTACAGGCACTACAACAACAGGATGGGTTTCAATAAGAAATCCAATGGATAGAAAATTTCCCGACATATTTGCGAGAAGCGTCGAAAATGCTGCAAAGCTCCCGAGCCCCAGATTTTTAAAAACTCATCTACCCTACCATCTTTTGCCTCGACAATTACGTGTAGGAGATAAAAAGAGCAAAATTATTTACATAACGAGAAATCCGAAAGATACTTGCGTCTCTTACTATCACCACTACAAGCTGCTCGAGGCATATTGCAGTACATTTGAAAATTTTTGTAAATTATTTTTGGGAGATAAAGGTAAGATTTTAATAGATTTTTTAATCGCGATATAAAAGCAGATTGCGACGTTGGTGCGAGAAGGTGATTAAATAATATTGATATCACGATGTTAAAAATTATTGCGAAATCTTGCATGATAATATATATATATACAAAATAGAAAATTTTCGGCTCTTAAGAAATTATAATATATAACTATAATTTTGTAAAATATTAATGTCTGGAATAGTAAAATTACTATTTTTGTGTAGTAATTTTACGATACTCATAAATACAATAATTTGATTACACACAGTTTATTACGGACCATTTTGGGATCATGTCATTGGATTTTGGTCAAGAAAAGAAGACAAGAATATTCTACTGTTGAAGTATGAAGATATGAAAGCGGTAAATTGTATAAACTTATACACGTTGCTTATATAAGTTCCCGTAATTATAATCTTTTTCTAAAACGTATCCTCTTATTGTATAAATAAAATTTCGTAAATTCTCCTCTATAGGATCTACCTTCGGTAATACGAAAAACCGCAAATTTTCTCGGCAAAAATCTGAGCGACGATCAAGTGAAATCCTTAGAAGAACACCTAGATTTTCGTAAAATGAAGGATAACCCGTCCGTAAATTTGGGACTGGCAGTGGCTACGATAAACACGAAAAAAATTTTCGGTCAAAACTTTACAGCCGAAGGTGAATTTATTCGAAAAGGAGAAACTGGCCAATGGAAAACTTCAATGTCGCAAGACACTATCAAGCAATTCGATGATTGGACGGCACGAAAATTGATGAATGTCGAGTTTAAGAACGATTTTTTATAATAAAAAATTAAAGTATTGTGTATTGTATATAAGTCATAATGTGCTTTATATATATATATATATAAAATCTTAATAAAATTAACATATTATGCAGTTTCATATATATACTTATTACATATTGCTTCCTCCTAGAGGAAGCTTTGTAATAGTAAAATTTTCAGTTTCGCTAAAACTTCATAGAAACGTGTTTTAAGGTGTTTGGAGTTCGAATCATGAGTTTTTAGAAAATGTCCGTGCGGATGGCTGTGTGTGTATGTATACCGTCGTATGTGTATGTATTTCTGGAACTACGTGGTCTATAATAATAAAATTTGACATGCATATGTGTTTTTTGATTCTAAATTCGGAAAAAAAAAATTTTTAATTTTGACAATTGTGGCCATTTTTTTGATTTTTGAAAATTTTTCAATCCTATGGGTAATCCTATGGGTATGAACCCATTAACGCCGTGGTGATAAGAATTTTTACTAACTTTTCAACGTGTTTATTTATTATGTTATCAGACCAAAGAAATAATGCAATAAGTCTATTCCCACGCGAAATAGAGATAAGTGGGAACATCTGCAATGTAAATTCATAATGGGGACTAAAATGTGATTATGTAGACAATCAAACGAATAGGTAAACAACAGCAAAATAATAAAGATTGGAAATATTTAAAATAGCATTCACATACTGTATATTCAAGAAATAATATTCAATAAATATATACCGCAATTTCACTTTCTTAATGTCAAAGTAAGTGCCCATGCATTTTTTTTAATAGTATTACAATGCCAAATAAGCAAAAAATACATTTAGAATAATAATAAAATATAAAAAAGAAATAATATAAATAATTGAAATGTTCAAAAGTACTTATGTTAACTACTAATAGCTTAAGAAAATACTTAATAAACCGACTACTAAAAGCATAGACGTATTTCAACGTAAGACGTAAAATATTGAAAATTTTAATTAATTTATTTTAAAAATGGTTAGTAAATAATTTATTAAACATCAACTTTCTTATAGTTCATTTTGCACAATATCTACATAAGTCTCTTAATTGTATAAAATCTTTACGAAAACTTATTTAATATTTTAATTGTTTATGTATAACATTATTAATTTTCTTTAATATTCTGAATGCATTTTGTTACTTATTTGGCATTATAATACTATACAAAATTACATGGTACGTATTCATTTAAGCAAACATGGTAGCAATAGAACCGAGCAATGTAAAATTATCACTCGCACCGCAATAAACCTATAGGATAATAGGTGTTCGATGCATAACGGAACGATAAAATCGGCAATAAAGGGAGACTTAAATAAAGCACTAATGAGGCTCCGGGGAAACCCAAACGCCGGTCGAGACACGTCAAGAAGGTGAACTTTATCAACAGGTCATCACGCGTAGCTGCAGTCCCATATTGGCGCCTGGGACAGACCGATTCCACCACTCCGCCCACCTACACCCCGTCTACAGGACCCAGGATTCCACGAAAAGGAGAGCAGCGCACTCGTGAAAACACGTAATGAGGCAATTAGGCTTGAGACCGGCGTCGGCTCAATTACCTCACTAAGTGCATTGTCTCTCTATTCGAATAAACACAAGAGCTCAGATCGCTCTAAGTACACAATAAGAAATTTTAATTTAAAATTACTACTTTTAGATTAGTAAACGAATCCGACCCACTTTTATAGCAGTAAATTTACAAAATTATAATAATTTTACTACTTGAGTTGTACTATTGTATAATATGTACAATACAAATTGTATATGTTTGTACTATTCATTTTATTGAATTTATTTAAATCATTTATTTAAATTGACTAAGTCCCTGGTAGAAGTTTCACAATAATTTATCGTCAACGTGTTAATCAAATAGGGGTATTATTTATGAATATTTATTCATTGATAACATTTTAATTTCCAAAACTATGATTATTCTTTCAAAAACAGAGTTGCCTTGAAAGAATTGCAGAAACCTAACTTCAATTTAATTTAAATATCATGTGTTATTGTCAAAATAATGTTTTTAAAAGTAGAAAATATCGCTGGTTTTACTTGGAAACCCGTGAAGACTTCTACCAGGGATCAAGTCATCAATTGTAATCTTTAGTGTTTTCACACTTAATTTTTATTTTTGTTAAGTTTAAAATTACTAGTCTAAAAGTTGTAAAATTACTATTCTAAAAGTTGCTAACCAATTCGACCCACTTTGAAAGTAGTAATTTTACTACAAAAATGTAAAATCGCTAAGGGCATTTAGTGATTTCACTAAAATTTGTATTTTTACATATCTGAGAGTAGTAAAATTACTGCACGAGAGGTTGGACACCTGTTTTAATTTTACTACTTCATAGTGATTTTAAATCACTATTTTTTACTGTGTATTGCCTTGTTATACTTAAAATCCAGTTTATGCTACCATTCCAGTCTAACCTAGGGTGGGGGAACGTCTCGCATATACTATATATATATATATAGTTTCACTGCTTATAGTTCGAAAACCCACTACCGAAACGGAACGTAAAGGCGCTGGTGTCGTGGCGTCTACGTCCATCGCTTACTTTTCGCTCCAAAATCCACACTGTAAGACTGACCACACAGGTACTCAGTACTCACATCAGACCAAACCGAATCACCGAACGCGACGGTTGACGTCTCCGTTTTCTTTGTCAATCTCGGCGGCTCTCTGCATCGAATTTGTAAAAAGAAAAATAACAAACGTAAGGGAACAAACGAACGTTTTGGGAGATGCTTGTCAATGGGAGATAATCATCGAGGCACCTTCTCAAGGTAAGTTTTGCATCTTGATATATATATGGTTACGTCAATTGCATAGACGCGAAAAACAACATTTTATAGGTTAGTCCATACGTCCGACAAATAAAATAGCCGGATGATCATCTGCGTAGAGTCGAAGCGAAGCTTATAGGACGTAACGAAATTCCAAGTAAATAAACAATCCAGAGGAAGAGTTCAGTGAGGCTGGTTGTATACTTTTGCATTTCCGAAATCTTTGGAGAGCGTATCTGCTGATTTTCGAGAAAGTAGTTGGAGGTTATGTATGTTGTCTGTGTTATTACAGAATAAGCTTGTGTAAAAAAGAACAAGATGCTCGAGAAAATCTCGCAAGTTTCACATTTTAAGAATATCCTGCGGGAGTTTCCCAAGAATATGAAGTTTTGCTTCGCATACGGATCTGGAGTTTTCAAGCAGAAAAGCGATCCAACCAGTAACATGTTGGATCTCATTTTCGTTGTTCGTAATCCTTATCAATGGCACGCCGAGAACATGAACAAAAATCCAGAGCACTACGCTCAACCTCTGCGATTCCTCGGTCATAAGGCTGTTACAAAAGTTCAAGAGATGTGGGGGGCTAAGATTTACTACAATACGCTTATCAAAACATCGGAGGGCAGAAACATCAAGTATGGCGTGATTTCGGAAATTTCTTTGGTCGAAGACTTGTTAGACTGGAATACGCTGTACTTAGCTGGCAGACTACACAAGCCAGTTGAGATCATTGTCGAGCCAGCTGAGAATTCGCAAATTAGAACTGCTTTGGTGCAAAATTTACATTCTGCTGTGCATGCGGCATTAATTTTACTACCAGAGCAGTTTAGTGAGGTTCAATTTTACAAAACTATCGCTGGATTGTCCTATAATGGAGATTTTCGCATGACCTTTGGAGAGGACAAAGAAAAGGTGACCAACATTGTTGTACCACAATTACATGGCTTCAGAGAACTGTATGCACCGATACTGAAACATTTTGATCAGTACATAGACATCCCAAAGACTGGAGACAATAAAGACACTTGTAATCAGGATGTTAGTCCAGAGACAAGGATACATCACTTGAACCACTTGCCAAGAACTCCACAAGTCAAGTTGGTTAGGACCTGGTCACAGGGTCCGAGATCAAAGGATACCGAAGATTGCTTGAGAGCCATTGCTTACGATCCAGATTCTAGTGAAATTTTAGATCAGTGTTTAAGAGAAATCGTATGGAAATCTAGCATATCTCAGAGTTTAAAGGGAATTATCACCGCAGGTGTAGGAAAAGCTGTAAAATACAGTGCAGCTAAAATAGTAAAAATGGTGAAATCCAATGAGCGTAATAAATTATCTTCCTCACCTATGGTGCATCAAAAATTAGAAAAAAGTGAATCCATGACTAAGCCAGAAATAAGAACTGAAAGTGAAGTCAAGACTCCAGAAAAGCGAATCGAACCATAATTTTATCTAGAACTTGTTACCAAAGCTATCTGTTTTGTTCTTTATTCATTCAATAAAGCCCAGTGTTAAATTGAATTGTAAACTGTCTGTGTTGGCTCATGATTTCTTAATAATATCTGAAAATATAACACCTCCATAGTACCAAAAAGAATGCTTCCAATTTCGTAGAAATATTTCTTTGATGTCGTCAATATACAAAAATTAGAAAATTAATTTAGAATAGCTATAGATCATATTCATAACGATTCTTATAATGACTTAACAACAATGTAAAAAGTAATTTTTAGGACTAAAATATATCTTTGATTTCAGCGGCTAACAGAAAATATTTGAAAGATGGATTCGGACTCGGAGAGTCAGGATAGCGACGACGGACGACGATTCCGATTCGAGACCACACGAAAGGATGCAACATCTCTACCGAAAAGAAAACTATCGCCACAACGCAGCAGACACACTGAACAACGTCGATCCCGTTCCAGGGACAGAAGTTCTAGAGACGACAGGTCAAGGCACTCCAAAGACGACCACTCGCGCAGAAACCGATCACCCAACGACAGGGACACGAACAACAGGCACTCGACAAAGGATCGAAGCTCGAAGGACTCGAAGAACAGCAGCAGGGACTCGAGTTCTCGAAGGCAGCAGCACGAGAAAGACTCTCGCGGTCACCGTACGAAAGACTCTTCCAGAGGCTACGACGCCAAGGAGTCGAGGGACAGCAAGGACCGCGACAGCAAGCACAAGAGCAAAACTCGCGAGAAACACAAAAAGCAGTCTCGCGACAGGAGTCGCGAGAGGAACAACCAGACAGAGGAGGCTTCAAAAAAGGAGGAAAAGGTCTTGGACTCCATTCCTATGGAGACGGAGGAGATCAAATCGAGATCCATGAAAAAACAGCGTACGGAGGACAGCGAGAAGGTAAATCATAAAAGTGTGCAGGAGAAGCCGACTGAGTTGGCTAGTAGTAATCCTGTAGCCCTTTCAGATTTCGGTGTGAGCCGGACGTTCGCTTCCGTAGACGGTGCTCCAGCTCGCAAAAAGCCTAAGTCGTTTTTCGACAGAGTTGTAAATAAAGCCAACAACGACGAGGATTGCTCGCTTTATGGGCCCTCGTTGCCGCCGAGTCTGGAGAAAAAGATGTTAAACGCCAAGGAGGCGGAAATAGAGACTGTAAAATACGTTGAGAGGGCCGAGACTCCGCCAGCGGTTGACGATAGTCTAAATGTAATTGGACCGGCTCTTCCTACTGGTTTGAAACCCGCGACGACAGTGCAAAATGATAAAGATAGTTTTAGTGAACGCGATGAAAAAGACGTTAATCGAAATGAAATGGAAGTGATGGAACAAGAGGAAGAAGAAGAAGAAGATGACGACGATAACACGTTTGGTCCAGCCCTACCTCCACACTTGGCCAACAGGCGGGAAATCGTTGGTCCAGTGCTGCCTAAAGATTTTGTTGTTCCTATTGATACGCGCGAGACAATACAAAGCTCAAAGTCCGATGAGGAGAAAGAAGTCGACGAGGATGACGACGACGATGACGTTGTGGGTCCTTTACCTGCCGACCATCCTGCTGCAAGAGGTAGCTACGTACAAATGCAACTCGAGCACAGAGCGCAGCAGGTCAAGGAGAAATTCAGAAATAAAGTAAGAATTTGTCAATCGAATGTTTATGGAAACTAAGAATCGAAGAGTCGAAATAATATGAAAAATCTTATTTTATTGTTTTTTAGACTAGTCCAGAAAAAAATAAACGTGAGGAATGGATGACCGAACTACCGCCAGCTCACGCCGTAGCCTTAGGCTTGGGCTCGATACCTCGTAAATTTAAGACTAGCGAAGGCCCGGACATGTCCGACCGATCAATGTGGACGGATACACCGGCGGACAGACTTCGAAAGGAAAAGGAGAAGGTACGTTTACTTTATTACAATGTCACGTGTTACTTTGTAAATCAGACTTTTTCTCATCCTCCTATTTGTATTTTTTTATAGGAAGAGAATCGATTTGTTCCATCTGATGAGTCGCGTAAGAAGTCGAAAAAATCGAAGGATAGAGGTGCTGTAGAGACGAACGTTGAAGAGGAAAAACAAGAATCTTTATTGGATATGCATTTGAAGAACCTAAAGAAAAAGAAGAAGGTAGTTAATGTTTTCACTTGTTTATTTCAGCATTTTATTTGTACAAAGACGAGAATAAAATACGTTTCTTCTTATTTTTACAGAAATTGGAGAAAGAAGCCAAGAAATTGGGTTTATCAACTCGAAGACCTTTTGATCGGGATATCGATTTGCAAGCAAATCGCTTAGACGAAGCAAGGAAAAAGAAGATTTTTCAGAAAGCCAGTCGTCTTAACGATAGATTTACGGCAGGGAAAATCTAATGGTTAATTGTACATTTTATATATCAATCGTATTGTAAATTGGACATTGCTTAAAGCTAGAGAGTACTGAAACAGATATTTTACAGTTTTACATAATAATTTTCATGTATTGCCAATCTATTTTGTTTCAGTTACTTATACTTCGTTTTCTATAAGCGTATAGAATTGAAGTCTGTTTAAAAAATTAAATGACAAGAGCTTGATTTTCTAATTTTAAGTTGCACTTTTTCAATTCTCAATTACATGTTTTTTTTAATGCATAACGTGTATGCATAAATCTTACGATATTTATACAACGGTAAGAATCATACAGTGCTCAATGAGTTTTTCTTGGCAGGCCTCCTTATTAGAGTTACTTTTTGTATATTCTTAATAAATGATAATGAGAGAAGACCTTGAAATTACAGAGCGAAGTCTGAATAAAATAATACTCGTTTTCGAGAACCTTAAAACTTTGCTGAAATTAGTTGAATATTGTAAAAGTGTATGATAACACTGGACATAAATAAATATCATGTTGATGAATGGTTGTTATCAAATAAACTCCTTTTAGATAAAAGAAACGCTGTTTTAATGTAGAATTGATACCTGGTTATTTCTTCGTAAAACACTGGAGCTCTTCAATATTATTTTCAAAAACATTATTTATTTTTATTAAACTTGTATACAACATGTATATACTATCATTATATTTAAACCTTTTCGTTTTATTTAAATTAAAATTAAGAATAAATCATGACTTTTACAACTTCCTTACAAATTAGTATACAAAGAAAAATTAACAAAAGTACATTGATATTTTTTACAATTTATTTTTTTTTTTTTATTTATAATATAACAAATTCACTTCTTGCGAATCACCCATACATTAAAAATATGATTACAAATACTCCCTTATTTTATTTGAGTTTTCATATGCTGAATGAATTCGTAGTAACTCAATGCATTTTCGAATCTGTCTTCAATCAAACGCTCCGTAAATTGGGTCCTAAAGTGACTATCATCCCTGATGACTTGGAAAGTTGCATAATACGGTTTCTCATCCTGAAGAGTAGCAACAAAAGTTCTAAGTCTTTCTGATTCTGGGGTGGCTAATTCTGGTAGTCCATACATTTCTTCTGGAATAGCTGCAAAACTCGAGACTCCGAGCACATTATAACAAAATGATGCATGAACATTCTTCCCAACATAGAGAAGCAACTGATCTCCATGGTCCAATAGAAATGCTCCTCTCGAGTCTAATTTTTCAGCTGAAAGGTGCAGCCTTTCAGGCTGTGGATTCAGCTGCCCATCAATTTCATTGAGTGGTTTCATTACGAGGTCATGTACTGCGTACAAGTCGGGATAAATCATCTGAATGAGCTGTACCAATGGCAGGGTCTTCAACTGGCACATGGCATAAACGCGATCGTCCAGTCGCGTACTCAATCCAAATCTGAATGCCTTACACTTCAGCAAAGCAATTATGTACATGGGCAACAGCTTCAGATTCTGTGGAGCTTGCAGTCCACTGCCTGGATACGATTGCAAAAGTTTGAACGCGGATAGAGCATCGACAGCCGCGTTTATAAGAGCTTCCCTTGCGTCTGATAACGACGATTGCAGTGATCTATCGACTGCCATTTTTGATAATAGTCCAATTATGCACTGCTGGTCTGCTGAATAAAGTATTTCCGACAAGTTTGAGCAGATAGGAAGGCATAGGGTGTGAACTCTGATTCTTCTCTCTCCTTTACTAGAAGTGTATAACAAGGCAGCTTGAAAGCAGATATTTTGCATATCCGATAGATTTTCTTCAATGGTCACTTGCATTCCAAATCCAGCATCTGGATTGATATTTGGTAAGCTCAGCAGATCAGTTGATCGAACAAAGAAGTTACCATGGAAAGTGTGGATGCTGAGTCCACGAGTGCAACGTATTCTCATGACTGCTTCGAAACCGATTTTTCGTGTAAGATAACGGCGCAACATTTTTTCCAGAGCCTCGACATGTTGCAATTTTGAGGCTTGAAATAGAGGCAAGTAGTAGATACATCCTCCTGAAAATTTACAGATACCAGATAACGTGGCCAAATCACTATACTGACAATTTAGCAGAAATAGGTCAACTGCTATCTGTTGACCACTGCAGTCTAGAGCTAAACGCTTGTAGAAATCCGTAGCAGGATTCAAGTAAGGAACATCTTTCCCAGCCCTAGTATTTGGATCTTCTCGAGATTGAAGTGCACCTGGACCTATATTTGGTAAACACAACTGGAATACAGTTACCCTTCCACCAGTTGGAGACATAAGCTTAAATGCAGCTTGAAGTGCAGCTCCTAAAGCACAATTAGTGTCATAACTATCTTTAAACATATATGGCAGCTGATTTAACAAATCCTTGATAAGTTCTTCCCGTTCCTTCAAGTTAACTATTAAATTTTCAGGACATGGCAAGAAAACATCATCTACGTCCAGCATAATCATTTGGTGTGGCCGAGATACGTTTTCTTGCATACTGAAAAAATGAAGTGCTGAATTGACTGCTAAAAATCCAACTTGTGTTCTTCCATCACCTGGAAGTCTAGACATTTCTTCCGAAATAATATTGCACACAATGGACAAATAGCCACTCTCAACTGCTAGCCTTGATACGTCTAATATGAAAAGATATACAGCTGGTTGGGGTGGTCGCAGCATGTACTCACTTGGTGCAATGAACTCTATAGTGCTTGTCCTTATTTCTGGTCTTCGAGATGGATCTCCATAAGATTTTGTCGCTGGATCAAACTGGAATTCTTCAGGAAGTTCATTAACTTTGTAGCACAAGTTACATTTCCATCTTTTAGAGTCAACAAAGTAGACGAAAGGATTTATGTAGGTTCTGCATGATCTACAACGAACTATTGTGCTACATTGTATAACGGGTAGATGATTTAAATCTTTGAAAGGATGTATGAGAATGCCTAATGGTAAGCGTGATTTCTGCAGTAGTGAATTCGAATCTGGTATTTTTGTTAATGTACATCGGAAAATTTCTGGACTGCAATTAACACGATCTAACAGATCTTGATGCAATTTTATCCTTGGTGGTGCAACTTTTTCTGGCGGGAGTATATTTCTACATTGTAAAAGGTCAACAGAATCCATGCCCCAAATTTTGTTAAACCCAGCCTTTGTAATGTTCATATTCTGATTCATCTGGTTATTGTACGGAACCGCATTCGTATAATTTGGAGGCCTCATATCTAATGGACGATTTGTTGTAGAACATGCTTGTGGATTCATAGGTGGCATAGAACCAGGTTGACCTCCCATAGGAGGTGCTGCACCAGAAAGATTGACGTTTTGAAATTGTTGTGATAGTGGTTGCATTGCATCTAATTTATTGAAAGGAGGACCACTGTTTAAAAGTGGGCCACTAGTCAATTGAGGTCCACTATTGCTTATTGGAGGACCAGTGCTGGTCAATGGGGGTCTACCACTATTTAACAGGGGCCCGGTATTACTCATTGGAGGCATACCACTATTCATAGGAGGCACAGCATTACTCATTGGAGGCATACCACTATTCATAGGAGGCACGGCATTACTCATTGGAGGCATACCACTATTCATAAGAGGCCGCCCACTATTCAGCTGTGGTCCAGCGTTACTTGTTGGAAGTATACCACTGTTCATAAGAGACTGCCCACTGTTCAATGGTGGTCCAGTGTTACTTGTTGGAGGAATACCACTATTTGTAGGAGGTCTGCTGCTGTTAAACTGTTGTCCAGCACTGCTTATCGGAGGTCCACCAGCATTCAATGGTAGTCTGGTATTATTTGACAAAGGTCCAGCATTACTTATTGGTGGTCCACCAGTATTCAAAAGTGGTCTAGTGCTATTTGGCAGCGGTCCAGGGTTAGATATTGGAGGTCCACCAGTGTTTAAAAGAGGTCCAGTGTTGTTTGATAGAGATCCGGCATTACTGATTGGAGGTAGACCACTGTTCATAAGAGGTCTGCCACTGTTCAATGGTGATCCAGCATTGGATATAGGGGGCCCAGTATTACTTATAGCGGGTCTGTTACTATTTATTGGAGGTACTCCACTGTTTATCGGAGGAGCACCACTGTTTGTTGAAGGTCCACTGCTGCTTATCGAGGGTCCACCTGCTGTCATTGGTGGTCTATAGCTATTTAATGGTTGGACTGGAGACCTTCCACTGTTTTGCAGTGACCCAGCACAACTTATCGGGGGCCGACTACTTGGAATCGACGACCCAGCACTACTCATTTGAGGTCCTCCGATTGTTAATGGAGATCCCCCACCTGTATGTGGACTAGTACTATTTATAGAAGAACCACCTGTACTGAATTGTGGTCTACCACTGCTTAATAATGGTGCAGCATTGTTTGGTCCAAGTCCGCTGCTGTTTGAAGGAGGCACTGGTCCAGTATTGCTCAACAGAGGTCTGCCACTATTGAACGAAGGTCCGGCATTGTTCAATGGCTGGCCAGTGTTGTTCAATGTGGGCCCGCCAGTATGTGGCACAGGCCCAGCATTGTTTAAATGCCTAGGTCCTACATTGTCCTGAGTGTAAACTGCGCGATTTTCAGCATGATGAAATGACTCATTTGTCAACAATCCGTCGTTTCGACTCATTGAATGACAATATGCAACTCCACGTCACGTCGTAAATAATGGAAATTACCTCTTCTCGAACTTCTATTATAGAGGTTAACTTGGAAAATTCTGTAACAGCAGACACATATATAGAATTAAAAGTTTATTCGATTTAGTGCAGGGTGGAGTAATGGGAATGCAGATGTTTCCTATTACCTTCATAAAAATCAGCGATTGTACAGGATAGCGATCGGTTCACAATATATTATAATTTATTTATTATACACACTATATTGCAAGTAAATTTTCTTAAACGAAGGAGGTAAGAAATTCGTTATCTCTAGTTGCCTATTATATACGATCGAGCTATACACAATAAAAAAGTCAACTTTCTTTATACTCTATGATACAATAACTTAAAATTTGCTAATATACAGTTACATTAATTTCTTTCTTTTCTTAACTATCTTTCCCATTGTAAACTTTAACCCTAAAGGTGTGTCTACAACACTCCGCCGTTAACCTCTAACTCGACCAGCAGTCTACGTCAATGAAGATACTGACAGGTCATACATTGAAAAATGGCTTGGCTATGTGTTGTGTGAGTGTGCGCAGCTGTCTACGTATACGGAAACGGATGACCGTGGCAGACTGGCAGTATACTTTATATATAGCTGCCCAGTTCCCTTGGTAGCTGTCTGGCAAGTGTCACTTGAAAAAATTAATTACTATTTTCTTGTATACAAAGCGTAGTGTATAATGCGCTGCATCCGTTTTGCTCGTATAAGTAGACATCGATGATTAGGCGAAAGAAGGATTTTCGAAGTCATGTATACGATATGCTTACCTATCATTTGGCAGATAAAATATGATCGATCTGATTTTTCTGATAGCGAGTACGCGCTCTTCGTATAGATATGCGAGAATCTTCAGCAAATCCGGGCATATGGGTCGCATTGATAGAAACTGTCGAGAGCGACTTTATATTTCTCGATTTGTCTATACGTTATATTACGTAAAAATTCTGCTCGATGTATATACCTATATATAATTGACAAATAATGATAACGTTACTCTATTTTAATTTATTTCTCATTAAAATTTTTATTGTTGGAATAATATACTTGCTTTTTTCACCTAATTTCAGCAAATCATGATTATTCATGCCCATATCTAATACATATGTGTATTATTTATACACTTTTGCTTATCAAAATCAGAGTAAAAATCGTTTACCAGAACAATATTTTTTATCATCACGAATAAAAAACTAAATAAGTAACTCATATTTCTCTGGATTCATCCATCAGTCTATTATCTGCCGAAAACCAGAGTAAAATATATCAAAGGAAATAGAATTGTTCCTCCAAAATCTTTCCTAAACTTCTCCCAAAAAACCCTCACAAATTACTATATTAACAAACGCACGTGACAATCCGCCTATCGATTAGCGGATTCAAAAAAACGGCGCGCAGTACAGATGTCGCCACTGTCGAGACTCGGCGAGCAGTAGAGCCGCTTTCCGGTTCCGGCATTCGTCATATAATAATAATAATAATAGTCATAGCGCCGCGAGAACCAGCCGTGTGCGAGTTGCGCAGAGCTACCAGTCCGAGGCAAAAACATCGAGTACAGCAGTGCTCTCGCGTAGGTATATCTCGTCGTTCCGAAGAAGAAAAAAAAGCGAGTTCGTCAAAGTCGCGATCGCGAAAAGCGCGTGTGTGCGCGGGTAACAAAGTTCTCGCTGTGCTTCAAAGGTCCCCGGGAGAGACTTCATGAGCTGCTGTACGAGCCGCTGCACTGCTGCAGAGGAGAGGAACAACTGCGCGGCTCGTAATGTAAGGCGGTCCCCGTATTATATACGCACAAAAAATCAACAAAAACACACGCACACTACACATACTCCCAACTCATCCGATCCGTCCTCTGCTATGTAACTGGCAATTGCGTTGTATATAGAGTGAGGAAGCTGCCGTTGGTGGAGTTCAAGGGGTTTTCTCGGCTCGGCTATTAGTCGCTGAGAAAATCGAAGACGTATACATATAGGTACCTTTGAATACGCGCAGCATAAAGAGCTATACTCATATACATGACGTGCATGGGTGACCATTTAATCGCGATATATAAGGTTAATAGTTCTCTCTGGCAGTCGAGAGTGTGCGGGAGCTAGTTTTTTTTTCTTCTCATCGACGCTGTGTGGGTGTGTGTGTATGAGTAAACAACTATCGGGAGGAGAACAAAAAAGAATCGCGGACGATTATAATATTCTTGGTGAGAGATAAAGAGACGTGCGCAATGAGTGTCGGCGGATTCATATTGTGCGCGTTATATTATCTCTCTGCTCATGCCTGTAAATTAACCTCAATCGCGCAGTGAAGTTTTCATTTCTTTAGTCGTTTTGCGAATATGAGATTAGTTTGGTTGCACGAATCGCTCGTCTTCGAGCGAGCATGACTCGTGCTGTCATTAACTCAAAGCGCAGCTGCTGATGCTCACGTAGCTCGAACCGCAGTGTATGTATGTATATACATACATTGTATGTAGGTATATGTATATACACTGGTACCTTTAATTTGTCACATAAGTCGCTCTGCCTGCTTATACCTTCTGTAAATGACAAATCGCAGTGTTATCTGTAGCGACCTGTCATAATATTACGTCACGTGTGGCCGTGTGACTCCGAAATCCCTAATGCTTATCCAGCTCAAAGTTTTGAGCTAACTTGCTAATAGTGCTTAGACTGCTTAGTGTGCTATATACATATATGTATGTAGTGTCGTAATTGTGGGTTACATTGTTGAACCATGTGCTTTGTATACGTTGTATACGTTCAATCAAGAATCTGATTTAATTATTACTCTTTGCGATCATCGATGGACTTTAATGTTTGTCAATTTTAAAACAACACTAGCATTGGCGTGAGCAAGTTATCTCTACTTGTAAGTGTCATGCACACCACTGCAATAGCTGACTCAAACAAGCAAGCGCAATGACAATGGGCGTAGAGCAGTATAACACTCAACAATAGAATTCTATATCATTTCCTGTTAATTGTAAAGATTAAAAAGTTTAATTTCTACAAACCTAGTGTACATAAAAAAAAAATTGATCGGCAAGTCCATCTATAATGAAGTATTTTTAAATATCATTAAACTAATGTCATTACAGTACTATTGAAAGCATAATTGGATTTTTATTTTAACCGATGAATATACAATATTTATTTTTTCTTGAACGATGCCAAGGCAATCAGTATGCAAATACAAAATAGACCATAAAGATTTCAAAGTATCAAATAAAATTTTGTGTAAACTGTGTCATAAAATGCTTTATTAGTCAATAAACATTTGTAGAAGTTTTAATGACAGCATTAATCAGGCTATCATGTTGTTCTGGTTTAATGATACGCATTTCTAAATGATTAAGTACTTTACACTTTCAACTATCATACTTCAAACAAAATAATATGTAGTTCTGTTTGATGTAGTCACACATGGATTTAAAAAAAAATGTATTTGACCAACAATGACGAAAAAAGGAACGACATCTGTACAAAGCACAAAACTAAAACTAAGCAGAATTACTGTATAGCATATTCCAAGGAGCTAATATATACCATTAACATTTTTCGATAGCGCATGTCTGCACAGTCAGTCAATTTTGATGTCTGTCACGCGCTCCCGGAAAAGTTTGCGCGTATAAATACAGAACAGAGTATATATATATATATATATATATATATATATACCCGTATCTATGGCCAAGCGAGCATCACTTCCAGATTACGCGACTACTAGCGAGAGACTGCGAATGATGTGATTGCGCGCGACGAGTTGCCCGAGCGTTCCAATATTCTATAATACGTACTCCTTACCTACACACGCCGACGATTTTTTCATTGTTGCATTAGGCATATCTTCTCTCATTATTTCTCTCCAGAACTCCCGTTGAGCGCTGATCGTTATTTAGAAGAGTGACTGAGCTGAACACGGCCGTTTCGTAATGCGACTAAACTTCTCGGCAAATAGTGCGTTTGCAGGAAAGAAAAAGGAAGTAAGAGGAGGAGGAGAAAGACGTTGTACTTCAATGTGTGTACAATGTCTATTGATTACGTATCCAAACGAGTAATAATGTGCATTAATGTGTAGCAAATAAAGGTTCCTCATTGTAATTGCATCGTATGGCTTTAGAGTGTGATCTTATTAATAATGCATATACTTGTTGATACTGAAATTATCTGCAAGTGACTGTCTTGGTTGTTGTCAACATTCGTTTTGGTGGTTTGCATGCTTCTTGATATATTATACTTTTATCTATTCTTCAGGTCTACTGTAGATTACGATAAAATCATTCTTATTGCTTTCTTTACGTTCTGCATACGTTACTTATAAAGCTCATTTGAGGTAATATTGATTCGCTTCCATGTTTCTTCCTACATATGAAATATCATTTATTATAATATTCCCTTATGACTTCACTCTTATTCCTATATAGCTATTGTTCTATTTTATCTATGGGTGAAAATTATGTATGTATTAGCTTCTAAAACAGATAGTGATATCTGTCTTGTGAATTTGTTTCACAAGAGTGAGTAAGCTTGTATGAGCCATAGTTTCTAAAAATGAATAACAAGCATACGATTAAAAAAAAAACTTCCATTTCGATTTTTACACCTACAACTAGTATTTGTAGAAGTAGTCCAAAAAATTACGCCATTTATTATGAAAAATATATCATTTTGTAATCTATACTTATATCTAATATTAAGTATAATTTTTTTAAGGACAATATCCATGAGTGCTATTATAACCTCATCAATCAACTTGGATGTGTAACATGTGATATGTAAAGAGGAGCACATCCAAATGAAACCATAGACTGACGTCTGGGAGTGTCAAAGGCGTTTACGAAGAAATTAAAAAATGCTCAAAAGCTGTATAAACCAGCCAACGCAATTATGGTTCGCGGTGTTAACCATCTGTGTTGGCTATGTAAACGCCGATATTTTAGTATTCAGTGCAAAAGACACTCATAAAGTTGAACAGGGATTCAGAGATCTGCCTGCAAGGTTTGGTGGTATGATACCAGCAGAAGGAATCAAGGTAAATAGATAACATCCAATATTTTATCCAGTATTTTAAAACATTGTTTATTCAGTGTTTCTTCTATCCCTAAGGGCATAGTGATATATGCAGACCCTCCACAAGCATGCCAGGATATAAAAAGACCACCAAACAACACAAAATACAATGGCAATAATTGGATAGTATTAATCGCCCGACTAAATTGTAGTTTTGAAGATAAGATAAGGAATGCTCAAAAAGCTGGATATGATGCTGCAATTGTCCATAATGTCAACAGTAATGAACTTGGTAATGCAAAATTATTATATTTTTTGTTACTTCTATAAACGCATATAAACAATGTTATTTATATGTATTTCAGAACCAATGTCAGCTAAGGACTCAACAAACATAACGATTCCGTCGGTTTTCGTTAGTGAATTCACGGGGTCGCTTCTCAAGGAGGTCTATGCGTACGACGAAGACTACTTCGTTCTTATCAATGATTTGCCGCTAAACATCAATACCCATCTTCTTTTGCCGTTCGCAATTGTCGTCGGTATTTGTTTTCTAGTCATGGTTATTTTCATGGTAAGAGTCGCTTGCAGTGTTGCAAGATATCAGAGGTCATTTGTGTGTTGTGCTCTTCTCTTCTACCCATCGTATTTATAAATTCAAGGCTTCAGTTTGGCGTCTGTTGCGAAGCATCTCAAATACGCGCGAGTATCGGCATATTGCTGCTTATAGGAAATAATTCACTTTGCTCTGATTGAGTCAACTACGTTTCGCAATATCTTGACCCGCTTCCGCAGCACGGTTCCATAAAGCAGTGATCGATTAATAAACACAATTTATAGATTCCGAAAAATAACTTACTCGTCTTAAGGCATTGAATTAAAAATAGTTTCTACTATTTTATCACTTTGAATTGAATTTTAAAATGCCGTTGCGCTACATTGTACGTTTAACAGTGGACTATAAATAAACTGTTTGTTTCGATTAAAATTTCAAAAGGAAGAGCCATCTCCAATCAATAGCCTCCTATCCTTAGCGATCCTAATCGCTAAGAAGCTTCTGACGCTGTTTAGATCTGTCAGTTAAAATGTTCAACTTTATTAGTTTCTCTAGGTCAATTCGTAGAATTAAAAACTTTATTTTACACTGAAGGAATCTCTTTTATTTCATACAATTGATAAATGAAATACAATCGCGGCTTGTTTTTCAATCTTCTTTCATCATTTATGCCTTATCAGATGAACATCAACGGAGCAAAAATGCGTTAGAAAAGATAAAACCGGATTAACATTAATACCTTCGATTACAGGTTGTTAGGTGTATCAAAGATAGGCGCAGACAGAGAAGACATCGATTACCAAATTCAAGCTTGAAAAAGATACCGACACATAAATACACAAAAGGCGATCCTTACGAGACATGCGCTATCTGCTTGGAAGATTACGTTGAAAACGAAAAGTTGCGAGTTTTACCTTGTGCACATGGTAAGTTTGAATAATTTTAAAATAACTTGTCGATAATAGAATGCACACTTTTATATAGATAATTTACAATTCAATAAATTCTAATTAGTAATCGGAAATGTTTAATGGAGAAGTTTCTGACTATAATATGAGAATTTTTTTAATACAGAAACATTGGGATTAATTTATTCAAATGAGACGTCAAAATAATAAAATTGTTTTATCTTCGTTTTATTTAGAATTATATAATAACATTCACAGTAGAAACAACCAATAATAATTAGATCAAGCTAGCTAATAGAATAAAAAAAAATTTGTTTAGTAACAAATAGTTTTACTTTTACTTATTTTAGCTTACCACACGAAGTGCATCGACCCCTGGCTAACAAAGAATCGACGAGTCTGCCCAGTCTGTAAGCGCAAGGTTTTTGCCGCAGACGAACGCGTCGAGACGGATTCGGAGAGCGACTCAGACGCAGACGATTCAACCCCACTAATCCGCGACGGTGGACGGTCCGGTACTCAAGGCGGTACCTTCGCGCCGCAAACAGAGAACCCATTCCGGAGACAACGTCAGCGACGCGATTCCCAGACCTCGGGCACTAGTTATGACTCGGCCGTTGGAGAGGCGAACGCTGGTAGCGATGGGGCCGGTGGCGGCAGGGCCGGAGTCGAAATCGATGACGGTGATAGTATCGGTCACGTCGACTCTACGTCGCGCACGGTCTTCTTGGTCTCGGATTGTCACAGCATAAATGGTTGGTACTTATGAGTTTTCAATCAACGTTTGTACTTTATGTGCAACTTATACTCTGTTTATTTTTAAAAATTTGGATGTTAATCTATAGAAAAAGTACATATTATTTAGTAAGCAATAGATATTTCATGTGTAGGTGAAATGCCGGATCTCGACAGATCGGTGAGCAGTACTAAGCCGCATACAGTGAATCTATCAGTGGATATTGACGAAAATTCTGCCCTCGATGTCAATCATCACGCAGTCGGAAGACACGAGAGGGTTGTTCCAAGAGCTGGTGCTAGCAATCCATTGCCATCATCCGGTGTACCCCGGAGCTCTGATGACAATGACATTATAATATAGTTTCGTTTAAAATCTTCTTTCACGGTAAAATTTTATAATGCAGTAGTACTAACTCATTCTAATTTATGTTTTTAATTATGGGTATAATTGTATCACAGGAAGTATTAGATTTTCCTGAAAACCACTCGATAAAAAACAAACTAATCAATTGGATCAATTGGCATTCAATGACTAAGCGATCTAAAATTCAGCGACCAGAGATGTCTTGCACCCAAAGACATTCGGAGCATCTTAGATTCTAACCTACAGAAATGGAGACTGCATGTTTTGTGTAACTATGAATATGACGATACATTTTTATTATTTAGAGGAAATATAAATGAAAAGAGCTCTGGGTTGTAAGCATCGATCATGCAGAGATTATGCATCAAGATGATTCAGTTCTCTTGTTTATTACCAAAAGTGATATACGCCTGCTTTCAAGTACAATTAGATATGATTTATATGAACAAAGAAAGGTTTTAAAAAATAATGGCGATAGTAACATTTTTAATTAATATTATTATTATATATAGAAAGATACAAATTCCGATTGACTTTGTTGGAGCATTAGCCTGTGATACAGGGATGTAAATATTATTATTTTGTTGATGTGGCAAATATTAAGACCAAACACTAAAAGATTCCTCCTCTATTCAGGATCTAGTTTAAATCTTTATCTTATTAGAGTTTTTAGGCACGGATTTATCTACATAATTATACGTATAAGAGGTTTTATGTTTACCGTAGTAAAAGGCAACTTCCCTCGACTCGAGTCTTTATTACTTGATAAGAAAAATAAATCTCATAAACAAAATGTTGTAGATGGTAATATTTCTTAAGTGTATATAAAGTTATCAATAAGGGCGATAAGACGTTTTGTAATCTTGATAAATTTTAGACAGAATAAAATACGGCGTAAATATCTGTGGATCTGTGAATTTTTTTGGGCAAAAGCAAAGAAATACAAGCTCTTGACGACAAGCTTTTATTCTTCGAATAATTCTTGAAATAAAGAAAAAGCAAACTGAAATATTGAAGGGTCTATTGTATTCGAAGTGACGAAAGCCAGAGCATAAATAGTCGCTTACCCAGAGACACGGGTCGCATTCGTAATCTCTAAAAAATGTGATCGTGTGTTGATTATTGTTATTTTTTATTACCGCAACATGTCGTTTTTTACGGGCAATATATTATTTTAAATATCTTAATGTTAAAAATAACATAGTTATTTTCACTCGATAATTTATAGAATTCCGGTTTCAAAGTTGTTTTTCTCTTAACAATCCAAATAATTTGCAAAAAATTCGTACCATAATCAAAATCAATTCTGATATTATACTAACATCCAATGAATTGAATAAAATATAATTTTAATTATTTTATATTATCACTTTTCGAATAGATCGGAATCGGAAGCTTCTCGTCACTGGAAAAGCAGATTAGTTAGTTTTGTATAAAGCCATGTACATAGTTATGCGTGGGAAACTTCGTTGATACAATGATGCTGTGTTTAGAGCGATTCACAATATATAACTAAGATTCGATAAATAAAATGGATATGCTGATTAGTGAAAGAGTTTTACACGATGAACGGATTCGCTATATGAATTTTATAACATAAAAAATAAAAAAAAATCATACTAACTTATCCGGTTCTTGCTATTATTATAATGCTTCAAAGTTATTAATTTTATTATTAATATAATATATTATCATTGCTATTACTATTATCATTATTATAAAATGAATAAAATAAAGTGTATTTATATTTTTTATTCCATTGACTCTACACACTTTCGTCTTATCATTTCAGTTCGATTTTCTTTCCCAATTTAATTCCCTCAGTGTATGTCGATGTTTACTATTCACATTAATCTTTACTTTAAAAACATAATCTGAACATATTTTTTTTTCATTTTCAGTGAATAAATTTTAACAAACTATTTCTCCGTACCAACTTCCGATCTTCGTTTTGCATTCGATTAAAGACTTCCGGCAGGCGATCGAACAGCATAATAAAATCAAAACGAATCCTCATCCAGATGTAGCCGGCGGCTGGTCACATACACCTACACGAATACCTACATTCACACGGAGTTTGGCACATGCGAATGGGGGGACGGAGAGTGCAAGTGGCCGCGCGTGACGACACAATGCCGTCTCGACATTTAACCCACTAACGTTTTTTTCGCTCGGCCCTTTACACTGCAGCGCTTCTTCTTCCTCGTCGTTGTCTTCTCTGCTCGTTTATTCGATGTCGCAGCAACCTCGATTCAAGCTGAGGATCACGTGGGTGGCGCAGCAGTGTTGTATGTATATAAGTATGTATACGTCGGAGCTACTGTGAGAATTTCTCGGGGAATTTTGAAAAAAAAATCGAGATGGAGGTCAAGTCGCGGCTGGAAAATTGTTTATTCAAGTGGCAGTAGAGCGTGGATGGAGTTATTAGCTTTTTTTGTGCGGTTGATTTTGAATCGATTATAATACTTTGTCTTTGTAAATGTTAATCTCGCTGCGGTTTTTTGCTACGAGATAAGATTGTGAGATCTGCTCGTGATGCGGCACTAGAACAATTTTGTACTGATGTGGCGAGATTTCACACTACCGCATAACCGCATCTAAACTCTCGAATACGGAATTTGTAAAGTTACGCATTCCGCCGAAATTGAAACGCATAGTTGAAGAGTGAACTTTCTTACACCGGTTGTGTGAAATCACATCATTATAAATGCGTTGAACAATCTTAGTTAAAAAAAATTTCAGATCACAACGCACGTGACTCGCATTCCAGTTGAAAAAATGGATTCACAGGAGCTGATAGCCAACGATATAAAAAAGGGAAATAGAAAAGGTTTGCGGACGGACGTGGGAAGAGTCGGTCAAATCGAGATAGAAGGAGAGAGGGAGAGGGAAAAAATCATTCGGAGAAAGCTACGGATTTAGAGGTAGGTATATAGAACCGTCGCTGAAATTGAGAAACAGAAGCCGAGAGAATCGAGACAATGGGACTTTGAAATGGCTCTTTTTGTTTCGGTTTTTATCTGTCGCGCGATACGCCGCGTCGGGAAATAGATTTTCGTTAATTTTTTTTTGTTCGTTTCACCTTTTTTTTATCTCTCTGATACGCTTATACTCATCCCGTTATATTTCGAGCGACAAATTTTTACGAACGCAGAAACTGACGTGATAAGTGCGTATAATAAAATTCCGCAAAAAGGAGGCAATGATCGGTCGTTATACACATATAGCTACACTATACAGATATACACACCTCCGTACACGACTACTTGTAAAATCGATCGTTCGACATATACACAAGATGGGGGTAGGTATAGGTAGGCTTCGAGGGACATACACGTGTCGACGCCCGTGCTGGTACACAGCTTTCGAATCCTGCCTCATCCATTATTGTGGTTTGCTTCCTCGAAAATGGAGTTAGCGCGCAAATTGCGAAGTGTATAACTCCATTTATTAGCGTCGATATATAGGCTTGTGCCGACACACACGTCATATATACATAAACATATAGAAATTTCGAGGTTCACATGTATATATGAGACGGCGATACCGCACGATATAGCTATAGCCGCGAGAGATGCATGCATGTATGCATGTATCTATAGGTATAAGGGAGGAAGGCCCCCCGGACTCGTTGACCGATTCTCTACGTGTCTGCGCGTGACATTGATCGCCTGGAGGCTAGAGCGTATACTCTGGTCTCTCTCTCCACGCATAGGACGCGCCGCCGCTCTCACATTTGGAAAGCTAATGCAATCGCGCCTCTGTGTGCAGTTGGCTCTATTCCCATCGCCGGTTTATCATGCGAAAGCTTGCGGCCGTCGCTCGGTGTGTTTTTTCGAGGGGATTTCCCGCGACGATGTATCTTTTCTTTTTTTTTTTTCACCTACTGACGACTATCCGCTTAGCGATGCTATGCAGTACTGATTTTGGCAGCGGTTGTCGGGAACATTTTTTGTTTTCATTTGTTCGTTATTTGATAGATGCATCGTTATACATAGAATCGTTCGAAGGTATCGAACGAGAGATAAGTGTCCAGGTATAGACAGCGTAAAGACGTTGATTTACATTTATATGATATATATGTACGATAGGTATACGCTGATAAAACTGCGTGAAAATTACGGTCGTTTTCGAACGGAAAGTTTCAAATTTCCCGCGAATCTACATATTCATGTTGGGAAGTATGTTATTAAAGCCAAGTTTCTGTGTATACTTTTCGTCCATGCAGGCGAAAGCGGATTTACGATGGGGACAACAGTAATCGTGCGTGCTTTGATTTGGGAAAGTTTAATGCGATATGCGATTTCAAAATTAAAAAATTGGAATGCTCAGGTGTATTTGAAACAGTAAGTAGACAACATCAGGCTATGGTCAGACGCCCCCTTTCTGCCTATAACATATAGAAACTCTCATAAAATTTTTCAAGAGAAATTTTGTATGTATCCTACCAGGCTCGTGATGCATATTTTCTTTAATTATCAACAAAAAAATGATATATATGCTACTAGTTGAGATTCTTAATATCAATGCTACAAAGATGACGCGTTTGTTAACATTAAATTATTCACTCTTCATACAACCGACTTGACTCTAAGATCAATATCCGAAACTCAATAGCAAACATTTTAATAACTTTATCATGTATTTAATATTTGTTTGTAAAATAATGTTCAATCCATACATAAAATTCAAGTGGAAACCTTGTGAAACTTTCCAAAATCTATAAGGATTTCTCTCTCCAGGCTGATCATCGACAATTCCATAAACTATTTCACCCAAAATAATCACCCAACAATACTTCCCAAAGACCATACGTATATATATATATATATATATCGAATCCCGCAGTAAACCCGCACCCACACCTATAGCGTTCGCTTTCTTTATCGGTGCGCATAGAGCGACTTTATGCTTCTCAGCCTCAGCCGCGTTAAAGTCTCATATAAGCTGCAGGGCTTGCGCTGTATATACCTATACCCCTTCTTTTTTTTGAGATTTTCATGTGGACGTAAAAGGAAAGGGACAGTTTATGAAAAGAAGAGCTGCACAGGAAAGAAAAAGAGAGGCACACACAGTCGAGCGAAGAGAAAAGAGATATAGCTTGGAGGGGGGTAAGGAGGGTCGAACGTCTCGACGAGCCTCGCCGCGGGAAAAGAAGAGTGGAATTTATCGAGTGGAATGTCGTTCGAGAAACGTCGTGTCTCGCGCGATTCAAAAGATCGTGCCCTCGTTTTTTTTCTCTCTCTCTCTCTCTCTTTCTCTCTCGCGCGCGCCCGCGTACTCTTACATATATTGCCAACAGCTCGTGCATAATTTGAAATTGTCTCGGGATCTACTTCGGAGTTTTATTTGTCGGTAATGCAACGCTGCGTCGCTATACAGCGGGATTATTTTTGTAAACTGTTTTTTTCATTTTAGATTCAAGGGAACAACAGCTGTCTGGCCTGTAATAATAGGATTTTCAATTCAAAAAAAAGACTCTTAAAGTTCGCAAGTAATACGTGAGTATTTTCGTGCGAATCGGCGAAAGTTTTTAAAGCTGCGCTAATTTTTCCCGAAGCAGGTAATTTCTGCAGAGATACTCGGCGCATAATTTGTAATTAAAACTTTACAAGTA
Organism: Muscidifurax raptorellus; assembly: GCA_020010945.3. Classification (NCBI taxonomy): domain Eukaryota; kingdom Metazoa; phylum Arthropoda; class Insecta; order Hymenoptera; family Pteromalidae; genus Muscidifurax; species Muscidifurax raptorellus. Next base: position 26,737,529 of record CM052081.1, on the reverse strand, counting down.
TAGTAACGGCTGTTTCTGATCGTCTCTTGTCACTTATATACTTTATTCGTGTCGACTTAACAAGCTTACTTTTTCCATATGATGTATAAGCAGGACAATTTAATGATTATTCGGTATCGTATAAGATTTTACCGTTAATCATTACTGAGTCATTTTATTCCGGAAACTTGAAGACATCCGCCAGTGTATATACAATATAGTAAAAAACAGAAGTCAAAAATTGTATTATATCCTCTACGGTGCATAATATGGTATAAGAGAGAAAACTTTTCAAACTTCCCAAAACAAAAGTCCATTTTTCACGAAACTCTCCTCGAAAGAGATTCGGATTCCAGATTTTGTTGCTCTGTAAGAGCATATATATATACGTGACATGTTTACTATCTTCTATATATACATTCGGTTCATAATCCAAATTGTATAATAAGAAATGAATAGTAATATCAAAAGATTATACTCGTATCATCCCACAAGTGGATAAACACTCCATAGAATAATATAATGTTGAACGAATATACTGCATTAGATATTTACCATATAACGATATATTTCGCAGCAACTCCCCGAGCTTCATCCGCAAACAACAGGGATCGATACGCAATCATACCTCTCTCCCTCAATTAATACATCTCTAATAACGAACTATAACTGACTATACTCTCCTAACCAACAGCATAAATAAAAAAAACAAAATCGTCGTCAATATAACATCAGCCAACAAGAGTATATAAAGCTCAGCAGCTAAAACCTTAATTGATTATCCGGCGCCAAACTTTATCGAGTGCAATTCAGCGAAGAAGGCTATCATGACGTGGAATCAATTTGAAAACAAGTAGCTACTATATACCTCTGCAGAAAGAGAGAGAAAGACGGCCGAATCCAAAGAGGCGCCTTCGACTGGTCTCTTCGCGCGCGCGCTCTGAGACGCGTATATCGAGCGATCGAGCGAACGACAGATTGTGCGCGCCTGGTTTCTATACTTAATATACGAGAGAGAGAGAGAGAGAGAGAGAGAAAGTTAATAAAGAGATGGAAGTGCAGAGGCAGAGTCGGCCCACTGAGAGAGTGAAGAAGGTTAAGTGAAGAGGGTCATAACAATGACAGCTAAAAGTAAAAGTACGTCGTTTTTCTCTATCCCTCGCATCGCTCCTATTGTACAACGAGACAACAGTACATACAAAGCAGCAGTTTTATACATTCCAATTCATTCACGCGAAATCGTCGTCGCGCCCCCGCAAGCTTCCCCATATATACAAAGCTGCTAAATCCCGATCAAAAGTCCATGACCCTCCGGAAAGCCAGAGCGCATATACGAGAGAGCTACTCCTCCCCGCCGACTGCGCTGCTGCAGCTGTTCGCGAATAATCGATCCGCGAAAATTTCGCGCGGCGGCTGCGACGCTCATGCGCGTTGCTCCGTTTTTCCAAAGCCAGCTTTTCGGATGCTTGTATCTATATACTGCTCCGGAAAAGCTCGTGCGCTTTTCGCGCGGACGCATTTTTTCGACGCTGATGACGCCGCAGACGCTCGTATACTCGATACTTGTGTATTATATACTCGTTACACTCTGCGTTGAATGTGTATATTGTTTTTTTTTGTTTTTGTAAAAAGACGCCGAGGAGGTGTATACATAGTCTAATTGTTTTCCGCAGACGTATACGTAGCCGAGATGTTCGGATAAGTTTTCCGAGTAGAGCTAGAGTTTCGAAACTATTTCTCGGGATGATTCTCATTAATTCAGAGCAGTTTTCGCTTCTCTCCTCGAGATTTGGCTTCCGAAGTGGCGGTATTCCCTCGACTACTTACGAAAATGCTAATCTTCGGAAAGAGAGAGAGGCAGCGTGTGTATATGGAAGTTTTTGCAGATGACGAGCGTCAACAATTATAGCGTCGCGAAAACTATAATTGTCGCGCGAGACAGAGAGAGAGAATAGGCAGTTGAGCACAAGAGTCATATAAGAGACATGGAATTTATTTTTCGATTTCGAATAAACGATTTGAATCAATCATAGACGAATCAATTATATCCGGCTGATCTAGCATTAACGATCATTAAACGATGAAATACGATCCCCGAATTTTTCTCCTTCGGAATTACGCTTCATGCGCTTTAAGCGCATTATTTCGGCTATACCTCCATAAACGGCCAATTAAATCGCTGATTTTATCGATAAAAGATTAAATTACCATCTGGCCGACATTAAATTAACACAGTCCAGGGATTCGACCGATATATGCTGTATCACCGCTAACCTGTCTTCGATTGAAGTGCATCCACGCTAATCATCGCTATACATTATCCGCGGTAATAGTATCGAACACCTATATACGAGCATTTCAACGGGAAATTGCATTAAATCCGTTCAAAAATTGAAAAAAATAATTGCTCAGGAAGCACGGGAATCCGCCCATATATAAATAAATTGTACGATAAACAAACGAAATTATTGTCCGCGTCAGAACTTCGTATACAACGCAATAGCAATACACGCCTCAAAGATATATTATACACTTTGCGCGCGTCTTCCCGCACATCCCAGCAGACACGCGCGTGATTAATCAGTCTTTTAAAATCTCCTCCTAATTAGAGCGCTGGAAGAGAAACGAAGGGTTCGCGCAAGTTCGCGATTCTACATTAAATGCACGTGATGTAATTTTGCAGCCGTCAAGTGTAGAGGTACACCGCGCTCGAGCTTCCCCCCGTATACACACGAGCGCGCGGGACGCAGTGAAACAAGTCGACGATATGTTCAGACATGCAGCCGTGATGTCGCGTTAAATTCACGTTGATAAAACCCATCTCTCGCCGCGATTCCGATGCTTATGCATACGCGATGAAATTTTAATCGACCCGTGCGTTAACGACCGATTTTATATGGGTAAACAAATAACGAGCTCGCCTATATAGATACGGAGGAAAATAAAAATTTCATGTCGGCTCTCAGCCAAGGGGGGGGGGAGTCGCCAATCCCCGCTCATCTCGAACACTCAGAATCGCAAAGAAGGAATCATTACACCGGGGAGGCAAGAAGTAGCGAGAGATGAAGATCTCAAAGGCCCGCCTCTACATAAGCAAGCGCCGAGAGAGAGAGAGAGAGAGACAGACGGATCTTCCATCTCTACTTGTACGAGTAAATCGGAGCAAGAGCGATAATTCTCTCCTCCCGCTCTTCTTCTTCTTCTCTCGAGGCTGCACGACTTTGGCGCACTGATTGCCGATATTGTGCTCTCTCTCTCTCTCTCTCGCGAAATTCTCGTCTCGACGACGCAGCCGCCGACGTTGGGCTACGGCGAATCCATACTGCGTGGGTCGCGCATGTGTATGTATATATGTGTGTACATGCTGCCGGGTATAGGTGTATGTATGTGTATTAATGCTTTTTTTTTGCACTGGCTCGGTAACTGCATAAATCATGCGCCGACTTTTTTCAAGGGGGAAAATTGGGGAGATGATGCATAGAGGCTGTTATTATTGCCGCTGCTGGGGTTCTTGACTCGTCCCTATGTATCTATATAGGAGCGAATTCGTGTGATTTTTCTCTGTGTATTCGCGGAGAGAGTTGATTATTTCGAGGTCGACGATCTCGTATATGAATTTTATTATAGCTTCTGTATATCAAATGGAAGGTTTATTATGTATGGCTGCAAAATCGGCGTAAATGTGGATTTCGTGTTATCCTCAAATAAATATCCTTTTCATCTAAAAAATGCAAAACGTGCATAATATAAGTTCGCATTTGATAAGTCATTCGCTATTGCTTCTGTGAATTTCACGTGCAGCGTTAAATTAAAGAATAGAGGCTCCAGAAATAAACGAGAACAGCAGTGTTAGATAAGCGCACGTTCGCATAAAAGTATGGAAATGTATACTCTGATTATACTACCGTGAAAATATGTATATATTGAATGCGTCGATTGACTAGTTAAAGTATCGCTCGCCATCTCGTTTGTTCCGATCTTGGAGACTATATAGTTTAAAAAATACGAAACGTATGGACTTACGTCGTTTTGCCTCGGAGTCGCAGAACATACAAACGGATTTTATGCCCCTCGATATATACGAGACAGAAATAAAAGAGCAATAAGTGTTCCTTTTGTTTTTTCTCCAACTTTGGCCGTGTACATGTACGCGTATGACGATGCACCGGTATGTGTATGTACATATATATATAGGTAGCTCATATATATATACACACGCCGGAGAGATTTAAGAGACACCCAGGGAATACAGAATGTGTTCCAAAGCCATAAATATACATTTCGGCATGTACATCTATATATACCTATATATGTCTCTCGATTTCTTTACATTAAAAATACACTATATTATACATGCCCCCAGCATCAAAATCGCATATATCCGCAAGGAAGAGTCCAGAGCATAAAACTATATGTATATACCCTCGACTTCCCAATAATTTCGCGCCAACCGCCATAAAGCACTACCTACATATATAGACACACACACGCGCACAGTCCTTTTCATTTCCCGAGTCGAAAAGCGCGCGCGACTCTCGTAAAAAGCGTCCTATTCTTCTTCTTCTTCTTCTTCTTCTTCTTCTCTCGCCAGACAGATAGCAAACGCGATACAATCCATACGCGTCTCGTTCCCCGTCTCCCTATACATTATACACATATAAGTATACATATAGAGACGCGAGATATGCGCGAGCGAGGGGTTTACGTAAAGGCACACGCGCGGCACGAGTCGATACACCGACGAGCACGTGGATGTGTTACGCGGCGTACGCGTGCGGGGGCATGTGCGCCGACCGACGAGATGCATCGCGTATTATACATATATATATATATATATATACATACATACACACAATCGCAGCAGCAGCTCTGGGTGGGAGTGAGCGCAGTAGCGCTCGCCCGGGCGGGGACACGACGAGAACATGGCGCCCTTCTCGAGGACGGACATCGGCCATGTGCGATATATATATATATATATATATATATATATTTATATAAGACAGTATCGTGCGTCTCGATGAGATCCATATACGCAGCCGTGTATAAGCGACGACACCGCGAGAACACAGCCGATGGTACGCGTCTATATATACGCGGTTGGAAAAGCTTCTCTATACATGGGAAAAGCCGAGATACCTACCCACCGCGCGCTATATATATATATATACGTATACACACTGCGCCCTCCCTCGCGCGCAGACTCCGCGTGCGCGAGAGATCATCCTCTCCCTCCTCTCCAGCTGCAGCTCGGTCGCGCCTCAGCTCCCGCATGGAAAGAGTGAACGAGAGAGAGAGAGAGAGAGAGAGAGAGAGAGAGAGAGAGAGAGAGAGAGAGAGAGAGAGTGAGAGAGTATCAGAAAGCGCGCAGTCGTGTGCGATCAGTCAGTTCTCAGGCTGCGAGGACGCGCCGGGATCTCTCGTCGCGGTGCGCGCGTGTGTGTGCGTGTGTGTGCGCCGATCGGAAAGGGAGGGAGAGAGAGGACAGTCGTCTCGTCGCTGCTGCAGCCGGCGATCGACGCCGTGCTGCTGTTGTTCGCGCGCCGTGACATATATACATATATATATATATATATATATATATATATATATATATGTATACACTCCTCGGCACCTCCCGCGACACGCTGTATATCAATCTATCTATATAATACAAACATACTGCTCCCTCTCTCACACACTGATTTTTACTCTTGTACACATTATCTATATATGGTATATATCGCATGTGTGCAGTTCCTGCAGCAGCAGCAGCAGCAGCAGCCTTGTTGCATGGGATCTTCCTCTGACCCTCGGCGGCGCTCTCCCTCCGAGAAAGTAGTTGCTGCGCTGGCGAGGGGGTGGCGAAAGCGGCGGGAGTCTGCGCCCAGCTCTACGCATACACTGTACATACAGTAGTAGTAGTAGTCTCCGCGATATCTCTCCGATGCTGATGCTGCTGCTGGCGGGCCATCATCAGTAGCGCCCAGTGTATAATCGCGGGCGGCGAGGCGATGCTCCCCGCGGCGATCGACACTGCACGCACGCCGCGCGCACTTCTCTCACCCTCTTCTTCGTCCTCGCGTACTCTTCTCTCCTCTCTCTTCTCGTACCACTTTGTCCTGCACTCGTCCTCCCGTTCTCCCGATCCTCCGTGTGTATATTCTCTTTCTGTCCGTCCGAAAGAACAGTTCTATGCGTTATTCTCAAGATAAAGAAATATATAGTAGATGACAGTGCGCGAGATCGTCGTCACCCGTGCAGTGCGCGTGCAGTGAGTTTGTGTATACATACGTATATATATATGTATATGTATGTATGTATGTATGTATAGGTACGCGCTGGTCTTCCTCTCTTTCCCTCGCGCGCCGATCTGCTGCATCCGCTGGTTACCAGCTCCGCCGGAAGAAGCAACGAGCGGTATATAATACAGTGGCGCTGGACCTCGTGCCAGAGAGAAGTATATAGCGAGAATAGGGAGGAGCGACTAAAGATGGATTCGTCCGCTGCGTGAGGGTATAGAGTCCGTGCGCGGGGACAGTCCAAGAGTATAATAATATAGCTCTGGCAGTGAGCAGCAGCAGCAGCGTCGTCCTCGTCGCCGAGAGCTAGAAACACGGAGAAGAGGAGGAGGAGGAGGAGGAACGGTGCCAAGGAAGGCCAGAGGTGCGCGCGCGTGAGAGCGCGATCGGATCGTCCCCGCGAGAAAGAGAGAGAGAGAGAGAGGGAGAAAGAGGGAGAGCAGAGCGAACGGGAGAGAGAAAAGAGGGAGAGGCGACGGGCAGTGTCGCGTTCGCGGGACCGCGGGTGATTCCACTTGCACATAACCTCACTTTTTCTCCCCCATTACCACCCATTACACACACATACACATACACACCTCATATCGTCCCACCTGATCGTTTCAACCGCGCGTATAATCGACCTTCCAGCTGAGAGTTGCAGAATGTGAGGAGAGTGCGTGTCCATGTCGAGGAAACAGCAGGAAGAGCCAACAGCAGCAGCAGCAGCGACGATGTGCATCTCTATATATGCAGCATCCAGAATAGATGTATGACGCGTTCGCGAGTTGTCTCTGGTGTCAGAGTGGCTGACGAGTGCCAGAGGACTGTGCCATCGGTATTCGGGAGATACGGGCCCGCTGTCCAGCGATAATAATAATAATAATACCTAATAAGCAAACAAATTGGAAAAAGTGCAGCGCGGGCTGCTCTGCTCTCCTGTGCCGCGCATCGCAGAGAGAGAGAGAGAGAGATCTTTTTCGCCGCCGCCGCGCGAGGGGTGTGTCGAAACGTCGCTGCGCGCCATCATCGGTATACAGTATATAGAAGTGCACTCGCGGGCTGCTGCAAAAGTGAAAAGTGGTGAGCATCGGAGATAGCTCTGCTTTGAGAAAAAAAAGAAGATAACAGTGTGTCAAAAAAAAAACAAGCAGAAGCTGCGTGGAGTATACAAGTATAGCCAGCGGTGGAGTGCAGAAAGCAAAGACGCGGCGCTGTGCGTCAGGATGCAGCATGAACCTCGTTGCCCTGTCCTGGGAGCTGACGAGCCTCGGCAGGGGGACTGCTGCGCGCTACTGCTGCCGTGGAAAACCAGCGAAACGTCAGCCGCGGCCCGTCGTCGTCGTCGTTCAGGAGCAGGTCGTCCGCTGCTGCAGGAGGTACGTCGACCTCGTCATCAGTCGGCGAGCTTGGTTTCGCTCGGCGGCGGCGGCGGCTCCAGCACTGGCATCACCATCATCACCACATCCGCCTTCAACGGCGCCGCAAACGGAAGCAGTCGTCGTCGCCGCCGCCGCCGTCGTCGTTGTTGTTGTTCCCCGAAACTCGACGACTCCTCCACGACAGAAACAGCAGCTACTGCCAAACGACACCACTTATTCGACGAGGCGCGCGCCGATCTCGACGACGTGCAGGTACGTGTATTCTTGTTTTTTCACTCCTACGAAAGGCGGTGAATCCCCTGGCGGTTATTTTCGTGCAGTTGCCCTGCGGTTGGTACTGCTATATACCTTATTTTTCGAGTACTTGACATGGTTGGCTCGAGTCAGTGCAAAGCGTTGTGTGTTAGTTACTCTCTGTCGATGATTTTTTGGCTAAGGGCGAGTCAACGAGCAGAGTATATAGCGCTAAACACTTGAAAGAGTGCTGGATATTGTGTTGGTAGTTGAATAAATAAAATTTTATAGGTACTCTCAACCTCAAAAAAAAAAAAAAGTTTTCAAAAGTTATTGTCGCTGTTGTACTAATTACGTAACATTTCGAGCATTATTGCAATGTTACTTTCTTACGTCTCTTAAACCATTATCATTAACACGAGCCGTTACCTAACCTAACTTTGCCATTCTTTTATCCGTATTAAAAAAAACATACTTGTACACAGCGCGATTGTATAATCGCTCTTGTAAGTATACTTACGCTCACCCCAAACTACTCGCATTTCAGCGAAAGTTCATCGCTCGGCGCGTTAATTTAAACTCGTTGTATATACATCAGAAGCACAAAAGAGCTGCTCGCGGGGTCGGAAATCGATGCGCGCGAGCGTTTTGAAAATTCGATTTCGTAACGACTGCAAATTAGCCGCGTCCATCGACCAACCGTATATACAGCAGCAGCGTTGAAAATTTAAAGCGGCGCGTGACGCGTATAGAAGCCCAATTTTGTTTTTCACTTATTTTTGAGGCATGATTAATTGCATAACGCGTTCTTTCTCTCTCTTTTCCGCGTGTGTGCGCGTGTGTGTGAGCTGCTGCCCAACCAGCAATGGCAATTAAATAAATTGAGAAAGCCACTAGCTATGCATCAAAATAAAAGAGGTCAATGGTTGTTACAAGCGGTGTTCGAGGGCACGTATGCGATGCTACTGCTGTGCCTATATTACACATATCTCTCTCTCACCTCACTGGCAGCTTCATAAAGAAAGGCTCTTGTTTATTTTCCAAAATGTTAATTTTCGCGGGAATTTATGCAGAGATCGTGAATTTGACTAAGTTGACGTGTAAAGGAGCATTTTTTCTCTTGTACTTCAATTTAATCGTCAAGTTGCTGATTAAGCTTGCGCACAATATACAGCGTTTAACTTTCAAATCGCTCGTTAAATCTAATAACGCGGTAATAAAATACGGTATATCGCGCTCGTACCATGAGAGGGATAAGATGGGGCGTATATATAGTTAGTTAAACGATAGTATAAGCAGCTAACGACTTGTGTTCACAGGTGCGGATCGTCGAATCTCGAGCTGTGCAGCGGCAGCAGGCCGAGCGTTGCGGCAGGGCTTGGGCGGTCCAGGGGAACTTCTAAGAGCCCCGCTGACCCGGGCCCTGCCTCAGGCCGGCACCTGCTCCGGAGGCCCGGGACGCTCTCGTCAAGCGGGGCTGACTCGAACGAGCGAAGTTGTTGTGCTGAAGCAGCAGCAGCACCACCACCATCGTCATCACCCACATCATCGCCAGCATCGCCATCACCATCGACCTTCCCAGCAGCAGCAGCAGCAGCAGCCTGTTGCGACCTGCCAGCAACTCAGGAAGCAGCAGAATCATCATCACCATTACAAATCGAGCAGCAGCAGCAGCAGCAGCAGCAGCAGCAGCACTGGCAGGCCCCGTCGTCGTGGTGGTTGTTGCGTTGCGCTCAGCAGCGATGCAGCGGCGCCTCGTTGGCAGCAGCCTGCGACAGCACAGCGGGACTTGCCTAGAGTCCCCGCTACGTTGGAGCTCATGCGACACGACGCTTCTCCCGCAGCAGCAGCAGCAGCAGCAGCTAATCAAGCCACGGGACCATCTAGCATCATCATCACCAGCAGCAGCAGCAGCAAGATCATTCAGAGGCGGAGGGACGACGGCGACGCGGCGGCCCTCAGACGCTCAGTCACTGCCTTGGACGGAGGCTCGCCCCGTTCCGTCGGCGCTCACAGCACTGCCTTCCAGAGGAGCCCGCAGTCGCGGCGCCGCAGCCGGCCGATTCTCTTCGTCCTCTACCTACTAGCTCTGCTGCTGGTGGCAGGAGCGGCCGAGACACCCAAACAGCAGCAGCAGCAGAAGAAACAGGCGCCGCGGCATCCTTACAACGAATACACCTGGGAGCTGAACCAGATAAACCCGTGGCTGTCGGCGTGCGATCTGGCGGGACCGGCGCCCGCCGACCTACAAGGCAGCTGCGGACCACCGGAGGTGCCCAAAATGTGCCCGGGACCCTGTCCCTCGGGCCCCGAACTCTTTGAGCGCGTGCTCGCCGTGCTCGAGCGCCTTGGCAACGCGACCGTCATCCAGAGGCCCAGGCGTAGTATCGTCACAGCCGAAAGCAGCAGCAGCAGCAGCAAGAGTGACAAGAGAACGAAAAGAACGACGGTGGCGGCGGCGGCGGCGGCTCCGGAACAGTGCCTTTTTTACCTCGAGGAGTCGCACAAGAAGGAAGTCTGCCGGGAGGACTTTGGGCGGGCCAGCTCGCGGAGTTACCCGACGCCGCGGGAGAATCGATATTGGTTCATGAGCGGGCTACGGCTGCGGCACTGCTGCGAGCACGCGGCGGTCAACGCCCTGGCGCCGGGTCCCAACGGCCCCTTCGAGGCCGTTCTCAACGGCGGCGACCCATGCGTCAAGGCCTTGGACAAGCTCCTGCTCGTCGACGCGCTCGCCGCCAGACTGCACTGCGAGTTCGAGGAGGTGCTCGCGAGGTACGACTGCGGCCAGACCTACTCGGTCATCCACAACTGCACCCACTGCAAGGTCAGTAGCGTCTATATATCAATCTTCGATGTGTACACGTGCTCTCTGTACTCAATAGGTTGCAAACGATATTGTTTAGCTGAGAAACAAAAAACGTTAGGGGCAAAGAGGGCACTTTTTTCCTCAACTGACTCCCACGCTGAGACAATGCCGAGTGCTCTCTGGCACAAACTTCATTGTTGCCATTGTCTGTCCCGTGCGGCGCGAAGAAAGCGCTCCAGATGGAGCGCAATTCAGCTAAACAGCCCCGACGAGCAGCCAGTCAAATTGCCGGACGTTTACCCGCGATTAGACTTTGCAAATGACTTTACGAGCTCGTCGTTTTTCAATTATATCCTACTGATTTAATCAATTTTCTCTTAATGACCGTCCAACCGCAATCTATTTCAGCGATGAATTATATTTCTCGTATACACGCAGGATCGAATAATGGGCCTAATTAAAAACGAACAAAATAATCAAGGAGGTCAACGTATCCTTACACTGAATGGCACCCTTCACTCTCGCGCTAAAGACTCAAATTAATATACAAATTCACCGTCGCACGAGACCGGAATAAAAACGGCAGCTTATCAACTAAAAATCCCGCGCACGCAAATTGCATCTTCGCTTTCAATTTACTCTGCGCTCGAACTTGTGTATATATACCTCGAAAAAAGCAGCGGTAAAGATCCGTCTTTCTCTCTCTCTCTCTCTCTCTCTCTCGCTCTCACCCGCGCATAATATACATCGTAAAAATAATTCGTAATTAAAGAGCTAAAGGCCGCACTCGGCTTCGCGAGTAATTTCTCCCTCGCCGCGGTGTGCGCGCGTCCAAAGCAGAGGCCTGACCCATATTCCGCGCGCGCGCACTCGCTCGCTTCGCGACACCGTTTTTCTTACCCACTTCGTGTATTTATGGCGCGCGCGGCGCCAGCGTCCTTTTTTCCAAAGCGACTTTTCTGCGGACGATATAATGCGCGCGTATGTGCGTTTACGTGTTCGGTGGGAGCAGGGCACTTTGGAAAGGAATTTTTCGGTGGCACGACTTCGAGCGACGATCCACTTTTTTACGAGTGCATGTTTAACGCCGCGGGCTCTTCTCTTTCCCAGAGAATGTAATCGAGTTTGTCGGGGGAAAGAAAAGTCGATCACCTGTCTGAAACTGTATACATTTTGCGAAAGGAAAGGAGAGCCATGATTCCGGAATAACCGTATAAAAATCAATGTAACCCCGGCGTGTATCAGTCGCGGCGCATATATATACACGTCGTTTTATCCCGGGCTCTCAAGCGGATCCTCGAAAGGTCTTTCGCTAGTGTAAAATCCATATAAGAACCTATATAATTTTTTATGCCTTCCGACTCACACACACACACACACACACACACACACACACACACACACACACACACACACACACACACACACAGGTTACCGCACACCACACTCTGAAAGAAGAGAGAGAAAGGAATAATGATTCCCTGACAAACCGTCTTGACTATATAGCTATAACCAAACCAGTCGCTCTGGCCCATGCAATCGCTCGAGTCAATCGAGTCGGCCTCTCGCGCTTTGGCAGAAATTTTTGTCGGTCGCAGCAAGGGTGCCCGAGGCGACAAAATGCCGCGTGCTCGTACGTGCTCAAGTACCAGCGCGGCTCCGACTCTTTCGCCGCTGCTGCTTTTTCTTCCTCGACGACGGAGTCAGCGGGATCGCGAGAGACGACGATCGACGAGGCTCTACAATGGCGCATCGCCTAATTAAACGGCCGCAAGTAGAGTGCGGAAACGTGTCGGCCAAGTTTTCTGCTCCAGCATCTGCGCGCATTGTTTCGCCGGAGACGGAATTTTCAATTCCCCTCTGTGTATTATGTGTGTGTTCACATCGCGTGTGCATTTTTTTCTCTCTATTTGCGCGAGCTCAATTATATAAGGCTGATTGTATAATGAGTTTTCCGAGCGTCGTAGTTACCAGCTTACGCAACGCTGAGAACGTCGTTGATAAATCACGGCGTCGCGGCTGCCTGCGATCGACGAGTGAAAATTTTCCCTTTAAATTCTGATTTGAAAATAACTCACACGAGAGAGCGATACTATATATGTGTGTGTGTGTGTATACACGGGCTTGCGTGGAAGAGATAAATTGCGTACGCACCTGTATATATAGCGAGCGAGCGATGCAAAATGCTAATGCTCCCGAGGAAAGTCATACAACTTTGTGGAAAACTTTCGCGAATTTAATCCGTTTTCCCAGCCGAGCGATGATGGGTTAGATCCCTCCCAACACACACGCGCGCTTGTAAGGTAGATGGTTAAATTTTTGACAAAAATAACTATGCATTTTCATCGCGTATCAACAACTGTCGTTGTGATAGGAAACCTTCGGAAGCTGATTTTTATATGTGAAAATACAAACTCTTGCATATAGGCGCATTATAATTCCTTCTTAAGAGTCTCACACAGGCTTTGAATTTCCTGCGAGAGATACGCACACAATGTGCACATAATACGACGTTAAGCAATTTACGCATATCAGCTTTCCGACGACAGAGCCGAGTTTCATTGTCCCGTGTAATAATATCGTTTTTCCGCTGCCAATATACGCCGAGCTTGTATATTATATTATAATGCTCTCATCCCGCTGAACTCGATACACAGCTCCGCGCGCGTCAGCTATAATGGAATTTTTCTATACATCCGGATTTAGACTATTTACTATGTATGTATATTCATATATATAAGCGATTCAGCACCGGGTTACAATTTCGATTTATTCAAACATTCTATACACTCGAACGACGCGTCGAACACCGGTTGCGTTTCTTCAGTTATTTATGTATTTTAATGCGGCTAAAATATACATGGAAAAACGTCTCGCACGCGCGCCAGAAGGCTCGGCGGTAAACTCGCCAAGTGGCCGTACAATGCAATCGTCTGGGCTTGGGCTCAAAGGAATTCCTTCTCGTATATAGCAAGCCTCTGGCACGCATCGCCTCTTGACGGCAGGAGACACTGCATATATATATATACACCTATACGTGTATGAAAGAAATTGCCGGAGACGAGGGAGCGATGCCAGCGCGCGCGCTTTTTTATGCCTTGCATATTGAGACAACGGCTATCTGTGAATTATCTCGCGCTGCTGTAAAAGTTTCTTGCTCTCTCTCTTTATTTATTTGCTATGCGCTCGATATATGTGTAGGTAAATAAGGAAGGGAAGTGTTATCTTATACTCTGATGTTTACGTTTTTTTAAATAATTATAGCTATTCGTTGATTAATTCAGAAACACTCGAGTCTGCGAAACGAACTTGGATAAATTTTCTAAATGGACATTCTTAGATCCATTTAAGTGTGACAAGGCGCCGGTGTCTCTCTCGTCGAGGAAATTACAATATCAAAGCTTGGCCGAAGTGGAGGCATTAGAAAGAAGCGCATAGACGAGGGGAATTTGTGCGAGGGTAAGGGTTCTGGTATATATCGTAGGGGTAGGCCTAAAACCCTTACTTTATACATAAGTAGGGATGAATTACGTGATCAAAGCGAATGATATCGGGCTCTCCTACGTAATTAATTGAACGCAATCAATCGTTTCGGCAAAACATTGTATAAATCTTCAAAACTCAAACAATTGCGATTGTTATGGGCTTTGTAAAGTCCGCCCGTCGTTGAGAAAAGAAAAATTTGTCTGGTGAGAAGAACTTATTCAAATCTGGAGTGTGGATTGTGTGTACGAGCGAAACTTTCAAATTTCGGCTTTGAAACTTTGGATTCTGCGAATTGGAGATTCGACGTTCGCAACTCGAGCTCGAATTGTCCCTTCATTCTATGTAATGAGAATTCATCCCATCTGTGCCGTGAATTTATTTATGCAGTATATATATATATATATAACTGTGAGTCTTTCGTTAAATAACTAATCAGGTTTCTAATAACCAGACGATTATACACATCATCCGTAAGATTAGTACTGGAGTAAGCGATCAACCGGGAGAATGACGGGTATAAAGTGCACTGATCGATCCGAAATCAGCTGACAAGCCGCCAATCACAATCGAGCGAAAACCGCTTCCAAGCCTTCTCTATTACATACTATATACTATACCGTGTACTCGAATAAGTGACTGTTTCAACTTTTTCATCGATAAAACGTAAAAACGAAAAATCGTCCGACTCGATATACAGCAAAAACTGCGCACATTAGTCCCGCAGAGACAAATTTTCCAACTAATCTCGAGTAGTCGCGCGGACGTGATTGTTGCACTTGCGCTTGCCCTATGGCCGGCAGTTTCTCGGACTTTAGTTAACTGCGGATTACGCCAGGATAAGCTTTCTCTCTCTCCGCTGGCGGGGATGCGCGCGAAACCCCCCCTATAGCTGATGCAATTCCGAAAGGCTTCGTCGCCCTCCAGTATAGATTCCCAGGCTGGCGCGACGCGCACCTGTCGTAATCTTCCGAGATCTGTCTTCCACTGACTCGCAGCGCTGCAGCGAGATGGAAATGATTGAAGCATAGCTATATATATATATATATATATATATATATGCGTGTGCTTGCGCCCCGCCTCCCGGATATATGTGGTATATATATATATATATGTGGTATATATATATATATATATATATATATATATATATATATATATATATATATATATATATATATATGTCATGCTTCGCTTTCTCGGTGATGCTTTATGAACACTGTAAAAGTTTGCGCATTAAATTTCGTATTTTTATACCCCGGCGAGAGAGCATTTTCATAAATGCCAAAGTTATATGCGCCGTGTGAATATGGAGTATTATAGTCAGGTATACATGTATATTGGTCGACGTGGAGAATGTTTCGGAAACGTGATTATTTATATACGATTTTTAAAAAATCCAGCTTAAAAGCACGTCAGGTCGTTAAAAACTCATGCACCTCGCAGTAAAGGATTATATATATATATATAATATATATATATATATATATAATATATATATATATATATATATATATATATATATATGTATCGCACATGGACTCATACGCATCACATTCTCTCGTTTTAAATAATAAATATGCGCGCGCGAGATAAGACAGAGTTGGAATATTTCAGGTTAGAAATTTTTTTTTCGCTGCAAGCGGAAGCAGACGTTTTTAGAGAAATTTAAAAAAATACCGACTCTCTTGCTCCTTTCTCTCAGTTTTGTTCCTTTCCTGAATTTTCTATTCATTTTTTTTGCTTCCACAACTCGGAGGCGGGTTGATCTCTCTCTTTCTCTCACGTTACTGCAATATTAAACTTTCAGCGCTAATGAGACCGCTCGACAAAAAATAATTGCGGCCTATACGCTTTGATAAAGTAGACGCGAACTTTTTTGTTTCGCTTGTGTTTCTCCACATGCAGCCGAAGAAAACAAGCTTGCTGGCGAGGAGCTTATTAACTTCTCATTAGTACAACTTCGAAATTATACTATATAACTATAATTAATAAATGCTCACGTCGAGTAAACGTATAATAATCGTTCTTGTTCACTATACGCGTCGCGATGTAATCAGAATCTATATATATATATACAAGGGAAAAGTATATATCCTATAGAAATTGGAGCGGCGGCGAATCAAAGTAATCGCAAAAGTTTCGAATCTCCGTTACGGCATTTTGAGTTTCAACGCGCAGATTTACCTATGCGCGCGAATATCGAATTTCCACTGTCGTATATATGTATAGTTTGCGGAACGAGAGAGATATACATATATATGTATAAAAGTGGAGGAGAAAAATTCGTCGGCATTGACATTCAAATGCCGCGCTAATTAAATTACTACTTCCCGACTGGCGTATTGGCATGCCGCGATAAGCGCGTTTAATTCTTTTGATAGTTTTGAATGCAACGACTGCTACGTCTGTCTTATAATGTATTATCGATTTCGAGTGGCTTCCGAGCAATCTTTCATTCACGCTGTGTAAACCTGTACCTATGTATGTATTCGTTCTGCATAAACGTACTCGATAATTACTATTTTACTTATATCAAAATAACACACGCAGTAATTTTATGCTACAATATCAAAAGCATCAGACTTACAATTTTCGCAAACAATATATTGTTCAAATGCATTTTAACTCCAGGCATAATTTTCGGTATAATTGCGTATCTCTGAATTCCCTCAAAAAGCTCGTTGTTTTTTTATTTTTCGCCAATGCTTATCATCTGCGCGAATAACCTTCCTCTTTCTATGTATACAAATCGCTCGAGATAGTCTCTCTTTCTGCCGAGCTAACGATTTTCAACGCAATTTATTTGTTCGAGCGTAACTTTGCTATTATAGACTTTCAGGCTGGCCTTTCTTCTTGTTATTTTTCCCTGGTGGTTCCCAGGGAGGTAGACTATTAATCTGCGAATTTTCGCGCTGTGCATACTTATATATACGTTTCGAGCGTCAGTCCTCGTATATACTTTTTGCGTCGATCGTATTTGCCTTACGGCGACTTGTTGGCAAAGTATCGATAAAGTTAAATCAAATCTCTCTCTCTCTCTCTCTCTCTCTCTTCTCTAGCTCGTTTTTTATATTCTCTTCTCGAAACAATCCGGCTATCGGCGTGCAGAGGTAGAGGCAGCAGCACAGAGAAACAGATTTTATCGCGACATCCGTATAATCCGATATTCGAGCCGCAGCGAAAAACGCGCTCGCGGGCCGCAATTACTTCGTCCGGCCGGATAAAGCCAGAGAAAGAGAGAGAGAGAGAGAGAGAGAGAGAGAAACTTTTTCGACACGATTATTCATTGTGCGCGTATCTGTATGTAGTGTATAATAATAATAATAATAATAATAATAATAATATCGTAGCTGTATACATACGCGGGAATTAATTAAATTTCGCACACAGGGCTAAATACACACACGCACACATCCCAAGATGATTATTAAGTTAAGGATTTAAGCACGCAGAGGCGTAGAAAGAGGAGCATGGCGTATACACACACACACACAGATTAATAATCCTTCGTCTTTTGCTCGCTGCATCACAGGCGAACACACTAGAAGCTACGCAAAAGTGGAAGCAGCACAGAGAGAGAGAGAGAGAGAGAAGGAAAGAAAATCCCCTCTCTCCTTGCCGCTCTCGATATTTCCTGTATAAGCTCTTGATCCGATTTCTCTGTGAAGGCATGCTTTGTCAGGGGGAGGACTGCGCGCTTCGCCAATTTATAGAGGTTGTATGCGCGCGCGCGCGCGAGGCTATCGAAGCGGTAAGCGCGCCGATGCAAAATTTCCGTGTCATTCTCTTTCGCTCTCTCGAACAAAAAAAATTTGGCGAATGAGATATTAAATGCGACGCTTCTGCGAGGTGAAAGAAAGGCGGATTCAAGCGCTATAAATATAATTATCGTTCACAGAGTGCGCATACTATATACCGACGAGCTTTGTGATTTTTATGGAGTCACAAGGCATATTATAGGAGTGTGCTTTCTTAAGTATTGACAAAACGGTATTGCAGGTATGATTTTCGAGGGAAGATTCAGTCGTTTAATCGCATGTAGGCGTACACTAGTAGAGAAGAAGTAGATTTGATTCTCTCAAGGAAATCTGGATAAAAATTCAGTTATATAGTTAGAGCCCAGAAAGTTAAGCATAGCAGACAGCTTTATACACATCCCTTGATCTCTTTTATCTTAACTTTACGCTGAAAGAGAGTTAGATATATATTTAAGAACTATAGTTTGTTTGCCTTTTTCCAAGCGGGTTGAGTTTAAATCTTGAAAAAATGTATACATGAGCGCTGTTTTTACGAATAACTGGACTATATATATTCGGTGACCCATATATTTCACAAATTCACACGACCGCGCTATCAAACGGATGACAAAAGTGTACCTCCTGCAATTTTATAGTACAACATAAACGACCGAATTCGCAGGCACGTTTACCGTATAACGTCCAACACATCCAGCTTTAACTTTCAAATATTTGATTTAAAATCATTATCAGCGCGTGTGTGCTCGCACGCGCGTATTAATCTAAATAGTTAATGAGCATGCTGATAGGGGAAAATGTTGGAATTACAACGTGAATTAAATGCATTTATAATGCGCCGTGTTGTGCGTTCATCTATTTTAATCACAGCCAATATCTACCCGATACTTGATACTTGTATACTACACACAATCGCCTATAATATAACACATATATATACATGTTTGACAGTTCTTTGTTCCCGAGTGTACACATACAGTGCGGAAATTAATTAAACCGTCGCACAAATCAATCGTCGATATACCTAAATCGAAATTATTCCAAAGTTTCTACATAAACAAAATTTCACGCCAAATCGAAAATCAGGAAATTACCACGCTCGGCCGCTATTGTCCTGCCTATATCCTCTCGCTCTCGTTGACCAACAATATTCGATATTCCAAAACGCATATTCCGCCAAACTAGATTTGCGCACACGCGATACGCATCATCAGAGCCAATAGGAGATCGATAATGCGTTCGCCCCATATATATGTATAATCATCGCGGCTGGTCGGTATACATATATATAAGCACTTCAACCACGAGTCGAAGATCGTCTCCAAATTTTTCCTCCTTTCGATCCACTCGTCGAATCATGCGGCAATTGTGTAAAATCGTCGTAAATCGCAGTGACGCATATACGATAAACGCCTTCGGCCTCGCGTACCTCTCTCTCCATTATCGCAGCGCTGTGCTGGTAATTGCACGAGGGGATGAAGCGCGAAAGAGGGAGTATACTAAGGCAGAAGCTCGAAAATGATCCATCGCTCCTGAGGCTGGTACATATAGTACTTATAGTATATATATCTGTATATAGTAGTCACGCATCTTGCGTATGCGCGGCTCGTTCTACACGTGCGCGGATAGGCATGGAGAAACACATACCGTGGAATATTGGCATGGGGGAGACCGAGAGAGAGAGAGAGAGAGAGAGAGAGAGAGTAATGCTACAGTGCCAGCCGTGGAGTAAATTGCAGCTAGGGGTAAGCGCAATATAGGTACGCTGGAATGGGTAAGGTCGCGAAAAGAGAAATGGGATGCCTTTTGGATCTTGAGATTTTTCATTGTAATTATAAAAATTAATGATATTCGTCGTATTTTAAAAATATTATATAGCGCATTTCATTTTATGAGCTGCTACTGTGTTAAGAGAAAATAATATATCTCGGATTGAGTAACTTCCATTTAATGTATTAAAAAATAGATATGCTCTTTATAAAATCAGAGTCATTTAAATTCGTATATATAACTCAAAAAACTGATCTAAAAAGACACGTTTTTGCGAATCGAATAAACCTTCTGTGAAGCTCGCATTGCACATGCTATAAAACCTTTCGCAAATTAATTCCGGTTTTCTGTTAGAGATAAATAAAATGCCACACAAAGCATCAATAATATTAAACCACAGCTAAACTAATACAATAAAATGAACGCGGCGTGGGATGAAAAATACAAAGGAAGTAAACGAAGCAAAACAGAATAAATTAACCGCTTGATTCGCGAAGCAGGACACACGCACGCATACATATAAAAGAGTGAGAGCTGGGGAGGCGAAAAAAATCGGATCAAAGCAAACGCAAACAAAATTGCTACCACTGCTCTGTGTACACAGAACGAATTTGCATGATATACACAGTCGTTGCTGCAGCAACTCCTCTAATAAAATCTGTAATACACGTATAGAGCTCGTCTAAAAATTTTAGCGTTCCATCGTCTGCATTAATTCTTAATTCTTATATATATCTTTTGAGACAAAATAATTCTCACGTATCCACGCACAATAATCTATACGCGCCGCACCTGAACTAACAATTAGCCGCGCCCAATCGTCGCTAGCGTATAGAAATCGTTGAAAAAGACTTTTCCATGAAGAAAGCTTAGAGAGAGACAGAGAAGGAAAAAAGCGGCGCTCTGATTCGCAAAGCTGTATGCGGAAATATATATACGCGTGCGGGCAAAGAAATAAAAGAGCGCTTTGAGCAGCTTCTCTCTCTCTCTCTCTCTCACTCCTCGCGCCCGCAAAGACTGCGGAAAGGCGACGGACAATGGAGGAAAAAAAGCATCAGCGAGTATCGAGTAATAAGCGCAAGCTCTATAGTTTCCCTCCCTGAAAAACGCCCGGCGGCGATGCGCAAAGCAAGCGAGTGAACGCTTTGGCGCGTCGAGAAAGATTTTCCATCGTTAACCTCACAGCAGCCCCCCGAGGTGCTCACTGCTCTTCCGATCGATCATTCCGCGTTTTTACCTGCGTGTGTGAGCGCGCCTATCCCTCCTGCTTGGCTTTCTCGCGTTTCAACGCTTTGCGCCGGTCTACTGTCGCTGCGGGCTGGTTTTCCAATTTTTCGAAATCGCGCGCGGTTCGGAAGAGGAGAGTTAACTGTGTGTATTTGTGTGTGGATGATATGTTGAAGCGGTTGTGGTGAGGGCTTTGACGTAAGTTTTTGAGAGTTCTCTTATACGTTTTTGATATTCAGTGGTGTTTGAGCCTCTACTGGTGGCAAAAGGCTTTTTTTTAATATATAATGTCCATTTGTATAGAAAAAGCTCGAGCCTTGACTATTATACTTGTAATGCTTGAACTACAATGGTAATAGGAAAATATCTTCAATAAATATTTGAATCTACGGGGAAGTATTAGTTCTTCAGATTTTATTAACCGAAAAGTCTCTATACACTGACTCATTACTCATGGATTATAGCCCGTATCACATATACGACTTGGATACCGTCTGATTTTACTCAAAGGAATTCGCGATAATAGACCAATCTGCACAATGGACACTAACGATCTCGATCGGTATGATAAATGATAAGGACGGCAATAAAAGCCAAGCCCGATGTATAAAAAAAAAGAAAGTCTCCTCGACTTATAAATCGGCAATTACAAAGGCCAGCCAGTTACGAACGAGCGCACATATAGGAGGGTTTTACTACGTGCGATAAGAACGCGAGCGCGACATTTTTCCGGTCACTCCTTTATCGGCCCGTAAATTAATGCAAAAAAAGTTTATCGATCGTCTAATGCAATTCAGCTCTTATAAATGTACGCGCGCCGCGTATAAGAAGAGAAACGAACTACAATAAAAAGGACGGACACGGCAAGGGAAAAAAAGACGAAAGCTCGTCGGTCCATCGTTAACCTAGCCGCGAGCGAAAAACTTGCATCGATCGCTTTTCTTCTTCTTCTTCGCCTCCTATCTCTCGCCTATCATTTTTCTTTTATTATATTCGAGCCCTTTTTCCTCGTTCCTTTTTTTAACAACAATGCTGCCAAGGAGTCAATAGAGTTTCGCCCCCCGATACTTGAAAGATATAAGAATACGCCCTCTATACTGCGACTTTTAATTGACGCTATCGCGTTCGGAGAGTGAGATTTTGTAGCTGTTGTACCCTTGACTCGTACTAGCTGAGCGATGTTCAACTTTTTGGGATCGTTCTGTTTCGTCGATACCTCAATGCTATCCGATATGGCGGCATATCGATTCAATCTCAGTACGTATACGTATATAGTAGGTTGTATGCTCATGTACGACTGTTATGCGATTCGGCTAGTTAGAGCTTTTCCCGCACTGTTATATTGTACGTGCTTATTGCATGCGGGAATTTGCAACGTTGCTTTAACTACAAAAGGGTCCCTGCATATTCCTTACATCATTATCTCTGAGACTGTTTTATCGACCGTGCATTGAATGACCCCTTTATACTAGTAGAAACTGGCCTAGGAGAAATTTGAGTATATTTTGTGAACAGAATTTTTGGTCAACATTTTTTACTTCAAGGTATTTAAATTTTGTTCTGTGATAAACGTCAGTTTAACATTCGTCTAGCAGAAAATCTGCCGAGAATATGCTCAATTTTCTACCAGACTGGTATTCAACCTAAAGACATAAACATTTTCCCTCCATAATTACATTATGAACTGCCTCACAGAATTTAAAGTTGTTAGAGTGCAATTTTACATATCTTGATTTCAAATTTTTCAAAGCAACACCTCATGCGACGATGCGTTTTGTATGCAGTTTCAATCGATAAAACAGTTTCAGAGATAATGAAAGAAGGTATAATAGGTCCCTTCCAACACCCTCGTAATTTTTCGAATTTAATGCACATCTCGAATTCTCCAAACTTTAATTCCGAGTCCAATTAGCTAATAGACCCGGGCAATTCGAAAGAAACCTTTTTTTCTCCTACCCATATACTGCCAAAATTCCCCACACGCGAGCAAATCTCTTTGCATGCATTGGATTTTCCGAGTCATACACATCGCAGTAACGGTCGCGGGTCTGGATGTGCGCCCGCTCGGTTCTCTTTTAGCCTTGCAAGTTTGGCCTCCGCGCGCGTGTCTTCGCGGAGGAGTAGCAGTGAGGCTAGATTAACGTCGAACTTTGGCCCCATTAACTTTGCCGCCCCTCGACTCATCCTTGATTTATGATCAGACGTCGGGACGCGCGAGACAGTGAGAGAGGGGAGAGCGAGCGAAAGAGGTACTTGGAGGAAATCGTGGGAAGAGTAAAAGCACAGCGCGTAACGAGGATCCCGGAACACGGGCCGCTACGTTTTTTCAGTGGCATAGTTTTAAATTCTCGGCTTTTTCCAACAACTGTGTATGCAGTGTGCCGGTACTGTTTTTTGAGGCGAGATTATTTTGAACTGTATAACTAGCGACACTAGTGACGCTATTTATTTTTTAACATTCAGCTGCATTGAGTTTTTTTTTTGCTAAAATTAGAACTAAATTTTATGACAAATGTTTAAATATAGTTACATATGCAGTTATCCGTGTTCATTTAATTCGATATTTCAAATATTTTTAGAGTAGACATTCATTCTTAGATACTGTGCACAAAAGCGAACAGCTATAATCATCAGAAGCTACAATATAATATATACATTGGATTTGTTTATTTATGGTATTTAAGCATATTATAGGCGCTTCTCATAATGAGAATATGTGTCAAGACAGTGACAGTGAAAGTGAATTCGTATATATCATATGTTGTTGAATTTGATAGAATTAGATAGTTGGAATGAATGAATTTTCAAAATAGAATTAACAAAATATTTACTTTTTGAAAACGGCCTCGGGCACTTCGGGTTATCGTACAGTCGAATTCATCGTTATTGCCGGAACAGCTGAACCTTTAATTGGCCGTGCAATTGTTGATTCAAACAATACCTCTAGTGTTCGATTGTGCGAATACGTGAATGCTTTTGCGTCAGGTTGACGCGTGGAAATTGATAATTAATTGCTCGTTTAAAGCTTTCTCGTCGTTTACGTTAAACATTTAAATTATATAACCACTATATATCCATGCGTAAACAAAAACGTGAGAAGGTATATAGGTGTAATGATGATAACACCGGCGAGTCATTAAAGGGCATGTATTTGTCGAACTTGATGTCCCATATTCACGTTTACACAAGCCGATTAAGTTTTCGAGGGCGTGTAATGGTACGCTTAAATGTCCTTTACACCGAACATAATACAAACTCATATTCCATTAAAAATTTCGTTTCTAAATATCACTACTCCGAATCCTTTCCAAATTTCACTTCTATGCCACCAAAATTTCAAATCTGTGACTCGAAACCGCGGCGACATCTGTTCGACGGTTCGACGCACGAATTCGAGGCCTATATATATATGCAACACATGCAAGTATACGCGTGTGTATCGTAAATTGCTGAGCTGTCGAAATGTCACCGGCCTCCAGCACCTGAACACGAGTCAATGACACGTTTTCGGGGCCGAGAAGGAGAAGGACCAGGAAGGAAAGGAATGACAAATTTCGCGCTAATTAGGCATTAATAACGTTCGGGCTACTCGACACACGCGAAAATCGCCGAGCTTGTCCTTCCTATGACTAGCCGATATCTCTACTTTTGTTCTTATTCACTGAGAAAATTATTTAATAAAAATTACTATGCTCTATAGTAAAAGTGTGATATACTTTGATTTGTGACGAATTTTTCTAGGAAACATAGTAATTTTTGCTAAATATATAATAGTTTTTACTATATGTTTAGCATATATTACTATGTTACATAGTAAAATTTTCTCACAAATCAAAGTATATCACACTTTTACTATAGAACAAAGTAATTTTTATTAAATATTTTTCTCGATGTTACATTGTTTATAATCTCTTTTTTTACTCGGACAGTTATAGCCCGAATAAGCCCAACAGCGGTGTCACATCGCTGCATCCTTTGCGTTCAAATTGTGGTGAAAAAAGCGTAAAAGTGTCTATATATAGAGAGTCGAAAAGTTTAAGTGATGGAAAAAAGATCAGCCCAATACTGTTTTGCATTACGGCTATACGTTACACTAGAAAGCATAGTAGAAAGCAGTGAGCAAAAGAAAGAAACCAAAGTAATTGAAAAAGCCCGTTCGCAAATTTCGTCTCCTCATCTCTCTCGTGTGCTTAGTGGCATAAACTCACGCGAACGTATAACACAAACTTCTCTCTTGTATCGTACAACGAGATACGACGACACTGAGAGACACACAACACTTGAAAAGAAAAGAAAAACGAGAAAGCAAAGCAGCAGCGAGCTTGCAAATCCTCCGATTCAACCGTTAATTAGTCGCGCTAATGTGGCGCGGCCTGCTACGTCGCACCTCGGCAGAGAATGTTTTGTGCTGCCATCCGTCGTGTATGTGTGTGTGTGTGTGTACACCCGCAGCCAGAAATAGACGCCGTTATTTCGGTTAAAGAGAGAGAGAGAGAGAGAGAGAGAGAGATGCCGTCGCTGAGGCTCCACAGGCTTAGAGCAATCAATAGCGAGATTGCCGGAGCTGCAGAGAGAGGCTCTTTCGCGCCTCTTTTTGTCTCTTCTACGTGTCCGACGCGTGGCTGTACGGTTTTTCAACGCTATGTATATACTCACGGATATCATCACGCAGTCCTGGCTTAAAGGGTTTTAGACTGGAAAGTAAGGTTGTCACATGTGGAGCAGTTTCTCTCTCTCTCAGGGTAAATATATTTGACTGGTGTGTGGCTTAATAAAATAATATACGACTCGCTAATAAACACTTCGTAGAAATCAAATTGAATTTCGCGCTGCTACACTATATGCTACCGATTTAATCATCACAGAGAGTAGAATTATTAATTCAGCGTGACGAGCCTCGACGAGGTATGAAAATTGTGAAACATAGTTTCTATATAGTATCTAGGGTCTTGTGTATAACGAAAAGCAATACGACATAAAAGAGCAGACGCGTGATGTGCCTGACAAAACGCCGAGTAAACTACTGATTTATATTTCAAGGTATAGCTTGAAATAAGCGACGTAAGCCTTATCGTGTTATTTTGAAAACTCAAATGATCCGCATCAAATAAATAACTAATGAGATACCGTTTGGTTTTCGCTAATCGGTGCGAAAGTTATATATATATATATATATATAGCTGGCTGTACGTGTTCGCGCGCGAAATCTGCAACTCCAATAAAGGGATTATAAAAACAACACGTCCGCGCGGATCTAGTTGCAGTGTATATGTATACGTGAATTTTTTTAGCGAAAAATCAATACGTATACGCGACACGCGCTACTGCTGCAACTCTATCCCGCTCTCTCCCTCTCTCTCTTTTTATTTACGAATTCCGTCGTCTCTCACTCTCGATATTCCATCCCCGGATTTATCCTTACGCTTTCTCTCCGTATATACGTTTATCTATATATATATATATAAAATACACAGGCACACACGTATATATATATATATATATATATATATATATATATATATATATATATATATATATATATACGAAATTCGAGGCGAGTCACGGAATATTATTCGCGATTGCTCTAAGCGCCTGCCTACGTGAAAACTTTCCGCGATTTTATCCGCGCTCGCGCGTCCGATCGGAAGGCTTCCGGGATTAACGTGCGCCGACTGCGATTGGCCATTCTTTCTCTTTCTCTCGCTCGCTCTTTGCCTCGAAAGAATCGATCGGCTGCAGCAGCAGCACCACCAGCCCTGGACATCGCCTACACGTCCCTAGATGAAAAATCAAAGACGCGTTATATATTATCTCTCTCTCTCCCCCTCTCTCTTTCTCTCTCTCTTTTTCCTCACACTCGCGGTGGCTTATTGCTTTTCGAACTTTACTCTATTCCACGATCGGTGATGTGGTATGTCATCTCACGGCAAATGTTTACCTAGGATTAATGAGTAAAAAGCCATGGAGCCTGTGTGGTGTAATTCTTGAACAAATAACAACTTTCCCCTCGCGACGAGGCTGCGTATATATATATATATATATATATATATATATATATGTATAGTCTCTGAAACAAAAATAAGCTTCCTCGTCGCGTCAATCCTGAAAAATACCTGAACTCCGAATACTATTGTTGTTAGCGGGAAGCGCGCGCCGGAACTTTTCGAAAAAACAAAAGCCGAAAAGTCAACTTGCGCCGAGGTAATAATCTCATTTCGCCGCTCGCAGTCTGTGTGTGGGAGAGAGACAGAACCGCAGCGGGAATTCCCGAGTCGCGATAAATACAAAAAAAAGATCCACACTCGCGGAAACTGAAAAGTTGTTCGAGCTCCCGCAGCTTGTTATTTCCTTTTTCCACCCTATATATATATGATATATACCTGTTTCTTATATTTCTTCACGTGATTATACGTGGCCGCGCCGGCCAAAGTTGCGGAAAAGTTAAAGCTCGCTCGATGCAGCTTTACGCTTTTATTAAAAAAGCAAGCTCGAAAAAATCACTTTATATAATACGCGTTGTCCTCTTGATCGTCGAGCGCAGCCCAATAAATCCCGACCTGACCTCTACCCCTCGCCGATGGTGCGTCCGCATGAGGGACCGGCGAGATTCCATGAATTCTTGATGCCGCTCGCTCGACCCCTCGTGCAGTCTTTCGCTGTGAAATCGATCATCCGGTGCTGGTGCTGCAGCTGCTTCAAGAATCGTCTTTTGTCTCGAAGCCCTGCAATCCCGGCGTACTATACTCTCATTCCTGCACCTTTTCCTTATTATTCTTTCGTTCGAACGGCTGAGCTCGGTGTGCTTTTGGCTTGGAGCTTGCGGTGCTTGTTGTTTTCACGTCGGCGTGTACACTGCTTTTTTGCGATTCGTAAGTAGAAGTGTATTTTGATTGGACCTGTATGGAGAAGATTTTAAAGTTTGAACTAATGTTTAATGGGTTTTCGATTATTGCTTGTATTGGAGAGCTTTGGTAAATCGATTGTTTTAAGCACATGCTCAAGATGTTCACAATTATTTATTCACAATTAGTTTTACGTCTATAAAACGTATCGGTATACATCCCCATTTAAAAGCAAGTGTTTTGTCAAAATTTCGGGGTTTTTACACAAAACATTTACATTGTTTATAGACTTAAACAGTCTAAACATACTCACTAGATATACCGTAAGTAGAATGAACAGCGTTTAGTCAGACACCGCCCACCTATCATTCAAGTGTACTATACCCAACTGGAACGTCTAAATCAGCACACTCTCATCATCCTTTTCGCGCGAATAATCTTCAATAATATCCTTCATCCGAAAAAAAATCTCTCTTCAGCCGAAATAAAGCCCGCGCCGTTCTCCTCTCCACGCCTCGACGGCGCACGAAATCCGCGCCGTAGACCGACTGAAATATTTCTGGCGCTCGGCTCGGCGTAAATGATGCACTTACCCGATTCCAAATCCTGACGCGTCGCGTCTCTCGCGCTGTAAAAAAAAAAACGACGCTGTAGGATCGTCGCTCTCGCGTTGTCTAATAGTAGGCAGCCTGTCATGTGCGAAAATAGAATTTCCGCCACCCGCCGCGGCGGCGATGGCGGCCGTCTTACAGGACAGGATGAGAAGAGACGAGAGCTACGGCAGCAGCGAAACTGCAGGAGTGGAAATAACTGACAGAACGACTGACTGCGAGGAGGAGGGCAGAGAAAAATGAAGGGGGGGGGGGGGGGTCGCACAATGCTTCCGACTTGAATTATCAGAATTGATGAGGATTCATATATGCCTTTTCAAATACGAATTCGTCTTCCTCATTTCTGATATCGTTTCAAGCTTAGAATTAGTTTTAAGTAGAAACATAAGCGTTCGGTCAGCCACATCCGCGAAGTGCTCCTCGGATTACGCAGCCTGTGAAAGCCACAGTATATAAGCGATATCCTCCGCATCATCCAGAATTATACTCAGCGGCGTGTCTTCCCAGAAAACACGGAGAAAAGTGAGTCTGCACGGGGCCAATCTTCGTTCGTTTGTCTTTCAGACGTCCCTTTACGTATATAGGATACCCCCCCTCTCTCTTACTCAAAAGAAACAGACTAGAAGAAATAGAGAGAAGCAGTGGAAAAAGCCGGCGTGTAAGCGCTACTCGCTCTATTCTTCGCACGTGCCTCGTCCGCGAGACTATACATATATATATACCTTTTCACCTTCCACCTCTCTCTTTCTCTCTCGGTATAGACTATTCGTCGGAGGCGACCTTCCCACGAGCTTTCGCCTCGCGAACGCTACTACTTCGAGTCCCCTCAGGCCCTGTACATACGCGCGCTGAGCGACAATCGTTGCTCTGCTGCACTCCCTCGTGTCTTTTCTCTTTTCCGTCCTCCTTTTACCGTTTGTTTATTTATTTACTTTCTTGTTTGTTTATCCGCAGCTCGTTCGAATTTCCGCCGCATACGCGTGCTTTTTCTCATCACTGCCCCGAGATGCGTTCATTTTATCTCCGGGAAGCGTATTCGTAATTCGTGAGTATAAAAATTCGTGAGTATAACATTCAAGTGTCAGCTCTCGAGAGGAGGATTTTCCCTAAAATATCCGGCAATGAGAAAAGAGTGAATTGCGTGTCTTGTCCCTGAGGTACGATTACGCAACGATGCCCTTTTTTCATCCTTAACGACGGCCGTGCGCAGTTCCCGGTGACGCTCATATACGCGCGCGCGCGAGAGGAACGACCGCGACGCTTTGTCGTTTCCCCGTCGTCGTGTCCTTCTCCTCTTCCAGTGGCAGCGTCGTGTTCGCGTCCAACTTTTATCTTTACCGCTGAGACGATCATCTTCTTATACACGGCTTTCCGGAAAATCTGCTGCTCCAGTTTTTTTTCTCGACGCTTAAAAGCTCCTCGCTCTCGATTTTTAAATTTACGAGCCGTCGTCGTTTTTTCTAATAAAAAATTTCGTACCAGGCAGACGCGAAAATACTCCGGCGAGAGAATCCGTCGATCCGAGAGAATATAGGGGAAAGTAATTAATGTAAGAGAAAGAGTTGCTGAAAGGCGGGGTAGAAATTGAATAAAATAAAATGCTTGATGTAGAACGAAAAATAACACGGACGTTTGAGAGGGGAGAGAAAAAGTGAAAAGGAGGAAAATGCAGGAAACTAGAATTAGCTGAAACAAACGAAAGCGCTGGAATGAAATTAGGACGAGTTAAAGTGTAGCAAGTTAGTTTTCGAGATAAAGAGAGGGGGAAGAGAGGGAGAGAAAAATATTGCGCTATACAACTTGAATTACTTGAACTACATGGCTGGCTAAATTTTATGCGAATTTCGCGCAGAAATGGCAACTGTCATGAAACGTTACGTTATATTTAATCCCGAAATAAACTGAATTCGGCTTTTACGAGTTAATTCAGCAGCCGTTACTTCGAGATAAATTTTCCGTAAATGGAATACACTCTTTTTATTGTAACTCGAGAGAAAAATCTTCCCGTTGCAGCGATTAACCGCGCGCGTACACGTTGTTTGCGACAATATTGATGGTAACGGCTCGAAGATCGTCGCGACGGTCAAACATCATTATAATGCACAGGGACGTATGCAGTGTTGGTGCAGTAGACAAGAGTACACGGCCGATCAATCATTGTAGTCAAGCGGAAACGGTATCGTGGCCAGTGTACTTAGATGGATGACTGCTTTCAAGCATACATGTGTTGGATGATCATTCGTGATTTAACTTTTTAAGCAAACAGCTCATAATCCTGAACTTCGGTCTCGTTTTTTATTACACAAACGCTACTCGCTCTTAGTATACGAAATTGAAAGAAAAAGAGAAGAGCTCACCACCTAATCAGCATAGCCAAACGCGAACGAGAAAAAAAAACAGTTCTCGGATGTGTGGAGCTCTGGAAAAATCAATGTGAAGAGGCAGCAGCTCGTCGGGAGAAAACACGAAAGAATGAGTAGCTGCAGTAGGAGAGATCATTGTTTGGCTGGAATATGCATTCGCGCGGGCATTCCGAGTCTGGAGGCCAAACATTGCGCAGGCGGCTGCATTAAGGCGCGGGATTATGGCGCGCGTGGTGGCAACTCTCATATTGGCCATTCCGTATTATGAATTGCCATCCTCGACTACTGTAGCCGAGAGAGAGAAAGGAGAAACTCGGCGGTGTGCGAGAGCCTATTTCGGAGAGCAAATGTGTATCGAGACTTTTTTTCGACTGCGCTTGATTGCTTTCTTGCTTCAGTTTCTTTTCGCGCGCGGATATTTGCGGAGTTTTAAAGACTGAGTGCTTTATCAGAATCGAGGTGTTGATTCTTGATGTCTTTGAAATTAGGTAAACTCTTATTTGAAATGTGAACTGACGCGATATTTGGAACAGGATCTACTGGAGTAACTATTTGATTTGATGTGGTGAGAGGCTTGAGTCTAGTTCTTTTGTGCTTACGTGAATCTCGAAGTCGTTAATAATTATTAATACTCTAAAGTAGTTTGCAACGGATACACATGATCTCTCTTTCATTTTTTATATTTCTTATTAAAAATAAAATCTCTTTAACACTTTGATATATTATTCATCCTTGGTAGAAACGTTTACGATGTATTAATAACCTAATTTTAAATAATTATTCGTTCATTTTTTATGTTTTTAAATTACTTCATCCATAAAAAAAGCTCGCAGCCTAACTACTCCTCGCATAAAATTTAATCCACGTATTCCACATAAACAATTCACAACTACTCAAACGCTCCATAAAAAATGCCGAACAAAATATCCCGCGCAATTACAAAAAAAAGATTCACAATAGAGCCGCCGCCGCAGTGACGCGTACACGTCGCTTGAACTCGCGCGCGGAGGGGGGCGGATTGCGGGGGCGGGATCGAACCCGCTCTCGGCTGCAATTTCATCGGAAAAGGCCAAAAGCGCAGAGGCGCGGGCGCGCAAGAAGGCCGAATATACTATGAGCCCGGGGCGAGGAATCGGAGAAAAGGTACGCGCGATAAATCGGTCGAGGAGCAGCTCTTTACAGTTCGTGGAGAAGGGCGAAAACGAGGATGGAAAATCGGGAGGTTGCGCCAACGTAGAGGAAACTTTGAGGTGGGCGAGGTAAGAGAGATGGCTATTGTTATTGTTGCTCTGTTTAATATTAGTTTTCTCAATTGTTTTTCGATTGCTATTGCTTGTTATTATCGAGTGTAAGAAGCGTTTTGTAGATGTCACACTTGAATTAAGGTATTACTGTTAAGTACCAATTTTGAGCAGCAGAAAAATAGTAAATATATGATTCAACAATAACTTTCTTCGTTCAATACTTCAATACTTCTTACTATGTCAATGTAGAGATACATTTTCATTCAAAAACGAGTATTAAACAAAGATTTACGAATTTAATCACAAACTATCCAATTATATGATAATTTTTAGAATACATTTCACTTCTGAACCGCTTTGTAGGTATAATTTCTTTTACCTACTTAGGTTTTTACTAAAGTTTGTGCTGCCGACAGTTGAATCTTTATTTGCGTAAAGAAGAAGCCTTTTTCCGCCGCAAAGAATTCTCACGCTTTTTCTCGCGCTGAGATGCAAGAAACTTTTGAAATCAAAACGTTTTAACGTCCAAAACACGCTGCTGATGTGTATGCATTTTTTCAAATTTATTCGTTGGCTCGTAGAAAGAAATTATTGAACAAACGAAGTAATTTAACGGTCACTGTATCAATTAACGGTTATACGCGTTGACAATGTCATTGAGTTATTACGCAAGACTTGCCGGAGTGCGGGAAACGCGTTGCGCAATTCGCGAACGGTCATTACCCTTTACCCGCGTTAATTAAGCTTGATAAATGATGTAAACTTTTGAATGGTACTTTTGTCATTGCGACAAGAAATAAATGTACTGCCTTTAATACGTCAAATTAATATTAACCTTAAAAAATTCGCCAACAATATACTTCATATTATTAAGCATATATATTAGGTATATAGTAAATGAGCAGTAGTCTAAAAAAAAGCATAAAGAGATACGTACATGCTCGAGGGAGAGTGAAATATTAAACAACGTTTCTCGATTTATTTTCCTGGGTAAATTCCCGGTAATCATCAATAATCTACTTTGAAAATCAGCATTACACATTGCCTGACGCTCGTAATAAAAGTGTCAAAGTATGAATGATTCGCAAATCAATTCGTTTCAGAAAAATTCAGAAAAAAAGCACACACAACAAAGCGTCGATCGACGTGTCGGTTCGTTATGTCCACACACAAACGACGATACAAATGAAAAAGAAAGAAAGGCTGCACGAAGTTAGGCGCTACAGAAAGCAAAAGCAATTGACTAACCGCGTCCGGTGTCAGCTAAATTCTGTCTACTCGATTTTCCCCGACTATTCTCTATCAAATGGACGTGTGTGTGTGTGTGTGTGTGTGTGTGCGTGTAGGTACATGAAAATATTTTTCTATGGAACACCACATTGTGTTGAGGCAACGTTTCTATTACACTTGAACTCTTCTCTCTCGCTGGCTTAATTCATTGAAACCGTCACGGCGTGTATTTTAATAACCGTAAGATCCCCGGGCTCCCCAAGCTGAAGTGAATATAAAAGCATTTTCCATCTAAATGAATCGCCGGGTCGAGGAGCACAATATCTGCGAGAGTACGTTTGTTTTCTATCATACGGCCCGACTTATGCGCTGATTCCCAAGCTGCCTCGTCCCGGATTATTTTTGCATCTCTCTCTCTCCTTCCGCGCAGACACATGTGTGATGCGCGCATGCGCAGAACGATATGCGCGTGTGTGTGTTTCCGTGCAGGAATGAAAAGTTTTCCATGCTCTATTTGCTCGGCAATAATCCCGGGACTGACCCACCGTGGAAAAAGAGAAACGGACTCGAAGAGAAGACAGAGAGAGAGAGAGAGAGAGAGAGAGAGAGAGAGAGAGAGAAATATTGGCTTTCGAGTAAAAGACATTTTTTAGAAGGAGTTGAAATTTTCATGCGCGCTAGAGTAACCTCGTACACGTTTTGATGCATGAGACTCGCTTAGTTTTCTTGGGGGTACGAAAGAATTTTTTGTTTTTGGATAATGTCTGGTATTTTTGAGGAAAATGCAGGATTTTATTCTGACAAATACTCGTCATTTCTTTTTTTTGTGAATAGGAGACTGCTTATATCGGTCGAGCTAAAGAGTAATAAGAGATCTTCAAAACTGATGTTACGACGTAACCTCGAAAAAAATCATAAAATGTCCGATTTCTTACTGCTCAATTTCCGATAAAATCTTAATCATAATTTTCATATTTTATTTTGCGTTCTTATATTCTTACTCCGAATCACCGGTTAAAATCTTGTTTTTTAAATTAATCTAAACTAACGTTTTTACCACAGTCTTCATCCTATTTAGACTCGTTAATCACACGCCGTCAGATACGTCGTATTATATTCATCAAACAATAGGCCGCAGAGTCGTGAAAAAGCAGAAGCTGCTATACAGTAAAGCGAAGAAAGCCGCTACTCTCACGCGGCAAATTATGGTTCAAGCTGTGCGCAGGAAGCGAAGAGAGCTGGCTGTAGCCTTGTTTGTTTTGAATTCATTTATACGCGCGGCGGGTACTTAAGACCGGCTTCGTCCCAATTAGTGCATTCGCGCAGCTTCTCGATCGTTCAAATTAGACAATATAACGAACTCTTTCGACCAGGCGGGCGTCGGTGTGTAATATAACTTTTAATCAGTGCAAAATTCACAGGGGATATTTCGTAATTTCATCGTGTAGTTAATTAATTCGTTTATTAGCAGCTCACCCGATGCGTTTCGCTGTTTAACGGATATAGTCGTTTGCCGAGCGATCTTGAAAGTTGGAGAACTGTTGAAAGATTCAGTTGGACGTTAGGGCTGTAAAGGCTTATTTAGCCCATTAAGAAATTAGAAACAGTTTAAGATATAATAGCTTGACAGAGTAAAGACGTTCCTATATAGATGAGAACGCCCCATTCAGTAGAAAAATGTGGATATATAGTTCGACTGCATGTAACAACTAATAAATTATGTAATCAACGCATAATTAACTCATACGTAGAAATGTTAATCAGAATCATTAACAAGTAAAACAGCTTCTCCATCATCCAGACAAGTTGAAAAAAAACTACAAAAGAATCCTATTTTCCACTCACAAAAACCGCAGTTCACCCGTACAGCTGCATCCAGATCTCAAATATTGACAGAGAACAAAGAACGAAAATTCGTTCACCTATATGCACACGCCCATACATCTCCTGTAATTACACCGGCCGCAAAGCCATCGCACACTTTGCTTCTAAATTACAACCGGCTAAAATTTGAATCCAAATGGACACGCTGCACGCGTGTATGTGTATCTGCTGCTCGACGCGTTATCACGGAGAGGCCGGCCGGTATATAGAGCTAGTCTGCAGCTGATGTGCCGGATCGCGTCATAACGCATAACTCGCTTAGTTACACGTATTAATACAGATGTATATAAACGCAGACGATGCAGCGCAGGCCAATGTGGACGCACTGCGCAGGGCTGCGCGATGGGTGTGCCCCAGCGAGATAGATTGGAAAACGGAGAGGGGGGTGCATTTATATATTGTTGGTATATTAATGTATAACGAATTTGAAATTTATTTTTATTTTATCGAAGCTGTGTCGTTAATTGTTGCAAATACGGAAAGTATGAACATCAGGCTCGAACGTCTAATAGAGGTATTCCCAAGTCACTGAAAAAATACGCCAAGGCATCGTCGAGATTTCGAAAGAAATACCGTTTTATTCCAGCTGAAACTCAGCTGTCCGTATACTCTTACTTGATGCTGTACAAAAAATAAAACAACAATATCAGCTACGTATACATAATAGGTAAATCGAATAATCGCAGTCCATCTCGAATTCCTTTTACGCATATGTACACTACAAACACGAGGCATACATCCGAGAGAGGATCGCGTGCAGGTGTAATCAATCAGAGCGCGAAATGCGCTCGAAGGTGTGGAAGTGACGGACGGAGGCGTGCATCGGGTTCAGGGACCCTCGTATCTCTCTCCCTCTCACCCCCTACCCCTTCGAGGGAAAGCCATTAGTGTCAACGTCCTCGGGAAAAATTGTCCTTGCAAGGACCATGTGTTTTTTTACGAGACTACAGTGGCTTGTTCTTTCGGGATTTAAAGCTTACCCTATTGTTTATATAGATCGAGTAGACTTGAATTCTGATTGTTTCGAACTATTCTTACTTTACACTGGACGTATTGTAATTAATAAGAAAAGTGTATACCATAATACTTTTCGCATCGTACAAATGGAAATCTCTAGCCAAGGGGCATAAATGAATTATCCTGGGGGAATCAGACGTCCGTTTGTATAAACACCCACGCATACACACACACACACACACACATACATTTGCAATGCGTACAGTCGTGTATAGTATACTGCACATATCGATGTCGCGCGAATAAGCCTCTGCTGTAGAGAATCGTGATATCGAGGAATGACAGGTTCTTGATTGATAACGAGCTGTAACGAGCCTTGCAGTGTACTTACTATATGTTTAGACTTTCCGCTCAACCGATTCATTCCATCTAAGTCTTTTGCGTATCAGCATTCTCACTCAGTTTATATATAAACTATTTTTTTTAGATAGCAACGCCGCGTGTGTGTCATACACACGCATTGCGCACAATACATGCATCACCGACACACACACACACACACACACTCGCTACGCTCTCATATCCATAGATATATACTCGCAGATAAAAGTGAAGAGAGAGTTAGCGGGCGCAGCGCAACATTTCCGGTCGTCTGAGTAATCATCGCTCTCCGCTTCTCTCTCTCTCTCTCTCTCTCGTCGCAGGCACGACGCGCTGCTGCACCGGAGATTATATTGGTCGGACGACACAAAGGGGTAGTTTCGCAGCTAACGACTTCATTTTCCTCGAGCTCTGTCTCTCATTCGTTCGTGCTGCTCTTCTTATTATTATTTTCCGTATTATATACAGCGGGTATGAAATTTCAATACAGTTCCCGAAGTTTTATACATGCACGTGTTTAATTTCGCAGCGCTTAATCGCGGCTCGTTTAATATATGCGCGACTAGCGATGTGCGGCCGCACGTGGCTGGCGATTTTTGTGCCCTCAACTGAGCGCGTTCGCCGAGCTCGCGGGGAAAGTTGAGCGCGGTAATAGCTTTTTGACTTGCCGGACTGTTGGAGAGAGGGAGACGTCGCATACCGTGTGATATGCCTTTTCTGCGCTGGACGATTATCGACGTGAGAGCTGCGGAGTCCGCTGTTAAGCTTGAAAAGATCCCGGTAATGATTTTGATCGTTTGCAACCTGCGTACAGTATAGCAAAGTTTGATCTTACGATTGTTCTGCAAACGCGTTTAATAACTTGGTTCGTTTGTTTTTGTTACAGGTGAGCTTGAGTTATTTACATGAAAATAATGTGGACGGATTGGTAAGATTAATTATTCCACGATATAATCTACTGTATACTGATACTAATCTACAGACTGCAAATACAAAAAATACTTTTGACATTGTAGGATAATTTAAAAAACGCGTCTCACCTCTCTTAATTCTATAACTTATACAGCAAATGTTCATCGCAGAGTTTCGTTCCAATCAACTATCAAACATGGAATATATATAGAATATATTGGTGTGTCGGCGAGCAGTATCATACAATAGCCAGAGCATTGTTGGTCTACCGCCGCGTAAACTCCATAACCCAGGGATACTCGCTCGTCATAAATGGACTAACCAACACACGATCCCGCACGCGGTATATATATATATGCGGCTTTTCGTATAACAATGAAACGAAAATTTGAATATCAAGCTAAAGATCGCCCCGTATTATCATATATAATTCGTGTACAGCTATACGGAATCATTGACCGCATATATTAAAACTCTGCGTGGATTACACTCGATCGTCTATAGTCCGAGTGAAATATTAATTATTAACATTTCATTATTATAATTGTGAAAAAGTAAAAAAGTACGACGAGATGAGTAACTTAAAAAAAGCGGATAATCCAGTGCGCACTGGGGGGAGAATAAAAACGCGCGCACACACGAATATACAAGATCCGCCTAAAGTTCGCAATAACCATCTAAAGCCGAGCGACAGTAGTGGGGCAACGCTCGTAAAGGCGGGCGCGTTGGAGATTGAGAAATTCATAATGCACTGCTGCTATATACTGCCGGTGGCCATGGCATTTTCAGGGGATTCCGCGAGAACTTAAAGCCACCGATGCCGCATATAATGTCGAACGATAAAAGGGGCCACCGCCGCCGTCGGGCTGTTTACACACGCGTGTATACATGCGCCGACCGTAAATGCGCGGAAATTTCCACAGGAGCCCGCGCGCGTGATAATACGCGCGACGACGCTCCGGATTAGAGCTTGGAGTTTTGAACGGTTATTAATTCCTCTGCTGGGAGGTATTGCGGTTTGGCTTCTGATTTCGTCGGTGCGGCTTTGAGATACATATTAAGGATCGGGTTTTAATAGTCGAGCGACGGTATAGTGCGACTCGTTTATCGTTAACGTGAATTCACGGCTATCCAATAAAAATTTCAAACACGAACTGAATGTGGATTTTAGTACTCGCGTTTTTTCGATTGCGAGTGCGAGAGCTTTAATCATCCGGCCGAAATGGAGCTTTCGTATTTTGAAGCCGTGAATGTGTCGCTATATATATAAAATTCCAAAGCCATTACGCGCAAAACTGATCTGGCGCTGCTGATCGAGAGGGAGAGTATTGGAACCATTCATGCGCTTTATGTAAATATGCCTATATTGGAAAAGCTCAAAAACAAAACGTTGATTTGATTTTAATTATCTGCCTGATGCATAAACCGTGACCGTCACCAGCTCGACTGGAATTCTATCAAATCCAGAATCGACGCCATTGTTCGACAATCTCATATTGATATTATCTTATTTAACTTTTACTGCATAATATGTATTTTTTGGTAAAAAATGATGGAAGCTTTCAACGGATTTCAAGCTTAAAGCTTCAGAGAGCCGAAACGATTGTCTAAATTCATTCGGAAAAAAGAGCTGGCCTCTCCCTCCAATCAAGCAAAATCTCGTTACAAGTTTGTTCAGGCATACACGCGCTCCCAGTCACGTGGCCGAATCACGTTGCAACGCGGCGCGTTAATCATCGGCTTGTTTTAAAGCTTCGAGGCGATCGATTGCGTTTCCCTTTGACTGTCTCCCTCCTTCAGCATCTCTCTCTCTCTCCCTACCTCGCAAACAGATACCACCGGAGCTTTGTCTCTGCAGTTGGGATTCTGTAACGGCCTTTGTTACCTAACAACGATCTCGAAAGTATGTGTTTCATTTTTCACTGCTTTGGAAAATTGACTCGGGCGTGCCGCTTTTTTTCGGGAATCCGTTGAAAGTTTTATAGGAATTTTTTTTTATTTTAAGCTGCGCACGGAGCTTTTATATCGTTGGTGTTGATAAAGGAACTATTTTTAAATCGTAGGATGCGTGTATATAGTTGGAAACGCGATCTTGACAATGAATACCATCGGAGCGTCTATTTCGATACAACTCGGCGTAATTGATCGGTGAAGCATGTGTCTCGCGTAGCTAGCTTGAATTCTCCACGTTCATACGGAGCACTTGGTAATGTAGACGCAATTACCGACTGCAATTGGACAGGCAATTCCATTCTATACATAGTGCAAAGAGTCTGCTTTCACAACGTCACACTTTAAAAAAATTTGAAAATATAAGAGAATATTTTTTTGCATTAAAATGCGGTTACAGTAGGCGTCAGTAAATTTTTAATCTGGCTGTTTTGTAGATTAATTTTATGTCTACAAAATGACCTTATAAAAAATTTACTAAAGCCTACTGAAACATCATTATATTACAAAAAAATATTATTTGAGATAGGCTCTTTTTCCACTCAGCCGTCGATATATACGTATAGAAGCGACAAGAGAGGAGAAACAGCCATGAATGAGAAAAAACTGGAGCGATAAAGAATGACAGAAATAAACAGCACAGAGAAGCCACGTTCAACGCCCTGAATAATTCGGCCGCCAATGACGATTCACGGATCGTTTAACCTCACCCTCCTTTTCCACCTGGTCTAACACGTTGCCTCCGCTATCTCTCTCTCCGCCACTTTGTCCCACAGCTACTGAAAAGGATCGATCCTCCCTCCTCCCCCCTCCTCTCTCTCTCTCTCTCTCTCTCTCTCTGTCGATTTTCGACGAGGAAATCCCGAAATTGTGCTGCACCGCGGTGACACGATGTGCGGCTTTTTTTTTATCGGCGCGACTCTTGATTGTCGATGCGCGATGCACCGGATGCATGCGCGCACCTCTGTGTGGCGTGATGGGTACTGCTATTTTTAAAATTTCCGATTTATCGCTGATGTGCAAGACACGCTTTTGTGCTGTGTATCGGCTGGTTTATTTTTAATGCCCGATGCTTTCTCGAGGTATATTAATAAATTAACTTTTGATAGATTTTATGAAACGTGGTTTTTATCTATATATATATGTATGTATGTAGAGAGGGATAATGCACGTACATTAACCTAATTCGCGCGAAACAAAGTGAAAAGAGAATGAACTATCTCGCGGTGTCCGCTGGAACGATTGATTCTCAAAGAATAATAACCTTTTCAAAAGTACAAGTAGAACAACTCGAGTTCGGTCAGCCACTTATTTTCCACGACTCAGTATAATACACGTCAGTAGCGAATCTCAGCCTACACAATCCGTCGCGTATAATCCTCCGACTAATT
The DNA here is from genome assembly GCA_020010945.3 of Muscidifurax raptorellus. Classification (NCBI taxonomy): domain Eukaryota; kingdom Metazoa; phylum Arthropoda; class Insecta; order Hymenoptera; family Pteromalidae; genus Muscidifurax; species Muscidifurax raptorellus. Next base: position 26,696,865 of record CM052081.1, on the reverse strand, counting down.
ACCTTCTCACCTCCATGACATTCCATTCGCTAAATTATTCAAGCCCTCACAGCCCCCTATACTCCGCCCGCGCGCGCATCAATTCCTCGGTGGCTCATCCTCTTTTTCACTCGCGCCTGGCAAGCTGCTACCATCCCTTTCTCTCGAGAATATCGACTCGCAATCGAATCGCACAGCCTCGGCAGCATACCTGCCCCTAAATTTAGCCCTCGGCGAGTTCTCGCGAGCCGCACCGCCGTCCGAGAATATAGAGGTGCTAGAAGCGGTATAGCATGTATATATAGAGAGAGCCGCGGTCGCAATGACGTCCTGGCCAGAGATAGAGGTGGAGGCGACGGCCGCTTTATAATTTAGAGGGTCGGCAGACACGTTCAATTACAGACGTTAACGGGCCGGAATCGCGTCCACTCTCTGGGGACGGCTACTCTACTGTACTGATGCTGGACGTCGTTGACTGGACGCTAGGGGAACGTCGCCGCCAAGTCCTTTTACTTGTCGCTGCTGTACACACTGCTTTTCGGCCTCTGCTGCTTTGTGGCTCGAGTTCGCTTTCTCTCTGTGCATGTGCGCTTCGGTGGGGCTGTGGTGCCCGAGGAATTAATGTTCAGCTGACCGCCAGGTTCGTGATGGATTTACCGAGCAGAGGAGCGCCGTATCACGAGGATTTCATTTCTGAGTTATTAGTATAAACAAATTCTGAGAAGATATACATCTCGATTAAAAACAGTCGCGATAGAGCTTTCATCAGAGCGAAGGGACGAACGTCCGAGATAAATTGTCCTCCGCTATTTCCAGCTTTATATTTTTCCTCCGGCTAATTTCCGGCCGGATTTTACGCGCGCGCTCGCCGAGTTTTATACGTTCATCGCGTCGTCGCGGCGGCGATTGTCTTCCGCGGCTCTCGCGACCGTTAAACTTTCTCTCTCTCTTCCCCGTCATATGCCGAACTCAATCCAATCTCGCTAGGATCGCGTTTCTTTTTCATTATTTCATTCAACGATTATTATCATCATCTTCTGCGCTTATTCTCATCTCCGTTTGCAGATAAGGCGATTGTTATTTACCGCGAGGAATCGTAACCTTTTAATCGAGTCCGAGTGCGAGCCGTCGCGCATATTAAGCTGACTGCACTTATCGAACTGTGGCTTTAAGCGCTGCTTAAACTTGTTCATGTTATGTGCATAAGGAGGGGGGGGGGGAAGCTGTTCGGGTTGTATACTCGCTTGTTTTTATACTTCGAGTCTTTTTTTATATTCGGAAGTTCTTTACGTTACGATAATTTTGAAGGATTTGAGAGGAAATTGGAGGTCAGTCTAAATATACGACTGGTATGTAGAAAAAGCACATAGATCGATAAAAACAAAGAGCAGATGCAGTTACGTCACGCACTGGTGACGCATCCGATCCACGCGTACCTCTCCGAGCAAATGGATAATGCAATCAATTTTTATACCGACGACGGGCCTCTGAAAATATATTCGTCTATCACCTTCTATTCATTGATGCAGTTGGCGGTTTAAGAATAAATAAACATATGGAATTTCATCGCTAAATTGATACACATCGTTCTCGTCAGCAACGAGACAAATACCCAACCTGCGCAATTTCAAGCTCCGGAATGAGCCGCATATTTTTTAGCAAACTTTCTCTCTCCGCAGTGTAGGCGCGCAAACGACGCTCTCGACAGACAGGGTAAGCGCTCGGTCTTACGGGTCGTCGACAGCAGCAGCAGCCGCCGGCGACGGCTGAGCGGATATTGGCGATCGGAAAAATACGATGACGGAGCTTTTCATGGCGATTTCCTTGTGCGCGTCGCACTCTGTCACCCAAGCCGCATCGGAATTTTTCTCTTCCAACACACGACAGAGAGTTTTATGTGGATTATTTGACTGCTGTTTGTGTGTACGATTGGCTGTGTTTAATGTCGAGGGTGTAAATCGCTGAAATAGTTTGTGCTTTTTACGAATAGTTTGTCTCCTGAGAAATTATTATAGAATGTTCTCGTTACAGAAATTATATGATAATCATTCGAATACCCGATATTCTTGAAGTAAATGTATATCTGAAAATTACACCACCGAACATATTCACTTTAAAATCCGAAGTAAGGTAGTTTTACAATAACGTAGTTTGCATACAGGTCGCTCACTACTATGTATCCATTCGTCTCTTAGATTCTGACGAAGGAAATGGAAAAGTAAGTAATAGAGGCGTGAAAACGTCAAGCGGTCGAGTCGCATCAGGAAAGGGCCAGTTCAAAACAAGTTTTCTTTGATTTACGGCTACCATACCTCGCAACTCTTTTTTTCTTTAACTTTAAACTCTTTTTTCTCAACTACACATTCTTCAAAACATTGCCATTCTCGTTAAAAAATTATCATTATCATTACTGAAAAATCAAAAAATAAATACAAATTGATAACGTCCACACTATAGAAGAAAAAAAAACGCACGGGTATACAAAACTGTAGAGTCTCTCTATGGCATCTCCGCTCGCGCGCACGCGATACGACTACGTGCCCTTGCTCCGCGATTTTCCTTCTCGTCTCTGCAACGCCAGGAGAGAGAGAGCGTCCTATTAAGGAGAACGTCCTTTCTCCTTTCGACGTCCACGCGCGTAACGACGAGCGCGAATCTCTCTCTGGAATCCCGCGGCCTTTTTAACGCGTCTGGCTGCACATCGTGGAAGGATTCTTACGTTTTTGAAGGAACGAAGCTCTCTTTCTCGGGATGGAAACTCGTTGCGAGGATTTTTTTTTCTTCTGCGCGACGATGATTACAGGACGCGTTTTGGTTTAATCTGGTGTATAATACTTTGTATTCCTTAGTGGAATAATAATCAGAAATTGAAAACCGCACGAAATTACGAGACGCAACGTGCAAAAACGCGGTATCATAAAGTATACAAAGAGTTGAGAACTGCTGCTGTAAACTGCAAGCAATGGGTCTCCTATCCCAGGAAAAAGAGAGAGAGAGAGATAGCTGCCGCGGGATGGATGTATTACACGCCGGAGCAGAGGATGCGCTTGAGCGTATACACGGCTCCGGAGGGAAGGAAAGAAGGTGCTTGTACGCGTCTATATAGATGTATATGTGCTCGAGGAACCGTGATAAATGGAGCGTCGCGCGCTTTCGAAACCCATCGCCGGGAATAATTTCGTAAAAATGACGAACCGTCTCTCCCCCTCTATCTGCTTCTTTTCTCCGGCTGCGACACTTCTTTCGGCGCACCTCTGCTTCTTCGTCTTCTTCTTTTTGCTATTGTGCACGGCTCTTCCATTTTTCACTTTTCTGCGCTTTGTTACTTGTTTTTCTCAGTATTTATTCAGAGGAGATGCCGTGTGTGCTTGCAAGTATGTTTTGAACGATCGACCTTTTCTACCCGTGTTTTTTAAATTTTAACGAAGCTTGTATACTGCAAAGCTTTTTCAAATTAAAAAAAAAGAAAATTCCATGCACCGTAAAGCTCGAATCGATAAACAAGTAGAAACTCGCTCGCGCGCGTGGATACACAGATACAATTAGAGCTAGTTTGCGATCGCGGAGAAATTCATCCCAAAGAAGCTTAAAGCGACGTCTTCATAATAATGCGGTCACGAAGTGATTAAGTGAAAGAGAGGAGGGAGAGACTCTACTGCGCAGTACTTATCAGGGAGTATTGTTGCTGCAGCGTAACGGCAGATGGAGCTTCCGGTGTCGGTTACCTATATACTTCTCGCTTCAAGTTGCAAGGACGATTCCGCGATGCTGAAGTTGCGTGTACGTTATAATGGGGGGGGGGGGGGGGGGGGGGGAGGAGAACTTTGCGGTGGAGAGAGAAATTCACCTGCCAGAATCGAGTACTCTGATTTGTTCGACTAACAAATTCAAGTCTATATCGAATCGGAGCAGTGTGTCTTTAGATCGATGAGTCGCATCAAACCTTCACTTTTCGCCTTTTTATTCATATATCAGGCGTTAGTTGTTATTCGGAGTGTCAATACTAATCGTACGAGGCATTGACGTAATTGTGTTGCACTGAAAGTTTGCATGTACACACGGGCGTGTTTGCTGCTTAGCGGTTCAATAATGCGGTTCATCAACAAGAAACTGTTAATTATGCTCGTTATGTTCGCGCGCCGCAGCAGCTCATCACGCATACACAAACACAGTCGGCGTTTGTATTTTTATTTTTATACCAAACGTGGTTTCTCCCTTAATATCAGTATAAAATTCGGTCGATCCATCAGAAAAATGCCGTAGACACGACACGGTTTTCAGTCCAATCTAAAAACTTTTTCCTCGCGCGGTATCCGCGGTAAAAAACGTATACACACAAGAAATCCTCTTCGGTATTACGCATCTGCCTGATTACAAGAGGTACGTAGAGTTCTCGCGTGTGTGTATAATACACAATATTCGAGGAAATCCAGAGGCGAAAAAATGAGATAGATACGCTGCGCCGATGGGACCACCGCCGTGAGCGCGGTGGTAACCAGGTCGCGAAGAACAACGAGGACTTCGCCAATAGCCTTTTCTCGCGCTGCGCGTATTCTTTTTGCAGCTTTTCGCGACGCCGTCATTATACCGCGAGACGACGCTTCCTTTTTCACAAACTACTGTTTCTTCTTCGCTCGCTCTATTTCCTTCGCTGGATTGTCATTGCTGCGCGAATTCGTCGAGTAATTACGCTGGCTTTTGTTGTTCATATATGCTTCGTTTTCGCCATGAACAATAAAGTGGCTTGCGCGACTAATTAATATTTTTGGAAAAACAAAACTTTCGCGCACTAAGCGATTTAGAGAAAGAAACGACGGAAGATTACTTAAGAGAGATTCCAGTAGTGCGCGCGCGAGCGCAAGTCCGTCTGGAAAATATTCAAATCCCTGAACTTTCATTCCCTCGCAACTACACTTGGGCATCCTCTCTCCTCCGTAGTGGAGCTTTTTTTTCTAGCCACTATCGCCAACACTTTATTTTACGCTTACTAAAATGCGAAATTACCGGGACCGGCGCATTGTTATGGACAATAATAAGCATTATCAGTGGCCACTTCGCTTACTCTCGTTCCCCTCCGGTTAGAGTTCCGCGTGATGTTCTCTTTATTTGCTCCGCTTCTGCATCAGTAGCGGCAGTCGCTTTCGAGAAAAGAAGAAGTAAAATATCTCGGTGTCCCTCAGGAGCAAGGCCCGAGAGCCACAAGCTTTTTCTCTCTCGCAGTCTTGCATCTGCATAGTCAAACCTTCTCTCTTTCCTGCTCGAGACCCTCTACGACATTGCTCTGTATTTACTTATACGCGCAAGTCGCTTCGCCCGCTTTCATTCTTCCTGCTATTTTCTTCCGACTTTCGATCTCTATACCGTCTATCTGTTTTAATACTGCTCAGGTGCAGTTTGAAATCGTTTAGGGTAAGAAGTGAATTAATTGCTTTTTTATTTGGAATTTCTAGAATGCCGGTGAATATTAAACGATTCTATTTTTTATACTGAAAACCAGAAAAGCTTTCACGTTAAATAACACATTTTTAGAAGTAGAAACTAAATTAAAGATATTAGATCACTTAAAGGATTGTATTATTACTCCTTTATTTCGAGATTCGGAATGTAATTTCCGGAATATAGTCTGACTAAAACTTGATATTTTCACTGCCTCCTAAAATTCACAAGAACACGAAGCATATCCAAAAATAGCCTCCGTCCCAAAATAAAACAGAACTATTAACACGTTTTCTTATCACGAGTAACCCATCCCCCCCCCCCCTCGCCTCTTTCTTTCCTCCTCCCTTTCTCTTATCCAGTCGGGTGTGCCTAAACGCCGCACTATAACCTCGGCTCGTCAGACTTCTCTGGTGCCTTAAAGTTAACGGATCCAAAGAAGGGTAAAAAGCAACAAAAAAAAAACTCGCACTCTTACGATACCCTCGAGCGCACGACGACGAAGGGATGAGAAAAAGCCAGAAGAAGAAGAGCGCACACCGCAAGCCGTGTTTTTTTTCTTCCGCGTGTTTGTGTTGGCGCTTCGTTTGGTTTAGCTCTTTTTTCTACTCGCTTTTTTTACCGGGGCAAAATTTTCAAGCCATTGAGAGGCCGAACAGGGGGAAGGAGCGTTGCAGCAGTAGCTTCTGAAAATAAATCGTGCATTTTTTATGGGAGGCTGCATTACGAGCGTGCACAGCGCTGAAAATGAAGGGTTGCACTCGGCTCGAGCTTTTTTATTCATTCGACGAGGCAATATTTGCTCCGGAGATCTAGTGTGCAGGGATCGTTTGGATTATATGGAGGCTACGACACGAAGTGGAATACTGCTTTAGTTTTATTGGAATCGAGTGTTTTGGCTCGCCGTATACAAGCTTCAATTGTCATGGAAAATTGACTGTATGATCTTCAGAAACATCTCACGGCCCATACTGCTAGATACATGTTGATGAGTTTCCTTATAAATATATGTGTATGTGTGCAGTATAGTTTAATACTTTCAGAGTATAAATACAGTCTGAAAAATTCACGGGATAGTTCAACGGACCTTCCGTAGAGTTCTTTCTTTGTTCTTCATTAATTACTTTCGTTGTACAATGCGATCGTTTTCGGTACGTCGCTCCCAGACGAAGGAAATTCAAACTCTCTCTCTTTTTCTCGGTCTCTCCCTCCGAGAGAAAGATTAATTACTATACTTTAATTATGAACAAGAGTTGGCGCGATCATAATTCCCTGCGTAAAAGACACGTCGCACTGTAAATGAAATTAATAAAAACAGTCATAATACCCCCACGGGTGCGTATATAAACTTCGCCTCCGACTTCCTACACATCTGTCGCTGTTAATTTCCATCTAACGAATGTTTATTCGCGCAATAACGAATGCACTTGTCACCCGTAAATTCCAGCGCGCACACGCACACACACGAAATTGAAGAAAACACTGTAAAAAAAGCGCATCAAAATTCCACCCTCTGAATACACCAAAAGTAGCCTCAAACTTGAGGACATACGATTTACTCTAAACTGACATCGCGTCTACTCGAAATCGCTCCCGCAAAGCGACAGCAACGTCGTCGCACGCGCTCATATCCCAGACGACCTTCTCTCTCGTGTAGCGAGAGGCGTATTTTCAGCGGCGAGTCTCACGTGCGCCACACGTGACCCGAATATAATATATCGTGTATGTGTGTCGTCTGCTTTCTGTTTTCTCGCGCTCGACTTTCTTACGAGCTTGAGTCAGTGCAGACTTTCGAGTCACTGTGCGATGATTGATCGGAGATGCTCACCGCGGCGGATGTATGTGTTTTGCGGAAAGCCATTAGGAGTGTTTTCAAAGTTGTTTCTGGCATGTAAAAAGAGCCATGATTATGGCGAGTGAGCGAGGTTGTTTTGCTCGTCGCTAGACATTTTTCCTTATGCTTTTATTGCGGGATTGTACATCTGCCGGAGGTAGATCACCGGGACATTCTTCAATGGACGTTGTCGATATATTATACCGGCGCGTATACGTCGTCGTACTTGTTCGCGGTGTGAAATTGATTTAGGGAATGGCGTTTATAGTTTATAAATATACATGCGCGCGTCTGTGTAAGAATTAATTTTAGCCGGAACTAACTTGTAAAACTCACGCACGTATCTATCGATTCATTGTGATCGAGGGTATATTGTTATATTTTCAATGCGTGTGACGTATGGGTTCAATGGATGTGTAAAAGTGCCTTAATTTGAATGGTCGGGCGTGTTGGAGGTTCGAAAGCTGCGGTTTAGAATGTTTTCAGAAAAATTGCTTTTGATAGTTTTTGGAACGTTATTTTAGACGATAAAATCGAAAGCCAACGCGATTGTTTTTCTAAGAGGAATCGACCTTTCCGTAATGTCAGAAAAAACATTCTCCTGGTGTTTTTCTAGCTACTTTACCGTTTAAAGCCTCGTTAAGTGAATTTTTCAGGTGCAGGTTGTTCGTGGATTTTCATTTGGAGCGTTTTTGTATAGCGATTTCATGAATCCGTTTATTCTGCGAAACGTGTATGCACTTTGTATTTGATAGCGATAAAACTAAATATTCCTCGTTACTGATAAAGAAAGAATAAAAAACTAATTATTTCAGAGTATATTTTATATTTCACAGAACATTATACCGAGATAATGAAAAACCATTTTGTATTATATTCATCGTAACTGTCGACAACTAATTGTGACGTAGGTAAAGCTTTTCGTTATTCTCTATACCGGCTCTCCAAAATTTTTGTGTAGACTTGCGACTATGATTTAACTTAAAACGATCAACATTCAGTTTCCTCAACATTGTGCATTATTGCGATACACGTTCTTCCGACTTACGCGATCAAATTTAGGTTAGACGAAAATAAAAATCAATCGATCAATCGGCCCTCTATTTTCTTCGCTCTTGCCCTCCTACTCGGCGTGTTTTTTTAGTTTCTATATCTGTATATAACCTACATATTTCTGTCGAGTACGAGGCGTTAATATATTAACGGTGTTATATATCCCCAGTTGCTTTCTGTATCAAGTCGATACTTCCTTTTATCGAACTGCAGCTGATTTATAATAATCACGAGAGTAAAATCAATTGTTTACTCGAGACACAAAACAAATCGTTGCCATTATCAGAGGAAGCCAGAGAAAAAGGTGTGAGTTCCCGCGGCTGCAGTATGTTATACCGAGAGTGTGAGTATTTCGGTCGATAAGAAGAAGAGGAAAAAGGAGAATCGAGAAGTCGAGCGTTGAAACGCAAAAAAATTACGGACAATTAGGAAAGTGACCCTCGACGTCCCGTAATCGCTCTAATTACTCGATGTTTACCTCGAAAGAGGCGGCGCCCCTACTATTTATCCTTTGCTTTCGCTTCTTTTTCTGCTATAACTCCGATCCTATATGCGAATATACTTCATTGACGTGAAAATATACCAAGTATTGAAAAGCCGACGCGATGGGAGAAATGCAAGGAAAAGTACATTTTTTGGCAAAAATGGTAAAAAAAATTATTATTTTCATCGAGCTTCGTTCAGCGCTTCGGGTAATAATACTTCGTAGGGGGGTGAAGTATATGGTACAAAAATTGACGAAACGCGAAAACGAGTAAAGGTGGAGGACAAAGGAGGAAAAAAATTAGGAGGTTCCACGCAATCTGGGCTCATTCAAACCAGCAATTATCGGACCTTCCGACATCGGTGAGAGACGAGGAGAAATCTGCTGCAGAAGAAATGAGTCGAAGAAAAAGCGAGAGAAAGAAGAGAAGATGAACCAAGAAACGCTTGTGTGCGTGTATATATGTATATATATAGGACTTGAGAGAGAAGCTGACAAGAGAGATAGATTACTCAAGAAAATCAGGGAATGACGTATTGTTTGAGATTCTGCTCCATTACGGCGTCGTAAGTAAAAGAGAACGTATAATACCGGCCGAATCTTTTAGTGGATCTGAAAGGAGAAATTGTGCCTATCAGAAGTCGGATACAGACGTCTCCTTCATCAGACTATAATTTATTTGGGTTTAACAATAATTTATTATTTGCGCTCGCATGTTCGTCTATCGCTTCAAAATTTACGTATCAGCGTCTCTCCCGTTGTGTATAATTGTAGAGTACATTGGAAAGCGATAATTCAATTCCATATACAGCGTGGAATTTCATTATAGAGCTTATCTGCGGCAGCGGCGACGGCAAACAATTACGCTACACACAAAAAAAGGAAGGAAATAAGAACCCGTCGCTTATACACACGAAACTCATTATTCATGCTCGCCTATAACCTCTGCGCAATTAGCATCTCGTGTAAAAATAATTCGCAAACAACGAATAGTCCCCCAATTACTTAAAAGCGCGCGCGAGATGGAGAATGAGTGCGATAAGGGGAAGCAGCGAGCAGAAGCGAAATAAAATGAGTCACGAAAAGATATATACATATATAAAGAGAGCGTAAGGGGTAGAATCAGGTCAGCCAGTTTGGAGAGTACTTCAGGTATCTAACCTACTAGTTACCAGTCCACCACCTCATGATTCTCTCTCACACTGGTCTCAATCTCGCAGCCGTCGGTCGTGCAGACCTCTACCCTTGCAGTTTATTCGCGTGCATACATGGAAACACACACGCAGATCTGTATATACGGGTTTATACCGAAGCTGTACCGGCGACGAGGTACAAAGGCAAAGAGATAGATAGACAGAGCGAGAGGAGGGGAAACTGCTAAAGTTCGACGATTCTCTTCGATTTCGCTTCAGCCAAGCACAGGAATGCCGTTGGCCCGATTATCGCGCGTGTACATACTTTTCCATTATTTTGTGACCTACTCTTTTTTTTTAATTCACGATTATAGCCCTATAGCTTTTTTTTGCTTCGAGTATTTTTAAGCGGATATGCATTCGTCCTCCACGTGTCGATTCATTAAAAATGTGTGAAAATCAATTAACAAAAACGAGGCTTCAAAGTCCTTACCCCGCAAGTACGTCACACATTTACCCGCAGCAGTGTGCAAGCGATCCGCCGGCTGACTATTTATACATTTAACCCACGAGTGTCATCGTCGAAAGTTCAAAGGGCTAAGAAAGTTTTGGCGAACCCCTGGTAATTAACCGGCTCACCCTCTCTCTTTTTCCTACCCTTCAAACCCATCCACTATATAGCCCCTGCTCTTCCCCCCCCCCCCCCCCAAAGCCATCTACATACACCTGCATAGTTCAGTCTCCTCCTCTCATCTCGCGGTCTCTCTCTCTCTCTCTCTCTCTCCCTCTATGGCACTTGAATCTCGAGGGTGAAGGGGCCGAGAGAGAGGGAAGAGTAGGAGGAAAAGGTATAGAGCAGCAGCACACAGTGTCGCCCGCCAACTCAGCACGTGGCTCGAGCTCTACTGGCAAGCTTTGACGATTCTATTTCACTCGGCAGGCAGCAGTTATACACAAAGGGCGAACACACACACATACACACACACATACTTAGGCGGCCCGAAACTTGCTCCTCTTCTCGCGCTCCGGCGATTTCCACGGGGAACCGATCGATCATCGCCTTTCGAAGTGTATATGCGCCGACCGCGACGAGGGCGCATTAGAGCAGCCTATACCTGTCCTCATCGCTCTTCCTCCCAGCCGCAAAACAGCCGGAGAGGAGATGCATATTTCGTTTCTCGACACGACGCTTTTCCTCTGTTCGTTCTTCCTTTTCTTTTGTGCCTCTTTTTGCTCGAATTTTAATGTCGGTCGAGGATTATTCGTGATTTATTTTTTCAGATTTTTTAGCAATACTTTCAAACGTCATTACGAATCACGTACTGGCAGGTATCGATTCTGATTTCAAACTGAAACCAGCACGGTTCGAACTATATAATTATTCAGTGATAAAAGTGTCAAGTTAGAAGAATACGAGATGACTTTTCGATCAAGCGTGTATAGCTCAGGTAATTAGCTACTGTCTATTTAATGGCAGAGCGATTGAAATAGCAGTTAGCAGCCTAATCAATGTAATTAAATTTGTAATTGTAGAGCACCACATTGCCGCGTATATCAATATCAAGCTCATTAACGTCATGTACCCTCTCGCCGGCCCCACGACTGCATATCAATGAAATCTCCATAGCGGTTAGACCAAGCGTATCTTACATACAAATTGAAACGCATAAATCAACCGACCATATATTATACTTTCCTCGTAACGCTTAACAAACAACAACCTCTTCACAAGCTCGCAACGAAGCTCACCAAACCGCGAAACAACGAAGCTTTTATACTTGGCGCAAGAAAAGGGATCCATCGCGTTATAAATTCCAGCCCTTATACTTCTCGCGCTCTATTAAATTCCGAGCCCGCAAAAAAAGCTCATCCGAAATTTTCAACCCACATTCGATATAAGTTTTCACCACCTCTCTCGCGCTATACATAGATATACAAGAAGCAACGGCAGCAGCCCGATGCCCGGCGCGAAATTGCTCGCCGATTGAAAAACTTATTCCGATAACCCCCGTCCGTCATACTACGCGCGCGCTAAAAACTTGTCAGCTTCGCAAGCTCCATCGCTTATGCAGCGATCGTTTGCCTCTCTCTCTCTCTCTCTCTCTCTCGCCTCGCAAGAACCGAGCGAACTCGCGGAGGGGATTAACGAGATATATCCCGAAAGCCGAGAGAGGTGTTCTGGTGGAAGGGATGAGGTATCCTTAATCAAGTCCGTTTGGTTCGTAGCAGCGACGCGTCGATCTTGCGGCGGGCTAACGCTCGGGAGAGCTTGCATGAATAAATCAACTTTGATTTTGATGTATTCGCGCTGGCTTGTTTGTATATACGTATATACAAGCTAAACAGGTGTTTTCTGCGAGCGAGAATTACGCGGATAATCTTGATGGAATTTAGAGTGAAAAAATTTTGTTGGACAGCGATTTTGTTAAAGTTATATGCAGATAATTTCAAAGGATAAGATGGAAAAATTAATTTCAACACGACAGAGTATATATAGATTTTTTCTACCCAAAAAATAATGCTAATCGACTTTTGCCTCTTCGGAATTGAAAATCATAAAAGTATTTTTCCCAGAAATACGTCCGCCGTATAAATTGTGCATCAGCAGCGCAGTCTCAAATCTGTCAGAGACGTCTTCAGAATTGAATCTACTTAAGCCCCCAATAAATTCCGACGCGACTCTTTTCACGAGTGCATATATATATATATATATATATATATAGCGACGGCATCAGAAGCCAAAACAATTAAAAAAAAAAGAAGAAGAAGAAGCAGCGCAGCGCATTCCGGAATCCCATTTATCAGCGGAAAAGACGAGGTAGTATAGTAGCAGCAGTAGTTTTCTCCTCCCGCCGCCGCTGCGAGAAGCGATTCAGGACTCGCGCGCGCAGCGCTTGATAAGACATCGATCCGCGCCGCACACTCTCTTAACTCGATAAAAACAATTTCCTCGTCAGCCATTTTATACTGCGGGAGGGTGTAATGAAGCGCGTATATTTGAGAAAAAAAAGTCTTATTTAATCCTATACCGCGACATCGGCGCAGCGACGTTGCGAGGGCGTCATATTTCTCGGTGATGCTTGTTTTCGGAAAAACCGGCGCAGCAGTGGAGAAGATGCATGAGAATAAAAATACCGTTACAATACAATATCCCCACCGCGAGAGATAGAGGCAAAAATAGCCATTGCATCAATCACTCACCTGTTCTCTCTTTCTCTCTCTCTTTCTCTCTTATTATTTCATTATACCGTTCGCGTCCTCTCCTTTCTGACCCATTGTCCGTCTCAATACTCGACAGCACTGCACCCTATTCTCTCTTGTCCTCTCGAGCGAGAGCCACTATATACGGCCCCATCATCGTTGCTCGATGCACTGCCCCCCTATTCCTCCTGTTATATCCACCGGCCACACATACACACACACACACACATAGAGCGAAATTTCAAGACGGAGAATCGGGTCAGCGCACGCCTGCCGCCATATATGCGTATATATATATATATATATATATATATATATATATATATATATATATATATATATATATATATATATATATATATGTAGACACGGACAGCGAGATATCGCCAGACGGTTTTATTGGCCGCGAAGTCTTGCGCACCCCTTCCCTCCGCGCGCGAGCGTACGTGCTATCGACGAACTACAGAGACGTGGATTTTTACGAGCTAGCTCGCGACTATACTGCTGCTGCACCTCGAGAGAGAGAGAGGGAGAGAGAGAGCTGCTGCAAGGCTCTCTCTCTCTCTCTCTCTCTCTCTCTCTCTCGACTGAAGTTTCAATTTCGGGAAGTATTTTCGTGCGCGAGCGCGGCAAGTTGGCTTGTAGTTTCACTTCTTCCTTCTCGCCTTTTCTCGTGCTTTCTTTTCTCACTTCTTTTTTCATCTTCGCTACCCTCAACTCTGCTGGCTGCTGCTGGAATATTGTTGATTCGATTATAAAACGGACGTTTTGAGGGTATTGATTGACGAGTGGCTTTGCAATAAAGTCTTTTTGTTATATATTCGAAATTGTTTTATCTACAGTGCGCTGAATGATTGCTTTTATTTATATTTAATCCGACAAGCAAACTCACTTGTCCTTAACGTATTGCGGTCGCTATATTCAACGTTTGAAGAAGACATATATCAACGACAGCTATGAAAATAGTTGGACCGAAAATAAGTTAAATGTCATTCCCCCTATAGAAATTCAATTCAAATCATTTTTATACCTGTCTTTGATATGTCGCTGTCAAACTTTCTTTCACAATCCATCGAGTGAGTGAATCAACTTTTTGCGTTAAACGTCGTAGTTAATTAATTACTTTTTATAGTTTACCCCGTCGGTAAAACAGTTTCGAAAATAATGCAGAATAATAGTACTAAAGGTGTCCTCAAATAGATATTTTCCAATCAGCATTGCAAGCTGCTTTTCACTCCAATAACGAAGCAAAATTTCGAGAAAAAACTGTTAGTTGTCAAAAAAGAGAAAAGAAACGCGAATTTCGAAATAAAAAAACGTAGAGATATGGCAAGCGAATGCGAATAAGTATAGGGATGCGAAGAATGTCAGAGAATGCGTGGGTGGAGGAGAAAGAGAGTAATGCAGAACAATGAGAACACAACTAGACCGTGTGAAGTGCAATATTTCCAGTGGTTCACCTGTTCCGACCGGCCTTCCTCTGCACTCTCTCTCTCTCTCTCTCTCTCTCTCTCTCTTTCCCTCTTCAATTTCTTCTGTAATCTTTGAGGGAATGCAAGTATCGACGAAGAAAGATTGAAATAGAAAATTAGATTTTTTTTATTGCTCACGTATTTCAAAATTTTATGTTTTCGCGTAACGGCCCTTGTTTCACGTGCACGAATTGATTAACGACCCTCCGCCGCGTCGATAGTTTCTCAAACTTTTGTAAAAGCTCGCGCTGATTGTACGTTCTTACGGATCGGTGATTTCAAGAGCTTAAAAAAAAGCCGAAATTCGGTCAACATTTCAGTTTAGCGACTTTAAATTGTTTCGTAAATTTTTTAGAAGATTATAAGGATGGGCATTTCAATAAACAACGAGTCAATTTCAATTCGCCTGGCTCGGCCGCATTTATCTCCATCTTTAGGCCGCTACACGTGTCTTCTATCTACAACGAGTTTTCGTATTTCGGAAGCCACCGCTGCCATCCACTTCGCTCCTTTCCCTCTTCGGATTCTCACCTGGCATATTTTCAATTTTTAACATCTCCTTAAAGAAACGGATAGAGGAACGGTTATAAAAAATGCATGAAGGCGCGAGCGAGAAGAAAATCCTTGTCTTATAAAAGAGCCGTTTTATTCACGTGAAAAAGCTGCACGCGACAGAGAAAGAGATAGAGGTAGATGGAAGGCAGAAGAAAGAGTGAAAGAGAGACGGAAAAAAGCTCTTCTTATACGGGAATTCTCTTATTTTGTTATGTAAAGAAGCTTCGCCTCTTTAATAATGACGCCTCTGCCCTCTTCTTCTTTTTCTTCTTCTTCTTCTTCTTCGGGGGGTGCGGAGTTAGTGGTAACTTTTTCGCCTCGTATCTCACTCTCTTCTATAACTAGATTAACATTCAGATTCTTTATCAATTATTTCTGAAACACCCATAATATATAACTAATTCATCATCTGTTCGATACTGAAATTTTATTTAAATGCTAGTTTAAACGCATCTTTGGTTTCGAAAATATCTTTTATTACCCCCCCCCCCTCTTCTGGCGCAGTCGTTCATTAGCCTGCGCAGAGAGAGAGAGAGAGAGGGCAATTTTTTTTCTACGGACTCGCAAGCGAACCACCCGCGAGTATCATAATCATCAAACCTTTCGTGGAATACGTGAGAGAGCTGCTCTGCCTGCATTAACGTGTATGTAGGTCAGGCTGCTACTGCTGCTGCGCGACGACTGCTGGGAGAGGCGGTGACGGTGGCGGCTAATCTCATCGCCAGCTTTTTCAACGATTCGTCGTTGAGTTTTCTCCTCCCATTTCCTCTAATTTTTTCTGTGTACTTCTTTAAATTTTGCCTCCCTTTTACTGCGCGCTCTCACTCACTTGTAGGCACTTAAAGAAGCTTGCAATGGATTAGGTCGCCGTTGAAATGAGATTGATGGCTTTATATATATATATATATATATATATATACTCACACTCTTATATAGGGGTGTCAAAGTCAACTGAATTTAGTCATCAGCAATTAATAAATAGTTATTAATTATAAACAACGTTATTTTTAATAGACCCTTAATCACATGTTATTAACTACTATGGACGAAAGATAATCAATATAAATCTCATTCCTGTTATTATTGTGTACGCCGTTAATACATCAAATTGAAATACAATCATTACGCGAGTTTGCGATACGTGTCATAATTAGTTTATTAAAACCCGTCTTTTATTCAGCGTTTGATCGGTAAAACAGTTTCAGGGATCACGTATAATCTGTTTTCGACCCCCTTAATTTAAGAAATATTCTTTATAATTAACAATACTTTGTCTATAAATAATTTAAAAGTAAAATGCAATTTTTTTCTAATAAGGGCATTATTCACGCTGTGCTTACAGGAGGCGTATAGAAAATGGGTGTGCAGCTCCCTGGTGCCTTACTTTGCTCATGGGGGACCGCTGGACTTTGAGTCCTCGGAGGAATCTTGGACCGGCCGGAGAATACGGCCCTGCCGGTCCCTATGCCAATCCGTGGAACAACGCTGTCCCTACCTACTTCCGGGAGACCGTGCGCCTGCATACCCTACGCAATACGCCGGCGAACCCACCTTTCTTTGTCGAGGTAATCGACTCGAAGCCGCAATTAGATTTACTTAGCCTAATGGGAACTCGAATTTTTTTTATTGAATAATGAAGTTATAAAGGTGAAAGAGGGGCTTGCTAATCTTTGGATACGCCGGTTGGAATATCATGCTGAGGCTTTGTAATATTAAGCGGGAAATTCGTGTTCGGGCTTGTCGCGTAATAGAGCTGCACGTGTTAACAACGAGAATGTATAATATTGTAGATGACGACGACGAGGAGGACGATGGTATAACGTGTTCGCGCTATTAGGGCTGCATATATTAAAAACGTATCGTATTTGAACGGCGTTACAAACTAGACCGTGATGTAATAAAAAAGAAAATTCCTGCACTTCGTTATTTTTCATCTCATTATACAAAGTCTGTGTCAATTTTAAGTATTATATTACAAACACAAGTGACGAGTATAAAGGGCATACACTAATACCTTGGCACCCTTGATACTCGCTCTCACTCTCTCTCTCTCCCTGTCTCTCTTTATGTATAAATAACTCTCTCGCTTCGTGCACGAAATTCTGAAGAGAGGGAGAGCAAAAGTAATGCAAATGCGCTTTGAAAACCTTTCAGATCCTAACATACCCGAGACGGGGGAGCAGGCTGCGAGGGCGCTGCATCCAAATACGGAGGACGAGTGCTGCTTCAGCGTTTGCTCCGCGGACGAGCCGGCGCAGGGTATCTGTGCTAACTGCACTGGTAGCGTGCCCTACATGGGCCCTAAGAACCCTGATCCCCCAACAGCACCGCAATGCGACATCGCATCTCTCCCAGGTGAATTAATTTATATACGCGTGTGTGTTTGGACTTGAATCATTCATGGGATATATGATAGTCGATGTTGCCGGGGAATTGCTTAGCTGAAATCGGAGAATTTGAGTTATACGACCGTGCGAGAGATTATATTATATATTGACTAATCGTATCAACGTGGTGTTTTCCTCTTTCTCCAGGCCAACAGCAACTTGCGAGGTCATCGTCGTCGTTGTGCGGCAGCGGTGGAATTGGTTCAATGATCAATTCCGACGACGACGCTGAACAGTCGACCACTTCCCCATCGGCCGAGTCATCCTCACCGATCACCGCCACCACCACCACCACCACCACCACCACCACCAGCAACACCGCTACCACGACTACAACCACCACTACCACAACTATAACCACTGCAACCAGCACCACTAGCGCCGCGACGACGGCATCGTCGCCGGTGCCGCTGCTCTGTCTCTTCTGGCTCTGGGGCGTCCTGTTCTCCAGCCAGTGCTCGGTGCGCTGCCTCCTCGGGTTCGTCGGCCTCGCGGAACGCTGCCTCCGAGCCCTTCGCGTCACTAGCGCTCGCCTCCTTCTACTGCTCCTCCTAGCGCCACTTCCGGCCTTGAGCCGTCGCCAGCCTCAAGGTCGCCGCCTCCGTCGACCCCATCGCCGCGGCGCCCGTGCCTGGCGCTGCCTCGCGGCGTCACCGCTGCAACTCGTCCGCGCTCCGATCGCGACTACCGCGAGATCTGCTCGTGGCGCCACAGTCGCAAAACCGAGTCCGCGCAGAGGGCGCCGCCTGCACTGCAGTTGTTGCCGCTATCGCTGGTGGCTCTGGCCTAGTCGCTGGAAGGGCGCCGAGTGTTCCCCCTACTGCCGCGGTAGGGGTCCGCGCGTCAGGGGTCGCAGGGGGCGCTGCTGCGGCTGGTGCTACTGGCGCTGCCTGTGGCCGTGTAGGTGGAAGCCGCCGCCGAAGGGTCGGGGCCCCCTAGCCAGTAGTCATAGGGGGCATCGCCCCCTGGGCCTGCTGCTGGCGTTCAGGGGTCAGCAACAGCCGCTCTGGCCGCGCAAGAAGCGCCGACGGAAAGTGCGCTTCGGCGCCTCCTGCTGCCGAGAGCTCGACCTCGCTCGGTCCACCTCCTGGTGCAGGGAGCCGTCTTAGGGGGCTCCCGTGAGGGCCGCTGCCATCGGCTTTGAACCACCGACTTTCTTTGCTTCCTTCCACACACTTCTCTCCTCCGAGGAGTTGAACGACGTGCAAGGCGAACACAACCAGATAAAAAAAAAGAAGAAGAAGAAAATTTTCACGCCGTGCCGATCGAACGTGCGAACGAACGACGGACGGGCGGGCAAACCGCGCAAGGGTGCTTGCGGCCGAGCGGAACGCGAATATGGAACGTTTCGGCGAGGCCGGGGACTCGAGCGACACACACAGAGGCTTACGAATGTTTAAAGGCTAATGGGAATAATAATAATAAACAATAATACAATAATAATGATTAATGAATAATTAACGATTAACCGAGTCGACACGCAGCGAGAAAGAGAGCAAGAGAGAGGACGAGATATTGTGAATGGGTTTGAAAGAGATGAGCGAGAGTGTGTTAGCGAGCGTATGCGAGAGTGCGCCAGAAAGATGAAAATTTGTGAGACGAACGAACGCATAAAGCCAAACACATGCCAGGACGCATAACGTGAACTAAAGTATGCGAGTAACGTTATTATTATATACATATTATTATACATAGCGCGAGTAAAAAATAAATTTTCGCGAAAGCACGGCCGAATGGAAAGATAGAGGGGGACACACACACATACATCAAACGGTACATGCTCACGTACAGACGCGAGGCAGGAAAAAGGTAGAGAAGAGGCTCGGGGGACGACGTCCGCGACGCAATTATTATTATATAAATTATACTGACGTATTAGCGCGCCGCTGCGAGCTGGCGTGTCCCAGTTAAGCGTAACATTATTTAAGCGCGCAGTCGGAGAGATATGTCGTTTGATTGATGGTCGGCGCCGCCCCGAGAGCGAGAATATGTAGATAGAGCAAATGTGCGAGTACGTATCTATTAGCGCGAGAATATCGGCGCACGAGAACAGCATTTCAGCCGCGGGTATGTATAGTATGTGACGATAGTGGAGACTTTTTTTCTCTCCACTGATCGGGCGCGGGCGCGTGTACGGGAAATTCGAACTTGTTCGAGACACTTACGGGCTAATTCTTTTCCTTCCTCATTTTTCTCATCTCAGAGAAAAGAAAATAAAGCGTGACGACGATGAAGTAATGGAAACAAAATATATAAATATATACATAAACATAGGCGTTTCGTTTCCCCGAGATATACAATAACCATGGTATTAGATTCTATTATATTTTTTTAAATAAAGTAAGAGAATACTGTTATTGTTAGACTAAATTAATTAATTTTATAAAAAGTTGCAAAAAAAAGTTTTCTTAAAAAAATAAATAAATAAATAAATAATGAATGAACATATATACATATATATTATACAGACACCTATACTAAAGAGAAAATCCGTTGTTAACGTTCAACTTTTTTGTACGCCAGACGAGTTAAAGAGGGAGAGAGAGAGAGAGAGAGAGACAGACAGAGAGAAAGAGAGAGAGAAAAAGAGAGAGAGAGAGAGAGAGAGAGAGAGAGAGAGAGAAACACACACACATTTTTCTATTATGCGTCGACGTTTAACGAGCATGTTGATCAACCCCCGTTCCAGTCACACTTTCAGCCCAAAATCTATACAGGCACACGAATTCCCCGGCTATGTAGACAGACGGAAATAAAATACTCGTGCGAAATGAGGGATCGCGGCTGCACGCAGAGACAGAGAAAAAAATATAACACAAGCTCGCACGCGTGAAAGAGTGGAGCGCCTAAAGGAATTTCCGCGTGCACGCGGACGTGCTATCGCCGACACATCCACGACATACTTATATATATATATATGTATATACACATATATATATATAAAGCGCGCAGACGCGTGAGTGCGAGTGTATAAATGCAAGCGCGTGTGTATGTGTGCGTGAGAGAGAGTGAAAGAGCCCCGAGGCGGCTTAACACGAAGCGCGGCGCCGCTCGTGCAGCGCCCGCGGGCTTCGCACCGTTTAACGACTGCATACATAGCTAAGATTGACGCGCCGCAAACGGGAGATGAAACACTGTACGCATAGCACATTACAATAGAGGAGATTATTATAAGGTGGGAGAGAAAGAGCGAGAGAAAATTACGCTTCTCGACGTACCTTGTACGACAAAGATGCGGGGGAGAGAGATAGAGCGAGCGAAGTGGGAAACAGAGCGAGAGACATAGAAGAGGAAGATACGCGAGGCAACCGAAGCCGTTATCGAGGTATAATATGTGTTCGTTTAGACATTATATACATAAAATAAATATTGTATTTAAAAAACCTAGATTATAAAAAGTGACAAAAAATGAGCGAGTCAGACAAAGGAGCTACGAGACGACGAAGTGCCGGGGGCGCAGGGCTGCGAGAGCGAGCGAGCGAGCGAGCGAGAGAGAAAGAGAGAGAGTGCGTAATACAAACAGAATTATTATAATAGCGCGATTGTCCGTCATCGAGCGATTATATATACACATACACATTGACGAATTATATACAGGCGAGAGCGAGAAAGATTGTAGATAGTGATTGCGGCCCCCACCTACACATACAGCTGCAACAGCCACAACGTAAGAAGTAACACCTCCACCCCCTGCGTATGAAAGAGAGAGAGAGAGAGAGAGAGAGAGTGAGATATGTGAGCTAAAAAAGTGAGGCGAGTACCGATGCACCGACTCGGATTTACTTCGTTATATTATATAGGATAGTTCGTTTTTTCGTTGAAACCGATGAAACTTTTTGAGACGAGAATCTTGCGTTGATTCGTTTTTTGCGGGAACACCACGATGACACGGACACACATACATACACGCTGTACGAGTAAATATACATATATATGTATAATACGAGGCTCGGGGGGCTCGAGCAACGTGTTAATAAACCCCCGGGTTGAGCGAGCGGAAAAGACGCACCGTATAAGGTGACACGAGGAAACGACGCGGATAAGTTGTTGTTGTTATTCCTTTTTCTTCTTCTTCTTCTTCTCCTTCCTGTATATTGTCTTACCTCGACTGCGGAAATGCCAACGGCTACGTTACGTACCTTTTTCATTCCGTTCGATAATGTCGTTGCTCGCTCTGATGCCTAATTAAGAGTATTATACCGCGAGAAATCGCGAGCTATAACTTCTGTCTTGCAAAAAAAAGAAAAAAAATTACGCACTTGTTTCATGATTTACCTGAAGTACGTCGAGAAAGGTCTCATTGAGGATACACATTACAATATTAGAGAAGTCGTATGCATTTCCGCTCGTCTGCACCGCCCGGATAAACACGATACACACGTCTCTCTTGTTCTCTCGGGCGTAAAGCCACCAGGAGAATAAAAAAAAAACAGTCAAAGACGGTACAGGGGGAGGGTGACGGGCCACCGGGAGAACGAGAGAGAAGCGCGAGGGCGGAAAGTCACGATACGCACAACTTGTAACACTCACGACCTATATGTCCGAGACGTAATTCCCCGAGAGATCCGCGTTTTTTACGAGACCGCAGAAAAGCGCGAAAAAAATATGAAAAAAATATATAAGAATAAAAAAAATAATAATAAAAAAAAACATAAAGGGGAAACCGGGCCGAAATTTTACATTTCGCGCCGTCAGATCCCGCGCCGCCCTTATATGACCCAAAAAGATGGGCCAAGTTGTTAGTTATCGCGCTTGCACCGTTTTATAACCTTTCCTCTCCTTCCCACCCCGATCCCCCGTGACTCCCTCAGAGAGCTGTCCCTTTTCGAATCCTTGGAGACGCTTGCGAGGTAAATACTTATATACGTGTACAAGTCCTCGTCGTTTTCTCGTCATAGTTATATACACCAAAAAAGATTTTTGTTTCTGTGAAAAAGAAAAAGAAAAAGCGAGAGAGAGAGAGAGATATATGATGATGACGATGAACTTTTCGTTGTGTAGCGCGTCTTAACATAAATAGGAGAGATCGACCCGTGAGAGCAAGAAAATTTTAATCCGAAAGGAGAATCTATCTTGATTCAATGTTGAGTCAACGTTGGACCATTGTGTAGGAAAAACCGTTACGCCGACGCTGGCCCGATGTGTATAGCCGAATAAAGTGACAAAAAAAAGAAAATAATGCTCGAGAAACTTAAGGAAACAGAACAAAAAAATTTTTAGATGCGCACTCTGTTTAGGAGGCTCGTTTAAAGTGCGTTTAGGGGAACTTGAAGGCCCACCGAAATTTAAAGTCGATGTACTTAGACACTGTTTGATTAATAAAAAAAAAGATATAGAAAAAGGTGTTTTTTTCTAAAAAAAAAAGTTTGTTCATTGATGAATAATTGCAAAAAAGTGAAACACACACACACACACACACACGCACAAAAAGAACTACAACCGATTAACGATAATGAATTAATAAGCAGATCGAGGATGTTTACACTGAATCGACAAGATTCGTGGATTTCGAAGGCAAGGTGCCAATGAGGAGCTTTTATCGAGCACAAACGAACCTTTCCCCGCCCCCTTCTCCCTACCCAATTTCCAGCAAAACCCAAACAGCCCCCGCCTCGTCCCTCCGACTCCCACATCAAAGCATATAGGCAAAAGCAAAACAGTATAATATATATAGGGTGGACTCGCAAACACCGGAGTTAACGTTTTTAGAGCGATATAATGCTTCCTTCTTTTTCCTCATTACTTTTGTTTAAGTGTCTAACATCATAGTATTTTTGTGACTATCGTTCGTACTTAGCACATAGATTCGCGAAGATTTTTCTACGAGTTCTTTTATAGTAGTTTTATAGTGGAAGAGTTTTCTTGAGTAGCGATTAAGCTTCGCACATAACGAAAGTAGCTAAATGAAACAGAATAAAAAACAAACAACAAGTTGTAAGGCTCGATACAACAAAAAATCGTTTTTAGAAACGCATTTCAATGATCGTAAGTGAGTAATACTACGATGACACGAAAGCAACAAAAAAAGAATATATGCGTATATATACACACAAATGATAAAAGCATCGATACTGCGTCAGTTAAGTTAATCAATGATTCAACGTTTATTTATTGTTAAAAAAAAGAAATAGTAAAAAATATAGTGATCAGTTTTCATCATTGTCGGAAGTTTTCTTTAACCTTTTAAAGCTGTTTGTGGATCACACTCGTTATATAAACATAAATTAACTTTTGAATACACAATAATTAAATCGATAACCAAATTCTATATGAAACTATTAGTGTTTCTACAAATACTTCAGAATAAAATAAATTCCATTTTACTCTAACCTATCTCTAACTTTTCTAAACTTTTATCTTCTTCTTCTATATACCGCTACTATATTTTATTACGATTCCAGAAGAGCGTCTAACCGAAACATATATACTCCTTATTTCATTTTGATTTCGTTTTTTCAGTTTCCTTTCTTTCTATAATGATAATTATGTTAATTTATGTTGTTACTATTTTATGACCCTCCGATTATCCCCCTATATGTTAAATACTAACTTTCCTAATGCTTTGTTATCGATGCTGATATTTAATAATGTACATTTTATACATCTACACACTATATCTCATTAAATCGATGTTAATTTATTACAGCTGATCTTTAACTGCAACACAATCACAAAGTTTTCATTTCGTTTCAATTTTCATTTAGGACAAGCTTTCGGATAAGAGTAAGTAAAATTACAACGAGGGTAATTTTTATTTTTCAGCAAAAGGGAAACGCTCAGTATTCATCGATTTTACGATCTCCTCGGCCTCGCTCAACTCTATCGAAAATCAACGAACTTCCAAAAACTTCGCACGAGGCTATAAAATCCGCCCTCAACTGCTGGTTCAATGAAAAAGTATCCCGAGCTGCAAAGTGGCTGCAATAATGGAAATTAATCGGGCCCTTTTGAACGAAAAAAAAACTTCAATCGCCCTCCGACCATTTATCACGACAACTCAAAGATGTGCGTGTCTATATTTATATCTATATATACACGTGGTAGCCGGGAGAGCGCAAAGTTACACAAAGTCATCGTCGCAGCCGAGAACTTTTGCATAGTGTCTTGGCAATAGCAGCATCGTCGCTGGGCTTGTCATCTCAGCGGGAGAGTCTTAAAAGCTCTCCGCTGTGGGACATCCCGATTATTAGGAGAGCAAAGTGTCCCATTCTGGCACAGGCTGCCGAGAGGGAGAGACAAAGGGAAAAGTTTTTTGCTCGCGGGGCATTCATCTCGCGAGATTTAAGCGCCGTTTGTTTGGCCATCGTAATGACGCGCTCATCTCTCACGTTTTGATGAATGAAAATTTTCGAAAAGTACATTCTCCGTACTTTTTTATTAGCCTTTTCTGCGACGAAGTTCGCGAGGACGAACAATACTGCTGGGCGGAGAGAAGCCGAGATTCAAATTAATCCTACCAAGCAAGTGTTCTTTCAATTTGAATCTCCGTTTCTCTTAAAATGTTTATTTCTCAGATGCGGCTAATTTTTTGTTTCGAATTATTGAAATTGAATTCTTTAGTTTAGGAACGATGCGGTATATACAAAACAACGAATTTGGAACGGTCGATGTTGCGTGAAATCGGTTACACTTTATCAGCAAACTTAAGGGCTGAGCTTTTTTGCTTTCCCTTGCAATTCTGACCGTTACTTACACGCCTGCTTTATTATGCATTCTTGGGGTGGTCTATAGAGCTGACTCTGCCGAAACGTTGCCAACACATCGTCAGAACCGGATACAAGCTCAGTCATGGTAAATCGGTTTTCTAAAACTGCCGCGTTGTCAAATTCAATGTGAAATTAGTAGTATATCGTTCCATTAGAATTGTCTGAAAATTTAGTTTCAAATAAAAGCTCGATCAATTTTGTCCGCTCTGCACTTACAACAGCAAAGCTTACGAATCCTTGCAAGCTCAACACGCGTCTGAAGAAAGGAGAAAAAAAAGGAATTATAATTAAAACGCCGGGATTAATTCTTGCGCGCTCGACAGATTATCGCATTGCGACAATGCTAGCTTCCTCGACTACAAGCGCGGCAGCAGCAGCAGCGACGAGAAAAGAGGTTATAGACGGGACAACAATGCTAATAGCGCGATGGAAATGAAAATGAGGGGGCGCGGAGGCAAAAAAAGAGGCTGAGGAAAGAAAGGTGAGTCGAGAGCGCGCGACGGAAACAACAACAACAGAAAAAAAAGACAAAGAGCACAGGGCAGAAAGTAAGGAGCGAGAAGTAGAAGAAGAAAGAGAAAAAAGAAGGTAGCTTCGGAGCCGCGTCGCTCGTTATGCACTCGTCAAAATGGAGCAAAGGAAAGCTTTCCTCGCGACAATGCACAGCATCAACGGCGACAATGACGCCGCGACTACGCGCCAGTTTCGATTATCGTAAATGGCTTCAACGCGCGCATCACGGCTTCGTGTGCCCGCCGTGGTTTTTCTTCAATTTCTGACGATTTCTTTCTTCGTTACAAATTAACTGCGCGCAATCATCATCATCACGCACACACACACACGCGCACACACTCAGAGCGATATAATCGATCAGAGGGAGTAGTTGTGTACACTCGATGACGCCTCTCGGAAGTAGCTCTACACCGGATCAGATGCAGCTTGCGAACAAAGGCGAGCTTGCGCGGATATCCATGGCTGTGTGTGTATTAATATATATATATATATATAGTGGCGGGGAGAGCTTTGATCTTTCGGCGAACCGCGGAATCGTCTCTTTGTGGCTTATGTATATATAATATACATATAATATACGACGCGACATTGCCATCGAAATCTATCGTTTAATCGCTGGATTGGAATCTCTGCGTACGCGTTGTAAAATATTTAGATTTCCGACTATAAAAACAGGAAGTTTGTCGGCGCGCAACGCTGATGTCTAATAGAGGAAACTTTTTGAATAATGCATTTGTACCGCAGCTTCGGAAGAAAGTTTTATGATGGACTTTGAAAAATTGACGTCGCAACGGCGCAACTCCGGCTTCTAATAACCGTGTATAAACGTTTGTATAGAAGCTTTCACTAATAACTTTATAAAATCGAGCTCAACAAACAACGATTTCATCAAAATATTATACACACTTTATAAGCGATCTATCTATATATAGACGTTACATAATAACCTTTATTCTTTCTATATGCGCGTGCAGCGTATACATATACATATATATCGCCGATCTAAAATCCGAAGCTTTTAAAGCTCCCGAATTCGGCCTCCGATACTCTTCCTCTTTTTCTCATGCATTTCACATGCTCTTCTCTCCGGGCCGCCTCTGACCTACTAAAGCTCCCTGGCGCGCGATCTGCTCGCTTATATATATATATATATATAAAGAGAGAGAGAGAGAGAGAGAGAGAGAGACGGACGAGTCTACGGGGGGGCGTCCCGACACTCTCGAATCTTTTTCAACATTCCGCGGGCATATTGTCCCCCTCGTTCTATACAATCGCTCTCCAGTGCGACTCTTTGAAGCTTTCTTTTTTTTTCTTCAAATTTTAAAGCCCGGACGCCCAAGTGAATTCCAATATTTCACGAGGACGTCGAGGCTGTGTAATACTCTGCGAGAGCGCTCGATTATCAATGAAGCCCTCGAGACGCCTCGAGTGTAACTAAATCACTTCGGGGGCAGGGGGGATGCCTACCCCCCCCCTCTCTCTCTCCCTTTCGGATTCATTTTTTCATTCGACTCTCAGCGCTGCTGCACTTTTGGGGTGATGAATAGGCAATTTTCTGTCCTTATATAATATATTCTTCGCTGCAGCTCAACGATCGACTGTATAATTATAAAGGAATACGGCGACAATAAAAACGCAATCGATCGGCGATGTGGTCTCCGGTTTATCGATTATATACATTACACTTCAACGCAATCTGCTGGTACTTTCGTCGTGCTCACACTGTATATATATATATATATATATATATATATATATATATATATATATATATATATAGGAAAAATAAGATAAAGAGAAAGAGAAAGTACAGAGAGGAATCGTCCCATTCGGACGCCGCGCGTTTATCGAGTAGAGAGCACGTCCCGTTTGATTTATCGAACAATTACTTTTTCTCGATGTGTATGTATATATATATATATGTACGCGAGGAGGTAACTCGCGCGAGAGGGAAGCAGTAGTAGTGTGCAGGCGGCACCAGCGGAGCAACGATCGATCGCGCGCACTCGAGCACTGCTGCACAACAGCACATAGCGGCTGCAAAGGAATTTCCCGCCGCTGCAGCAGCACTGCTCGGATGGAGCTGACGGGAGAAGATTTTTTTTTTGTTTACACTAAGAAAGCGGTAATTTTGACTGCGGTTCTCGGGATCGATATGAGGAAGTTGGCTATCAATAACGCGAAGCCATATATTTATTGTATTGCGATGTTGAGCTCATTGTTCATATAATCGTAGTTTTATAGGGATTCGATTAATTTGAGATAATTGAGCGTAGGAGGTAATTTCTCGCTGCTTCTTAGCGCAGTTAAAAATAAATCACTTCCAGGGTAAAAGTGTCCCGTTTCACATCGACCGGACGATTGATTCAACGTTATATTGGAGAACCTCCAGAGAGAGAGAGAGAAGTATATACATATATATAGTAAACAGCGAAGCCCGTTATAATTTTCGGTGTCGTTTAACGCGAATCGACTTCCGGTAGGCTGCTCGCGCCTAACTCTAAAACGGGTCAACTGGCGACGGAATCGAATTCCCTATCCCAGGGTAGTTCGCTCGTTTTCTGCTAAGGCGGAGAGCTGCTGTTTCTGGCTTTTGGCACGAGAGCCGCCTTTTTTTCCAGTCCTTAATTAATGCTCATCTCTCTCTGTTTCTTTCTTTTTTCAAACCTTCTCGGTTCTTCGGTTTCCAGCGCGCTTCGATCGCCGTGTGTTTACTTTTTGTCGGAACACAGCGCGGAGAGTCTATTAAGGATTGCTTTAGGCTTTGGTAGTTTGGTGATTTATGGCGTGCGCCTGAGATCGCTGCTGCTGACGCGTTTCGCGATTTGTACAATTTTTAAGAGATTGTATTACACTGAGAATTTTGCAGTCGTACTGTATTTTCTAGAAGTTTGTTGTTAAGCTCAGTTTTATTATTTGGTTAGCAAAATTAATGTACAAAAATCTTGGGCCTGTCAAGTGAATAGAAATTTCAGATGCTTTAAGATCGTGAATACTATGTAACTGAAAACATATAATCCAACGGTTCGTATACGGGCGTACATTCGCTCTAACGATCGGCAATTGTTAAAGATAAAATATATACAGCGGAAAATTGCTTAAATTCTGAAAGACAAACAAAACTGTCGAAATGAATTTATTTTTCATTTGGCCAATTAGAGTTGATTGTGCGTTAAATGAGCGATGAAAGATGAGACGTGCGATGCATAACAATGATAAATTGCATCAACGGCGGCGGCGTGAATCCGAGCAGGTATTTTCAGCAAAATAAATAAAATCAACGCTATACAGCTAAGCTCCGCGCATTCTTCAAATATCCGAGTTAATTGAATTGTGTATGAAAAATGATTAATAATCGATCTTGTCCCATCATTTTTCAAGCTATGCAAATAAGAATCTCGACGAGCTAAGCTAATTTCCAATCGTTATAGCATACCATTTGGAAATTCTGTATACATACATACATACATACATACATACATCTTCCACACAAAAAAAATAAATAAATAAATTTCCAGCTCGACTGGCAGCAAAAGAGCCCGTAAGGTATAGAAACTCTGCTGGAATTCCGCGGAAAAATCCAATCGAAAGGCGATGGAAAAACCGAAGAAGCTTGCAGCAGTAGCGCTAGTGTCGAAACTCTCTGCGGAGGCCCAGCTGCAGCAGCGCCGCACACGCGTATAGGTGTACATAGATGCTACTGCCAGTGAGAGAGAGGAAGAAAGTGCAGTAGAGAGCGAGAGGGAGAGAGAGAAAGAGCGCGTGCGTATTGATCTCTCGCGCACGAGAGAGAGAGAGAGGGTCTCTTCTAACGCGAGCTTGCACAAGAGGGGCCGCGAAAGTCCTCGAGGCTTTCCATTCCGCTCTCCCTCTCCTTCTTTCCCGATAATTTTCTCGTAATGGACGCGAGAGGAAGAGAGGGAGACAATGATGAAAAGTGGGGGGAAACCTCGAGCCGAGATGGAGGGTAATGAATGTGGATGGGTTCGTCGCAAGCTCGATGCCGTGCACTGCTTTTTGCGAAAAAACGATCGACATTTTTTGAGGGATACGCGCAAGAGAGAGAGAGAGAGAGAGAGAGAGAGAGATAGTTTCGTTCGCCTGAAGTGTGTCTTCTGATTCGAGTTCGGTTGGAATTCGTTCGATCGAATTTTTACTATATATAAAGTATAGCGAACGTTATTATCTCGTTCGAAAAAAGGCTCGCGGTATATATGCCTCATAGGAAGACGCGACAAATTTTTACGATCTTTAATCTCGGTCTTCCGGTGCGATTGATATAATTACGTCGTTATGCGCGAAACTCGACTGCTTTTATGATCTTCGCGAAGATGACGATATATCCCTTATACGAGCTGCAGAGGCTGCAAAAATTTATCGACGATTTTATGCATTGCATATATATTCTTTATACCGATATACGCGTTTAATCGAGGAGCTTTCGATTTCTCTCTTTTTTCTTCGAATCTCGGAGAGAAAAAAAACGTTCCCTGCGCCCGCGCGCGGATTCGTATATAAAATTCGATTTCTCCACGTCGCGCAGGATCTCTCCTCCATAATTTTTCTTCCGCCCTCTGCGCGCGCAAACTCATCGCTTATCCGATTTCGCAAAGTCCGCGAGACTCGAGTGTGGGGTAAAAAACGCAGAAGGAGGGAACCCGTTGCGATTTTCCCGTATATATAGCCGCCGCTACAAAGTAGGATAAAATGCGCGTCTTATATTATATGTGCTGGTGGCCAGAGAGTAGATGCGCGGAAGCGGACAGAAATGAAGAGTTAAAGGCGGGAGTGTCGATAATAAGGAGAGAGTGAAGTAAAGACTAAAAAATATTTTTTTTTTGTATCTTGAGTTTAGTCGAGACTATTGTTTATAAGTATAACATGTATGTGAATAAACAAGACATAATCTTCAGTATATAGTCTATTAAAATCCTGTAGAAAATACAAAACGTCGGTGATCACCGAAATAACAAAAAAGTGCCTGGACTCGTGCCAACACCTTAACATCGTTAGCTTATTCGACACGCAGTTTGAAATTTCGAGCAAAGAGTAATATCCCGAATTTCCGGGAGCTCGTATAAATCAAATATTTTTTCCAATAATCTCGCGACTATCGGCCTTTGAACAATCGAAGACTCGAGATATGTTCGATCAAAAAATTATTGCACAGCTGCAAATCGCTGTGGAGACAGACAAAAAAAGCTCAGAAGAGAGAGCGACAAATAAGACGGGGGGGTAAAATTCAATTTCACGCGTCGGGAAGCGCTCGTGATTCGTCCTGTCGCGTCTACTTATATTATATATAATATCCAAGTGACTTTTTCACGCGAAATTTCACCGTGGGGAGTGTTTGCCGCGAAAATTCAAAAAAAGACAAAGGATCCGATTTGCCGCGAATCGATCATTCGAAATCGGACTCCTTTATTTTTCAGTGTCCTCTCGGACTTGGGTAAAACGCAGCTCACTCGATAAAATTGCCCGAAAGGGAAAAAAGCAATATTTCCGCGCGACCGACGAAAATTCCACTTTCACGTATATACTTTTGCGCCACGGAAACTTTAGTCTAAGAAACTGCTGCAGCACATTTCGATGCATATAAGCGCGTTGCAAGTTCCCAGGAAATCGCTTTTTCTCGCACTCGAGGCTCCCTATATATGTGTGTATATATATCGGCCGTCATAAATTACATTTGTAATTGCGCGCGAGTGTATGTCTCGAGGTAAACATCCTCCGGGATTCAATTATGCGCCTGCGCTCTTTGTTCCGTTCTTTTCGAGGTATATACAGGCAATTTTTTGCTTTTACAAGCAATTCCAAGCAATTAGATTGCTCCCTCTCTCCATTATGTGTACGACGTGGGAGGAAAGTCTATTCTCGAGAACGATGATAAGTATATCACCCGCTTGAGTATAGCGAGAGGCGTCCAAAGGAAGTGAACGACCGAGTGAAGGTGTCCCTTATCTGTACTCAAAATCTATTCTCGCTTCTGCGAAGAATTTTAACAAGGCGACGCGATAGAGCTGCAAATTGGACCGTATATCGGCTTGAATAAAGTGAAAAGCTCAGTCGACAAGTATATAAAACAGTTTAGGTGTTACTGGTTATTGGATAATTTATAAGCCCCGTTCATTCATTTTTTATTTCATCTCGAGTCCTCTCGAACGCCGTTTGCTTCTAAAAATCATGCATAATCAAAGCGTCCACAGCCAATCGAACCTTTTTTCCATCATCAGAAAACAGAAGAACACAATGATGATCCCAACAAAGTCCTCGAACATTATACAGCACAGGAAAGGCGGCGAAGTCGCTTGTGGCAAGAGAAAAAAAAAGAAGTAGCATCATCGGGATCCGCGTCGAGCAAAAGTACAGAAGAAGAAGAAGAAATAGAATGCGAGAGAGAAAAATTTCGAGACGACGCTGCAGCCGCGTCGAGAGTTGCGCGGACTTGGAAAATAATCCATCGCCCGTCTCGGTTGACCTCGATGTGCCTGTCGGTGCAGCTGCAGTGGTTCTCTCTCCTCTTATTCGCGAGCCGTCGAACCCGATCGATGCTTAAGCGATGAGCGCGAGATGACGCCGGAGGCTTATAATGTACCAAAGGCGCTTGTAAATTTAAACGCATACAGCGATGACTTTTCCCGCGCAAAATTATGTTCTGTTAGCCACTCAATTCGCGTTGGTTTCGGGCTGATTCTGGTATTCGAGGTGTGCGGGGGGTAGTGGTTAGACGGTAACAACCTCCCGGCACCACTGACTCGGCGGAATTCTGCGCCGCCTTTTTCTCTTTCCCGACAATTCTTCATTCCAGACTCTACGTGTGGGCTTAAGCGCGTTGACTTTTTTCCTTGCGGTACATGCTGTACTTCTCGTCAAGTTTTTTCAGCTTGTTTGTCTGTAATTTTAGTTTGGATAGTTTTATGCAACCTTTTTTGAAACTTACTGCTTTGGATTGTGAAGTAGTTGTGCCAGATCATCCTGAAATTACTATATAGAACACATTAGCGGATGAAGAATCGTAGAGAAGAATTTTCACCAACATTGTTTTTTCTATAACTTCGGTCATATTATCAACTAAGTACATACTTATGTCATTATAAGTATACCTCTACTTTATTTTTTTTCTAAGTATAATAAATATTTGTAATCCATACTCCTTATTAAGTGGCCTTTGAACTCGTATTTTAATGCAGATTCACAATTAGACTAACAGTAATTTTTGCATAAATTTGTCAATAAATTTACATCGAAATATAATTACAAGTCACTTAAAAAAAAAGTAAAAATTCTGCAGATATCTCAATCCTCGAGGCGTTTATTATACGATCGCCCGCAGCAAATTAACGGCTTTTTGTCGGCGATTTTGGATTATTTAAGCGTTCGCGCGCCTCGTCGATACTATATAGTTGACGCGTCGATCGCGTCTCGACGCCGCGAAGATAGTATAGGCGAAACTCGAGGTGAAATTCCGTTGATTGGCTTATTGTCTTCTGCTCGATTGTTTTCGCCCCGGAAGCTTCGGGCGCCGACAGTCTATAACAACTTTGTCTATACCCAGAGCTTCTATATACACTCCCGCTTCTATACACTCCGTTCGGGCTTTTTCTTTTTCGCTGCGCTGCATCGTTTAACCCTTTAATTTACATGTATTTATAGAATTTTGAGCGACCGTTAATTCGTGTAATACTCGAAAGTTCGGTGACTCCGGTAAAAAATTAACATTAACGAAAATCACGATCTACCGATATGTACTTTACAGTTTATTTGTCCACGGACAAATAAATAATCAACTCTCCGCGCTCGGAATAACGCGACTCCGCACGTTAACTCTCTCGCCAGCTCCTCTTTTGCGCGCAGTGAAATTGCACGAGTCGACAACAATTCATCACTCGGTAAAATTAGTCGGTCCGTCGTGCGGCTATATGTATATATATGTATATATATATATATACCTATACACCGAGGCTCTCGAGAGGCTGGAGCGTAGAAACGCAGCTGCTTTTTCATTTCCGCTCTCGTATTTTTTTTTCGTATTCCCGGTCTGAAAGCTATATATACCGCCGCGACGACGACAAGCAGCCTGGAATGTGTAGGTGCACTTCGCCGGACTGCACTCGGTTGTTTATGTATATACCTATATATACATATGTATACATGTGTGAGTAGATGGATATACACATAAGCGCGTAATATACGCAGTAGAAAAGAAAAAAGCGTTTTTTCCTCTTTGGCTATATCAAAAGATTCGCGTGGGTGTATTACACAAGCGTCGAAGTGTGTGATGGTCATACAGTTCGTAAATAAGCGAGTATACGTGTCACTTTGTAGTTGGGTATACCCATGCATATGGGGACAAATGTTCGGCCGCGAAGTTCAAGGTGCTTTTGTGCATCCACTCCGAGCTTTTTGAAATACTTTTTTCTTTCAACGAGAAAAACGTTATTTATGCTCTCATGTGTGGGTGTGTGCAGACACAATGAAAATATTTAGCTGCACAAAAGCGCGAATCGAAAAACGAGCGAAGCGGAAAAAGCTCTCGATTTAACCGCAAGAAAATGAAAGCTTCCTCTCGCAAAAATTGACGCAAGCTCTAGAGAGACAAAAACATACACTCTTTCCAATTTCATCGATAGCAAAGGGTCGCGCGCGCGCGCGCTTCTCTTTTTTTGTTCCAAACGTCGCATCCCTCTTCCGGACGTCTATTCCACTGCAAAATCGTCGCTCGCGAAGATACTTTTGTGACGATGCTTTGTCGCAATAATAACAGAAACGGAAGAAAAAGAATCTCGAGTGCGGTATATATACACGATCGGATGACGCGACAGCTGTAATTGAGACGAGAGAAAGAACGGATGAAATGAAGCGGACACTGACGAAAAAGTCGATAAGCCGCAAGTGCGAGTATATATATATATATATAGGGGAGTAAGGAAAAAATGAGCGGGGAATGATTCCGCGGGATTATGCATAAGGGATAACACGGCCGCGGCGGCGGAAGAGGTGTATATATAACAAGATGAGCATGACGATAAACAAAGCAAAAACGCGAGAGCGCGTAATACCTCGCGGATTATGAGCTTTAAAGGCGCGCGCGGGAAAATTGAAATGATGCACTGGACCTCTTATAAAAATACGAGCTTTTTTTTGTTCTCCAGCTAAATTATACGTATATAGCATATTATAGGGGGGGCAGGATCGTTTTATATAAGCGGTCCAATTGATCGATGACGAAGAAAAAAAGAGTCGCCGCCCGCGGGAGGAAAAAGTATAAAATAAAACAAGGCTTTTGTTTCTTCCACGCTGCTATGTATAGTATAGCATCACGTGACTACATTCGGCCGCCCGAGGCGTATACGTCTCATCCGCGAAAAAAGGGTGGTTGTATATGTAGTAGCCACAGAGTCGCTCCCGCCTATATATATATAAGCCTCTTCCTTTCAAAAATGTGGCACTTGTGAACTTTTACATTTTACGCTCCTCGTATCTCTCGCTATACTATGCCGCACTTTATATACACACACAAACACAAGTTTCTCTATATACTTATATTAAAGCATATATTATATATACATATATATATATATATATATATATATCTCGTATAAACGTTCTATGTATATATACCATGATAATTGAAGGAAAGTAAAAAAGTTACACACTGTCTATAAATCAGGCAGGAAAAGGCGATGAAACTGAGTAACAGAAAGAAATACCGAATATACGCTAAATTGGTAGGTCAAAGACGCGATGCTCCGGACCTCGTTAGCGGTATCTTTGACACGTTATATAGAGTCTGAGAATATAATTATACAACCCCGTCACCTATACCGTTTTTTACATAAAAAGAAAACCTTTAATATATAGAAGATGAATAGACGATCCCTATTATCACGCGAATAAGAATCGGTAGCTGTAGCATCGCATACTTATATGTATATATATATATATATATATATAGTATCTTTCTCTGGAGGGTGTCGAAAGAAGTTGGAGCGAGAGGAGTCCGATCGGGCGGATGTGCAGAGGGAGTAACTAACTGGCGGCCCAAATCGATCTGAAAGCTGGAAACTGTCTCTTGTCGTGCGCGGCGGCGTGTCCTCGTCGTCGTTGGAAATTATATATATATATGTAAATAAAATAACTCAAAACAAGATCATCGGCCTTAAGAAAATTCATACTCATCGGTATTACTTAGGTAAAAATAATTATAATCTTGCATAGTATATTGTATAGACTCAGAGATGGATTCGTCGATCTGGTGGCATTGCGTGGGAGCGAGAGGCTATTAAAGCCGCGTTGAGAGAGGAAGGGAACGCATCGATCGACGTGTGTGTGCACCCTTTGAGCCCGGCGAGCTGCACTGCAGGAGTGCCGACGACCCGATAGCGAGACTAACGCGGTGACTGCTATCGTCGTTTCGACGACAACGAGAGGTGAACCTTATTTTATATATATATATAGGATGTATATGGGTGAATAGATACCGATTTCTATCTAGTGATAATCCTCACGTTGAGATGCGTCGGAATTGTTATTGTTGTTGTGATGTAAATGAAAGGCCGAGGATTTTGAAAATCATTGTCTTTTTAATGTAAAGAGAGGATTTGAGAATCAATCATCGCTCCACGCAGAGCGTACAATCGCTGTATTTTTTCGTCTGTACATTTCCAAGGGAATATATATTCATATTTATATATAGACAGACATCGTCATCGAATGCGATGAATTTTTATTTTTTAAGGTCGCTTATAGTGTCTTTGAACGCTGATATATTAGGATCTTTTTTTTTATATCTACACGAATTTCAGGTATCCATATAGGCGTTGTCGTTCGCGAAATCAGTAGAATTTATATGGTAATACGAAGAACAATTATTTAGACGATGATATGCATGACAATTTTCTTAACTAAAGCTTACAAAATTCGAAAATATATATAGCGCCGATAAATGATAAAAAGCAGAACCTGACAATACAAACAGTCGTCCTAATTCTTTTGTATAAACACACTGGAATACACAATAGACAAACCATCTCTCAAACAATCGCTGATTACAAATTTACCTGCGAATTTGACTAGCAAGACCCGCGATATAGTATTTTCCTCCTTGACCCAAAGACGGCCGTCGTGTCGACCCTCGAATTCAATCAAGTCGCGCTAGGAACTGTACTAAGTATATATAGAAGTTGTATATATACTATATCTATACTCGCGAGTCTATGCTGCACTTTGTATATATATATATCTGCGCCCTTTCTTCCGAACTTGAGCGCAAATGTGCTCGAATTCTCACGGTGCAGTGCTGTAGTCTCGCATATCTGAGAAAATCCATGAAAAAAGATTTAGTTAGCGTAATAGGCATTTTTTCGTAATAGGCTGATCCGCTAACTGAATGTTTTTTATCGATTTTCTCATATTTTATATATATATATATATATATATATATATATATACTTTCTTCGAGAGCGGGCTATTCTCCCTTTTTTCAAGAATACCAAAGATTTCTCGCTAGTTTCGCTTTTTAGGCTTCGAAAAGTTGTCCGCGACTGAATGATGCGATGGAATTAAATAATTGCAAAATGTGGGCAACGATTTCCTTGTTTTGGGCGAAATTTTACAATTTGAAAACGCATACAATTTTCTGAACATACAGCTTTAGATCGTACTACAACGTATTTTTTTAATTAATTGATACAATCGTGGAAAAATACTTTTCATTATTTTTTTTTTTATATTTTTTTATATAAAGATTAAAAATGTAGTCGAGTATTAAAGAATATGTTATATATGATATTTTTGTGTTAGTATGATAATGCGGTTACACATAATAATGAAAGCAATTCAAACTATACTTCTTCTATATTGGCTGAATATAATAATATGCAAACTTATTAAAAGCTATGATTAATCACTAAAACTATTAATATACAATGCGATTATGTTGTGAAAATTGAGTAAAGTACATACTGAAGCATGAATAACGTGGAAATTTAGGCCCTTCGATGATGAGATGGCAGTATCACCGTAATGTATCGTAAGAAAAGCGATTATACTAAATAGGCTATATATATATATATATATCTTGATTTTCAT
The DNA here is from genome assembly GCA_020010945.3 of Muscidifurax raptorellus. Lineage (NCBI taxonomy): Eukaryota > Metazoa > Arthropoda > Insecta > Hymenoptera > Pteromalidae > Muscidifurax > Muscidifurax raptorellus. The sequence continues at coordinate 26,659,022 of CM052081.1, read as the reverse complement.
CGTCTAAATTTTCGTGAAAATTTATTTAATCAAACATTCTTATATATTTAATTATTACCTATTTAATTATACCTGCCAATGAAAATGATTGCCGTGATTTTATAGCCAATTATGGTCGTCAGCCTGCAATACGACTATAAATAATTTCTAAGATACTATAAAATTATAAAATAGTTTGTAAGTACAAAAAGCATATACCTATATGGCGAATCGCATATATAAACATAAAGATATGTACTTGTATGTGAAAACGAAGGTATATGTATTATATAAAAAAATTTTAACTTATTAGGATATACGCATCAGTTGTATTATAATTATAATAGAACTTATATTCCAAATTTTAGTTTTGTAAAATACTATTTAAAAATAATTTATAAAATCTAGTTTTTTATGAATAATTTATAAAATATATGCGATACACAACATACCATTGCAGAAAATTTGATTAAAAAAAGATATAGGTATCGCTGAAATAGCAATGTAGACCAAAATAAACAATCAAATTGCAAAAAATGAATCACGATTTATTTTGCATCTTCGCTCCTTTCTATATAAGAAGGTTACTTTTAATCAATATATATATATATATATATATATATATATATATATATTGGAAATATAAAAAAGTAAGAAAATAGTGATTCATTATTAAACTTAAGTTTTCATTCTACAACTCATTCAACAGCACTGCACCGGGACTTGTTCAGTATCAATAATATTCAAGAATAAATCGATGTCGGTGTTTTATATATTTTCAGTTATAAATAAAAATTATGAAATGACATGTTTAATGATAGTGTCTATTATTTTATTTACGCGATTAAAATTCTTTAATTGAGTACAATTCTACTTCATTTTGTACTTTATTCACTCCGTTCAACGGCATCGCGTCACATAGCTTCATCCGATAAAAGATTATCACAGAATAATTGTAAAACTCGTTATATTCATCGCGAAATGAAAGTTGAATGAAATCAAACTGATGATATATGTTATCGAAAATTAATAAATTAGCGCTGTCTGCATGAGATCGAAATAGAAACACCAACATATCGCTTCCAAAATATATATTTTGAAAAAAAACCAAATTCGTCTTAAATAATTATTTATCCAAATACTGTCGTTCGTGTATATCTATTTAAAACTAATACCGTATAATATGACCAAGCGTAGAAAAAATATATCTTTTTATACACGAGAATACGATATTATCTTCTGAATCATACTGCACTATTGTACTCATTAGTAATAAATAAATACGCGCGACCACGAGTATTCGAACAAACATTTAGCCAAAACCCGCGTCAGTCTGTTTTTCAGTTCATTTTCACTCACGCAGGGGTGCATCGCGCGTTCAATCTCTTGAAATATTAGTTACAAATCTATATTTAGTTTCTGAAAAATTATTAATGATATTGATGTTGATGAACGTGTTGCTGTTGCTGCAACTGTTGCTGATGCAAATGCGGCCTCGGACAATCGCCGTTTGGCGAATTATCGACGTTCAGAGAGTTTGTCTGCTGTTGCTGTTCTTGTTGGTGCTTTTTATCGTCATCACGTTGCAGCTGCTCATCGTAGGGGACCGACGGCGTCGTTGGCACGATACTGAGCAGACCTGAGAAATTACTGAAATTTTATCTTTCGCGAAAGATTTATACTCGGTTTTGCATATATTCTTTGGATATTTCGAAATATAACGGCTACGGATAAATGAAGCTTATATATCTGTGTGTTGCATAAGTAGATATCTGAACCAAAGGTCTTCATGTAATCATAGAGGTCGTATCGCAGTATAAAAAGAATAAAAAATTCCATAACCAATTTCACCGTAAACTCACCGATCGTCTCTCCTTTTAAAGATACTCCTGTAAAAGAAATCCAAGTATTAATGCCTACCGGCTTTTTCATATTATAAGGTCCTGAACGGAGTGTATAAGCAAGCATGATCAATAAGGCAACGTTGAAAGTTCTCTAAATAGAATTTCAATTTGAGGCGTAAAGTAAGCATATGAGCATTTCTACGGGGAAAATACACTAACTGATCGGTTAGAAAACACCGAACCACGTTTTTTAGGTTCTATTATCTCAATGGCAGTAGGAACTAGGTTGAAACCTGAAAAATAATTCATTCATGTCACGGTATAAGATGAAAATTCAAGAAAAGATGTGAAATTAAAAAATCCTCAATGAAATCCAGCGATCCTATTTAAATCCTTGTAACTTTTTATCCTAGCAGTCAATAATAACGAACTCATACTCAAATAAAAGCTCTTTCCTTCTACCCGGATGTTAAGATTTGACCTTAAATCTCTGCTTGTTTATAAGCTACATAAACGCTGACGAATAAACGAAATGTCAGATTTTTTCCCGCAGAAATGCCCATATACGTATAGAGATACGCAGCGTCAAGAACTAAACCAGCATTACAACGTATAACGTATATATACACGTATACAGTATAGAGTAACGGCATCAGAAGCTTTCAGAGGGCTCTGTGGCCGGATAACTTACACATACCGTTGGCGCCATACTTGCTGAGCTGCTGGTAGACCTGTTTCATGCGCTCGACGTTGATGCGCGAGCTCTTGCTGTGGTTGACCATCGGCAGCGCGTACTCCTGGCCGATAATGCACTTGGCGGCTCGTTGTATGCTCACAGGCGCGTTCCAAGGCTCGTGGATGTAGCGCGTCGGGAAGTTCTTCAGTACCGGCAGGTAACGCCTATACGTTCCGACGTTCGGAAAACATATAACATAGTAGAGAGAGAGACGATGATAATGTCCTGAATCAGCGAGCTTTTCATCAATATATATATACTTTTTATATTTTTTTTTTCAATATCATGTTATCGAGCCATCGAGAATTCCGAAGAACTGCAGCGAATTAATATAGCGGATGGAAACTTTCCCCAATAATGCTAATTAAAAAAAAAATTCATATATGCATATAGTCTTACCGAATGTAGTCTCCGTTTGGATCAGCCTTTCTGCCGAAACGCACTGGACAGTAGCAGTGGAAAAACTGCTGGAAGAACGAGCTACACGAAAGCCACATCCACATGCCCGCGTTTATCGACCAGTCGGCGTCGAGAAGAAGCTCGTCGAATACCTTCGCGAAAAAATTCAAATTAAAAAGGAGAAAGAGAGAAGAAAAAAAAATTAACTAGAGAACTGATATCGAATGAAAGCTTTAATAAGCTGGAGGAAAAGTTGCGCTCGAGTTTAGGCGCGCGTGTGTATATATATATATATATAGAAAAAATCTACAACTGAAATGAAATACACAGAGCGTCGTTTACGGCCACGCGAGAGCGCGTATAAAATCCTTACGGAGCAGAGAGAAAGAGAGAAGAGACACATAAAAAATCCAGCAGCAGTGCAACGAATAGGGAGACAAAGAGAGGGAGAGAGAGAGAGAAAGAGCGAGAAGCGTCGGCAGCAAAGTAAATCGCATTAAAAACAAGAAGAGAACTATCTCGGGGCTACAGGCCAACGGCCTGTATATTCATAACGGCATTACGAGCGTAAACTCGCAGTTGAATAAAGCATATCTTTGCAGACAATTTTTGACATTCATTATAACGTGCAACTGCAGTGCAGTTATAATGCGATAAGCTTCTTTTGTTAAATACATCTTAAATGGGAAATGATCAAGTATGTGTGTACTATATTATTATTATTATTATTGTTACTATAATATGGCAAGCTCACCTTCATACCCTCCTCCCACGAGATCCAGAGATCGCCTCGGGTGAGGAAACAGGCGACCGCGTGCCTGGCCAACTGGTGGATCCAGCCCTCCTCCCTCAGCTGAGTCATTATCGCATCGATCCAGGGAAAGCCCGTCTGACCCTGCACACATATACCGACACACAGACAGAGAGAACCACATGAGATGGTTCAACTTATCCTACGTATATCGCCTATATAGGTATACATAGTACCGCCCACGCACTTGCGATATTCTTTGGATTCTATACCAGACAATTTCGACGTCCCTTGTATACATATACATACATACATATATATATATATATTGGGGCTAGATACTGATCCAGACACGGAGATTGTTTCAATCTCGGGAACGCTCGCGTGTAAGTAATAACAGGTTTTTTTGTTCCGGCTCTAATGATGTGGCTGCCGATGTTGTTTTCGAGAGCAAACAGCGGAGTTATTTAATTTAATATTATAGTGGTAAGAAAGGTTGATTCAATTAGATTTTTTTTATTCAGAGACTTTTTTTCTCAAAGTCTTGAAATTTGTGGTCTCGGACCCTTTTGCTATCATTATAGAGTACTGTATTTAGCGATGGCCTCGAGCAAATTTTCCGTTAAATTGCTTACAGAAAATCCCGTACGTTCATGACAAGTATAAAAACTTACGTTCGCCCACTTGGAAAGAGCCTCGACATCCTTGTCCCAAGGTATCTGCACGCATATGGGATTGCCGTGCATACGGTCGAAATTCGGATTATTCGTTGCGGCGCAGTAAAAAAATTCGCGCCATAGTAGCTGTCCGTGAAGCGACAGTGGGGGTATTGTTTTCTTTATCTGTAAATAAAAATTCAATATAATAAGGAGTTGATCTAGATTCTTTGTATCATCTTCGAAACTGTTTTATCGACAATATACTAATTCATCATATTTTTAATAGACCATATCGATGAAAATAATTGAAATTACTTTTGCTATATAAGAAAGAACGTAATTTCACGCATTCTCGCTCGAATTATTTTTAAAGATTTAAACTGCTGCATCGGTCGATAAAACAGCGCTTCAGGAATCTGAAACCCCCTTAAAAGTATACAGTACCGACCTTTTTGTAAAGGTCGGTAAGCTGGTAGTAGAACAGCCTCGTACTAAGGCATCCAAATCGCAGATATGGCGAGAGTCCTGTCTGGCTGGGTAACAGCGACTGGGGCGTCATCTTTGGCCTGCCAAAGCTCGCAACCCAAGCTTTGCGCTCGAGGTGTCGTTCCAACCGGGCCAGAGCTTCGGTCTCGCCGCCTACCCACACCGGTGCCAGCAGTCCCTCCGTATCGAAACCTGTGTGCAGACATCATATACATTTTTCGATAAATTATCGCGCATAATTACAGATTGAAAAATCTATGTTATTACCGAGCTCTTCGAGGGTAGGGACACCGAAAAAGTCATCGTGGTCATCTTTAAGGGGCGTATAAGCACTGCCGATACAAGCAGCCGTGACAGTTGCCGCTGGATACTCGGGCGGGTCCATTCGGGCTATCAAGTTCTGGAACTGGTGGTACGTCAATGGGGGCTTGCCACCGTTCTTTTCGATTATTCTGTAATACACACGTGAGTCACGCGAATTTTTATCCTCTTGTTTTTTATTCACATACAAGCAAGTTTACGAGCTATAAACTCTCGAGTTAAGCATCAGTCGGTTTTCCTGGAATAAGCTCGACGAAGCGAGAATCGAGGGGAAATAGCAAGATCATCGCCCGAGGCTACTATGGTATATATATATAACAAGCGCTATACCTGAATGAAGATCAGTACAAGAGCTCGTCAAGTCGAGAAACATATAGAATTGATATAAGGTTTTTTTTTCGTTTGATATTATGCAGTGGTTGCAGAGATAGATTCGCATATATGTATATAGAAACTGAAGAAATGTTGGTTCAGCCAACGATCGATTGGAAGTAGATAATGTCCGATTGGCAGGGCAAATATCCAAAGCCTTAAATGAAACGACTCGCCTCGTAAATGTGATCCTGATCACTCGAATTTTTGGCTCGACATCTGCTGAACTGATTGAATGGAATCAATGGATAAACTTACTATATATCTATATACATCATAGCACAATGGAAGTATAACATATAAATACCGTGAGAAATTATTATTACGAGAGTAGAATCACATTTGATCCTTTTTTCACGAGAGGGAAATACTGTTTTATTCGGCAGCAATTACGCGGCTTTTTTTAAATTCTTTTCAATTCAACTCACTCGACGCTGATGCGCGCGGGCAAATGGAGAACCGCGGAGTCACTCCGTAATTTCGATGGGCCGTAATAGCCATCGCATTGCGCCGAAACGAATTTTTCATATACTGAGCGTCGATCCTCGAAAAACCTGCCCCGAATGAAAGAAACCACGTGATTTCTCCGCGTGTATAAATTATATACCGCGCGTTCTATGTACAAAAGCGCGCGGCTAGAAAGCAAAGCTCACTTAAAAGCCTCCGCGCACAATTTTCAATGGCCTAATTGTTTCGTGCGTCGGAGCGAAAGCTGTATATATATATAGGAGCACCGGAGAGCATCTGCTCGCGGCAACGAAATTAAAGCGGACCGCACGCGGCTGGACGACGTGAATTATCGCATGCTAAAAAGCGCCTGGAGTATAAACACTCGAGATTCGTGGTGGCCGCACGAGTGTATAAACGCGCGGGAGACTTTTCTGTGTGTAAACATAAAGTTTTTATACACATATATCGGATGTATTATATGAAATAAATTATTGGTATAGTTATTGATATATGTTTTATTATATTGCGGGAGAAATATAGTCGCGAGTAAAGTTAATACCGTGTCGTACGTCGTGGAAAATAATTTCGCCTCATTTTTGTTCGGTTTAAGACCCGGGGATTACCAACTCGTATTTAATGCTCGAGGAAATCTTTCTCCGTTTTGGGATGTACTGTGTATTCAAATTCCGTTGCCACCTATATGTGCAGTAATTTTACTTTATATATTATATAGATACTACGAGCTTCCGGTATGTTAATTAAAAAAAAAAAAATATATATATATATATTTATATATATATATTTATATATATATATATATTATCGTGGTCGTTTATTCCCTCGTTTCATATGATACATGATATAATTGACGCGAGGACGATATTTATCGCGAGATTTTGCAAACAGCATCTCTCTCTATCTCCGGCGATCTTTTTAATTTGTTGATTCAGTTAAAATTCAGCGCCTGGAGCTTTATGAGGATTAAGCGGATTTTGTTTCTGGCAGGTTAAACGCCGCGGAGCTCTTTTTATTTTCCTTTGCGCTCCGAAAATCATTTATCTCACTTCATGCACGCAGCGTGAAAACTCATTTTTCGGTCTCGCATTGTACTCTCTCTTCGCTCTGTGTGTATATATATATATATATATATACACGTTACTATGTACAGTACCTCAACTTACACACTTGATTTTTCCCTCGACGTCTTATTTTGTCGATGAAAAATGGGTCGCCTGGTGTCGTGTAGTGATCGACTGTGCTTTGCTTGATTTTTCATTGTTGCGTCGCGTGTATATATAACCGGTGAAATATTATTCTTATAATCTGATATTGATCACCGCAAAAGCTCTTCTCTCTGGTCTGTATGTGTGTATACGTGTGCTTTTTTAATAAACCGAAAACCGCGCCGGTAATTAAAGTTCATCTGATGTGCGGTGAGTGTCGTATTATACGTTTTATTATTCATTAGGGCTTAATAAAAATCTCCTGATGTGCTTTATATATAGATCGATATATAAGTCGACCTATATTTTCCCCCACCTGTACAGCTCTTACATATAATTATCATCAGCAGAGAAATCAGAGACGCGAAGACCGATAGCACGTGAAAGTTCAAAATTATTTCGTGCAAAATAACACTGTACTATACCGTCCCTCTGATATATATCCAGTAACAGTATACATATAGATATATACCTAACCCGGCGAGGAAAAAATCTGGAATTTTCCCGCACCTCACGCTAATATTATCACTGCACACGTACAGAGCGCGAATTTTTTCAATTTTCTCCTCTATACCCGCAGCAATTCACTTTCGGCAGTATTGAACTCTTCTCGTTTCGTATATATCTATTTTTTCATATGTATATATATGCGCAGTACACACTCCGCACAGTACTATTCCTCTGCTCTTTTTCATATATTTATCTCCATTTTCCGGAGGGCGAACACATACCGAGTTGTGTATGTGTCGAGGCCACGTCAAAAGCACCTGCCGACCCTTATACACGATATATACATATATACACACACACACATATATATATATATGCTCTGCATTTCCGACTGTAGACGAAAAACAGGCCGCGATGACTTCGATATGTACAAGCTCGACGCTGTGTGTACGCTTGTATCCGTTGTGTACTCGTGGGATAGAAGCTTTCGTTTTATTTGTCATTTTATTGTCGGCGCTCTTCTAGAGCGGGGGATTGCGCGCTTTGGTGCAGCCGAGATCATTAAAAATAGCTTATAGCTCTCGCGAGAGCTTGATGGTAATATTGATTTCTTTGCTGGGGAGTTGGATGTTGTTTTACGAATTTTCGTTTGTCAGATTTTCAGATGATTGTAGAAGTAGTGGTATTTTTAATTTTAATAATGTTGAAACCCGTATATATATAGCATACTTACTAAAGGCGTTCAAATGAGGAGAATGAATATGAAGTGAATTTTGCAATAATAATTAATTAATGATTGTAAATCCTAACACTTTACAGATGTACAGATTCTTTAATCAGAACTCGAGGCAATTGTTGAAAAATCGATTAAATTTAATTATTATAATCTCAGACATTTATCACTGCAAGAGGCGTTTATTTTAGCGACAGATAAACCGATCGTGAATATTGAAATTATACTGATGGATTTTTATTGAATTTATGAAACTGATAATATTAGTATCGTTATAGAAATGGAATTATATTGAAACGGTAGTTTACTAAGAAGTATTGACCTCACCGCACAACAATTTCACATTTAATTTGAAACTCTAATGCAAACAAGGTTACATTATTAAAACCGCATTTTAAATTTATCCTTCGTCGTCGGCAGTCGTAATCACAGACAATTAAAAAAAATCTGACCATCGCAAGCTCAAACCCCCTAAAAATCACACGGCTTATCTTATGCATTCCCACGATATCCTGTCGGGCCTTTTTGTCAATTTACAACGGACATGTCCGTGAAGCGCGAATAAATTGAAATCCGCAAGCCGCGTGTGCGACGCGTCAGACTCGCGTTCTTGAAATTTATTTCGACGCTTCGAGCTATGAATCGGCCGCTACACCGAGAAAGAAAAAAAAAAGATAACGCAAGCTCTGATCGATCGCTTGTCAGTCTAACTTTTCGGTCCTGGATATACCAACGTTTATTTTTCGGTTGAATAAAATGTATTTATATATAGTACGTCGCACTCGTTATTCATCCGCTAAAATGTCACAGATCTGCTACTCAAAGAAAACTCATGTTTTTCGCGCTCGAATTCAATTAGACTCTTGCAAGCTCCCTCTTCCCCTCGACGAAAAAGAAAATAAGCTGCGCGAGCAATATTCCCTAGTCTCTCTCTCTCTCTAGCAAGACTTTTAATTACGTTTACAGATGCCGCGCTCGCTCTCTCCGAACCCTAATAAGAATTTTCCGATTCAGCACTGCTTATTAATTCCCGACTTTTACCTTTTGCAGAGGAAAATCTTCCCTTCGCAGCAAAAAGAAAAAGCGAGAAAGAAGCTTCGATCGGCGTCCGTTTCGCGCATCACCTCTCTATATACATATATATACAGTACATAACACACAGCATAAGGAGCGAGTATATAGTATAAAAACAGATGCGCGTGCTAAAGTGCCGCGAATAAAGCAGCCGTCGACCTCTGAAGGGGTGAGAAAAAATGTTCTTTTAATGAATCTCCGGAGAGGCTGTATACCTGTTTTAATTTGCGGCGCATCGTTTCATCACCTCGTGCATAAATGTATATATATAGTCACTCACTCGTCGAGCTTGTAGAGCGTGTGGGAGACCCTCTGGACAACGGTGATGCCGAGTTCCTTGCAGAGGGTCGTGATGTTCTTGTCTCTGACGCGGCCGTAAGGCTCGGGATCCTCCTCGAAGGTGAGCGACGTGGTGCCCCATTCTCTGAAGAGCTTCGGCAGCGCGTCAGCCGGTTGACCTCTGATCACGAAGAGCCGCGAGTTCAGCTGGTGTAGCGAACGGTCGAGGTCCTCCAGACATTGCAGGAGAAACCTGGAGTCGAGATTTTTCGTACGTAATGTGCGATTATGGATTGAATAATAATCGGCTGCAATATATTCACCGATATCAAATTAGCGAGATAAATGCATGATTATTCAGTGATTGTATAAAAGTAAAGAATGTAATGTACGATCGATTGACTTTGTTTGATTAATTGGCAAAAAAAAATGTTTTTGTTTAAAAAAATATATAGAGATCGCGTACTCACCTCCACTTATTAATGCTGACGTTGGTGCTACCGACGAACCAAGGATCCAGCACAAAGACGCATCTGAAGGTGGAAGCTCCCGCGAGTCCCTCCTTCAGCGATGGGTTATCGTGAAGCCTGAGACCTTTTCTGAACCAGTGGACGGTGTGTTTCTTGCCGTCGCCCTGAATCGCGACACCGTCCGTTTTCGTGTCATTGTTGACAAGTGGCGGCGATGCCTGTTGGGTCAGAGATCGTTGTTGATCCTGCGGTTGTTGTTGTTGCTGTTGCTGTTGCTTTTGCTGCTTCTGCGGCTGCTGATAGATGTCCGCTCGACAGCTGATCTCGCAGCCGATGTCGTTGCCCTGGCTACCCGTCATCTTCTGCTCGCCCAGCACTTGCTGTGGTGAAATTTCGTAGCAAAGTGAGAAAAAATAATGAAGTAGGTAATGCACTCGTACTATCGTGTACACATTGCTTCGAAGCGTAAAAAAAAGTCTTATCTTTAGAACGGCTCGAGCGAAGTTCGCGCGACGGTATTATAACTACTATACGTATTGCTTATCAACGAAAAAAGTGTAAATAAAATTCGCATTGAACTGCGGCTGCAGAACGCGGAAAAATATACGGTTTATTTAGGCTTATATTTACCAAGAGTAGTTGTAAAAGAAGTAGGTCGTGTTCTCCTGATCGTTGCTTCACTCATCGGGATGATTTTAAATATCATATATGCGGCGGATACTGCTACATTTCGTGTTGCAACACTTGACACCGTATACGTGTGTGTATATATATGTAGGTGTACTACCGAATTATTCCGCAGCTGTCGAGAGTCGGTTATCCGCCCATGTTGGCGGGCTAAATCTGTAACAACAACAGAAGCAAAATCATGAGTAACTTTTAAGCGCTTCTTCGCACTATGAAATCGGCTACTATTTTCCAAAACGTTTCCCGCGCAAAAGCTCGTCAAAGCGACAATTAAATTGAATGAAAAACGAATCCGCGCCTAATTTTCAACTTCGATAACACGCTCTCGTGAAAATTGCGTTAATCATCGTCGAAGCGTAAATGTCGCGTGACGCGAGCAAAAATTTCTCTCCGGCTGAATTTTTAATTTATTCCCAGCTCCTATATCTATGTATATAAGGCACACGCGTGTTTACGCGGGCTCTTCGGATGGATGACGGCGAATACTGATGAAAAGCCTCGCGTGTTCCTCCTTTCATCGCGAGCGGTTTTGTGTACACGCGCCCGTGCGACTCCTTCCAGGATGAAAAATGTGATATTACGAAAATTCTTTTTGGGATATAGATGTGTGTTATTTATGAGGTTGCTTTCCGTGCGTCTGATGAAATTATGAAAAATTGTTGTTTTTTTAATACGCTTTGTTGCTATTTTCGTTTGTTAAAAGTATAGCAGTAGCCTTTTAAAGTTTGTGCACGACGACGTGTGATATATGGCAATGTAGCCTCTTATCACCGATGTAACGCGAGTATTTTTGGCTTGGAAGATATATATTATATAAGCAGACACATCATCTAGGAATACTTTCTTGAGGATTTCATAAGAAAAATATTTTGCAATAGTTGAATGCTGGCTGCTTTTTGAAACGTCTATGAAGCTTTTCTTTTTATTTAATCCATTTGAATTTTATATATGGCTTGAGTGTCAGTCGGGCGTTCAAGGTAGTTCAAAATCTACAATTCGATTATTGTTTAAAATTATCATTATTTCAAAAATCTAATGCGGCGGTTGATGTATTTACTGACTAAAACGATCACGCGGAAATAGAGTGAAAATGCGCAATTTTGTTCTAAAAAAAATAATAAAGAAACGAAAGAATCGTGCGACACTAATCATCGACGACCGTTTAGAATTTTCTTCCACTTTTTCCTTGTTTAATCTAAACATTACGTATTTACTAATTCGACTAAGAATGTTGCGAAATCGTTGAATTAATATTATGCAATTGAGTAGGCGTTATAAAACGAGGAAAGTATAAATTCAACGTCAAGTGTACCTACGCGCATATTGCACAATAGAAATTCCAATTGACTTTGACAAAGAAATAATATTTTGCATTTTTTATCATAAACAAACGTGGCAGCCTTTACGGTAGGCCCCGAGGACGACCTTAAGGGTCGACAGGCTTCCCTTTCAAGCTTAGGATAACTTTCGCAGAAATCACACGATCCAAATGAATAAAAAATACTCCAGCAAAAATATGGATAACAATGCAGTACGCAGTAGTATCATTCTCCAGGACAAAGTAAAATAATTGACTCAACACAATAATCGTCGAGCAAAAAGACGAAGAGCAGCGCTGCAGATAAGAAGTCGGGTATATACCTATATATATATATATATTCTCCGATTACGCCGTTACCGCATTTCACACACGAGCTATTGCATAACGCGCAGTAGTTGTAGTGTGCATTCGTTAGCGCATATCTATATATATATGAGGGAATCTTTTTAAAATCGGCAATTGTATAGAGAGGCTAAAAAAGGTGTACACCCTTTAAGGCCGATTTCCTTTCTTTTTTTATCTTTAATTAATGTACTTTTTTGCCACTGCTTTTTCGCCCATTTGCATGCAACGAAAAGTAGCAATTATTACTTATAGGATCAAAGTAAAGACAAAAAATGCTCTATCAGATAAAATTGTCTAGGATTGAAAATAGCGAAAAATCATCAAAATCTCGGGCATCTTCGAAATCAACTGACTGGTCGCTACTTTCAATCGTAAACAACTTTTAACGTATAAAAATTCGAATTTAGCATGTACATTCTGATTTCTCCGTATATAACTGCCGATTTTAAAAGAATTCTCGTATATAAATATCGGCCATGCGCGCGAGTTTCTCCGGAAATTTGCTTATTGCAGCGCAGAACTCCGAGCGCGCGCGTGACCTTTTTTTTAAGAGGCCTTTATTGGCAATCAATCAAAGCTTTTGTCGACGCGGGAGGATTATTATTCGGAGAGACCGGGTGAAACCTGGTGAACCGGGATGTCATGCTGTATTTGGTGACTTTAGGCTAGTATTTTTTATGATTAACCCGTTAATTTAAATATATTCGTTTCAAAATTAGGCATTTCTTTGTGATGATGAACTATCGTTAAACGCTTGTTTTTAGAGTAATTAGTATAATTTATATATAAGGAAACTTTTGTCCGATTTTGTTGAATTCGCGAAGAAAGCCGACACTCCTGTATACACACGGGCGGCATCTAATATACCTATATATGTATACCTCTATTATTTAATTTTTTTCAAACTTACGCAATATTATTCACCTATTAAAGCAACAATTTTCATTACGTTGTGTTTCTTAGATTGTCTTTCTCAGATCGCCCGACTATTCCTACATTCGTCTACTTGCCAAAAATCCCAGTCCTGCATTTTGACAATCTCCGGACGACATACGCCTCAACCGCACCGATTCACGTCTGCTATAAATGGAAGCGGTCGATACATCGTCGAAATACACACAATCGGAGCATTTTAGCCGGAAGAGTCTATTAAAACTCCGTACACTCGTCGTGTTCCAGTGATATAAGTCTTGACCCCGGCAGCTATAAATGTGTATATTCGCGGTCTGAGTGATTGCGTTGCCTCAATTCAGATGATAATACCGCACCGCTTTGTGAGTTCTCCAAGAGGGAGAGAGAAAGGCTCGACGCGTCGATCACTTTCTTGCGATGATTATATTGTAACATGGCGCCGGGAACGGTATTTTCGATTGATGGTTACGTGATTTCTTTTGATTTGTGCATATATAATGTATACCGCTGTGTAATTAAAATAATCGCGGCATATTTCTCATTACGTGACGTTGTATTCTATAGTTTTCGTGTGTACATAATGTGCATAGTAAACGATATTTGGAGTCGAAAGAAGCGCGATAATTATACCTTTATATATATTGGCGGAAACGTTCGCGGAAACGTGGGATAAAGAGGCGACCCTCGTTGGTAAACATGTGCGCACACGTGCAGACCAACGAGGGCTACATTTCCGATGATGATCGCTCCAATAAAATTTTATTGGAGCTTTCATTTTTAAGAAACGATTATAGGGCTCGAATTGAAGCTTTTTTTTATTTTACTTTATAAAATGCGGGCATTCCGAAGAAAGACGTATAACGACTGAAATGAGAACAATATAGAGGAGGACGATCTGGCACCTTCTATTTTTCTGATAAGCTATTCTCTGACACTGAGACGCCGCGAATAAGTTACGCCATTTTATGCTGCCGATCGATATATAGATATAGAGATTACCGTCTGGGCGAGGACATTAATCGAAGCGCCTCGAGCGCAAATATCATCTGACAATATATATTCAGTCTAGGCGTACCACGGAGAGGTCCTCGTGGCCGATCGAGGTCCAATCAATAAGACCGAAGCTTTTCTTATGTATTTTTACCCTCGAATCGCATGGCTGAAGTTTTGGAAAAGTTTTCACTTTTGCGATGTTTTACAAAAAAATCTGCTATTTCAATTCTTCGTACAAATTTAAGAGCATAGCGTTTTATCACAGTTTCGTGTAAAATGTATTGTTGGTCGTTGAAAAATCATTGAAGTTTCGCGCAAAAGTATTGGAACACTTTCATCTGTGAAGTGTTTATACAAATTGGTAGAAAATTCGCCATAATATGGCGCATTTTCATACAATCATACCATACATGACTTGCAAAGAATTTCTTTTTGAAGCGCAAAAGTGAAGCTATCAGCCACGAGTATATATAGGATCTTTTTTTTGAGGCTGAAAGATCTGGGATGTAAAATCCAATAACCCGCGGCGTGAAGTGAATATAATTTATAATTATACGCAGTCGGAAATACGATTAATAGTAACTTTGCATATACACCTCCGGAAATAACGTTCTCGCCGCTTTGAATTATAAAACAGAAAGAGCAGTGAATATTATACTCTCTTTGTAAATTCGCCTCATTATAATGATCACGTCGAAATTTAATCCGCTGCTTAATTTGCAGAGCTAACGCAAATTGTACCGATAGATTATAGGTAATTATGACATAATAACTTTTTTCCTGAAGATACACGTGGGTGAAAGGACTCCAACGATCGTTATGTTAAATATAAAGCAATAATCGCGCTGGATATGTAACGTGTATTTACGAGATGTGGATGATGTACAGTTCTAAATAGATACCGATATATATATATATATATATATACACAAATTTATATATATATAAATCCGGTTAATACAACGATGAAGTTTACACTATTTCTGGTATATCTATGCCTAGTGGATGAAGGTAGAGTTCATTCAGCGAAGGTAACTTAACGAAAGCCAATAGAAAACCGACTACTTTATAAAGCAATTAAGCCTGCCACGTGAAGCGTTACGCGGCAAAAATTGACGCACCTGCGCATATACGTATACCTAAGGGTTAATTATAGTAAACCGTCAACCACCTTCTTACGTATAGGTGCTGCTATTAAGGGAAAATTAAATTAACGCGAAATGCACCCTAATTGAATTAAAATTATCTATTATTATTAAAAAAATCCTACCAAAAATTATACATCCGTTTCAACTTAAAATCACTTAAATTCCAAGACTCTCACTAATCCATCGAAATACACACGATAAACAATGACGACCGAAGTCACCAGCTCCAACGGTCGAATAATACATATATACACAGTTCACGAGAATGAGAGATACAGCTGCGTCGCAATAAAAGCGCTCTCGATTTTTCCAGAAGCAAAACGTGTACTCCTTTGAATTTTTTTTCTTTCAAGCACTCGCGTTATAACAACGAGGAAAATATACAGCGAAACGTGCACACGCGTACCTATACATTGATCGGCTGCAGCGACAACGAGAGCGAAAGCAAGCTGACTTATATGCGTTATCTGTAAGAGCGACGACTGCAGGTAGAGCCTTGTTTTTCTTGGGCCTTTTGTTTGGATGCTGAGGGGTAATCGGTGGTGATATATTTTTTATTTATAGCTAGTTAGTCCATATATTATTACAGTTCGACCGTATAGTTTTAAGAGTAATGCAATCATCATCCGCGGTTCCTGTTTCTTTAATTCTGCTATTTAAATTAAATTAATTATGCCGTTTTTATTTAAATAGCTTTCATAATCGATCAGTTAGAGCTTCTAATTGAAATAATGCATTAATATGCAGTCGTCTATATGAGCTATAAACAGGGTGAACAACTTTGAAACAGCAATTTAAAGTTAATTTGGCTTTTAATATTTATAAATTCTTTCGAAAATTTAACCCTGATACTAAGGCTCAAAATTTATATGGACTGTTGAAAAAAATGAAATTTTTAAAAAACTCTACGTATTGTTTATTTAACGGACACGAACGAATATTGTACTTTTCTATTTATACAACTATAATACATTCTGCGTATAGCATTGATTGTTTTTAACGCAGGAATATCCTTCTAGCGATGAATACGTTGTTGAAAAAAATACATACTCCGCTATTCTGCAAAACATGATAAAGACACGTTAATTTTATTAGCGCTAACCACATTACACTCGTGTACTCGCTAATTTTATTTTAAGAGTGCGATTATTCAATTTTTTTAAATGACTTCTATTTTTGATGAGACGACAACCTCGAATCAAGACGCTTGAGACGTATGTAATGGTATAACCATTTCGCGCTCGTATACATAGACGCGCATAAAAAAAAGCATTACGATCATTATTACGTAAATTGATGAGCATAATAATACTCCAGTTTACAAAACTTTATAACAGCACGTTTATGAAAATTGCGCGATTTTCCTCCTTTAAATCCGGACATAAGTTGCATCCGCGATACTAATTAACACCGTCATCCTCTTCGCACTAAACTTAAATTGCCAATCAATAACTCATACCTCTCTGAGGCTCGTCGAACGGAACAATCCCAGCCGATCGATCTCAATCCGTACAGTCCCAAAAAGCTCCGCAAGCACATCCGCAGAGCTTGCACACTCGCTCTCTTCTCCCAAAAATCACGCTACACACCGCACCTCAATGCGAAACACACATCATCGCACTCGCACTCGCGAAATCGAAAAAAATCGGCATCGCATACTGATCCACGCGAAAGACACACGAGTGCGCGTACTCCGCGCCTGCGACTGTGTCAGTGCGCGCGAGTCGCCGTGAGTGTACAGTAAGTACGCGAGAGTAAGCGAGAGAGAGAGAGAGAGTCGCGGCGACTGCGCGCCTAAAGCAAATACACGGCGGCGCAGGCCTTGATACATAGCTTCTATTCTCTCTCTCTTTCTGCAGCACGTATATGTCAGCTTGGAGAGGCTGACCACGCCGCGTGCAACGTGACTCCGGAGCTGCGCAGCCGGCCCACACGGCCCGACTCACGTGGCCGGTCACGTTGCCGTCGCCGTGCATACGCGGCGCCGAGGCCACGCGAGTTATATACCTATAGTATGCGTTTACGCGTGTTTTTCTTCTCGAAGCTGCTCCGGGTTATATACGCCGAGTTTTTTCGGAGCGGGATATCGAAGGCTCTGGTGCGCGTTTGGGGAAGGGGAGCACGTGGAGGTATTTTTCTTGTTTGGGGAATTTAAGGGGAGCTGCTCATGTTGGAATATTCGAGGAGTGGTGTACGGAATGGAGATCGGAAATTTTAGGATAGACGGAAACATCTTTTTCGATGTTGTAGTATAGGTTGATTGGAAAAATTTGCATTCGATACGCTTTCAAATATGCGAGCATTTTTTAGCGATGGAAGTTTCGCCCAATCGATTTAGAGAAGACGGTACGTGCGGATTGCGAATGAAACAAATCAATCGTACAAAAACAGAGCTTTCTGCGCGAGATTCCCACAGCAGTCGTTATATTCATGACCGATACTCGATTTTTCTCAGCTTATTTTGTGTCTACCTTTAATACATTCATTGCTTCATACGAGGAAGTTTGTTACCAGGCAGGTATTACGGCATTATCACTATCGGACTATGGTTACACGGTCCCCATTTCCTTATTCCAGAGATTTTTCCCGACGACTTGAACTACTTTCCCTTTTCTCCGAGGCGTGGACTCTCTTATGCTTTCTCTATCCTGTGCACACGCGCGCGTTTTTGCGGTCTATACTCGCCGAGATCTGTTGGTCGACGATATGATGTAACCGAAATTTTTGTTTTCTGCATTATTACGTTATTGTTTCTTCCGGGTTGGCTGAATTTAATTTATGCTTGGCCGTAATACCCTTTTACTATTGTGGTGAGACACGTGTTTCTTGACTGGCAATGATAAATTATTTTTTTCTATACAAAATAAAATAAAATTGTTGATATAATAACAAAACGTTAAACTCACATAGCTACAACTTTTTTGACAGATTCTTGTCGAAGTCCCCGAATATCTCACTTGACAGTTCTAGTAATAGCCTGAGCCAACTCTGAAATTCAAACATTGCGCATACACTTAATTCTAGAGTATCGATGCTTTTAGCTATGTGTGACTAGTGGCATATTATTAGACAAAATTATACATGTGTAAACTTAAAATGTAATAGTTGCGCATAAAAAGAAAAACACATTGGCTCATAGTTTTGGTATTATTGATACTATAAAGGGAATATAAGGTGGAGATTTAAATTTCAAAAGTGTGTAGTTAATAAATTTATTGAGTTTTTTTCCTCGTGTCTGTAACAACTTTTGGAATATTTTTCATCGCTTTCTATTGTCGAAGACAAATCTAGTACTTCGTGATATTCTTTATATATAATATACATATAAAATTAAATTTTCCTACGTCATTGTTGAGCGCAATCGGACATGAATCTCAAATTTTTCTTTTTTTGTTTTTTTTTCTCTTTTATTTTCTACATGGTGAGATAATTTCGTCTTATACAAAATTCATTTATGTATGTATCTTTCTTTTATAATATAAGCTTTTTCTTTTTAAAGAACATTGATGTAACTCCCTTAAGAAAAATAGGTTCTCTTTAAAAAAAAAAAAAAAATTGAAAAAAAATAACACGATTCACAGAAATTATAACATATAAGACGTTATTATTTCGCCATTAATATACTTTATATTCTCTCTCTCTCTCTCTCTGTCTCTCTCTCTATATATATATATAATTTTTATCGTTAATGGAAGAAATCTAAATCTTCCATAGCCTTCTTGTTTTTATTTATAAATTAAACGTGTCGTTTATATAAAAAATCGTATGTTTATTTAGCAAAGATAGTGAAGGTATTTATAACACGCTTATACAATTAATATATTATATTGATCTGTTGAATGGATCATTTTATTTTTTCTTATATCTAAATTTATGTTACTTGTCTTATTCTAGGGCATTGCATACAATATTTGACAATAGTTTTTGAGCGGGTTTTCTTCGTATTATCATACTATACAGTTTTCATTTTCATGATCAATTACCGCATCTCGTTCGCGCATTTCTCACTCTTCAAATATTATGTATATATTTTTTTTACATTCTATCCGTTAGTACGGATGGATAAAAATCGCGCTGATATTCTTTGACGGTGAATTGCATACCCAAATCAGCAGAAGTCGGTTTGTATTACATTTTTAACATGCCGTTTCAACGGAATCTAATTGAAATCATTTCGTTTTTAAAAAGCTTATTTTCGATAACAGCCCAAACTTTTCAATAATCAAAATATCGAAATTATTTGTAACCGAATTACAATTGCAGTAATCAAAGGTATATTAGAAGATACACATAAATATATAATACACAAGTTTTATTATAATCAGTACTCAACTTTTAAAATGTATCGGCTATACAATACAGTACTGCTTATAAATTTGCAATTTATAAATTGATCAATTAAAAATATTTAGTTTTATACAACTTTTTTCTAAAACTTAAGGACTTCCGCAATTTTACTTATAATAAAACATGTATAAAAAACTATAGAATATAAAAATACATTGTACTGCTTCTATGACTTTTAAAGTTCATTTGTAGATCTCAAAACGTTTGTTCAATTCATATTTTTTGCACATGTGACTGTCTTTACGTCCAGTACAAAATCCACTCATACTTATCGCATTCTTTGCTGTTCGTTCTAATAAAACGAATGAGTAATATTGTACAAATTAATTTATAGCCGCAGCAGCTACACTCTAATTGATATTTTTACACGTGATTAAATGTCTATCTATACCATACATAGCGACACTCGAAGTATAAAAATAATAAAATTAATTTGTTTGTCAACTATTGGAAATTTATCGTTCGCTTCTATACATACAAAGATGCGTTCGACGAAATTCCAAGAGCCACATTTGTGTATGCAGTCGTTTCTGTACACTAAGCGAAATCGGGGCGAACATTCACTTTTTCCATTCAATAACAAGAAAAGAAAAATCACACATCAAGCCCCGATATTTGAGCTGGAGCCTGGATTATTATTATAAACTTTTTTTACATAAATGGATCATCGATAAAAGGTACATCGATTGATTGGCATTTTAAATATAAAGAAAAAAAGAAGTAGTTAAACAAAGTTATACACAAGTGAAGTAATTCGTTCGCAAGCAACGAGACAATATTTTCGACGCTGTAATATAAATCAAATGTGGAGCGTAACGAATACTTCAGATACCGAATGCAAAATGATATATAAAATGGCCATTCTTAAAGAAGTAATTTTTTAACGTTCATTTCAAGTTTTACAAAGCTTTCACTTTTGAGAACTAATTCTAAAGAATCATTTCTGTTTTTTTAAGTATAACTTTATCAATGTTAAAATAATTTAACATTACTTGTAAGAAACTAAGAATTAAAGACTACCTATAATAAAGAATAAATTGTTGTCTAATTTGTTGTACAAAGAAAACTAGTAATCTATAAAAATATTTCTAATGAAAAGATTATTACTGTAATCCCGTAACTCGTCTTTCGATGATTTTATAACATTTTTTTGCTAAATGTTGAGGCTAACACTGGTTGAATGATCTACAGGATGACGTATAAAAATAATATTTTAAAATTGAAACAAGGTATATAGATCTTAAAATTATTGAAAACCCATACTTAGTTTGAAACATTATTCATTTTTGGTTAATGAATTCAAAAGATATTAATCATTCAAATAAATATAAGATATACAATATAAACGTTGAAAAATTTACGAATCAATTTAAAAATGGCCATTTGTAAAGCATGAAAGCGTGATATCGTGTACTATTTTTCACGTGCATATCGCACCACATTGGCTTTATTGACTCATTTATGTTTTGTTTTTGCTGCAACAATGCACACGAAGAGTAATGTATAATATATTATAAACACACCTTAAACGGCAGGCGAGAATAGGACGATTTTCTGCTAACATGTAAATTATAAACAGAGAAACGTTAGTTCTGGTTCACGCGAGTGTCTCTTAGTTCGAAGAGACAAGAACTAGGAACAATTTATTCTGCAGTATAACGTCACTTGTATGTGAAAAGAGAAGTTAGATTGAAAGTTTCATCACTTGTATAACATATAAAATTACTCAGAATGCGATGTAAATCATAAAATATATATTTTTTTTCATTAGCTTTAGCAAGCGCGAATCCACTTCTACATTAAAGTCCGGATAAAATCAGTGTTTTCCGCAATACTCATTTTTTAACTATGCACCATTTTTTCTGACTAATTCTCATCTTTGAGGGTTATCTGAATGAGCTACATTAACGAACGGCGCTTTACTTGTAAACTTATGAATTTCATATCTTTTTACCGCGTTTTAAAAACAATTATCTCAATCACTTGATATTAGATAATCATATTAAGGTCAATGATAATTGGCAATTTTATAAAGTAAAAAAGTCAAAGTTATGCTATGTTGAATTTTTTAAAATATAGAGCTCATTGTAGCTGCGCCTTTGTCTTTCAAGCCTTTCGTCTGAGAATCATTTGACATTGATAGTCGATGCCTAAGAAAATCTTATAGGAAGATCTGTACAATTAGCCAAATTATGGTTTGTATAACCAACTATTATTCGATCCTCTAAGAACCCTCAACGATCTTAATAATTTACCTTAATACGTTTGTCCTTTCTACTACTAAGGTTCACAATCATTTCTCCAAAGAAAAAGAACATCAGGGGCACCCTTTCCTTGGGAGATGACGCGCAAAGCCGTCTCACTTAATCAGAAACGAGCGAAGCCGTCCGGCACGTCCCATGCTGATCCTAATGAGAATCTTGCGTGCCATTAGCTATTCCTACTCGACGACAGTGCGTTTTTGTGGCCTCTTCTCGTTGTTTTCAAGTTTAGACTTTGCTTTTTCATTATTGGTTTCTATAATCGGACTGGGAGCTCGAGCGGCACCGCGTCTCGTTCTACCAGCAACACGCTCCATCGCCTCGAACTGCGCCTGTAGTTTAAGCGCGAGTTCGCGATCCTTGCGCTCTTGAGCTGCCAGACGCTCCAACCGTTCCTGCTCCTGCAATACTGCATCATCGTCGATGTCCTCACTGGCATTGACCAAACTTGAAGCGAGTGTCGTCGATGGCGCCAACAGTAGTGGTTCTGCATCTTTCTTCTTTTTGCTTTTACTCTTGCTCTTACTCTTACCCTTGCTTTTGGCGATAGTTTTGGTGGGTCTGCGAGATTTTTTGGGCGGCGAGGGTAAAACAGGGGGTGATGGTGACAACTCGAGATTTGATCGGTCGAGCTCTGCTACTTCGTTCTCTTCTAACTGTCTCTGCTCCTCACTTGCTTGAGATTGTCTTTGCTGATCAATGATCCTGTCTTCATCCTCACTTTCAGTATCTTCGGTATACCTGGGTCGTTTTGTTGATCTAGCTGCCAACCTTTTGATTTGACTCGTCACCGACGTTACCTTCTCCACTTTTTGCTTCTGTTTCACGACAGTTGTCGCTGTTTTCTTCGTTTTCGTCTGTTTGCGACCCTTTGTACTTATTTTTTTACTCTTGGCTTTAGCTATTACGGGCGCGACCTGTGTCAAAATATGAAAATTAGTACGTTGTTTATGTAAAATAACATTTTGATTAGCTAAGATATTTTTATTATTTCTTTAAATTATAAACGCCAAAGTCCAATTTTGTCGAACAAAAAGTTTTCCGTCGTAATCTGAATTCTTACGCAATTGTATTGTACATATTACTCTGGAGAATTTAAAGCCGAATGAAAATAAACTGACTATTCCTTTTAGTCTCTGATAATAATTATGATTTTATTTTTTAAGTATAAATTGCTTAATATATAATATGATTATAATGAAAAAATAATGAACGACTTCAATTAACGCAAGGAGACTCATTTAGATTTAAGGTTAACTATATAATGATAAACGTGTAACAATTTTGCGTACAAAATTTAATATCAATTCTGATGGTTTGAAAAATGACTCTGATTTTTGTAAAACGTGACTTAAAATTTGTTGTGAATTTCAAACAATTAAAATAGAACAAATAAGAACAAATTTCACCTGATTTCACTTATCAACAGACACTAAAAGAAAAGCCCAGTAAAACATGTCGATAAACGTATAGATTACTAACCAGATTCATTGCACTTTGTACATTCTCGGTATTGCTAGCTGTCCTAGTAGTCTTTCTCCTCTTAATCCTCTCAGCTATGTTCTCTATAATGGCCATTTCGAAGACCGGACTTAGAGGCCTATCCGGATCTTGCTGTTTAGGTGCCAACTCCAAAGGATCGGGTGTTGGAGCCCGAGTCTTCGACTTCTGCTCTTGCTCGTCTTCCTCGTCGTCAAGTTCGACTAACTCGATCGGTTCCTTTTTCGATTTGGGCTTGTTGTTTAGCAGCTGGCCGTTCTTTTTACTCGTTCGCCTCGAGTGCTGTTTGGTCGTCCGTTCGTCTGGCTGTTCATCCAGGTTTAGCTTCTTACTGACCTTTGTGCCGTTGATAATCTTGCCGACTTTTTTCGTATAATTTTTGTTGCTGTCGAAGTCTACCTCGGAATTACGCTCGTCAAGATCCTGCATAGATTTGCTAGATTTCGAAGCGGCTCGCGAATGGTCCCCTTTTCTTTCAGTCTTTTTAGTCTCTTGCTGTTTCTGGACGTTTGATGAATTCTTTTGTAATGCTTGTTGCTGCTTCGTTATTCCTATGATGAACAAAGATCAAATATGAGAACAAATATTTTATAATTAAATTAGTGGAAAAACATGAAAGAACATTTTTTATTCATTCACAAACTTACTTTTAAAAGCACTCCAAGAGCAGCTAAACGCTTTTTTTAAATGCGTTGGCGTTGGAGGTTTTGGCACGGCATTAGAAATTCTTTTCAATTTAGGCACTACCCTAATCAGTTTTGGATCGACCTGCCGCCCATCTAAAATATGAAATTCTTATTTAATATTAATTGCAATCACTCTCCATCAAGATGCTGCAAATTGTATGGACCTGATGTTAGTCGTAAAGGTGTTCGAGGCAGAGCTTTGATTGGTTTAAAATGATGAATTTCTTGATTTATGCTATCATGACTCCCTGCACTTTCGGCACTTCCAATCCTTTCTTCACCCTCTACATTTGTCACACAGACTTCAACACCTAATTTCTTCTTGTTACTACTGACAACATCATTGGGCACATGCAGTTCCTCTTTGCTCTGTAATCCGTAGATCTTTGAAGTTGAACCAACAATTTCTCCCTAAAAAAATATATTAATCAATAATAAATTTAATTTTTCGAACAGCTAATTATAGTATGATTTTTTTTACCAGTGCTGCTTGATAAGTTGTACTATTAGGCTGGCTTCCTCTACTCTGATGTGTTACAACTCTGGTAACGGCATTATGTATTGGCACTGGTTTTTGGGAACTGAAAGTCTCCGTAGAATTCTTCTGAACATTTGTTGTACTAGACTTCACGCTAGATGAATGCCTCCTTATTTTAGATATCAAAGCTGCATTTAGTTTTCTCGAATCATTCTGCTCCTTTGACTTAACTGACATCTTTTGATTGCTCGCCGACTTTGATTGATTAGCATTGGTGCTGACATTGATATTTGACCTGTCTGAGTTGACAACTGTCGTAGATTTACTGGAGCGCTGAGGTTTGTCATTGATCTTGTCAATGACCTCACGCTTGGCCAATGTTTTAGCCAGTAACTGATCCTGGGCTAGTTGCACCAATTTCTGCTGCTCCTCCTCTCGCTGAATTTTTCTTATAATCGCCTCGCTGGCCAATCTTTCCTTTTCCCTCTGTCGCCTCATTTCCTCTTCAACCATTTGTAGTTGAACTTCATATTCCTTCCTTATCTCTCCGGGTGCGCTTATTTGCGTTTTTGCTGGGTATTCTTGAATGAGAGAAAAAGAAAATATCAGCAAAAATTGTGAAAAATGCTTTCGAACACACAGCCACTCTCACAGTCACGAAACACCAAAGGCATGAGGGCTACCCAAAAGAGAAGACTCAAGCACACACGAAGCCTAGAGAGAGAGCTGCTCCAAAAAAAGTCACATCAAAGAAAACAAGCATCAGGCATCATCGTGAGTCTTCTCTCCCTGAGGCCAAAACATACGGGGCTAACCAACAAATCATGAATCTCGCGATCCACTGTATGACCGTACCCACACAAGTTGATTCGCCGAAAAAGAGAAATTCACTTCTTGCAAAGAGTGAGGTTATCCGTTGTTTATTTATCCACCTGAATCGCGTTACACTGTCTCGGGGGGGCCGTCTTATCGCCAAGTACAAGCGACGCAAAGCATATCCGTCTCTCTCTCTTTCTTTCTCTCTCTCTTTCTCTTTCTCTTTCTCTCTCTTTCTCTCTCTCTCAGCTCTTAACTTTACCACCGACCAAACACATACATATACCCAAACACAAGCATCAGCAAAGTGAGCGCGAGTTTATAATATTACGGAGCGCAGTACCAAACACAGATAATAGGACATGATCACAAAATAGGCCCTGGCCACATAGGTATAGTAACGTACGAGCGTATAGGAAATCCTGGTAACTTTCGATTGTGCCAACCACGAAACTGTCTCTATGGCACAACCGTTATACATCGCCAACGAATATAGACTCATCATAGAAGATCACTCAGGGTTGGAAAGCGGCGACAAAATCTTGGGGAACAGCTATAGTGTAGTATAGGTTCTACGTGTATTCAATTTTGTCCCCGGCTTATAATATGAGTCTATATTCGTTGATATCGCGATGGCGGGAGGTATGCGATACTACCAGGATATCTGGTGGCAAGTTAGCGAACCCTATGAGAAGTCGAGTTTTTTAAAATAAACATAGGAAATGATATGAAATGGGCTAAAAAAATATTGTGTATTGAATTCATTTAGTTTATAGTTTTGAAGCGTTAGTTTATACTCTAAAGCTTTTTTAGAAATACAAACATTATTAAAAAGTTTTATTCATCAGCGGTAAATATAAAATTAAAAATGTGTAGAGCTTCGTTCGGCTGCAGACGTCATTTATTTTTGACGTCTGGTTGACGTCTATTTTATTAAGTGTTATTTTTTATAAGTGAAAATGAACAACTCTCCACAATTAGAAATTAACATGCAAGAAATTGTTACTATTTTGAGTGAATCTAAACGACCTTTAGTAGAAGGTGAGGCTACTTTTTTATAACGTTCTTCTCCATGATATCATAAAAGTGACCAGCATGATTTGACCAGCGGAGCAATAAGCAGTTGTAATACAGCAGACGATGGAAGCGTCTCTATACACAAACAGCTGATTACCAGTAAAGCACTTTTACTTTTCTTGTATTAATTTCTAGAAAACCAAACAACTTTTGAATAACTTTATTGTTTGTAAAATAGCTTTAGAGTATGAACTATTAGTTGAAAACGATAAACTAAATGAATTCAATACAAAACATTTTTTTAGCCCAAAACTCGACTTCTCATAGGGTTCGCTAACTTGCCACCAGATGTCCTGTCATTATCGCGTACCTCCCAATATATATGTTTGCTGTTGGCAGTACTCGGCAGAAGTCAGCTAGAGTCGTACGCGATCGAACGTGTTATTGTGGTCAGAGCCCTAAACAGTGCGCGCTTCTAGTCGGTAGCTACTGCTTATATAGGTAAGTAAAGTACTTTATACTCACCAGCGGCCAACTCGAGGTCCGGCGCGTCGTGCTCGAGTCCGAGCTCCTCGGGGAAGGTGCGTCTGATGAGCTGCCAGAGCTCGTCGTTTACGAGGTTATCCTGTCTGTTGGTGGCGGTGCGAAGCCAAGAACCGACTCTCTGCCTGCAGAGCGGGCAGCTGAGATTGCTGTGCTCGACGGTCCCGCGAAGGCAACTCAGACAGAGGTTATGGTCACAGGGAAGGGTGACCGGCTCGCGTAATAACGACCGACACACCGGGCAGATGAGCTCGCGTAGTTTGGGCTGCCGTTGCTGTGACTCTTCGCTTATACCCGTACCACTGCTACTCGTACTAGTCTTTGACGATCCCGGGGATAGCCACTCGAACTGCAGCTTTGACGACCTTTTCAAATACTTCGCCATCTTCTCTCGCGTTCCGCCGCCGTGTCTCGCTCCGACCGCCGACGTCACACTCTCTGTGTGTAGCGTACACACACACACCACACATATATATCTTCTCTTGTCCTGGCTCGCATCGCACCGCCGGTCACGCTACGGCATACGCGTGTGTACTATGTGTGTATGAGTGTGCGTATGTGTGCGCGTACGTGCATGTGTGTGTGTGTACGTATAAAAATGAAGTTATTGTATAAATATACGTTTTTGTAATACTTCCGATTTCAGTATTTTTTAAAGCTAAAATCGACTTTTAAGTGACCTTTTTTCGAAAAAAAAATAGTTAAAAAGTAAGGTCAATTCGTGTAATTGTGAATTTTAGTACTTTTGAAGTAGTTCTTATAAATAAATTATTTTGTAAAGCACTATTCCGGATTGAAAAAAAATGATGAAAATACTAAAAGAAAGTTCTCAGAAAGATTCAAAATCCTGACATATCAACTGCCAAAGACGAAAAGCTTTAGCTATAAAAATATGCATAATATAACAATTAAAAAATTTACATTGTTCCGTTCTTTCATGAAATTTTCAAAGGCGTTTTTATAAATATTATAGCAGGTGTACTTTTTGTAGGAAAATTTATTGAATATCAACAAACCGACCCTATGAGCAGCAAAACTGAAAAGGAGGCAATGAACTGTGAAACTTGAAATTGAACGTTCAAAGCAAGGGAGCCCATTTTAACTAGCAACATTTCGGCTATGGCACTGATTTTCATGATTTAACATCAATATGCCGGAATGAGAGGAGCTTAATTTTCAGGGTCTCATTGATTAATTATGAAGCCTTACCATTCTATTGCAAGTATTATTAAATTATTATTTATGCTAACAATAAGTTCCTTGCTAGTTATCCAGTGTTCACTACAAATATGTATTAGTTTAAATAGTTACATAGTAACAAGCTTTTATTATTGTCTTTGCGAACTCATGAAATAATTGAGTGTAGATTGAAGCAGACAATTCTAAGAAATGTTTGTACACTGATACTAGTTATGTGATTGTTTCTTCAGCTGATATTTACCAAGACTCCACCCGGTTATGCAGGTATTCGTAATTCAAACATTAGAGAGGCATGTCTGATTGACATATGTTCCAAAAATTGATGAGATATTGTAATTTTTCAAATTTGCTGCTACAGTTGAATGCTTATACTTTTAAAATAACTTTTAATCCTAACTCTAAAATCAATTTTTAACTGTCAATTCAATATTTGAAAAATTATGACACATTCTTTTAATTATACTATTCATATATTTTTGAAGATTTCTATTTTTACTTTTATTATTACAAATCGAAAGGATAAGAATTTAGATATCATACAATTTAATAATATCCCCTAAAATCTGAAAACACAGGCGGGCTCTGCCTATAAATTCCCCCATATTACTATGTAATATGTATAACAGTACTTTGCAAGATAAAGAGCGAAATCAGAAAAAAGTGCAAAAATCTAACTTTAATTGTTAATTATTTATTAAGCACATGAAATATTGGAATTAATGATACCTCAAAAGAGCTAATTTGACTGGACTATTATACAATTATTTTACAATGTTTTTATTATTAACATAATAAAATACATATAGAAAAGTACATATAGAAAGCAGTATAAAAATGACAGTAATAATATAGTCACGTATTTCTTATTGATTTATCGTTATTCTTAGGACGTGAGTTTACTAAACTACTATTTCGAATGTATGACGTTGATACTGGCATTTAAATCGATATAAACCTTTATAATTTTGAATGCATAAATCATACCCTCTAATTTCTAAAAAGTAGACATTTCTTCAAATCGTGTATATACACCAACATTTGTATAATTAGTGCTATTTAAAAAATATCTATTATTTCAATTTATGTATACATTTACAAATAAAAATCGAAAATCAATTTAACAAAACGAAATTTACATTGTGTGAGACCAAGAAGAAGAAGATCAATCAAGCTTAAAAACATACATAAAAAAAAAAATTCCTCAAACAAAACGTCAACAACACAAAGTATATAGTTATATCAATCCTCGAAATCATCCGTGACAAATTTAAGTCCGGTCCCCTTGAGATTCCGCTCCGTCCACTCGTCGAATTTGCGCGACAAGTCGTCGGACATGTAATGGCGCCAGTCACCGACTTTACCCTTACGAATGAATTTCGTGTTCGGGTCACTGGGACAGACGTTTTTCTGAGCGAGGACCTGCTCGTAGTTCACCGAAGGGTTGGCTGCCATCTTTGGGAAGGAGAGGTGGTCGCTCAGCTGGGCTATCTGCTCGTCTGTCAGCTTTTTTTTCAGGAATTTTGCGGTCTTTTTTATGACTCCTTCTTGGTCCTTGAAAGCATTTGTGTTTTTTTTAATTGTTCTTTTTTTTCTCGTAATAATTTGTCGATGCGTGTTTTGAGCAAGGGTATACACAAGTAGATATTATATTATATATATCTGTTAATAAGCTTTTTATAGTCTAAAAATATTTAATCAAGTTGGTCGTAAAAGTAAAAACTCACTTTCTTCATTTCTTCGTATGTCAGGAAAAGAATGTTTTCTTGGTGACGCCTTTCCCAAAATGGTAAAATATGGCTCCAAAATGGCCCCGGTGGTGCTGAAATTCGATAGATCATGTAAATAACGCCCTATACTATGTTTAAAATATTCGATTTTTCTTTAAAAAAGGGACACTCACCATTGTCCGTCACCATCAATTCGGCAAACTCATCAAACGAGCAGCTCAAATCGTGAAACAATCTACAGTAGTGATAGAAACTCACGCACATATCTTTTGGATTTCTCGCAATGTAGATCATCTAAAAACATCGTTAAATTAACAAAACCCTCGTCACACTCCTCTAATAAGCATTACACATTTTTTTTCTAAAGAACAGTCACATTAAATAAAAAGTACATCGCCTACATAAATTTCAAGGTGTAATTATAAAACAGGATGTACATAACGCTGGAAACAGCGCGCAATTGGTGTAAGCATTACGTAAAGTTTGAAAAATATGATATCGCGCGTAAATACGCGAGAATGGAGAGAAGTGAAAGTATAACATCGGAAATAAGTAATACCTTTGGTTTCTTCTCGAGAAGTTGCTTCGGAAGTAAATCGAGCGGCAAATGAGTTTTTATGTACCTCGGGCTCGGCAATTTCTCGACCGTCTCGACGGATTCGCCCAGCTTTGCAAACCACTCGACGAACGAGCCATTAACCATCAAGGCGGACGATCTAGAACGTAGAATGTATTTACATGGTGTTTATAAACGGTATACAGCTCGAAAGCAAATATATCGAATTCAAATTACTCTAAAAGCGGACTTCGCAGTGCAAAGTGCGTCTTTCGTGCTTCCTCGTAGTTCAAGTCGTTTCCAATGAGCCATGCCATTTCTAGCACCCAGTGACTTCCTGTTCGGAGAATTTCCCACATACAGTATCATATCCGCAAACTCATTTCACGCGACAAAAAAAAAAAAAAAAAAAATAATTCACTCACCAGTCCTCGGATAAGAAACGAGCCAGACGTCGTTCTCCCTTATCTCAAGGTCTCTAATCCTCGGTCCAATGAAAACATACTGCGGCGGCAGCAAACAGTTTCCAGGCTTGACCTTGAGAAAGCTGTACTTAACCCCGAACATCTTGTCCAGCTTTTGGCCCAGCGAGCCTTCGACCGTCGTGTACGAAATCGCCATTTCACAGCACAGGAGATTCAATGATAATAATCGGAAAATAAAAAGGAAAGCACAGGTAGTGTGTGTATATATACATATAGACACTCTGGCAAACTCGATGCTAATGGCACGAGGATTCGCGACGGAATGACCGACTCGGACGTCGTTGTATCTTTTCACTCGGGGCCGGTGTGTTTCTTTTTCTTTTCTCCTTCTTTATAAGCGCAAACTCTGCCTGCATGTGTGCAACTTTCTTCGCCCGGCTGCACACACAAATATATATATATATATATATATATATATATATATATATATGTAGGCATATGTGTATATATACGCGCGAGAGAGCGATATGCCGATTTTTCGTGCGTCCGCATTCGATCATCGAAAATGTATAACATATAGTGTTATTTTCTTTGCAAAATGATCTACATCTCGATATGTTTAAAGAAAGTTTTTTCAAAGCTGTCCGAGTGCTACGTCGTATCGAGGGTGTCGGCGTTTATTGGAGTAAGTATAGAGCTTTGAGCTACTATTCGATTTTCATTAAAATTTCGAATGTTTTGGCGGGGAAGAGCCGCGAAGAAAATGCGGTTAATTTTGATTGAGTAACGAGATCTCACTACGTACGGATTACATTGTGCGCAGGTTTTACCATACCGGGAAAATTCTACTGAGCTCTTGTGTATATATATAAGCTTCCCGGATTGTTTAATCGACTTGCAGCTCATTCTTCTCGACTTTCCCCGGGTAATGAGAATTTCCAGAAGATGTGCATAAACGAGAATTTTGTGTAACGCTGCGGTGTGATGTAACTGCGTTTGTTCGTTTACACTCGATAATCGATTGATTTATTTTCCGATTCGATGTACAGTCTTCTTTACAAAAAATTCAGTATATAAAACTTGCGATTACAATACACACCCCAGTATATATATAATATCGATGCGAAGAGCGACCCGCGCGTCATCACTTTTCTAATATAGATGCACTTCTATAAATATTACAATATCCACAATAATGCACTTTCTCCGTGACGCAATCTGTTTACTATTTTTAGCATCAAATCTAGACGCGCATTAAATATACGCGTATATATGACGTGTATCCTTTGCATCACTCACACACACACACGCGCACACACACTCATACACTCGTTATAAATTCGCGCGAAATTTCGCCGTTTTCTCCTTTTAACTCATGAAAATTCAATAAACCTACAAATAACCCAATAAAGCGTCCCACAAAACACATTATCCCAGTCAACTGCGTCCATTGAAGAATAGCCTAAGAAGAACCAATTCAAAGTATAAAACCCAAACGCGCATATCATAACATAATTATAATCGTCACACTTTTCGCTGCGGCGATGCAGATCAGATCGAAGAGTATAGCGGGAAAGTGTAAACAGGCGCGAGCTCGTGTCCGCGCGCGAAATTACTCTTGGCGCGAACTTTCAGCGGCGCAGTGCGGAAGTTTCACTCGCCGCAGCTTGGTGAAAGTGGAACCAGCTTCTGCGCCCCCACTTTTCCCTCAACTCCGCTGTTGTGGCTCTTTCTCCTCGTGCGTGCATCAAGCCGCACACGAGAGATTATAGTCGCGCGCGCCGAACAACTGTACACTCGCAGATATATTGCATCCGCGCGACGAGTGCAGAGAAGCGCGTGTATATGTATGTATGTATATATACATGTATATGTACGGCCGAAACTTTCGATGCGATATCAACGAGGTTAAGTATGGTGAGAGAATATATTTCTGGGTATATATATATATATACATATATATAGGCTTCTTTGGTGGCAGGCCGCGCGAGACGCTTGTTCCTTTTTTTTTAATTTTGATCGAGCTACCCACTGAGCTGATACGTGTTTAATGAGCGCAGATTTTCTCTGCACTCGGGCTTTCGCTTTCAGGAGAGATTCTCCGATTGGCTCGTTGAGTTGTTTATAAAGGAATTATATTTGTACGAAAGAATTATGTCGTATGAAAAAATGTAGCGTAAACGCTACATTTTTTCATACGATATATAGTTTTACATACGCGTTAGGCGAATGCGTAGATACTTTGATTTTTTTAATCGTGAAAATTTTAACGTAACTGCACTGGTAAACTGCATGACCGCGACGCGAAAGAAACATTTATTCGATTTGTATTATTTAGGTTGGCCTAGTTTCTCTGTTTTGAAAGTCAAGATTATATTAGAAAATCGATAAACCAGTTTGCAAGTCTTTTTAACTGCGATTATTAATGATTCGAATGCTTATTTCGCTTCAATTTTATAGGCGGTAAAGAGTTAGTACATATACTTTCAGCATAATAATAATAATCTTAACTGCAGAAAATTGTGCAATATGTCAGCAAGTTTGATAAAAAAAATGCAATTTTTACTTATTTAACAGTCACGCGCACTTAACTTATAAAAGGCAGACTATTATTATATTTCCACGTTCAATAACACACTATTAAAAAGTTAATTTATTTCTCTATTGCCAATAAGTATCCGGACATCGTTTTTCAAAATGCGTCACCTAATATAGTATAACCCTGATAAAGATTACCAGATACGAAATACGTGTCAATTTTTTTAACAGTGCAAAAAGTATTCTTGTTGCAAATCAACTGTAATATCTATATAATATGTTGATGCCTGAATCGGTCAACAATCTATCCTATGATCGTCAGTCGTTATTACTTACAAAAAGCTCCTTAAAAACATCATTTACATAAAAACAAAATTCAAATGAGCGAGAAAATCCCGCGCTCGCACCACGTGACCACTATCGCACGAGGTCACGTGGTTCAAACCCACGCAAAGAGCCTAACCTTCACGCTCCCATATATTATATTATATCTATAATATCTATATATACCTATATATATGCAACGCTCGCGCAGCTTCTCTCCCGATACACTTTTATATATATATAATACAATGACCGCAGTGCCAGCTGTTTGTCTCTTTCTCAATTTATCTATACGACGGCCGCGCGAAACATTGAAAAAAAAACGTTTCTTTCTCTCCTACGCCTTCCCTACCCGCGCATAACTACTTATTATTCCTTCTTCTTCTGTGTGTCTGCAATTTTTTCGCCTGCGTGCGTGCGTACAAACATACGTATATGTACCTATATAGGTACTTGCGCACGAACACGTATATATATATATATATATATACACCGCGATATATATATATACATAGGTATACACGAAGATATCAGTATTGTCTTATGTCGAGCGCGCTGCGAGCTGGAAAAATCGCGTGGGAGCGAGAGAGCGCGCGGCGAGTATAGCGTGAAAAAGAAAATCGCGCATCAGTAGTAGCAGCAGTAGTGGTAGAGTTAGTTGGACATTACGGCCTACGGCTGGGACTCCGACACTTTGTACGCATAGATAGTATCGTACCTAATCAAGTACATCGAGGAGAGCCAGAGATAATATAATACAAATAATAACAAATCGCGACGTGTGTCTTTCCATGTATACAACGGCGCTTAGTTCGCCTGTATAATAATCGTCGGGCGGGAGGGGGGAGGAAGTGCAGTGCGTCTATTGTTTTGTGTTCAGCAGCCGTGGAAGAAAAGGGATGTCGAGGAGAGTCCGATAAATAGTAGCGAGGAGGAAGCATGGATCCTCATCATCGCCAGCATCTGAGGATCAGGCGAAAAGCATAAAATAGAAGGTTAGAATCGCCGCGCGCGCGCTTGCGTGCACTCCTTTGTCTAATAATAAACAGGCGTGTGCTGCTGCTGCTGCATATCCGCGCACACACCTCGGAATATCTCTCGGTCTTTCGCTATATACAATATGATGATGCTTTTGTGTGTTATATACATATCGTCGTGCGCGCGCGCGAGTCCCTTATTGCGCGCTCCGCCTTTTTCACCAATTCTAATAGGATTCTAATGAAACCCGCAAGAAGCGACGACGTGCGAGCGAGAGCTTAGACACGTATAGCGGTATTAGTAGTATAATAGCATACAGCCACGTTCCGCGACGATGACGACCCGTTCACTAATACAGCTGCGAATCTGAGGTACATATACATACATATTTAAACGACAGCTCGAGGATATATCGTTCAGTGCGAGGACCTTCGCGGGTTCGGTGTGTGGTTAAATTCCCGGCTGAACGTTTGCAAACGATCAGAGCGAGAGTGTAGGCTTTGCTTTCCAAGGTGGAGAGAATATTATTCTTATTTGTCTGCTCCGGCTTTGCCCCGCGTGGGGTCAGTGTCCGGCGACGACTGGAGAATCGTCGATTTTGGTAAAACAATATATTATTCTCTACTGTGGCAACGGTATAATTTTGAATTTTATGGACTGTATGTATACTTCCGCTGTTTATTGATTTCGAGAGAGTTGAGCGCTTCATCGGCCGCGAGCTGTTTATTATATTTAGACTGAAATATATTATGGCACTTGTCTCTCTTTCTCTGCTGGAGTTTATTTGGTTATTCTCAGATGCTTCTTTCGCAAACGTTTTGTGAATGAATTTTATTTCTATAATTTGTGTACTTTTTTGGGAGAACTTCTTCTTTGAACTGATGTGTTATTGGAGCACACCAACATTAGTCGGTTGTCAAATTAAAATGACTTGCTGACTTATGGGTTACATTGAGTTCGTTCAATCAATACTGTGTATTCATTAGCTAATTTCATTTTCTGTGCCTGTGATTGCAATCTGACATGTGCTGTGTGCTCTTTGTATGCTAATGATATCCTATATTCTGTACCAGCTTATGTCGCGTACATTTGCATGTCATTGACAATATCAAGCTCTATAGTACACGGTAAAATTTGTTAAGACTTGTGGAGAAATATTCACTTTGTACTTTATCACGACTACTATTCTCATTCTCCAAATAAGTGTCATAAAAATACTGCTATACTCCGTTCCAATGTCAGAAGCTTTTCAAATATAGTTATGTCACATGGTAAACAGAGTTATTAAATGCTATTGCCCATTTGAAAAAAGTTGACTTGCATAAAATATTGCCTTGTATACCTATGACATTTAAATTCTAAAAATACTAAAAAAATAACTGGGAATTCTTTACAAAGTATTGATTTGTTTTAACTTTTTACTGCTAAAGTTATGAAAGATACTTCTAGGAAACAGTACACCTGCTGCTCATATTTTATTGTGAAATTTGGTGTACAATTGATACAACATAACGCAAGAGAGAAATAAAATAAATGAGACTATGCTTCCTTGTTTAAAATATTGGAGGCACAATCATTCAGGCAACCACGCGCAATGACTTTTCAATGTCGCACTAAATTGATTTTT
Organism: Muscidifurax raptorellus; assembly: GCA_020010945.3. Lineage (NCBI taxonomy): Eukaryota > Metazoa > Arthropoda > Insecta > Hymenoptera > Pteromalidae > Muscidifurax > Muscidifurax raptorellus. The sequence goes on along the minus strand of CM052081.1, from coordinate 26,622,367 downwards.
CAACTTTCCAACCCACACAACAGGAACTCAACTTTCTATTCTGAGTGCGCTTTAAAAATATTCCTGGACTTCTCTAACGCCATGACCGATGCCAAAAATTTCACTGGCTTAATGATGATGAAAGATTATTCGCACGTGCAACAGCAAGAACATTCTCTTTTGTTTGATTTGGCTTTCAGCGTGCATCGAGCATTAAATCAGTAATTACAAAACATCCTGACTTTCATTGAATTTAAAATCAGCTAACCATCGTCACAGACTGAAAGAAGTCCTCAGTCAATCAACTATAGCTGCCAAATAAGACGAGTCTGATGAATGATCGAATCCAAAGGCCTATACTCAGCGTTGATTGAAACTCTAAGATCTCAGCATGCGATCTTTAAAAAAAAAAAGCTCTGCCTTCTGAATCATAACGAGGAAAACCACCGCTTCGAATTTCGAGAATCCCATGTAACACCGCGGGCAAAAGTGCTCTCTCCTGCGTCAGCCAAAAGAAATAATCAATCCCTCGGTTTTCCGACCCACACAAGCGCGCATTCCGCCCTGAAACCTTCTTACAAGGATCTCTCTCTCTCTCTCTCTCGGCTCTCGCGCGCGCAGCATCGACGGCGGGGCGCTTATCTGCCGCGCGCACTTTTAATTTCGCCTCCTCTTTGTTGCGGCGGCGCAGAGATGCATATAGGTAGGTGCGCGCCGCCGTCTCAGGGTCAGTCCCTTAATCGGAACTCGGAAGAGCGGCGCGCCGCCTCTCTCCGATGTGCGGACGGACAGTCGAGTCGAAGCATTCGGTCAACCGGGTCGACAGCAGCTGCCATACCGAATGCACTCGCGCACCGTCAGTCTCTTTTCTTTCTTGTTTTCCTTGTTGCTTTGATCACCCTTTGTCATAACTGTGCGTCTCTGTCCTGTGTTTCCTTATGTTGATTGTGCCCGAAGTACGGCTTCTCCTTTGCGCTGCAGGTGAGTGACTCACGAGATTCTCTCTCTCCGTCTGCACCGACGTATAAACGTGATTCAGGATTTTCGTGCGTTAATTCATTGTACGTACGTTCTTGGGGAGAATCGAGCTTTTTTCGGTGCGCTTTCTGTAATGTCATTGTGCTTAATGGTGGACGACGTGTGAATTCGTTGCTTTGTTGCTGTGATTTAATTGATGAGATTGGTGACGCGATTTTATTTTCTGGTGGATTAATTGAGTCGATACTATTTCAGATGAATTCCTTTCTTGAGTTCATTAATGAATTACGGTCTGAATAAGACACGGATGCTAAAAGTTTCAATCAGTGCCTCCATGAATCATTTCATTGATAAGCTGTTGTGACACTTTTAATATAGGCTTGAACGCTGTTGAACTTATTGACTGTTGTGAGTGTTTTAAAAATATTCTTTATTGTCGTCAATAACTTTGTGCTTTGTGCTCATATACCTACAAATAGGTTGTTAAATGTAATATCTTTCATTTTGTTTTGAAGATAATGTTTTAAACCTGATCAGAACAGTAATACTGCTACAGTTTCAAGCTACAAACCTATGGAGAATAAACTTCATCTTAAGTAATCAACATTTCTATTATTAAAGTTCATATATATGATCCACTTTGTTGCAGTATGATAAGTCTCATGACACATGAATACACTCAGATCTTCTCAAAACAGTTTCAATATTTGTGAATAATGAATATTTTCAATGTATTTATATTTTTCATTAAAAACTTCATCCGCTTTTTATATAATTATTATTTTGTAAGCATTTGGACCTTCTGCATTAGGCATTGAACTTATCACTATATCTTAAAAGTATTTTTGAATAATTTTGCAATGCTTTGAATTCTACCTTCATTTATTCAATGATTGACTTTAAAATCCATTTCATTTGAGCTTTTTTTCATTTTCTAAACCAAATTATTGACCCATTACGGAATATTTTTTTTAAGAATCGTTCAAGTAATATAGAAAAGAAAAGTAATTACATATACTGTATGCATACTTTTTAAGTCTATCAGAAGTGGAATTTTTGATGATGCAATTAACTTGCGTTTTCATTCAATTTATTCAACAATACATTCAATAATAATCTTTAAAAGAAATTAGTCATACATGAAAACACTTTATTATTGAAACAGAGCTTTGTCGCATCTGCTGAAAAATTGACTTGAAAGTGATAAATTAATACATTTTCGAATAATTTTGAATGAATGGAACAATTTTTTCTTTTCCAGAGAGGGGCCATCGCTAGGAGAACTTGCTGGCGCTGGACGACAATGTGGATTAATAGTCGAGAAACGATGAATTCCATAGATCAGCTGTTTGATGACCTTATACAAGAATGTAAGCATGCCGCACCAGGTGCTCGTCTCACATATCTTCTGAGAAACCGTCTAGAGAAGTGCAAGCCAGATGACCTGAAGGATCTTGTTAGTCGCACCAAGGATGGCTGTGCTCCCTTATTCATAGCATGCAAAAGAGGTCACGTAGAAATTGTAGACTACCTGATAAAGGTGTGTCATGCAGATATTGAACAAAGAGGTCTCTACGAGGTACCTGATGACCGGTCTGTTCACTGTGTGACGCCTCTCTGGTGTGCAGCTGTATCTGGAAAGCTACCTGTTTTGAAGTGTTTAATTTCAAATGGAGCCCAAGTCAATGCCGTGTCAGACTCTGGTTCTACACCTGTCAGATCTGCTTGCTTCATGACCCATCTTGGTAAGAAAGAACAAAAAATACATCAAAACACTTTGTTTATTAAAAACAATCTGCATAAATGTGTGAAGATATAGAACCATTTATAGTGCCTTTAATAAAAATTGGATTTTCAGGGTTTTTGATTAATGAGAATGATCTATCTTTATATAGCTAAGCATATCAATGCTTCTTTAATTGACATTGATGTAGTGATGCTATACTTAAGCCAAGATTTTTGTGCCAAGGCAGGTCTAGGTCAATGTTTGAATGCCAATGTTATTGTGTTGTAAAAATTTATTATTATTATTATTTTTTTATTCTTATTTCTTCAATTCAATGTACATTTTTACTCTTTAGAGGGACTCCACAAAATCAATCAATTAGAAATTTTTAAATACGAATTGCATAGAGTCAAACAAATGCAAATAGGCTACTTACAACAAGCTATTTTTGTCTGTTATTTTGATGTTTGATCACCTTGCACAACTAGGAAACAAGAACATTTTAATCAGACTATTTATTGCGTTTATTTAAAACTTTATTCGTGTTTTTTAGATATCGTTTCCTACCTGGTCGAGAATGGTGCGGACATCCTAAAGACGAATCACAACGGTGGCACGTGTCTGATAAACTCCGTGCAGAGCATAGAACTATGTACCTTCCTCCTTAAGCACGGAGCCGATGTTAATGCTACAGATATTCAAAATAAGACCGCTCTGCACTACGCTATACAGGAGCACAGATTCGAAACTACAAAGCTCCTGCTTGATTACAATGCCAATCCTCACCTCAAGTCCAGATACAATGATGATGCTCTGCAAACGGCCTGTCTCAAGGGAGCTACGCAAATCTTCGATTACTTAAGTATGATATTTCAAAGAGTTTAAAAAACTTTCTAGACAAATAGTTGTTATATTTTTTATGATTAATTATTCTCGGTTGTTTTATTTCTGTGAATAATGCATAGATTATTGAGATTATTCTGAAACTATAAAATAGTCGAGATATGATTCATAAATATTGATCTATTAAAATAAACGCCTCTGTTCACGCAAAATATGCAGAAATTTACCATTGCTCTCGTTTGATTTTCCAGTCGAAAAGGTGTACTACATGTCGGAACGACTGGCAGACGCGCATGAGCTGATTGGCACGACGTTCTTTGACGAGCACAGTGATTCACAGACGGCCCTCAAGTACTGGCGCACTGCTCTGGCGATTCGCAGTATGAACAGCGAGAATGGTGTGCCTTTGCCCAAGAGGCCAGTCTACCCAAAGCGTGACACTTTCCGCAATGCTACCGAGTTCACGACCCTTGAGGAACTCAACTCTATAATGCTCGACCTCGATGCAATGCGCATGCAGAGTTTGCTTATTTGTGAAAGGATACTCGGTCCCTATCACAAGGACACCCTGTTCAGGCTTATGTTCCGAGGTGCCTCTTATGCCGACGGTTTACGGTATGCTGCAAACTCATTTTTTATTTTACTTTTACTAGATTGTTTTCATTTGGTAATGATAGCGAAAATTAGCTGCAATGTGATGGAAAATTTGCATTCACTTGACATAATAGACTCGAACTATCGATTTTCCGACGTACAAAAGCTTAATAGACAGCAAATTACGTGTAAATGACGTATCCACATGCATTTTTATCAATGACTTGCGTAAAACGTCACGCTATTCTGATAAGAGATAACTATACTATAAATATAGAGTGCATATTACTTGACAATCAATATGCAAATATTTAATTGCGTTTATTCCTTTTGCAGCTATCAGTATTGTATAGATTTGTGGAGACGTGTTTTAGAAATCCGCGTCGACAAGGATTCCGTAAGTCTCTTTTTGTACAATAAGATATCTGACTTTAGAATTTTTTTTTAATAAATCACATTTAAATGCAATTTATATTTACAGATTTTTTACACCGATACCTGCTTCACGGCGCAAGCTCTCGTTAGACTTATGATTGACTTGAATGAGAAAGCATTAGAAATAGACCGCAACCGAGAAAAACAGCCCAGATTCAACGATGTTGTTGCAATATTCAAATTGCTCACCGCCCCTCTCACCGAGGCAAGACAATTGCTTGAGGTAAAAATTGTTTATGCATTGAGTTGTAAAGTTCCTCAATAAAGAATTTTGTTAACTTTTGGAACTGTTATTTACATGTTTAACAAAGTAATATATAAAAATCTGAATGCTCACTTTTTATTTGTAGCAACGCCCAGTGCATAAGAAGCAACGAGAAAATTATGATCGTATTTTAAAGTGCGTCACACACTTGATATATTTGCTTATCGAAACAGCATCAACACCTGCAGAAGAATTTGAAACGAGAATGTTAGTGCACAAGTTGGTGAAGAATAACCCCAGATCGTCTTCTACAGAAGATACACTATTGCATCTTTGTGTCTCAAGTCTGAATACAATTAACTCAAGTTATTTCACTGCTGAAGATGTTCAAGTAAGGCGGTTACTTAATTATATAACGTTAAACTTTTTAAAATAGATTTTTTCATTATTCAATATATTATTTTTTATTTTAGAAAATATTCCCTCACTTAGAAGTAGTTGAACTTCTTATCAAATCTGGCGCACATGTTAACGCTCGAAACGAATCTCGATCTACACCTTTACATGTAGCAAGCAATGTTTACAATTTCCAAAATTCGGTAAGATTACATTATCAGCGACATTTTTTGACAAAACGTACTTTTAAATTGATGAAAATATATTTTAAATGTCTGTATTCATTGTTTCAGTTGATTAAATTATTATTGGATCATGGAGCACACTTAGATACTCCGAATAAGGCGGGCGATACTCCAGCTCGTTTGATATCTTCGAACTCTGTCAATAGCATTAATCTTGTTAATTATACAACTCTTCAGTGCCATGCCGCTCAAGCTATCATCAAGTATGGTCTCAAATGCACGGAACTGCCTGTTACACTACATCGTTTTCTCGAGCTTCACCGGGAATGAATTCGAAGTTATTACATACGATTTAGCTTTATTGAAAAACATGAATTCACCATTTTTGTTACGTTTAAACAGAGTATACATTGTGTATGAATTGCCAATCTATTATAGTTAAGTCAGGGCTTAAAATCGAAATAAAGAAAGTGACATGTTATTGTTGTATTTATATTATATAGAAAAAAACAGTTTTTATAGAGAACTTGAATTTTTTCTAGATTTTTTTATTTTATATAAGAATTTCTAGTTGGATATGTTAATCATAATTTTAAAGTAGCAATTAATGAATTTTCGATTTTAAGCCCTGCGAATTTCGTATTAATTTCTCTTATGAATTGTTTACAAAGTGCAAAATTTCGCTTGTTTAGCGCTAAATTAAAGTACAGATGAAATGCTTTAGATTCTGAATGTTAGAGCGAGAGAAAAGAATGAAAACAACAAAAATACAAAGACCAGAAATCTTTGTATATTTATCTTTAATTGAAAGGCTGCAGAATGTCGTATATCTCTATACGAGATCTACACACGTGATACATAGTTAAATACATATGTAAGTCTTATATAGTGTTAAATTGAACGCGTTTCTTAGGCATACATTTCGTGAGAGTGAAAGAAAAGGAACAAAAATAAACAAATATGCTATTACAATTTTCGGAAAGGGCATCGTCGTGAAAAACCGACGATGCACTTTTCGAATTGCTCTCTTATTCTAATGAGACACCTGTGACGTTTGCACACGTAACAATGCCATAACACCAACGAGATTACTTCTCATCGATACTTCGCACACTTCCATGAAAAGTAATTTCTAGTGCGTTTAGTACATTAACATCGTTTTCAGTTTATAATACAATAACTGTTATTATAGTAATAATATTAATTATTATTAATAATAATAAAAAGAATATCATATAGCATATCTAATGTATTTTCACTTTTTAATCAATGTGTATGTTTTATACACTATAACAACAACTCGTTTTTTTACAAACGAACTTATAATGTACAATATATACACGCGCACACGAGATCATTATCTTACATACTTATTTTAATCTTTTTTTTTTGTAATAAGTGTAGAGTTTAACTTCCTTACGTCGCGACTGCTGACAATTTTTTGTTTTCAGAGCAGAACGATTGTTCGGAACGATAGTTCTAAACCAGTTGAAAAATAATACTCAAGCAATACTTGAACGTGTGATTGTATAAAATATATCTATAGCTCGATTTAACATTAATATGTGCAAACATTGTGATCGTATCATAACATTCTAATTTTCCTTTAAAAAGCGTGATTTCAAAGAGAACTTAAAAAAAAAACTTCTGTCTACGTAAAAAAATATAAAAATCTTGAATTAAAAATTATTACTTAAAAACAAATAAAGAAATGTCATAACTCAGCCTTATGCCTTCTTTATTACAGCCCTTCGCAAGATATAGTAAATACTTAAAGACGTGATCAAGAAAAAGCATGAATGAATATATTCAATTTTTCGGTAAATCAACTTCCTTAACTTTTATTTTATCGTTACAGTACGAAAGTTAAAACAATGTGTTATATTTATAAAGTACAATCACATTTTTACAATTACTTTATTTTAAACCTAATCGTATATTGTAAAAAAACGCACAAAAAAGAATCTCATCGCAGTCTTTGATGATATCTCTCCTCTTAGGCAACTGCGACTAACAAAAGCGTCAAAAGGAGTATCGACCCAGTGAGGCCCATCGAAAAGGCACCGCTTCTAATGTAGGCGTCGACCACGTGAATCTTCCAGCCCATGTTTGCGTGGGTGAAAGAGTTGTAGTAGACAATGTCGGGCCACGTCGAGTTCGGCGTGACCTCCAGTATTCCAGCATCACCTGCAAAACAAGAGTTTTCCTCGATTACTACGTGCACCTTTGAACGCTCAAAAAGTTCATTAATAATATAAGTAATAACGAAGACCAACCTGGTTCGCAGGTACTGATTAACGTCCTATTAAATTTCTTGAACGTGGGAAAATCGTCGTCCAGTCTTCTGTCACGATTCTCATTGTGTCTGCTCAGACAAAGCGGGCCAACTGAAAACCATCGTTAAAATTTAATTGTATACGTCACCTGTAAAAAAATTGCTTACTCACCAGCAGTGGGTCTCGGTCTTCCCCGCCTGGTAAACTCAACACCAGCAAGTACACGAACTTTGCTCTGTGCGATATCGCTGAGCCGGTCATAGCCACCGTGAGGCTCGTCGGTGATGATTAGAGGATGATAGAGGTTCGGACTATGCGGATTATTGCCGCCGTAAACGCGGAAGTTGTAGGTAAGACCCCGACGCAGGTATAGTTCCGGGATGAGTTGGCCATTGATATACCAGGCTAGACCGTTCGTTGATTGACCAGTGATCGCCTGGTAGCCTCGCCTTCCTCCGGAGGGACCTATGGTGGCTTTAAAGGTTCTTATGCTACGATCGAAGATTTCTTCTTTCTCCCAAGGCTCCCTGAAATCGAGCAGACTCTCCCGTTTCAAAGTACTCTGTCGTTAAAATTGATCGAATATAAAACGTATATACCAACCTGAGATTATCGTTATTAGCCGTGAATCCTACGCAAGTATTCGCAGATTCCGATGGTTTTAAATTAAGCATTAAATTTCTCTTTGGATAAAAGTCGTGGAAGTTGGGCTCGTTATTCTCGTCCAGCCTTCCCAGAGCCCACACTACGTACATAGGCTTGTCTGTGAGATATTCCTTGTCCCCTGAGTCGGCTGTAACGCAAAATCATGATCTCTCGTACTTCCATGATCATTGGTCGATTTTTTCAAAAAACTTACCAGTAATCAACTGCCTTCTGTAAGTAACGGTGGTTATTCCATTCTCCCTCGACGAAGTGAAAAGCTGATTACTCTCCAGACCTCCAACGAGCTCGTCCTTGCACACGCCTTTGTACTGCCCGAGCACTTTGGCACACTGAAATTCATTGTTTTTGTCATCTCATTAGCTAAATTCGTAATCGAAATTCACGTATTAATATATCGTTATACCGGAGCTTTGGCAGAGATGTTGTAGTCGTTGGCGAAGCCTCTGGTGCCGTCATTGTAGGCGACCGTCACATCGGCCCCTTCCATTTGGCTCCGGGATTCCGAGCCAGAAATTCCAAAGGCCATGTACCCGTTTTCCGCTGCGATCGGAAAAATACAAATGTAAAAAATTCCCGCGCTCGATTTAACGCTATCGTTGGCTACTCACGGATTTGACCGATAAGTTGGATCGTTATCTGAGAAGCGAATATTTCCCAGGCAAGCTCGTACCTCTTGTGAAGCGGAACGCAATTTGGCAGGTTTGTCTTCACTTTGATCGTCTGTGTTATTTAAATTTAGAAGAAAAAAAGAAGAAATTTTTTTTCAGATTGATAACAAGTACACATTGATCGAGTTGTACCTTGACAAGTGACGGAGGTACGTTCAGGCCTTCCCTTACGAGGATCGAGGCGAAGTTGGTCTTGGATTTTGCGTCATAGATACTGAACCAACCGATATCGGAGATGGTCGTCTCACCTGGCAGCTGGATTATCACGTCCTCGTACTTGTAAGCCCGCAGTGGATCCAAGCTGTGCATCATAAGAGCCTCAAATAGTACGCGAAGGAATTATCGTAAGAAAATTGAAAACGAAATTAACTCACTATCCTCGATCGTCCGGGACCTTGATCGCGTTCTTCAAGGATGGTCGGCCACCCGGTCCCACGAAGAAGTAGGTATCCTCACCGGTACCATCGTAGTACAGCTGTGGGATGCTTATAGTCTTGGCGTCGAGAACGACGATGACGTCGGACGAGACATTGTGCGTCGACAGCTTGGACAGTGGCGCGAGTCGTTGCGGCGCCGGCGGATCGAATTCCTCCGGGATGTATACGTCGCCGAAGGTCCTCTGAATAATTTTTTCCAGTATGTATTGCACATCGCGCACACGTAGAAATAACGACTCTCACCTGAGTGGTCAGATCGTAGACGGCGAACCACTTGATGTCGGTGATCTTCTTGTTGTCCGGTAACGTCAGGGTCAGGTCTTTGTTGAGGTACTTGCCGAGAGTATTCGTTCTTGAAGAAAACAAGATCATAATGGGTGTGAAATTCGTGTTGAAATTCAGCCTGAAATGCGGTGCACTCACTTGCCGTATTCGTCGGGCACGATAAAGCCCTGAGGCCCTGGTCGATTAGAGCCTCCGGCCCAGAAGAAAGTGTCGGCACCGGTACCATCGTAGCTGAAGGACGACAGCAGGAGCGTGTACTCGTCGACCGCGTAGACGTCGCCGGCCACCTGGTGGTGGTAGACGTTCAACTTTCCCAGGTACTTGCCTTTGTATTCTTTATCTTCTTCGGTGTTAACTGTATATGACAAGCATTTATTTTCGGTTTATATATAACGATCGACGATAGTTATTTTATTATTTAACTTATTGGTGTGAAAATCGAGTAATATTTGCAGAGTCACCCAAGTCCTGCGATCTCGTAAAATAGAGAAAGTATCGGAAGGTTTCACGTGCAATTAGAGCGAAGATCGTTAAGCACACTGGCTTCTTTCCAGCGCACGTATATTACAAGATATGCAGAGCATATTTGAACCGAATTAAAGCTTTCCTTATAATTTATCCATTTCCGAGCACTTCCTTTCGAAACTATACAATATTCATGAAACTTCCACGAACCAACAGGTCCGGCAAGCTGTTGACTCCCACCGACAACGAAAATCATAAAAACTCACCAGACCCAAATAGAAATATTGCAACGAGCAGCGCCAGTCTCGAGGACCAGCGGCACGTAATCACAGGAGCTGCCATGTCTCACAGCATCGTTATGTCTCGCGTATGATCTCCTTCGATTCCAGCAGCTGCGTTCTCCAGCTCCTCGCTACCGCCTTGTATCGATGGTCCACCTCATAGCCGTCGAGGAAAACGCACTGACCCAACGGTACCTTGCTCTTGACAGCAAAGACTCGACGCGGGGCCCGAGAGGAAGACGGACGCGAAGGAGGAGTAGGAGAAACTCTGCAGCCTTAGAAAGTCGAGGAGGTAGAGGGGGGGGCACACTGTCTGGAAGTAGGAAAGAGAGAGGGGCCTTGGAATTTCCTCTCTGGGCATTATGCGCGCGCTCACGCGCAGTGAATCCGGGAGTTTGTTGGAAGGACTATTTGATGGGAAATTCGGGGAGTTTGCGGCGTTTCAGCAGATTTGGAATTCGATTGTTTATATTGAATTATTGTGGCGAGTAGGATATACATTGTGAAAAATCGGTATTTTTTAATATTCCGATATTATAAGCGTTCCAGAACTTAGGATTGTTAGAGTTTGAGAGAGATGGTTGAAAGTAATGTTGTAAGTGTTAAGAAAACGAAACAAATTTTATGTCGTTAAAGGCAGTCGGAGCTGTTATTACACGAATAAAATCTCTCGAAATGAAGATGAAATAATTTTCTTCGTTATGAATAGCAATAGTGTCACGGTATTATGGGGTTTAATCACTATACAAATAAATGTTTTTGGATTCGACACTCCAGGAAGTGATTATTTAGACGATCTCTGATGGGATAAGCGATGAATATGCACAAATTAGATACAAAATAACAAAAAAGACTTTTTCTAGCAATAGAAACATTGTGTGCTCTTATTAAAAAAAATGACCATTTATTTTAAGAGAAAAATACGCTATAGCTTAGAATTCGATTAATAATTTAATCGATCTCTATAATTGCCTATTTTTAACCGAGTATAATCTATTCCTCAAGTTAATTAAGCATCAACTACTCTTTCTCCCCACATTCAATAAATCTCTTATTCCATTATTGTAGTTCCTGTAATTCACACCCTCCACCCTACAATATAGCCGTCGCCCGCAAAACGGAAACACAATATTACGTCGAGACATCATGCAGTGCGTCGACTGTGCTCTCGTAAGTATTGTGCGCCTTGGCAACGTAATTCCACAAAGAAATCGATAAAAAGCATCGGATAAAAGTTCGAGCAGTAGAGCACGAGAACTCGACGGCTCGACACATTATACTACATTCACGCGATGGCCCTACTTCCGTTTATCCATTTTGATCCTCCGCGTAAAAAATGCATCCGGAAGAGGAGCTGATCCGCCTATTAAAATTCGGAACATCGAGAAAAATTAGGGACTTGATAAGCGCTAAGTAATAATACAAAGTTTCATTTTCACAGAATAAAATCGGTATTAGCTTTTCATTCAAATTTTCCTAAAATACAAGCCCTTCGATGGACTTACACTACCCACTTCCAACGAGCCTATCGACGCCTTTGACAGCAGCGATAGAACGTTCGGATCCAGCGATATTGACGACGTTGATCGACAAGATCCCGGGAAACTTGGACGCGACGTTGACGCAACCCTGTGGAAAAACCGCGCTCATGCACGCGGCTTGTTACGCGAGAAATCCAGAGGTTTTGCTGGTCCTTATGAAGAAAGGCGCCGATCCCAGTAAGACCGACATGTGAGGCTGTTATACTTGTCGATTTTTCAACTTTAAACCACGCGATAAACGGCTAGTTTTTCATGATCGAAATGTTCTAGAAACGGATGGAATTGTCTGTTCTACGCGGTGATCGGTAAGCGATTGCAAAACGTCGTTGCACTATTGGATTCTCAAGTCTTCATAGAATCGCGAGATCTTCAAGGACGTACTCCACTCATGATTTCCGGTACATATAATTAATTTACAATACTTATTATATTTCATCGTCTCGATTCGATCTATATGCATATTAGATAACATCAAACGGATTTCCAGCAGTTTATCTATCGGATCTCGACGTGTTCCAGTATCTGCTGAATCGAGGCGCCGACGTCGAGGCTCTCGATAACAATGGCCTCACAGCTCTGCATTTAGCGATTCTCCGCAAGAGAAGAGAATGCGTGATCGAGTTGTCGCGGCGAATAGCTGTTGCCGATCTTCTCACGCCGTTTTCCAAAGCCACGACGCAGCAGCTCGTCGAGGAAATCATGTCCGATGTGCTTCCGGTGCGCAAGAAAGTGACGGATTTCGCGGAGATTATACTCGAATAAATTGCGCGCGAAGATTTTTGTTTATCGCCTCTTGTTGTTGAATTATTATATTGATATTGTTATACGAGTAAATATATGCATGATCGAATGCGCAGTGTTTTCAATTGTCAGTTCGTATCGTATGATCAGATATTCGTGCATATCAAGAATGCTGACCACTTGAACGAATATTTTTACTGCCGGTGACAGAGTCAATGATAAACATTGATGCCCGCAATGATATTGGATAAAGATTCAATTTGCGCTTACATTACCTCACATAAATAGTGGGATATTCGATTCGTAAAATAAATAATGACATTCACTATCTATACTATCTGTTTACAAACTAGTTTTTCATACAGATAAAAATAGAGCGATAATCGTTTGAATTGGGTCGATCGATGAGTAGTTGAGTTATCTTTGAGTACTCGATAAATTATGTAACTTTCTGTAATCTAAATTCAAACGCCACGCCGAGAAAATGACACACGCAATATCTTATTCTTAAAAAGACGACTTTTTTCTCGACAAAGTATATAGGTATAATGAATAACCATATTTTTCTCGTAAAAAAACAAACTTATGCTATTATTTATTTACAGTATTCCAGGTCAAAAAAATATACATCGGCATCGCGCATTTCTCACATCAATACGACGAGATATCGTTAAAATTTCAATCCCTTGCAAGTCGCCAAATTCTTGGCAATCCACTCGTCGAATTTCTTAATCCACTCGTCGCTCATCTTCGCCTTCCACTGACCGACATTCCCGTTACGTATGAATTCGGTCTCTTCAGGTTCGTCTTTGTGCAGGTTGAGGCTCTTTATCCAGGCGATGGTCGTCACGCGATTCAGGGCCGGATTAACCTTCATACTCTCGAAGCTCAAGTGCTTGCACAGAGCTTGCATTTGATTGTCGTTGAGATTTTTGCCCAAGAACTGGGCTACGTTTCTTATTACCGAAGGTAGATCCTGAAAGCGATGCGTTTTTCAATATTTTTTAGTGATAACAGTGATTGTGAAGTTTAAATTTAAAATTACCTTCTTCATATCTTCGAACTGAACGAAAAGCACGTTATCTTGATCTTTCCTCTCCCAAAAGCCACGTATGTGATTCCAGTAAGGCGCGTAGACCACTTGAAAAATGGATAAAAATAAAATTAGTACATACAGCAGACGTCGATGAAATATTCCCGAAATTATACATATATATATATATATATATATATATATATATCTCAATACCTTTATCGCCCAAAAATAATTTACAAAAATCATCGAAGCTTCCGCAAAAGCCTTCCAAGAGTTTGGAATGATGATAGAACGATATGCAGACATCCTTGGGATTTCTCGCTACGTAAACTATTTTTGGCTTTTTCTCGCCAGTCCTGATTTGCCGTGGCAAGAGATTGAAGGGATGGTGACTTTTGATGAACCTCGGTCTTGGCAAATTTTTGCAATACTCGACGCTGTTCGTTACCCACAATGGCACTTCCGTCTCGAGATTACGCACCACTGCATCCCTGGCTGTCATTATGGTCCCGGTGAATCTAAAATACGCGAAGCAAAAATGAAAGGATTGTTATTTTGCAATCGCGCTGCACTTGTTAGATTAAAATGATCGAACGATGCATACTCTAGAAAAGGAAACCTGGGGTTAATTGGAGTTTTAGCCTTTTCAAAGTCCAGATCGTTGGCGATGCACCAAACCATTTCTTGCATCCATGTTGTACCTGGATTGAAATAAAAAAAATTGTTATACTCTCGCGACGTACTTGAAAAATTCTGAACTGTATTTTTCCTCTCAATAGAATCACCTGATTTTTGAAAGGTGCAGACGTAAACGTCATCGTCGAAAACTTCAAAATTTTCTACTGCATCGGCAATGCGTTTGTACTCCTCGGGCAAAACAACTCCATCGAATTCCACGTAATTCGTTCTGATTTTTTCACTCAAGGTCTCCTTGGCCAAACGGTCTAAATCGCAACCCATGTTGTATATATATATATATATATTGTTCTTCGCTCCAGGCACAAGAGTCAGCGACTTTCTCCAATTTCGGTAGAGGCGAAGGTGCTTTTATATGAACGAAGAGCCCACCGCATACACGCTGCCGAATCAAGATAATCTATATAGTCTTATGCGTGTCATTTATCTTTAGATGCGTGTGTATTTGTCATGATACCGTGTTTCTCGTTGGTGGTACCAGCTGGGGCATTAATCCGGGGAAACTTCCGCGCTTTGAGTTGTTTATGCAAAGAAGATTTCCGATGTATAGTCGTCCTCGTCATATCGATCAGAGTCCAACTAGTTCAATTTGTCGATCTTTTTAATAATTTTAGCTGTTTTGTTATTATTATAATTAATAGTTATCCAGCTCGTTATTATGACGTATTTTTGTTTGTTGTATAAGGAAGGCGATTTGTAATGTATATTTTTCACAAGGTGGGCGTGTTCGTCAAATGAGTGAGAATTTTGGCAAACTTCCTTCTGTTAATTTATTTACTTTTGTTTAATGAGCAAATGAGCTGCTATAGAAGATAAGACTGCAAAAAATTGACTTCATTTTACCGCAAGGATTATGTTTTTATCCCGTACTTTTAATTACATGCACAATTCCAAAAAAGTATTATGTTTTTTATACATTATAGCGTAATAAATTATTTATACAAAGGTGGGTCAGTACAGATAAAAAATTACTTTTGTATTCAACTCGTAATTAATCAAGCTATGTTAGTGATTCAAACTTAGATAGAAAACAAAATAATTTTTCACAACGTGTGTTAACAAAGATTTGTGAAAATTTACACTTTTCTATAAATGCAAATATAGATTGAAAGTTTTTTAAACATACTTATTCAAGAACTCGGTTAGCAAGTTTATGCATATAGTAGTGTAATAATGCACCCGTTATAGGACTCTCTATTTTAGCCGATTTTATTTACTTTTCTACATTTTTCTTATTAAAATAATATATTTTTCATTATTGTTGTAATTTAAATAGATTTGCAATGAATTTTAACGTCAACTTTTTCCAATTGAATTTACGTTAAGAATATTATTCTCGAACTAAATAATTTGTTAATTCTGCACTCACTTCCATACTTCTTTGAAGATCTGAGATGTCGTAAATTTTGTAAAATCGTTTTTTGCTGTAGAACGATTTTTTAATATAGATATAGCTCGCGTGTCCCCAGCAATTAAGATATATACCTGCATGCGCCACATGACATCGCAGTATCTTAATCTCCTACAGCTCCTTCGTCAATAAAATATATAATCAATAATCAGCTATAATTTAATCGCAAATGATAATGTATTAAAATCAAATGAATTATTTAGAATTAGACAAATTCTCGATCGACAAATATTCGCGCAGATATGATACCGACTCTTTGAGAAGCAAAATTTTTATTTATAGTTCTGATTGCATGTTTAATAAAACCCGAAAATTGTCGTGCACTTCGAAATTCCTTTGATCAGCAAATTTGTTAGAATAATATTCTATAGTGATAATTAATAAACACCATTGACATTGCAGTCTGTGTATAGAACAACACTATTTTCTGTTCATTTTCCTGATGGAAAATCATTGATTTCTTGAAGAATTTTCGGACGAAATCAATGTTAAAAATTATTAAGAATATTTATACTCATGATCAAACGGTTTATTATTGTCAACAGAATTATATTTTCTCTTTATAACAGAAATTGATGTTTTATTTTTAACAATGTAATAATGTCGGTGTAAAATTTTAGCTAATATTAGCTACAAATCGTTACGTCTTCTACCAGGGTACACGCGCATTTAAAATGGTCTTCATGTACGTATCGAAAACAATATAATTGAATATCCGTGTATAAAGCATTTCTTACAGAAATTTAATCTTCATTGAGAAATATATAAATTATTTATTTGCTAATATATGAAACTAAATGAATAATAATACAAATATGATAAACTACATTCACGATATATATAGATCGAAACAATTTATTAGTCACTGCGGTAAATTCCTATCTAAAAACAAATGAAATCATGCACAGACAAAAACATCGCGTCGAGTTTAATAAAAAAAGATAAACGTAATATCGATAAGCTAATACCTAATACGTACAGACAGACGAATAAAGTATAATGTTCCCACCTGATAAAGAGAGGAATCTAGAAAATTATTAGAAAATCCATCGCATAATCGTATACGGTTATATGGAATTCAATAATATATGATAAAAATAATAGATAAGTACAATGTTTGGCTATCGAAAGCTGTACTTTTCCCACCAGCAGAGAGTAAACAGGTATGTATGTACATACATTGGGACATCTCCCAGGAATTGATTTATCGTTAATGGTATCGAGTATAAAAGAGTCGTGGTCGTCGCTAGAATTTCACAAATCGAATTAGATCTTTGCAGAGCTCACTCCTATCAGCGCAATAAAAACCGGTAAACTTGAAGGTAACTAGAATTTTATTTTTTGTTGTATTACATCAGTCATTGCATAAATTATCCATGCTAATTGTGATACAAATTTTGTTATGCTCAACAGCAAAATGTCAAAGCTTGTACTGTTCCTTTGCATTGCCTTCTTGGCTGTCAGCATCGTCGTAGCGCAATCAGGATGCAAACCTCCTGGATTTATCGTAAGTTGAACAAATTTATTATTTGCTATATAATTATAAAGCAACAATATTTCACAATCGATATTACAATGTGCATCTTCTTGTATCGTTTCCTGCTAGAGTAAGTTTTTGCAGAAAAACAAATTTGGGAAAGAATTTTGTAATATTACCTATTAAATGATGGAATTTTTTTTTGATAAATTATTCTATTTAAAAAGAGTTTGCAAAAAAAACAAAATTTTTATTTCTAGTGCGCATCGGACTCGGAATGTTGTGCCCCGTTCGCTTGTAATCCTTGGGCCGGACGATGCACCAAACCTATTGCCCCACCGGCTGGCGGTGCAGCGACTCAGCCTTAAAACAATTAGAAACTATTAGTTTATTGAACAACTAAAATTCTTATTATGTAAGAAACGAAATATTTTGGTATCTTACATACAATTAAATGATGTATGCACAAGTTTAAAAAAAGTGTTTTCTTTCGTATTCCATCCTGTTTTCAACTAACAAAAACGACCAAATAACATTAAAATTTTATTTAGCAAATATCATACAGTTTTTACAGTATCTTGTCGTTTTTGCATTATACACACATTTTAAATAAACATATAATTTCAAATAAAAATCAGCGAATAAAGCTTGTAACCATTAGAAAACGAGCCCGGTAGATTTCAAATTTTCATTAGTCCATCGATCGAACTGCGCGATAACATTATCGCTCATCTTCCCTTTCCACTGGTTCACCTTTCCGCTTCTCATGAACTGTCCGTCAGTCTCGATCAGCTTGAACTTCTTATTTAGCTCGACGACTTCTTCGTAATTAACTGCCGGATTCGCTTTCATACTGGCGAAGCTCAAGTGGTCTTCCAGAATTTCCAACTCGTGATTTTTCAATCTCTTTCCCAAAAACTCGGCTGTCTTCGTTATAACTGATGCTAAATCCTGCAAGATTTATATTGTTTAAATTCAACATTAGACGTAACTATAGGATTTATAAACACTCACGGCTTTCATCTCTTCGTACTTGATGAACAAAAAGTTGTCCTTATCCTTGTTCTTCCAGTAGCCCAGAACGTGTTTCCAGAAAGGCGCGAAGCAAACTATCACAAACAACAAATATAACAAATCCACTCTCCTACAAACCGGAAAATAAAACGTCTAAACAACTCACGTTTCCCGCCTAAAAAAAGGCTACAGAACTCGTCGAAGTCTCCTTGATATCCCTCGAGGAGCTTGCAGTGGTGGTAGTAAGAAACGCATGTATCTTTGGCGTTTCTCGCTACATAAACGATCTTCGGTTTCTTTTCTCCGGTTCGCAATTGTCGTGGCAACAGATTGAAGGGTAGATGAGTTTTGATGAATCTTGGACTAGGCAGTTTGTCGATGAAACCGACGCTGTCGAGCGCAAGCTCCGGTAGATCCAAACCAGGGGTACGTGGAATTATCGTCGTGTAGTCGAACAGCGGAGTATGACTGTGGGATGCAGAGGTATGTAAAATTTCGGAAATGTTGTTGTATAACACGTATTGCTGGTTTTTTAACTTACTCTAAAAAGGGAAATCTTTCGGAGAGGACGACCTTGGCAGCATCGAAGTCCAGATCGTTCGCGATGCACCAAACCATTTCTTGCGTCCACGTAGTTCCTGTTAAAATATTTTGACATTTATCTTTTTGTGTATATAGTTATTGTAATTGAATTTCGACATAAATTCCTTCCTACCTGTTTTCGGAAAGCTGCAGACCCAGACGTCGTCATCTCTAATTTCCATGTTTTCTATAGCATCGGCGAATTTGGCATAATACTCTGGAAGGCAAACTCCATCGACGTTGATGTATCCAGTGCGAAAATCACTGGTAAACTTCTCCCTCAAGAGACGGTTGAGGTCTTGATCGACAGCTACGATTTGCGGTGGCATATCGACGGCGAATTTAGTACAATTTCGCTTTATCGCACTTTTTATACTTTTTATAAAAAGATTTACACTCAAATTTTGAATTTTCACGCGATACTGTCAATCAGAACTAATATAAATGTATGAGCCTGTAATAAGGACTGTCTGAAGCACAAAAAGCGACTATTTGTAATGATCGTTAATTCTAGAGGACAAAACCGACTTCTCCGTGAAAATATTCCAAGACATGGAAGCTCCGAAACTATCGCCCTCGGTTCTGACTATAAGCATCACTCGCCGATAGCATCTCGAGAAAAACTGCTGCTCCTATCGACGTGTCAAACTCTCTTATATACACGCACAAGTGCGTAAACGAGCAAATCGTTAAAAAAAAAGCGGCGAATAGTGTAATATTGTTTTTCCGGCCAAAGCCACTGGAGCAAGGTCAAGAGTTCGCTGGCTTTTTCATTGTTCTGCGCTGTCTGTATTACGGACTTGACCTTCGGCTTTTTTCTCTCTCGCTATACACTTTTTTGGCTTTTCCGTGTTTGGGAGATTTCACGGATGAGACGCGAGGATTGTTTCGCCGGATCGTTCAACTCGGTAAGAAGGAGCTGATTCGATGTACTTATGTAACATTGTGGTGGGATTTTTCGGTGCCAATATATGATGTAATTAATGTATTACGATGTTAAATTATATTCGTTTTATATTATAAAATCAATAACTTATTGTTACCCCGTTTAACTTTACTATGGCGGTTCAGGTTAGAATTTGTTTACTAACTGTTGAATTTAGATATACTTGGATAATCTCTTTGAAAAAGTCAAATGAAAAAGTGGACGGGTTTTTCGCCTCTATTGGGTAATATAGGATTCATACAATAATGCATTTTCTGCGTAAACCTATTTTTTATTGGCAATAATAGTTTGAGCTTTCACGGTAAAGAACACTTTGTTTCTTCTAAAGACTTCCTCATGTACAAAATGCGAATTTAAGAGAAACGGTAAGGTAGTCGATTTAATGGGAAATTTATGATTCAATAAAAAAACTGCTAACCTTCGTACTTTAACTTGCTGATTATAGTTATTAACGAGTACAATTACATTTATATGTAAGTAATAAATAGTTATTGCACATACAAAGCTAAATATTAAATGTCTATTAGATTACATGTCTTAAAGTCGAATGGAAATTTCGACTATAATATTATAGGCCAAAGGTAAGTTTTAAATAAATTTATTTGTCATACTTTGTTCTTTTTACAGTCACAATTTACAAGATTTCATTTAAAGTTATATCTACGTCATGTATATATAAATCAAAATATGTATGTTTAAAACTGATGCGTTACAAAGGACTACAAATAAAAAGTACTTTTTGACTACATTATTATAGATCTACATGAAGATTAAAAAACAAAGGCACTGGGTTAGAATGCCTGGATAAGACATACTTTTTGATTACTTGATACAAATATTTCAATAATAAACTTTTTACTTTAATACAATTTGAGAAATGGCAAGAAAAAACTTAATTCTAAATGGTTCGGTTCAAAGAACACTGTGTACTATGTTTCAGGTACTAGGCTCATTCCTTTTTTAAATTAAAGCCTTTCTAAGGTTATTTAATACAAAAATATTTAGAAACTAAAAATTATTCATATACAGTAATCCTTTAAATGCTTGGTAAAATTGATGGATAATCTCATCTACATTGTACTCTATTTAACTTCAGAATTCTAATCATTAACAAAAAAAATCAGACTTTAAATCTCAGCCAATTTTTTCTTTTTGTATATCTACATACTTCTTAAATGATGCAATACTTTATTGGAAACTATATTATGGTACGTTGTCTTATTTAAAGTACAAAAACTGTCATGTTTCATTTATACTGATGCGTGATACTCGTTTATTTAAAAAAGTATTTTCAGTCTTGGTCCGGTCGATTCTAAAAATCTTGATGTTACATAATACTTTCAATGTTATGAATTTTGTTAGTTAAGAAATATGTATTTTTGAAACTATTTCTTTATCTGCAATACCTTTTTAAATAATTGTACTGATTGATATTTTAAGGTGAATTTATAGGGTGTAGAATGAAAAAAGCAAAACTAATGACAGGAAATAACATTCGTTAAAAAAAGATGATATGATGGAAGTGCATTGTTATATTTACTAAGTACTCTTTAATTTATCAAGTATTTATATTATTATCACTAGTATTTGTTTCATGTCATCATTGCGGTCATATCATTCAACGCCAAATGCGTCACCTTTATATTAATCTTTTAAAAATTGCCATATATGTTCTTTTCTCTACTCAATTCTTTCTAAAATATTCAGAAATAAAATATTTGATCATCAAAGGAAATCTATTTTACAAATAAATTATAATTACAATTATGAAACTCTTAGAGTTGCTATTTATAGAGTTCTAGAGTTGACAAAATATGTGAAAACAGTGCTTATAAGATATTTTCATTTGATTTTCGTACAAAATTAACTTAGAGAGCATTATTTGAACGTTCAATAATATAAAATATACCATTTTCGTACAAAAATTAAATGAATTACTGGATGAAACTTTATTTCTTCGCGTGATCTGCATCTAGCAGAAGATTCGAACGTTTGTATCGCCTTAATTCTAATATACTAACGCCACTTGAACTACAGGTAGAACACATTCGATGTTATAAATTCGAAATGACGCTTACACTTTGCGACAGGTCCACCTGTCCTTTTAGCACTTTCTGCTGAAGTTTTTTACCATATATTTTGGCCATTAATTTGTTGCATCGACCCTCTTCTTGTAACTGTTGTTGTTTGCGTTTTGCTCGAACCTCGGTGAGCTGCAAGTATCGCTTTCGTAATCTAGCTCTCATGTCTTCGTCCGATATTTTCTTTTGTATACTTTCTAAAAAAACGATTTTTTATTAAATACAATAATTATTTTCTATAAATATTTAATCAAATCTTCAATAATAAACTTACTTGTAACTTTAGGTTCTTCAGACCTCGTCAAAATATTGGTAGTCGTTGCCATTGCTAACAATTGTACCCGCCTATCTTTTCTAAGTTCTCGAAGCCGTTGAATTTCAGAAACATACTGCCGACGTGTTTCAACATTATCCACAAATCCAGGATTATTAGATGCCAAATATTCCTACAATATAACACACATTTATTACACTTATGATACGTCACTTCACTTTAAAATAAACATTCGGAAAATCAGCAAAACCAACCTGCAACGTATTTTTCTTCTCATAAAATTTATTCGGCTGCTCTTCTCTACACTCGCAATCACAACGCTTAAACGTGCGTTGTAATCCTCGACAGGCGCAACGAGTGCAATTGCCTTTCTCAGCATGTTTTACTCGTCCTCGTGATCTGGAACGCGGTAAAGGCACATTTTTTTCTATGCTTTTGATTTCCATATTGATTTTCCCACAGTGGCCTGTATCGCTGTCTCCAGCCTCTACATCTTCATCATCATCGACAAAGGCCAGTTCATACGCTACGGCTTTGGGGTAACTCTTGGGAACACAGTTGCAACTCCGGTCTTTCTGATAGATCGTGCCACAAACACGGCAACATTTACAATCACTTGATACAGTGTCATTCGTACGCGCACTTAGCTGCGGACTATAAAAATTGTTATTAGTCTTTGACAAAAATAATCATGAATGGTGTACACAGAATTGGGTACCTTACCTAAGATATGATTTGGGGCGATCCTTCGTCTTGTTGACACAACAACAATTTTGAGTATTTGCTTCTCTAGTCGATTTACCCAATAAATACGGTTGAACCTTTTTATTCGAATAATGACTCCACTCTGTTCTTGCGCTTGACGTATCCTCCACTCTCTTACATTCGCAACTGTAGTTAGTAGTAGTGCTTTTTTCAAAGAATTTCTTTGTCTGGGGTTTATTTATCTGCATTCTTCCAAAACCACGAACCAAAGCTCTATTTTCACATACACAGTCTCTGCCGCATTGACAGGATGGCGATTCAGGTAATTTAAATCTTCCGCAAGAGCACGTAGATCCTAAAACAGATGCTAAAATTAGATAAGATTTTCTATTATGATTATTAAACTTAAAAATAGCTGTTTTTTACAAACCTTCGCAATGACGGTTGTCACAAGTTTCACTTGTTATTGCTGATTTCTTCGGTCTATCTTCTTTATGTTTGACACTTACACTTACTTTGTCATTGATCTGACAAGTGCACTTTAACTTAGTTGCATTCAGCTGATTTTTCGTCTTTTTCGTATCTTCTGATTTAGCCTCGCTTTCATAATCATCTCTATCGCCATCAGAATATACACATTGTTGCAAAGGTTGATTTTTTGATGTACAACATTGACAGACACGAGCACCGCATATACAACTCACGGGCTGAATATTTGAATGAATAACGCAAATAGAATCAGAGTTCAATGGAAGCCTAGGCGTTTGTACGCATGCATTTGCTAGTTTTGGGTTTAAACTCTGAATTTTGGCTGACACAATCTCGCTGCCCATCCTGGAATAAGCCGCCGAATGTATAGTAGCTGTTTGCGTGCAACTGTTACGTTTTTTCAAACGTTTTACTGCATTCAATTCAGGGGGAGGACAACTTGCAAGGTTGCAGTGAGACGACCACTGTCTATTTAGCTGACCATCTTCGACCAGAACGTCACCGTTTTGATGTCGCGTATGATTGCTAGGAGGTAGAGATTTTTGCGGCTTTGAACTGGATTGCTTTGATTTTCTAGGAGATGATTTTGATCTTTCGGGCTTAGTTTTTGTTTGTTCGAGAAGCTTTTTAAGATTCGACAAGTGGCTGATTTCATTGGTTATCCAAATAAGCTGATTACGCTTCTCCATTTCTGCGTAAGAAACTAGCTTGGCGTCAGCAGAATCCGAATCATTACAACGGCGTAACTCGTATCTGCGTTCGGACACGGTTGCGGGCATGCGCCAGTCTGCACTGTTACCGACTTCATTGCTGGAGTCTATAGGACTTCGTCTATAATAAAAAAGAAACCTTTCAATGTTATAAAGTTCATTTTCAAACATATCTAATCAATAAAATTAAGTGCAATACAGAATAACTGTTTTACCTGCTATTAACAACGGCATCTAGAAGGACTCTGTTTTGATCTTGCGGCGAGCTATTGGAAGTAGAAGTTATGAACATGTCTTTCATTTTCTCTATTTTATTATACACTCTCTGAGGTAAAAAACACTCTGAGCTTTCACTTTTGTTAGTTGGTGTATTGCTGCTGCATCTTCTATCACAGTCGTCTGCTCTCAAACCCATTCTCGCTTTTCTACCATCCATCACAGTCCTATCTGTATTTCTATCAAATTTATCACTATTACTGCTCTCGATTTCAGCTGTAGGTATAAAATAAAAAATTAGATATTCGGTTTGTTTTTAGAAGTTAGAGTTTTTATAAAATAGGGGTAGCACGGTATAACATTTACCAGGAATATTAATAATTTCTTTGATAGCCCTAGCCTCATTTGTAGGTGCCGTTTTTTTCGGACTTTTTTTCTTTTGCGAAGGTTTCCAATCGTCAGATGAATCAGTAGTGTTCTTCGCCAGAGCTTGTATAATCTCCGTCCTGTACACTTTATTTCTCGCATCAGCCGGATTCCATGGAACATTCTCTTCGAGATTGTGTTCTATCTTATCGTCAGTATATTTGGCGGTAACAAGCCTCTTGACTACGTGGTGTATCAGACGTTTCTTCACCTGCTTGTCTAGTTTATTTGCGTCTACGAGGCTTTTCAGAATGTTGACACTGCGCTCGAGATCGCGTACTAAACTATCCGAATCACCCCAGAGCTTTTCGTCAATACTCGAACTCGTGTTAGGCATTGTCGAGTTCGAGCGGCCAGTGTCCACTGAAGATACCTGACTTGTACTACCGTTCGGCACATTTTCATAAATGTGTCCTACAAAATTAAATTCGAATGTTATAAATTTGAAATTTATATATAATACATTTTTTAGATTAAAAAATAGTTACCTGGAAAATATTCAAAACTGTTTGCTCTACCAGTGACATTTTCCGTATCATCGGCTAGAGGAGTCAAGGAAGCATTTTGTGAAGACTCCGAACTACTCTCTTCCTCTTTTTCATTTTCATTCTGCTCATCTTCCTTTGAAGTTGACGCATCTCCTGCGTTCGGGGTCTTCGGATTTTGCACTTTATAAGTACTTTTAGGATTTTTCAAAATTGAATTCAGCGACCTTGGCACTAAACTAGTGGCTCTTTTTGGTAGTGGTGGCTTTTCTTCCTCCTTTAAATTAAAAATAGTACAATTGTAAAAATTAAAATTAAGTTTTTGGAGTTCCTCTTTTACAAAAATTATTGAAAAGATTATTTGGAAAAATCTATATCTCTGAAAAAAAAAACAAAAAAGAAACGGCCAAAATAATCACCTTGGGAACGGAGACCTGCACTCCGACAGACTCCTGTCCGCATATTCTCAAACTCGTCTGTATCTGCTTGTTGCAAGTCATGGGCTTCTGATTGTTTACGACTGTTGCGATAGAAGAGGTCGAGTTAAAGATCAGCCTAGGCGCAGCCTTCTCGTTGCCGCACAGATTCAGTTCGCTTTGGCTGCGTTTGAGCGGATATTTTGACGTTGGCGAAGCCAACAAGTTCATCGACGAGCTTTTCTTCAGCGGTGACGTTTCCGCCGGATTGTCTTCAGGTTTCTCGGCGTTCTTCGGAGAAGAGCTTGTAGCTGTTGGTTGCGGAGTTGACGGTGGTGTTGCGGCTGTGGATTTTTTATTAGATTCTTCTTGAGGGAACTTCAGGGCGAGCGGGAGCTTGAAGACGTTGGCTGACTTGGGCGTCTCAATGGTGTCTTTGGCTTCCTGTAGAAACTAGGTGGAGATTATAGGCAGTGATAGTATTTGTGTAATTGTTATATTTATACACTATTTATTTATTTATTGTATAAACGGGCATAAATGCCTTTACTATTCATTTTATTGTTCAATTCCAGTACGTTTTAAAATATTAGTGCCAATGTTAAAATCATCAACAAACCTTAAGTATATCCTTTCTGCTTTTGGAACTAGGAACTTCATCCGACTTGATTTCATCCCCCGCAACGATACCGGGAAGATGATTCTTCACAATGGGCGTAATTTCGATTTCGCTTTCGCTTCCTGAAACGTTTCCCAGCAACAATAGCGGTGTTGAATTGGCGTCCGGTTTACCAGCCAAAGTCTTGGTCAATCCGTTGCCACTGCCGTTAGCTTTGGAAGTAAGGGAAAGTACAGCAGCTGCGACGCTGGTCCGGATAGCCCCGGGCGACTGTTGTTGCTGCTCGGTGGTGACACCTTCGGGGTCAAGCCTTAGGGCGGCAGAGCAACCACGCGCCAAGGCCATGCGCTCAAGGGTACTCAATCGCTTTGAGCTCGAGTAAAGGTAGCCTACGTCTGCACCACTGTCCCACTCGAGCGGAGGCTTGTGCGACGCGACGCTTGAGGTTGGAGACGGTGCTTTTCGAGGATCCCCTGTTGACTCGCTCAGACTTGGGGGTTGTTGTTGCTGGTCTTGTTGATCTTGGTCTTGTTGACGACGTTCTTGAAAAGAGCACTCAACGGCTTTCTCTTCGGTTATGACAAGGCCTTCGTCGTTGCTGCTTGTGTTTGCAGGAGATTGCTCATGCTGCTGCGCACGTTGTTCTTGTTGTTGCTGCTTGTCGTCGTCTTGGTCTTGGTGACTGTCAGAGTTGGTTGATTGTTGTTCTGTCATGGACTGTTGTATAAAGTAAAATTTTAGTAGAAAAGAATTTAATTTACGATGAATGGAAAAAAATCCTTATTTTTTTAATTCATTCCTGAAAATTGTCTATGTGAAAATGAGTATATAAGCAATAGCTTATCCGTTCAGAATTTAAATCTAATAAGATTGAGGATTTTTTCTTTGCATTTCAATAATCTCTGAAATTATTTTAGCAAGTAAATTAATAATAGCTTTTATGATATCAATGTCCAATTTAAATACTTTAAAATATTATATAATGATCATGTTGTAGTAAACTTGCTCAATTGTTAGATTCATGAAAGAAAATTAACCGACAGTTGAAAGCTTTGTAGCAAAATCGAATTAATTTTGCCAAAACACACCTTAACATAAATAGAAGATCCTTCGGTAGAAGAAGACTGTCCGATCAAGGGAGGTCGGACCCAGCGTCGCCTTTCCTTTGGAATATAAGACTTGAAGTTATAGTCCTGGCCAATGCAGCTCTGCCTACTTGGTGCGTATTTAGGGCTCAGCTCGTAAATACTGTAATAATACTTGGAACTCTCTGCCGCATTGTAATTCGAAGAGGGTATCGCAAAATACTGATGCAGATTCGAATTCTGAGCGTACCTGCACAGACAATTTCATTTTAATATCGATACAACAGTATGTCACTATCTGCTGTCAGCTCATGTCTCTGTGAGCAAGACTTTTGGACAACATGATCATTCTCTCAAAAGCTTGCCAACGTCAGAGCATCAAGAACAACTCAGCCTTTGTTTACCTACTTTTGATAATACTCCATCACTTGAGATGAGAGTGCTTTGCTGGCCGTCGCTCCCAGAGGAACCTTGGCCTGGCCAATCGCACCAGTGGCGGCGTTGACCAGTCGCCAGGAGGACCTCCGTTCTCCCTCCTGATGTGGTGAATCCTCGTCGCGCTTTTTACGTTCGTTCTCCAAACTGGACTCCGAGTCGTAGTCCATTATAGTTCCTCGTACCTGGAGGCAGGTCACATCTTCGGTCTCTCGAGCGAACTCCCCTCACACGAACCACTGATGCACAGCCTGTCCTCGAGTCTTTGTCGCACATAACGCGCAGCACAGTAGCCTCGCTGCCTGTCACACAGCGGACGGACTCTCGAAAACAACAAACAACGCCACACAGATGAGGTTATGATGCGACGCTACTCTATTGTAATCAAGTACGATGGGCGCGCGATGCGCAATTTTCCAGACTCCGGAGGGCACTGGGTGCGATACCAACGACGCCGATGGGTTTACTGGTCGTCCGGGTCCGGCCAGGCGCGACAAGTTGATTTTACCGACTATCGCGTTATATTCAAATTATTGTTTACATGTCGATATGTAGGTGTGCGGAACGTGTACAAGAGTATTATGCGATTCGAAAAACGTCTGTTTGGCGACGCGCCGCGGGCACATCTCCCCCACTATACACTTTTACTACTCTCGCGTTCGCGCCACAAAATGGCGTGGCGATGAGTCAATATTGCGTCGGTAAGTTCGTCTGTAACGTTTATGAATGGGACAGACGAGGATGGAGATACGAGCGGAGCTAGGGGTGAACAGACTCTCGTTCTTGGGCTCGTTGGCTATTCTCTGCAGCCGTCTGATCGGAATTTATTTATTTTTTTGTGACTATCACATCCGACGAGTGTTGAGTTATTTATGAGGAAAATTGTTTTTTGTTTTAGCGTTGATCGTAAAATTCCTCAATTAAACTATCGACTGTCTCGGTTATGCTATAGAAGAAAAAAGCGAAAAACTTATAAAATAGTAAAAAGGAGAAATTTATGTCGCATCTATTTCCATATTCCGATCAATAGACGAACGGATAAGCTTTTTCAAAGCAGAGTGGAAAAAACAGTTTTCGAAATAAATCGAGGTTGACCGGCCGTATTCGGACACTGGGAAAATCCAAAAATAATAATCTATACATAGTCAGGCTACGGGCGCATTTCTCAAAAACTCAAATATATCGTATATATATATATATCGTATACGATCGGATCGGCAGACCAAAATCTACATACGATTGCAGATATAGCCTGAATAAGTTCACATACATATATTCAGAGTCGTCGGAGCAGTCGACGGCAACGCCAGCTACAGATGATTTCACGTGCTAATAATGGTGGCCCGGACACGTTCTTCCCGATTAATACTGCAGAGCAGCAGTAGCGACTTCAAGCAGTGCCAGGAAAGCCCGAGTGCTCCCCGTCCGCCGCCGTCACGTTCCAGTAAGCTCGGCAGCATCAGTAGCTGTCCCGACTGCATGGCCTTCGGCTCGTGAGACGCTTCTCTCGCGCGACGATTTGACAATATAGTTCGTCTCTCTTCGAGAACCATCCGATCCCAGAGATATCCATCATCATGGACGACTGGGGTGAGTTTGCTGCTGCCAGATGTTCGATAATAAATCTGCTCGTCTTGCCCATCCTGAAAGCTACAAGCTTCCTTTTTACTCTGCCGCAGATTCCGACAAGATCGAGACGCAGTTCGAGGACCACCTCGCGTTGCGCTCCAACAAATGGGAGGGCGAGGACGAGGAAGAGGAAGTCCTGGTAGGTGCTGCGGAGAATTTTATTTATTATTTTACCTTTTCAACGGGGTGCTACACACGGCGATAGCGTCGGCGTGACCCAGATGCCCCTGCAGGTGCGCGCCTGCTGTGATCTGCATACATAACCTGACATACCACACGCGGCTCTCTCGCAAACAGTCTCCGTCTCTCTCTGTCTCCTTGCCACATGGCCAACTTTCCCTATGCTCAAGCCCTTTACAATCGCGAAATTTTACCCATCGATTCTATGCTCTGAGCAATTTCTTTCCCCAGTTGCAGGCATTATAGCTCTTGTGTAGTTTGTTTATTTATTTTATTTATTAAAACCATGGTTCTTGTGGGGGCTGCTTTTGAAATTGCAGCTATTATAAAAAGATGCTCTGTGAATCCGATCTTTACCACAGTTTGACATCTGGTCAAACTGATTATGGGTAATCGAGTCGATATTGTAGATTTGTCATTAAACTTGTTACTGTCTCTTCTACATAACACTAGTATTAACCAGTTGCTCAATGATCAATCGAGACTTTGTACTACTGAAATTTGCCCAACATTTTTGTTTAGTATTTAAGAGTAATTTTTTAATTACGTAATAATTAATACAGGAAAGTTGGGAAGACATGAACGATGAGAAAAAGGATGTTGAGAAAGTCCCAGTAGAAGTCCCAAAAGCAAAACCAAAGCCTAAAAAAACTTTAGCAGATAAAATTGAAGAACGAGAGGTTTGTAAAGTCAAAATCAAATGTACTTCACAATAATAAGAGTTGCAGAGATAAATATCAACTGTTTATTATTACTCCAGAAAAGAGCTCGCGAAGAAGCTGAGCAAAAGGCAAAGGAAAAGGAAGAGGCTCTGACACCAGAAGAAAGAAGAGCCGAGATGCTCAGAAGGCAAAAGCTGCAAGAAGAGGCTGATCTTCGACTTGCAATGGAAACTTTTGGTTTGTCAAACCTTGTAGACTTTAGTTCTCGTAAACCTCCTAAAGAGAAACGCGAAAAGAAATAATGATAACTGTATATTATTACTTTCGTCACTGACTCACTCACTCAAAGAGATAAAAGGAAACTATAAGGGATATAAATTTATGGCAGCATTTAAATCAAATGCAAAACTCGAGCAGAATCAATTTTCTATCTCTTAACTCTATAAAGCAACTGTGATTTTTATCGAGTGGAGACTTATAAGATTAAATTGTGTGAAAATTCGTATTAAATTTTTAATGTTTTCTAATCATTTGCTTATATTCATTGTAAAACAGCTCTCAATGTTAATGCGTTATAAGTATATAATTTGTCTTGTTGCTAATGTCTTTCTTTTAATTTATATAATACTCTTGGGGAAAAATTTGTATAATTGTATGGGTTTTTTTTATACATTTTTTATACCCATGCAATTTTATATGGTTATGCCTATATGAAATTGAGTATATAATATGTATAAAAACCAAATGCTTAAAAAAATCAATAAGATTCAATTGATTTTCTTCTATATGAAAATTAATGTGACTGATGATACTGCATAATAGTTTTAAAAAATAAATAAATTTTCTAATACTAATTGTATATAAGTATATAATATTTTTTTCCTGGGACAGATACAATTCTCTCAGAATTCTGATTTTTAAAGTAACCACTATTATATTGACACAACGGTGATAAAAAACAAATCGAATAACTATAGGCTATGTCGAAATAATAGCAAAAATTTCGTTCATATGAATTTTCTTTTTATTTCATTACTAATTAATTTATTTAATCATTACGTCGACTTCAACAGTATTGTAAACGATATTTAAAACGAGTTATCTCATATTTATATTAACATTAAACTACGCATCTCGCTGAATGATTTAATTTTAGATTTTAAATTATATGAAGGAATAATTTTTTTATAGTATCTTCATGAAAATTTTGGTTGAGCTTTGGGGATCAATATAATTATGCGAGATATATGATTAATTTTCACTACTTCGACTTTACTAATATTACAATTAAATTTATTGACAATGTTATTGTATTTCAATAAAAGTTGATATTTCATAAAAACAAGCCGTTGTGTCTAAATTAGTTTTTGAACAACCTTGCTTATTATTGTAATCAACTTAATTTTCAGAATGAAAGATTTCACTTAATTATGGCTGGAAACTATGTGATATTGAAATTTTCAAAATTATTAGTATTAAAACGTTTGTCCCGGTAATTAAACCTGTTGCTACTATTTAGAATAACTTTAATAAATACGAAATAATCACAATATAAATAATTAATTAAAGTATTGAGTTCTGAAAAACAAATATAAATTAAATAGTTTTATTATACCTCATTAGACAATATAACAACTTGACCAAAAAGATAAACATTTTATTTGTTTTATTTTAAAGGAGTGACAGAAGGATCTTCAGGCATTGACGCTATGATGCCAACAAACGCTGATGAATTTAAGGAGTTTGGTGAGGCGTTAATGACGAAAATCAACCAGTTCAATAAACACACAGATTTTCCATTGTTCGCAGAAGAATTAATAAAGAATATTTGCCTAATCCGTGAGTTACAAATTAAATATTTTTAATGTTATGATCCAAGTATTTAGAAGGACTTCTTGACATCCTTTTTTTCTATTTTCACACTGATCTTTCTAAGTGTTTAAATATTAAATATAAACATTCCAAACTTTTTGAAGTACTGTCGTAATTAAATTAAAAATATTAATTATAACTTTTTTATGCAGTTCCGGTTACTTCCTTAAGGAAAATAAAAACAACTGTAGAAAGTTTACATACTGAAAAAGCAAAAATGGATAAGGAAAAAGTAAAGAAGAATAAGGGCAAAGGAAAGGCCAAGTTGAAGATGGACGGTGACGAGCTTGGTGATTTCGGATCGTATGACAATGACTATGATGACTTTATGTAGCGACTTTGTACAGTCCTGTACACTCTAGTCGCGCGGTAACAGAGACACAGCACACATACCTACTGAAAATAGCAGAATTGCAACAGAGTGCAAAAGAACATATACTGTTTACTGTACGATTATTTGCGGGAAATTTATAACTGCAAGATTATACATATTGAGTATAAGCGAAGGCAAAATAGTATACTTCGTTGATTTTAACTCAATGCTTTTCATGATGCCATAATTCTGTTACTATTACTTATTTCAGATAAATATCTTTTGATTCGAAAAAATATATATAAATATATATATATATCATTGCAGAAGAAAGCTTGTTTTTCAAATAAGTTCAACGAATGTATTGTATGATAAATCCATTTTATAAAATAACTAGTTCTAACATAAATATGGCACAAACTAAAGAAAAACAAAAAGGCGCCATGATCAGATTGATTATAGTAGTTTTTTCAAAGCGTCAAAGTTAAACGAATGCACTAATTTTGAAAGAAATATATATACATATAAGTGCTATATGCTTTGTTACGAAAAGAATTTGTACATAATCTTTCCATTTACACTAATGCATCTTAAATTTTGATTGATTAGGCTACTAATATTAATAGATTGTTCTTTTACATAAACAGCTTGACCAAAATGTTTTGGTCCATCAAGTTGATTTATTCTTTGAAGAATAGTAAAAAATATTGAAGTCAATGTTACTAAAAAATAATACGAAGCCGGTTGTATTGAAAAATATTGCTGCGTTTTAAAAATACCCGTGAGATGAAGGTATAAGTGTTCAGAATGCAGAAAAAGTAATAGTACATGTCTGAGCACTTTTACCTACCATTACCTTGAATCTTAAAATACTGCTGGCGATATTGTATGCTTAATCAAATTTTGAAAAAGCGTTTTTTTAACAGGTGCGAGTTAAGTTTAATACATATAATAAAAATAAGTTGAATATAGATATTCTTTTTAACAAAAGAAGTTTGCATTGTCCTTTTTACGTTGAATAACAAAAAGCAGATTTTTTAGTTTGATACTTTGGCTTTTTTGTCTCCAGTTTCTGTCGTAGGTTAATGTAATTAATCGAATTTTTCGCATTGACAAGAAAAACTAATTAACTGTTATTCGGTTGAAAACTGGATAACAGCGATTACATGCCATAAGAATATATAGTAAATTTAATTCTAAAAATTATATACATACATTTGTAAGCACATATGCCAGGACTGGAGATAAGTTGGTTTTGAAAAGATTATATTCCTAAATAAAGGTTGATCATAAAAAATGCAATTTTTTATTTCTCATTTCCTCAAATAAAAAATAGATTTTTATATATATAATGGAAGTTTCAATATACAACGATATCATTTACGTTTAGTAATATACACTTTAAAAGTAAGACTATTTTAAATGACTTTTGCTATTTTAAAAATCTCTTCTTCAAAAAGTAAGTCTTAATTTTGGGCTTTAATTTACATGGGAAAATATGAATTGAATTAGTGAAAAAATTATTTTGTACATAAAGTAACTTTCTGTTAAATTAAATAGTCCTAATGGTAAGTTAAAAAAATGTTAAATTAATGAATACATATGTACAAAAAATGGTGTTGAAACTGCTAATACTTTGAGTTTTACATCTTACGGATTCAAATTCAATTTGGCAGCTTCTTGTCTTATTACAGATATCAGCTCTTGATTTATCAAGAAAATAAACCTTAATCCTGCAATCTAAACAAAAAAAGTTTAAAATCAATTTATTGTAACAATAGCTCATATAAACTTTATATATTGATATAATCAAACCTCAATAACACTGTTGTTATTTAGTTTCATTTTATTGCCGGCTAGAATTGGTCGACTGTCAACAAATATAGGCCGTTTTCCTTCCGACGATAAGAAAAAGTCTCCGTTATTTCTCAATCGAATAGTTCCTTGGCGTCGTGATATCTTCCATGCTGGTCCTTCCAATGTCAAATCAACATCTACGTTATGATCTTTTGCGCACCGGCCAACTGTTATCTACGCATCAAATATATTTTTATTTAGAAAAATGCTTTGAGATAATGCTATGTACAGTAATTCGATAAAAAAATAATTTCTTCAATTAAAAAACTTACCTCTCGCGATCGCATCAAATATCTGACAAGCCTTCCCCTAAGTATAGCCAACGTCTGATTGTCAAAATCTGGCTGATTATTGCCTGTAACATTGTCAACCAGAACTTGCCACCTTCCTAATTCGTTTTCTAACATTCTAATTTCTTTTTTATTTTTCCTATCTGCCATCTGAAGTTCTCCATCAAGAATCTCATCCTTCTGATCTACCAATTCTGTATCATTGATCATGTCTTCCGCATCTGAAAAATTTAAAACACTCTCTCCTCTGGGTAAACTTTGGACAGTTTGATCGGGCAGCAGATGATATTGCTTCATCAACTGCCAATGGGCTAATAAAGCTTTCGCTGTTCTTGCAGGATAAAAAGTCTGAGCATTAGCCTCTAGGAGATTTTGAAAATCTTCTAAGGTTGGCTGTGAAGTCTACATAAAAAAATATTAACGATTTAAAATGAATAAATAGGTATATATTTATAGCATTGCTGTGCACGATAACTCACCGATTTAATTGTTCCAAGAAGATCTTCTTCACTTTTGCTGTAAAGTGTTCTTGCTTGTACACTAGCAATCAGTTCAGGATGTAAATTACGCATTGCTTGTACAGCTACTCTAGAAACTGCACTATCATACAGTAAAGCATACCATCTCTGTTGTATTTCTTGTAGTGTAAAACGACATGAAAATTTTGTTCCTCTATGTACCTAAAAACAAGTAAGTGATATTTTTTCATGTATCAATCAAATTTTCTAATGAGAATATCTAAACAAATATAAACCATTCTTAGATCATTTGTTTGTTGTACACCCGTTATAAGGGCCAAGTCATCTGTTGGCTTCCAACGACCAAGATCTTTTGTAGCATTTACAGAATGAGGGTGATTTTTATTCTTTTTATTTTTCCTGCTGCTACTGCTAGCACCACTGGGTCTATTGGGCCTGCGGTTTGGACGTTCAGGTTGAAGAATTACAACTGGTGCTGGTATAGGGTTAGGTAAAGTTTGAGGTGGCAAAGCATCGGGAGGCCCAGAAGAAACTGACACTGTGCGTGATCGAGGATTAGATTTGGTGGCTGCTGGGGATGGTTGGAGATTAAATGTTGTTTCCACCAGTTCATCGTCAAACTTTTTACGCTTGATTGTACGTGAAGAACTGAAATGTATGAATGATTCGAGAATAAAAATCATATTGAAACAACGCATTATGAAGGAAATCAGTTTCTAACCTCCTTCTTTTAGTTCCCATGGAATCTAAAGATGATGAATCCATTGGCAAATTTAACGCCATATCTGTAACTGATCATTCGGAATATAATTCCTTTTTTAAACAACAAGTGCTAAACAAAGATGAAAATCAAAGTTAATATTATTACATAAGTAAAGAAATTCGGAATAAAAGTAAGAGCTAAATGTTTATTTCTTTTGTTATGTTTGTTGTCGCCATATTACTTTTTCTTACCCCCTCTCTCATATATAAACTTGGTTCGCTTTATAATTGTAATCTGGAACGCGGAATAGGAACGACAGATCGGAATGAGGGAATATTCAAATTAATAAAGAACAATATTAAATTCACGATTAAAGAATTAGAATTAGATCGACTGTAATATTTACGCAATAATCGGGAAACTTGCTCATGCGAAAATGACCGAAAACCTATTAAGTGAGAGCAAATTAAAAACACTTCAAGCTAAAAGCGAACAAAAAGCGACAAAGTATTTAACAAAAAGCGATATGTATAAGCACTTCAAGCAAGATGCAAGCAAGAATAATGAAGATAGGATTAAGTATATACGTTTCATCTACGACGATGCATCAATATTCAAACAATTAAACTAAATATCAATCGTTGGTCTAACAAAGGTAAGCTAAATTTTGCCGTAATTAATAATCGAGATATAAGATAGCATTGTTATAACCTATAAAAGCCGAAGACCATATTCGACAAATATCGTATAAACACAGTCTCTAAGTATAAACTATACTTATATTCTTTTCAGAGCAAAGCGAGCTACATTGTGCACTCGTGCTCAATATAAATGCGCAAAATTGCGCATGTGCCATCCATTGCGTAAGCGGTAAGAATCCTTCAATCGTCGCGCGCGCGGCACACATCGAGACTCGAGAGCGAAAAGCGCGAGGATTGTTGATTGCATTAGTATATAGTGAAGATGCAACACGAGACGTCGTTAGTCGAAATCTGTCTCGTCCGCACTTGTCGACGTGCGTGAACTGTATTTCTGATGAATCCGCGATTAATTTGGCCATTCGATCGCTCACGAATGAATATTGAAAGCCATTGATTATATCGTGTGAATTTTTCTCTTCGGTTTTGCAGCTGAGACTGGTTTTGGAGCGACATTTTTTTTCTCCACCAAATCTTGGCATGCAATCATTTTAATTACTTGATAAAATGCTTATACAGGTGCTTTTGTAAATCAATTACGTAAATGGTGCTCAAAGTGATTATTATTCTTGGTATAAAAGCTCTCCATCATCATTTAACTCGGCTGTTATCAAGACATAGTTGACAGCAGACAGTCAATACCAAAAAAGAGAAATTATGAAGTGGTCAACTATTTCACTAATTCTCTGCATTTTTGGTTTTTTAAAGGAATTCAGACCCAATGAGCCATTTGTTACAAATTATCTGAGGGGACCGTGGAAAAATTTTACCGAAGCTGAAGTAAGACATTATCATACTTATTTTTTATTATTCTTTACAAAGACATTAAATTTTGTATGAAAAGTATTATTTTTTATATTGATAAGAAAGATAAATAGTTCTTAAATTTTCCCTTGATCTAAAATTAGAACTTTTTACTGATTAGCTTATATCTGCACATATATCTTTGTCCTAATCAATTTTCAAGCAATAGAAAAATTTGCTGATATCATGTATGCTTGAAATATGTTTCATCGTTGATAAAATTCTAGTACTGATCTCAAAAATCTTTAAATTAGCTTAAAAATATATTTTTCATATCTATTAAAATATTGTATTGCTTGACAATGTAAACTGAATTTTATTTCAGGTCAACCAAGAAATTTATCCTGTGGGTACATATTCCTATTTTTCGACATTAATATTGGTCTTTTTGCTCACGGATTTTCTTCGTTATAAACCTGTCATAATATTATGTGGCCTATCAGGAGCAGCTACATTTTTAACTATAAGATTTGGAACAACGATACCTCACATGCAAATTGTTGAATTTCTTTATGGGCTACTGTTATCTACTGAAGTGGCTTATTATACGTACATATATGCCAAAGTTGATAAGCAGCATTATCAAAAGGTGACAAGTCATACCAGGGGGGCATTTCTTCTTGGTCGATTCAGCGCGGGTCTAGTATCTCAACTTACAACATCTTTCAATGTCCTGGACTATGAGCAGTTGAACTATTTAACAGTAGCATGTAAGAATATTTTCTGAGAGTCAATATAAATTGCTGAGATACGTTGATTTGAAATGTGTTTTTTAATGAAATATTTGTTATTGTAGCACTTGGTATAGCTGGTGTTTGGGCATGTTTTTTGCCACCAGTCAAACAATCAATATACTTTAATCGATTGGATCCCATCACCACTGATATCTCCACTTCACTAGAGAGTCAAGGAAGCAATAATACATTATCTACCTCATCGCACAAACTCTCCAATGCAGGAACAATTAGCTTTTTTGTCAAAGTTAGACATGCATACTATCTTCTTTGGGAAGATTTCAAAAAAGCATACACCAACAAACACGTCGTTAAATGGTCACTTTGGTGGGCATTTGCGACTTGCGGTTATTTGCAAGTTATAAGTTACATACAGTTATTGTGGGAAGATGCCTCAAAATCTGAAAGAAAAGATGAAAGTGATGAATACAATTACACTATTTATAATGGTGCTGTTGAAGCCACATATACAATAATAAGTAAGTGTAAATATTAAAATTTTAAATAAGCCTCTTTTAAGTTTTTTAATAAATATTATTTTTTTAGGTGCCATAGTTGTATTCTTTGTTGGAAATTTGCATTTTAATTGGCCCTTAGTTGGCGAAGCCATATTGTCTATATTTTCAATTTTTGAAGGCTTTTTATTACTTTTATCATACATTAGTTATAATATATGGGTTTTGTATGTTGCATACGTGACTTTTGGAGTCATTTACCATTCAATCATCACAATAGCTAGGTATGCAGTGATATTATTTTATTATTAAAGTATTTAATTTTAAAATTTATTTATTACACTTCAATTTTTTACAGTTTTGAAGTTGCTAAAAATTTATCAGAAGACAGTTATGGCCTGATATTTGGAATAAATACATTTTTAGCATTGTTATTGCAGTCTTTATTGACATTTATTGTTATAGACAAAAATACTCTCAATTTAGATATAAGAAACCAGGTAAAATATTCAACACAAGTAAAAAATTAAAATTTTTTATGAGATAGTAAAATTTGACGTTTAAATTTCAGTATTTGGTGTATGGTGGGTATTTTATAGTGCTGGGCATTGTATTCATGATAATGAATGCTTTTACAGTAATCTATTACTGTAAGAATGGAAAACCATTGAAAATATGGATGAAAGATGCTGATTCTAATTCTGAATCTCAAGATAAAGTCAATGACTCAGACTGAAGCATTACACTATCTTAATGGAAACGCAGCAAAGTGCTAGCATCGATCGATGTCGTAGATAAAAATATGCGTTGTTGTAATGCGCTAATAATGTAACGTTAATGTTATGAAAATGTTATATGTTTGTCGGGACTTGTTAACGTTGGAACAGAATCTTTCAATTTTTTATAGATTATGTTAACATTTTGGTTAACTAATTTTACAGCGACCACATAAATAAAAAGATTAAATTTTATATTTTTTATACCGTGCATTTTTTATTTTTGAGGTCATTAGCTGTCGAATGAATATCTATAAATTGTCGCACAATTTATAAATGAATGATACTTCTATAAATATTAATTCTGGGACTTTGAAGATTGTTGTAAAATCAAGTTTAGAATTATTAAATTTAGACAAAAGGTACAAACACGTTTACCATGTAATAATAATAATAATAATGGCCTTCAGAATTTACAATTATTATGTACTACGTTTTAGGCTAGTTAATAGTCGATTAGAATTTTGTAATTCTAAACTTGATTGAAATATAGGTGATTGTATGGTCCCTCAGTCATCTTTATTTTTACATAATTTTTCTAAACTGTTTCAAACGTTGATGGTTAAAGTGCAATATACGTGATAGCAAACGTAACTGTTCCTAAATTAGGAGATTAGTTGTAGTAGTGAAAAATATTATATTATATATTTGTTACTTGTTTTATAGATGTGATATACATGTTTAGAACAAAAAGCCATAAAACAATTAATTTTAAAAAAGATGTATATATTATACATGGTTATATTGTGATAAACTATTTTATGGGATGTATAAATTGTTTGAAAGAATAAATTATAAAAATATCAAAATATGAAATCTGTTAGTCACTCACTATAATCACAGAATATTTGATAAAAGGCGTGCAGTTATCATAAAATCAGAGATGAGTCAGAATGTAGCTTTTGCCGAGAAAAAATCTTTGTAAAATCTTAAAGAGATCTTACTGCCACTTGGTGGTGGCACATCCCGAGTGTATAGTGGGTAAATATACCTATAGCTATAGGTAATGCGTCGGTGACCTGTACTGTTGGGCACGCTAATCCATTTTTATTACGGTTAATATTTTTGCTAAAAATGCTGAATAAAAAAAAATTAATGCAACTTTTTCGGTACAGTGAATTGATAAAGCTTTTGAAAACAATAACTAGCGAATTTGAATGAAAAACTATTATATTTTTATTATTATTCATACAAAAATGAGAATAAATATTATAATAACCGTATTAATAGTGATAATAATAATAATAACAAGTTTTTATATTATTATTATGTTATAATATATATTTTTTTTCAAATACTCAATACTAAAATATTATTCACAACGAAATTCATAAAGTCTAATTTTTACATTATTTTTAAAATATTTAAAATAAGCACTGAGGAAATAAACATATACCCTTTGTTTAAACCTGTGAGGCTGACACTACATTATAACCATTGTATATTATACTTTGCAAAGATATATATACTTTGTAAAATAAATAGTCGATCAAAGGAGATACTTTCACCACGGTGAGTGGTGCACTTTACTTCTTAATAAATGATAGCACTAAAAGTTATATTATTCCTCCCTCTAATTATAAGATATTTCTCGAAAGTCGCCTGGTTTGAGGGGCTGCTAGATGCGTACAGGTGAATTTCTCATCATGTGGCAAGGTGTCGCAGGCGAGTTTTGTTTAGCTTTCACTTTGTTTTCTGAAAAATCAAAGCTAAGTTTATAGATGAAAAGAAGTGTACATTTTTTGAGGTACGTTTTTTATTGCTTATTTTTAAAAACACCAACGCATTTTTTTTCAACCTAACGCTCTAAAATGCTTCAAATTAAAGCTCGAAAATTGCAGTTCTAAGTTTCAATTTGATAATAATAATATTATTATTATTACTAATAATCATTATTATACCCGGACGGCAGATATCTTGTGTATTGTATATTCTATGTTTACAAACACAATAGCTGCTCACCTGTTTATTGATAAAACTACTGCTTATAGTATTCAATTGAGTGAAATATCCAAAGAAATAATTCATAATCAGATTTTCGCCATCCAGTTACAAATTTCTTCAAGTTTAAACATTACTTGAATTCGAGTAAGTGGAGAATTCATATATTTAGCCAGTATACAAAATTAAATCGTAAATTGACCCTCAACACAATCCAACCGATTTTGCATAGATTACGATGATATAATTATTATTCAATAATACCACGACAATGGCGTGCACACAATCCGAACCGATCCACCTTCGTTCCAGCAGCGGATCTTAATAGCGACGTTAAATGGGGAAGTAAGTTTCAAAAAGATCACGGATGATAATTTTGTGAGCCAGTGCATAAGAGGTGTAAAAATTCCATTCAGCCAACCAGTATTTCAAATTAAGCCCTCAGCAAATATTGCATATAGTAAAAAAGATTCAGAATTATTAGATATCGCTGTTAATCTCGGAGAACGAGGAGCACCATATAATTATGGATCAAACGAACTTACGAGATTAAAGTCCCAACCTTACTTAATAATATT
This sequence comes from Muscidifurax raptorellus, assembly GCA_020010945.3. NCBI lineage: Eukaryota > Metazoa > Arthropoda > Insecta > Hymenoptera > Pteromalidae > Muscidifurax > Muscidifurax raptorellus. Next base: position 26,580,592 of record CM052081.1, on the reverse strand, counting down.
TCAATAACTTACCCCCCAAAAAAATCTCTTAACTATATATGAAGGGCTTGGAGCACACACTCGCGCGCGGGGGGCCTGGGAGTGGGGGTCTTCTCTGAATTTTGGTGTCATCGAGCGACAACTCTACACTTAACATTGTTAATCTCTCGAACGAGGAGGTAATATAATTTGAATCGAACTTCACATCCAGTTTAGTTCGTTCGATTCTTAATTTTTTTAATTAAACCTTTCTATTTACAGTACGCAGATCGAAAAAGTGAAAAAATGGGCTCAGCATCCTCGAAACCAGTCTCAACCGTCTCCAAAAAATCCGCAACGGAAGACTTGACTGGTCCCCCAGGCAAAGACGAATCATCCGACGCAACTCTAATATCCAACGACGGCCGTGAATTTCAAGTCCACCTGGGGACAATATCAGCCCAAAGTTCGGTATTCTCGGCGATGTTCAGCGACATCGCGGATGAAAAGCAACACAGTGTCGTCCGATTAATGGACCTCGATGGAATCGTTTTGGCCGAGACTTTGAGGTACATCTACTCTGGCCAAGTGGAGAACCTCGAGGAAATGAGGAAACAGCTTATGGCCGTTGCCCACAAGTACACGATACAGGGTCTGATGGATATGTGCGTCGAAGCTGCGAAGGAGTGTCTGTGTGTTGATAACGCGGTGGAGTCGTTTATGCTCGCTGATCTTTATCAGATCGAGGATTTAAAAAACTGCACCAAGGATTTTATAAGAAATAACGTTGCTAATATTGTGAAGACGCCCGATTTCAAGAATCTGAAGAGTTCGAATCCCGTTTTGCTAGAGGAGCTGTATTGCGATTTGGCGAGCAACTGGAAAGTTTGAATTGTGATAACTGTAATTTTTAGGGACGATAATAATTTTTAAAGTTTTTTTACCTTTGTAATGTCCATTTGATTTATAATGTGGGTTACTGGTCGAGCTTATCGCTCGACAAGTTACAACTTTTATCGAGTTACATTATTATAAATAGAAATGCCGCAGATAGATTACAAAAAGATTTCCAGGAAAAAACGTTCTTTAGCCGTTGTATCTTATAATAGATCAGTTTTTTCCTGTTAGATTTTTTAAATTTTTTCTGTGACCATCTTTTATATAATAATAAATTGTATTTGTGTCCGAAAGAATTAGAATAAAAAAAAAATAACAATAGTAAATGATGTTCAATACAATTCCAAACTCTTCTCTTTGCATAAATAGTATTATAAAATCGATAACCATCGAAGAATAATTCAACGCGTTCCAATCGCGTATTGCGTCACATATCCTTTATCAAAACTTCTCAAAGGCGTTCAATTCATCTCTCCATCTCTCTGTTTACAAACTCTATGAATAAGCAAGTTCGCTTCCTGCGACTACCTCATTATCCTCATCTCCGTCTCGTATCGTTGACTTAGAAGATCCAAATCTCCGAGATAATATTTCAAACTCCCACAACTGGTGCAAAGAGAACAAAAAATATCAATAATCTTCGCAAAGGTCGTACACTTGACCTGAGTCGTACCTGCTCGTGCTCGTATCTGAATTAATAGAGGAGCTATATCTGGGAAATCCCAGACGCGGAGATCGTGTTAGCGAAGCGAGTATTGTTTGGAGTTGGGTTTTCCTCATAGCTCTAATTCATCTTTGCGTATTGTTTGCTAATGGATCGGGAAAAGTTTTTGATGTTGTTTTCGATAATTGTTCTGTGCTGATTGATTTTGTATTGGAATCAGTTGATACGTATTGTCTCCGTCATACGCAAGTTTATCGTATGTGAAAATCTGTATTTTTTATAGTGAGATATATGTAATACACGATGTTTTCTGCAATTTACAGTTGTGGTTAAACGATTTTGAATTTTCCGAATCTTGATAAAGATCTAAAGTGATGCTCGTGCGATCACATTATCTTTTCATACTGTATCCCAAAGCGACTGTTTCATGTAATCGCTTGGAAAAACCATTTTAAAAATAGTTTGTTTCCGGAAAGGAAGTGGAAGGTCATTGAATGTGGATAATGCAGTGAGAGAGTTTGTATGCATGTACATGATTATGGCCTTGCATTATCTAACTTTTTATAATACACTGGTTAATATGAGAATTTCGAGTTTTCCTGCTTGTTTGCTTTAGATTGAAAATATAAGGTCGTAGATTTAATATATTTTCATATAACCGCGACAAAAAGAAACATTTTCACAAAGACTGTTTATGAAGCTGGAACTAACGTAGCAGATTTTTTTTCTTTTGGAAAAATATTTGCTACGGGGTTAAACAAACAATGTAGGACTTTAAATCAATTCCATTGTTCTCAGCTGAAATACTGGAACTTTAGTATAATTTTTGAGTATATATTTTAGCAAGGCGCTCTCACTTTGTTATTTTTTTTTTGTTTACTTATACTAGATTAAATTTACGTATATTTGCAAGTTGTACAGCATTTCCAGAAGTGTGAAAATAACTACTCTATGACTAAAGCTGACATTGGAGTTAGATGGATATGCTTATAACTCAATGTCATGTTGATAAAAAGAACATTTCTAGTTGTCTGTAGTATTTAATTTCAGATTAGACCAGAACTGGTTAATTAGATAAATCAAAATTTGATTTGAAATCACAATGATGTGCCTAATTAGTCATTGACAACACCTTACTCGTGTGCAAGTGATTATTAAATACACATCGGAAGCAAACACATAGTACATAATGCTTTAGACATATTTGCTCAGTACATGATAAATTGTCTAGAAATATAAAATCTGTAGGATATATCGTTCTAGAACTTTACCGAAAAAGAAAGTTTGAAATATCGAACAAAGAATCAAATAATGTTAAATTAAACTCATCTCGAATATCCAACTCATAATTTAAAATCACAGCTTTGCTCTTATTTGAAATTTAAACTTTCTCCCGCAAATCACCATAATTTTTACGCTCTACATGTTAATAGATATACATCTTCGAAGACCTTTACTATCACATTGTTTCCTTCAAATTAGCATACAAAACCTTGACCACTATATCCTCGCCATTTCGTCAACGCACAATCCGGACTAACTGTATCACTTCGAGCATTGGCCCACATATATATATATGTATGTACATTCCTCAAAAACCACGAGCGGGCTTACACGCACTCGCGGAATTCCCGAAGCCTTGGACCCTTTCGGCGAATAAGTGACTTTCGATGTTTTCGGACGTGTATCACTCGAGTGAACTCGCGGCGATGTTCCCTTTTCTGAATGACTCGGGAGCGGTCGGCTGCGCTGACGTAGATAGAGCTGCACTTGAGATGAGAGAAAAAAAAGGTGAACGAGGTGTATAATATCGATGCGCGAGTGGGAAAACCCGAGAAAACTTGCTGAACGGTTTTGATGTGGTATACGCGTGAATGTGATTTTGCAGAGTTGATTAATTTGATATTCGACTAAGGAGATTTATATTCATAAAGCATCGAAGATATGAAAAGTTACATTTAAAAAATTAAACGTATATATGGTAACATTTATCGTTGATGTTTCTATAAGTGAGCAGTAAAAATTCTACATAAATTATCGATGTTTTTTTATCGATGTGAAAGATGTGCGAACGAACTAGGTAAAGTATAGTTTTTTACGAGGCTTGTGCACAGGAATGAAAAAAACTCAAAATTCTCTGAACGGAATGACGTAATCTGTCAATAATAAAATAATGATAATTTTAGCGAGTAGAACGCGTAGAGTACGTGTAATAATAAACAAATTATATAGTATAAACTCAAAATATTTCATTTACTAAAATAACGAATATTTTCCGATAAAAGTTTTTCAAAAAATGCAAAAACATCGAAGCGTACGTCTGACATTATCGACAAGTAGATCAATACCAAACAAAGTCAGACAGCCTCGCTACTCTCCACACTATCTACTTATACTCGCATATGTATTTATTACAAAGAAATTTCGCACAATACACCAATAAGGTCACGCAAAAAGCCAAACAATAGCACAGCCAACGGAAGGGCTTCTTTTGTCCTTTACAACAGCCGGACAGTATCATCATCATCATCCTCGTCTCTCGCAAGCAAGAATCTCACCGAGAGCACAGCGCTTAAACCCGCTCGTAAAACCGCAACAAAAAAAAAACTTCATCTCGGCTCTCGTACACTGTATCGCAGCATCGTTTATACTGGAAAGCGCTATATATATGCTGCCGGTCGCCGGTACCGAATATAGTGGGGAGAGGCATAAAAGGAAGGCTCGCCTGCTTTCTTGAATCAGTTTTCGCCGAGACGCGCGTCAGACGCGTCGCATTTCTCTCTCTATACTTATATATATATACTCACCGCAGCGGAACTTTCTTTCTTCGGTGGAACAGGCATTTTCTCAAGCGGAGAGTATTATAACGATCGATTCGTTATGGCCAGTTCGGTGAGTGTTGGTTTTGAAGTATATTCGTTCCCGTGTATGTGTGTGTGTGTGTGTGTGTGCATGTATGTGGCTTTGTTGTTAGCTTCGGTGAAAGTTTGTGTGTGACAAGCGATGATCGGTATTATAGTCCAGGAAATCGTTATGCCACTGATGTCGCGGGATTATCAGGACACGCGGGGATGAGAGTTGTTGGGGCTGTGGGTATATGAGTTTTGATTTAAGCGAGTTTTTTTCCGTTGATCGAGGATGAACGCGTGAGTCACGGTGAGGTTTGCACTGGTTTATTACCGATCGTTGAGGAAAAATTATTGTTACACGGAAAATGAAAGTTATTATCAATCGTATTATTGTTTTAACTGGAATAATTTCACTCACGATTGTTGTGACGCCCGGAGAGATATCATGATTTATGAAAAAGGGGAGCGTTAATTAAACGGAATTCTACGACTGATCTGGAGGACAAAAAATTGAGTGCGAGCCACTTGTCACAACAGATGATTCTGTTTACGCGTCGAGTCTCCGAGGCTTAAAATAGACATGAGGCACTTTATAGTTTCCTGTAAATTTTTCATACTAAAAGCCGATGAATATACATAGAAAATTTTAGAATATTCTTCTGTAGTCAAGTATACGAACTCGGTCTTGTTTAATCGACATAAATTCAAGAGAAACATGTTGCTCGAGACAGCTGCGCACTGTTTACGCGGTTACTTCACTACGTATTGAAAAGAAAATGTAATGGATTTTAAAATCGTATCGATTTTACCGTCAACTTACATTCTTGCTTTTATGTTACAAGGGAAATTGTGAAGTTTACGATTATGTGCTCGGCACAATGTTCCGCATTGAGTAACTCGCGAAAAACAATATAATTTTAATAAATATACAGCCTATAGGCTGTGTCGCAATAGTTTAATTTCATTCGGAGTTATAGAGATAGCTCTTTTTTACTCGATTTCTCCGCCAGAGTTTGTTGATGCTTTTCGATGATCGAAAATAATCGTGAGTTTTTGTACAATTAAGAAACCGGTTTCTGAAAGAAGGATAAGTTTTTTCACATACAGTATAATAAATATTTCATAACTCTAACATTCGTAGTACACGAGTGTTGGTATCATAAATTCTGTTTAAATAAATAGCCTCTCTATTGTGTTAAAAACAGCGACAATTAACCCGATGAAAAAAAACGGAAGAATTAAATTTAATCTCACGCCTATCAAGCGGAAGCTACGACCTTTGCCGTCAGTCCAAGGCTCGACTACATCCGATAAGCTATATCGAGAAACCAAAACCACTTCATTATAATACGTGCAGCCGATCATCTCCGCCTCTCTCGCAATTTCACTTTCTTCGGGACCAGCGAGTCGCAGCTGACAATTAAGCCATTCGTTTCCGGAATTCCGTTTACGTCATCGTTTCCCGACTAATTTCAAGGCTTTTTTGCCGATCTCGCCTGTAGATAGACGCAGCCTTGCGTTATGGGATGTCGTTAAATTCCCTCGCTTACATACATATAGTTTCTATCATTTATATTGTCGGTTTTAATTCTATTGTGACTATATACAACGAGCGAGGGCTGGTATTTTTTTTCTGGCAGAGATCCAAGCGTGAGATATTATCTACGTTTGCTTTGTGCGTCACGTTTTGATTTTCTGAGTTATCTTGTGCATATACTGCGTTGGCGAATATAAAAAAATCGTTTAATTGCTGTAGTTACAAATTATATGAGTCATTGTATTATAATTTCGGTCATGTAGCTTTATTCAAATTCTTCCGTGTGAATCATTTCTCGTTCTATCGTGTTCTTCCTTTAGACGCGGAATCGATTTTTGCATTATTCAATATTGACAATCCGACGGATTGTAAAATTACAATCTATAATATAACCTCACGATCATCGGGCTATATTAACTTTGAAACATCAGCCTTTTCTACTGCACATGTGCACTGTGTCAACAATTTGAAATTGAAAATAGTATCAAGCCATTTTTATTGTATACTCGCTATTGAGATTCCCGCGCGTCAATGCAGCTCATTCAGTTTCGAGTCACGGTTATATCGACGCTGTGTTTTTTTACAGCATTCAATGCAGATTTTCGCGCCTCTATGCTACTGGAAAAAAAAAATTCGCGAAGGTGGAAGTTCTGGTTGCCGTTTATTTATTTTTACGAAATTGAACGATACAAATAATTAACGTCTTGCAATTATAAAACTGCCAAAAAATCACGATCTAGCGCACATCGCGTCTCGGTTCACTTGTATCTTGCTTTTGAGACTGTGTCATTTCCATCAGGCGCACAGGAAAGCCGGACCCATCGGCTTGATGACGTCACCGTCGTGCACACCGCGGCCGCTTTCACTGTTCCTCGAACGCGTGCGCGACGCTCGCGGGACTAAATATGTGAAAAAATATATATTCAACGTCCGCATCCTTTTGTAACCACTGACATATGCTGCGTAAGCGATTAGGAAAATATTAGCATTATTTCCTGGAAGAATGTAGCGAATGTTCTATTAGTGGTATATATATGTTTGCATCGTATAACGACGAGCGCGAGATCGTTAAATATATTGCACACTTGATTTTCGACGAAAGCGTGGAATATTATAATGCGATAACGAAATGAAGAATTTATTTTTAGAAATTGAAGACTCGCATTTACCTCGTGCAGTAAAACTGCACACATCAACTAAAGATCGAAGATATCTGGTACGCGGCCTTGCACCGAGAGGAGTCGCGACCTAAAAACCTCGCGCTTTTAACGGCGTTTCTCAAAGCTCGTTATATACATATATGCGGCAGTTTTTCCCTCGGACTTTTTTTCTCTCGCTATCTTGTACTCGTTCTCGGAAAAAGGATGTGCGCGCGTGATGTAGGGGGAGGGACGTTCATTATGAAGCTGTGTATATATATACACATGTATAGCTTCACGTACTCTGGCGACCGGCCAAAACGCGGCGTTCTCGCTTTCTCCCCGAGACGACGAGAAAGTGCTTTTACAGCGACAAGTGTAGCACCGATGAGTATATGCGCGTGGGTATGCGAAGAAAGGAGTCTCTTTTGTTGTTGATTGAAACGGGGTTTATTGATTTTGGGAATTAAAAAAGGAATTCGATTTGTATACTCTTTTTCATTTGCGAAGAAATAATAATTGCTATATATATATATATATATATATATAGGTTTGCATGGGCGATCACAGACGACCATCGTGTCAGGTGATTAATTAAGGACTTTCGCGTGCGCGTAGGATGTTTATATTGTGCTATTATTTTAATTTGCCGTTATCTAACTTGCGTTTGCTCAGCAGTTGTTAGAACGCTTAGTATATTCTCAGAGTCGATAAATCAAACTACAGTATAGCTATGCTATTTTTATTTTACGACCCGATAGTGCGGCGTGAAATGAAATTTTGCGTACGTGCATGTAATTGAAATTCGATAAAGAGCGTTCATTTACTATTGCTATGCATTATTGAGTATAGAACCGGCATTGCATTGACAGCTTCTGAAGGTTACGGTATGCATGTATACCTTCTTCTCGCTTTGCATATCTCAATAATCAGTGTCGGTTACATTTTATTTTTTTTACTTGTAAACCACTGCTTAAATAAACATATTATGCACGTACCGACCATAAAAGAGTAGCCAATATACCGTTCGGCGAAAATAGCAGTCGTGTCAAGTTGTATACCTATAGATATGCACGTGAAATCCATTTTAAGAAAATATATACCTTTTCCGGGTTCAAACCCACATGTCAACTGCGCACTGACAATCTTTACAAATTGCCGTAAACGGAAATATCGACGATGACACACATATATTATATGCTTTCAGTAAATACTATATTCGAACAGTTACAAGTATGGATATATATTATAATATGTAATCTATAGTGATCGTCGACTTGACACGAATTTTATTCAGGCCATATCAACGTATATGTACAAACGATGAATGTATAATCATTGCGGAAAAACTTAAGTAGGATCATAATTTTCAAATCCATAATTTCGACTTGACAAACAAAGCGACGCTTCTGTACGCATGAAAGTCGAACTGTTATAACCATAGATGTATATATATATATATGTACACACGATTACGACAATGAAGGATCCGAGCGTCGCGTCGTGCGTTTGGCAATATGGTGGGATGTACTGATGACGCTAAATGTCGCGAATGCCATCCACGTAAATTACGCGATATTACCGCGGATGTTGCAATGCGTATATATATATATATATATATATATATATATATATATATATATATATATATATATATATATATATATATATATATATATATATATATATATATATATATTTAAGTCGTTAAGGGAAAGTACGCGAACTCTCGTGTGTATATAATACGTTATCGTTTTACAGCTTTGCGTAATCCAAAAAATCATGTGTATGACTCGAGTCTCTTTCTGCGATAGCAAAAAATTATGTAAAATTGTCGGGGACGATTAAGCACTGTAACTTTTTTTATGATCTATGTTTTATGGAGAGAACGACGCAATTATAGTGATTTCATAGAAAAGCCTATATACATTTGAACTCGAAAGACTTTCCTGAACATTTTCTCCGCACTTACAGATATCAACGATGTCAGCAGCACTGCTGCTCCTAGTCAGCCTCATCTCTCAGAGCCATTCCCAATGTCTCACGGGCAACGACAATCCGACAACGATGCGCCAAGACGCCGCTCAGCTTTTGAGCGACGCGCGCTTCGACTTTGCCCTTGAGTCCCTGAAAAAGATCGCCGAAATCGAGACCCAGGACAACATCTTCTTCAGTCCACACAGTTTACACGAGGCTCTGGGACTTGCTTACTTCGGCTCCAGAGGCACTACCGAAGCTGCTCTCAGGAAGGCTCTTCACGTGCCACAGGACTTTTCCAAGGTCGACGTGCAGAGGTTCTACGCGTTCGAGAAGTCCCTCGAGGCTGCGAGGAAGGTGAGGATTTATTTATATTGAAGTTCATACAGAGACGATGTGGGTATCCTGGAAAAATCGAATAATCGGTTAACGCGGCCGAATCTCATTTTTCACAGGCCAACTCATCGGCGAACTACGACTACAGAGTAGCCAACAGGCTGTGGCTCAGCGGTGCGAAGAAGCTTCGCGACTGTATGCTGGACTTCTTCGGTCAGGAGCTTCAGCGCGTCGACTTCAAGTCCAATCCTGAGGCGGTACGAAAACAGATCAACGACTGGGTGAGCGAGCAGACCCGTGGAAACATTCGCGATCTTCTGCCGGCAAGTGCCGTCGATGAGAGCACCGATGCTGTTCTTGCCAATGCTGTCTACTTCAAGGGACTCTGGCAGAGCAAGTTCCTCCCGGAGAACACCAAGAGGGATGTCTTCTACCTGGGACAGGATAACATGACCATTGCACAGTTCATGAAGCAGAAGGGCTCGTTCAATCACAGTGAGTTTTTGAAAAATTCTGCAGGACTATAACGCTCGTATATACCAATATAACTCACCATCTTCCCCCCGCAGTGGTCTCCGAGGAGCTCGGCGTTCACATTCTCCAGCTGCCCTACAAGGGCGACGACGTCTCCATGTACATCCTCTTACCACCGTTCGTATCCACCCAACAAGTCGGTCAGCGTTCTGCCAACCAGCCCAAGTCCGACGGTGTCCGTCAGCTCCTCCAACGTCTGTCCGACAACACCGACAGCGCCAAGGAGCTTCGCGACATCCTGGACAACGGTATGCCCGCGCGCGACGTCGAGCTGGCCATCCCCAAGTTCAGTCTCGAGCGTGAGCTGCCCGTGAAGGATCTGCTCGTCGCCATGGACGCAGGTGTCGTCTTCGACACCAGCTCGGACTTCACTGGTTTCGTCGCCGATGGAGAAAAGGGTATCCATCTAGGTGACGCCGTTCACCGGGCCAAAATCGAGGTCACCGAGGAGGGAACCACCGCAGCTGCCGCCACTGCTCTGTTTAGCTTCAGATCCAGCAGACCCACCGAACCAGCTTTCTTCACTGCTAATCATCCGTTCGCTTACTTCATCTATGACAGACCCTCGCGTACCGTACTCTTCGCCGGTATCTTCCGCAAGCCCAACAAGAAGTAGAGGCTTCAGATGCTCGTGTAGAGCTTTATGATAGCGTATATAGATGTGTATGGTACGCGAGCTACTGGAGTACGATATATTTTTATTGTGACGAAAACTTGCAAAGTTGGAGTTGGTATGATTTTAAGGCTCGTACTTGTCAGCGAGGTCAAATAGAGGATGGAATTTTTATAGTGTAATAGTTTTAAGAGCAAACGAGTTTGAGTATAGGCGGACTAGTGTAAGGGGCTTGACGCGAGAATGATAGTGAAATTGTAGTGTACGAAATATTTACAAAAAGTATAAGGAAGATCCTTTTTTTAGCTGGTACGAGAAAGTTTATGAATTTTGAATTGTCGATACGTCGCTCACTCAAGTTCACTTTCAGATAATTATAAGCTCAAGGGCGAGTTGTGTAAATAAACGCGGCTAACATCGATTTTTATTTTCGTTTAGATTGTAAGATATCGCGTTAGTGTGTTTTACAGTTGATGCGTGTAAGTGTAAGGTGAGATTGTTTTACACAAGGGTTGAAATTTCTATTTACTTCGTTTAGTAATTAAAACAAATGTGTAAGTTTGCTCTCACAACTTTTAGAATCACGCTCAACGATATAGTAGGTAACCAAAAATAATAATTGTTATTTCGACGGAAACATTAAATGTTCCACTCGCATTTCTCTGATGTAAATATATAAGTTGAATTTTTTTGTTTACAAATTTTTTACAGAAAACTCCGGTGTGGTACTTAGTGCGCCACAGCGGTATCTTCAAGAGCCATGATATTTTTTTTACGCCGGTTACAAAATTATACATAATTTTATTGTACTATTAAAAATGAAAATACAAAATAATTTTTTTCCCTACATCTAGTATTACTCAACGGCTATCACTCATTTTGTCATATTAAAACAGATAAGTACATTAAGTGGCAATTACATACATTTCAGAAGTGAACGTATATCATTCGCAAACTAGCTGGAATTCCCCTGGCGACATTAACGGCACAACAGAAACTACGCAACAGAAAACCCTTACCGAGAATAGCTCAGCTGCACTCGGTGCAAAACGCTCATAATCATGTAAATTGCGGTCGAAGTCTCGGCTAGTTACAATTTAGTACAACTACATACACGCGTATAATTACCGAAGCTTCGTTACCTGTAATTTCGGAATAACTGATCGCGCAGGTCTTACGCTCGGCTCGTTCACCCTCGCGCAGTTCTAAATTGAGAAATGGATTTGTTACTTATACACTTCCGCACCTTCCAGTTCTTCGGCTTGTGGTACGATGACCCACGAAGCTACCGCCTCATCAAGCTAGTGCACAGATCGCTCATTGTGCTACTGATCGTCCACCTCAGTCTCTTTCAGATGATCGCGTTGTTCTCGGTGAAGCGCAGCGTCGACGAGTACACAAACACCCTTTTTCTCGCCCTGACTTACTTCGTCCACATTTACAAGACGCTCGTCTTCATGGCCAAGAACCGGAGCGTCAACGAGATGCTGGACAAGTTTCGCCTGGATGTGTGTCGAACGCGAGGTCCGGAGGAGGATAAAATCTTGGCCAAGTATCTGTACAAGGCTAATTGGACTTATAGTGCGAGAATGATTCTGACTCTGTTCGCTGGATCGATACGCGTCGTCTTGCCGATTTTGATCGGATTTTCCACCGGAAAGCTGGAGTTGCTCCCCTTCGACACGTACTTTTTCAACGTCGACAATCTGGCGCAGTATTCTCTGGTGTATGTCCTTCAAACGCTCGCAATAATCACGGTTATCGTCACCGACGTTTGTCTCGACTCGACGCCCTGCGCCTGTATGATACTGGCCTGTGCACAGCTGGAAATTTGTCGTTATAGGATAAAGCATGATGGCGGAATTTCGATAAGGGATCACAGTGCGAAGAGCGAAGATAAGTCTGAAAATGGATGTAGAGCGAGTATGTCATTAAGAGAATTTGTGAAACATTATGTTTTGATACGGGAGATAGTTCAAAGAATACAGTCGGTTTTTATATCGATCGTTTTGCCAATTTTCTGCTCAGCTTTGCTCACGCTTTGCGCTAGTATATTTCAACTTGCTCAGGTGAGTCACTTATATTAATTATTATATCTGTAATTTATCTCAACTCGTTTGTATACAAATGCTGTGCTTAAAAAACTTTTTTCTGATTCGCGTTTCGGTGTATTGTTTAAGTATTTCTACCATTAAAGTTTTTCTAACGTTTAATCTTTGTGAAATTAAAAATAACGCTAATAAAAATAGTTCTTTATCTTATGCGTTATATAACGTGTAATGTATGATTTGTAATTATATTAGCAACCATTTTCGAAATATATATTTACTTTCAAACGTTCGAACTTTCAGTTTATATTATAGATTGGTATTTATGTTTTACTTATAATTATTTTCAAGATTTGTTTGTGTAACAACATGGATGTACGAAACAGATAAATAAAACAATGATATATTTCAAAATATTTCAGAAAAATCATACGCTTGGCGAATATTGTTTCATTATATTGTATCTTTGTTGTTTACTTGTTCAAACTTTTTGTCTTTGTTGGTTTGGAAATGAATTACAATCAAAGGTATAATGATCAAAAGTGTTATATTTATTAACTATTATAAATTAATGAAATCTTAATATCGATAATCTATCCGGAATCAGGGCGAAATCGTAACTAATGCAATTTACGAAACCGACTGGACAGTTTTGAGACCATGTACAAAAAAAAGCTATTGTTATTTCATGTTTATGGGCCAAAATAAATTTCTCATATCTTTTCATGGTCAATGTAGTTTGACTTTGCAGACATTCATCTGGGTATGTGCATTTGACGTTGATTTAATTAAATTTTAATTATTTATATAAATCTGTTATATAGTTATAGAAAACTTATTTTATCTGATAATTTCAGATGATAAAAACTTCATATGGTGCTTTTAATTTATTGAAGCAAGTTGCAGATACATAGTGGTAATAATTGACAATTATACTTTCCTCTATCGAAGAGCATTGCGTAGTAAAAAAATTCTTGAAAAGCGTTAGAATTGTGCGTTTAAAATCAAAATGTGTCTTTTTTATAAACGTCCGTGCGGATGTGTGCGCTCGACTGAATGCGTGTGTGTGTTACCTGAAGGTTTCAGCTCTTATATGCCAGATCTACAACATTTTTTACGCATATCGATGTATTTTATAGTTTTATGACGACCTTTCAATTTAGAAAGGAAGATTTTGTTATGTCATAACATACCGTTTGTATAAAATATTTATTTCGATGATATAGCCTAATAAATAATATTATAACTCAATATTCATTTCTTTTATGACAATTGTTAATAACAATTGTTACTTTTTGTTGTAGTAATTTTAATCATTAAACATAACGATTAAAAATACTACAACAAAAAGTAACAATTGTTATTTAATGTATTTCCAATAAGTTGAATTATAGGCTGATAATTGCTTAAGAAATACCGCTATGGCTCTTACTTTTCCAAATCACAATGCATCAGTGTGACTTTGTATTATTCATGAAACCAGAAATTTGTATTTTCGCATTAGGTTTTATTATTATAGACTAAACTTTTTACCGTAAAAAGAGCAAAAAAGTGGCTGTCGATCATGGCGTGCTCACTGAATTTATAGAATAACAAACTACGTCACGTCAAAGTATCAAAAGTAATATAGCTGCTTACATTCGCTATACACATAATACTAAAATTTTCGATACAAAATTGGATATATCCGAACGAGCAGACTTCACCTGACGACATCCGCAGCACAACAGAAACTACGCAGCACAAGCGTCCACTTAACCGAGAATAGCTCAGTTGATGCATCGAATAGCGTAGCAGAAAACCGTCACGGTTTATTATGTAAATTGCGGCCGAAGTCTCGGTAGTTACAATTTAGTACAGCTACTTATATCACATAATGAACGACTACTGCGAAAGCTTAACTACCTGTAATTTTGGAATAGCTGATCGCGGGCGTCTACTTGCTCTTTCTGCTCTTTCAACCTCGCGCAGTTCTAAATTGAGCAATGGACTTGTTACCTCTGCACTTCCGCATCTTCCGGTTCTTTGGCTTGTGGTACAATGACCCGCGAAGCTATGGTCTCATCAAGCTGCTGCACAGGTCGTTAGTAGTTCTGCTGGTCGTGCACATGAGCCTCTTTCAAATGATCGCATTGTTCTCGGTGAAGCACAGCATCGAGGAGTACACCAACACCTTGTTCATCGCGCTGACTTACTTCGTCAACATCTACAAGACGCTCGTCTTCATGGCTAAGAACCGGAGGATCAACGAGATGCTGGAGGAGTTTCGCTCGGATATCTGTCGAACGCGAGGTCCAGAGGAGGAAAGAATCTTGTCCACGCACCTGCTCAAGGCCCACTGGACCTATGGCGCAAGAATGATTTTGACTTTGTTCTGTGTTTCGATAAGTATTGTCGTACCGATAATGGTCGGTTTTTCCTCTGGAAAGCTGGAGCTCCTGCCCCTCGACACGTATTTTTTTAACGTCGATGATCTGGCACAGTGGACGGTGGCATATGTGCTTCAATCTCTCGCAATATATACGGCTGTCATAATCGACGTCTCCTTGGACTCGACGCCCTGCGCATGTATGATACTGGCCTGTGCACAGCTGGAAATATGTCGCCACAGGATAATGAGGTACGATCACGTGGTTTCGAATGAGATAACGGATAACGGCGAAGTGTATAGTGCAAATGAGCCTGATAAACGATGGAAAGAAAGAACGGCGTTGAAAAACTACGTGGAACACTACGTTTTGATTCAAGAGATAGTTCATAGTATACAGTCTGCTTTTATATCGATCGTTTTGCCAATTTTCTGCTCAGCTTTGGTGACTCTTTGCTTTAGTGTATTTCAACTTGCTCAGGTAAATGTATTCTTATCTGTACCTTTTTATTCAATTTTCTGGCTATATTATTTTCTTCGATAAAATAATCATTTTTGATAGAAAAATTAGAGTAGATTTTACACAAATAATCTTAATATGCAAAGTAATTAATGAGTCTATATCTATAGTTTTAGCATGAATGTTATAAGTGTTTGTTTTTTGTATGTACAACGATTTACGTTACTTTTAATCTAATTTGGACGTATGAATAATACAATATTTTTCAGCAAAATCATACGATCGGTGAATATTGCTTCATTATATCATACCTCTGCTGTTTACTAGTTCAAATTTTTTGTTTTTGTTGGTTCGGAAATGAATTGCAGTATAAGGTATGGTTTTTGAAAGCTATACGTGGAATGTCTTAATAAATCCTAATAATATGTGTCATTAAATCCATAATACTTAATCACGATTTTCTTCCTGGAAGCAGGGCGAAATCGTTTCTAATGCAATATATGAGACTGACTGGACAGTAATGAAACCATGTACAAAAAGAAATTATTGGTATTTTATGTTCATGGCTCAAAATAAATTTATTATATCGTTTCATGGTCAATGTATTTTAAGTTTGCAAACATTTCTTTGGGTAAGCATTTAATGTTAAGCGAATTATATGCACAAATAAGCCTTCTTTACAATATACTTTTATTTCATAATTTTAGATGATAAAAACTTCGTATGGTGCTTTCAATGTATTGAACCAAGTTACATAGACAGCGTAGAGCCACTTTAGGCATAGATATGTAGTATAATAATAGTTGACAATTGACCTCCCTCCCCCCCCTCCGCAACTATAATAAACAAAATTATTAAAAAAAAATGTTAGTACTGTATTTTCATTTATGTGTTTAAAATTAAAATACGCTTCTTTTTAAAGCAGTCTGTGCTGATATGTGCTTGAACGAGTGGATGTACTTGGATCCGAGTATATTTACGCAAAAATATCAGCTCCAACGCGGAGGATTGTAGTATATTATATACATTAAAAAGGCGGTAAGGCCTCTTGTGAATTTTTTTGTGTGCTTAATGTAAATTAAGAAAACTTTATCTAATGCGTAAGTAAACATGTGAATATTTCGAAAAAATTGCGATAAAAGGTATAAAAAACCTCAATTTTGTAAAGAAGATTTCAAGTAAGGAAAATAAAATCCAAAGCTTAGTTTTACGTGGTCAACCAACATTTCGGTTTTTTTTTCTTACTTATCATTGGAAATGAAAACGATATGCGAGTATGCAAACTATTCACTAAAATATAGGCAAACTAGCACTAAAATATTTTTAGTAAAATTTAAAAGAACTATAACAAGTGCTTGATACAGCGTATACGAAAAGGGATTCTTTCCACGAGAGTGCACGATCTGTGGGTAATTTTTTCAGTTAAGATTTAAGGAACTGACTTTTGGTACTTAGAGAGGGAAACTAATTAATGTTACCTTTTAAGAATAGGTTATTATTGTTGCTCAGAATGGTATGATTGCCTACCACTTTCGCCCCACAAATATATTTTATAATTTCAATTCATTTTCTTCGTACCATTAATCAGTTCCGAAGCTCCTTGACTCGCAGATCATGTACTCTTCTTGTTAATATAGTATAATTATTTAAATCAACTTTAATCTTTTTACCATACGGCGTAAAATGGATGACCAAATAATTGTAACAATTTTAGAACCATATATTGAATTATTTCTCAACTGGTTGTTATGATTATTTATATCGAATTTACAAGTATTTTAAATTATATAATACATTCAATGTATAAATATCATTTTCCATTTTATCTGCTGATAGATAAAAGAAAAAAATATATCTTTCACTTAAAAAAGATCCATCTTCATGCGCATGCATTTTTTTCACATCAAAATATGTTAAACTACTACTTATCGTCTTTGCATTATTATACACGCAGTTTATTTGTTACTGAGCATTCGATTGCACATTAAAGGAATATGTAAAACATTATGTTTTGATATAAGAGGTAGCCCATCAGATACAATCAGTTTTTCTACCGATGTTTTGCCAATTTTCTATTCAGCTTTGCACATGCTTTGCACTAGTATATTTTAACTGGCTCGGGTATTTATGTTCTTACTGGTAACTTTTTTATTTTAATCGCTTGAATACGGTTGTACGTATGTGCTTTTAAATACTTTTCAACTTTTTGATTTTCTTTTTTTATTTGGCTCTTCGTGTAACATGAAATAATTTTAGATGTCACTTATACAAATATACTATTTTTAAGTGAAAATAGTATATAATTACAGTACTTAATATCATTTTATGATTTTTGTTTAAATTATTTATTCGTTATTATGTTCAATAGAAGTTAATTTCTAAAATTACCTCTTCTATAATTGAAGGAATCTTTATGTATTTTCAAGACTGCGTCTTTTACTATAAATGAAGATTTAATTGTATTGTCGTAGTTATATGTTTCACTTTTTATTTTTACTACTTTCGTTAGTTTTTGTGGAAAAAACTCCAATATTTGTATAATGATTAGCATTATTTTTAGTACATTTTTAATTCATGAAGCAGATTGTGATAACAATAATTTAAAATTTTTCAGAATAATCATACGACTGGTGAATATTGCATTATCATGTCATATCTTTGTTGTTTACTAGTTCAAATATTTTGCCTCTGTTGGTTTAGAAATGAATTATAATTAAAGGTATACAAATCAAAAGCCTATATCGACGTAAAATATTTATTAACTATAATGTTTTACTAAATTTTAATAATTTTTCTGATAGGATGAAATAGTGTCTACTGCAATATACGAAACTGACTGGGCCGTAATGAAACCATGTACAAAAAGAAGTTATTGGTATTTAATGTTTATGGGACAAAATAAATTTATTATATCTTTTCATGGTCAACGTAGTTTGACTTTGCAAACATTCATCTGGGTATGTGCATTTGATATTAATTTAATTATATTTTAATTTTTTATGTAAATCTGTTATATAGTTATAGAAAACTTATTTTATCTGATAATTTAGATGATAAAAACTTCATATGGTGCTTTTAATTTATTGAAGCAAGTTGCAGATACATAGTGGTAATGGTTGACAATTATACTTTCCTCTATCGAAGAGCATTGCGTAGTAAAAAAAATTCTTGAAAAGCTTTAAAATCGTGCGTTTAAAATCAAAATGTCTTTTTTATAAACGTCCGTGCGGATGTGTGCGCTCGACTGGATGCGTGTGTGTGTTACCTGAAGGTTTTAGCTCTTATATGCCAGATCTACAACATTTTTTACGCGTATCGATGTATTTTATAGTTTTATGACGACCTTTCAATTTAGAAAGGATGATTTTGTTATGTCATAATATACCGTTTGTATAAAATATTTATTTCGATGATATAGCCTAATAAATAGTATTATAACTCATTATTCATTTCTTTTATGTTTAACCATTAAAATTACAACAACAAAAAATAACAATTGTTATTTAATGTATTTCCACTAAGTTAAATTATCGACTGATAATTGCTTAAGAAATACCGCTATGGCTTTTAGTTTTCCAAATCACAATGCATCAGTGTGACTTTGGATTATTCATGAAACCAGAAATTTGTATTTTCGCATTAGGGTTTATTAATATAGACTAAACTTTTTACCGCAAAAAGAGCAAAAAAGTGGCTGTCGATCATGGCGTGCTCACTGAATTTATAAAATAACACACTACGTTACGTCAAAGTATCAAAAGTAATATAGCTGCTTACATTCGCAACACATAGTACTAAAATTTTCGATGCAAAATTGGATATATTCGAACGAGCAGACTTCACCTGACGACATCCGCAGCACAACAGAAACTACGCAGCACAAGCGTCCACTTAACCGAGAATAGCTCAGCTGCACCAATGCATCGAATAGCGCAAAACCTTCCCGATTTACTATGTAAATTGCGGTCGAAGTCTGGGGTAGTTACAATTTAGTACAACTACGTATGCTCGTATAATCAAAGACCATATCAAAGCTCCGCTACCTGTAATCTCGGAATAATAGCCGATCACAGGAATCCTGCTCTTCGGCTCGTTCAGCCCCTCGTATGGTTCTAAATTGAGAAATGGACTTGTTACCTGCACACTTCCGTACCTTCCAGTTCTTCGGCTTGTGGTACGATGACCCGCGAAGCTACCGACTCCTCAAGCTAGTCCACAGGTCACTCATTGTGCTGCTCATCGTGCACATGAGCCTCTTTCAAATGATCGCATTGTTCTCGGTGAAGCGAAGCGTCGAGGAGTACACCAACACCCTTTTCATCGCGCTGACTTATTTCGTCCACATCTGCAAAACGCTCGTCTTCATGGCCAAGAATCGGAGCGTCAACGAGATGCTGGACAAGTTTCGCCTGGATGTGTGTAGAACGCGAGGTCCGGAGGAGGAAAAAATCATGGCCAAGTATCTTCACAAGGCTAATTGGACATACGGTGTGAGAATGATCATGACTCTGTTCTGCGGTTCGACGCGTATTGTCGTTCCGATTTTGGTTGGAATTTCCACTGGGAAGCTAGAGATGCTTCCCTTCGATACGTACTTTTTTAACATCGGTGATCTGGCACAGTGGACTTTGGTATACGTTCTTCAAGCAGTTACGGTGATTACGGTTGTCGTGACTGACGTCTGCCTAGACTCGACGCCCTGCGCCTGTATGATACTGGCCTGTGCACAGCTGGAAATTTGTCGTCATAGAATAAAGTATGATAACGTCATTTCTAATGAGATAAGAGATAAGTGTGAAGTGAATGGTGAAGATAATTCTGAAAAAGGATACAGGGAGAAAATTGCGTTGAGGAAATATGTGAAACATTACGTTTTGATTACGGAGATAATTCATAGAATACAGTCCGCTTTTATACCGATCGTCATGCCGATTTTCTGTTCAGCTTTATTGACACTTTGTACTAGTGTATTTCAACTTGCTCAGGTGAGTCTATTCTAACTTGCTTGCTTGAATACTATTATATTAAGAAATAAGTTCATATTTTTTTTCTATTATTTTGTGTGTTTAGTCATTTTTTTTAATACAAGTAACTTATATTATGTCAGCAAGTTCATATTATGTTATCGTTATTTTTTATTATTTTTTTATAATTTAGATCTATGTAATAATTAAAATTTTTCAGCAAAGTCATACGGTCGGTGAATATTGCTTCATTATATCATATCTCTGTTGTTTACTAGTTCAAATTTTTTGTCTCTGTTGGTTCGGAAATGAACTACAGTTTAAGGTACGAAAATCAAAAGTAATACTTAAAATACTTTATTATAATAAACATTAATGTAGCGTTACTTATAATCCCGATAATCTTTCTGGACAAGCAGGGCGAAATAGTATCTAATGCTATATATGAAACCAACTGGACAGTAATGAAGCCATGTATAAAAAGAAGTTATTGGTATTTCATGTTTATGGGTCAGAATAAATTTATCATATCTTTTCATGGTCAATGTACTTTAAATTTGCAAACATTTATTTGGGTAAGTATTCAATGTTAAATTAATTTTAACGTATGCATGATTACTTCTTTTCATTTCACGATTGCAGATGATGAAAGCTTCGTATGGTGCTTTCAATGTATTGAAGCAAGTTGCAGAGACGTAATATAATGATAGTCGACAATCACTTCCCTCCAGCAATATTAAACAAAGTTCTTGAAAAAGTGTGTTAGAAATGTGTTTTTTAGCCGTTTAGAATCAAAATTTGTGCTTGCGGGTGTGTAGTGTGCATATTTATACACATGGGATGCGTGGGAGGGTGTGAATATGTTTATACAAAGATCTGAGTTCCAATTCGGTGGATTGTATATACGTTTGTCACTTATATAATGAAACGACAATAAGATCTTATTTTTTGGCTGATAAGGTGTTTTTGTTTTCCGACCATTTTAGAGAAAACGGATTTTTCTCATTTTTACATAAATATATAGAGTTTGTACAAAATTTTAATAAAACTGCAACAATCTATCTTCACCCGTTCAATTTTTTTCAATGCAAATATACGTATCTATGATGAGAAAAAATCTGGAATACGATTGAACGCAGTTTATGCGTTAAATTTCAGATAAGTAATAAAAAACTACAAAAAATGTTTCCCGGACGACGTCAGCAGCACAACAGAAACTACGCAACAAGCGCCACTTAACCGAGAATAGCTCAGCTGCATCCAATGCATCGAATGGCGTAGCAGAAAACCGTCACGGTTTATTATGTAAATTGCGGCCGAAGTCTCGGCAGTTACAATTTAGTACAGCTACTTATATCACATAATGAACGACTACTGCTAAAGCTTCACTACCTGTAATTTCGGAATAGCTGATCGCGGGCGTCTACTTGCTCTTTCTGCTCTTTCACCCTCGCGCAGTTCTAAATTAAGAAATGGACTTGTTACCTATACACTTCCGCACATTTCAGTTCTTCGGCTTGTGGTACGATGACCCGCAAAGCTACCGCCTCATCAAGCTAGTGCACAGATGGCTCATTGTGCTACTGATCGTCCACCTCAGCCTCTTTCAGATGATCGCGTTGTTCTCGGTGAAGCACAACATCGAGGAGTACATCAACACGCTCTTCATCGCGCTGACTTACTTCGTCAACATCTACAAGACGCTCGTCTTCATGGCTAAGAATCGGAGAATCAACGAGATGCTGGAGGAGTTTCGCTCGGATATCTGTCAAACGCGAGGTCCAGAGGAGGAAAGAATCTTGTCCAAGCACCTGCTCAAGGCCCACTGGACTTATGGTGCAAGAATGATTTTGACTTTGTTCTCTATTTCGATAAGTATTGTCGTACCGATAATGGTCGGTTTTTCCACTGGAAAGCTGGAGCTCCTGCCCCTCGACACGTATTTTTTTAACCTCGATGATCTGGCTCAATGGACGGTGGCATATGTCCTTCAATCTCTCGCAATATATACGGTTGTCATAATCGACGTCTCCTTGGACTCGACGCCCTGCGCCTGTATGATACTGGCCTGTGCACAGCTGGAAATATGCCGCCACAGGATAATAAGGTACGATAACCTGGTTTCGAATGAGATAATGGATGGCGATGAAGTGTATAGTGAAGATGAGTCTGATAAACGATGGAAAGAAAGAATGGCGTTGAAAAAATACGTGGAACATTACGTTTTGATTCAAGAGATAGTTCATAGAATACAGTCTGCTTTTATATCGATTGTTTTGCCAATTTTTTGCTCAGCTTTGGTGACTCTTTGTTTTAGTGTATTTCAACTTGCTCAGGTAAATGTATTCTTATCTGTACCTTCGTCGGTCAATTTTCTGGCCATTATTTTTCGATAAAATAATCATTTTTTGGTAGAAAAATTAGAGAAGCTTCTACACAAATAATAATAGTGTGCTAAGTAATTAATGACTCTATATCTAGTTTTAGCATGAATGTTATAAGTGTTTCTTTTTTGTATGTATAATGATTTACGTTATACTTTTAACCTAATTCAGACATTTGAATAATTTAACATTTTTCAGCAAAATCATACGTTCGGCGAACATTGCTTCATTATATCATACCTCTGCTGTTTACTAGTTCAAATTTTCTGTTTTTGTTGGTTCGGAAATGAATTGCAGTATAAGGTATGGTTTTTAAAAGCTATACGTGAAATGTCTTAATAAATCGTAATTTGTGTTATTAAATCGATAATACTTAATCGCGATTTTATTTTTGGAAGCAGGGCGAAATCGTTTCTAATGCAATATATGAAACTGACTGGACAGTAATGAAACCATGTACAAAAAAAAGTTATTGGTATTTCATGCTCATGGCTCAAAATAAATTTATTGTATCTTTTCATGGTCAATGTATTTTAAGTTTACAAACATTTCTTTGGGTAAGTATTTAATGTCAAGTGAATTTTATGCACGAATGAGTTTTCTTTATAATATACTTCTTTTATTTCCTAATTTCAGATGATAAAAACTTCGTATGGTGCTTTCAATGTATTGAACCAAGTTGCATAGACAGCATAGAGCCACTTTAGGCATAGATATGTAGTATAATAATAGTTGACAGTTATAAATAAAATAATTGAAAAAAATGTTAATAATGTATTTTTATTTATGTGTTTGGAAAAATACGTTTCTTTTTAAAACAGACTGTGCTGACATGTGCTTAAACGAGTTCAAGCATATTTACGCACAAATATCAGTCCCAACGCGGAGGATTGTAGTGCATTGTATATATATACTGAAAAGGCGGTAAGACCTGTTGTAGCATTTTTTGTGCACTAAATCTGAATTCGAAAAAAATGTGATAAAACGTATAAAAATCTCAAATTTGTACAGTAGATTTTAAGTAAGCAGAATAAAGTCCAAAATATTGTTATACATATGGCCAACCAATATTTTGGATTTTATTTCTTACTTGTAATTTGTCATGAAAGCACTATACTAGTGTACAAAATATTCACTAAAATATAGGCATACTAGCACTAAAATATTGTTAGTAAAATTAAGAAAACTAACAATAAATGTTTGATATAGCGTATACGGAAAGTAATACTTTCCACGGGAGTGCACCATCTGCGGCTAATTTTTTCAGTTAAGGTTTAAGAAAGTGATTTTTGGTACTTAGAGAGGGGAAACTAATTAATGTTACCTTTTAAGAATAGGTTATTATTGTTGCTCAGAATGGTATGATTGCCTGCCACTTTCGCCTTACAAATATATTTTATAATTTCAATTCATTTTCTTCGTACCATTAATCAGTTCCGAAGCTCCTTGACTCGCAGATCATGTACTCTTCTTGTTAATATAGTATAATTATTTAAATCAACTTTAATGAATATTTACATCGAATTTACAAGAATACAGTAAATATATAATACATTCAATGGATAAATATCATTTTCCATTTTATCTGCTGATAGATAAAAGAAAAAAATATATCTTTCACTTAAAAAAGATCCATCTTCATGCGCATGCGTTTTTTTCACATCAAAATATGTTAAACTACTACTTATCGTCTTTGCATTATTATACACGCAGTTTATTTATTACTGAACATTCGACTGCACTATAAGAATACAATACTTAGTGCAGCAGAACTTTCGATCAGACATTCTGACTGGCAGATTTTCCTTGGCGACATCAGCTGCACAACAAAAATTCCACCGAGAATAGCTCGGCCGCTCAGCCTATAGAAGGGCGGGGTAAAACCATCATAATTTATTATGTAAATTGCGGTTAAAGTCCCGGACAATTTCGTTCAACTATATGCACAGATAATGAAAGACTATCAAAGCGCCACTGCCTATGTAATCTCGGAATAGCTGACCGCAGGCGCCTTGTTCTTCGGCTCCTTCACCCTCGCGGTTCTAAATTCAGAAATGGACTTGCTACCTCTGCACTTTCGCACATTTCAATTCTTCGGCTTGTGGTACCATGACTGGCGAAGCTACCGATTCATCAAGCTGGTCCACAGATCGTTGGTTCTGCTACTAATCGTGCACGTGTGCCTCTTTCAGATAATCGCACTGTTTTCTGTCAAGCACAGCGTCGAGGAGTACACCAACAGTCTCTTCATCGGCCTCACTCATTTCGCCAACATCTACAAGGCGCTGGTCTTCATTGCTCAGAACCAGAGAATCAACGAGATGTTGGACAAGTTTCGCTTGGATATATGTCGAGCACGAGGCCCGGAGGAGGAAAGCATCTTGGCCAAGTATCTGTACAAGGCTAATTGGACTTATAGTGCAAGAATGATTTCGACTTTGTTCTGTGGCTCGATAAGCATTGTCGTGCCGATCTTGATTGGAATTTCGACTGGAAAGCTAGAGCTGCTGCCACTGGACACGTATTTTTTTAACATCGATGACCTGGCACAGTGGACTGCGGCATATGTTTTACAGTCACTTACAGTGATTACGGTTGTCGTAACGGACGTCTGCTTAGACTCGACACCCTGTGCCTTTATGATACTGGCCTGTGCACAGCTGGAAATTTGTCGCCACAGGATAAAGTACGATGACATGGTTTCGAATGAGATTGTGGATAACTTGTGTGAGTAGAGAAGATGTGCATAAGAAAAGATATAAAGAGGAAATGTCATTAAAGGAATATGTGAAACATTATGTTTTGATACGGGAGGTGGTCCATCGGATACAGTCAGTCTTTATATCGATCGTTTTGCCGATTTTCTGTTCAGCGTTGCTTACTGTTAACTTTTTTATTTTAATCGCTTGAATCCGGTTGTATGTATGTGCTTTTAAATACTTTTCAACTTTTTGATTTTCTTTTATTATTTGCGCTCTTCGTGTAATATGAAATAATTTTAGGTGTAACTTATAGGCACTATAACGTAAATAAGCTGAATGAAAAGCTACAGTTGCAGTTATACAAATATACTGTTTTTAAGTAAAAATAGTATGTAATTACAGTTCTGGATATCGTTTTATGATTTTTGTTTATATTAGTTATTTGCTGTCATATTCAATGAAAGTATATATAATTTGTAAAATCACCTCCTTCTATTGAAGGAAACTTTATTTATTTTCAACACTGCGTCTTTTATTATAAATGAAGATTTAATCGTATTGTCGTAGTTATATGTTTCGCTTTTTATTTTTTTTAACTACTTTCGTTAGTTTTTGTGGAAAAAACTACAATATTTGTATAATGATTAGCACTTTTAGTACATTTTCAATTTATGAAGCAGATTGTGATAACAATAATTTAAAATTTTTCAGAATGATCACACGACTGGTGAATATTGCTTTATCATGTCATATCTTTGTTGTTTACTAGTTCAAATATTTTGCCTCTGTTGGTTTGGAAATGAATTACAATTAAAGGTATACAAATCAAAAGCCTATATCGTCGTAAAATATTTATTAACTATAATGTTTTACTAAATTATAATAATTTTTCTGATAGGGTGAAATAGTGTCTAGTGCAATATACGAAACTGACTGGACCGTAATGAAACCATGTACAAAAAGAAGTTATTGGTATTTAATGTTTATGGGACAAAATAAATTTATTATATCTTTTAATGGTCAATGTACTTTAACTTTGCAAACATTTATTTGAGTATAATCTATATTTTATTATTTCATTTAATTTAAATTAATTCATGATGCCTTTGTTATATGCCAAATTATATTTGTCTTATAATTTCAGATGATAAAAACTTCATATGGTGCTTTTAATTTACTGACCCAAGTTGCAGATACGTAATAATTATAATTGACAATTACTTCCCTCCAGCAAGAAGTTCTTTTTATAGTCACTACAACTTGACATTAATCTTATAATGTGATGGCCGTGCAGTAAATGCATGCAGCACAATCATTTTTATCCTGCTTCGATGGTAAAATTTACCATGCTATAAATTTTACTGTTACTATAAAGTTTGTGACGCTATCATGGTAAAAATTACCGTATTACTTATATATTACTTTATTTTATCATTTCACTTGTAGATAATTGAAATATAATAATTTTATGTACTTAAATGATAAAATATATCTCATTCGAATAATTTAATTAAATTGCTTGATTAACGGTAGAAGTTGTTCTATTGAGTATTGTGTATAACAATATGGGTCTAGTTTAACGACCATCCAAATTGTCTACAATTTACTACTAATACAAAAAAGTTATACCATTTCAAAAATAATTCCATATGTTCATCAAGATAAACATATCTAAATTACTAGCCAAACTCTCAATATTGATCTCCACATATTTTAATTTGTTAACATTTTGGATCATTTTTATCCCGGTGGTGTTATTAGACTGTAATCAATTTGGAGAATATTTAAATTTCTTGGGTGAGCACTCACATTTATTGTTATCTCTCTTTGGCAATCTTGAAATTCACCACCAGGGAATAAAGCCCTCAATATTCTTCGCTGATGCCATGTAGGAAGCAAATAAGAAAATCCCTGTTTCCATCCCTGTTCCATTACCAGATCTCCTTCGCTAACTCATTAACAAACGTTCTGAAAATCTAAAGATCTGTTTGTAGCAGCTCAGTTAGTGCTCATGGCATTTGAATTAATCTCAACAGCAAAGTCTGAAAACTTACAATAATTTTTTCTTATATATCTGAAGATTGAGTTTTTACCAACCTAAATCAGCTAATACTGTATCTTGTGATAATCACTTTTTCGTTTAATTCTAATACATTTGGGAACAGAACTAAATTTTTGTATGATACAATTAGCTTGCTAGCATCTTGATACTTTTGTAAGGGTATGACGAGGTAAGTGTTGGTGCTTCTTAAATAATGAGACACTAAACGTTGTGACCCCTAGTAAAAAATGGAATAATTAATACATACATATATGTAATCTCGAGAACAAAAACGAGATGGATGACATATAATTATAACCATCTAATTACAGATTATAAAAGGACGAATAAAATTAATTTTTATCCGCCATATGTTTTCAAGTTGTAACGCCTCTTATTAAATAATTATTCATCGTAAATTCCAAACTAAAATGAGTATTTATAAAGTTAAAACTATTCTACATAAATAGCGTTGAAATTTTACAGAAATAAAACGTTTGTAGAAATTTGGCAGAAGACTACTTCTGTATAAATTTTGAGTTATAAAATGCAATCTACAATTATATATTTCCCTTTGTAATAGCATATCGAAAACGTAACTGTAGGATATTGATTTAATTTTTTTATTTGAATTAGATAAAACAATATTTTAAAAAAGACAAAAAATAAAGATATACACTAGTATTGCAAATTAGTGTACAAAGCTGCAGAAATATCTGTAAAAAGGTCTGAATACTAAAAATTAAAACAGACACACAAACAAAAGACAAATGCTGACAGACTCAAAATTTTTTTTAAGAGAGCAAAATAATGTATTAAAACTTATATATCTAACATTTGCCGTTTAAAATATACCTACGTTCTGATATGTGTATTTTTTTTCTATTCAAACGCTTAATACCATTTATTCTTGTTTTCGCATTACACCGTATGAAACAAAAATTTTCATGCATTTGCAATGCAACAATAATTTTAATTAGACATGCATCCATGCGATTTGCAATTTTATGATCTCTTAGCGATACGTAAGTGTATTCTGACTGGCAATAGGCAACATCAGCTGCGCAACAAAAATTTCACCGAGAATAGCTCGGCCATTGAGCGTATAGAAGGGCGGAGTATGAACCATAATTATGTAAATTGCGGTTGAAGTTCCCGGACAATTTAGTGCAACTATATGTACACATAATGAAAGACTACCAAAGCTTCGCTACCTATGTAATCTCGGAATAGCTGATCGCGTGTGTTTTGCTTCCCGTCTATTTCACCCTCGCGATTCTAAATTCATCAGAAATGGACTTGCTACCTGTACACTTCCGTACTTTTCAATTGTTCGGCTTGTGGTACGATGACCCGCGAAGCTATCGTTTCGTCAAGCTAGTGCACAGATCACTAGTAGTGCTACTGATCGTTCACCTCAGTCTCTTTCAGATGATCGCACTGTTTTCCGTGAAACGCAGCATCGACGAGTACACCAACACCCTTTTCCTCGCCATGACTTATTTCGTCAACATCTGCAAGATATTCGTCTTCATGGCTAAGAACCAGAGTGTCAATCAGATATTGGAGGAGTTTCGCTCGGATATCTGTCGAACGCGAGCTCCTGAGGAGGAAAATATTTTAGCCAAACATGTGAAGAGGGCTAACTGGATCTACAAAGCGAGGATGATTCTGACATTGTGCACCGGTACAGTACGTTGTTTCATACCGATCTTAATGGGATTTTCCAGTGGAAAGATTGACCATCTTCCCTTCGACACGTACTTTTTCAATGTCTCCGATTCGATACAGTTTGCCTTCGTGTATATTCTTCAGACTCTCGCGGCAATATCGGCTATAATCACTGATGTTTGTCTGGACTCGACGCCTTGCGCTTTTATGATTCTGACTTGTGCACAGCTTGAATTGTGTTGTCATAGGATAAGGTGTGATAATTCCAATAAAGCCATCGATGACGATTTGGATATTGCTAGTGCGTATGATGACAGAGGGTATAAAGAAGAAACTTCTTTTAAAGAATATGCGAGACATCACATTTCGATACAGAATATAGTTCAGAGAATACAGTCCGCATTTATATCGATCGTTTTGCCAATTTTTTGCTCGGCTTTGCTGACGCTTTGCACGAGTATTTTTCAATTGGCTCAGGTAAACTATAACGTATGCAACGTTGGCTAGACCTCGTTTTAAAAGTTTTGTATACAACGAACTTTAGAAGTATTGATTATAAGAGTTTATAATAATGTTCATAATAACGATATTTGGCAACTTTTCAGAAGAATCATAGCGTCGCTGAATATTGCTTCATCGCATTGTATCTTTGTTGCTTACTACTTCAAATTTATTGTTTCTGTTGGTTTGGAAACGAATTACAATTGAAGGTATTATATTCGAAATCTGTATACACAAAATTTCACCTTCAATGTATAAATTAATCCGAATGATTCTTTGAAAAAGGGCGAATCAGTGACTGACACTATATATCAAACTGACTGGACAACGATAAAACCACGCACGAGAAAAAATTATTGGTATATCATGTTTATGGGCAGAAATAAACTTGTTATATCTTTTCATGGGCAAAGCGCGTTGACTTTGCAAACATTTATTTGGGTATCCATTTAATATTGATTAACTTGTTTATACAAACTTACAAACGAAATGATTTAGCTTAAATACAATACAATTTTTTCATTATTTCAGATGATAAAAACATCGTATGGTGCTTTTAATTTATTGACGCAAGTTTCGGATGCAGAATGAGCAATTTTTATCCGTGTATAATTTGTATAACATTTACGTATGTATAAGTTCAACTATATAGCCATGTTTAAATACTTTTCGATAACATGTGAAAAGAAATAGTGCAGATGTAACAATCTCGCTTTAAGAAAGACTTCATATTTTTATTATCTGATATTAATATAATGATTTGTGGAGAGACATCCAATGATATATAATGTGTTGTTTATAATGGCTTCATTTTTTAAAATATGATGTGCATGCATGTGTGTTGGTAAAATATGATGATAAAAGTATGTAGCAAAACTGTGTGTTAAATTTGTGGAGCATTTATGACCAATTTTGCTTAACATTTTTAGAGGCTCCTATATTGACACAAAACTAAAATTTTGGAATTAAAAGTAAATTCAATTAATAAGATTATTACATGTTGTGCTTTTTTGCATATATATGTATACTTAATTATTTGCGTAACGGCAGGTACACCTCAATAAATTTATAATACGAAAATATATAGACAATACATTAGAGTAATTTAATATATATATAGATAATCACTTGATTTTCATACGTCCAATACATTAGGTTGCATATGCATGAAGACACTGAATGTTTTGTCTAGACTGCAGATGTCATTTCAACCGTACCAAAATAGCTGAAACTGGCCATCTGCCTATAAATTGTGTCAAAGTCTTGGATAAATGAGTGCAATAAATGTACGTTTAATAAAAGATCATTGAAAGCTTAGGTCTGGGTGTAATTGAAAAACATTTCTTCTCGCATGTCATTTCTTAGATTGTTTAGTCCTTACTCATTGTAAGTCTCCTTACATTCCCAAATAGTCGAGCTCCCTATGTATACTTTCACACTTTTCAGCCCGTCTGCTTATTCTTATATAAGAATCCACGCTGTTCAACCGATTTATAAAGATCGGTTGCAAATGGTAGTGTTACTGATTGTGCACATTAATTTTTTAGATGCTGGCACTATTTTCAGTGATACGCAGCATCGACAAGTACGCTCTAGTGATGATTCTAATTAATTTTTAACTATAATAAGCTATTCACTTTAATTGATAGTGAACTAACACTAATCGCCGTGAAAAAGCGCCAAGTGGGTGGGAATTTCCAAATATTACAAAATAGTTTTCAAATTTATATCCTGCAACCCACAGTGTAAATAGAGTTTTCCAAGAATTCCTCGGTCATAATAAAGCGGAGGGAAAATGGTCATGTTCGGCCCTAATTGTATAATGTATTTAGCACTATTACGTACTAACTTTATGCACAGAATCACAAAAATTGTATTATGCTGTATTATATTAATAGTGATTTGAATGCCTAATAGTAAATCTGAATAACAATAAGGCTCCTTACTAATCATTATTTATAATATTTATTATACTTGCTTGATTGTTATTTTTTAACTATAAGAAATATTTGAAATATGAGAAAATTATACACGAATTCACTCTCATGGCAAACATCAGGAATGCGAAACTCTAAATAATCTGACGTGTTCAACTAGCGATAAGTTTTACTAGATTCAGTGAGTGTTACATGTAGCTACAGTGCGGTGCGCTGCAAACGATGCAGAAACGAAAATTTCATTTCATTATGATCGTGGCATTAACATTTTTTATTTTCAATAATATATCTTTGGTATGTCTTATAGTAATGAGTTCAGAATATAATAATTAAAATAGTTTATTCATGTAAAATTCAGCTATTTCGTTTAAATAGTAAAGTAAATTTATTATTTTTCAAATAAATGCCACATTTGTATAAATTAGTTTACTTCCTTCTACTTAAGCTTGCATGCTCTAATACAAAATTAGAAAAAACGTTTAAACAAAGCCCTGCGGAAACTGTCACATTAAATAAGATTCAGTATTTATTTTACAACTATCAAGTTACATGGGAAGAAGCTAGAATAATCTGCTCAGGATATGAATCTCAACTTGCAACTATAGATACTATAGAGAAAGCACTTTATATTACAAAACAGACGTCAGAAAGTAGCTTGGGTAATAAGTGAGATGTATATACAAATATTTTCTTAGAATATTAACCATGTGATTACTAACAAAATATTCAATTTTAGCTGACCAAGAATTTTGGATAGGTTCGAAAATGCAATCACAGGGCTTTTGGACTTGGATTTCGAGCAATAAAAAGCTAAAGCCTAATGTATTTTTTCAAGAAATAATTACGTCACCTCGTTATATAAATAGATCTTTAGACTCTGACTTTCATTGTCTTACAATATTCCGCAAAAATCATAGTATTCCACTGTTTAGTCCACTTTGCTGTGAAGAACACCGACCTTTCATTTGTCAGCAAGGCAAGTACTTTTCCATATAACGCAAATATTTTTTCTGAAATATTCTCTGAAAATAATTAAAATTTAAAAAGTGTAGATGAGCTTTCCTTAGGGACACACATTGACGATTTATTTACCGTAAAGATAGAAAATAAAGATTTCACGCTCTTTTCGGCAAAACTTACGTGGTTGGAATCAGTCGTGCAGTGTCGTCATCGAGGACTTCAGATAGCAGAAGTTTCAACCACAGCCCAAGCCCAGCTTTTGGCGATCAAAATGATTAAAGCTAGACCAAGTAAATTTGCCATCATAAAGATATTAAATATTGAACATCTTATTTACTAAATGTAGTATAATATAGGCGATTTTATATATGTATATATTGTACAGGATCAATTGAGAATGCTTGGATTGGCGGTTACGTGAAAGATCGTCTTTGGAAATGGTTACCTACTGGGAGTAATATAACTCGCAATCAAATGTGGTATGACGAAAATATGATTTCCGGTGAATGTTTGTTATTGGATAGGCATGTTTGCGAATTTCCAATGTACGTGAGCACTAAGTGCAATAGAAAGCGGAATTTTTTGTGTCAAACACGTAAACCAATTGATATGATGACATTGAAAATCATAATTACAATGATTTTGCAATACTAATATTTTATTTGATTTCAGCTGTACAAAAATTAGTACAACCTGAACCAGTTGCAGTATTTGTTGATACATGCCAATATTGGATTGGCTTTAACCCGAGAAAATGGTTGGACGCAAGCCAATCTTGCAGAAAGCTCAATGCAACACTTGTGGTTTTAGATTCGCCTACAACGCTAAATCACATCACCAATATAATGATTGATAACAGAGGAAGTGTGTAATATTTGTTTACCTGTTCTTGATATTTAATTACAAATTGTTGCTAAAAAAATACAATTGACAAATTAATGCAGATTATAATAATAGAACTGCAACACATTTGGATCGATGGAAGAAGACAACATGAAGCCATGAATGATAAAGTCAACGATAGTATATTATGGAAATGGGATAGTTCTGCAGAAAGGATTCCAATCTTAAATGAAAGTTTCATACCATGGTACGACGATCCTCGACTTTACGAAAATAATACCGATTGCTTGAATATGGACAGAGAAAATTTTGATGTCCCCATTGTTTATGGTCTTGACTGTAATACCGAGCAAACGTATATTTGTCAAAAAAGTGAGTTGTAATGATCTTTTAAAATATTGGAATAAGTACATGTTGAATATGTTTTAGGTACTGTTAGTTGTAATCAAATTAAGAACATAAACATTTTAAACTCTACGTATGAAAGCACTACAGACTTAAATCGAAAATTATTGTTGAATTCAAAAGGTAAATATGAAAAATAGTTTATATTATATAGCTTTATTTATTTATTTATTTATTTATTTATTTAACTTATTTTTGAGTAGATTCAAATATAAAACCTGAACATGTAAAATCAAAGGTTGACACTCTGTTAAATAATAAGCTTTCATATAAAACGATTGGCGATTTATCTACAATATCTAATTTCAATACTGTAACAGAACACAATATTCAACATAAATTAGATACTGAGCGTAGTACTTTGGCCGATAATTATACTGACAATTACTTCAGTATATCCCCCAGACTTTTACTAGATGATTTCGTCAGCCGAAAAAAATTAAATCAAGCAAATAATAATCAAGTAACTACAAATATACCGATTCTTGGATTCAAAGACATAATTGAACTTATGGCGAGAAACGTAGGTGATAGTACAAATTTATCAAATATTTTATTGTCAAATACCGATAAAAATAAATCCAAGCAAGTTTCATTAGGATATTTTGACAAAAAATCAAACAATAAAATAGATGAACAATTGCAAACACTTCTCCATGATAATGTTTCAAAAATAGTACAATCAAGTATAAACAAAAATATAAATAAATCTAATTCTGTGCGGAATAGTACATTCACAATATTAACTACTAAAATCTTATCTAACGAAAAGTTTTTAAATAATATATCGCATATAGACAAAATAGATAAAAACTTACATATTCTACGAGCGTCTGAGTCACCCATTAGTTCATTTAAAAATGATGCGTCCGTGAAATCTGTACCAGGCCAATACACAAATGTTGGCCCAACTGTAACTCACGTGACTGATGCAAATAACATGTACGGTCTTGGTGAAATAATGAAAAACATATTTAATCCGAGGTTGAAAGTGGATAATTTTCATACTAACAGAAAAGAAAAAGATATGCTATTAAATGCTTCAATATCTACGACTGAAAAAAATTCCAGACTTTATAATGTAATAACTAATACTAAGAAAAAAAACTTATCTCACAGGAGAATGCATTCTTCTAAAAATACAATACAATCCATACGTAAACATGGAAACAAAAATAGAAATAAAATAAACGTAACTGATATAATGGATGCCATTAAACATGATTTTGACAAGTTCAATAGTAAACCATTGTCGCTAGCAATCATGAATGATATGCCATTTAAAATAAAAAAAGATCAGGTAAAACCATGGAATGTACTTTTACAGCATGTCTTTCAATCACTCAATAATACAAAAATTAATGTGAATAACCAAACAGCGAGCTTACATATTAAAAACTATTCATAAAATTTAAAAAATGTTATGTAATACACAACACAATATAATAACAATTATAATAAAACTTTTTGGTTATGAATAATTTAGACATGTAAAAAATTACTTTGATTTCTACTTATTTTTTATTACTTTATGGATTTTCTGTAAAGACCATATCATTTACTGTTTACAATAATCTAGAATATTATGGGGAGAAAGTATAAGCAAGCTTTAGTCTTTTTGAATCATGTATACTTTATAATTTCTGTCTGGAATTTATGGAATAATGCTGCATATTACTTTGCACACTTTATGTATTTATCATTATGGTCACTGCTCAGTTCGAAATTAATTGTTGTAGACTTTCCAATTCCGTAGAATCTAGAAAACACTAAAATTGAAAAAAAACCTATTCCTATTCACCAACTTATACTGCGATACATTGTATCTCTATTCATTTTCCGAAGATATTGTAACGACACATAATTTGAAAAGGTTTACTAGCATAACAGATGTCACGACTGCCGCGGCGCAGTTATACCGAAGCGAAGCAGCCTTTGCCATATAAAGAGTCGCTTTCGACAAGGAACCCTATGAGGGAAAATTGTACCTTGTTGCTCGTAAATACCTTGCGTCATTTGAATCAATTACGCATGTATAATACAGCGACAAGATGGATATGATTTTGCATTATATAAGAGATATACAATAAGTCACAGTGTACTGCTATCGACTTCTCAATAAGCTTCGCCGACTATGGGATCAGTGTGATCTTTTTTATTGATTTTCGGTATTTCTTTTTTACACGTATAAATAGTATTACCAATATAAACGTCGTGTTGGACGATGAAATTTGTAAAGAAAAAATTAATGGTTTAAAATTATAAATAAATGTTTTTTTCATTACAAGTATGAAGATTGAGTACAATAAAGTGAGACGTACTGGTTATTTAAAAAAGTAAATTTGATAAATCAAGCTTTCAGAAAAAAAGCATATATAAACAAACAATGGATATATTACCCTTAAATTTCCAAACTTGTCGAATGTGCGGTATGTGGTACGAAAGCAACAGTTATTACGTACCGAAAATGATCTATCGGTGTATGGTATTCCTAATCATCTTTGAATTCACATTGAGTCAAATCATCGAATTGATAACGATGCACGGCAGCGTGGATGAATTCACCGAAGTGCTTTTCCTGACGCTAACTTTCGTCGCTCTTTGTTTGAAAATCCTCAATTTCGTGACTCGACGCGGCGAAATGATTGACATTTTAGACGACTTCCGAACACCCATTTGCTTGGCAAAGTCATCCGAGGAGACGGAAATAATTCAAAGATGTTCGAACAGCACCAAGAAGATTTTTTTGTGCGTAATGATTTTGTCACAGTCGACTGGACTAGTACTGCTAGTAATACCATTTTTGACTTTTGAAATGAAAGACATTCCTTTACCTTTCAAATCTTATCAGCCCTACGATGTAACCAATACTATCAATTTTTTTATTACTTATGCACTGCAGATTTTTGCAGCTATTTATGGAGTTCTGTTGAATGTGTCGATGGATACAATGGCTTACGGATTCATCATTATGGCTACTTGTCAGTTTGAAATTAATTGTTATAGACTAAAGAATTCTTCGTGTTCGATAGAGAACTGCATTGAGCATCATGTGCTGATACAGGATATTGTCTATAAAATTCAACATTTCTTTATTTGTGTCGTAGTACCACTTTTCTTTTTCAGTCTCGTAACGTTGTGCAGCAGTATCTTCCAAATGTCCCAGGTTCTTTGATTAACAATTCTTTATACGATTGTAAAATTCATGTACTGATGTAATAATGCATTAATAATAATTATATATACTAACAGAAACAAGTAGCAAGTTTTGAATTTTTGTCTCTTACCATGTACCTTGCTTGCATGCTGTGCCAAGTATTTCTTTATTGCTGGTTTGGAAATGAACTGGAATTAAAGGTAGCGAAAACATATACGTCTTTAATAATGCCAATTGAAAACTCATAATTAAATCTGCAATGAAACTTTCAGAGCAAAGCTATCACAAATGCTATTTATTGCAGCAGTTGGACGGATTTCACCAGGCGAGAAAGAAGGAGCATATGGTTTATCATGTTATCTGCAAAAACTGGTTCGAAGATTTCTTATCACGGGCAGTGCAGCTTATCATTAAGTACATTTCTATGGGTAAATCGATCATATATCATATATGCGAGGCCCGTTGAAAATAATGACGTTATTATATAATATGGTATTATTCGCTGTGTCATGTATTGGAGCGGAAAATAACGTTATTTTCTGAATATGCTGATCACGAAAATGATGTAATTTGTGAAGTTCTAAACACTTATATTCTTATAAATATAAATTGTCGTATAGGTGCTACCATGCAGATGGTAGCGCGGAACATGGCAGCTGTTAATTTTATAATTATTATTTGTCAGGAATTAACTTCGGTTATTATTTGTTCTAATTCATGACAAAATATAACGTCATTTAATAACGCCATTATTTTGAATAGGATGAACACTGAATTTATCAAATAAGCGACAAATAATCAATTTTAAATATATATAGATTGTGAAAACGTCGTATGCTTCATTAAATCTCTTACAACAAGCCTCGTTAGAAAAGTAATTGATTATACTTTCAAAAAAGAAATCTCGATGTATATAATAGAATAATATATTTTCATTAAAGACTACATAACAAAACTTTTTTACGTACTTTTAAAATATATTCAGAATCAAGTTTAATGTATACTTTTTAATAACTATTATTACAAACAATTGACTTAGTAATAAAATCGTGTTGGAAGCTAACTATAAACTCTGTTCACTAAACTCACAATACCCATACTTCGTGAAAATCTTTACCAACTGATTTCCCCATTTGTTTGCCAAACGTAAGCATATCATACAGCCATGGCAACGTTTTGTGTAAGCGTCAAACTTAGACTTAAATGTCACTTCTCGACTATTCAAATTGTTGCTTATATCCACACATGAATATACCATGCGCCTTTTCCTCGCCTCGTTCTCAAACAAAGCTCTCCGTCTATGCAACCGCATGAAGAATGCATCATCTCCTGGAAAACTTGAAAATTGCGGTACATAGTCGACAAGCAAACTATAATTAAACATTACCTTCTGTCCGGCTTTCAGTCTGCAGAACTGACGTGTTTCAAAGAGAAACAGAGAAGATGGATGTGTTGCCATTAAACTTTCGTATCCTCTGGCTCTGTGGTATCTGGTACGAGGAGAATGAAAAGCTCAACGCGCCGAGGATCGTCTACAGGTTTACTGTCATTTGCCTGGTGTTCTACTTCACGTTTACTCTCTCGGTTGTAATTTTCGTGGAGAACGACCACATGAGCGAACTGATGGAAGCAGTTTTCATAGCGGTTGCCTGCATCACTCTGCATAAAAATGATTAACTTCGCATCCAGACGAGCTGAGATCATTGAGATACTTCGCGATTTTAGACATCCTTACTGCAAAGCTGATAATCCAGAAGAAAGTTTGATTTTAGAGGGATATTCGAATCAAGCTAGGAAGCTGTACATCTCTCTGATGGCTTTGGTCATGACGGATGCTGCATATTTTTTCTCCACGTTCGCATTCAAAATTCGCAATAATATAATGGAGTACTTACTTATCATACTTACCAGTTTTACAATGTATCGAGCGAAGCAATACTGTATTCAACTGCGGCTATTCAATTTATTTCTGCACTGTACTCAATTTTCATCAATATTGCATTCGATACGATGACTGCTGGATTGCTTATCTTGGTGACTGGTCAGTTGGAATTGAATGCTCATAGATTGGCAAAGATGGGAGAGCATAACGTCGTTTCCATGAATAGTTACATCGGTCATAATGTATTGATCAACGGAACTGTGGATAAAATAGAGTCCTTTGTTATAACAGTCATCATACCATTTTTATTTTTTAATCTTCTTAGTATATGTGCCAGCATTGTCCTATTATTAGAGGTGATTAGAAGCAGAATTTGCATTTTAACTTCTTTTTAGCTATAAATAGATGTGTAAAGTTAAGTTAAAAAAAGAATGACAATCCTATACTTTTGATATTTTATGTGTTACAGTACAGTGTAATTAGTTTGGAATTTTTAAAAATTTTAACCTTTGCCATATGTGTATTGTTCCAAGTTCTCATTTACTGCTGGTTTGGGAATGAACTGATGCTGAAGGTAAAAGTAGATGTAAAATTTTCGTAAGACAAACAATTATAGATCAATACGTTGATAATATTTTGTAAAATGGTCACCAGAGTGCAGCTATAACGGACGCGATCTATAAAAGTGATTGGGTAATGTTTAGTCCTTTGAAGAGGAAAAGCTTACATTTTATGATGATATGTAACAAGGATGGACGAACGGTGTCTTTTCGTGGTCAATGCTCTCTTACACTGGAAGCGTTTGTTTGGGTAAACGTATATTGATAGATAAGTATCGATAATTAACTTTGATAAATATAACTGGTAATTTATTTAAAATTTTAGATACTGAAGACATCCTATGCAACAGTGAGTTTATTAAATCAAGTGAGCGCGTAAGATCTTTCTTTATGTAATAGTTTTGCGAGTAACGAGATTTTAAATTAAAAAGATTTTTTGATGGTGTCATTTTATTTTAATAAATATATATATATATTTGTTGTCTTGCAATTATATAATATTCATTCTTGGAATTTAAGAAATTTTAGAATACTTAGTCTTTCTGAACTATTATGCGCGTTAGACTTACCTATACTAAAACGCTAACAATCTGGCAAGTTTTCTCCAAATGCATTCTGTTATGTTGCGCGCGTTATGTTTACATTGTGGCGACGTCAGAATATAATTACAATATTGAGTGCTCTGCAACGAGTAAATCCATGATTAATGAAACATGAGATGTATGCTTTTTTTAACATATTATATTATTTTTAATAATTTTATAATATTAAGTATAAAAAGATTTATATGCACAAAATTATGCAAAATGAAATCATTTATATTTGTCTGAAATCATATGTATATGTATGTGTTTTAACATGTCTTTTATCTTATCTGATTTAAGTATTAAGGGAATGAAAACTGTTATATAAAGTAACTTTTTCATACAAATCGAGTTTGATATCATATTAGATTTCAAACCGTAAAATGCTGACTTACATTAGTCGTGCTATGCATTTAAATCATAAAAAAATATATAAAAGTTTACGGTTTGACATCTGAGTGCATAGAAAGACTAATATTGTTATTTTATTTTCTCGATATATACTGTGTATTAAGCTTGGAGGTTAATGTTTATGTACACGATAGCAAAGGTGCCAAAAATTACTATCACTTTTTGATTCTAATTAATAAAAATTTGATATTCATACCTCTTACTCTTGATAGTATGTCATTGATCATATAATCACTTCTTGTTACACAAGTACAATTTTCTTTGTGTATCTATCAAGAGGACGTAAATTCACCCATTTTTAAAAACTGCAAGTTTTTCTTTGAAGCCGTAAAAACCGAATATGCCTTAGTTAAGTGAGATTATTTTTAGATCGAGTGTGAAGTTTGCGGAACAAGTTTTTAGGACGATACTTTACCCTTGGTACACAATATACTACTTACCTTTGAAAAGTTTGAAAATTGTTAATACAAAGAGATAATTCTTATATATCTATAGTATGATAATATAAAGTAAAAGAATTTGTTGTTCACTACACACTTATTTTACAATATGTCATTTTCGAGTCGCTGAATCAATGTGTATGTTGAACTAATGTATTCTCGTCATAGAGCGTAGAGTAATTAAACGCCAAGAATACATCAAAGTAAAATTTAATTGCATTCTGAAGTATGCAAACTGTCACCGATGCCGCAGAGACGGAAATCCATCCGGTTGCTGTACGTATAATTGCAGGGCTCGCTGCAGTTTCCGCATTTATGGCGAGTCCACGCATATTTCTTAACAAGGGAACGTATGCATATCTCTTGGTTCCCCTTTGTATATGCTAAAATTAAATGGAATAATGGACGTGTTGCCGTTGAACTTTCAAACTCTACGATACTGCGGCATTTGGTATGAATTTCCGGAGAAGTTATGGCTCATCAAGACAGTTTACAAGACATTCGTAGTTGTTGTGATTTTTTCCTTTACTTTCTTGGAACTCATAGAATTGGCTTTGACTTACAATGATTTGCAAAACTTAACGGAATGCCTCTTTTTGACGCTGACCTTTTTAACTTTATGCTTTAAAATGATCAATTTCATGTGTCGACAAGAAAGTTTGGACGTGCTTCTAAATAATTTTCGAGATGAAGTTTGTCAGCCGAAGACGTTAGAAGAAAAAGATATCATTGCCAAGTATCAGAATATACTAAGAACTTCGTTTATATTTTATATGGGTTTAGCGCTATTGTCAGGTTCGTCGCTTGTATTTCTGCCTGTTGTGAGTTTGAAAACCAGCAAGATTGAGCTTCCTCTAAAAACGTATCAACCATACGATGTTGAAGATTTCATGTTGTTTTCAATAACGTATTTCCATCAAGTTTTGAGTATGTATTTCGGTGTTTTAATTAACGTTACTTTGGATATGATAGCATGTGGATTTGTATTTCTGACATGTGGGCAATTGGATCTTTGTTATTATAGAATAGTTTCTAGTGATATGAATACTATTAATGATTGCATAAGGCATCATGCAATAATTAAAGATATTGTCAAAAAAGTTCAGTCGTTTTTTATAGTCGTTATTGTGCCACTTTTCATTTTTAGTTTGATAACACTCTGCACTAGCTTATTTCTGATGCCTGAGGTAATCATATTTCAATTATATCCTTACGTTTCAATTATTATAAAATTATACGACCTACTTATTTAAAGTATAAAATCACTCACGTGTTTGCAGAAAGAAATAATGAGTATGGAATTCATCACATTGTTTATATACTTTACATGCATGTTGTTTCAAATATTTATGTATTGCTGGGTTGGAAATGAATTACAATTAAAGGTACAATAATTTGCTATAACTTATAACTGACACACTGTCAGAAAGCACTCACAATCACACACATTTTTTTACTTGCGAAATTCAGAGTGTATAACAACTGTCAAAAACATTTTTAAATATGCAAAAATATGATAAAATTTTTTATAATTTGTTTTAAACAATGTTTAAGATGTACAAAATTTAGATGTTCTTGCATAATTTAGATTATTTTATCTTTTTACGCGGGTATATGTTTTTTTTCCTTTTCAGAGTCAAACAATAGCCAATGCTGCTTTTCAAAGTGACTGGATAGGTTTAACACCCAAGCTACGAAGAAATCTTGTTTTTACCATGTTTATGAGTCAAATTGGATTGACGATTTCGTATCGTGGTCAATGTAGTCTTTCCATAAATACATATGTTTCGGTATGTTTCGGTATGTTTCATTTTTAATATTCCAATTCATTTATTTTTACCTATTTTATTGCTATTTATTTTAGATACTGAAAACTTCTTATGCTGCCTTCAATTTATTGAGAAAGACTTCGAATACGTAAAGCATAAAGTGTCTAGTTTGTAAACACTCCCGTGAGTATTCGCGTGAACTAGTAGTTTTTCTAAAGATATTCATGACAAATAAATACAAAGAAACAGATTACATAGTAATTTTCCATAATCAGAATTTTTACTTAAACATTTTTCCCGATTTACTTTCTAAAATCGCTTTGCACCGCATCTTACAAAGTAGATTTAAATTGTGACAAGGTGTTTCAGCGACAATAGGATATTGAAATATGGAAAACTTTTTTACACCCTATTATTCTTTATTATCTTTTTGACACAGTTAGTTTATAGACAATGAAGCTACAAAGTTCTAAACAAGTACACAAAATTTACGTTACTCTGAGTTGAAAATACATTGTATTTTTGTTGAAAAGTATCAAGTGGTAGTCTTTCTACCCACAACGTGGTTGGGTCGTCGTCGGCATGAAAACCACGTGGTAAATTGTATAGCTTTACTGCGTAGTAAACCACGACATGATTTTACCACGTGGTTCTTTACAACAGAGATTATTTTTTCCCGCATTTATACTAAAACCACATTTTCTTAATATGTTGATCTGCTAATAAAACACTTGCACTTGTTTCATTTCGATCTTTTCATTTAATTTTTTGCATTTTTATCGTAGAATAAACCATTTTACAGTTATTAAAATCAATTCGATAAGTATATATATTTTAGTCTAGAAGTAAAAAGCTACAATAAACTGCTTCTTAAATCAGTAGATGTACATATAGCATTAATAAAACTCATCAAATTATAAGCTATAGCTACAAAATGTGGTGGTTGAAATGCTTTGTTCTAACCCTTGTAGCATAAAGCGTCCATTACATTGGATCTGAACAATTATGCCTTAAATATGCAAACTACTTCGAATTCCCATTCCGAACTACTTATTATGCTTCATTATTGTAGAGCGAGACGTTAAATGTCGCTTTTACAGATAATTAAATACAGCTCGCGACATTCCGCGTGTCACCATGTGAATGAAATTCAAAACAATCAGTGAAATTCACGATGGATGTGTTGCCGTCATCCTTTCGAACCCTTGCGTACCTTGGAATCTGGCTAGAGGAAGATTCCAGTTTTATACATTTACGCAGATTGTGTGGATTATTCTTGTCAACGGCGATATTTTATTTCACTTTCACGGAAATAATAGAGTTGTACTTGTTACGGAACAATGTCGAAGAACTTGTGGACGTAATGTTTCTGA
This sequence comes from Muscidifurax raptorellus, assembly GCA_020010945.3. Lineage (NCBI taxonomy): Eukaryota > Metazoa > Arthropoda > Insecta > Hymenoptera > Pteromalidae > Muscidifurax > Muscidifurax raptorellus. The sequence continues at coordinate 26,536,628 of CM052081.1, read as the reverse complement.
CTGTGACTTTCGTTTTGTTGTGTTTAAAGATTCTCAACTTTAACTTTCGCCACAAGGGCTTATTAAACTTGTTAACAGATTTCCATATGGATGTGTGCAAAGCAAAATCACTAGAAGAGGAGAATATTTTAAACAAGTATACTACTAAAATATTAAATATATTTCAAAATATTTTGATACTGTCGCAGTCAACTGGTATATTTTTCTGCGTTCTACCGTTTGTGACTTTAAAACCAACTGATTATGAGTTACCTTTTAAAACTTACCAGTTTTACGACGATACAACTACTATGGCTTTTTCTATAACCTATTTTATTCAGTTTATAGCAGTGATATTTGGCATTTTTATTAATGTATCCATGGACACGATGATTTACGGCTTTATTATTTTATCTACTGGACAGTTTGAATTGATATGTTATAGACTAAACAAGTCTTCAAAAGAAAATAACAAAATATTATTGAAGCAGTGTGTTTTTCACCATAATTGTATGAATAATTTAGTAAAAAAGACAACCAACCTTTTTATGACCGTCATTGCTCCGCTATTCTTCTTTAGCTTGCTTACTTTGTGTGCCAGCATTTTTCAAATGTCTCAGGTTTATGATACTTAATAGATTTTTGTATACAATTAGCATGTGTACACATTCTTTAATCACTAGCTTCAATATTACATTCTCTTTATTTATAAGGCACTGTTTTCATTTGAATTATTGAAGTAAATGCACTTGTCAACGCTTTCATTTACACTAATATCCATTGAAATTTGTATATTTTGCAGAATGACATAATAAGTCTTGAATTTTTGGGTTTTGCTATGTATCTGTCGTGCATGCTCTGCCAAGTATTTCTCTACTGCTGGTATGGAAACGAACTTAAGCTAAAGGTGCTTAAAGGAACAATCAATTTAACAATTAGATTATTATTTGATATTGTATTTTAAATTTTAGAGTGCAGATCTTGTAAATGCAATTTTTCGAAGTGACTGGACCCTATTGGATTATAACGAAAAAAAGACACTATTACTGCTAATGTTGTCTGCACAGAGACCTTGCAATATATCTTGGCGAGGACAATGTACTCTATCTTTGGAAACTTTTGTATGGGTAAGGAGAATATAAGAACAAATTATATAGAAATTATACATACACTCACACATAATTTTTTGTAGATAATGAAAACCTCTTATACAGCATTTAACTTACTGCAACGTGCTTCAGACAAGTGAAATGTTTCTTTATTATTATGTTATTATATCAGAAAATGAATATAAGGAAACAATTATTCTTACATAATTTTGACAATAAGTCTTAATATCTATAACTATCACGTGATTTTATAAATGTACAGTTAAATATTCTTATTCTAGCTTAATATTTTTATTTTGCCTATATTTTTACTAGAAAATTAGTATTGAGTCACAAATCTTTGTTCATGAAAAAAGAGAATTATTGAAAGTAATTGAAACTCTTCCCTTTGTTACTCTCGATAGCATCTTCTTTATGTACTTACTATATTTAATCGTTTAACTTCGCATCTACAATGGTACAAATTTACAGCATAACATTAGTTATTCTGAAAAAATTCGATATCCAATAGAAGGCGTATATAACATATTTTTCTGGATGCAAAATAAAATATAAGTAAAAATTTACAGTTTTGTTGAAAAATCCAACGTTTATACGAGAAACTTGTCATTTCCGAGTCGCAAAATCAATGCATATGCGATACAATAATTTGTCCCGTACATAGTAGCGTTATTAGAAGACAGGAATATATCGCAGCAAAATGTAATTTCATTCTAAAGTATGCAAATTGTCGGCGATGTCGCGTAGACGGAAAATGTATCGGGTTGCCGTTCCTCGCATTTCGACCAATTTATGTAATTGCAGGGCTCTCTGCAGTGTGTATGGCAAAAGTCTTTACGTATTTCCCAAGAATAGCAAACGTGTGGCGTATCCCTCGACTCCCCTACGCATATGCTAAACTTAGATAATAATATAATGGACGTACTACCGTTGAATTTTCGAGCTCTGCAATACTGCGGCATCTGGTATGAATTTCCCGAGCACTTATGGCTCATCAAGACAGTTTATAGAACGATCGTAGTTGTTGTGATTTTTTCATTTACTCTCACGGGACTCATGGAATTGGCTCGGACTTACAATGATTTAAAAAACTTAACGGAATGCCTGTTTTTGACGCTTACCTTTCTAGCGTTATGCTTTAAAATGATCAATTTCATGTGCCGACAAGAGAGTTTGGAAGCGCTTCTAAATAAATTTCGAGATGAAGTTTGTCAGCCGAAAACGTTAGAAGAAAAAAATATCCTTGCCAAGTATCAGAACATATTAAAAATATCATTTATATTTTATATGAGTTTAGGGTTGTTGTCTGGTTCGACGATTATAATAGTACCGCTCGTAAGTATAAAAACCAGCAGGATTGAACTTCCTCTAAAAACGTATCAACCTTACGATATTGAAGATTTCGTATTATTTAACATAACGTATATTCATCAAGTATTGAGCGCGTATTTTGGTATTATAATAAATGTTAGTTTGGATGTAATAGCTTGTGGCTTTATTATTTTGACATGTGGACAATTGGATCTTTGTTGTCATAGAATACTTTTCGGAACAACAAAAACATCTCACGATGATAATATAAGACATCATGCACTGATCAGAGATATTGTCAAAAGAGTGCAGTCATTTTTCATTGTGGTCATCGTGCCCCTTTTTATTTTTAGCTTAATAACGCTCTGCACTAACTTATTTCAAATGCCTGGGGTAACTTATTAATCTGTTTGTTATATATTGCATCTACGTAAACATTGATACAAATATTTGGATTGCGCATTTTTCAGAAAAAAGTTTTGAGTTTTGAATTCATGTCCTTGTCTATATACTTTACATGCATGTTGTTTCAAATATTTATATACTGCTGGTTTGGAAATGAATTGCAACTAAAGGTATACAATATAATAAAAACTCTATGTAACTATAGAATTATAAAAGAGAGAAAATATCATACCGATTTGTATAATTAATTTCAGAGCAAAACAATAGCCGACGCAATTTACCAAACTGACTGGACAGGATTGACACCCAAGCTAAGGAGAAAACTTCTTTTTACTATGTTTACCAGTCAAAAGGAGTTGAAGATTTCGTTTCATGGGCAATGTAGCCTTTCCGTTGATACGTACGTTTTGGTACGTTTCATTTTTAAACTTCTATTCATTAATTGATGTACCTATATTATTGCTGTTTGTTTTAGATACTGAAAACTTCCTATGGTGCTTTCAATTTGCTGCAAAAGACGTCCAATTTCTGAAGAATCTGACTATACGCGAATTATAAAATTTATAATGGAGTGTCCTATATTTATGTATAATATATTTCATTATAGATAGTATTTTTATAATAATATATGTACATCTATTGCAGACCAGTAATATTTATTACAGCTGTAAAAAAAAAGAGTTTTATGTAGGGTATGTATAGATAAAGTTTAAAGGCTTATTTCACACGCACAATATATCGAATAAGATATGCAATATTTTCAGAATAAATAAATAATGTAAAAAAAGTCTATTGCTTTATAATTATGCTTGCCTCATTTTAATATTATGCTAAAATTAATCGTTAAAATGAATATTTTTTTTATAATTTTGATTTCTTACATATATATATCTCATCGTTCAAACTGTTATATGTATCACAAGTTTTCATTGCTTTTTTCGTTCGCACTTCTTAGCAAGTTTTGATAGAAACAATTCATAAGAGTTTTGACTTATCCAAGTAACAGAATACAATAACAAATTTAACTCATCCTACTCGATATGTAGTCTATAAACATTCACTTCATACAATGTAACGATATTATAAAAGACAGTACTATGTATACACCACCATAATATAACATCAAAGCAATTTAGATTTGAAATATGCAAACCACCGCGCTGATATCACAGAGGTAGAAACTCTTCCGCTTCTCAGTACCGATAATTTTGAAAATAATTACTTGATTGCTGCGGACATACATAGTTTCTCTTGCTACTATAACAGTTCTACTGAGGTTCCTAAGAAGCCAACATACCTCTTCGTTAGATCGAAATAATGGACGTATTACCTCTGAATTTCAGAATCTTACAATACTGCGGCATCTGGTACGAATATCCAGATCACTTATGGCTGGTAAAAACGGTGTACAAGACGTTTGTCGTGGTGGTGCTGTTCTCTACTACGCTGTCGGAACTAATCGAGCTTGGACTGATTAGTAACAATGTACATGATTCAACGGAGTGTCTTTTTTTGACGCTAACTTATCTGACTATTTGTATTAAAATTGCTAATTTTTTGTGTCGACAAGAGAGTTTGAAAGAGATATTGGATGCTTATAGGGCGGAAATTTTTCAACCGAAAACGAGAGAGGAAAAGCAGATAATCGTAAAGTATCAGCACGTAATATCAACATTTTTCGTGGTATATTTGAGTATAGCTTTGATGGCTGGTACATGTATGATTCTTATACCCATCATAAGCTTAACGAGCAACGAGACTGAGCTTCCCATAAAGACTTATCAACCGTATAACACTGAAGACTTTTTTCTTTATTCGTTTACATATTTTCATCAAATCTTAAGCTTTCTTTTTGGTATTTTAATAAACGTTTGTATGGACATGTTGGTATGCGGATTTGTTATTTTAGCATGTTGTCAATTAGACTTATGTGGTCACAGAATTTGTTTCAATAAAATGGATACATCAACGAAGGATCACATAATACATCATGTATTAATCGGTGACACGGTTAAAAAAGTGCAATCTTTTTTCATCCTTGTTATAGTACTCCTATTCTTTTGCAGTTTGATTATATTATGTACCAGTTTATTTCAAATGCCACAGGTTAGTAGTCCAATTACGATTATGGGATTATTATATGGGATGTTCCATTCGCATAATTGTAATTAGTAATTGAAAATAGATTTCGTTTTTATAGCAAAATATTCTGACTCTTCAATTCTTTACTTTGTTTATGTATCTAATGAGCGTGTTGTATGAAGTATTTATATACTGTTGGTTTGGAAATCAACTTCAATTACAGGTAGATGAGTCATGATGAATAGAAATCTCTTGAAAATAATAAAACAAAACTTTTTAATATATTTTACAGAGTAAATCAATATCTGATGCTATATACGAAAGTAACTGGGCTGACCTAACTCCTCATAAAAGGAAAGATTATCTTTTTAGTATGTTTATGAGTCAAAATGGATTTATAATCTCTTTTCATGGACAATGCAGCATTTCAATTCCAACATATGTTTGGGTATAGTGTTCGATTGTAGTAAATTGTGATACTTTTAATTAAAAATATAAATTTTCATAGTGATAACTTTTTTCAGATAGTAAAAACTTCTTACGGAGTTTATAATCTACTTCAAAAGACTTCAACTTAATTTAAGTGGATTTCGTAGCCAAAATGCCAGAAGTACAGATTCCTACCGTATGACGCAATGTATTCAAGGCTATATAAAGAATAATAAAGCAATAGGCGAATAAAATAGTTGCAAGAACGCATTTTTTACATTGTGATAACCAAGTAATTTACACTTTTAACACAGCTTGTATTCAAGTCTTAGCATTCCACTCAGATTTGGCTTTTGTCGATATTAATAAAAACAAGCACAACTATGGACTATTAACGCTTCATCTTTATTGAAAGTAAATATTTATACTATTATTGGTCGGTAATTGTATTGCATTATTAAATTACAAATGGTTTTGGAATAGTTTTCACATATTATAGAGCAGTGTTAGTGTATCTATAGAAACCGCCTTGGCTCGTTTTATACCAAATTTGAGAATTATTTTTTCTATAAGGTACAAAATAGTTCAAATGGGCTGAACGATTCCAAAATCGTTGTTTTAATGTTTCCCAAATGTATTTAGCGGGAAGGCCGTATCGGGTATCCGTCATTTGTTTGAAGTTTATATTGAGGAAAATATTGGAATTTGTCCTCCAAGCATATATACGAAATGTGACCTAGACGTCCAGGGCCAGGTTTTTCCAATTGGGATATATTCTACTGGGTTTGCCTACAGGTTTTTCCCCTTTATAAAAATAACCTGCACACAAATCTTCATAACTTTGTACTCACATTATAAACTCACCTACAGGTTAATGTAGAGTATGATATGCAGGTATGACTGTAGGTAGACCAGTTAAAAGTTTTGCATGATGTCGTGCAGAAAGGTCAACATAAGATCCTAAAGAAAACCTACATGAAGGATGCACGTTTCTCAACACTCACGGAAATAAATTTTCATACTATCAAATAGTTCAAAATTTAAAAAATGCCTGACCGTATAAGGGTACGTTTATATTGGGATCGGAATGTTACAACTATAGTTGCAGCTCGGCACTATATATTATCTTTGCGATTTACTGACAAAGTCTACTACCTCCACTTTCGAGTCATAAACAACTAATTGTAACTCTCCGACCCCACTATAAACGAACCCTAAGTGCTGTCATCGAGATGGTTGCACCGAAAACCATGTGGTTTACCACGTGGTATAACAACGTCATTTTCTGATAGAAACAAAAGGTCAACAAGTGTCTAAAACAACACTATTTATATTGTCTATATAGCCATGGCGTAAAAAGTCTCACATGGTTCCCACATAGGAATAATGTGTATCCTACATTGATCTCTCACGTGTAAGTCATCGTATCAGTCAGCCGATGCCCCCTGCCTCATTCGGATGATATTTTGCTTGCATTGAGTTGCTGATGGGATCTTATATGTGTAAAATAAAGGATCACGTAAGCTAAGAATTGCCCTAGTGTATACCCAACTTGAATTCAAAGAATAGTTCATTATCTATACTACCAAATCAAAATAGAAATAGTATAAATTATGGTCTTGAGGCTTTCGCTCAACTGATTGCGAATTTTACGCTAGCTTTAAGTCAATTTTAAGTTATAATTAAATTCAAACAGTTAACATTGATGAAGATGATGGAAGTTTTATTCTCGTCAGAAAAACTAATATGTTCTCAAAAATAAAACATATCAATAGCCTCATAGTTATTGATCTCTGAAATAATAAAATCTCCAATACATCGCCCAGACTGATGATATGCAATAGAAATCAATCATCTATTGAAATAGTGAATGAACTTCAGAACTTCAGCACTAGAAAACGAAATTTAATAAGCAAACTATGCTTGCAATCATAACAAAGACTTTATAGAGTAATAATAATCGATTTATAAAATTCATTAACTTAACTAAACTTAGTAACTGCATATCATCGTCTTAATAACAATGTATAATACGAACATTTAGAAGATAATGAACCAAGTTTTAGAGGGCACTTGTTTATTTTATAGAATAAATATGTATAAGAATAAGTTTCATGTTAAAATGTATTGGTATGTATATTGGCAGATTTTTCAATATTACCTTCTTTCGCTTATATTGTTAGAAAATTATTAAACCTTTGATTTTAAAGTAAAAGTCTCCAATTGACGTTTCCAAGTCAAAGGAATATAACGAGAAAAGCAATATATGCCAGCTACTTGATATGCAATCTAGAAATTCTCTTCATACGATATGTAACAATATTACACGACACTAGCACACAGAAGCAGTTGCATCAATACAATTTATATTTAAAATATGCAAACTACCGCTAATATCGCAGAGACAGAAACTCATTCATTTCTCCGTATACCGATCATTTTGAGAATAATTGCGTAATTGCCATTCGCGTACATAGTTTCTCTCGCTCGTATGATGGCAGTTCTGCTAAGAAGCCAACGTACCTGTTTGTTAGACAGAAATAATGGACGTATTACATCTGAATTTCAGAGTCTTGCAATATTGCGGCATCTGGTACGAATATCCGGAACACTTATGGCTAGTCAAATCTTTGTACAAAACGTTTGTCGTGGTCGCACTGTTTTCTTTTACGCTCTCCGAACTCTTCGAGCTTGTGCTGATTAATAATAATATACATGATTTAACAGAGTGTCTTTTTTTGTCGTTGACCTTCTTAACTTGTTGTTTCAAAACAATCAATTTCATGTGTCGACAAGAGAGTTTGAAAGGGATATTGAATGCGTATCGAGCAGACATTTTTCAACCGAAAACAGTGGAGGAAGAACAGATAGTTGCGAAGTATCAAAATGTAATATCAAAATTTTTCTTAGTGTACTTATATATGGCATTGTCGACTGGATTTTGTATAGGTCTTATGCCTATCATAAGCTCTACGAGCAATGAGACCCAGTTTCCTGTAAAAAGTTACCAACCGTATAACACTCAAGATTTTGCTCTTTATACGGTTACGTATTTTCATCAAATTTTCAGCATTTTTATTGGTATTTTTATAAACGTTTCTATGGATATGTTGGTATGTGGATTCATAATTTTGACATGTTGTCAATTAGACTTATGCTGTCGCAGAATTAATCAGAATGCAATGAATGCATCAATAACGAACGACTATATAATACACCATGTATTAATCGGAGACATTGTTAAAAAAGTGCAATCTTTTTTCATTCTTGTCGTAGTACTTCTATTTATTTTTAGTTCGATTGTTTTGTGTACTAGTTTATTTCAAATACCTCAGGTTAGTATATATATTAATATTTTTGATTATGGGTTGTGTTATTTGTTTCGTTTTTTTGTAATCATACAGTTTTTCACAGCATTTGAATATTAATTCGTAAACAATTAAAGGGATGCATTATTTCTTACAGAAAAATATTAAGACCCTTGAATTCTTTACTTTGTTTATGTACCTGATTGGTATATTATTTCAAGTATTTGTATATTGTTGGTTTGGAAATCAACTTCAACTAAAGGTAGAGGAGTAATGATAGGAGAAGAAATAAGTTGAAAATAATAAGGTAACACCTTTCAATATGCCTTGCAGAGTAAAACTATAGCCGACGCAATATACGAAAGTAATTGGACTGATTTAACGCCACATAAAAGAAAAGATTACCTTTTTAGTATGTTTATGAGTCAAAATGGATTTACAATTTCTTTTCATGGACAGTGCAGCCTTTCAATTCAAACATACGTTTGGGTATACTGTCAGATTTTCGGTGAATCGTGATATTTTTAATTTGCAATATAATATTTCAGAATAATAACTTTTTCAGATAGTAAAAACTTCTTACGGAGTTTATAACTTGCTGCAAAAGACGTCAACATAATTTAAGAGTGTTACTATAACAATATAAGGATGTTATAAACTGCTATTTTATTTAATTATTTATTTATTAATGTAGAAACGGGTTAAAAGTCCTTTACAAACAAGATATAAGCAGTGTAAGTAACAGAAATCATTTTGTTAAGAAATTATTATAACACTAAATAAAACAGGGCTATAATTCAAATATCAGTCTTCGTTTCAATAAAAATAACTGTGATATTTAGACTATGCATGTATACCATGTATATATACTGAATAAATGTCTTATTGAAATCCAGGAAAATTACTTTGTATTGTAGAAAAAAATATGCTCATATATAATCAGTTCACACACTTGATCTTTTTATGTGCACCTTTGAGCCAACCGCTACTTGCCAGGCACTCTGCGTTTGGTTTCACATGTGTATATAGAAGAAGACGAAGAAACTGTGTACGAGTTAAAGCGGTAAACTGTTACTTGAACAAAAGCCGCCACGTCTGTTGTCTACGTATTTCATCTGACTTAACTGACTCGGTTATTCATTTTTATTTGCAGTAAACACGGATATTATACCTTTTTTTAATTTGAATGATTGCTGAATCAGAAATGATGGCTCATGGAAATGATAATTAAACTCAAAAAATTGTACACATTCAAACAAGACTATTTTTATACAAGCGTAGACTACATTGCATCAAGGTATAGCCTCTATCAAATGCAAATATAAATTATTATAATTTTAATTACTTTAGAATGCCTTATTACCATTGAAAAGGAAGTCGGAAGAATTATTAAGAGTTCAATTGACGTAATTGATGTTCGCATTTGACGCGTATAGTCATGCGATGTCAAATGTAGCGATCATGAATTAGATTAAAAGTATAAAAAAAAGAATACGCGGTTAAAAATATTTAAAAATACATCGACTTTACTTTTTACAAAAAAATCTCTCGAGTTCATAAAAAAACGATTGCTTCTTTCATCAATGACTAAGTTGTTGAACGAGCTGAGTACGTTAACAGTCGCGTCATTAAGTTCGTTTGAAATATTGTCTACGTCAGTAACATAGAGATTCGTCAATTTGTTATTCCTTCCCTTACGCAGGTCATCGAGGTTTTATGCAAAGCCAGAAAATAGCAATCCTGGATATCTCGTAAAAGAGCTGACTTTGATTCAGTGGACTCCGAAGCTATTTTCTTCCGACAAGATGAAACGAGACAAGAACGCCAACTTCGATTCTTGCATTGTTGCCACTATAAAACTGGCTTTATATCGCCATTACTTATTATGCACTATTTTATGGCTTTAGTTCTCAGAGAACAAGCTGTTCTATCGCTGGGTATATTTTTCTCAAATGTTTATCCTCACTTCGATATGTCATGAGCATTTTGCAAAAGATTTATCAGTGGGTTACTATAGCGTATAGTATGTAAAATTTTAAAAATATTGTACAACCATGCTGGTGTCAAGATTCTTCCCTGAAAAATTCAACTGCAGCTTCCATTTGAATATACCAGTACAATTGAATTCCCATCATATATTCAACGAATTCGCCAAACTAAAAGAATATAAAGTTATGTGTGTATCTTATTTTAGAGACCATCACCCCTATTCCAGTTAATTTTCAAGACTCATCACATGTCCTAGGAAGGTATGAGTCAATGCTGTAATCTCGATGGGATACTCTTCATTCGTCGCATACACTGTATATAAATTCTGAATTCGCAATACAAGGGAGTAAGAAGCGCGCATAATCCACCTACGGAGAATAATCCGTTCTTCAAACAGCAATTACGATTATGTCATCGGCTAATATCACGGTAACAATCCTATACAATTTTCACCAAAAACCAAAGAAAAAAACACTCACAGCAAGCATCGACACCCATACATATATTCATAAAAGACCACCATCTCACACGTCGCATGCGTCACTCGGAATCAAAGGCTCCTGTCAGTCCACATAGTCGCACTTCGACTGAACGACGCTCTTGTCGATTCCAGGACTGCACAGCAGTTTTCATCCGGCGTCGTCGACTTGTCATATATGCAAACTTTTCGCTTCTTCCCGGGAAAACATCGAGCCACTGGTTTCGCCAGACTACCAAGTGCTGGTCTTTGACATTCAGCGTCGCGGGGATCTATTGAATTTCAAGTGCAACAGCCACGATCGCAGGAACTATACTGAATGAGAAAAGAAAAAAATTAGCGCGACTTGGAAAGCTTATAAATATAGATAAATCCTATATAGCGGTGCGTCGTGCAGACACGCGTGTACGAGGAAAGTTGTTAAAACTCATTGCGCGATTAGGGCGCGTAGTTTAGATCTTTCGGGGAAACGTCCTGGCCGAGTGTTTATTTGTTTATAACGGATCTGAAAATTTGATTATTTGGATCACAGCTGCGTTTGGTAAATAAATTTCCAAAATACAGCAACTCGGTTCTTGTCCGTACAAAATTTTAGTTAAAGTTTGCTGACCGGCCTTGATAAGTGTTTCTCTTATATCAAACATTCGATTTTCCAATGCAAATTGACTTTATACGTTACTACCGAGCTATTAATCTTTCTCAAAAAGAAGAAAACGGCTAAGAGAAAAAGCGGATCGCGGAAGAGAAGCCTTTCTCTCTGAGACCGGTATTAGACGCACGTGTTCGGAGTCGAGACATTGTCTGCAAGTGGACAGCTCACGTTTCAGGCGCTAAGCGTTATTGGGTCAAAGAACAAATGGCGAAGGAAATAGCTGAGAGAAAATGCGATTTCTTTCGAGTAAAAAAGCAGTGGCGGTCGGCTTGTGTGAGCTGTAGGCTAACGATGTTTACGAATTGATATCAGGTTCTGATAAGGCTCTTGAAATTCCGATTGTTTGGAGACTCGGGAGAAATCAGTTGTTGAAACTATGGAGTCTTTATCTTGAAGAAAAATTAAATAATAGAGCCGTGAGTCACACGATTGAACCCACGACCTAACAAAAGACAATTCGGACACCTCAAGTACTCGTACGTGGTCTGGGAATTGTATAATTACTCATCGATCGCCGGACCGTAGCGACTTCCCGGAATGAAAAGAGGCTTTCTACATTTTACAATAAATCTCATAGAAAATTCAACGATCCGTCAACCCTCCCCCTGAAATTGTCTTCCTTAAACACATCCTTCTGACGCAACGTGTTCACCAACACACCATATAACCGCACGCAATCTTGGTATTAAATATTATGTCAGTCGCGAGCGTACTGCGGGTACACGTATATATATATATATATATATATATATATATATATATATATATATATATATATATATATATATATATATATATATATATATATATATATATATATATATATATATATGAATCGGCGCGATTCGACGCGAGCTCGAGGATAATAATTCTCCGGTGCGATCAGCGAGTCCGTCCGAGTCCAGCGACTGCAGACGTGCATTTTGAATTTTAAGAGGTCCGCCTTGTTTAACGTCAGTGATCCCCTTCCTTTAACGTCTCTCAGCTTGATTGAGGAATTTTTTCGCAGCTATATGTACTGGGAAAAAAAATAAAGTACAGTTGCAGATTTTTCTAGAGCTATGCGGTTTTCATGCACAATAGTGTACATTTTTAGATTCACTATTATTATGTGTGAGCCAAAAGCTATACGACGAGGTACTTGACACTTCCACATTTAGCGATGCTAATTTAATCAACAAGGGTGAAAATGAGATGAGTCGAGAACAAAGTGACGATGAATCACCGGTTACGTATCTGACGGGGGAAAATTGTACATAAAAATACTTAGAAGCAATATTTTACATTAACATTAGTTACAATAAATTAGGCATACATTCTGTACGTGACTCATTCGGAAGTAAATATATGTGTGCCTTCGAGCGATGATCCCTTATATTACATTAATAATGCGTATACGGAACATTATTAACGATTGAATTTTCCAGCTCAAAACAAACCGCAGCCGCAGTCGCGTTCATCACTCGTAACGAAATTATTCTCACGATATGTCATTAGCCCGAGAGGCACGTCGCGCGCCTAAGATACTAAGTCTCAACAAAACGACGAGGAAAATCAGCCGGATAATTCGCATTCTTTCGCCCGTCGCGTCGAATTCATCAATCGATTTACGCTTCCTGTCGGTCTCCACTTGACACCTGTAAGCTCACGATATATATGTATATAGATACGCATTCATTCACTCATTCCCACGCGAGAGTCGCGCACCTCTTCCAGACTCAATGAAATTCCAGAGAGTCGCGGGCTTTTTAAATTTCACGCACGGAGCCGTCGGGCTTTTTTCTCTCTGGGTTTTCGTCGTTGCTCGACAGATAAGGGCACTGACTGACGCGAGGGGGAGGAAGTAATTACGAACGAGGAAAACCACGCGACGACGAAGGCAGAATTTCTTGCGTAAGATCGGCTTTTCTCTCATTCGTGCGGAGATTAAGTATACACGGAGATACTGAAAACGTCTGGAATTTTCAATGAGAAATATTTTTAGAGCTTGAGTTTTGAATTTTAATCCATATAGTTGTATTGATTATTTAATTTATATTGAGTCATCTGTTATAAGCAATGAGACGCCGCTTTGAAAATAAATGTACGATATGAACACGCCGAAGAGCACGTCGATATGCATAAATTTGGCTTAGCGCACGCTGGAATTATCAATGACACGTGCAGCAATTTTAATTCGCAATTGGCCGAATAAAAGGAGAAACAGTAGCTCGCACTTTATTCGCAACGTCCGGCATACACGAAAGTCAGGCTCATATAAGTAGAGACATGAGAACGTTATTGTTGTGCGTGTTTGGTGTTATTTTATTGAATTGTTTCGAGGTAAAATTAAACTTGTAATGCTTGAATAATTTAATTGTGTCTTATATTACATTATATATAAGATGTTAATTTAGACGTGATCGTTATATAATTTAATTTATAATAAATTCATGTATTTTGAAAATTAGCAAGTATGCAGCCACGTGATAGACGATTGCACTCTGGGAGAAGGCTACTGGTGTTCATCGGAGAGTAATGCAAAGAAATGTCAGGTATGATTATTTTAAATTATAACATTGTAGGATATATAAAACTATATGCCAATAATAGAAACATCTAGAGAAAAATGTTCTGTACTGATAAATAATATAACGAATAAATCTTATTCTTTATTATGAATTTTCCACTATACTTGTATTACAGAAAATGGAAATGTGTTTTCCGCCTACTGAGAAAGATGACTACATCAAAATGAAGCCCATAGCCGAGGTACCACCTGAACCTGAAAAGGTCATAGAGGGCATAAGGCACAATCCTTACGGAGGCTACATTGGATGACGGAATAGTTTTTCACATATATCCTTACCTACACTTACAATCACGATGTACTTTATAATACGCATTGTATATATACTAAACCTTTTCATCAATTTATGACCAATAAAAATAAATGCTTACAATAAAAACACAATTCTGATAAAAGTACCATTAGCCCCATAAAAAGCAATTCCCATTCCCCTTGTTACACGAATATGTGACGTTTCTCCCGCATTAACATCGCACACTCCCGTCACGTTATAATCCAATTTTAGCGCTCATAAAGCCCTCTCAGCCTTCGAAGCCAAACTGCAGCGTATGTGTGGGTACGTTTATCAGATCGTCAGTGCAGCCGCCGACTCAGGAGCCAAATCCTCGTACGACTGCAGTTGGAAAAATGAAATTCATCGAATTCAATCCCGAGCGATAGTCCATTCGGCTCACGTGCGCTCGTGCGTTATACGCGCGCACGCCGCGTCCGATGGAAGGGATGTGTGTACACCCGGCTCTGTGCATCCGATTTTTCGCTGTCCTTAGCGTATAAAAGCAATTGCCGATCCGACCGGCAGAACAAGTCACATCGCGACTCTCGTACAGGGTGAGCACGAGGAGTGTGCAGTTTGATCGAGTTTACTTTTCGAGGCTTTGTTGGAAGTTTAGTCTGAGCTTTTGAAGATGAGTTCCAAGGTGGCGATAATCGGTTTGGTGCTGGCGGCTCTCGCTGTGCTGGAGATCGAGTCCAGAGCTGTAACGGCTCTGGCTGCCGGTAAGTTTAAAAAGATTTATATTTTCTGGGTTTTATGACCAGTAGAGATCAGGCGACAAGTTTTTAAATATTTCTTCATTTTATATTCTTATATGCATTCTCCATCCTTCGTTTTCTTCGATAAACGCAAAATTAAAAAATTCTTGAATATAACAATATTTTTCTTCGCTAAATTTTAATTAATTTAATATTTTCCTCAAAAATACAGTACCGATACCAATGGTGGTGGACGTCTTCGGCTCACCTCTCCTCTTCGCCCGTGACAAGCGAGCAGCTTACCGATCTTACCCACAGCGTACGATGATGTTCACGGGTTTCTACCGACCAACCCGTCACTCGGCGGATGATCAAGCTGGTGGAGTTTACGCTCAAGGTGGTTCCGTTGGTGGCGGCGCCTATTTTGGTAAACAGCCCCAATATCTGAACGACGACGGACCAGAACCGGCCGATGAACCTGAAATCGCCAGCGCCGATGCAGAGGCTTCACCTGCTGCACAGGAGGACGACGGGATAGACGAGCAGCAGGCGCAGGAACACGAGATCGGTGAACAGCAGCCGCAGGTAATTGTTCAAGTTTTAAAATCACGTCTTAATTAGGATTTAAGAACAATGCAACTATTGTGAAGGGTCGATGTTTAAAAAATAAAATGATTATTTTACTCTCAAATTTTTCACATGTCTCGTTATTAGAAGGTTTCAAATGTCGGAAATTGCAGGAAAATCCAGACAACGAAGCCGAGAACCCGATCTTCCGAGACTCTCCCAAGCCTCAGAAGCCAACCCAAAAACAGCCGTCAAAATCGAAGAAAGGCAAGCAGATTCCAGTTCCTTCCGAAGACGAGAACGACGAGTACGACGCAGATGAGGACGACGAGCCGGTGTCACCTTTCAAACCCGGCAAGGGCAAACCCAACAAGCAGTACCCGAGCCTCAACAATTTCTTCCCTATGGTCTTCAGCTTCCCGAGAGGTACCGGAGGACGTCGTGGTTCCTCGAGTGGTTCCGTCGATTCCATCCCTGGAATGGTCACTGCCATCGCCAACAGCTACTCGACCGGAAAAGGTGGCATTGCCAGTTCCGTAGCCACTGCTTATGGTGGCTCGTCTACGTATGTCACAAACTGAATTTCTTTCACGATCGTGATTTTTCTCTGACTTATATGTACCTAATGATGATGTGAATTTTCATTAGGAATTTCTCAATAACTATCTATAACGACTTTTCCTCGACTGATAATTCGGACGCATATATAGACATTTTCGACACTTATATCTTGGAAATATTAAAATTGCGGAGCTGATGGTTTTTGCGATTTTCAGGAAGAAGCCGAGGCGTCCATCCCAGTCACCGGCACACTAAACATAGACTTCAGTGAATCATCGGGCACCGCGCATGAATTGCATACATCAATCAAGATATAATTTAAAATCACTTAGTGTTAATCGACGTATTTAAAAAATGTTAGTGTATAGTTTAGAAGACGTCTATTTATAATCGAATATTATTATTAAATTAATTTATTTAAGCAAATGTATTTAAAAATATTTAATTTGAATAAAATTATTATACATACAATTAGAAATGTATTTTATGAAATTAAAGCTAGCAGGGTATTTATAGAAAATATAAGAGATACTTTTCAGTTGAAAAATTACATTTTATTGATTATACTTTATTACATTTAAGAAGCAAATAATTGAAAACAAATATTGAGTAGATTCTGTAAATCCTCAACTTATTTAAAATCGTCCAAACGATGATCTGTAACAGAAAAGCCAAAGCAACACTTATTATAGTGAAAAAATACAGCATCAAATATAAATCATTAATAATAATAATAATATATATATATATATATATATATATATACACAAAATGAAATAGATTACAAAATTAGAATAATGTTTAAATGAAGTACATACCCTGCCTGAGCGGAAGCTTGAGCTGAGCTTTGTCCACCAAAAAGTCCAGAACTGGACGAAGCTTGAGCATTAGCCGATGCTTTGTTAAAAGTCGGTTGTCTGTATGCGGGATACTGTTGCCCGTATGGATAATTGTTATATTGATTCGGGTACATGTGGTTGAAGCCCGTGTTATAAGATGGATAGTATCCTGGTGAAAAACGTTAAAATTTTATTATTATTTTAAGTCAAAATTTAGGCACCTTAAATTTTGAAGAAAGTAGAAAATTAAACTTTATTATATATAACTTATAAATTGTTTTAAAAAAATAAAATGCGGTATAAACTCAGGAACACTGTAATAGTATATTATGACACTGTTGCGGGAGATGGTTTTCTACCTTGCTCGAGGTTTTTCGCACGAGCGAAGCGAGTGTGAAAATCGAGCAAGGTAGAAAAACACCTCCCACAGCAGTCTCATACGATATTTTATAGCACGACAACCTCAAAATCGACAATAAAGTTGTCATTTTGAGGTTAGCGTGCTATAAAGGCCATAAAATAATGTTTGTTACAGTTATGCTGAGTTTACACCACAGTTCATTCATTATTTTCAAGAATTAAGTTATACTATAAAATTCCTATTTACCATTCTTGCATATTTTAAGGTGTTTAAAAAGAAATAAAAGAGAGTTATATGCTTACCGTTTGGGAAACCCATTGCAACTCCAACGAGAGCGAATAAAATGAGAACAGCAATTTTGGCCATTTTTACTAGTGAATAATAAATTAGAGAAAGGAAGATACGACTTGTGTTGAATGTTCAACGGAAACTGATGTCAAAGTACTACCCGACCTGCGTTTTTATACAGCCAGTGAGGCCATTAGTGATATCATTTCCCGAGGCTACAATGCATTTTAAGTGTTTTTATATTATAGGAAAATTAAAGATTTTTATTGGTTTGCGAAACGAAAAGAAAATTTTTCCTCGTTTTATCAGTACTGAAAATTGTTTAGGATTATTCGATAATTAGATACAAAATATTCATTCGCCATATAAATAAAGAAACTTAGTTGTTAGATTTGTGTACAAAGTTTTTATTACTTTAAAATTTCTTCTATTTTTGAAAAATTTCATCATATGTCTATCATCTATATATTATTTATATAATATTATATACTAGTTTCTGGAAAATTCAATAAAGATGTTTATTAAGAAACGTATTTATTAGCACAGAGAGGTGCTACTCTGTACACTTTTTATGTCGATCTTTACGTGTAGTTTCAAAAGGTTACAGAAAAACTTTAAATAATTTCTATTACTTTCAAGAATTTGTTTTAGAGTTAGTTATATAACAATGTTCAGCTCTCTATAATTGTAGCCCCTATTGAGATCTAGCTAAAACTTTGCACTAAATTTGACGAAATCATTCCATTTGTTGCATAATCCTTACATTTTGTTACATTTTACTATATATTGTTGATTCTCCGACTTTGTGCACTCTACTTTTTACGATAATTTTTATGATATTAAAATATGTTGTATGTACAAATTTACAATCTACGTAAGATCATAAAAGTAAATGAGATAAATTACTTATGAGTCTACACGAGTGACTATCGTATAGCACAAAGTGTGAGAATCTAAGGCGTGTGCGAATTTTTCACTTGTCATAAGTGGTTTAAAAATATTAATTTAAATCCAATTTAAATCCCTTCATTCTGTTAATAACATCGACGAGATTTTCTCGACCACATATAAACTTCTATATCTGCAAGTGTGATGCATAAATGATGCCGCAGATTGTCTTCTATGTTTTGGTGCCGTTATATGTAAACAAAATTATAATGGTGCAAGCTCAGTGGTTCTCTCTCATGAAGATTCTTCTTCTCCCATATAGAAGAAAATAACGCATTAATCTTGTTCGCGCGCATAATCAGCCCGAATAGTCTTTCTTCTCTTGTTGGTTATTCATGCTTTTAAGAGTGATCGGCGGAGGAGCTGAGATTGATAGTTTGCTCCTTGCATCTTAACTGTAACTGCTGCAGCCGCAAGCTCAGTGGTGGACATCGTGACGTTCCAACCTCGCTCGGGGTGAAAATGGAATTAGATAGTGTAATGTGCGCGCGAGATTTGAATTCATACAAATAGTGCTCGAGGAATTGATAAGTATAGTATGAAAACGAAAGATCGCGTCAAATAGCGTAAGCTAATTTAGCTAGTAAACAACGGTTAGAATAGAACTGAAACAGCTGTCCTCTGGATCCTCCTGGTCCTTAACATCCTGGATCCTTGAGGGGGATGTAGGTAGCCGGAGTGGTGGGTATTTCGCACACCCATACTTTAGTGTTAGATCGTGTAATTAAGACGAAATTGTTTGGTATACACTGATTATACCATATTTTAAAATGATATATTTTGTGAATAAAGAGGACTCGCAACCGGCAAGAACGGTGTTTTACCGGCAAAAATGGGCCAAATCGATGTACCTATGTACAGTACAGATGTATCCATATTGGGTGTGGATCGGTAAGGTAGTAACGTAGATCGGTAATGCAGTAAAATATTTTTCATATTTTTATACAATATTAAATAAGAAAGAATCAAAAGCAAAGTATTATCAAATGTTACAAATTATAAGGAATAAAATATGTAAAAAATGTAATAAAATTAATTAAACAGAAAATAAAAATAAGATTGGACAATAGATTCTTACGTGTACCTTGTAGTAAAAACAATTCGATAATTTTAGTAGTAATACATAGTAGGCATTTGATTATATACGATTTCACTAGTTTTTAAACATCATTTATCGTTCGATTAAATAACTATTTTGTAAATACTGAATTTCGTAATCTGATATTTGAACTACTAACGCCCCTATAGCATAAAATTAAACTATGAAATATAAAATATAAACTAAAAACTTATTTTGCATACTGATATAAATTACTTGCATATATATATATATATATATATATATATATATAACAAAATAATATGTTCTTTATTTAATGAGGATAGATATAAGGTACAAATAACACAAAACAGTATTGTATTTTTTACTTATAGTTAACTTTATTAATAATTAAAAAACTAAGAATATTTATCGTAAGCGTAATTACAAATTACGAATCATTTCTGAATTCTATAGAATCGAATCCAAGATAATCATTCGCGAGTCAGTCCAGTTTATTGCTCTCCTTTATTTTTTGCCGAAGCCACTGTAACGGAAACAAAAAATCGATCATTAGTCATCAAACGTACAGTTTTATATCTGTCATCGCGCTTTCAAATTATGCAATATACGAGCCTAAATCGAAAACTTTTATACACATACAAAGAAAGAAAATATCTCAATAAATTAGCATATTTCGAAGATAAACATATCTATTTACTGCAGAATACTGTATATTATGTAACATATTTGCATAACGTAAACAGGCATCTGACATTTTTACTTAAGCACCAACATCAACAGCGATGATAATCATAAAATAATAATTGTACACAGAAACCAAAAAATAACTTACCCAGAGCTAGCCTGGGCCTGAGCCTGGGCCTGAGCGAAGGAGCCGCCCCCTCCATAACCACCACCGAGGGAACCAGCAGACGCCTGAGCTTGAGCGTTAGCATTGCTACCTCCGAATCCTCCTTGATTACCGAAGCCACCGCCGGGGTAGTAACCACCACCGCCGTGGTGACCACCGAAACCACCGCCATGAGGACCACCGAAACCACCGCCATGGTGACCACCGTATCCACCGTAATTGCCACCGTAACCACCACCGAAGCCACCGTGACCGTGATGGTGATGGTGGTGAGGGTCGGCTGATGCCTCACGGGCTACGCGGATGTATTCTGTGAAGGAGAATTGTTTGTTAGAGTCGTGTATCACTTTTTTTATAATCGTGTTTGTTTTTCGAGTAGTTTTTTTTAACGTTCTCTTTTATAGTTAAGCGAGAAAAGAGAATCTTCCGTTTGTATAAAAAGCCGGATCAATTCGATTCGGCTGTCTGTCAGAATGCTAATCGCACTGTATAAAAAATGTCTTTGATTTCAACGAACGCCGACACTGTGTTTTGAAAAATTCCACGATAGTAAAGTAAAATTCCGAAATAATAACAATATATTTATGTATCTATGTACTTTAAATTCAAGTCAGTAGGTCTGCACTTAATTTTATTGTACAAGAACTCAAAAATCAACCGCGACAATTTTGAATATCTACTGATAAAGATATTTGCCAATCGCAGAAAAGTGTAACCTACCTTCATCGAGAGTAGGAAAAGCGACAGCCGCGCCGATAAGAGCGAGTAGAAGGGCGAGCGTGAATCTGGCCATGTTTATTCACTGCAAAAACTTCTCGCAAAAAAAACAAAACAAACGTCGATAAATCCACACAAAACTCCTCGACTTCCTCGGAGTAGCGAAAGCGAAGAACTGATGTCGAGGAAGTGACGAGACCGGTCTTATATATAGTCAGGGCCCGATTAGCGTCGAGTGACGCGTCTAGGATCCGCCAGGCCTTACTGCCATTGGTCGAGAGCCTACGCGGTTTCCTCTCCTTCCTTCAACCACAGGATGACCGTGGGATTCCCTTATAGTTTCCGCGTTATAAAGCCACTTATGCTAATTGATGCCCGAAGATGAGAAAAAGAAGGAACTGAGGATCCGTCCGAGTGTTTTTTTGATCTTCGCTAATTTATGCGCGATTGTCGAGTTTATGCTGTGCTTTTTGGAGTACGCGGAGCTATTGTTAGGCGAGAGACAAAGATGTCAGCGAATCGAGCGAGTGCGATTGTTGATACGAAAAACCGTTAATTTTTGCAATGTCAACGAGCGATTGGTATAATGTATTTATGTAAGCTAATAGCGAACTTTGTTCTCTGTGTACAGTAAAGGATAATGAATTGTAGATATGTTTTGTAGATATATTGATTCGATCGTGAGCTCATTACTCACCGTTTTGCCAACTCGCCGTTTGTAGTAGCAAGTTTGTAAGATTTCGGTTATCTTCCCAAGACACGTGAGAACTATAGTATCTTTGCGTGCAAAGAGCCACCGAAATCCTATTATCTAAAAATAGAACATATTTTCAAAATATCCTCTATTTTGTTACAAAAGTATTTTATACTTTTATATACTCAATTCTAAAATGAGTCAATCAACTCGCTCTCATCGCAGTTTTTCCCGCGCATGCAGAAAACGTTTAATCTTCATTTGTCAACTTCATTCATGAATCGGCATAATTCATGACCATCTTGTTTGCCTTCTTTTTCCCGCAATTCACTAATTTTTTCAATCAATTTCCAGGTACGCCTCTTGTGAACAGAAGCTGCGCGTGTACACGCACTGAGAGTTTGGGAATCCCCTCGGGACGATCTCGTCTTTGCGCGAAGATCCGAGCGTGTTAAATTGTGAAAAGGAAAGAGCTGAGTATCCGCTTGATTCTTGAGGACTATTAGCATCGGTTCACGGCAGTTCACTCGCGCGCTATGAAAACTAGCGATATATTATACTTGTTGGGAGTTTACGTGATGGATAAGTTGGATTAACGGACGCTTCGTTTTGGTGGATTTGTTTTTTGTTTCTTTTTTTTGGGAGGAAACGTGGAAGGCAGGTGAATTGTTGTTGATTAACGGGATCCGTGTTTGGGTTATGGGCAATGGTATACTTGGAGTGATTTTGAATGGATTTATTAATTTTATTGTTAAACTCATAAGTGTATAGTAACAATTTTAACAAATAAATGAGTTTAATTTATTTTGTCGACCATTGGTATACTCAAGTGTACATTTCTTTATTTCGATATTTCCTTATGCGTAACTGATATTCCGATTACATATTATTCACATAATAAACATAATCATAAACGTATAACATATCATATTCACAACATAAAATTCGATTTTTTTAAGCAAATGATCGAATTTTAAAGAAAGGTTAGGTAGTATAACCAAAAATAAATATGACATTCGCGAACTAATTAATTAGCTAATTTAAGAATTTGTGGCCAAGACATATACTATAAATTAAATGTAGTTTTCGATGTAAAGTAAAGTTTAAAAAATTTACAATATAAAATGGATTGTTTGTTCAACTAATACATGAATCTAATCCCATCCATATAGTCTGCATAAAATAGAAATAATAAGGAGTGAGAATCAGGCAACTTTTTCTCTCTTAATTTCGCTTTTGATGGGCACGTGTATAATTATATATACACGCTCGACGAGCCTTGGGGCCCGATATGACGTCAGTTCGCCTAAAACCGTCTTCTATATATACGTGCGGATTTCCTAATTGCCAGCTCATTTAATCTCGTGCGTACTCTTTATTACTTCCGAATTATTAGGAAAATGTTTTGATTTATTTTTTGCGGAGAATCCTTTTGCAGTGCTTTACTTTTTTTTGAGGCTGGAGCAAACGTTATATAGACATAATTCTTACGGAATATAACAATTTGCGTAGTTATTGTTAAGAATGTATACTATTTATATTTCAAAATCTGATTGATTTGTAACGCCTTCCTTTTAGAAGTCTTAGCATTTTTGCTCAGGATATAACTGTAATCTATTGAAGTGCGCAGTATATATTCAAAATATACTTAAAAGTATTACTATAGTTCATATCAGTAAATTCGACGATCGTATAATACATTCGACATTCGCAGTGTGTGTTAGAAGACCAAAAAGTTTTCCTTATTTTTACGTGGAAACCCATGAGCATTAATCTTATTTTCATAATCCAAGTGTTTACTATTTTCTAAGCTCTTTTCCAAGACCTTGTTGAATCACTGTTGTTGTGACATTTTCATTCGCGCCTTGGATTAATTGAAATATTCAAATGAATTTGAAATTTATCTTTTACAACTCTTTAAGATTCACAGTTTAGTTCATTCCAGATTCAATATCGACGAGGATATAGTTAATCATTCATTAATATTGGTATGGCCCAATTTGCTAATAGAATTAATTATTCGGTAAAATGTTTTGAAATTTATTTGGAAAGTCGATCAATGACAAATAAATTATAAATTTGTATTAAAAATTGTAGCACTCTTAGCATTGGCAGTTCAAGCATAGCATACCCAATAACACACTTTTTTGGCATATAGGTGATACATTCCAATGAAAATTAATTTTTTAGATACATCCCTAATTACATTTGTTTTACAAAATAATTTCCCATTTACACCACTCTCAAAACTCCAAATAGCAAACACTTAATGATATCCATTCCATTTGCACGCAATTTCCCACAATAAACGCATTTTCTCTAATGACGGTTTACGCATACAGTCCACAACCCAAACAGTCGTCACCCATTAGAACTTCAGAATAAATCGGAAGAATAACGACTAAAGCTAGAATGCATAAAATATAAATTTTCGCGTCTCAATTAGCAGTCGAGCGCATCGGTTATGAATCCACAGGGATTCCCCATTCCGACGTCGTGACGTGATGGTACTTAACGACTCCTGCGTAGGTCAGCCATCCAATGACGCGCCCGGCGCCTCGATACCGATCATAAGAGGCTGATTGAGTAGATATGTCTCAAGTGCCTGCCGAAATTTGCTTTATGCATTTCTCGAACGGTGGATTAATTATGGAAATCTACGAAAATAAAAATCGTCAATATTTTTCTTCTGAAAAACATACAGATATACGCATCGATGGACTTGTATTGAAATGAAAAAAGCAAATCCATATAATTATCTACTTTCGAAGAAGACTTTTTGAATGTAGAACAGCGACCGTAACACATATCCTTATAACGCTCCTTTTTCCTTTCGTTTTCGCGCACTTATATACTGATCACTCGCTCTTGTTTATCGAGTATGCGACTTTATCAAACGGCTCTTGCTCACTTTTCGCATGTCCCCCGTTGGCTCAGCTTCCGTTTGTGCGCGGATATATCCGCTCGTCTTCTCGCACAGTATACGCAGGCGCGAATTTACATACGCGTCACTCGCGCGCAGGGCCGTATTTTTCTTGGTCTCTTATCAGTATATAGAGCAACGAGCGAGTGAGATAGAAGGTCAAAGCTACCGAATGTGAAATTCAATTGTTTATTTACCTGCTTTTTTGATCGATTCGTATAGTTTGGTTTTAAAAAATGATGGTCGTAGGTTCGAAATCGAACAGTGCGTGTAATTTGAATGGGTTGTCGAATTTGTACAGGGATAATTGCGACAAGTTAATATTGTAAATTGATTGGAGCACCGCGAAAGCAAAAATAGAGCAGACTTTACGTGAAACCTAGTAAGTATTGTTCATACATTTATATTGTATAGCAAATTTGTCCATATTTTATCATCATTGTAATTTTAAAATTCCTTATCTTTTATTCTGAATCGCGTCAATCTTATGGAATTGAAGTATTACATTATAAGTCAATATAAAATATTCCCCGAAGACGTAATCGGTACCAACAATAAAAAGAATTTCTTTATTCGTTAAAATTGCAAAGTTTGCACAAGTGTCACTGACAGTCGCATGACGGACTATCTACAAAAGATTTATAATTACTTATTCTTTCACAGTAATGCCTGTTCGCGAAATTCTATCAGACTGTGAATGGTTATGAATTTTAAATATCCCGTTCATTAATGAATGATAGTTTTAATCAAATTTATTCATCATTATGCGAAGATGAACATGCGAGAACAAAAGTCTTCTCATAGTTTCGACCAATAAATCTTTAGCGATTTGAAATAAATTAGTACCTATTTCACAGATTTCTTCTTAGCCTCTGGTTTTATTAAAAAAAGTTTTCCCCATATTTTAGAAAATGGCTTACCAAGTAGTTCTTCTGTCACTGTGCTTTTGTTCCATTAGTACTGCTGTGCTCAAAACAAACGAGGTAATAACTGCATGTAAAAATTGTTATGCGGATACAAAATAAGTAAGTGTACAATAATTGATAATTTTATAAATATGTGTTAGATATTGCACGATCCTGAAATTGAAAGCACGTTTTTGAAATATGAAGGCACAGGTATGCAATATCCAGAATTTTTAAGGAATATCTTTTAAAAGAAAATTGATTGCTATTATTATAATAAGACAATTTATAGTTACCGAAGTCAGAACATTACAAGAAAATCGATACAGGCGTAATTTACGACCAGTGGAATTTGATATCAATGGAGAAAAGGCTAAGCTGAATTTGGTTCTTTCCAAACGAAAGGTCTTTTCTCCCAGTGCTCCAATTTGGCTAGTAAGATCTCAACAAGGACATAGGCCAAATTATACCTACGAATTAGTAAAAAATGTAACTTTTGGCAATGTAAATTTCATATTCCTCATCTTTAATGACAATTAATTCCACGTTTAAAACTATTGCTTTTAGAGGAAAGACATTCTAGACGGTGAATTCTACGTTGATAATCAACATAAAGCCGTCATTTTAGCACATTACGATCAAGTAAAGAACACAATGCTGTATGTAAGTACATGCTTATTAAAAGAAGATTATTAACGATGATTCATATTATATTGTACGCGTAAACAGGATGGCGTTTTTGGCGAAGGATCTGCGAGGCGGATCATACATTCGCTTCCTGAAAAGTCCAGAGTTCGATCCAAACGCGCTACTAATGACCTGAATTATAATCACATAGTTTATGCCTTACCCGAAGTCGATGAACTAGTCGATTCCATGTTCGACACGCAGCAGATAGTCATAGAGCGTAACGGAGTTTTGCTCGACAAACTGGATGTTCCTCTGGATACTTTGTATCCGAAACTTTTGGTAGTCGTAGATTATCACCTTTTCAAGTTAGTCGCTTAAATTATAAGTGTATATACATATACAAAAAGTATTATTTTTCGCTTTGCATAATGTATGCACGTTCGTATGAACAAAAATTAGGCTTTTAGGAAAAGATGTTGCGCGTACTGTCAGATATGTTGCTACATTTTGGAATATAGTAGATCAAAAATATGAAAGACTGGAAACTCCGAAAGTCCAAGTTATAATAACGGGTATAGTCATCGTCGAAGTACGTGTCAATTATACATATTTTGCGATGCTATATATATTTCTATAAGATTAAATTTAAGCAAACTATTTACAAACTTTACAGGATGAAAAGGCCCTCAATTGTATTTATCGTAGTCGTAACGAGACTGAAAAAGCTGATATCGATCAGTTAATGGAAAACAGTCGTTTGTATTTTTCTCAAGACTTTGTTAACGATACCAGTTTTAAAAATTATGATTCTGCGATTCTTATGACTGGGTAAATATTTATTTTCACACGTATAAGAGCTTACATAAATAGACAAGCGAGATAAAAATGATTAATTTTTTTCAGGCTCAAAATGAACCTAATTGAAGGTAAGCTGAAGCAGCTGAGATATCTAAAATTATTATGTTTCCGCGGTTTAATAAATTATCTGTTTTGCGTGCGAAGGCTTTTTTGAAATTTCCGGACTAGCCGCTAAATTAGGGGGGATATGCAGCAGACAATACAACGTTGCTATTGTAACAGATAGCGGTGTGTATAGTAACACTTTGATTGCAATACACGAATTAGGACATTTGTAAGTACTTCGCAATATTAAATGCATAGATACACTATTTATTTATCGAGAAAATATATAACAATCAGATATATTTTTTATTTTAGATTGAACCTTTCACACGATTTCGCCGACGAGTGCAATGGAATCTCTTATCTTTTTGGTTCTCTGAAAACGTCGGTTATGTCATCTCCCACCAATGGCACAGAAATTTTTTGGTCCGATTGTAGTCTAAGATTGTTGAAAGAGTTTTCTACGTGAGTGATTGATTTATCGCAAGAGCAATTTTAATTCAATATATCAATAACACAACGAATCAATTATAATCGTTTACAGTTTAAAAGCAGCCAAATGCTTAGCTACACGTCATCGTACAATATGAAACATTTCACTGCGTTGGAATATAAAAAGGAGTCTATATATGGCTGTAAATAAGACAATAATATCCACTGACCAAATAGTTATAACATATCGTATTGCTCATCGTATTTGCTAGACTGCGAGTCATAAATGAATAATTGAATGTAAATATATATATATAGGTAACGTATTTATTATGCGTAAAATTAATGATAGTGTAAATTAAATTTTCGATTGAATATACAATATATTTATTATCATGAAGAATAAGCTGCAGATCACGTGTACATTATTTAGTATTGAAACAAAGTTTTTATAAATTAATTATTGGTACAAAAACATGAATAAACTGATTCGATAATTTACTTATTGAACTGTAAGTATAATACCGATATACCTCAAGTGGAGAAAATTATAAGACATACTAAAGTTTTCTGATTTAGCGACGAGCAAGAAATGCATATATACCCGGCGATCTATATAACGTGTATAGGTACATTACTTAGTGTCGGTTGTTTACCGACTGTCACTATGTAATACACATCGTTCACTCGGTAAAATTGGTTCCTCTATTTTCTACACAGTAGAACTGCTATACGTTTGAAACGACATTTCCATTCAATGTATCAATATATTTGTTACTCGGTTCTACTGGTAATTATTTAATTAACAATTGATTTTCAAAATCAACAATCAAGCTCTGTAAATCATCAAGTTGAGTAATTCACTTATATTAGAATTAATATAATGTAACTAACCATTTTATTCAAATTTAACCTAATATAAATATATATAAATATACATCTATCCTCTTAATCCACATATAAATTTAACTGTATCACATTTTCATAAAATTTTCCAATAACCTTACGGTAATATAAACTTCCACATATTTTCACGGTTATCCAACACGAATACCCTATACTTCACTGTATAATACAATCTGCCATAACAGATCTTTTTGTCTTTGCCTTTGCAGCAGCGCCTAATGAGAGGAAAACGAAAACGCCGCCACGCGACTATACCGCAGCACACATTCTACCCCGATTCTCTCCTGTCCAACCCTACACCCACGCACACACACACACGTATACATATACCACCCGCACCGGCTCGCGCT
This sequence comes from Muscidifurax raptorellus, assembly GCA_020010945.3. Classification (NCBI taxonomy): domain Eukaryota; kingdom Metazoa; phylum Arthropoda; class Insecta; order Hymenoptera; family Pteromalidae; genus Muscidifurax; species Muscidifurax raptorellus. Next base: position 26,507,408 of record CM052081.1, on the reverse strand, counting down.
TGCACCACTGCGAGCACACGTACACACGCGAGAGGCAAAGGGCGCTCAGTCGCGCGCGCGGAAGCTTTATTAAGCTTATTAAGGTAGGTACAACGCGAAAGGACCGTATTTCGAGCGGCTTCTCTCGTTCGGCCTATAGTTTCGGCTTTACTCCATTTAGGGACGAAAGAGTATGGGCATATCATGTGAACCCCAGCGCGTACCTATATGTCGTCGTGCTCTGCTCTTCGTGTCGACGTTGTCGGTATATATATATATATATATATATATATATATATATATATATATATATATATATATATATATATATATATGTATATGTATATACATATGCATATAGGTATGATACAAAAGCGAGGAGAGGATACCGGCTTTTGTGTGGATGGCAGTATATGTGCGATGCATTATAGTTGTGGAGCAGGAGCAGGAGAGATTCTGGGCTAAAGGGGAATTATGGCTTGAGCTAATGTCGTTGGTGGAAAATAAACGTTTAATCACATTATGTTATATATAATAGTTTATCGTCGCTCGTCTGCGCTTTGTGTATATTTTCGGAGTAAATTTGTGCAAGTATATATACACCGAGAGTTGTAGGTGTGTGGCTTTGGTTTTTTTTTCTTTTGCTAACGACCGCGGATTTTCTTTTTTCAGATGAATGCATGAAAGTTTTGTTTAGAGTTAAAATAAAAGTTTACCGTCTGGAAACTTGCCGTATAATTATAATTGTATATAAATATATACGTAAGCGTTTTTATTTTATTCGAAAGCGCAGGCTATGGTGCTCAACAAGAGTTTCAAAAAGTTAATTAAAGAAAAAAAACAAGAAAATCTGAAACAATAAACTCTATTAATAATCATCGCTTCAATTCCATATTTTAAACTACAGGTATACATAGCTCTCGTAAAAAAGTCTCGCGCCATCGACGACAAAGCAAATCGTCCGTAGCGCATCAGGTTTAAAAATGCACTGAACTCACCGCGAAACTACGTACCTACTTATAGTCCCTTCGAGAAAGCTATATATATATAAAGGCATAATGCAGACTCAGGCGTAGTCTTCTTTGATTGTTCGCGTTAGTTACGGCTCGGCGAAAATCGGCGACGACGACGTTTCTTAGCCGGTGTGTGTGTGTGTGTTCTGGAAGTTTCTCCTCGCTCGCTTATCGCGTGTTTGCGCGAGAGACGAAACCACAAAAAGCTTCTATTAGCTGCACGCGGGCCGGATTTGAATTGGAAAGAACGGAAAAAGGCGAGAGACTCGTCTTTTCCCGTTGTATATATATATATATATGTATATATATATATATATATATATATATATATATATATATATATATATATATATATATATGTATTTATGTAGTTTTGTTCGGTTATGCGAATTTGTATTAAAACTTTCCGGATCCTTACGAGCTCGATAATATAAAAGTTCGATATGTTTTTCCCAGAGCTGTCGCAGAGCAGGAAGAATGTTTATTGAATTGTGTGGCATTTCGAGCGATTAGATTATAGTGTAAATACGAGAAAAACATGTTTTTCGAAAGATACTTCATTTATAATGATTATTTGTTTAATTTAAAGAATGGCCAATAATATAATATATTTACATTTGATATAATATCTCAAGATTGCATGGCCAATTTCGCCAACTTTGGACAATGAATTTAATAACAATTATATTGTAATGGCCGTAAATCACCCATATTTCCCAACATACCTATATACGGCTGGCCGACCATTGGTGCAATTTTAAAATTTTTAAAATATACCTGTCCTATCAAACAGATATTATAAAAACGATGCAGATAAATACTGTAAAATACGTCGAACACAGGAAACAAATTTAGAGCCCATGTTTAATTGCGAAAAGACAAAAAAAATCATAGACAAAAAATGAGTTGCGGAGATAGAAAATACTTTGGAGTGGGATAAGGGTGAAGTTGTAACTGAAATACTGAAAGAGGTATTAAAAGGCCCTCCTAAGAAAGGGCTATGTAGATATACAAAAACTTTTGAAAAGTTGGATAAGGAGTTTTCGAAAGGGTAATGTAAAATAAGGTTAATAATGTAAATAGCGAAGCTAGATGATAAGTTTTGTATGTATATTGAGAATGAAGGGAGTTGTTAAAAGGTTGCTGTAATCTGAACAAGGAAATAAATAAATAATAATAATAAAAATATATCTGTCCTATCAAAATACGACAGCTATTTAAAATTTCACAAACACACCAAGAAAATCTAAATTCCATCCCTAACTCTCACACTCAATAAATTTCTTATAAAGCATGACTGAAGAACCATATATATGTATTATTATAAACGCAAAGGATTTGAAGGCAATCCGGCGGCTCGAGAAGGAAACCGGGAATAAGTATATAAGGAAGGAAGGAAAGGTCATCTAATCGCTCGGCGGCGCGAGGACCTCTGTAGTCCTGATTTAGGGAAAGGGATGCATTAATTGCGAGGGTCAGCGCCGCTCGTGCCTTTATTTATAGCTTATTAGCACGGCTTTGGGCACGTATAGCCGAAAGGCTGATTAAGGACGGCTCTTGGACTATCAGGGAAAAGGCGTGCGAGCTTATCTTGTACCAAGTGAAATTCGCTAGACGGCGTAGGTGTGATAAGGTATACGTAATACGTTAAAGAATCAAGATGAAATTCGTATGTCTTGTGGAGTATAATTAAATTTTTCTAATGTATTTGTATTGAACGTTATATAACTTTTTCATATTCTACTTTTAACTCAAAGACCTCTAAAGATAAGATCACCATCGCAGCATCTCATAATAATCCTCAGCTTCTGTCAACAAAGCAATCAACCCTCCCCCTGCACAATACATCGCAACAACAGCGAATGCGTTGAACGTAAGAAAGACAATATAAGACTCGCGGTACACTGCAATACTATGAAAAATTGCGCGCTGCGCGATACGCACGTCCCCGCCGCTACTCTTATACTGGGGCCCGACGGGTTAATTACATTCTTGCGCCGGATCGCCAAGTACGAGTAAAACCGCATCTACTGCGCCTCTCGATTCGCCGCTTTAGTAGACCACAGTGGCAATAAACGGTAGCATTTTGCGGGACCCCGAGGCGCACTGCTGCTGCTCAGCGTCAGCCTCGTTTTGCAGCTCTCATCGCGCGTCGGATGTGTATACGTACATATATATATTTGCGTATGTGAGTGTATTATATACGAAGCCGGAAGCGATCGCAAGAGCCCTTCATGCGGCCACCTTCGACCGCTGTGTATATCGTTTTGTTCGAGAGTTTGACTTTCTTGTTGTGTAGTTTTTTTTATAGGCTACTTATACGAGAGTGACGTGATTTATTAGCCGCAAGAACGATGATATACCTTTTTACATAGGCGTTTGGTTATGTTGAGAAGGTCGTTAGGATAAGTGCAGCCATCGATTGATTTCGTATTAAAAACGAAATTCACGTGTGTATGAGAGAGATGAATTATAATGGGACTCCGTTAATACACTTCGTTTATGATTGCCATAGTTATAAAGTTTTTACAGCCTCATTCGTTATTTAGTATGTGATCCAAGAATGTGAATGCATATGATGAAAGAAATTATTTGCCGAAGAAGGGAGTTCTTGGGATATGTACACTATACTCTTGTTCTTAACTCTTGTTCTTGGAGAATGAAGGAAAAGTTTTCCGATTGTTCAGAAACAATATTCTCCAAATCGCACGAAAATTTATTATATTCATATAAATCCATAAGGCATCATTATTGAACTTTCTATAATAAGCTAAGAGTTAAGATTTTAAAATAATCTTATTTATTATGCGAGTCTGAAGTTAGTATAAGTATATATACATAAATTTTTTTGAACATCAGTATATAGAAGTCAAAGCAAAACCTTCCGTTTTTAAGAAGATAAAGCCACCTCGACCAGCCCCACGCGATAACTTCTCAAATCTCTCCCCATCCCTATATCCACGCAACATCCAACGGACGATTCAATTCGCGCATATTACGCGAAATTCTCATTCTCACTGGTTTTATAAAGAAGGAAGTCGCGGCAGTTCTACAACACACCTCCGTAGTGGGGGTGGGCCGGCCTCTCGGTCACCCCCCTCCGCGCTCGGCGAGAGACTCCACCTCCGTGACGTCGGCGGACACTTGTTACGCCTCGGTGATGCTATATATATACACATCTACTATACACACTGCTGTTCGCCTTGGCAGAAGACGCTCTGTATACAGGTACTGGCACCTCGTGTACATCAGCGCCTTTCCCTGCGTGGGTGTGCGTGAAGACGACGGCGACGTTGGGGGCGGGTGGGTGGCTGGACGGAAAAGTGGGGTGGGCTTGCGGACATTGGGTACGGGGGTATCGGTGTGCGGGCAGGTGAGGATTTAGGTGTAGTGTGGATGAGAGGGGTTTTTAGGGGGCGAAGGTCGTGGTATGATCGGTAGTCGGTTTTTGGTTGAATGGATGAAGCTTTTGGGGGGGTTGATTTCTAGAGAAATTTTGAGCGGGCCTACTATGTAGGATATGGAATTAGAATTATTTTGAATGTTCTTTTTTATAATAATATTGCTTCTTTGGGCCAAAATGACCAAATTTCTTTATACAGAATTAACTGCAATCAGGTCCTGGTTTTGGAACTCATACTTCGCAACATTTTTTCGCGTTTTCTGATAAGATAATTTCCGCATCTTGACAATACAATTTCACGCAAGAGATATGCGTTTTAATGTCATTTTGAAATTTGAACTCTCGAAAAAGTTCAGAATTATAGCAAAGTATCACGTATCGTGTTGCCGTATGACCTGAAGGTGTAAACGCACTCTTTTTCAGTATGCGGACCAAGGCATGTTTCCCCAGTTTGCGGACCGGTTATTTTGCATAAACATTTTAATAACAAAAAATTTTTTAGAAATATTAAATGAAATCGTTTTTACACAAAACAAGTAAACTAAACCACTTTCAAACACACATAGTGTATAAACATGTGATACACATTGCAGATTTGAGTGAAGGTCCATATAGTTACACTTATTTCATAGCTGAAAAAGTGAACTTACACGGTTTGATTTATATCATTTGGTTAATCAAAGAAGCAAACGGTAATACATTGCAAAGCATCAAAAAGGTCCCTATATCAGGGAGTAAATCTCCAAATGTTACCAATTCTTATAGCTTCTATTTAGAGTTATACCAAAATTCTTTACAATATACTGGGAATATTTCTATTAATTGCCTTTTTTAAGTCGTGCTGAATATATATATATATATATATATATATATATATATATATATATATATATATGTATATATATGTGTGTGTGTGTATAATTTATAAAATAATTTGCGTTTCTGTAATTGTAATTATCTTACAAATATCATTCAACAAATGCGAGATCATTGTGTCACAATAAATAAAATCATTATATTTTGAATGATATTGCATATGACTAACATACGCAAACTGACTCACCAATTTTCTAACTATACAAATGCTGTATCACTTTTCTATGAATGCTTTATAATACCCTTATACTAATTATCGCTTTCTGCCAATCTGCGAAGCATTTTATAATTGAAATAGAAATTTCCTCCAAAGATAACGCTCTCCTACTCCATATGACGAATAACACAATTCTATTGCTTCAAACGATTCGCATATACACAAAATCTCTTATATCACCACAAAGATAAAATTGCTCAAAGAATTTCACGCACATAATATCGTCCCGAAATATTCCATTATCACCAAACGATAATTATACAGCAAAACATATTTACCAAGACAAAAGTTCTCTATCATTTCCCAGGCTCCGAAACTAGGACAAAACTGATGAATCAAAACGACTCCCACACCAGATTAATCCCCGAATTATCTCGAAGCAAAGGTCTTCGCACTCTCTCACTCTCGGTTCGAAATCGCAATTTTTCTGTTTTTTCCGCTCATCGTAGACACGCTTCCGAGAGTCTAGTCCTCTCTCAGACACGCACACACACAGCGAGCGCGGGAATGCGATATCGGTGCCGAAAAAAAAAATGAGCGAGAGATTGGCCTGGTTCGTTCCGTGGGAAAGTAGGCGATAAGCTTGGGCCGGTGTGTTGTTATTTCGGCTTTAGGCGACACTTCCTATTATTATTATTATTGGCCGAAAAATCGCGTCAAGACGCCGCCGTCCCCGCGACACGCGCACGTTTCTGCGATAAATGCACGCACGCGTTTAAATTAATTACCCCTTGACCCATTTAAACAGGTCGTCACTCGATCTCGCATATACGAACACATATTATACGTGTTTGAAGCGAGTCATCGCGCGGCTATTTATCTCGTGTGAACTTTCTGGGAGAGCCGCAACGATAGCTAATTACTTTGCGCGATTCTGGCTATAGGACAGGATACGAGAATAGAGAGGAGAGGATATCAGAAAGAGAGAGAAGAAGAAATTAACTAAAAGAGTTTTATACCTTAAAATCAAAAGTTTAATTTGGTTATTCGGCTCTCGTGGTATAAAATACGGTTCGATACTGCTCTGCGTATAAGTGCGTTATGATCAACTTCTACACCCGTATCGAAATGTACTATTTTGCCCTACTTGGATTCCAGCAGTTATAGCATAAGCGGCTCAAGCACGAGTCCAATAAGGCAGATTTGACATGTAGGTATGGTACATACACGCATCTATATATGTATTATGTAAATTCTGCGCGCTGATTGTGGCGAGGGAAACAGGAAAGTGTCCAGGCGCCACCTATCGTCGTTAGCCAGTAACTATAGAGTTGGAAAGTTGAAGTCGTGGGAGGAAAGGCAAATAAAAATAAGATACTGGGATAAAGCATACGTTGAGGTGTGCTCAACGTAAAAATATAAAAAAAGGTATAAAATGATCGGCTGATTCATAACAACGATTTTACGTTATACTTTATTTTAATTGAGAAAGAATGACTAGGTATACCGAGTATATATATATATATATATATATATATATCCATCGAATTATGAGCAAGAGCTTCATGCGTTCCTAAAATCTCAGACGGAATCATCTGGCAAGTGAATTTCCCCTAGTGACTCATCAACTTCCTTTCTTCAAAATGCTAAATTATTCATCGAGTACACAGTAGCAGCTGTACTATAATGATTTTGACAAATAATATCTACGCTCGAGTTGCATAAGACTAAGAGATTTTCCGATGACGTTTGGATTTACGGAGATTATTAATAACAGACTCGCGGATGCAAGTATAGTTTCGTTGAAGTGAATAATCACATGTCGCGTGATTAAAAATAGTTCATCATCGTAAAAGTGAACGTTCATAAATAGACGCTGTTATCCTCACGATATTCGACGCGTGACATTTTAGATTTTTTTTAATAAGCTAAGTAAATTTTGTTCGTTGTCGTTGAAAAATATATTGAATTATAATTACGCACAAACATCGACTGCAATGAAATCACCCGCTTCAGAAAAAACTTGAAGGTCTCATTAGAATTCAACCACACGATTTAAAAATACGCCAATAACGAAAACCTTCTTTTATTTACAACGCGTTGATCGCGCGCGCGCATATTTTCCCAATATCCCACCCCTCGAAATTTCAGCGCAATAGTACGCACTGACTTTAAAAAAAACGCTCTCCGTGAGACCAAAAAAAGGGGGATCATTGCACCTGTAACAGAAGCTACGCACAAATCGCGTATACAGTAGTAGGTACCCGAAAGGGTCAACGGTCTGTTTAAATTCAGCCGCACGATTCGAAAACACGTGCAGAGCGTCAGCAGCCGCGAGTAGAAACAGACAGAGTGGCGAGACAAAAGAGGAGGAAGGAGAGCAAAAAAAAAGCGACAAAGGAGGCGGGGGAGAGAAAAATGAGTATACGCGAAAGCTGGCGAGCGCGCATGAGACTCTCGCTGCAGTGGACAGATGGAGAAGTGAAAAGAAGTTGTATATAGGCTGAAGAGAAAGAGAAGTCCGTGATAAGATTAGTGTAGCGAATGCTGCGATGTGTTTCTCGAAATGGTTTCAAAACAATGAATCATTAAAAAAAAAATCAGTAAACTCCGTTTCAAAAGGCATCTCCAATCTCAGTTCAAAAATCCACTGTACCCCAAAAATCCTCTCTATACACACATGCATCAGGTCCGATCTCCCGCCTCGAGCGCGCACGAGGTATAAGTACGCGCGAGTAGAGAGGGACAGCACAAAAGAGCGCTCGCTCTGCAGAATACAAGCGGGAGGGAGAGCCGCTCGAGGAGAGCGTGGCGGCCAGTCCACGGCATTACGTCGCGAGCCGCCGAGCGCGACTGACGCGTTTCACTTCGCGCGCGTGTGCGTGTGTGTATATATATAGGTACCTATATGACACACGCGCGCTAATGTGAACCGCGCGGATGTGCGATAAAAATCGACTTTCGATCGATCGCTGTTACTCCAATATTTATCGTCGCGAGTGTTATTGCGTAAATCGTGGTGATCGACGAGAGGAGGACCGCAGTGAGTGACAAGTGTCGGCTGTGAGGAACCGATCTCGGACGGGATTATTATTCAGTGATATTGTATATCTGTGTGCATATACGTGGTGCGCTGGGAAAAGTAGATAAATCGATACTCTCTATATATTATAGTTTATAGTGAACTGTATGTATGTGTGCATATACAAGGCGGAAATGAGACAGCGGCGAAGAAGCTAGTCGACGAGATCGGCGATGCAGCCGCCGATATCCGAGCGCGGGAAATTCAAAATTCGAAACTGAAAGCTCGCCCGGCGAACGCTCCACGCACACATAGCATCGTTCCTTTTTTCCTCGAAAGTTGTAAGAAAAATCGAATAACCATTACACGCTCCACGACGTACGGCTCAGTGCATCGGGGCAGCTGCGCAGCGTCGGCGGCCGATGGGATTATGCATCTCCCGGTGGGCTCGTTGAGCTGCAGCGGCGAAAGCTTCGGCAGCCTGAGCCAACAGCAGCAGCAGCAACATCATCATCACCATCAGCAGCAGCACCATCAGCAGCACCAGCAGCTACAACCGGAGCAGGACAACAACAATTTGGTGTCGCTCCAGCCGGCCCAGTATCAGCAGCAGTTACAGGATCAACATCAACAGCAGCAGGTAGAGGCTCAGCAGCAGGAGGAAGCCGCGGAACCGGGACCAACCGGGGCCGCCGGAGAAATGAGCGAAGCTGCGGCCGTCGGCGAGCTCTGGTGGGCCGAGAGGCTCGTCGGCGAGGCACAAGCTGAGCATCCGGGTGAACTCGTTAGGACAGGTTGGTTTCTTTTTTGTTGCGAGGAAGCGGCGTTTCTTTGGTGCTTGTGATCAATCGTATAGTGTGTGTATTTTTTTCTTTGGCCATTATAACCAATTGTACGGCTTGGTTCGTTTCTACGCGATTTTATCGCGGGTGTTTGAAACGAAAGTTTACACATCCGAATTTTTTCTTATCGAGTACTTCGATGACGAATGCGAGATTTTTTAATTTCTTAAGCAATGTCTTACACTGGAAATACCCGGTCGAGACTGACTTGGTTTACAGGATTCTTTCCGATGAAAACCTGTCGTTGATATGTAGGTCGCTATTTACTTCGCGTGTAATAGCATTTCGCAATTCATTTATGCAGTTTACAAACTCAACGGTGTAATTGAATCAATTACAGATTGATCATCAATTATGATCATGATCTGCTGCGTGCGTGGTTGATGGCAAATTACATGTTGTAGGCACTGATGCGATTATGGATTTAGGAGATTGTATACAGAGATAATGAGTGTCATTAGTAGTTAAAGTGCAACGTAGAGCGTGATCGAGTTTTTACTTTTTGTATATGAAATGAAATTAAATATTTTACAACAAAATGGAAAAAGATACTTTGAAGAAATGACGTGCAAGTGTTTATTCATTGTCTCAAAACCAATTTAGTTTAAAACAAATTGTAAAACATTACGTAAAATAATGCAACAGTCACTTCTTGCAACGCATATCCTATAACCTCTCAGCTTAACTACGCCGTCGGTTGGTGCAGGAAAAAGGTCAATAATTCTGTTGCTTTGTTACTACATCACAACAGTAATGAAGAAGAAGAGTATGAAACAATTATTTTGTACAAATGTTTCTTTCCGATGATAAATTCAATTTTTTTCATATTCAGTTATAAACTTTAAAAAATCTTAATTTGCACATTACTATCCGATATATCATTTCCAACACAATCTTATAATACGTTCTTATTATCTTCAAATAAAACCCCAGAACTTGACAAAAACTATCAATATATATCCAAAACAATTTTCCCAACGACTTCCTTACAATCACAGCTTATATAAAGGCCAAAGTATCCAATAAATCAGCGAATTTAACAGCTGCGCTGTAGACCTGTCAAACGGAGCATTCCTGTGGTCCGCGCGTGTATAACGCGAGGGAAAGATATACATTTTTTCTCCCATCTATGCCCGCATACCTACAAAGTATACATTCCCTTCGAAGCCTCTCGCGGAAAGTTTGCAACAATGTCGAAAAGCCAACCGACTGTCTTCCAAAATTAATGAAATTTTTGTTAAAAAAGTGCATCGGATAAACTTTTTCTTTCGCAAACCGGCGAACAAAAAATGTATGTGCAGTGTATATACCCTAAGGTTCCCTCTCGCGACCCTCCCACACTTTGACCCTGCCAATTAGCCCTCGGCTACCTAATAAGTAGCCGCGCACACGTCGCCAGACATAATGAGAGTCGCCCCCACCCCTCTCTGAGCTCTTTCTTTCTCGGTTATAATGACCAAGTGAAGAATATCCGAGAAACTGGTCCCGCGAGCGGCCCACCTGCGCACACAGGACCAGGATTTTTCTCCTCTTCTCTTGGGGGGATCCTACTATACGGTATAGAGCTTCGACGAATTTCCTGTAGAGACGACTATTTCACGTTCACGACGATACTTATAAGTAGTATAAGCTTCTTTTTATTTTTTTTCTCGACTAACTTCTCTGGAAGTGTATATAGGAGACGCTTCGCTCGTAAATCGCACAGGTGTGTGTGTATGTGTGTGTGAGTGTGTGTTGGTGACAGATTTTTCAAGGACGAAGCTACAACTTCGGTCTGTCTGGCTATAGTCTTTAACGCTTAATTGTCTAATACGCATACTCATTCGAGAATAAAAATAATGAATTTTTCACGCTTGAATTTCAACAGGTTCTCCGTACTTCCTCTGCAGTCAGCTGCCGACGCATTGGCGCTCGAACAAGACGCTGCCGGCTGCATTTAAGGTCGTGGCTCTCGGGGAAATCGGCGACGGTACCCTCGTCACCGTAAGGGCGGGCAACGACGAGAACTGCTGCGCCGAACTGAGAAACTCCACAGCACTGATGAAGAATCAAGTGGCCAAGTTCAACGACCTCAGGTTCGTCGGCAGGAGCGGAAGGGGTGAGTTGCGTGTACTTGGATATATATATAGAAAAAAAATTTGCGTTTGATCTTCAATCTTCTGGAGTATCGGTATATGACTTTTAAGTAATTATCAGGTATAGAGAGGGTTATATATCGGATTGTCCATTTGCCGGTGACAGGTACACGCGTATGTATATATCGCGACAAATAGAGAGACACGTCAAAGCTCTGTGTGTACATGCAGAAGGGGATGAGAGAAAGTCGCTCGTTGTTGATGACGATGACGATGATTACAATAACCGTGATTTCAGAGGGTACGTGTATCACATATACGTGGACACCGCACGTACACGTATGTATCTGCCGATTGAACCGAGATTTCGCGACTAGTCGAAACATCAAGCGCTATATATGTATATATGCTCGATGAATCCTATCCGAGAGAGGGAAAGAGAGAGATAGAGATGATTTTGGCCGCCTGCGGGGCCATTGCCTTTTTGTCGGAAGTCCCTTTTGCTTTCGTTCGCCCCCGTATGTGCATATATATATATATATATATATATATACATCTACAGTGTGGTCGCTAGCTGCGGTATTTTCTTTCGGGATTGATTGAAATGCAATTTTGCATGATTCCTTTGGTTTTTTAGCTTTTTGGGAAAAGAGAGATAGAGAGAGAGAGCGGATTAGGGGGACGTGTCGAGCGAGAGCTTTTTTTGGAATATGGTTGATGTGTTTGGGGTGTTTGGCGACGAGACTCGACCGATTGGTTTGTTGAAGATAGAAGGATTTAAGAAATATAATTATAGTTAATTTTACCATAAGTATACTTATTTAATAATCCGCACAAAGATGCGTTACTTCAATGTGACACGATATCAAGTACAATAGAATTTTAATCAGAGCTTTCAAACAATATTATGTATTATCATCTACGATAAGCCAATGAGCATACGAATCACAAAAAAGACATATCGTCCCCATCGTCGAACCAACAAATGGTACCGTAGTCACCTCAACAATCGCGATCACTCTCCCAGAGTCCAGCATCACTTCTCTCTCTCTCTCTCTCTCTATCTCTCTCGTATCATTCTCATGGTTTTGGCATGCAGTGAAGGCAACGCCGTCGGTGGTCGACACGCGTCTGCGCATGTATATATACGTATACATACACACCTCTATATATATACGTATAAATAAGCTCGGCAGAACAGCGGCGGCGCGTCGGCGGCCCAGAGTCATTACTCGACGTCCGCCGCCGCCACGCGCTCAGCTGCCCGAAACAATTGCCCGTTAATCAGAAATCATCACGGTATATGTCCGGACAACACGAGGAGAGAGAGAGAGAGAGAGAGAGAGAGAGAGAGAGAGAAGGACTCGTGGAAACTTCTGCATCCCCCTCATCCCTTTCGTATTACCAGCGAGCTTTGCTGATATGCTCATGCTGTGTGTGTTATACGTTGTGAGGCTCGATTTTCTGCGTTTCAATTTGAGGCTTTTAATCTTTTATACACACAAAAGTATTTATGCCGAATGTATAATATCGTCTCATTAGTCGATTCTTGTACTAAACGCGAACTGCAAGCTCCGATGTATATAATTCATCTATAAAATTCCGCGAAAAACAAAAGCACGATTCCACAATCCAATCGATCTCCAACTGAATCTTTCTCTATACACTATACTGTCCACTGCAAAAGACTCGCGCCCGATGCACAAAAGCAAAGGATCCACACCTATATAGGTATACACATATACCAGCGCAAAATAATGGACCGTCATGGAAATCCAATTTTAGCGCATGACAGTTGTTTAGCGTCCGGTTTCGCGCAGTCTGCCCTTCGTCGCATCATCGCGTGCGATACACATACACGTACACATGTATATATATAGACGAGAGAGAAAGAGAGATAGTAGTACACTGCAGCGATGGGTTATGGATTGACGGACAGAGCAGAGCAGAGAGAGAGAGAGAGAGACGAGCTCGTTGCGAATGGCATCATCTATCTTTCAGGCGGTTCCGTCATTTCGGCCTGCATTACGCGGGACCTTTTCCAGATGCAAAACGAGTATGTGTGCAGCAAGCTGGAGCGCTTCCTATCATTTCCTATACACAGATGCACCGCGATTTCGTGTGTATAAGAGGGCGTGTGAATATTCGAAATTTTCCCAGCCCATCGCGTTCCAACGCGTTTTCATTGATTTTCTATGATTATATAGAGAGAGCTGTATATATATGTATAGGCTTTCACTTTCGATTCGAACTATCATATATATTTACACGTTCTTGGTAAGATTTCATGGGTTTTCGTTACTTGCAATTCGCATAGTGCGAATTTCCAGGAATAAAATTGCAAGTCGATTTTGTAATAACCTGCATTTCAGAAATATTATCGCGTACCTATAGCTGCATATCTAAAAGCTCTTTTATTCCAAATTATATAAAAATCATTTCACTCCATCAATTATACCCGAAAACAAAAATCTATATACCCATAAACTATATAAAATGCCGCGGGATTAACCGAAAGCAAATCCTGACAAGCCTACTTCCGTAAATTACACAGCACACACCGCCATTGACACATCTCTCAATCCCGATTCACGTCATTTTTTTCGGCCGCAACGCAAACTCTCTACAACAGAGAGAGAGGGAGAGAGAGAGGCGGCACGCGCGCGTATACGATCCGATGCTCCGAATAATCCGTAATTCCCAATTTCGCCGATTGACCGAATCGCCCGTGGCGCGGACGTAATACGACCGCGGATGCGCCCTCGCTACTGTCAGCGATCAGAGAGAGAGAGAGAGAAACGCCGAGGATAGTTCGTTGTCGGTGTAGAGAGAGAGAGGTCGTTTATTAATTTGATTGCTTTTGCGATTTCTCGAGGCTAGCGTTGTGTGGAAAACGGGAGGCAAGGTTTGGATTTTCTGGCAGTCGACTTGGGAAGCTTCGATTGTTGAATTTTTTTTTTTCATTTCGACCGTATTACTGCAACGACTATGCGGATACTCGCTTTAGCGTAATTCAATCAGCGGATATCCGCGATCGATATAATATGCGAGGAAGAAGAAAAAATACATATACATATATAATTTTTGAAACGCCCCGTGCAAGCAACGTATGCTGTATATATGATATATATGTAATAATGAGCATCATTTTATACACGTGGAACTTGGATGTACACACGCGAAGGTGAAGCCATTGCGGAGAGTGAGAGAAAAAAAGACGTTTAAAAATGCATGAACGGCGGAGAAGGTTAAGGTCAGGCTCTTTCGTGCGGTGCGTATTGCGTCCTGAAGTTCTCGCAGTGCATCGAGTGCTGAATAATTGAGGATGAGCCGTCATATTGAAGGATATTATACTCTAGCTAATGGCATGAGCTTCGAAAAAAAAATCAAAATCCATCAACACACCCTCGAAATCCAGAAACACGTTATCGCAATCTCGTGGATCGATTTCCGCTCGGCTTGTAACCCTTTCTCTCTCTCTCTCTCTCTCATATCAGCTGTACAGGTACATGCTCTTGGCCAGCTCGACTATACCACCCTATCTTCGATATATCGCGTCGATCATATAACGCGCGTTTGTTTTCTTTCTTTTATCCACGCTATATATATCGCTTCACCTCCAGACGAGCGCACGAGAGCTGTTTTGCACTTTGCCGGTCGGACGAACGCTTCATTAATTCAGCCCTCGTTTCACGGAGTAGTGCGCGTGTGTATGTGTGTGCGGACTCTCTTTTTGGCTACGTTTGCGGTGGGGAAGCTTTATAAGGTGCTGGTTTTATCGGTGAATGGGGGAGTTGGATACAATGGGAAATTTTCGGGGTTTATCGTGCATCATACAAGAATAAAGTTTATTTTTTATTCCTCTGTCATGAACATTTTCATCGCCGATCTTAAAGCTTCATCTCCTGGCCTTCGAAGAATCCTCGCGTACAGACCTGCAGACCCACCTCAAATCCAAGCTCTGCTATCACCAGATACGAGTAAGTACGACGACGAGGACGCATCAACGATGCACCGCCAAGCCGTTACAGTCACTTCCCTGCCAGAGCTCACAGCGACACGCAGACTTCTATTATCTGTAGATACACATATCCACCACCCACACACAGAGCCACACACGTGCAGACATGCAGAGCAGATCGTGGCCCCGATTTTCCGTACAGCGTATGTGTCCTGTGTGTCCTGTCTCTGCAGATGACCGTTCCCATCATCGAGTATTAACCGCAGCTCCGCCGCTCGCTCGTCTCTCGCTTCTGTGCGCTGCTATATAGCCTGGCATTATTAGCCCTCCACTGTCGCCGCGCCGTTGCGCTGCCGTGTGTGTACCCCACCCACGCGCGAGTGTTGCTAGCACTCTTACCGGCGATGCGCGCGATACGCCACCCTCCCGAATGTTATACATATGCGTGTGTTGCCGAAATTCTATGTGATAGTGTGCGTGTGCGTGTGTGTGAGAGAGTCGAACTTGCGAACTGTGCTTTCGTAATTCGCGTTTCATTTATATGCTTGTAATGATTTTGGAGAAGCTTCTGGATGAGTGATGACAAGCTATTTCTTGAGAGTTCAATGTTACAATGGAATTTTAGGAAGATAGGATAAATATTATATGCTTGCGTGGTTTTCAAATTGCTTTGAATTTTATCGGTTTATATTTATTCATTGCAATTGCACTTTGAATCATCTTATGTTTCGCCTATTTTTCCTCTAAACTTCCCTATATTTATCACTCTTTATATTATCATTAAAATTTGATAAGAATTTCAGGACATCCGCATTCAAATCATTGCAATCACTGATGCGTAAGGGAAGCAGAACAAAATATTACAAAGTTTGTACAGTCTAGCCTCTCTCCACACGGAGAAATACAAATATACGTAACGCTAGCGAGACCAATCGTTTATAATAAACATATAGAATCAAATCCAAGTAAATCTAACTAATTATTGAACTGATCTTTTCCCCACTCCTTGAACTTTTCAACTCTAATACTCTAGTCTCCAGGAGTCTTGTTTGCCCTGAATCTTGCGAATAGCTCGTGTTTAACGATATTAATTAATTGCATTTTTTTAACGACCAAATCTATTTTCGTGTAAAATAAAAAACGAAAGATTGTCAGAGAATTGCACTCTTAATGTCGCACAGTGTCTGTATAACAATACACATTTAAAGAAATCTTTACCAACCGTTCAGAATGCGAGGCTAGAGCTTTTATAACATCTAAAGCTTCGTGGATAAATAATGCGCTTTATGGAATATAGGTAACACGAATTTACGTATCTGCATGATTTTTTGTTCATTTTAAAAAGTATATCGTTCAAAACATAGTATTTTTTAAAGTAAAGGTGCGCAGTGTATTTATGAAACTTGTCATACGGCAAGTCTAACAATACATATACAATACAAATCCAAATACACATCTTGACTAGCATCAAAACTGACTGTTTCAGCTCTACTCTCTGTCTAGAAATGTACCTAACCATAAATATATTTTCAACAAATTCTCCTTACATATGAATGAACATGGGTCGAAGATATCCCACGCAGAGCCTCGTGTAAGACAAGGCGTGTACGTACTGCGTTTAACGGACACTATGCGCATAGCTTCCCTACATTCTGGAGCTCAACCTAGAGCGCTGTTAACAAGGGAGCGTTAAGCCTTGGGATGAGCGAATGGCTAATGAACTGTCTGCCATACAGCGAACTGGTCTACACGTTTTAAGGACCTCCGAGCTATACTGTATTTCCTCGATTAAATTAACATTTCACTACCCTGTATACACCTCATTAAAAGGGTAAATCACGCGCAAACAGTATACAAAAAATATATGTATTTACACAAGGCTTTTACCTTCAAAGTCCCTGCAATAATATAATGAGCTCTGCGCCCTCGCGTTAAACGCGCTTCGTTAATATGCTCGACCAAATCCATTTTTTCTCGCTGTTGTATAATATGTTGTATCTCGAAGAACGCAACGTCAGGGAGACAGGGTAGCCGCGGATTTTCCAGAGGGATTTCCGGAAATGAGATTCCGAGGCGCTTAACCGATGCTCCGCCGCGTGCTAAGCTGTTTAGCGCTCAAAGCTCTCGGATCTCTCTGGACTATGTGCCGTGTGTACAAGGACTCGCGGGGGATTTTGGTTTTGTAACTCGCGACGTGAGTGTACGTATATATATATATATATATATATATATATATATATATATACGTATATATATATAGCGAGCTATGACATGAGGGTATAATTAAAGCGAGTCGACGGAAATTGTTGGTTTGTGTTTTATGAATTGATCGGTAACTCAGGTCAGGAATATTTTTTATTCGCCGAAAAAAATAATGCTGCAAAAAAGGACTTGTTGCTAAAATTCAGTGTGGATATACAGGTATATACAAAGCTCGCGCAAAAACGAGCATCAGCACGTCAAGCGAGAAAATTTAGTCGAAAACAGGGAGAGAGAGAGAGAAAGCGCGCGGGAAATCATCAGCCACCGGGAGATAAATCAAAAAAGAGTCTCCCCCATATGCACGAGCTTTGAATTGTTGTTGGCCCAATCGTCCTGTCATCGCCGAAATGAGAATGATGACAAGGACGATACGCGTGCAGTGTTCACTTGTCTCCTGCGGCTTTTGCATTTCTCTCTCGTCCCTTCGAATTTACAGTCACTGATTTTTCGGCTTTACTTGTTAAAGTCCTTATTTTAGCTTACAATCTATACGAAAAACTTTATGAAACAATTTTTCATCTCTACCGCGAATCTCGCCAAAAAAACTCAATTTTCACTTCGTTAAAACACGGCATTACTCTTGCAACCACCCTCTGTAAAATCCATTCAGTTCACTAGCAATAAACATTCGATGTTCCACGAAGCCACATCTCTCAATCTCTCCATATACACACAGCATCATCCTCTTCATTCATCCAAATATCCCCTGACTCTCGCGCATCCGCGTATTCACTATACGCGCAGCCCAATTGTCACAACAGCAACGCGCGACGTCCACCAGGGAATAAGCTTCACTCCCAAAGCATATATAAGCTCAACGGCGTTGCAACGCTAGAGAGAGAGAGAGATGGAAGCAAACATAACGCTGCAGTCAGTTGCAACGTGCATCTCGTGGGTGTTTGATGCCGGTTATCATGTTGACAGACACCCACACAGGTATATATATATGTACACGCACAGTTCACCCTCTGAACGAAGGCAGAGAGAGGGAGGCGACAGACAATTACAAATCGTCGACGTTTACGCCATCCGGATGGACGATATAGGCGCGCGCATTTCCGCGGGATAAACGAGCCGGTCTTCTCGCGATTGCGAATGGATCGCCGATTTGCTTCTGCGCGATTGTTCTCGAGACTGATGGATATGCGGCCTGCGATGCTAATGTTTTTCTTTTTCAAATCTGCGTGTTGCGTACGGGTACGTAGACGCGTGAATATTATTATTATATCAGCGCTAAATTCGCAATCAGGAGAGTCGGGGAAAAAATCAAAGTCGGAGAAGTAATAATCGCTCGGCGGAAGAGAGAAAGGGAGAAGGGAAGAAGCGACTCTTGCTCGGAGCTGCCCATATAGCGCGAGATAATGAATACCATAAAACCGTCTCGCCTAAATGCTTCGTACGCTCGCACTCGGCTGTCGTTTACGGCAGTTAATAAATTTAGCGCTCCGAAGGATCTCTCTCCTTTTCCTCTCCGTATACGAGTGTCTCCTAGTATCGAATGGCTTGCGAAAATACCTATATGTATAGTTTTCAGTCTCGGGTATGAACGGAGGCGATCATTGTTCGCGCGAAGCTTTCATCGAATCCATCTCTGCACATCAAAGCCGAAACCGCATATACAATATATAATAAAGCAAAAGATCAGAGTCACACTGAGAATCGCCTATATAAGTCTAATCCATTGTCATCTCCAGCAGACAAAGTATATATACATCGTTAAAACTAGCAACAACTCACCACAATAGTCCATTGTGAAGTCAGCCTAAAGTCGTCCGGTCATCATCATCATCATCATCATCGGGTGGCGCGAAAGTCTTTAAAAGACGCTCTTTCGCTTATGGGAATATTACCGAATGCATATTAGCGAGAGAGAGAGAGAGAAACGACGGACCGTTTAAGAGCCGCCGCGCGTAGTCAATCTCTCCGGCGGACGTTTATGGAGAGGGAATTAATATACCCGGACACCTTCGCCTCCCAGAGGTGATATACGCCTCGCGCGCGCGCTCCACCCTTTTTCTATGTTCTCTTCCCGGCCCTTTTTTATTTCCCCTTGCGCTCTATACTCCGCTTCGAAGAGTTTTGACGGTGTATTAAATATGCGAGCTGCTTTTTATTTATCGTTAGTAATAATGATAATTGAAGGGATTGGATTGCGTTGAACGTGTGTCGTTTCTTTTTGTTTACAGGTAAAAGCTTCAGTATAACGATAACGGTCTCGACGACGCCACCCCAAGTTGCGACCTATACGAGGGCTATTAAGGTCACCGTCGATGGGCCCCGAGAGCCGCGCTCCAAAACGAGTAAGTAACTAAATTTTAAGTATATATACCTCTAGCATCTTTTAAAAAAATATCGTTCGATAAAAAAATCGCGACGAAAGACACTGGCGGCATTATAGAGATAGAAAATGCGCCGATAATTCGCGAAAAGTCCAGAGCGCTCTCGCGGTAATGGGAGTCATTATCGAGCAGATGGTGCGCTATGATGCACTGACCGTATATGCGCAACTATAGATATATATATATATATATATATCAGCGCTTACACGGCCGATTTCACTCCGAGCGATGCAGCTTTGTCAAGCGGGATTTAGGAATCGCTTGTTTAGTTCCGCAGCGTCGTTATATTATTCTCCGTGTATATACGTAGAGCTCGTTTGTCTCTGTTCGCGAGGACTACGATTAGTGGCTATAATTTTTGCTGCGATTGGATGGATGTTAGATAAAATCAATTGTAAGTGTAAAACTGTAAAAGAAAATTATAATTTACCAAATTTAAATTCAAACGATTCTACATCGAACATTTACCGACTCAAACCTCAAACACCTGCATATAATACCCATGAAAGAACCTACTCAAACAAACCGATCCATGCAACAACCCGTTAATATAGAGACAGCTATACGCACGTTCCTGCGGTAATAATAATACACATCCATCCGAAAGACAGCTCTTTTACATATATCGCGCTGAAATTCGCTCCGGCAACAATCGAAAACCGCTCGATCGCCGCATCATCGTCATCAACGGTCCCGCAGAAGAAGAAGAAAAAAAAGCCGCGAATCCGCAAACAGCTCGTCGAGTTCAAGACACGCGACACACACGAGGCAAACGAACCGTACAACCCACAGCTGTCCGCTCGGAAAAGACAATGAAGTATCGAACGCGGAAGCGGCGAAAAAGTTCAACGACACCCTTTCTCTCTCTTCACCCTTTCGGTGCTAGCTCTTTAAAGTTTGTATATAACCAGGAAAAAGGAAGGAAGAAGCGTAGCTTCTGCTGTTGTTGAGGTCAAAGCGACGGTCCGCGATGCTGAGGAGGCTCGCGTGTACGGCGAAAACCGAGGAAACGCGACATATGTATTGCTCGTTTTCCTTCTTATATATATACGTACCGCGAGAGATGTCTTTGACGAGAGACTTGTATACTGTCTGTTGCACACGAGGTATTTCCTGTTGGTTGCTGGAATGCTTCCTTTTTGGGTTTTGAGATTTTTTTAGAGTGTTCCGGGGTCGGCCGAGGTCGAGCTTTTCTCGGGGCTTTGAACTTTGGAAATTCTGAGGTGCTTTAGCGCACCGAAATGAGATGGCTCAGTTTTAAAGCTTGGATTGATACTCGCTTATAAGTATTTATCGATTGAATATAAATAAAACGTATTCATAACATCTTGTATAGTATGGGTCGTTGCAGAATTTCTCGAAAAACTGAATGAATTGCATTCAACAGGCTTCCGAAAGCAAAGTATCAAAGTCGTCGTTTTGTTGAATCGACTTTTAGATGTAAAATAAAAAATGCTTAGAAAACATCATACACACAAACTTTTCCACTCGGCAAAAGTGACGCCCAAAAATAAACACCCGCCCAACTACATACAAAAAAACTAAACACAATATATCCCCGATACAGAGGAAGCAACGAAACAGACAGCCTATTGTCCCGCAGGCAAGCGCGCAACAATGCAAAAAAGCGCAGCGACTCCGCAAACACCTGCTACCCGGTCATTATATACATATATATATACAAGAAGCCTCTAATCGTCCTTATTGCTCTTTTCTTCACAAGAGCCGCATTAGTTTCCGGACTCGTGTCGCTGTGCATATAATAGTGCTCGACTATACCGGCTTGTTTGCTCGAAGGGCCAACTCATTGTTTAGGCGAGGAGGTGAGAGAGACACCGATCGTGTTTGTGTTTGTTCGGAGGAGGGTTGCTGTCTCTTTCTGACGAACGACATATGGCTGTTTTCGTTCGTTGCTTATTATTGTGCGCTTCTACATATATCAATTGACGCATTAATTCACGGAGGAATCACGCGAGATTGTGCGCGCTGATCTATAATTTATTTATATATATATATATATATATATATATATATATATGTGTGAAATCGCGTTGTTGTATATGCGTAATAATTATTGTGTACAAGCATGTTTATGGATTTTAATTTGAAAAATTTCGAAGAAAAAAGGGCCAGTGCATCGCGCGTGCAGTGGAACACAAAGTTTCACGCCGTTTCCGTCCTCCTCTTGGCACGCGGCGATTAGATAAGCTCAAACATTCTCTCGAATTCTCTATATACTATATATATATAAACGTATACGGAGTTTTCTTATATTATATGCGCAGCGCGTTTCCCTCGACTGGTGTATTTATAAGGTGTGCGATTGGCGATATTCCGATGATGGTTTTCTCCTTTTTCGAATAAAACGCGCGTCATTGCACTTGCGAAATTCGACCTCAGAATTTTTTTTCATGTGATGATGGTATTTTTTTTTCTGTTCACGGATGTGGTATGTCAATGAGGATATTTTATTGCATAGTGTCAATTTTTCTTAATAATTATGTTTTCTTGTCGAACAATATTTTTTAATTTAGTTTCAGTAGTTTAGATGAAAATATTACGAGGCCAGTAATTATGCGCGTCTAGTTGTGGTATGTAAATGTTTGCTGAATTCGTTGTTTACTATACGCGAAATCAAATAGTAGATAACAAACAATCCTATATATGCATACGCAAATTAACGCAAGAACAAAATTCATCTATACATTTTTTATTCAAAATCTCTGTTAGACTACGCGTGTCCTTGTCCATAAAAATCAAAACTTTACACAAAACAAACCAATCAGTTCACTCGCTCGCCTATCAATCGCTCATAGTGTGTCCTATCCTCCGATACCTTCCCACACGGTAAATTATAAGTCATCCCGAAGTATAAACACTATACTATACTGAGCATACTTCCGACTATACTACAGCGAGTTTGAGCAGTCTGCATAGTTGTAGCAAACACTTTGACAACAGAGCAGCAGCAGCAGCTCACCGTTAATGAAGCTTATTGAGGGGCCCTAATCAAGAAAGTCGATAAGCCGACGTCCGCTCCTCGACTTCAATAGCATGCCGCGCGTGCCGCAGCTATTAGCGATGCGACCTGACCCTTGCGCCGCGATATTGCATATACGCCTGCTAATCGGATATTAGACCTAGTATTCAATCCACATTCGCGACTCATCAACGCAAGATTGATTCGCGAGAGAGATGGTCAATCTCGATTTCACCTGAAGCTGCGTGTGTGTGTATATATGTATATACCATGACACGTGCGCGTATCGGTTGATTTCGATGCAGCGACACAAGCGCGGAGATTTGATCGGGCTATTGTGTTATTCGTCAACGCGGGGAACACGTTTGGACAAAGAAAGTTTTCTCTTCAGTTATGATTGCTTAATAAAAAACGAAAAAACGTTAAGCGACAATCCTTTCTTTCAAAAAACGCACTTCTTGATCTTGTACCAGGGCAGCAGCACCAGCAGTTCCGGGCTTTGGGCCTGGGTCAACGGCCCTACCTCGACGGTCCGAATTCTTTCACGAATCACCTCCGCGAACTCGAGTACAGGCGCTCGAAGCATCATCCTCACCATCACCATCATCACCAGCAACAGCAGCAGCAGCAGCAGTTGGCAACGGCGCAGCTACAGAGTCCGGTGTCAGGGGACAACGTCAACTCCTCGACCACATCACCGTCTTCCGGCAGTCACCTCACGAACACTGGTGGTGGCGCCAGTGCGCATCAGGATTGTTATAAACATAGTCCACAGCATGGGGGTGAGTTTAGATTTTTTTATGAGTGGAATGAAACAGTTGAACTGTATAGTATTGATAATATATTTTATTAACTTTTTTTTGTGCGAAAGTTTCGAGCGAATACTTTTGTTTACTAGACGTATTACATACGTCTATTAAAGTTTTAATCGCTTCTGCTCGGGTAATAATACTTTTGAAATACGAACTATTAGTACGATAACAAAGCGTTATACGTATAGAATCTCAAAGTTGAAGGAGTAAAGAATCGAAACGAGCCGAAAGCCTCAACGATGTTATATAATTTTCGATGCGCGGCTAAAGTCGAAATAAATTGTATTTGGTTGCAGC
Organism: Muscidifurax raptorellus; assembly: GCA_020010945.3. NCBI lineage: Eukaryota > Metazoa > Arthropoda > Insecta > Hymenoptera > Pteromalidae > Muscidifurax > Muscidifurax raptorellus. The sequence continues at coordinate 26,483,390 of CM052081.1, read as the reverse complement.
AAAACTTTTTTTTTGTTTTTGCTCGGATTCTGAAAGTCATTATATTGAAATTTAATATCAATATTCCAACTCATTCTCGGAAAAAACAATCGAGTTGTACTTTGTTCCAACTGAAGTTGCGTCGGTCATTCAGAAAGTTACGCTGAATACATTATTTTGAATTAAAAAAAAAAGATATAATTCGTATACTTCACAAATAAAAAAGAAGGCACGCGGTTGCGTATACGAAGATTGAAAAATGTCAATTTTCACAAGTACTCGTAACGTTTCCTCCGATGATTTCGCACTCTACACATACCAAATAGGAGGCAAAGGGAAAGGCAAAGAAATCGAACTGCGCAGCCGTCATTATATATATAGCCACGCGAGCAGTTCTTTATATATCAATATACATATATATATAGTCCTCACTCGAGTGATTCACGCGAATTACAATCCCATATCTACCTATCTTTCAACAGACTCTCTCCTTCTCTCTTTCTCTTGCAAAAACGCTGTTAAATATTTCCACGGACTTGAATTTCCCGCTTCGCTGTATGTATATGTATATATATATATATATATATATATATACACCTATATGCATATACAGATCGGTGCAGTATAAACACAAGTCGTCGTCGTCGTCGTCGCAGTAATAGTCGGTCGGCAGGGGGTTAGTCCAAGCCGCTCATTCGACGCTGAGCGAAAGAGAGAGAGGGACATGGTAATGGTCGAGGGGGAGCAAAAGAGAGAGAGAATCCGCCGTTTCGCGAGGTAATAGTTTCATACCTCGTTCCGGCTCTGCACCCTCTAATTCAGCATAATAACGACATTCAACCTGTCGTTCTCTCTCTCTCTCTCTCTCTCTCTCTCTCTCTCTCTCTCTCTCTCTCTCTATCTTTCTCTCTCTCTTTCTTTCTGTCTTTCACTCGTTTTCTCTCTCGCCGCCCTTTCGTATCATAGCGCGCAATGCTGCGCTGCGATATGCAGTTGGCGATGAGCGTCGTTTTGTTTTTGTTTGCGATATTTTTTTTACACTCTGTATCTTCTCATATCATTATTTCATAGAGAATTCTTGCTGTAGATTCGCTATACGAAAAAAATTGTCTGAAAATATCGATCAATGATACATTATATCTTGCCCATAACTAACAAGACACAGCAATAACAACCACCGAGGATATATATATATATCGAGCAAATAAGCGGATAAAAGACAAAGAAGCGCGAGCGGCTGTTTTTTATGCCACTGAATTATCGGCCGACGCCTTGTAACATCATCGAGCGCTCTTTCTCTTTCCTCCTTGTGTTCAGAAGAAGTAGGGTTTATATATATATAGCTGACATGCTGGGCAGCGTTAGATCCATTATGGCTCTTTAATGGGTAAATAAGCCGAGCCGGTGAACGAAGCCCTGTAAGACATAATTGACAGAATCTGTTTTTAAGTAGAACAGGGGCCACAGGTGCGCGCTTTTCTTTTCGCAAAGCCGACGCGCTCTCTCTCTCTCTCTCTCTCTCTCTCTCTCTCTCTCTCTCTCTATATATATATATATATATATATATATATATATATATATATATATATAAGTATATACGTGTATGCGCATTATAAGTGAATTTTGTACTTTACACGCGCGGGCTTATTATACAAGCCGGACACGGTATCATATACTTATTTAATTTGGCCTTTTTTTGTACAAGCATCGTAGAGCAGCTTTGCGCGGTTTATTGTTTGTTAATGTACCTACAGCGTTAATGCAAATCAAAGGTTGGATCGTGCCCCCTTAAAGAAGTTTCGGTTGTCTTCGAAATGGCGGCAAATTTGAAAATTCGAACCTCAAAACATTTCCGTAAAAGAACAGCTATATAAAAAAAAACAACAACGATCTTCGAATGTCACGAAGAAGACTATATCACACTCCTGCATTATCATCGTAAAATAAACGCCGGCGAATCAAACCTCATCTCTCTCCTCCTCCTTCTTCTCCTCTCGTCTCGCATCAGTGGCCCCAAGAGCTGATCAAAGTTAAGTAGACGCGCCCCTGCAGTTCTTCTTCTTCTCTCTCTCTCGCAGCTCTTTGAAGCTGCAGCAGCAGCAGCAGCACGTTGCGGTTTCTCTCTGTGATGCCCTTAGCTGCAGCAGCAGCAGCTCCTTCTTTATCCCCCGCGCGTTCGCCTTTTCCTTCCGTAATTACCTCGTTTGCCGGCTGCGAAATTCAGAGCGCCGCGCGCCGAGGATGAAAACGAAAGAAGAAGAAGAAGAAGAAGAAAAAAGAACGGGCCGATGGAAAAATGGCTTATCCGTTCTGGGGAACGATAACGGAAGGATGAAAGGGACTTCCGAGTAGGTCTCTCTTTTCTTCGAGACCGCTTTAAAGCTTTTTGCTCTCATTTGTTAATTATCGGTTCGGCTTGTTCTCTTGCTCAAGGGCTATACATATAGATATAACCTATAAGCAGAGCTTTTTTTCTACCTCTCGCCCGAGAGCCGTGTCGTTTGTTTGTTTAAGCGGTCGATGCGCAGCGCTCTTTTCTCTATGTTAATTTTATGGGCTTTTTGCAGGCTTCGTATACTGTATATTATATACACGGATTGGCGGTTGGCTCGGAGGCGATAAGTAAAAGATCGAATTTGTGGCCGGGCCTGGGGTTTTACGCTTTGATGCCGCGCGCGCCCGTTGGAAAGCGCCGATTTTTCACCTTCTTCTTTTCTGCCTATATATTATATAGCGCACGCGCTCGTCGCGATAATCGATCTGGAATTTTCGCGTTCGGGACGGTTACTTCCGCGGAATTCAAACGCATTCGAAAAAATTACATCGAATCAAGCCCGCCTCATCGAAATTGCAATGGTATATATGTACAGAAAGAAAAAATTGTTTATCGCCACCTCGTGACCCGACCGTAATCCCAATCGAAAACGCGCGCACCCGATTCTCGGAAGGGTTCCGTATGTATATATGTTTATATATATATATATATATAACGGACGCGCGCGAAATAATAATCGAAGGGATTGTAATTCCCTGCCGCGCGAGCGCGCGCTTTCTCTCCCTCGCGCGGTTTTGCATGTGTGTTAGTTGTACACGTATATATATAGGCGCAGTGTATAGATACACATAGGGAGAATTATCGCGTGCTGTATATATATATATATATATATATATATATATATGCGCGGGTGCGTAATACCAGGGATTCAATCGATCGATGATAGCTTTCTTTGAGGTTCGCGGAGTGCGTATTTTTTTTTTATTGTTATATACTCGTGTCTTTTGATAACTGCCGCCGGTTTTGAATTTAAACTCGTTTCGAAGCGCGGAAGATTTTGAAAAATTTGTTCACGCAACGATATCTAAATACAAAAGTATATACACAGCGGCCAATCTCACCACAATTCCATCCCATCAACTGCACACGAGCTTCCCTATATATACCCCACCTATATAATACCAAATTTAATTCCACAATCAAATCCTTCACGCGTTCATTGTACTCCGATCAATACTACTGCTTATATATATAGCGTCGATCTCTCTCTTTCTCTCTTTCTCTGCCGCTTTTTGCGCGATCCTTTTGTCTCGGACGCGGATCGACGGATGCGATCGATCTGCGCTTTCTTTCTTACACCTGATACTCTTTTTGCCTACTGATCTCTCGACTCGATGTTTTTTCAGTGCCTTTATTTCGTCTGTGTATATCTGCGCGTATTTTGCTTATGTAAGGTAAATGAAGCGAACTGACGATTGTCGTGTCCGGGAGATATCGTCCGGGAGATATCGTCTAGTTTTGAATGTATAGATGTAGACTTGAAGAGATATGATTCAATTTTGGTGGAGTCATAGTTATATTGCTGAGTGTATGTATACCTAATTCTGAGAGATAATGATAATCATTTGTATATTGAGTGCCGAGACAATCTATACTCAATAACGATTTTCAAGTGAATATATGTATCGTAGTTTATTCAGGATCGAGCTATGATCTATGAAAAATGAGTAACCCAAATAAGGGCCAGTTCGCAAAGCAAGAGATAAAGTTGCATTCAACATCAAACAGTCCCACCAACCACCTCAAAACTCGCGCGGTATAAACAATATCCCAAAGACGCGAATATACACATCCCAGATCCTTCTTATTTCCTTCTCTCCAAGCATGAAGCTTATAACCAGAGCCGAGATACACGGTACAATGATCCTCGGCCGCTTCGTTCCGCAAAGCCAAGAAGCATCGCCAGCTTTTCAAACTCTCGCGCGCAAAGGTCGAACGACCTCGACGAAGTAGCAGCAGCAGAGAACGAAAGAGGTTCTCTCTCTCTCTTGGGCGAGAAAAAAAGGGAAGTGAGCATTATTCCTCTGTCTCTTATAATATAACCGTGTCCGTCGGCCGACTCGTGATCGGGGTAATGAGCTGCCCAAGAGAGAAAGAGAAAGAGAGAGAGAGAGAGAGAGAGAGAGAGGCTGCAGTGGCACGAAAGAAGGGGTATAAGGACGCTGATTATGGGGTGTCAAACAATTACACTGATTGTACTTTCTGCGCGCCGTTCTCTCTCTCTCTCTCTCTCTCTCTCTCTTGCAGCCACCGAGACTCTCGTTTCGCCTTTTTCTTTCTGCCTTTATTTTATGCATATAATACCCATTTCCATTTCGCCTTCTTCTCCTCCTTCTTCTCCTTCTTCTTCTTCGTCTTCGGCTTACTCCTACTATATTGTATATACACTATACTGCCTCTTGTTTTAGCACTTGGAGATTTTATGATCTTTTGCACACATGCGCTCGTTCTATTGTTTTTCGGTATATATATATATATATATGTGTGTGTATAAACGTTGTCCTCGTCTTTCGCATTATAACGTTCCATCATCTTCTTCGTTTCAATTTTCTCCTCTAATTGTATATTCAAGCCCCTGCAAGCTCTTTCTCGTGATCTCAACGCAGGCCTATAAATATAGCTCGAAAAACAAATCGTTTCTCATATAAAAACACAGTAATTATAAATTCTCTCAATACAGGATCCTCAAAAAAAAAAAAAAAATGAAAGAGAAGAAACCAAATCTCTTCGACTTTTTCTGTCGCTTCGCCATTCTCCCTCTCATTTTCTCCATCTCTTTCTCTCTCATAAAGGTTGGCAAGCTCTCTCATGATGGCTCTTTACCTATTTACCAAGAGCCGAGGCTCCTGGTATACCTTCCAGTAGCGCAGCATCTAAAAAGGCTACTTCGGAGGATATGAAGGTGGTAGAGATGGTGGTGGCGCGGCGGTAAAGGACTACTCGCGCGGATTCCCACGTGCCCTCTCGGCGGAATGCTAGTTTGTCATTTTTACTCCAGCTGAAATTGTTCAAAAGCGCAGAGCCAACTTTCCTTGTCTACATCTATATATATATACAGTATATATACACATATACACGCGAAGCTGTATTGTAGGCGCTCGTATAATGGGTCTACCAGAGAGAGAGAGAGAGAGAGAGAGAGAGAGAGAGAGAGAGAGAGAGAGAGAGAGAGAGAGAGAACTGTGTGACCTTTTGCTGATGGGGGTAATGAGATTCTCAGGCTACTGTGTGTATACATACAATATAATAGTGCTCGTGTTTTAGCTTGTTGAAATCTTGTGTACGTCTATATATATATATATATGCACGAGTGTATATAACACACTCGATATCGAGTTCATCGACGCAAAGTCGTCGGCGACGACGCGAAGCTGTGTGTATATACATATATACATAAAACCCTCATACGGCGTTATAATGACTCGCAAGCGCGAAGTAGTATATGGCTTATGATAGGGGTTTGGCGGGTCTTTCGAGTGCGCCTGACACTTGCCTAATTGCCTCTTGCCCGGGACACCCCTAAGAAGCCAGTTTAGCCCTTGTGTGTCGCTGCTATATATTATATACATAAAGATGAAGCGCGGACGAAGTATTTTGTATATATGCGCTTATCACAATGTATATATAGTAGTCACGAGGATGAGGAAATTGCAGATATTTCTATGTAATAGGTACAGCATTCCTCGCGAGATCTGCATCAGCAGCTAATCTGCCTAACTGAAATCCCATTTAAATAAGAATATATAGCGCAAATTCTCCTCGTGATTGTGTGTCGCGCTCGGAAGATGATAAAGAAGAGAGAAAAAAAGAGGACCACGAAGCTCCAGCATAATGGCTCGCGTAATTGCACGGCGCGCTCGAAGTTCGGAGTCTCTCGTAAACGAGTCGTCGATGGCTCTGCTAAGATGACAAACGCGACCGCAGAACTTAATTAAACTCGTAAATCCGTCGCCGTCGCAGTTCTATAGTCCGCTTTCGAGAGAAAGAGCGAGAGACTCGCCGTTGCTGAAGCTATACTATATATATATAGTATATACAGATACAGCCGGAAACTGTTTCTCTGCCGAGCTTTTCTTCGCTGCGACGCGGTGGACTGGTGTTTTGGAAAAGTTCCGGATGTCTTCATTCGACTCGCAATACGTGTCTTCCGAAGTTCGTAAGCATTTAGTTTTGAGAAATACGCAAATGTTATGATGTACCATGAAAAGGCTCTTTACATTCGTATATCAGTGTTCTTCTTCCCACCCACATCTACGATCAAAATCCATAATTATTCGTTTTTCGCCTCAATAATCAGCATACATTCTATTATACCATTTCGAAAATAATTCCACCACGTGTTCTGCGGTGTATTAAATAAACACCACACGTCGTCGTTCACTTAACGTTATAATACACGCGCGCTTATATGGACTATACATATATATATATATACGCTATCGCGCCGAGAGAAAAACGTCGTCTCGCGCGCGTATCGGCGCATATCCTGCGGCACAACATCCTATATATATACATATATACTTGGACAAGTTCGCGCGTGCAGTAGGTATATATATATGTAGGTATAAGCTCGAGTAGAGCGCAAGTTTAAGGAAACTCGCGGTATGAGCTTGAGCGAGTCGAAGGAGACCGCGATAAATCGGACATATACACAGGGCTGTGGGAGCTCACTTTTCGACCGGTTATTGTGATAATATCGTATAGTTATACAGACAGGCTGATAAGCGATTGTCTGTGTGGAGACGAAATTAAAAAAAAATAAACTGGTCTGGAGGAAAAGGGATCGGTGTTGTTAAAGTTTCGATTTATTCTTTTTTTTATATGAGTGTTAATTGTTGAACTCGCTTTATCGCTTTTCTAATGAAATTATGGCATTTTTCTTTTTTGCTCTTGTATAAACATGTCACACGGCAGTTTACGAATCTCAACTTCTATAATATCTTTCGAATCTTGTCTCATAAGTTTCGATGTAAAAATCAGAATCCTTTTTTGCGGTATTATCCAACTGGCGTCACAATTATTGTCTCATCAATTTCAAATTGTAGAATACGTAAAGATGAAGGAGCTGAATTTTCATGAAGCTCATACCCATATAATAGCCCTATTACACTCCCAAAAAGGTCAAGCCAAGCTTCACGCTAAACTACACAAGGCCGTTCAATTAACGTCTCGCTCCACAACTGCAGCTACCGTTTTTCGGCGCACCGCACGAAAAAACCTGCCACAGCTCTTTATTTTCTACGATGCCTAAGAAAGCCTCTCACTGACTTTTATACACAGGTATATATATATATACATAGAGAGGAACCACGCTTGGTTTGTGCGCGACGCATGTGAAAATAAGGCGCTAAAAGAAGCTTCCGAAAAAAGGTCGCCTTATGAAAAAAAAAAAGAAAGAGAGCTGAGGGAAAAGCACTTGAAGGAGATCTCACTATATATCGCGCTCTGATGCTGTGTGATTCCCTCGATCGTTGTTTTTCCCACGGTGACACACCGACCTCGTAGTATATATATAGTGAGTTCCAGGCCAGTGCGTCCGCGCACTGTTATACATCCCACTTACTGATATACCGATGCTGCGCAAGCTTGAATGGATTTTCGATTTGTCAAGGGTTTCCTTGAAGAAAAAAACAAATCAGCTTTTCGATTGTTTCCGAATCACATGTGTGACACAAGTACTCGAGGTTTCATCGTGCATATATACCGATCGCTAGACCGATTCAGCTGCACATCGCGATTCTCGCCCGATGAAAACTTTATATTACACACGCGGAAAAGCTGGAGCACACAATGAAGCTTAGAAAATAAAGGTTCCGTCTTTCGCACACACTCTCTCGTGTTAAAACGGCTTCTTGCGGCGGCGGCGGCTGCTTCGCTCGATTCCTCGCACGCGCTCCTGGCGAAACACGCAATTTTAACGAGTCGGCTTCTAATCGCCCCGAGAAAATCGTCGGAGAGACAGATGCTGCTACTGCAGTCGAGCGAGAGTAACTTTAAAACACACTTGCATTTTGCGGCTATTTGCACCTTTTTGTGACTGACGCGGACGCTTATATTATGTTCTTTACGCGCGCTTAAAGCGAATGTTGATGGGCGTGTGCACTGCAGGGGCTTGTATTCTTTACGGTTATGTTATTGCTTTTTGCGTATTGGTGAAAGTGAGCGTTTTTCATTGGTACGATAAATATTCAATTTTGTACTATTTTATTAACATCGGCTTCGAATCCTATACATTATATAAACGAATACTTACTCTACGTCATATGATTTCCAAGAAGCCATTAATTTCGCTTAATCGTCTTATAGTAAATTATCCACTGGTAACAAGAACCTATTTTCGACTTCAATCATAGAACCAAACCACTGCAACACTCAATCCCAAATTCGCGCATCACATATGTATACACAAAAGTGTAGGAAGAAAACTCTCTATCCCGTTCCACATAAACTTTATACGCAATCGCGAGCGAATTCAGCGAATATATAAGAAGTCGTTCCAAAAGTCGACGAACGTGAGCCGGACATTCCAGAAATGGTCGCGCGCCTGACGTCAGGTAGAACATACTCTCTACGCCCAGCTGTGTGACTTTTTCTCTTTCTCTCGTTCGCAGAACGCGTCATTCTCTTTATCATATACATGTATGTGTATACACCGTTTTTGGATATATATTTATACCCGTGTGTTTTTAGAGAGAAAGAGGAATTTTAAGTTCCGTGTAGTATATAATATATACGGAGCCAACGGCCTTGCCGCTGGGATTATGGAGGTCGAAGTTTGGTAGATGATATCGAGATTTCGCTTTGACGATGATTCACGTGTCCGTCTGCGGAGGAACGTGAAGCTTGAGCTGTTACGGCTTTATTATGATCGAGAGTTTCGGTGGGTCATGGCTGTAAGGCGTATATATATATATATATATATACGTGTGCTGAGTTATGCAAAGGCATGTATATTCGACGAACTGCTTTATACTTTGTTTTATTGCTTTGTGCCTTTTTTCCTATAAATATATTAAATATAAACGATAATACGATTGTGCTAATTTTCATATTTCTTAAACGAGCTTCTCTACTGGCAAACTCATCGAATCGCCAACGCCCCATATCCGATGATTCACCGCGCGATTAAAATCCAAACAACAATATATCCCACGTCACAGATACCAGCTGCATCGTCTATTTTTATCCCAAAGCCACAACCGTCAAAATCATCCCACAAAACCAGTTGTACCTCTAAATAACCTCCTTCTTCTTCCTCCTATACACACACCAATATATATATATATATATATATATATATATATATATATATACAGGGAAGCCCCGAAAGAATGACCGGTAAAAAAGATCGACACCAGCATCACAGTTAAACCTGCCGCTCGCGCGGCAAAAGTAAAAGTCAGAATCTCTGGTATATACGGTACACTAGAGCCGAACAAGTGCACGGGATTTTCGTGTACAAACTGTCTGTCGAGGACCGAAAAAAAGGGAGAGCCGAGAGACCGAGTCTCTCCGCGAGTTCTCAACGAGGAGTCGTCGAACTCTCTTTGCGCCGGAAGTGCGAGACTGGCTTATCCTCTTTTGTTCGTCGATCGTAAGGATCTTTTTTTTAGAGAACTTTGGAGTCTATGTACCGGTATACGTGAGCGACGATTTTTTTTAGTGAAGTTTCTTTTGAAATTTTTTTTAGTGAAGTGTTTACACATATACCGATTTATTTCTATTTGACAATAGGTTTCTATACATTAATATGTTAATGTTCGCATCACTTTTCGCATATTCGGAATGTTGTATAAATAACTGAAAAAATCTGATCCGGTATAGGTGTGTCCCTCGTATAATACTATAATATTCAATGATTATTATATCCATCACGAGTCACGCAGTATCTCTCACAAAAAGTATATAGCACGTATAAAATCAGAAACACGATCCACAACGAAATGACGAAGAGGAAAAAAGGACAAATTACATCGAAAACATAAAGACACAAGAGCCATCAGAGAAAATCATTGAGCAACTCGCGCGACGACTTCAATACAAGAAAGAGCAAGAGGTGTCGAGATCGAGCTGTGAGAAAAAGAGAGAGAAGCAGCAGTTACGTGATGCACGCTTCAGAAAGCACGAGATTTTCCTCTTATAATTCTCATCCCTTTCGAGAAATCTTGTAACCAGATTCGCATAGAACGAATCTCCCGCTTTACGTCTGAATGAGCGTAATGTACTTATATATATATATATATATACACTACGGAGGCGAAAGCGCTATATGTAATTGTTTTTGTGTGTGTATATATATCCGACATCAGATCGGCGGAGGATGGAAGACAATGATGAGCTGCACTTATTTCGTGATTGAATGCAACCGGGAGGAAGGAGTTTTTTCATTATACTTGTCGGCTATATGAGGAAAAAGCGCTTCTTCGATATACCAAACAATTTTATCTTCGTACACACAATATCCCATCGAAATTTGTTCTCCGCACCTCGACAAACTCTCTCGAATTCGTACAACACGTATCGCACTCGGTCACGACTTGTCGCGATTCCCCGTCCAAAAAAAGCGAGATCGGCTCGAGATCGAAAAAAGTATCACCGGTGAAAATCGGCTCTCTGTTATTGTCTCTGCGCGGATCGTGACGGCGAGCAGCGTTTTTCCACGCGGGACGTTTTTACGCGAAGCTGCCGAGATACACCCGATTCTTAATTGATTGGCAATCAGCGCGCGCGGGGTCCGCAGGCCCGCGAACCGTGTTCAATTGATTAGCGCGCTTTCACTGCGGTCTCTCTTCGAGCGGCGGCGAATTTCGATCGGGGACACTGTGTGTAGTGTTTTTTTTTGTGCTTTTGAGGATATTTTTTTGGGAAATGAAATAATCGTTGAGCTTCTTCGCAGTTTTGCGCTGAAAGACATGGAAATAACGAAATCTGAGATTCACAGAGGCTGAAAGGAAGAATCGCACGAGTGAAAGAGTATATATGTATATAAGCGAAGAAGAATAAGAGCAGAAGATACGGTGGTGTTTACAGCCGAGAGAGAAAGAACAGCTCGATTTCCGGACACGCGATTTTTTCTACGCGCCATTCACCTGCATATACGCTTCATTCAGATCTCCCTCTCTTTCTATTCCTCTCTCGTTTATTTTAATCTTTCGACTTCTTCTTCTTCTTCTTCTTCTTCTCGCTCTCCATTATATCCTCGGCGAAATGACCCATTGTCGGATGCAAATTTCACGTGTGTGTGTGAAGAGACAAGACGGACCAGCTGTGTGTACACGATACAATAAGAAGCGAGCGCTAAACAGATTTTTCGCCATTCAAACGAGCGAGAGGGATGTATTTTTCGAACGGATGCGTTCGAGGGTATTGTTGCCCGTCTTGTATATTGTCCCGCTCGTAGATGTGCCTGCGTATGTTACAGAGAAATTATTATCCTTCGATGATGTAGACTACACCGAGAAAAATAAAAATACGCGCATGAAAATCGTCAAAACCGCGCAGTATGTATATATAGATGCACCTCTTTCTCTGCATCGTTATACTCGGGAAGCCAGTGGGTCTGCGGGTGTGAAACCACAGTGAGGCGGTTTCGGTGCTTATAGTCCCCTGATGGGCCTCTCGCAGTGATATCCTGGCTACTTAGCGTCTTCTCTTCTCGTTGAGATGCGAGAAACTTTAATCGATTCGCTGACGATGAAGAGTAACTTGTAAAGTTGTATTAATAAGTTTGTATACCTGGATATAATGAACTCGTTTATTAAGTACATCCCGAGAAGCGGCAGTCACGGCTTCTCTAAAATTAAGAGAAGAAAATCTCTGTTATCGGGGAGTCCATTATAAACGATTTAGAGCAAATGACAAAAAACTCGTTGTCTTGATGAAGCCGTCGCATGATGAGTTGTATACAATATCTTCTCCTGATGGCGAAGCTATAATTTCCGACTACTTTTTCTGCGAGCAGATCCGGTCGAGCTTTATTTGACTTTGATAACTCTATATTACCCGCGCTTTTGTAAGACAATGCGTGAACGTTACGATTCGGAGCAAAAAAAGAGAGAAAATTCTCTTCTGAAAAACGAGCAGCAGGAAGAAAGTATCAAGTAGGAAGACACTCTACGTATTGCATATATAATATATAACAACGAACGACGAAGAAAACGAGCCAAGAAAAAAGACGGCGCGTGGGGCTTCGGTTCCCACCGAGATAGATACGCGTCTCTCTCTCTCTCTCTCTCTCTCTCTTTCTCGTAAGTCGATATATCACCCTTTCTCTCTTCCTCTCCTCGCGGCGGCGCAGAAAAATAAGCGTGCAGGTAAAAACGCGTGTGCGTGAACCATATATATATATATAGACACACGCGACAAACTCGAAGTCTTATGATGGTTATAAACAGGTATACGTGTGCGTACGCAAGAGAGAGATTTCTCTTTGGTATCACTTACGCGATTTCTTGCTCTTCTTCTTGCGCGTGCAGGCTATAAAGTATCGCGCGCTATATGGCACGTATTGTGTTTCCTCTGCAAGCTTGTATATAATATATACGCGTTCGACTGAGATTTTTGCGCGTGTATCGGTATATAATATGAAGATCGTCATAGTTGACGGAGCAGAGGGAATTGCGCAAAAAACTGAGGAAGCGCGAACGAGTCTGCGCAGATTTTTTTAAAAGAGAGAAAGAGGGATATGGGCTTCGTGCGGGGATCGGGTGTTGCTTTAACGGATTTTCGCAGACTTTGTGTATTATATGTATATACTCGTGCGCTTCTATTATTCGAGCTTTAAGAATCAATCGGCGACTTTGTGTGCGTTCGGAAATTGAATACAACGAGCTGCTGTTCTATTCTTCTCCGCGAAAACTCTATAGAAAGAGTATATACAGTGCAAACCGGAGTGTAGACCCCCCGAACGTATATCGGTGTGTAGTAGGATAAAAAAAATCTGTCTCCTCTAGCTGTCGAAGCATCGCCTCGGGGCCCGAAACAGCAGCTCTCGAAGAAAAGAGACGGACAAAAAAGTGGACGACTCCTCCTCGTCCTTCTCTTTCTAAGTCGTCCGAAAAAGAAGGCGACTCGCGTCCTCTCTCTTTCTCTCTCCTGCCTTCCTGCGAAATCGAGCTATTATATCCGACAGATGGTTCCTTCTCTCTCTTTCTTTCTCGTATATACGCGCTCTTTTGTTTTGGTTATTGTTGTTCCGGTAATTGCGGTGCGACGTGTATATATACATGCATACACACACATATACACGCGCCGATTTTGGTAATCACTTGGACGCCTCTTATTGTCTATCCCGCTTCTTCTTCTTCGTCGTCGCCTTCTTGTTTCGCAGAGGCTTCGGCGTCTGTGTGTGTGCAATATCGGCTACCATACGCGGCGCCTTTGACTCGGCGCGAAACGGCCCCGATGAGGGTGTCCGCGTATGTACTCGAATTTTGTATAAATAGACCTTTTTTTAAATGTTGATAAATAAATCATTCAAACGTACAATTAAACGCACATTGAAAAAAAGTCCATCTGTCCAAGGTGAGGACTCGAGACAGGATGTGCAGCTCCTGCTTCCGACAACGTGTATATAGCCTCTGTATGTGTACACCTACGAATTAACCGCTCGCATCCTCAACTTTATATATAGGTAGCCCTGTTGCAGCGAAGCGTCTTGCGTAATACCGTCGGCTCTTTATTGGCACCGCGGGCCGAGAGTCAAGGCTGCGATTCTTGTTCGACAAGATGCGCGGGTTCAGGGGTTATTAATTGAGATGCTATACAGCCGCATCGGAAGGATTTTGCTGTTGATGTTTCTTTTTTTCGAAGCCTGATCGCTGCTCAGTATATATATATATAATATGGTTCGGTATATACTTACGATTTTTAAGCTACCAGAGGAGTATGTTTTGTATGGTTGATCGCTTATAGTGGCTGTGTTTTACTTTCTTTTTTTTAGGGGGGTCATTTAGGTTTGTCAGAGTTTAAGAAGAGGTATTGTGTAACGTCTTGTACTTATTAATCATGGCAAATGTAAAGCATCAACAAACTAACCAAAAATCACAGCACATAATATACTCACACTCGTCCATTCACAAAAGCCTCCTTATAATTCGCATCGGATTTCTCACGTATACGCTCGCGAGCAAAAGCCGATGATGCGCAGCTTCCGGACTCTCCCAGTCATCGGCTATATAGATGTACAATAATACAAGAAGAGAAAGACAATTTGCGCCTTCGGCATCATCATCATCATCATCATCGTCAGTATCGAGTGCGTGTGCACAAAGGCGGCCGAGTTACACATTGCTCCCGTCGACGACCGCAAGAAGCGATATCGCAGGACCCATTGAGCTGTATATATAGATATGCGTACCGGTTTGGCTCGTGAGAAAAGCCGAAACGATCGGTTCCTCGGGCTTCACTTTCGATTTCGGCAAGTGTGTGTGTGTGTCCTTGCGGATGCGGATGATGATAATTATACGCGATGACGGTATGTATAGTGTAGGGTGACGAGGAAATATTTGGAAGTGTAACACACGGCAATTTTCCGAAAGCAATTGCTATCTCGACGAGACTGTCGTCGAGCGCATCAATCCAAGACGAAATAACTTTGTGTATATTTATATCTAGGCAAAAAGTAAACACTGCGCGCCGCCGTAAAGTAGTTTCAAAAACGAAGCCACGCACTATTTCCTCAGACTATTTTCTCGAAAATCATACGCGTCGACGCGCATTAATTGCGCGAATTACGCCAGTGTGTCTGCAGCCGGGGATAATAAGGCGCGAAAGAAAAGGTGCGTTTAATTTCAGCTGTCCGACAACCGCAATCAGCAGTTAACGCACTCTACTCTCGCGGTTCCGCTGATGCAGCACTTTTACGCTCTCTTCTAGGCGTCTATGTTTATTGTCTTTTTCTGCGTCACTGTTCTTCGCTTGCCAGTGGAGAATTGTGTTGTGAAGCTGACTCGCGTTTCTTCTCTTTCTAACTCACCTCTTGTGGCCTCGGATGAGTATTTTCCTGAGTATACTTACTTAGTATACTGCTGCTGCTGTGTTTTTGCGTCGAAAATTATTTTTTTTTTGTATAGGAGATTATTGCAAGAACAACTTGTTTGCATTTTACGCTATTATCGCACGATTTAACAATAGAATCATCATCGGTCGGTAAAACAGATTCGGTTGTAAAAAATTTAGGATCCCCCTAAGCATTTAGAAATCATCACGGATTCAACAAAATACGAAATTTCCATGTCAAGTTGACATCATCATTCACAATCCTTCAATACTAAGGTCCAAAATTTCGGAGCAGCCAAGATCAAGCTCGATTACCGGTGGTCACAAAACCACCTTAACGAAGCGCTCGGCGCGTTTCTTGCGACGCCTTTGCACCGGTCCGTGAATCAGAGAGACGAAAAGAGCCGACGACGAGAGCAATATCGAAAAAAGAGGATACGAGTCCTGCGCTTGACTTCATTCACGGCTCGGACCCTGTATATAATACATATATACGTATATATACAGATACACTTGGGACGTCCTTTCTCACGTGCAACGTCGACTTTCCGGTCGATCCGCTCCATTTCTGGGCCCAAAGAAATCGCTTCCTCTCTCGCCGCTCGCTGGTTCCGACGTGTATGTGACTCGCCGTTTATCTCGTCGGACTCCGTTATTTCGGAGGAGGAGAATAGGGGGCGACTATGTCTTCTCGGAATCGATGAGATGCTGCGATTATATGAACTTCAAGGCTTTTTTGACTTTGGCTCTATGAATTTCAGGCTGCGTCTGTCTAGAGTTTATTTCAAATTAATAATGCATTATATTATATTATTTATAAAATAAATAAGTCACTTCTCGCAGATTTTTTCATAATAGAATAAAACTTTTTTTTCAACTAAAAATAAATTTGTGCAGTTATAAAATTATCATAAAACTGTTAATGTTCAGTCCAATAAGTGCATCTATGTCACAAGTATCGCTTCTCACAACATCTTTCATAACACAAACTCACTCTGTATACTTCCCAAACGTCTCGTACGTAACAACTCGCCGCGAACTCGAGTGGACGGTCGTCAATGGACTTTCCGTCTCCTCAACTCGTCATCGCAAGTATGTTAATTTCAGTCGAGCTGCACCTTACGTTTTCTTTTCATTCAGTTCTTCGTAACTTCCCACCGAAAATAGAATTAGCTCGATTTCAGCCTGACTACAATATTAATACCTTTTTTCCTCATCGACTTCGGTTTTCTCCAATTTCGACGCGTTTACGACTTGTTGCGACGCATCATTACAAAACTATATAATGTATAGCGTCGGGGATTTCCCGTCTTTGAAACAGCCATAACCTAATAGCTTATTCGTATGCCAAGTAGGTCTCGTATGAACTTGCAAGGCTTTGTATTCAAGGCGTGTAAAGTGCGACTATATCGATTAACTATATCGTCGTAATAGACGCTTACGTTTTCATTCACGAGAGGTATATACAATGTTGCTGAATATTTAGTGGCTATACGCGCATGCCGACAATCACGTATTGTCTTTTGTAATCGACTTGCGCGATATGTGCAGCTATATGATTCGGTATATGCGAACGTTTTGCATTTTCTTGGTAACATGTTTGAAAAATTATGAGACTAGATTCTTTTTATTTTATTTATAGGAATATATACTAAGAAATTCAATTGAAATGATCCAACAAAACGATTAAGATATATATAGTATACAGCCTTTCTTCGAAAACTCAATTTCACACCCGCGTAATCCAATTGTCACATAAGCGTCACAATAATAATTCAACGAGGTCAAGTACTTTGACACCGATATAACAAACTCGCGGCTTCTGCGAAATCCGATGCATCACTCTCGCTCGCCATGACATATTAAAATTCAGCGTCCGTTAAGGTTCCGTGTCCGCGTGTCTCTCATCACGTATATATATATATATATATATATACGCATACATTAAACGATGGCGCTAATATCATGTGCGTCTTATATATATATGTTTTTTTTTCGGCTGAGTCATCAGACGCGAGCGCAGCGGAATAGTGGCCAATTAATAATCACCGGCTCAAAGGTCTTACTCATTCACAACGATGTTTCCCGTTTGTCGCGGGTCGTTCCGGTCTTGTTCCTGAGTCGGTTCGCGGTGAAATTTATCTCGAGACGTGGATGGAATTGTACTGGTGCATCGCGCTTTGAGTATTAAGATTGCATAAAATGAAAAAAGAGAGGAAAAGTTGGGTTTTATTATACTCAAATTTTTTAGTATAATAAACCCACTGAGATTTTTTTTTATTTATCGTACAACTCTAAAAATATATAATAGTTATAGTTTAATAGTAAACAATTAAAAAATTTAGTTTAATTACAAAATACAGTCGTTTCAGAGGCCTACTTGCGATTAGACAATTTAACATCAGCATTAAAATTTCGCACATTACATAAGTGTACATTAATAATTAAGTGAGCAATAAAAACTAGAGCTATATAACCAGCTTTTATGTAGAAAATGATGAATTCATTCACTCAGTGGCATAGCATTAATTTACTGCTCGATTTATCCTATAGCCCTACAATATACTCCGTCGTTCTGCATCGATAATAACCGGATATACATTGTACCGGATGCGCTTACAGCTTAACTTCAATAAGACTCGATCAAAATCCATAAGCATGTACCGCAAAAGAAGTTTATTGCCTATAGTACATTACACTCGGTATCTTCGTATTTATATATACGATGAATCAGAATCGCTCGTGATCGCGATCGGAATTGTATAGTGAGAAAACGGTTTTGTACATCTTCTCCTGCTGGCTCAGCGCATATTTATATGATTGTCGATTTCCTCTTACCGATTTAATATTGTTACACCTACCGTAATACACTTCTTATTCGGTTATTCTTGCTTTATTGCAATTTTAAGATAGCTATTTGAATATAAATATAATAATATTGGTAATAAAATATTTAGACTTTGAATTATAATATATTATATTATATATTGACTAAATTGATTGCTAATCTCTAAAAATAAATTTGACTTTTTATTGTCAATAATTGAACAATTATAGGAAAAAGTCTATACGTATTGTTTCTGCGCTTATAATTGGTATAAAATATAACTAAAATAGTATTTAGACATTATATTCACTAATATGTTAATCTAATACTCATTGCTTAATGGTATAGAAATGAATCCCCTCTCTCTCTTTCTTATATTCTTTCCAAAAAAATTGTCGCTCTCAGAACTATACAGTATTTTATATTTTACCTCAACCCAAAATCAACTAATTCTTTATTTAAGAGTGCTCCACACTTGTGCTAAAAGTCTGACTTATTTATTTCATTAATTATTTAATGAAACTTAACAGTCGAAAAGTGGGTGTGACTCAGATTCCGCGCATGTAATATATCTATCAAAGAATATTACAAAATTAATTTCTTTCTCCTCTTTGTCCGACAAAACATGTCAGTATTATATCATTTTAATTTCTCAATTACAAGCGCCGAAACTTCATTCACAACGATAAACTTCCTTAACTACAGTTACAATAACCAAAAAAAAACTTTCAATCTCCAATCTACGACACATCTTTCTCCCTCTCCTCATCAAAATCAATCCGGAAGAAGTCCCCCCCCCCCCCCCTCACCGGTGATAAGTCTCCTCGCAAACCCCCGCGATAACACATCCACAGCTGCGATGCGGCACAACCCTTTCATCCACTAACAACAACGTCATCATCGCACGTGATATGTCCTGCTGTTCACAGATACGAGCGTTGGTACCGGCGGCGGCGGCAGCAATAGCGGCGCGACGACAGCGACGGAATGGGCGTATCCGTCAGCGGCGCCGTCTTATCCGGCGCCCGCGGGAAGCGCCGCCGGCGGAGCAGCAACAGCTGGAGGCGGCAGCGGCTCTTACTCGCCCATACCGGCCGGCGCGTTCTCTTATCCCGGCGAGGCGCTCGCCCATCATCCAACCACCGAGCCTGTGCCCCTTCCAACTGGTATGCACGCGCGACTCTTATATATATATATATTTCAGCCTTTCTCTCTCTCTCTCTCTCTCTCTCTCTCTCTCTCTGTACTGCTGCTGATGACGATGCATTTTTTTTTCAAGAGCTTGCGAGAGCTTGAAACATTCGAGTTGTTGCGGGAGAATTTAATGATGCGTACATGGTGTGTAGTTTTGTTTCTCTGCGTGCAGATTGGAATTAGTGTGGGTGGGGAATATGTGTTGTATAATTAGTCATTGATCGGAGTTGTTACGGGAACAGTTGTTCATGTTTTTTCGCGCGATGTTGCGCGTGTCAACTTTTTCATTATGCGTTATTATACTGTCATTTGAAGTGAAGATAATTGTAAGTATACTTCGGAACGTGTGCGATCGCTTTGAATTATTCATGAAGTATACTTCATTGCAGCTTATCAGTTCTGTACTATGTGTAATATTGTTCATTTTTATTTTAAATTTAAAAACCACATCGCGCGCGATCGCTCAAAATGCACGTGTATAAATGAGTAGTTTATATTAAAAACACTATACACGCAAATTATAAGACGTAACCGTCGAGCAACTCAACCGATACATTTCCAACTTCTTCCAACGCAAACTCGCGCGCGCGCACTATATCTCAGTATTTATCATCGCAACCTCAAATGGCATATGCCGCACGTATATACATATATATCGTTCCGAGAAAAGAAAAAGCTCTCTCTCTTACATTACGAAAACCTTACCCTTATAATAACCCGGCATTAAACTCGCTGAAAATCGCTCCACAGCGATCTTAATAATATTACCTGTCTCTCGATAGTCATCGAAGAAGGCGCGTATATATATACAAAAAGTAAGTAAGCCCTTTCTCGCTTATTACCGGCGCTTTTCTCCTTCGCGTGCACGGACGCACATGCGCATGTATATATGCACATGTGCTCGCGCTTTATCGATGACTGACCGCAAATAAACAGCTTTACAGGTCTGAGAAAGACGCGCAGAAATGAATAGGAGAGCGGAATAGATTTTCCCCCTGTGCGTGAGAGACGTTTGCTCGTATAAGCGGGAGAATTGAAAATTGATTGCCTTTGCTGCTTCTTGCCGTTGTGCTCTCTCGGTCTCTTTCTTTATACATGCTTCTTTCAGCGGAGTTTTGTTTCTTTCTTTGCCTTCTTCTTCTTCTTCTTCTTCTTCTTCTTCTTCTTCTTCTTCTTCTTTTGAGCGATGGTGTGACTGCGAGTGTTTCTCGGTACCACAAATTGTGGCTGCGCGCTTTTATTTCGGAATTCAGTGTGGATCTGGTGCACGAGGTTTTAGATTTCTTTGTGGAATCGGTGCATAAAAATAATACTTTAATTTTTCTCTCAATACCGATAAAAATTCTTTTATTAAAAAAAACCAATTAAAAAACTTCACCTCTTCTCCGCAGTACTTCCGTCGGACGGTCAGCAGAACGCCTACACGCCGAATTGCGTGTCGATGTACACATGCGGCTCAGCGGCTTCGACGACCTCGTCCCTTGCGTTAGTCCAGAATCCAAGTAGCGGCAAACCCTTAGCAGACACCAGCACGGACATATACGCCACGGCACCGGGTAGTCCAGGCTCGACCGGTTACCATCACTACAGCGGCTGGACGACGGCACCCGGACCCGCTACACCTGTACCTGCTGCGGCCAATTATAATCCGAATTATCAGGGCTACTATCATCAAAATCCTGCGGCTCAGAACTACATCAGTCCGGCACCGATGGTTCTATATCCCCAGGTGTTCACCAGTACGATTAACCAGAATCAGATTCACCTGCATCTGAGCGAAGAGACCCTGGCGAACAGTAATCTGACGATCAGTAGTAACAGGCTGGAGATCGGCGTGTTGGGGGAAGAGAACGAACAGAGGAACGATGTCTGGAGGCCGTATTGAGGAGACCTGGACGGTGGAAGCTCTGAGCTGTGGCCGGTTCAGGTGGGGTATTTTATTATTGAAACATTTTCAAATCTCCTTGTTTACGGTTTATGGAATTTCAAGATACTTTTCGTTATCGCTTTGATACATCAATATGCAAATTCTTGTAAAAGCTTCTCAAACGAACACAAAAACACAAATCGGATATTATCTCACGTTAATCGTAACGCATGTTATACATTCACTTCGATAAGATTACCCTACACACGAAGCTATACATACTTGAGATAATACACACAGATCATTCATCAGAAACATGAGTAACCTTGGGCTGTCAGTTTAAATCTTTCTAATCTTATTAATTTTCTTCAACGCATTCTAACAATCAAAACGATCCTACGAGCGCAAGGTTAACAGATATATGTATATATTTTCTTCATCAGAATAATACAATCCTCGATTACGCGTATCAGCCAAATCATCGGCATTGAACGATACGCGCGTTATCTCAGCTGCAGAATCTTCAAACTGACCCACTTTCGCAAATGCTTAATATATATATATATATACATACCAATAATAAAACACAACAATGACAATGTAACGTCTGAAGAGATATCCACGATTTGTCCACAGGAGCCTGACAAAGCCGACGGGATGAGCGAGAGATCGCCATTAGCCGATTACCTCGTATAAACTGCAGCGCATCAGGCAGCCCCGACTAAACGAGGATCAGCGCGTAGCGGATGATGCGTCGGAGAGTCGCGCCTGAACCCGCGAATGAACTCTCCTCCTGACTCTTTATTCCCGTCGTATACGGGTATACCTATACATATAAATATAGATAGACATACTGTAGTGCGAAATAATCTCCGCATGCGTCCCCCTTCTGAGCTCGTATTTTATATATATATAGTTGACTCGCGAACGAAGACGCGAGTGTATGGTATGTATATATTGTGTTGTATATAGGGGGACGACAATCGAGTGGACTTTGAAGATGATGATGGCGAAGAAGAGACTTTAATATATTGTACATACGCGCAGATATTTTCCATGAATAAAAAATCTTGCCGAATTCGTTCCTAATTACTGTCGTTTGTGCATTTCTTTTCTCATGCATATATCCCGTTCCGAATGTTTTGTTGTATATATAAATGAAGTCACATCCAGAAACAATTTCCAAAGATCCCCCGAAAAACACTCAGACTCTCATCCTCGTCTCTGCGAAAAATTGCACAAGGACTCGGAGCACCGGCAACTCCTGCATATACATGTATATACAGTATAGAGGGGACTAAACGCGCTAATGTGTGCAGCAGCTTACGATGCGGGGGAGGCCCTCGCATGCACTTCGGCGTCGGCCATAGTGCCGGCAACCGCAACTATCCGCGCGCTCGCGTCACTCCTGGCAACCTTTAAATATTAAATGTAACTCGGGCCTCGCGCGCTCGTTCGCTCGTAAAAAAGCATTATCCGTAGCTCTCGCGTATATATATATATATATATATACAGCGCGGGGACGATTTATCGGCTTTCTTTTTGGCGCCCTTTTTTCGATTCTTTGTCTCTCGGCCGCGAATATGTGCGGTTTCGTACTTTTGCGGGTGTCGAGAGCTGTTGTCTTCTTTTTTTTTTGTATTTCACTCTCGGCGGAGAGCTATCGGCGCGGCTTTTCGAATTATTCAGCCGAGATCTTAATTGCAGTTTTAGGTTTTTACGAGCTGACTAAGATTCGAAGATATATCGAAGCGCTGCATATACACGTGGATATACAAGACGTTTTAGATTCCAAGTAGCTGATCAAATCGAAGCAATTGAATTATGATTGTACAATGTATAGGTTGAACTAAAATTTCGAAAATAGTCGCTCCCAAAATATTACACAAAAGCTCATCCGTCTCCCCTTCACGATTCAGGAAGAAGAAGAAGCAGAAGAAGAAGAACATCAAGTCAGCAAAGAAGACGCGCGCGACGAATCCCGAAGAGATATAGGCGTCCCGCCACCTCCTCTCCTGCAATTTCTAGTACACGCGCACAAGCTTAGGAGAAATTTTTCTGCTGCGTCTTTCTCTCTCTCTTATATATACAGCTTGAGGTTTCGAGAAAAGAGAGTCTCGCTCGTAAGCTTCTCTCTTTACGAGCCACGGACGACCGCAAACTCTCCGGACGCGCCTGCGTATATGCAGATGCACGTGCGAACTTGGCTCTTTGCGCATACGTCCTTTCTTGGATTGTAGCTCTTGCAGATTTCTTTGTTTTGGAGAAAGGCTGGAGAATACGTCCACGTTGCGAGTAAAGGATTTTTATAAATTTTTAATAAAGATAGAATGAAGGATTTCGGGAAGAAAACGCGATCTGTTTCATATACATATTGTCGTTTATTATTCCGCTGACCATTCACAAAAATACTGAAGTAACAATCGTCCGGGTCACCCGATCCGGATCCAAAGTAGCCCATCGTCGATCATTTAACGAGCTTGACATAAATATATATATATATATATATATATATATATACACGCCGTATAGATATTAATATTTATTTTATAGTACACCCATACATATACACGCATAAACTTTCCCGTCTTTTGAATACTCTTTGGATAACAAAAATCGGATTCGTGTCCGAGATTTTTCTTATACGAGACTTTTTAAAATGAGCGAAGAAAACATAGAATAGATCCACGTATCGACTTACTTCGTTAACTTCAATAATCTTTATATCGCATTTTCAAAACTTTCGATAGGTAATTAATTAATATCGGTTTATTTATAGTTTATAGTATTGTAAGAAAAATAAAAAAAAAGGTTTACAAGGTATGGATTATGTTGAATTTCAAATAACCTGTTTTTAAAATCAAATCCATCATTTTTATATAAATATTTTAACTTCAATTATATATCTTATTTCGCATTTTCAAAAATGGTTTATAATTGATTCTTTTATACATGAACTTTCGGTATCACGCCAATTTAATGTATTTTCATAATGTCATAACTCTTAAATGCAAACTGTCCAATAAAAAAGGGCATTCATCACGGGTACTTTATAAAAAAATGTAGTACAAAGTTTTTATTTAAAAATGATAGATTCTCGTACTTTCGCAGTTGATCAAATCAATATTTAATCGTAAATACCAATGACGTTTTGAATATACGATATAATATTATATATATAATACATCGAAGGTTCTTTCGTTTACATTTATAAATCACAACGCAATCAGATATGAGTACACAACGACGGAACAATCATTTGAAAATTTGTTAATTATATTCATTTTTTTTCATCTTATACTACGCAGTTTAGTCTTGGAATTTTCAGGGAACCCATACGGGGCCTGCCTTTCAAAAGCACCAGTTCTCGATTTTACTTTGAATAAATGAAATGCGAACTTTATGCAATAATGTAATACTTTTTGTTTCTTAATTTTCAATGTTCTGCTTCGTTTTTAACCACAGCCGTATATTGTGCATTCGAGCAACAGAAGAGAAATATTAATTAATCAACTCTACAATACTCGATAATCGGGTGATTTAATTAATTTACAGCAAAAGGTGTAATTGTTAATACATAGTAATGATCATTTGCTTCCTATCTACTTCTTATTTGTTTTTAAAATAATTATTCATAAAATATATTTCATTTTTAGCATATTTATATAATAGTAACAAGCTATACAAAATAATTCAATAAAAAGTATACAACATGCTTCAACTTTTTATTCAGTTTTTTTTAAATTTTATTTTCTTCTATCCAGCAAACGAGCTATAATGATTTGGTTGGGTTTTGATATTCGGTTTATTCTATAACTACTATATAAATAATTATAGACAAATATACATTTTCATTAATTACAACAGTAGTTATATAATAGAATTGAATTATACGATATAAAGTATATATGAGTAATCGTAAATAATACAAGTTAGGCTGAATTTAATAATGAAAAATGTAGAATATAATAATATGTAGACATCATTTTAATTATATGATTTAGAGTAGTATAATAAAATTACTTAAATAATAAGCCGTCATTATAAAGTAAGGCTTTTCTTCAGTAAGTTATAATTAAGTTACGGATTTGTTTTACCAGAGGGACACAGTTTTAACATCGTCGAATCAGTCATTATCTTCAGTGCATATGTACTGAAAAACACATTTGAAAACCCATGTATTTTAATAATCAGTGTGATCCTACTCGTCATTTACTTTTCTTTCTTGACATCAATTTTTGTTCACTTTACCTCCATTTTCTTAGAAAAATTATACGATCCTATACATTATACCTCAGATGCAAAACTCATATACGATATATCGATCGTTATACAATTGTATATTAAAATCAATATAAGTCTGCATACAGTATAATCCTAAAAAAAATAACCACAAGCATTACCCATATGATAAGAATTAAAGTACATCCACATTATCAACAATTGAAAAATCATAATCATAACTTTCTGCAGCCGCATCAGTCGAGAAACTCTCCATATCTGTCTCTTCGTACTTGCACACCTATTTGGCGGGGGCCAGTCCATATATCTGGGCGATACGATGAAACAAAGCCGACAATCGTTGCTTGAGAATCGGCTCGTACGCGTGTCGGGTCAGGATCCGAATACCGCCCACCAGAACCGGAAGGAGCGGCGCCAATCGCTCGTCCTGTAAGCAACGCCGGATACACTTTTTTATTTCGTGTGTGTCGCTCGTTGTTGTTTTATTTTTCGGGCGAAATTATCGGTAATCGATCTCGGGGAAAAAAGAGAGGAGGAACCGAGATAGGGAGCGTGTTGCGGTTCCCCTCTTTTTTCCGGAATTGTGTCGCGTGGAGAGAGAATTTTTTTCTATTTTTTTTAAGTTGAAGCTCAAGGACGAGGTGGTCGGCGAGATTATACTGTTGGTTATATTGTTTTCTTGCCTTTCGGGGCATTAGTTCATAGACTACTCCGCAGACAAGGTCGATTTAATTAACCGCTATTTCATTTCATTGCCACTATTCAGCGAAAAACTTACTTTCCAACATCGTATACTAATTTTCATTATAACAAACTCACCGTAAGCGCCAGCGCGTACTCGAGCGACGCAGCGATCGTCTCAGCCCAGGCCCTTCTGCGCACCTCGCTGTCCTTGTTAGCCACTTTTCCAGTCGATCCCTCGTCGTCGATACTGGTCATACACCTGTTTGCGATCAGCATTTTCTCCTGCTCGTCTTGAAGGAAAGGATTCGTTCGGAAGCCCCGTTTGCTGCGCTCGTATTCCTCAAGAAGCTCCTCGATGTTGTCCAGGGGTTGACAGGTAGATTCTTGATTCTGGGGCTCGTGGGAGGTGCTGGCAATCGCGGAATGTTGACGCGGAGGGATGCGAGATTCGCGGGTTTTGCGAAGCTCCGTCATGGATTTCGAGCGGAAGTAGAGGCTCTGTTTGTCGTTGGAGGTCTGATCGCCTCTTTGGATGAACTTTAGATTGTATCTGGAAGGAATGAGATTGTTTTTTTGTCTTTTTGATGCGTTCGTTTATTTATTGTAGTATATTATCGATTATAGTACCGCAGGGATATACTCGATCTACGAGCATTTTTACTATCTGTTATAATAATTTATCTATTGGACATGGTAATTTTTATTTTTGCGGAAGGAAAATTTGTATAAGATATAAAATAAAATTTACTATATTATATATAATAATTTTCCATTATTTGAAATATTTTATAGTTATCTTATAACAATAACCCAATAACCTCCAACGTAAAAAAACAGGTTAGTAAAGTTACTGCAATGACCACATGGCTTACATACACGAATAATATTTCACATTTATATTAATTGATAAAAATACACAACTGACCTCCTCGAAAGCAGACAATCGTCGCTCTTCCTCAGCTTCTTCTTGGAATCGTCAGCTTTCCGTTCTCCATTAACAACCTCCTCCCTATCCGACAGCTTATCACAATCCGGAGTATAAACCTTGAGATCCCTGAAGGTGCTCTTCGGCCTGCACACCCTCTTCTCGTCCAACAATTCGGGAGTATCGATAATGAAATCGTTAGACGACTCCACGAGGTCCTCACTCGTCGCACCTCCTGATCTGTCCAGATACGCCGTCCTCGAGTTGCTGGAGCCCAGCCTCGATACCGGTCTGGAGTCGTCTGTCTCAGGCTCGGACTCTGGTCCTGAATCGGTTGAGTAATCGGCAGCCAGATCGGAAAGACGGAAGGGCCTCACGTCTTCGTCATCCTCGATAACGTTTACTCCGAGATCCTTTAATGCACTTTCGTCAAAGTTCGCCACTCCGTCGTCCTCTTGGTAGTCATCCTCGGAATTTGGAGTTGCGCTGTAGACCACTCGGTTGTTCTCGTTGACGGTCTCATCGGCTATTAAAATTGCAATTATTTTATTTTGTTATCTGTCGGAGAATTAACGAGTTCTTTTGTTGGCAAATAAATAGTAAATAATCGATGCTGGCGTGTTTTATAAAGAACACCTACAGCGTTTCTTTATCTGTTAAGGAAGCGTAAAAAGTATGTGTTTCCGCGAATCGTTGCAAAATTATCTAGAATTACGCGCAGGTGCTACGCTCCGGTATTATATGATGCTCTTATCATCGGTATATATACAGTGTTATATTTATTTGTTGATCGATATATGTTGATTATATGAGTCTGTCGACAAATTAATCAATGCGAAAATATACGAAAAAAATCTTAATCGTCAACTTATCAGCTTTAAAATTTGCCCGGCACGCTTATTTTTCATATATACACAAAGTAATTGTTGATTCGTAAAAAATACAAGATTATTTTTTAAATGGAATTTTACAGCTATAGATCAATAGATTTAAAATCGCCGTTAAGAATTTTACTATTTTGATTGATGCACGGATTTTTTTTTTTTTTTTTTTGGGCGATAGGCTTACGAGTATTTTACGCCACATTTTTTTCTATGTAAAGTTGCTTTTTATTTTTAACGTTGATAATTATTTTATTATAAACGATACTTGTCGTAAACAAAATTTCGATAAATCATACCCATTAAACCATTCATACATTTCGATAAATATAAATTTAAGAAGCTACAAGAGTCGCAATCGCTTTGAATATTGCTAAAAACTCACCAACGATCTCCGTGTACTCATCAGGCTGCGATACCAGCAAGAAAAATTTCCTATCAGCGATCGAATCCACAGTGGTATACCTCCCATCCCTGTCCAACGCTATATCGACGTAAGTCCCACACAGCTCGTCGAACGTCGTCTGCAGGAGGTTCAGGTATTTTATTAGGTTGCGATACCTGCTCTCAGATCGACCTTCGCTGCCGAGGATCTGCCTGATGGAGTCGAGGTTGACGTCGCTACGAGCCATCTCTCGTAGACAAAGTTCGAAAAGGGTGAACATCTTGATGGTCCAGGCGGTACTGGCTTGGTGGTACAGGTTGGCTGGACGCTGGAGGTTGGCTACTTTTTGGAGGAGGAACTTGAGACCAGGTCGGGAATCGAATTTCAGGGCGGCGGCGTACGAGAGATCGAGGGCTGAGAGAAAGGTGTCCATGTGACGGGCTTCCAAGTGGCTCAGGAAGCCGATCGGAGATTGGCTCTTGGGCGAAGAGACTGACGGACTCATCAAAATGCTGGAGAGGCTGTAATGAATGATAAAATGTCCTCGCTTTATATAAGTAAAATATTATTCATTGATCAATAATATTCAGTGTAAATGAATCATTTGAAAATCGATGGATATCGAGTTTAGTATAGTTCATGGAACTATTACATTGAAATGTTTCCTCTGTCACGAATCTGATATAAAAGTGAATATGAATGTGAGATAAAATAAATACGTATACATATAGTTAATTAATAATGTGTAATGCAGAGTGGAAGTTATTTTGATATCACTGACACGCGTCAATAATTGATTATCGGCACCTGCAAACACTTGAGAAGGCTTTATATCTTGAGATTGAAAAGTTAAATAGACGCCTTGATAATAAAACAATCCCATTTATTATTTTCAAGATGAAGATACTCTTTAGGATGGCAATTGACTCCGGCGAGTAACCTTTAAAATTCTTCTGTAATGAATAGTATAAAAATCTGAAATTTCGCAATTACATTATAACACTTCAATATCAATAACAAGTTATTTTAGAAGTATAAATCGTTATCTCAAAATTTCGCAATAAAAACTATCCTCCTGATCGAATCAAAAGAATCGATAAAATCTAACTCAGACTCATCT
Organism: Muscidifurax raptorellus; assembly: GCA_020010945.3. Lineage (NCBI taxonomy): Eukaryota > Metazoa > Arthropoda > Insecta > Hymenoptera > Pteromalidae > Muscidifurax > Muscidifurax raptorellus. Next base: position 26,453,952 of record CM052081.1, on the reverse strand, counting down.
GGCGCGAAAGAAAATACCCGCAAAAAAACACTCGCGTGGTAAAAACAATCCGGCAGCGACATCAACGTAAAAAAAAACCTCCAATCGTTCGATGAATTAAATGATCGTATCTGGCCAGATGATAGCCCCCCTCGCCAAGATAATCCCGACGTAGTATATATATAAAGATTCCCCAACACGATCGAATAGTTCAGTGTTTCCCCGAAACGAAATGACGAGTTTGCGGATTTTCGTATGCGCGATCGCGCTATTCGCGACAAGCGTCGTCTCTTCGAAGCTGACCCCGGAAGTGTTGGATATTTTGAACGAGGAATTGCAAGACCTCGACTTTCCGGAAGCATTTAATTTGACGAATTCTGATTTGGCCGTAAGAGCTGATCATCCGCACGTGCATCTCAATGTCGTGAGTAATATATTAGGTTTAGTCACCTGTATGTATGTAACGATATCTTCGAAAAGTATTAAAATTATTTTAAATTCACTGTAGCTAATATGTTTTGTTTCTGAAGTTACAACCGAACAATAAATTGCGAAGTGTCTTTCAATACTTGTATTTCATCTACTCATATGTGCATACGATAGTTGTAAAGACTGTAAAAATCTATTTAGCCCGACCTGATCGCTTACCATGAATACAAAGTGGAGAAACACATAATTCGAACGACCGATGGCTACGTCCTCGAAGCCCACAGAATTACGGGAAATAAGACCGACCCGAAACCGAATGGAAAGCCCGTCGTGTTTCTTATGCACGGACTTCTTTGCAGTTCGATGGATTGGGTTATCGCCGGTCCTGACAGGGGTCTAGGTAATTACATAACAGTTTTGACTATATCAACGCACATACGCATATTGTTGTATTATTAGACATTATCTATAATGATGAAAAGCGATTTTTAAAAAGGTTTCATTCTTGCCGATGCCGGTTACGATGTTTGGATGGGAAATGCCAGAGGCAGTAGATACTCTCGTAGACACGCTAAACTAGCTGTAACTGATGCCAAGTACTGGGACTTCAGGTTGGACAATATTCTTTTCTATTATTATTACTTGACTCGAAGGACAATTCAATATTGAAGATTAAAATATTTTTCAGTTGGCATGAAATCGGCAAAAACGATCTGCCAGTAACGATCGACTATATTCTGAAGAGAAGCGGACACAAAAAGATCGCGTACATCGGCCACAGTCAAGGAAGTACTGCGTTTACGGTGATGCTGAGCGAATATCCGGAATACAACGACAAGATAACTATTATGTCTTCGCTTGCGCCGATCTCTTACTTGTCCCACATGACCAGTCCAGTATTCTTAACTCTTTCGCGTCTTATGCCTATCATAGACGTGAGTATCCATTTTTCATTATACATAACTTGAATTTAATTAAAATTTTTGCATCTCTATATTATAATGAACATTTATACAGGTTTTTCTCGGCCTTATTGGTCAGTATGAGATCAGTCCTTCGAGTGAGTTCTTTAAGAAGTTCTCAGGAATCTTGTGTAAGGACGGTAGCATCACAAACCCGATTTGCACTAACATTATTTTTCTCATCTGCGGCTACAGTGAAGAATTATTGGACAAGGTAATTGATAATGATGATCACTAAGATAAAATAAACTTTTATTGATTTTTATTTTGTGAATCTTTTTTTAAGGAATTACTTCCAGCAATTTTGGCACACACTCCAGCTGGAGCTAGTACCAAGCAGTTCCTTCACTTTGCTCAACTTGTAAATTCAGGTATAGTCCAAAGTCCAATCATCATTGTTTAAATTATTCTAAAATAAATACCTATACCTACAGGACACTTTCGTCAATTCGATCACGGCTGGTGGGGTAATTTGAAGAAATATTTAAGCTTCACGCCTCCTTCATACAAATTCGAAAACGTGAAAGTTCCCGTTGCCCTTCATTACGCTGTCAATGATTGGCTTTCCAACCCCAAGGTATTTGCCTACTAGAATTATGCTTTAACTTTGTACATAAAAAAAAATCTAATTTTCTTTTTTATTTTCAAGGATGTGGAGAAGATATTCTCAAAACTGCCAAATCCGATTGGAAAGTTCCGCGTTCCTCACGACAAATTCAATCACCTAGACTTTCTATGGGCAAAGGGTGTCAAAACTCTACTCTATGACAAAGTTCTCAATCTATTGGCACGATACCATCATGATTATTAGGCGTTTAATCAGTATTGAACATAATAGCTAAATTGTATAGTTAATAATGAAAAACTAGTCGACGATGCTATTAGCAACGATAGTCACTTACTTTTAATTTTACTTTATCCTAGCAATTAATAAAATAAAAAATCTCAATAAAAACCTTAATCTTTATATACAAACTCGTTCGAAAACTTTCACCAACCTCGGCACAGGGGTCTCAGTGCCCTGTAGGAGCACACTGGCGATGCAGTGAAGCAGCATCTGATGAACGATGAGACCGACTACCAGAGCTCGCATTTGCACGCGTACAACGTAGAGCTCGGGATTGAGGGTCGAGGCCACCGAAGGTGGATAAAGCAGGAAGACGTAGGATTTCTCGTCGGGAGGCTCCGTTGCCTCTTCTAACCGCTGCTCTTCCAGCAGAAACACCTGCCAACACGTTGAGGGTATTTTATGGTTGGCTGGATATAAGGGATTTTCTTTTTTTTATGAATAATTATCTCGATATTTTTTAGCAGTTTTTTATCAAAGCTCATTTTTGTCCCATGTATCAAAAAGGCTATGAGAAAAATGATTCGTTACTATGCATCAAGCGCATTAATTTCTGGCTTGTATTGAGATTTAAAGTATTTATAATAAGATATAAGTGGCGGAACTTATCGATTTACCATGCATGATGTTATAATTATATCTTACTATAGCAATACGATTTTCTCGAAGTTGCAAGTAACGACGCTTTTTTCTCAATTATCGCAAAAGTAAACATTTTTTTATAGCACTTCAAATTTGAATACCTGTAAAAATCATTATTATTATTATTCTATATAGGTGTAACAATAAAGCACATTCATAGGTACATATATATTACAAATATCATTGTATACATTCTACCTAATAAGACGATTTACAGGTGCTCAAATATATATTCAGGGCTTCTGCGGGAAATCGACTACGGCGGTAAAAAGAGGCTCCTAATAATTACTCTAAAATGTTTAGACAGAATCACAAACTATATAGCTGGAAAATAAAACGTACAGTGTCACAATCAACACATGTGTATATAGCAGAATCACTGTTGAGGTTTTCTAATATTATTCCAAGTGTTTCAAAAACGTGAAGCTTATTCATATTAATAGTAATATTGCTGAAGGTGATATGGTACAAATATATATATATATATATAAGAAAGAGAGAAAAGAAATATTCGTGTCGCTTCGATCAACATATTGGAGTAATTTGTGCGTTCTACTGGTCAAAGCTGCATATTTTATTATGTAGTTTTCTCTCATTATTCGTCCATATATTTTATAAGATATACGTATAACGGAGGTGATGTACACAATCATCAGGTACATGTCATTTTTTACATATACATATAAATATATGCGTTACATAATCGTGTGAGAGTGAGAGGAAACATTCTAGGCGCCATGGACCCAAGCCATGGATTTTATAATTAGCAGTGTGATCCGCGAGAGGCTATATATAATAATAATGTGCCGCGAGCTTTTGCGCAATGATTCTCTGAGGCGATCTAATTTCCGACGAGGTCCTTTACTACTATCATGTAAACAAAATGTAGAATCAATAGCATAATTATTGTAGTCAAAATGTACAAGAATAGTTTACTTGAGTTAACAACCTGGTTTCCTTATATCGATCTACCTGGTATTAATTTATGATAATAGTCTGTTTTGTCTAATCGAGTGTTCATTTATTATTGCATCTATATTCTAATATTCTAAAAAAACAATTGCAACATTTAAAGACTTTTTAACCATAGAGTTTATAACTAGACTGAAAGGACCCTGTCGACTACAACTCTGTGCCTTCTACTAGCAGATACAGTAGTAATAGGACATTTTATATGATGTAAAAAAATCAAACGTTAACAGATAAAAACTCAAAGTAATTGAATAAATTCAAAATAATAAACAATATAAATATAGTCGAATAATTTTGTACAGATGTAATAATAGTGACTTCCTCACGTCAAAAATGTTGTATAAAATTTGTTGTTGGGAAACTTTGTGGGGAGTTATTACAAAAATTAGTAACTCTTTGTGTATAATTTTTATCATGAAACGGATAACTTCATGCTTCATAAAGCCCTCATACGGGCTATAATAGTTATATAAAAAATGCAGGAAATATTTCAAGTCGTGTATTAATTGTTCAAATAATATTTACAAGAATTTAGGTACGGTATGTCCAAATTTCCTTAATGCTACTTTATGAGCGAATGGTATCATTCGATGACAAAATTCTATATATAGAAAAAACTCGTGATCACCAGGAACTTATACAAAGTCTGTACAAAACCTCTTCACTCGTCAACATAAATCAATCATCACAGAAAAGAAAAACCAAATCAAACTGAAATAAAGTGGGCCAACTATATTAGGATCAATCGACAGGCACAGCAGGAGATTAAATATATATATATATATAACAAGGTAACACGCGGGACAGATAAAAAAAAAGAAGGCTTGAAAGAGCTGCGCAGATGTATGAGTATATACTATATAGAAATGTAATTATATAATCAAAATGAACTGATGCGAAGGTATTAATAATAATCGCACATCATTTGCAAAAACTTTGTTCTTAAAATCCATGACGAGAGTTACCGTGGACGTTGGCTAGAGCCAATGGGGAGTTGTAGCGGCCGAGTTATTAGAAGCCGGCGCAGTAGAAGTAGAAGTAGTAGTGTTAGTGTAATCGGGGGGTGTTGTCGTAGTGTGCTGATGCCGAGAACCGATCATGGGATAGGAGGTAGTTGTAGTTGTAGTTGTTGTTGTTGTAGTGTGCTGGTCGAGCAGTGTTGTCTCGATGCTCAAGGAGTCCTGGTAAGGCGGCATTCGGAGAGTCGAGGCGCTCTGCCTCTTGATAGCAGTCAATACCTCTCGCAGCTGGCTCACCTGGGAGTTTACACAGTAGGCAACGAGTCACGTCACGCATGCATTGTATACAGATGGGGCTTGGGGGGAGGCTCGCGATTTATACTTTATTTTGTTTTCGTTCTCATTGCAGAGCTTTTGCGCTTCGGTCTCATAAGCGTTTTTTTTTATTGAGACAGCACGATGGGTTGTTGAAAAAAGAGATATTAGTTTTTTTTATAGAAAGAGCATTTGATAATACGTGGCAATAGAAGAGAGAGATTTGTTTACGATTGCGTGAATGAATTGCGCTCGGATGCGGTGTGTAACTCTTTTCTACAAACAAAACGTCTATACTTTACCACTACCACCTACGTATATGTGTACTATATTTTAAAAGTTAAATTGCCGAGGGGAAGTACAAAGTAGCCGTCTATCATCTCCCCCTATATATGCGGTTTCCTATATATATACCTATTAACTCGTATATATCTAGACAGCAGTATAAAGAACGCGACACATGACTTTTTACTCGTAACTTTGTGCAACTGTATATAGCGTCAGAGACGTTTCATAAAAAATCATTATATCACGTTTGCATTTAAAACGAAAATAATTCATCAATCATATTTTTAGGAGGGAGTTTTGCAGTATGGCTATCCCATAGCTAATCTGGACGTAACTTATTATATTTACGCGATAATAAATTACTAGCCGTGAAAAGTCATTATATTCTTCCATGTATTGGCACCTCTCACGCGTCACACCGAATAAAAATATTTAGAAATATAATAATTTTAGATAAACACGAATAGCAAACAACAGCTACGATAACTTATATATATATAATACGACCGATCTTATACACACAGATGTATACCCAAATAACCATACTTACATGTTTATAATTTATTTCCAGCAGCTACAAAGCTCGCGCTCACATAACAACCTCGACAATTATAATGCGTATATATAGTATAAAATATACCAAGCGATATAGATATAGTAGAATAAGTATATGATATACGACAACAACAGGTGTACGTACGATGAATATAAGGGGGAGTTCGCCAAAAGCCAAATATATATTATTCATATATAAAAAAACAAAAAAAAAGTAATAACAAAGCCTGAGGATGCAGTATACACAGTACCTGAGCGGCTAATTGTCGGAGTCTCTCGGTCTCCTCGGGTGTGGCATCGCGTCTCGCGGCCACTTTGACCTGAGCTGCGTCGCCGTAGAAGGACTCGGAACGCGGGGAGAACGCCATCGTCAGCTGGTGCAACTCCTGCAGCGAATTCGAACAGGCCCGGTGACAGGCTACCCCGCAAACCTCCCACTGCTCGTATGTGAGATTCGGACCACTGCTTACCAGCACGTGCCTGTATTTTTTGTTTTTATTTGCGGTTGTCTATTACAATAGTGCAAGTAGTGATAAGAGATGCGTCTGGTCAGACTGATTTATAGCTATCTTCAAGCTTTAGTCTACATATTAACCGTATACAAAAAAATCTCCCAAAAATCAATAAACTTTCGCTCAAAGTAAAATAAGAGACGCAATCACCTTGTCGCCGACGAGGCTCGCGATATAAGCAAGCGCTCCTTCACATCTAGAGTTTCAATCGTCCCTCTCGATTTTTTTTTAATTCTCGGTTGTCTGTGCGACGCCGGACAAAGATCCCGAATGACCGGCTATAACGCGATCCCCTCATCATATCGCGGCGATATATAGATATATCGCGGAGGACCTCTCTGTGCCGTAGTTTTTAAGGATCGACGCTTCGACAGAAAGAGAGAAGGATGGCTGTATATACAGCGTGTACATCGATACCCTGCCGAGATTGAGTTACCGAGATCGATTCGATACTTGTGCGAGTGCAGGCCACCGCCGCGAAAGAGAGAGAGAGAAGCCCGCGGAAGAAAGCATATAGGTGTCTGAAGAAGTTGGAGAGAAACAGTTTTGAATGATCGAGTGCGCGAATTTTACTGTCATCGAAATTGGTGGGAAATGTTTGGATGAAATCATATTTGAAATTTCAAATGTAGCTTCTAATATACATAAGTGATAAGTAATAAGTAATAAGGTAAAAGAAAAGATTCGCTCCAAAACACTGTTCTCTATATTCAAAGCTTTACTCCAGTCAGAAACCCTGCAGTCACCTCTGAAATCATGGTATCCGAGCTCTCGCGGGCCCCGACCAAGAACCGCAAAAGCATTTCCCAAATAAAAACTCAAAAGCCATATATACACACATATAAGCAAGGCCATTTTTCCAATCGCCGAGTCTCTAATAACCATGAGAACGAGATCTCGTATAAAAATCCAGCTGACTTGAATGAACTAGAGTAAAAGCGAGCTATATAGCCTGATCCGCGAGAAGACATCACGCATACACACAGAGCGAGTGTATAGGTATCGAGTGTCGGTGGCCGGCGAGCTGTCAAGCATCGTTATTATATCGCCTTCCATAGCACGGCTCGAAGGAGCCGCGGCTCGCGCCCCCTTTTTTCCAAGCCGTGTACGTCGAGCGAATTCCGCTTGCGCAACGAGAAGAGTAGCTGTGACACGAGGTATAGATTTGCCGTTCGAACGGTGTTAGTCATCGATATATACACACGACGTCGGGATTGAGCTGTGTATATGTATGCAGGCTGCTTAGTTGGATTTTATGAATTTTTTTTTCATTTGGCGTGAGTAATATACTAATGGTATCGATCGATGAAGCTAACAATAATCTGTCAATGCTTGGGAGGTGTGTATTTGTCAATAAGTACCTGATGCAAGCGCAGCCAAGTCGAGCGATGCTTTCCGTCGGTTGAACAACGCACTCGGCCATCACCAGGAAAAGTTGCTTCAACATCAACGTTGTCGCCGATACGTAAGCTTCGTTCCTCTTAACATCTGGTCCTGCGATGTAAGAAAAGCAATTGTGAAAAAGAAACAAATGATTTTTCGTTACACGTTTATTTATGATATACCTTGCAAATGAGCAATGAAATCAACAACCAAGTCAGTGGTGAGCCCACAGCACTGCTTGAAATTCGGAGCAAAGTTGTCCCATCCCCTGTATATCTTCGAGGTTTTCCTCAGCCAGTTCTGCACCATGGGTAGGAGTAAGTGATTGACGCAGTAGAGTCCGAAAAGTGGACCAGGTGTGTTCAGAGTGTTCCTCAACAGATGGAACAGTGTCTCTAAGGTATGCGGTTGGTACCTTTTGGGACATATCATGGTTGCACTCGCTAAGCCTTCGATCAGTAGATACCAAACCCTGTGAGTGAAAATTTGTAGGTATAAATTATGTTTAAATTTTTTTAATAATCATAATAATAACGCACCTGAGTATTCCACTGGGTCGATCCATACTCTGCAAACTGACGGCTTTTGTGTCTGGTGAGGTCGACAGCAGTTCGTAAGAGACTTCCGGCACGATGTCGTGCAAAAATTCGGTCTTTCTATCGAATCTCGCGACCTCGAGATTAGGTATAATCGGGTCAACGTACTGTGGTAAACTAGACACCTGAATTCTCTGAGCCGAGTGGAAGATCGGACAGGCAGGCATACGATACATGGAAGCCAGGATGTCGCTGCAGCTCAGCAGGTACTTAAGACTCTCCAGACACAGCCTCATCCTGCGGCCGTCAGCGTCGTTTGCTTGTTCCTTTTTCGAATTCAAAAATTAATTTACCGACAGCTTTAAGAGTGCATTAACCGTGCAGCTTTAAGAGAAGATATCGATATACTCACAGCATCGGCCTGAGGCGTCTCGGGTAAATCACCGATACCCCCACGCACGTGTCTCAGAAGACACAGGATGCAGTCGAGGGCGGCGTTGGCGAAAACCAGAGTGTTATCGGTGCTGAGGAAAACGCGGAAGACCTCGAGCAGCGGAGCCGACTCGACGCTCTCGGCGTTACCGACCGAGGCGACCTTCAACGCCCCGAATAAGGGGCGCCAGCCCGAACGGATCTCTGTGCGATTTGTCTCAACGAACTCGCAGATGCAGCTGACGATCTGTAAGAACGAATATACGATGTTTCGAATTATATGCAAAAATTATATAAGGGGCTATTTACTGAATAACTGTTTTATCGACTGTACAGCGAACAATTAATGCGAAAAGTATTTAAAATTTATAATAAAATAATCATTGTCCTTTGCATAATAACACAAGATTCGCTACTATTCTTGAAATTATTAAAAGCAAATTTAACAAAAGTACCGCGCACCTGATCCTGAACGTCGCTGTCGCAGAGTTCGAGGCACAGGAGGTTCTCAAAGGGCTTGAAGAGCGCCTCGTTAAAATGAAAATGGGGCAGCTCGAGCTGGTCGTTGAGTAATGCGGCCATCGAGTCGTGGATACACGCCACCGCCTTTTTCGAAATGCCACGATCCTTGTGACAGGCCGCCTCCATGAAATGTGGCCCCAGTATACTCCAGACCCTCATTATGTGGATCAACGGCCGACCGCTTTTCACGCACTTTAGCATTACCTGCCAATTTTCGTTTTTACACGTACATCATTAATATATTATTAATATATATATCCACAGCTATTTTCGGTTTCAACGACACATTTACATTCCCAAGGAATAATAAAATTCCGATTTTCATAGATACGAGTATATAATCAACGAAGAAAAAAAGCAACGATCTTACCTCGCCGAGTCTCGAGAGTAACAGTACATTAAGCTCCTCCTCGCGCGGCTTGCTCCTTCGCCACCAGATCGTGCGGTTCTCCTGCGAGCCGTTGGTGCTCTTGAACAGCTGATCTTTACTGGCGCGACATAACGCCTGCAAAAACGAGCACAACGCGCGCAAATTCAGCTTCAGCGCCGCGTCTTCGAACAGCCGGTCGACCTGTTGCGACAATACGCAGACGATCTTTGCGGTGTAATCGGCTGGAAGGATACCGTTGAACTGGTTGTCGGCGTTCGATTCTAGGATTATCTCGGGGATCGTTTCCGTCGCTGTGCTTTGGCTGTAGGGTGTTTGTAGGAAGCTGTAGACGTCGACGCTAAAATAGAAATAAATCGTTATTGTTTGCGATTCTTGGTATGGGATTGCAATTTTTTTTATGTAGCTCAATACCACGTGTCCTCTTCGTCGTCGACGATATTGAAGCTAAGCCGAAGCCGGTCTTGGTTCGACTTGCAGTCGCTGCTCGAATGGGTCGGCTCCTTCTTTTCCTTCTTCGCTGCCTTTGGGAAAGCTAGATTTTGATTCTTACCGAAGAAATCGTGCTCCAGCTTGCTCACGTACAGACAGCACCTAACGAAGAAGAAAATCTTCTTTCTCACAAACGATCATTTTTAAACAGTAAGTATACAATTTTACGAGTATATTACGTGAAGACGTGCGGCCAGCAGTCGCTCCCGTGACTGCCCAGTTCCAAGCCTCTCGCCAGCAGTACTTCCATGCTTAGTGCGTGCGACGTGTGCAGATTTGTGGCCTTGTTTTGAAGCTTCAGCCGGAGAACGTCTTTTGTGCGTCTCAGTCTCGAGATCGACTGCTCCGAGCAGGCGGCTTTCGCCAGCAGTGCGAAGATCGCACCGCAACGATTTTGCAGACCTGCATTTGATTGCAAAAATAACCCTCGTCGCTGTATGTAAATCCAGGTCTGAGTAAAACTTGAAAAATTCATACCTAGAACATTACTGAGCGTCGCAGCTTTGTGCAGTCCCTCCAACGCCAAAACGATGGTGTCCTTCATCCCCCTCCTGCCATCGTCCTTTCCTAAAATCCCCTTCCCCGTCTCGTCCTTGCAAGGATTCAGTCCAGTGGAGAGCACGGCGACCATACTATCCCAGCAGCAGGTCAATACCCTCCTGGACAGCTTGGCCCCAGCTTCAGCCTCGGGTGTAGGTTCGCTTCGCGAAAGCTGAGCTTTTTCCAGCCGCAAGTAGTCCGAGAGCAACTGACCACCGGGATGACTACCCACGATACCGTCCACGTCGATCAGGACGTTGACCAGGGCGTTGTGCTCGCTGGAGGCTGGATTGTAACCGCATTTTTCCAAGAGGTTGCAAGCTAAAATTTGCTGGTAAAGCTCGGAGAGCCATGTGGCCGACAGATAGACCAGGACGCCTGAGCCGTGAACTTCCTCGACGAATTGCTCCTGTGGGCATTTTTGGCAATCGTTTAATTTATATACACAATTTTTGTATACATAATACTTTAGAAAAATTGTCACCGACCTCGTTCATCGGCACTTGACGGCTTTCGTCCTCGTAGTAATTCATTCGAATTAATTTGAGATTCAACAAAAGAGCCGCGTACGTGGCCAAGTAGATACCGTCGGCGTTCATTATCGTAATGAGGGCGCAGTTATCGACGCTCGATTCCTTTTGGTCCTGGAGTCTCTGCTGTGCTGCGAAAACGCCTAGAAAATAAATCGTTTCTACAGGGAGCATTTCAATGGACTGCTTTGTCGCGGCTATGTATCGAACGCCGAATTATTGTGTATATAAGAAATTTTATACGCATATTTCAATGGTGAATAATTTTCATTAAAAATTTTTCTCAGTGAACGATATATTTTTTGCACAATAACCAACCTTGACAATAATCCGAAGCAAAGTTCTGCAGAGCCTCGTCAACCTCGATGTTGCTCCTCAATCCAAGGACAGTAGGCACGAGATCCTGTCGTAGGGTCTTGACGAATTTTCTCGCGTTGTGCCTCTCGACGTCGACGTTACACTCCTCGGCGAACTGCCGGCCGACGTGCAAGCACTTTGGCAATTTTTCCAGTCGAAGTCTCTCCCTTTCGTTAGCCAAGACGTAATCGTTGTCCTCGATACAGCTGTTGTTGTCCTCGACAGCGTCGTCGGCCGATTCGTTGGGGGGACCTTCGGTGTCCGTTGAATCGCCGTCTTCCGAAGGACCGTGACCCGAGGAGTCCGAGTCCGAGACGTTGCTTTTCTTCATTAGTTCCAGCTGCTCTCTGTGATATCAAAATTTAATATTTACAATGATATACATTATTAACATGAATAACATTTCATGCTGTGATCAAATAATTTTACGCAAGAATTCAGAAAAAGTGTTTTAATTTTAACTCAAGGTGAAAAAAGCTCAACAAACCTATAAGTCTTGGGAAGCCTCGCCATGCTTTGATAGGTAAGCGGTCCCCGATAGTCGCAGGACTCAAGATCGTCGTAGAGGCCGTTGATGGTACACGTGTAATTGTGACTGATAGCTTTGCCATCGCAAAGCTCCTGTAGCGCCGACAGCATCGCTACGACGCAGGAGACACTTGTCTGAAGCACCGATAGTCCGGCGTTTGTAGACTCTTCGATCGAATCCATCGCTCTGTCGACAGGGACACAAGTTTTATGGGAGTTAGATTGGATTACGAGTTGGGATTAGCTTTGAGATGGGAGGGCGTCTGCTTTTTTTTTTGTTTCGTTTGAAAAACAAATTACTTTTTTTTTCTATAGCGGAAATAAAAAGTGCAAGTAACTGAATCGAGACAAAGACAACAATTTTCTTTATTTTTTATCTGATTTTGTCAGTTATCTGCAGATGTAAACTGTTAACCACTGAAAATAGAAGAAACCCATACATATAGATAGCTGTTTTCGTTTTCTCAATTCCGACGTTTTCCTATTGTTGATTTCTATTTTCTTCCGTATGTTCCGATAGCTTCAGATGTCAACGGAAATATACAAAATTATTTTTCTACTAAGCTTCCAACTATCATTAACGCTAGTTCTGCTGACGATCACAAATATACTCGATACGCTTCAAAATCAAGAAATATTCAAAGTCATATTGTTACGTTATTTTATTTATTATACACAAGGTTTATATTTAATATTAAGCTAGTTTTTAAAGTTTTTTTTGTACCGGACCTACAAACAGGTAACTCTGTTTACCTCTGTTGGTAATTGCGTGGATTGTTATTAATATTATAACTTCTATGTAATTATATTTTCTGGTAATAAATAAATAAATAAATAAATAAATAATTAAATATTGCAAATTCTAATAAACTCACAGTCTCATAAGAGCCATGTCGCTTTGCAACTGACTGGACTTCTCCTCATCGACGAGAAGCGGCCCGGCGAAATCGACGATTCGACTAGGGCTACGTAAAAGCTCCTTCAAAGCTTTGAGTGGCTCCAAGCGCTGCTGTGGCGGCGGATAAAGAAGCATCCGATGGAAGACTGACTCCAAAACAGGCCTAAGAGGCCCGACGCAGCCGACCAACCTCACCAGCTCCGTTCCGATACTTGAACGGAAAGAACATGTCAAATATACAAATGAATTATTATCATCTCCACTGTCTATTCTCACCTGTACACAGTCTTGGCCTGATGACTGTCAAAGCCCAGCGAACTCGTGAGATAGCCCGAACCACGTCCAAGCTCTCCGTCCTTACCTTCTCGCGACGTAAAGCTCTTATCGACTCGAGGCGTCCCGAGAAAAGCTATCAACGCCGGGCAAAACTTTTGCCAGAGAAAAGTCGTGAAGTGCGCGTTCGTGTGGATCTTCTGCGGCAGCGACGATATCAACGTGTGCAGACACTCGAGCAGGAAGACTACTGTGTTGCCGTTTCTTGCGCTGAATAGTTTTAAAGAAGAAATGCACGCGTTATTCGTACACTGAGAGAAGTATTTCTTTACTGTAAAGAAACGATTTCTTAATATTTAATACGTGAACTTGATGCACTTATATATTTTGAATTTTAATTACAATTTCCATTATGCAGAACTAACTAAAAATATAAACAAAAGTTTGAATGCAGCCGTGAAGTTTATATTTGAGAAATAGTTATGTATGAACAAAAGAAGTTAGAATCGGTATTTTGTATTTATTAACTTTAGAACTGCATTGAAATTATATATATATGCATATGCATAATACTTTTGTTTACATTTTTAGTTAGTTGTGCATACTGGAAAATGCAATTAAACTTCAATAATAGCGTATTAAGTTCGTGCATTAACTATTAACGAATGATTTCTTGATAGTAGAGAAATACTTCTCTCAGTGTACGTGACTATATATAAGAGCTTTTTTTCACGCGTTTATATTATGGTCTGGAAAGTTTGAACGCAGCCTTGGAAAAACAAACGCGTAACATATATAGATTGCATTATACGCACTTTTGTGCCTCGTCGAGCTTACAGCAGATGTATTGCAGTATCGGCAAAGCTTCGTTGAAGCAGGAAACACCGCGCTCGCGTATGTTCTTGTTACGCCTGGCGTTCTCGTCCATCTCTTGGCACTCTTCGTCTGAAAAAAAATCGCGAGAGGTGTGATACATTTTTCATTACTATATATATATAGATATATCTATTATCGGTAAGCAATAGACCCACCGAGAAACAAACAGAACGATCTGAGCGTCTGACTCGTGGCCGCTTGAGCCGCCGTCCTCACAGCCTGATTTCCATGCTCGAAAGCTTCGCAGCAGGTCGTCAGGATCGCGATTATCAACCGGCCGTTCATCGTCCAGTAAGGACAACAGGCGACTTGCAGGAGCACCTTTTTCAAAAAATTCGAGCGTTAATACATAAAACGATGAAAAAAATCACGAAAGTGCAACGTACGAGAGGTCAATAAGAGGCTTACGTAATAACGCAGTATATATATACTCACTTTGAGCATGTCGGTCTGGGTGTCGTCGGACTGCGATAGGATCGAGCCCATGGCGTGCAGCATCTGAGCCGGAAGCCACAGGGAATCGTCTTCCGGCTCGTACGGCGACTGAAATCTGTCGTCCCGCAGCATTTTCTGCACGACCAATTGTTTGATGTATATACGAGCATATATATTGTATATACTTATATGCTGCATTGCAAAACGATCGAGGGTTAACGAAAGCCGCAGGTTGTACGATTTATACATACGCTCGTTTTTCTGCCGGGTTCAGGGCACTTATTGTATTGCTTTTTTTTTATCTGCTAAGACCATAGTCAGATTTCTCAAACACATTTATAGTGGTATACATCTTTCGAAAAGCAATTCTATTACGATACATCGAGCTTTCCTCCAAAGCTTTTGAATTACTAGAGGTACATGTAAAAAAATAAACAGTCGACTATTATACAATCCCATATAAACGCGAAAGAACAACGCGTAATAAACATCAAAATTATACAGCCCAACTCACAACTTTCTCCTCGATCGAACCGCAACGCAGAAAAAATACACTCACGTGCAGTCCGGCAAGTCCGAAGGCAACGAACTTGCTCCTCTTCGTCTCCAGCGCGAGCTGCAGCGCTCGGAGGCACTTGGCGCGAAGCTCGTGCGGTGGATCGCGCAGCAGTCCCTGCTGCTTGTCCAGGAAGTCTGTTTGCACAGTTGGAGGAAGAAAAAATTTGGCGTATAGTGTGAGACGGATCGCCGAAGCATATGCGATGGAAAATACGCTGCTCGAGCGCGGCTGTTGAACCTTTATATATATATATATAAGCTCGCGGTCGCGGCTGTGGGGAAAAGGCTTGAGGTCGTAATTGGGCTGGTTTGAATGAAGGAGCTTCTGCTTTGCCCGGAGCTGTGGGATATGTATATACGGCACGTGTTTGCGGAGGAGATGCGGTAGATTCCGTTTTATGGCAAGTTACGTAACGTAAGTCGAAGTATATTAGGGCTTGAGATATATGTATATATACGAGTGACGTCGTCCGATATATGCTTGTTTTATTATTGGCGCTGTATAAGAGCGAGAATTTATATAGAACGTTTATTTATATAATGCGGTGTTGCTTATTTTTGTTTCAACTCGTCGCAATATATGCGAAGTATAATTATTATATATATATAGACTTGTTCCGAAAAATTTTGTTATAATCAGACCGGAAGAAATAACATAATGTATAACGGAATCTCTGAGAGATATGTTGCTCTAATATCAGTATTCGGCCCACATGCGTATATATATCAGGCTGTATATATAACGCCTCCGCGCGCTCGCCGCCTTTTCCGTAATATAACAATAAAGCCTTCGCGATCAATACCATAAGAAAACAAGCTGGCTGCATTGAAACGTATATATATATATATGCAATACGCAAAATATAGAGACGAGGGAAATTTGGTGCACATGTATCTACGGCAGTGTTTTTTCTATGGCAACGAAGACGATCTTTATATATAAAATGCACGGCTATATATGTCGAAACGGTGCTTGCGAGCTTTACGTACGCAAAATGTATATATAACCTTCGATTGTATAAGGGAAATCAGAGCACACGAGCAGGTACGATATTGATGTTTCATTAATCTCAAAAATACAATGAAAATAACGCGGGGAAATACCCTATATAAAGACCTCTACATACAGAGCTTTAAAAGAATCTCACCTATATAACTCCGACCCTTAATCCAAACCCCCAACAAGCGACAGCTCTCGTCAACAACATTGCGAAAAAGCTCGGCCCCCACGTAAGCAACTCTCCGCACTCCCAGCTGTCCGCATATCACAACTCAAGCTCAACAACCAAAAAAAAGCTCACCGCAAGCATCCTGGGCAGCTTTCCTGAGAATCTGCAACTTGGCATTCTGCGCCTCCTTGACTATCTGCAGCAGAAGGTCCTCCATGACACGACTGCGGAGCAGCAGCTGCTACGACGCCGCCTGCACTAAACGCGCGAGAGACTCTCTGCGGCCTGTCCGCCCGCGCGATAATCAATAGTACACCAGCGGCCAGCGGATCATGCGCGCGAGAGAGTGTAAAAAGGCTGCACGTGGCCGCGCGCGATCTTGATCTCGCGGATGTGGCACTTCCTGTGTAGTCGTCTGAATGCGGGGGTGAGGGGAGGTTTTGATTTTGTTGAAATTGAAGGTTTTTAATAAAACGCGAGGTTGCGTCGACGGTTTTGAGAAATATAATGGGAGTATGGTACTATTGCGTGGGTGGTGTTTGTATGAATTAAAGATTTAAAATGTATGTAGGTATGTTTATGTAAAAGAAGATTGCGCAATTTAACAATGAATATTTGAATGTATGTAAAGTATAAGTTAAAATTAACACGGACGCTTTGATATTACAGCCGAGTGATTGAAATTCTTTGATTAAAATCAAACATGCGGTCGACGATCTCGTATGTATATGGTAAAGTGTGACAGCGTTTGTGTATGAGCTATATATAACCGGTTGTTTATTTGATTATATATGTCTCTTCATTTATATTCTGTAAAATTAATTATATACACATATTAGACGAATATATGAAGGACATTATATACCCCAAGTAATTTAGCGACTAATGATTTAAACTTGCTTTATCTTGATTATAATTTCTTTTAGAAGGTTCATCCAAATATTTCTTTCTGACGTCTCCGTTTAGCTGAATTTTAGTCTGGATTTTTTTTGGAATTTCCTTTTTTCGGTTCTCTTTTAACTTTTGTAACGCATCAGATTTGCTGAATTCAGTTTTGTTCTACATAATAAATCGAATTACATATTAATTCTTATTGTATTACTTTTGAATATATAATGTAATAAAATCTTTTAATTATACTATTTCTTTCGGAGCGTTTGTAGAAATTACGTTTTTCTTAATTGTCAACAAATGAGAATTTTCTCGAGCAAAACTGCTAGTCGTGCCCTTTTTGTTCTGAAAAAAAAAACAAAGTGACTTGTGTTATTTTACTATAAAAAATGCGAAATAAAAACAATTTAAAATTTAATATCGTACAGACCACAATTTTCTTTAAAAAGTTATTTAAGTTCTTTGGTTCTTCATTCGACGTTGATTTTAATATAGGTTTATTGTTTGCTCTCGATAACACTTCATTAGATTTAACGTTGAAGTTGTTCGAAACCAGTACCATATTCTATATTTCAAAACATGACAAATTATAGTAAAATTATTCATGTGATATACAGACACAATAATAATATTAAATTTGCAAAATAAACTTCTAACGTTCATCTTTCTTTTCAATAAATTCTCAACTCCGCGTATATTTAATTGTGTCGGCGTCTTATATTCATCAACTGCACTTTCTTTCTGGAAAATATTTTAATACTTAGTAAAATAATTCTATAATCAATCATTTCCAACACGCAATGAATATATGTAGAATAATAATTTCAAATAATTCAAAGTAAAAAATTACCGATTTCGTTAGGATTCGGATCATGTTGTTTGCCGATCGTAGTTTCGATGATAATTTCATATTGTCTTCTCGTAAAAGCCGCATCTAACGAAAATATCAGTTGTATATACAACAAATAAGAGAACATATATATTATATTATAATACAAGAATAATGGCTTACTTCTCTACTCATTTTTTTCAACTCGTTACGTAACGATTTGTTTTCGTCAAAGATTTCTGTTATTTCTTGGCTTTCTTTCGCGCGCTTAGCCTCATAATATTCTACAATAATTTTATCTGGTCTTAGACATGCATTAATTAAAATAACGACATCTGTACAAATTTGCAACGTACCACACAGCAGTGTAACAAGGAACCTTTGAGTATTTGAAAACGTGGGAAGAAACAAGTTGCTTATACTTGATTAGAAAAATAGAAACATCAAATTTTTAAAAGACAATATAAATAATTATTACAATAAAATCATCAGTTACGAATGTTAGTATATGATAATCGTTTACCGGAAATAATATTTACATTATAATATAAAATTTAGTAATTAATAAACGTACGTGTCGTTCATTGTTTTATCTTCAAAAATCAATTATCCTTATCAGAGCCAGCTGAATTTCACCAAAATTTATATTAAAACGTGTATATATATAACGATATAAGCGACTGAAATTTGATAATATACTGCTGTAATGTCATACGCGACACCGACCGAATGACAACAAACAATGATGAAGTATGTATATATAAATCGGCAAACTTTCAGCTGCGATATTATTTATATATAATACCGATATTTATGCCTTTTAACGACATCCACTGATGTATTTCCATTTCAATTCGATCGATATAAAAATAGCAATAATTTTATTGTCAAATATTTCAGTAAATCGATGCGACCGCGTAATTATTTTAAAAATAAACCGTCTACGCTGGAATTTGTAATTTTGTGTCGATAAATAGCTCGATGATGTCACGCAGTCAACAAAAGGTTCGATAACCGATGACGCTGTCAAAATAAAAATCATTCATTCGGCTGCATCATAGTGGGCCTATACCTATATATATATATGTGGTATACACCGCTATATATATGTATATTCCATACAAGGTGGCTAAGGTGGTTCCATCGATATATATATAGTTATGTGCGCCCGAAGTGTGCGTGTACGAATGATGAGTGTATACAGCAGGGATGTGTCACTTTTTTGGCTCTAGTGCAATACACAATATTTATCCGTTTTTCGTTATAATGTAACATATGTTTATCGATTCGTTTGACGAAGGTGTTTGACTGATTGTTCCTACAAGAAAAAAATTGTTTAAGTGAGTATTACATATCTGGTCAACTCCGTTTTCTGTTATAGTATAGCACGAGTAACTTTTCTTTGACACTTTTCTACTTGAGCTGTCATATCGATTCGCAGTATCTGTTTAGTTGTGCAGAGCGATTCAACTGTAGTGTAATCCTTTCACTTTTTTTGTGAAAGAGAGTAAATCTTTAGTGCGAGTAAGCTTATGTGTATCCACTTAACCTAAAATTTTTGTGTATAGAATAATTTTTTCCCTGTGAACTTAGTTATAATATTCGTATTTCATGCGCGATTGTCTTGTGTTGCAGAGAAAAGACTTGAGAAAATTTAAAGCAAACATGGATGTACTTAATAAACTAAGAAACACTGTAAGCAATACGCTGAGCAACACCGTCAGTAGTACGGCTCACAGTCTCTCACAACTGTCCAGCGTATTGCCTGGTAATCCTGTAACCAGAGAGTTTGAAGCAACCGCACACATATGCAGTGCAGGCCCTGGTCTATTATGGAAAGTTTACAGTGGCTTCAAGAAGTCAACAAAGCAAAAGGCTGCGATATTTGTATTTGAAAAGCGTTTACTAGAACAGTGGTCGGAGAAAGCAGTGCGAGACAATGTAGTTGAAATGCTTAAGAAAGGTGTGGTTCAGTTGACTAAACTCAGGCATCCACAGATATTGACTGTACAGCATCCTCTGGAAGAATCCAGGGACAGTTTAGCCTTTGCCACTGAACCAGTCTTTGCAAGCCTAGCGAATATTTTAGGATCCGTAGATAATTTACCACAAACGGCTCAAGCTACTTTAAGAGACTACAAGATTTTAGATCTAGAGATGAAGTTTGGATTATATCAGTTGGGAGAAAGTTTAGCTTTTTTACATAACGATGTGAAGATGTTGCATAGGAATATTTGTCCAGAATCTATTGTTGTTAATGATCATGGAGATTGGAAAATATTTGGGTTTGATTTTTGTGCTACTAATCAAACACCAGAAGAGAAGGTATGTACATAAAACACTTTACGTACAAGGACATGAAAACTGGTAAACTCATTTTTTGTGTGATTTTTTTCAGCCAAGCTGGTTATGTCTAGATCATAATTCTATTCCAAGCACAGTAAGAAGTTGTATTCATTATCAAGCACCAGAATGTATCAAAGCAACTGCAATAGGTCCGCCAAGCGATATATTTTCTCTTGGAATATTGATCTGCTTTTGCCATGCACCCAGTAATCCTCTATGGAACACTCGAAAAGATTTATCAAATTACAAACGGTATCTAGAAGAATTGAAAAGTTTGGTCTCCTCTGCAAGGAGTTTTGATTTACCAGAATCATTGAAAGATACAGTAAAACTCATGCTTCATGGCGATCCTAATTTAAGACCCGATGCGTATCAATTTATTAAGGTACATTATTATTCTTACATTACAATTTATTTCTTAGAAAGTGACGTGATACAAAAAATACTTTGTTTTTTCATTGAAGATTGACTACTTCAATGATATTGGAGTCAAGACGTTAATTTATTTGGACAAATTATTTCAATGGGACAATCTACAGAAATCTCAGTTTTATAAAGGTTTACCTCAAATTTTGAAACACTTTCCACGTCGAGCTATACTTCAAAAAGTTCTCCCTGCCCTTCAAAAAGAGTTTGTAAATGCACCTATGATTCCATTCCTTCTTCCAAGCATTCTTCAAGTTATGGAAGATTGTACAACCGAAGAATTTAATGAACGCGTTCTTCCAATGTTAAAACAAATACTTGTCATTGAAGAACCACCACAGGTACATAAAGTTATAATTGTTTTAGCATTACTAAAGAATATTTTTTATCTTTTCTTCTAGCTTTTAACACGTGAATTTTTACTCTTTCAGATCAGTTTGCTTCTATTGCAAAAAATAGAATTGTTGCTAAAGTGGTGCTCTCCCGATATAGTTAAAAACTTTGTAGTGCCAATGATGACCAGAGCTCTTGATTCAAAGTTGGAGCAACTTCAAGAACACTGTCTATTGGCGTTGCCGTCCATCATAACGATAGTAGATAGCGCGTGTATGAAAAATTCTGTTATTCCCAGAATGAAGAAAATATGCCTGGCTGGCAAAAATGGAAATTACAGTTTAGGCGTCCGTGTGAACTGTCTACTGTGTCTTTCGAAAATTATAGAAAACCTTGATCCTTGGATCGTGAGAGAAGAAGTCTTACCGTTCCTCCAGCAGATACCTTGCTCTGGCGAGCCTGCCATTTTGATGGCAATGATAGGTAATAAGACTTTACAATAACTTTTCATTTATTAGAAAATATTTTATTATTTACAAGTTTACCAATAGCAAGAATTTGTATTTCTTTGCAGGTATTTTTAAGCTGATTCTTACGAATAGTAAACTAGGTATAAGTAAAGATATTTTAGCAACAAAAGTGTTGCCATTTTTGTTACCACTTTGTGTTGAACAAAGTTTTAGTCCGAAACAGTATGAGTTACTAGTATCTCTAGTAAATGATATGATTAACCAAGTAACCATGGAACACAGGGAAGCTTTGCAGCAATTGCAAAAGACGAGACAATTCCATGAAAATATGTCTGATACCTTAAACAGCATGACATCGCCTACTAATAATCCTCTTGGAGATTTAGTTTCATCGCCCACGAATGCTCTGGAAATATTTGAATCCAATTCGTTTCAATCCACGCCACCCCAAAGCAAACCGCAAACTCCTCAATCTCGGCCACTGAGTTTGGATGAGAAGCATAGGTAATTTTAAAGTTGTAATATTGATTCAGTTCTTAATAACACAGTAAGAAAAATTGAATAAAATCAAAATTTGTTGTAATTTCACAGGTTAGCAAAACAAGAAGAAATGGGCAATAAGATGAAGAATCAAAGTCTTCTGATGCCGAATGTCACATCACCGACAACGGTCAAATCGCGGCCCAAAGATCTGACGGACATGCTGTTAGCCAACAATCTTAACCAACTGAACTGGTCAACCAACAAGACGAGCCTATCATCAGGTAACACTACTCCGAATTACATGCCCTCAAGTAACTTTTCGCCGAGTGCCAACTCGCCACAGCAGGCGCTCGGAAACCGAATGCAGTCCACGATGAGCTGGAACCAGGCAGTGCCTCAAAATTTTAATGCAAGCACAAGTCCGATGCAGCTGGGCAGATCGAATATGGACTGGACATCGCCCTCGATGATGCTGCCCACGAATTCGATGATGATGAACTCGAATTCTCAGGGTCAGAGTGCGCCGAAACTATCGTCCGAGGAGATAATGGACTTTTTAAAATGAGCGGTGCTCAGAACTATTATTGCCGGATTTGTTTTACGGGACGAACGTGCCGTTATGATAAGTGAGGCGTAAGTCCTTATAGTTATATGACTACTGTGTCCAAAATTAATTATATTCAATTATTGTGATGTTATCAGACTTTCATGAAATTTAAAAATAGAATTCCTTAAAAATTTTAGAGTTTCACATTTTGAAATATAATTTTGTTAAATCAGAAACAATCAAGGATCTCATAATTTGCTGATGCAATATTTTCGACGTTATATTATTCCATAAGGATTTGTGTATATTTTCATCATTAAAACCAAATATGTATTATAGATTTTACGGGATTTCAATTATGTATGCTAGTGACATAGAGACGATGTTTTGTACACTAGTTTGCAGCGGTTACAAAGGGTGTTTTCAATGAAATTTTCTAAGAAGGAAAGTATAGTGTTTTTAAATTGTTAGCAATTACTGATTTTAATTTTGTAGTAAAATTTCAAATGAAATTTCCTAGTCCACTTCTTTGCGTAAAATTTCTTCTACAATATCTTAAAGAACAATCATAACTCATTCTTTTATTGTAAATTATTGATGAACTTTTAGGTACATAACGATTGTATGTAATTAATGATCTTATGATTTTTTTAATATTAATTTAAACAGTCATTAAAATATTTATGTATTGACAATTATGAATATTGTTAATAAATATGTATGATGATAACTAAGGTTTTTATTAGTAGATACCTTTTAGAACTTCAGATGGCATGCATACAATTTTTTTCAGATTTTGACGTAAATCAATTATCAAAGCATAACAATATATCGTTCGGGTTTTGTGATTCCAAGATGTTCACTCTGCTAAAATATATTTTAGAAAAAGAATCAGGTATCGATTTTCTGAAAATTGATACCTCAAACACGTGGTATAATTACCGCTCACGCAATATATTATACAATGCCTTTTTTCATATAACCCTTATTATCTAGGACACCAAACAGCAAACTCTAACACTAGTTAGGTTTATTAATCATCCTGCATGTAATAATGACAGCACTGACGTGACGATGCATTTTTTATGAATATTAAACAAAATGGCTTTATTTACGATCCTTCTAGCACGTCAAACGGATTCGACTGATTCTACCTCATACAGTTTATCATAATAGTCATATGCTGACTTAGTGAATGGGTAAGGTTAAAAATAAGACAAATATCGATGAAAAATACCATTTTAATGCAGGTTTTAAATAAAAAGTACATTTTTACATCAGAATATATAACTTATACTATCTGTATTAAAATAAAAGTACAAATATATTGAGTAGTTTTAAGGGAAATTCTAACGGAGATCAGAGTAAATTATTTTAGATTTATCGATTTCTTAATTTTCTTATCGCTTACAAGAATTAAAGATCGACGCAAATCTTTTGTAATGTTATGCTGCACATAAACATGCTTTACAAATGTAAAAATATTCTCTATCACGACGTAAGATCACGCTTCTTATACCTATCGTTTCATACACGCAATTACTCTTTATACTCGCCCTTCTCGACTTGACCCTTCGCAATCATTTGCATGATTAATTCAACTTACGTTTGTATATAAAATATAATTATACATTAAATCACACAAACAAAATTACTTAATTACTATGTACATAAATTAAATGTCGTGGAACAAGCTTTGGATACAATAATTCAAGCTGATTAAACATAGAAAGATATCAATTATGAATGAAAACGTTGTATAAAAAATCTTGTGGGTTAAGCCATAGTTTCTTTAATTTTTATCTCAATAATCACCAAAACACTGATTAAATTGTACGTAATTTTTTTTATTTTTCATTTGCCGTTTATATTTTTTATAATTAATTACAAGTAATTATAAGTACTAAAATTTCAATGTAAAATATGATTTCGTATGATTTAAAATATATAATCTATTTTTTTTTTAGTTTGAGTTCATTATAAAGATTTAAAAGTTATTCTGCTAGCCATTCATTTTTCATTTCAAATGACTGCGGTTCTTTGAAATAATGCCGACTATAACGCCGCTTTATAAGTTTTGTCACTTTATCTGTCTTACTTAATACTAAATATTCATTATTCTATAAATTTGCGAGATTGCAAAATATACAACCCTTTTTGAGAGTAACATCAGTCACTGCCTATTACAACTTGATTGTTGCTTTAGTAGTGAGTAGTTTACAATAATTATTTTTGCTAGAAGAATTTGTCGAAAACAATATAATAATGCAGAACAATAAAATTTATAAAATAATGTGCCTAGTTTCACATTTAATAAAATTGTAATTTTAACTTTTCCGAAAAATAGTATACGATACTCGTGACTTAACTGATTATTGCAGGCTTAAATATCGCCAGAGCTATGCTCGGGCGCTAACCTAACGCCATGCAATAATGAGTCATTTAAGTCACATATATTTTCCATTCTATATAAGTTTCATATAAGGAAAAATATTAAGAAATCGTTACGTGAATTAATATTTTATCAATGTAAAACGTAAATCATTTGTTAAAACATAACAAAATATCATTTGGTTTTTGTGATTCAAAATTGTTCACTTGCTATAACTTGGCGAAAATATCCGAGAAAAAATCATTGAATTATTATTTTGAGAGTACGTAAAAAGTGTATGTGTAAAAACTTTTATCTACAATTTATTCTATCAATTTAAGTTTTAGATTACTTACAAAGGTGAAATACTTGAATATGAATAGCGATTTTAAGACTTGTTATTTAAAATATTTTTGTATGTACAATTTTCGAGCCTAAAATAAATTTATAGACATTTTTGAAAAAATATATTCCTTTACTTCACACACATAATGAGTTTTGTACTTGCATAATTTCGTGATCGAAAATTGATTCCTCAAATACTCATCACACGAAGATAACTTTAGTATTTTTCGAAACATTATTATCGCCTAGTAATACATACAATATTTTGTATACGGTTTTATGTAACACTCTTTTACTAGAACAATAAACTGCATTTTCACGTATAATACTATTTACTTTTATTAATCATCAATACTACTTAAAAATGGCAGCAATGATGTGATAA
This sequence comes from Muscidifurax raptorellus, assembly GCA_020010945.3. Taxonomy (NCBI): domain Eukaryota; kingdom Metazoa; phylum Arthropoda; class Insecta; order Hymenoptera; family Pteromalidae; genus Muscidifurax; species Muscidifurax raptorellus. The sequence goes on along the minus strand of CM052081.1, from coordinate 26,428,149 downwards.
TGCATTATTTTTTTATGACTATTAGATTTGAAAAATATTGACTTTATTTACAATAATATCACGTCAAACTCTGGCTCAGATTCGACTACTTCACCTTGCATACTTTATCAGCCGAACAATCAAGTAAACGCTAATTGTAATACACCTACGTACTCTCAAGGTAGAAATTCATCCGAAAAATCACGCTGATGAATATGATTAGCGTGATTTTTCGAACACTCGGCGATATGAAATATCATCGTGTATCTCCCAACAAAGTCTCCTAGCTGCGTTTTTCGTTCGCCGCTTTCTTCCCTGCTAGTTTATTGCTGCGGTAATATCGCTATTCTCTATAGAACCGTATGCTCTCCACCTTATATTCATGGCCAATATGATAAAGTAGGAGAGTAATAAGGAACCCAGAAGGAAAGGTTTTTAAGATGGCATGAGGTACCTTGTATTTTGAGGCAAGATCTCGTTCATGTTAACAGCCTGTTGCTGGAGGCCAGAGGTATCCCTGAGCACGTGCTCCTTTAAGGCTGAGAAGGTTTGCATGAGATGCGAATCTTTCTGCAGGTTCTGTATGTGCTGAATTAGGTGCGTCGTATCCTGTTTAAGGTTGCTGTCCTTGAGGAAGGTGTTAAGGTCTGGCCTAAGAAGCATTGAAGCTGCCGCAGCAGTAGTGACAGTCGTCGTCGAGTCTGCCATGTGCAGCTGCTGTTGCGGTTGCTGTTGTTGTTGCTGCTGTTGTGGTTGTTGCTGCTGTTGTTGCTGCTGTTGTTGCTGCTGCTCCACATGAACACCGTTATCTTTCTTAGGTTTAGACTTTTTTATGCCAAGGTGTGTCTGTGTGTGCTTATTGAGATGGTCTTTGCGCGAAAATGCTTTCTGGCAAACCTGGCAGGAAAAGTTCTTATCACCCGAATGAATGACATAGTGCCTAGTAAGATGCTCATTGCGCTTGAACGCCTTCTGGCAGACTGGACACTTAAACGGTCGCTCGTCCGAGTGGCCACGCATGTGTTGGTCCAGGTGCTCCTTGCGCTTCAACATGGCACCGCACTCCTTGCACTGGTATTTGCGCTCCTGCAAAGTTTTATTTTTAATACGCGTTTTTTTTTCTTGAATCACAAAGTACTTGATTTTTTTATTATTTCGTCATTATATATTTTATTATATCTTAGTAAAACTTTTAGTAAAACGAATAAAATTTACCTGCACGTGAATTTGTAAATGTTGCTCTATTTCAGACTTTTGTGCAAATGCAAGATTACACTCGGGACAGCAATACAATGTAGAACCGTCAAGAGCTATAGTTATTTTTATTTCCCCCGTTTTTGCTCTGAATTTAATTTTCTTTTCCGGTTTGGCCGTTTGATCGGATTGCGTTGTATGTTCTATTTTATTATTCTGAGCTTGAGCTTGATTTTGGGTATTATTGTGATTTTCAGTTTGTTCTTCCATGTGAACATTTACGTCACTTGGATTCAACGAAATCATAGAATGTTCATTGTTTATATATTGACTATCGTTCTGCAGTTGAGAAGCTTTATAAATTGGCACATTTGGAATGTTTAAAATATTATTTTGCATTTGGTCGTTCTTCTGCTCATCATCCTTCTCCTTCTTAGTTTGTTCTGATTGCATTTTGATTAATTGTTGCAGCGTTATTGGAAGTGTGGTGGACTGTAATTTTTGCAAATATTCTGCCACAACTAAACTTTGCTGCTGAAGAGTTTGTGAATTTAACTAGTAGAAAGAGACATTTCAAAATGTTTAGTCATAAGAGAAATCAATAAAAACTAATTTTTTTTATTAAGTTAAACTTACTGTACTACTACTACTATTTACCTCTTCATCATTTTTCAATTGATTTGAATCATTCTTATCAAGACTATTATCAGTTGCTGGCACATAAACATTTGGAATAATTCTCATAGGCAAATTATGAGACTGAACACTTAAAACTGTGTTATTTTGACTATAGGCTGGAATGTTTAATGTTTGAAAACCTTGTTTCTCACAAAGTTGCATCAAGGCATTTGGATCAGGCCAGTTTAATAATGAATTTGAGTATTTCGTAGGTGAATTAATCTAAAATAAAACTCATTAAATTATTACAATGACTTCATATTTTTTTAAAAGTAATCAAAATGTTTAACAGATTACTCACTAAAATTTGTTTTGCATTATTTGAATCAGATGCAGTCGTATAAACTCCATTATGAGTGACTTGATGATGATCGTTTCCACTCGATGCATAATTTGACGTTGTGACACTAGTGCGGGATATCTCGGAGAACTGTGGCAGTATGCTTTGAGCATTTTGCTCAGAAAAATTCATCTTGTAAACCAATAAATTAAGAGCATCGACGAATCAAATTTGTTCTATAAAAATGTACAAACAAAATGTTAGAGAAAATGAAATAATACAGTACAACAATAAGCAAACATTAAAAAATAAATATCTTAAATAAGATAAACACTCACAAAAAAATTAAACTAAAAATTTTTGAAAATACAAAAATGAATGAAAAAAATCGCAACGTAAACATACAATCCTTTATAAATCCCTCAACCAAATATAACCCCACGCATCCGAAAAATCGACTCCGAAGTGGACCACACCGAACCTCTACAACGGCGTGTATATAGTAATTAATAGCATCAACCACCACCGCGGGGCCAATTTTTTCGTGGTCCTCTCCCGAAAAATCGACTCCCGGCTCTTCCCCACCAAAAACAGAGCGAAAAAAATTGAAAAAATAAACGTACGAGTTCACGCGTGGATGTAATAATGAAAAAAAGCGTAGCCAGGAGCCGCCGAGAGCAACCCCTGGAAAAATAACCTTAAAGTCCTGTTGTCATAGTGGAAAAAGCGCCATTCGGACTGCTGGGCCTATGCGTGCAGGACGAAAAGCGGCGACGCCGGTGTTCCTGTTGATCTACGACGCTGACTCCTGTACTCACGATCACAGCGGATAAACTCCGGTCGGGCAAAGCTATGTAAATTGAATTATATACACGCTGTTGAGAACAGGGGTGAAACCGAAAAATCGGAGTATATATAGGTACCCATGTATATACGACCGCGATATGAGAAATCGCCGCCACCGCACGCGTTGTTTATTAGGCGTCCGCCGCGGCGTAGTACTGTATTGTCTCTACTCTATACTAAAGTCTCCCTGGTGCTGGTGTACAAGAAGCGAACTCAGCGAACTATATAAAGCGCGTGTGAACGTGGAATGGATGTAGATGGGAAAGTCGATGGCGATTGGTGATGGTGATATATATATGGTACATCGACGCGCGCGCCAGGTGGATGAGGGCGGGTAACAATTTTGAATTTAAAGTGCGTATAAAAAGAAATTGATTTTATATGGATGCCAATTTTTTAGATAGAAAAATAATATACAGATGTTATAAATTAGACGATCTTGTTTGTTTATTAATAAAAATATGTTTTTACAGTAAAATTATTTAACAATAAGTATGTGATATATGATTTTTTTCTTTACTTAATATTATGTAGAAATTAATAGGTGTAAATTTTGTGCATTATCACATATTCTTGCTTTTTACATTTAGTTCGTGGCATAATGTAAGTAAAATATACATATCAATTATAGCACTCATGCTTCTGTAATAGTGAAGTTGATGCATCTTTTTACTCTATTTGAATGTAAAATTAAAAATATCTGCATCAAATAAACTATTACGAATACCAGTTATAATATTCGATTATGCATTGATCTGCAACGTTTGCAACATAATTATATAGACGACTTTGTATTTACATGCCGAATCGCTTTTGCTTTAATGTTGGTGGTAGTTTTTCTGACAAAGAAGTTGGATTAACTTCTACTGCCACCATTTCAGTACTATTAATCCAGTCCAAGTGCACCAAGTGCTGAAAATAAAATATTTTGTTAATAAAAAACGTTGGTGTATATGTGAAATACAAGAAAGAAATATTGACAAGTACCTTGTATTTCTTTACAACTTGGATTGCATGTTGCGAATGAGAGCTAGAACCTGTACTACTTTCTTCTCTGTAATCACCATTTTCAAGCTTAGGTATTTTTGCTGCCGAATTTGGAAGATCACTGCACTTGTTGATTACAAAGACTGTTGTGTCGTCGTGAACAATTATGATATTCTCGTTGTTTTCGTGAAAACTTATATTGGTTATGGGAAAAGGCCTGGCTAACCACTGAGTTGGTAAACGACCTTGCAAATTTTTTGAAAATTCTGTAAATTTCCGCCTAGGAATACTGTATTCTACTATCTATAACATAAACATTTTTTTAATTTGTTAATACAAAGTAATATTAGGAAGGATTAAAAAAAGGAATTAATTATTATACCTTATGATCAGAGTATACAACAACTAAATTATTAGTGTTCTTTTGAACAGCCATAGCTGTTGGAGGACAGCTGTATTTGGGTAAAGGCCATGCATTTGGAGGTCCTACACTCGGATCATTTTCAATATTATACACAACTATATGACCATCATAATCGGAAACAATGAGATGCTTATCATCAGGGGAAAAACACACAAGTCCAACATTTTTAATTTGTTCATTATCTGTTGTGAAAGATCCATGATAAGTTAAATAATACTCTTTGTTGACTTTGTATAAAGTTACAACATTCCCACTTCCTTCGTTATTCACAGTTACAAAAAGTTTATCATTTGGACTAAAAAGCATTTTTTGTACCCTCTTTTTAGGTACATCACTGTGTTGCTTCGAAAGTTCTGCAATGCCATCAGTCACGTTAAAACTAAATACTCTAAGAAGACTTTCCGTTGAATAAACAATAACTCTTGCATCCTTAGTTATAGCACAACATATAATATTTTCATCTGATTTACTTTTCAGCTGTAAAAGTTTTGCAGGTTCCTTTTTCAATTCATATAGGTATCCAGGTTGTACAACATCTTCAGTATTTTTTACAGCCATTCCAAGTTTCCAAATTTCCAGATAATTGTGATATCTCAGCAATATAGTTCTTGATTTAGGGCATACATGAACACAAGGAGGTTGAAGTAATGGTGGATACTTAACTAAAAGTTTAGGGGGATAACTTGATTGTGCCAAGTAACCATCTACTCCAGCAGAATATAGTTTACCATCTGCTTCCACAAGAGCCCTCACATCATGTATATGCAGTCTTCTTTCAATACCTCTTACCCACTGTGTCCTTCCCGTAGATTTAACAACTACCTTGGAAAATGTGCGAATAACAGGATCAACTCCTGCACAATATATTATATTTTTATCATGTGACATAGTAACCGCAAGTATATCTGCTGCATGACTGTCATGAGATTCTATTAGAGTACCCATATTCGAATCCCAAACTGACAAAGTACCACGAGAATCGCCCGATATTATCATATTGTCATTGCTCACTGCCAGGCACCAAACTATTGTTTCTTTTTTGGCATCTTTCCTAGCAGTTATCATTTTGTGAATAGCATGACCAGAAGATGCATTCCATACTCTTACAGTATCTACAGAACCAGTGAAAATCATTTCCCCAGTGTTGTCCCATTTGATACACAATATTCTTCCTGTTTGTTTATCAAAGATTTTCTCGTACATTAGTGATTCCTCTGTTATGAAGAAAGTATTGATGTAACCATCTTCCGTTCCAACAGCCAATCGCGTTTGGTCATGATTAATATCCATGCACCAAGCAGCACCGCCTGTTACTGTGACTTCATTTTTTATACTTGGAGTTGTTTGACCATATTCTGTGATCATACCACAAAGACCACAAGTGAATAATCTGGAGCCGATCCATAATATGGCTTCAATGGAGTTCTCTGCTTGTCCAGCAATAGTTGATTCGATAAAAGGTGCATTTCCAATATTCCAAATTTCTATCGAATTGTCACTTCTGTAAACATAGATTGTTTGTATTGAATGCACATATTTGAAGATAAATAACCACAATAATAATACAGAAAAAAATATTGATAATACACAAAAAATCTTCTAAATAAAGGTTTATAAATACTTTAATTTTCTTATAAAAGAAAATAAATAAAGTATATTACAGTCCATAACAAATTTAACAGTGCATATTATAATTTATTATGTTACTTGGAGAAAGCATAAAGGTATACAATATATTAATTTATTTAACAAAAATAATAAAAATCAAACTAACCTTGCTAAAGCTAATTTCTTACTATTTGGTTCATAAGAAAAACACGTTACTGATTTTGGTTCCAAGTTATAGAAACGAACGTTATGTATTTTGCACGACATTTTTATGAAAATATGTTGTTGAAAATACGTTCTTGTTTACAAATTTTTAAAAAATACAATCGCATGTTCAGCACGTGTTTTAATGAACAACGCGGCACAAAAATGTTTGTAAGGTAAGGTTAGTTCGGGATTATTCCTTTCTCTCTTTGAATTCCTTCTTTATCACATGAGTAATAATCGCATCATATCATGCAAAAAACATTGATGATACGCCAAGTTGTATAAAAGATCCATATCGAGTGAATTGCTTATAAATAAAATGAATATATTGAAACAAACGCACTTTATTTAAATTGTAAACTTTAAATTACAAATACTTTACATTCATTTGTAGTGTGTATTAGTTGAATACATGATAGTGTTTCAGTGTTTAAAAAAATGTAAATTTAATGTCGTTTCATCAAATTTTTAATATCATATAGAAATTGTATATTCCATCAAACTTGTGTAGAAAAGCTTAAAAATAATATTATATTTTTACGCGTTTATATACATCAAAAACAGATGACACTCATCAGCTGGGAATACTTTTATACATTATTTATCTTGAAGAAATAAATATTCGTTAGCTAAAACAATGATTTAGTCCCAGTGGTCCTCTGAGCGTCCAAATTTGTACGTCAACGATCCCAAAAAGATAAATACGTTTTGTAAAAACAAACCAACTCCAGGCCAATGATGTTGCGCATCTACAAATAGAAAGTTGTCATAGTAAAGGATAAGTATTAAGGATCGATAAGTAGAATAAAAAAATCAATTGTATGTATTGTAATGTAAAAAAAGTAAGAGATTACTGACCAGTCGCAACAAAGTCAGCAAACAAGATCCAGCAAGCTGCAATCACAGCAGCGAAACCCATAACAAGACCAATAAATAGCCAACCTCTAGCTCCTCGGGGTCCTAGACACCCACCATTGTAAGCATCACCTCTAATCTGAGCATTAGTCACTGAATTAACCCTGCAATCATAAATAAATAAGTTTCTGTACAATGTTTTATTATGCTATATATCCATTGTAATACCGTTTTTGACTTACATCAATAATGACATTGTTCCAAAGATGCCACAAACATGATAAGCATTTGACATCTCTTGTGGATACTTTGCGGAAGCGTCAATTATGAACCACCATCCCAAAAAAAACTGAAATACAAAGATTGAAAATTATCTTTGAAAAATTGCACATTTACAGTATTTTTACATTTCCATAATAATTTAAACGTCAATATAGAAATTCAAGAATTCAAAAAATAAACTTAACTAAAACTATAACCTTTATACAAATATTAAAATTAATTTTATAGAAATTAAAAAGACCATAATCTGACAAACAAACAAAAATCTGAAAATTGCTCTTTCATGACAAAGAAATAAGAAAGACGCAAGGAAAGCATCAAAAGCAAACAAACTCGTTACTAACAAAAGTTCCAGCGAGCATCGAAGCCAGAGCATTTCTTTTCTCGCCGCCCTCGAACCATACGCAGGTCGGGATTGGGATGTTTTCAAAGCACGCTGCCATTATGCTCCTTCACCGTTGAGAAAATCGGAAAAAATACTTTACTGGAGTAAAAAGCTTGTCAACAAGTAGTGACAGCTTCTTCCTTGCCGAACAAGAACGAGGCACACAACATAATAAGGTACGCGACTAACAACTCGGCCACAAACCAATTTTCCAGATTGTGCATAAGTAGATCTGGCTACGAATAGGAGAATTTGAGAATTAAAAATGGAGGTACCTACAGCAGAACACTCTAGTGGGGTAATTTTGAAGCAAAAAAGAATTTTTACTAAAATATTTTTTAAAACGCCAATTATAAATTTAAAAAGAAAGAAATTTTACGAATTTCTTAATAATTAAAAATTTGTGTGAATGACTTTGTAATATTCTATTTTTCTTGTAAGTATGTATTTTAAATTTTTGGGTTCATTCAGTTTTAATTCATATATTTATAAGCAAAACGGCAACACTGTATAGCGAACGAGCGAAAACACGTGTGATCTAATTTGTCACTGCTATATATATATATAGTGTAAACATACAACAAATTAGAAGATCGACATTTTGCTCCAAAATAAGATATTCAATATTGAAATAAATCAAAATTAACTACTTATTATCTTCGTTGCTTTTGCGTACAGCGATGGGTGATATAATCGACATCGGATTTGCAGAAGAATGCGAGTCGTGGCGGTTGGAAAGTCGATTTTTTCCGAGTAAAATAGGCGGTAAACCGGCATGGCTTGACTTAAAAAATATTCCAAAGGCAAAACAACTTGCTTGTGAATATTGCGAGGACCCATGTATTTTTTTGTGCCAAGTGTATGCACCATATGAAGAGGATGACAAGGCGTTTCACAGAACATTGTACGTGTTTATTTGTAAAAATGTAGACTGTTGTAAAGAGAACAGCAATGGTAATATTAAAGTCCTGCGGTCGCAGTTGGAGCGAGCAAACGAATTCTATCCTCTGGATCCACCTGTAGAAGAGAAGGATTGGAGAACCGATATATGTGAGTTGTTTAGAATTTATTAGTACAGGGTAATTCTTGAACAATGATTAAAGGAATCAGCATTCTCTGTATAGGTACAGAAAAATGGTCGAAAACATGCAGTGTTTGCGGTATATATTCATCTAGTCATTGTGCCAAGTGTAAAAAAGTCAACTACTGCTGTAGATCGCATCAAGTTTGGGATTGGAAGAACAGTCATAAAAACTTATGTGGCACTAAACAATCTTCTGGGAACGAAAAATTTTTGTTTCCACAGTTTGAGCTTGTAACTGAAAAAGAAGATTATTACCAAGTAAATGACGACAATGTCACTGCAGAAGAAGAGGAACTTGAGAAGTTTGAACAACTAGTAAAATCTGGACAGGCAGGTACTCTTCAATCGGAAAAAGATATTGATGATGATTTGCTGAAAATGGCAAGTGGTATTGAAGACAAAACATTCTCTAAATTTAGAAAGAGGATAAAAAGTGAACCAGAACAAGTTTTAAGGTATTGAGCATTTGTATTATAAATTGATATAATAGACATACGTAAACTAACATTTGAATTTTTAACAGGTATAGCAGAGGGGGTAGTCCACTGTTTATTTCATCGAATTATCAACCTGAAAGCATCCCAAAGTGTGAAGAGTGTGGAGGTGATAGACAATTTGAGTTTCAAATAATGCCACAGCTTTTAGTTTATTTGAAAGTAGACAATGTTTTGGAAAGTATTGATTGGGGAATTCTGGCAGTCTATACTTGCAAAAATTCTTGTACACCCAATTCCAAATATGTGCAAGAATATGTATGGAAACAAGACATTGTAAAGGAAAATTCAATAGAGACACAAGGAAACTCTGACTAATAAATTTATCTGTAAAAGAATTATTTATTACTTAAAAATAATATACATTGAATAATTTGTAAAAAAAAACATAGTTTTGCACTTTTTTTTTTAAAATGGATAATACTTTTCAAAAGTACTTTGAGGAGTCTCAAAATAATGATTTATTACATTTTTTTCTATAAAAAACAGTTTTTAACTTTTGTAAAAAATAATTTTAAAAAGTCTTTTTAATTTTATTTGTAGTTTTTTTAGAAAAAATTTATATATGGTTGTTATTGTTCAGACCCTACTGTTGTTTCTTTATATGACAAAAGAAGAAAGCTTTCGCGCAAATAAAAAGAAATTTATTTTACTCGTTTAAATATAAGAGCAATATTTCTCCCTAATTATTTAAATTCCAATTTTCGCTACCAGTCGAATCTTCATTTAATTTAGCACGAGAATTTGGCGCTAGTGTGCCCTTATTAAGAGGCGAATATGGCTACCGGCCATGGGAGCAAGTAAGCAGTCTTTATTTTATTTAGCAGCATATAAAATATGACTAAAGTCAAGAAGAAAATGAAATTTCATCAACTTTGATTCAATCCAGAGCGCGACAACTGAAAATGTCGCGAATTCGTTCGTACATTTGCTGCTTTAGTTGGTGCTCAATACTCTGAATTCGTCCCTGAAAATAATTATGGAGGCACTCCTGAGGAGTATCAAATTTAAATACATTTTCACATGTATTTTTATTACTTTTATGATTTCCTGTTTAATTAGCATCGCTCCAATAAGTATTGGTGAGTAATATCAGTATCTGAAGAAATATTACTTTAATCGGTTTGTGAATTTGTTTGATAGGTTAGATGCACTTGTTTACATGTGAGATTATATGTTTATAAAGTTATTACACCTATAAGTAGTGATAGAATGTGATGAAGTATAATAATTCTTTCTGCTGATAGACTTGTATTTTGAATCAATTCTAATCTGAGAAAAAATTAGAAATGTACGAAAATTATTTGTTAAAAATCTTTTTAATTATTTTACAGAGGAATGCAAATGTAACAAGGTAGAAAAGACTGAAGAAAGTGAGCAGCATATGCACGGAACAGTATCTAAACATCATAAACATCATCTAGCCATACTTGTGCCATTTAGAGATCGTTTTGAAGAATTATTGATATTTGCACCACATATGAAGAAGTTTCTTGATAAGCAAGATATAGATTATCATATATTTATTTTGAATCAGGTATAAAATACAATATATTGATACGATAATTTTTTGAAGAGATTATTATAAATGAATTCAATGTTTATTTTCAGATTGATAGGTATAGATTCAATCGAGCATCACTTATTAATGTTGGTTTTTTGGAAGTTCAAAAAGATTTTGACTACATAGCCATGCACGATGTAGATCTTTTGCCAATGAACGATGAACTGCGATATTTTTATCCTAAAAAAGGGCCATTACACATCTCATCTCCAGACCTGCATCCAAGATATCACTATCCAACATTTATAGGTGGAATTTTGCTGGTCAAACGGTAAATATATGATCTTAAATGCCATTGAATAATTTATAATTATGTGATTGTACAATAATATATGTAAATTTGAACTTCTCATTTTTAGAGAACATTTTTTGCAAGTAAATGGTATGTCTAATAAGTACTGGGGTTGGGGCTTAGAGGATGATGAATTTTATGTAAGACTGAAAGAAGCTGGACTTAATGTTACACGACCACCAAATCTCTCGACTGGGACACAGAGTACTTTTAAGTAAGAGCTAACTCGAGCAAACGAAATTATTTTCAAGTTACATATGATTCTTATGAATATATGTCTAATATTAATTAAAAAATACAATTATTTTAGGCATATCCATGCTAGAAATCATCGCAAAAGAGATATGGCGAAATGTTTTAATCAGAGGGAAGTAACCAGAAAACGTGATCGACAAACTGGTCTAAATAATGTGTCTTATAAACTAGAAAATGCCATTAATGCAACAATAGCAAATACGTCTATAACAATTTTAAATATCTCCTTGATGTGTGATGAATCCATCACTCCTTGGTGCATATGCGACGCAGTCAATATTGCCAAGGATAAAAAACTTAAAGATAAGAAAAAAAGTCGATAATGATATTGACTTTAGACATACTCCTATTAAATTGAATAGCCTCGATCAAGTTCTTCGTAAAGAAAAGTTGTAAATTAATAGACTCAATTTTAAATAAGATTAAACTAAAATTATGTAAGTAGACAAAAATTTTGTACAGTTTATAATTTTAACTCTGATGCACAAATGTGAACAAATTACAAAATTGTTTTATTGAAAATGTTGTTCTTTTTTATTACCATACATATTTAAATAGATTTAAAAGAATGAATACAAGTATAAATCGAATGATATTAATTTTTTACTTTTCCAAAAACAATTGATCTAAGATTCATTAACCTTGAAAAAAGTAGTTGTTTTTTAATTTTAGTTTGCATAAATATATATGTATACAAACTACGTTGAAAATGCCGATACCACCGGATGTAGTGAAGTGTTATAAACACATAGACACCCGTAGTAAAAATTACGTTGACGAGCTAAAGCAAATCGTCAAAATTCCTAATATAAGTTCAGATTCAAATGCAAAAAATCACTTATCAACTCTGATAAAATGGATGTCCTCTCGGATGAAACAACTGGGTTTCAACATTTTGTTGAAGCAGCCGCATCATGAAACATACAAAGTATACGATCCGTTTGTTCGCTAAATAATTATAATTAAGATATCCGAGTTTTGAATGCTTTGATTAATTGAATTTTCAGGGCCACATACCTCCCGTAGTTATAGGATCTTTAGGAAATGATACGAAGAAAAAAACAATTTTGTACTACTGCCATCTTGACGTTTTAAAAGTTCAAAGAGGGCAGTGGGCAACTGATCCGTTTGACTTGACTGAAAAGGATGGAAAACTTTACGGACGTGGAGCAGCGAAAATGAAGGGACCGTTATTGTGTTTTATTCATGCCATAGAATGTCACAACGAGTTAGGAATTGAATTGCCAGTAAACATAAAAATAATCTGTGGTTAGTTTTGAGCATAATTGTTTTTATTATTTGAAGCGTCTGACTAAAACCGAACTTTACTACTTGTCAGTCTAATTTTCGACTATATCGTTGAGCTTATATGGTCAACGCATTTTTCGTGTAAATATATAAATGCTTTAGATTTATATATAATCATTATCAATTACGATAAACATGTTCAAATAATATCTAGAATCAATGTACGAGTGTAAGAGCAAAGGCCTGAGAAGTATCCTGGAAGATTTAAAAACTACATTCCTCCCAAGCATTGATTGCGTCCTGCTAACTGAAAGTCACTGGCTTGGTAAGGACTATCCTTGCATCGTTTATGGTATGCGTGGCGTTTGCTACTTCAACTTGTCGGTCGAGGGCTCTTGTATGGATCTGTCTAGTGGTGATTTTGGTGGGATTATCAGAGAACCTATGCAAGATCTACTCTTAATTCTGAACAGGTACACAAATTTACCTCAAAAATTTGTTTATGTTATTTTTTTAAATAAATTTACAGTTTGGTAGATCCTTCTGGTACAATAAATATACCACATTTTTACGACGATGTCGTGGAAGTCACACCTGACGAGGAGGAATTTTACAAAAAAATTAAAATTGACATCGAAGAGTACCGACGCAACGTGGGTGTAAACAGACTTGGTCACGACGAGAAGCTGAAAACTGTTCTTATGCACGTTTGGAGATATCCATGGTTCAATATGCACTACATTAACACTTCTTGCGACAGTCCCAACCTTTTGGATATACCTAAGAAAGTCATAGCTCGATTTTCTATACGGTAATCAATATATACACTCGGTGGCGTTCAGAAAATAATGCAAAATTCAATTATTTTATTTTTGTCAAATTTTTCAGTACTGTACCAAATCAAACGCATGAAAAAGTGTCTAAGCAGGTGATGAATTACGTTAAAGGGCTAATTAAACAATCAAAAACGCCCAATAGAATCGATATAAACACCGAGCATCCTTTGGATCCATGGTATGAGAATCACTTACACTGGAATTACGAGGCTGCTAACAAAGCAATTAAACAGGTTTATAAAATAAATAAATATTAATACTTCACAGTATCATTATCTTGCTTCAATGCTTCTCATATTCCTAAGAATATGTTTTTAAATATCATCAAAAACGTTATTTAGGTTTATAAAGAAGAGGCAAGTTTCATTCGCGAGGGCAACGGTTTTCCAACACTCCTGAAAATCCGCGACGCTCTTCCTAAACGCAACATTCTCATCTTGCCGATCGTCGATTGCGAGGCTAAAGCCCACAGTGAAGAAGAGAACATATCCTTGCGCTGCTATATCGAGGGCACCAAGCTTCTTGTAAGCTATTTTCACGAGCTAGCCTCAACCTCACGCCAGCACAGTTCTAGCAAAGGTTCGTCACGTCGCAATCAGAACGTCTGTCGGGATAGACTGTGACAACAAATAATAATTAAAAGAATAAAGTCGATTATTAAATAAACTTTTTGTATATTTACACTTGGATTTTTATGTACAAAGTATTGAACGATGCCCACGAGATACAAGGTTCGCTGACCGAAGGGCTTACGTAAATTATTTAGGGGTGTATAAAAATATGTGGATCAACATTTAGATCTTCGCACATGTATAGATTCTTCCAGCGCAATCTACGAACACGTTGTCTGTGGATTGTACAATGAATACAGTGAATTCATCTAAGCACATGAGTTTGTACAAACATGAGTGATCTTTAAATCAAATTTAAATATTTAAAAGAAATTCCAAATCTAGCGAAATTTTAGGATAATTAGAAGTCAATGATCAATATGTACAAATGAATGAAGCAAAAAGATATACTATACAAATCTTAAAAAAATTCTACAAAAGATTGAACAGCATATAGTCTTTTTGGACTCGAACTTATTTTTATGCACTTAGATCTTTCTAATCTTCTATAATTGTTGAAACATTTTTAAAAATAAAAAAATCGGTGTATAACTTATATATATATATACACATAAATATAATTATATAAAGTATGATTCTGTACATATTCTTTACAAAGTCTCATGGAACACTTTGGTATTTACCAAAAGGTTTAAAGCTTATCGTACAGTTTTGTTTTTATTTCAATTGATTTTAAATAATAATAAATATCACTTACATAATTGTGTACTATTTCAGTATTTAATTTCAAAATTGTTTTGATTGTTGAGATTTTACAAGTTAATTATAATTCAAGAATATGCATTATTATTTTGTCAATCTCAACAGTTTTTTATGTATTTGAAACTTTACAAATATGTGTATTTACAATTTTGTAGTTAAATACTGATTATTCAAGTCAATTAAATTATTGGCAATTTTGTTTTTCTCCAAACCATTATGTGGAGTTCAATGAAAGGCAGTTACTTTAGTTCCTTTGAGCTCTCTTAAAATTCTAACACAAATCAATCATAATATGCTTTTGCAACTCATTTAAGTTTAATTCATCACTGTCACTACTTTCATCAAAAATGTCTTGCACTGTTCCTGTCACTGTTTCATCAGATTCGATCAGAAACTCTGGATCTAAATATTCAATATTTTCCATCTTGATTTCCGCAGCCGATATATCATTATCGATTATATGTTGTTCTGGATCCTTGTTTTCCAAGATGACTTTTTCATCTGGATCATAGAAATCAATTTCTGTAGGATACTTTTTACTTAAATCCTTTAAAGTTGGTATAGGAAATTCATAATGTATCAATTTCTGATAACCTTCAGTACCACAGGATTTTTGAATTTCTAGAGCGATTTTCAAAGCATTCTCCGAAAAATTTTGATCAGAGTGGCATACAAGAAATTCATCAAAAATACTGCTTTTTTCATTTTGAAGTTTTCTCCGCCTAATAAGTGCTTGCATATTTAACATCTTCTTTCTATAATTATTGGCATTTTTTTCAGCTCGATCTAAAAACTTTGAAGCCTTTTCAAGTTTCCAATTCAATTCTTTTATTTGATTATCTCGATTTTTCACTTGACATTCTAATTTTCTACGATTCTGTCCTTCAAGAGTTACAGTTTTCATAAGTTTCTTATTATTATCTTCAAGAAAATCAATCCTCTGTTTTAAATCTGCTTCACTTGCATCTTTCAAATCAGCACTTTCAGCTTTAGATGCTTTTTTATCTACTTGTGGTTTCTTACCAATTTGTTTACGCATAAGTATTTCTATTTCTTTGTTTTTATTTTGCAATTCTTGATTCAAACTTTGCATTTTGCGTTCCATGTCTTTATACATAATCAATTCTTTACTTAACTTTTCAATAACTTCTCCCTGTATATTTAATTTAGCTGTTAATTTATTAGTTGATTCAACACTTTTTGCATTCACAATGTTATTCTTCTGCATTTGTGCAGGCCTGTTTATAATATCGTTTTTCAATTGAATATCATTTTTTATTATAGGTTTAGATGTACCATTTGTGCGTGTAGTTTTAAACATGGGAACAGGAGATACATGCTTTGACTGTTGGGTATTATTACTATCTGCAAAACTTTCTGTTTCCAAATCATGAATAATATCTGTCATATCCTCTGTAAATTGGGATTCGTTAGATCTACTGGTAAATTTACTACTTTCTATGGTATTTAGCTTTTGATCGCGATATTCTGGTTTGATTTTTCTTTTACGTTTTACTCCAGTCCTTACAGATGATGCGTCAGAATCAATATCTTGACTTGAATTTTCTTTTACACTGTCTGATCCATTTTCTAAATCTTCCAAACTAAACGTACTTTCAATTTCTATTGATTGATCATTAATTTTTTTAAGATTTTTGGTAGAATTTGAATTGTCTGTTTCATTCTCATTCTCAGAATGGCATATTTCTTTTAATTTTCTTTCTATCTCATCGTAATCATGTGCACTTAAACCACTGTCTGGTGTTTCTTCCTTTACTTCTATCTTTACTTCAGCTTGTGTTGGTCTATCAGGTTTTGTCAAAGCTTGAACATTTTCTTTTCCTACTTCGTTTCCAACAAGTAGCAAAGCACTATCATTTATTATTTTTCCAATTTCTCTATTATTTTCATCAGCTACTATAATAATGTTTTCATTTTGTAAATTTTTTAAAGTTTGACTGCTTATGAAATTGACATTTTGCAAAATCTGTCCACCCATTGATGTATTCTGAAATTGTGTTTATTTTGTTATTTTTTTTAAATTGAAATAATTTTTATAATATGCTTTGGTAATGTACAATGTTTACATACCTGAGTTTGTACATTAATGATATTTGGCAGAATTTTTTGATTGCTAAATATGATCGGGCAATCATTTTCTAAATATTCCACTTCGTATTCTTCTACGTCTTCGTCTTCTTCTATGTCTTCAGGTGGTACTCCAAGTTTTTGTCTTTTTTTAGGAGACTTCCTTGTAGAAGTTACTGTAAATATTGATGGCAGAGCACCTTTTTTTAATTTAATTTTTCCACTTGGTGTGACTATCCACTGATTTGATTCAAAATGTACATGGCAGAGAAAGGAATTATTCGATGGCTCCCAATCTGCTCGTCCAACTCTTTGTTTCCAAATTTTTCTCAAGACTGGATCTCGAGGGAAACATTTCATTGTATAACCCTTTTCACTTCGGTTGTTACAACCAATTGCAGCGCAGCCTGGCATCTTGATGATGATGATTGTACAACAAAGTTAAAGTTAGTACTTTTTTTATAGAATTGGCATTATTTTAATAACCATTTCCATATATACGACCTGTAAATTATTTTTTGTAATTCAGTGTGCAAAAAAAAACTATTTTATGTTTAATGCGGCTATTCAATTAAAATAAAAAATAAAGTAGTTATTAAATATATACATACGATACAAATTTGATTTCGTAAATACATTATGTGTATATACATATATTTATATAAGATAACCTATTTCGGTTTGACTCTCAAACAATATTAACTATATAATAATAATGATCTTTTATTTTTTACTTTAAAAATCACAATATAAACATAAAGATACTGTTATCCTGCGAAGTGCTAATTGCATCTTTATATAAAAAAGATATCTAAATTAAAATTATAATTGGTTGAATCAAATAATAAATCGGATAAATTGGCTTGAAATGTCAAGTACCTTGTGTGATATAATGTATAAATATCTTATGTATAAAACGTACGGTAAAATCGACAATCAAGGCCTACATAATGAAACTTATTTATCATAACAAAAATCAATTATTAAAAACAAAACTCCACCATAAGCATAATTGCGATGGACGAAAACACAGACATGTCTCAGCGCAGACGCGCAGCACCCACGGCAGCACCTAACCTTTGCTTATTGTCAACCACTATAGCACGAACGAACTATAGACCAGCCAACTATCTTTCTCGTAAACTCCCGTAACGTAACCTAAAATATGCGTGTATATTCATTCAACGACGATTGTTGCTGCCATCTGTTTTTTTCTTTATCTAACACATCGCGAGTCGCGACACCTGCGTTCTCAGTTCTGCACTACACAATTCGGCCCTCTCTACTTATCTAATATAGCTTCTGACAAATCAGTAGTATAGGTTTTTTTGCTTCGAAAATTCGACATATATAATTCGAAGGACCCAATGGAGAAAAGCGTGTTATGTTTACATTCAGATAGTAGCTTCGAAAATACCGTCATTGTCGGAGCTAAGCCTAAAAATCTATGAAAAATGGTGCATGAAAAATTTAAGTCTGGAAAATCATCAATTAATAGGTACCTGTGTAGAGTTTGCTGATTGACTCATTATTATTATGATTTGTGATTTTTTTATGTACAGTTATGTCCATTTTTTGCGAGTGTAAAATGTTTTGTGAATTTAGAGATTTGCCAGACAAAAAACTTGGCTATATTTGAATAATGTAATTATAAGAGATAATTTTATGATAAGATACTTCGAGATGCTAATAACTCTAATATAACGGTTTTAGATGAATATAAACAAGTTCCACGTTTGTAAAAACGTCATCAGATAAACAGACAAAAATATGGCAGCTCTGGGAATAATTGCCAAAGCTGTAGAAAATCTACGGAGCTTGCAAATTCAGGAATCATTAGCTAACGATCATGAAGACAAGTATGTTTCAAAACCAACTTTAAAACAAATTTATAATTAATAATTTTTACTTATGTATTCTGTTACTCTGTATTCTAGGAAAAAAGAAAAGATAGCCAACTGCATGGCCTTGACAAATGGCATATCTCTAGCAAGTGTCAAAGCTGCACCACAGGTACTAAATCTTTCCATCGAAACTCTACTATGTTTATGCGATGATTCCAATTCAGATGTTAGAACTGTAGCAGATGAATGTCTGAATAAAATAATAAGAGTAAGCTCTTCAATTAAAATTTTCAGTAGTATGAACATAATCATTGGTTGCTATTGCAAAAAATATATCCAATTTCTTATGTTAATTACAGGCAATAGCCGATAGTTATGTTTTAAAAGTGCAATTTGAATTGTACCGTGAAATTAAAAGAAATGGTGCAGCTCGCTGTTTGAGAGCAGCACTATGGAGATTTGGTTTGCTTAGTCATATGATCAGGCCTGTAAAAGCTAAAGTTTTTGCTTCACAATTGACACCATGTATTCTTGAAATTGCCAAACGTAGAGAAGATATAGTAATAGAAACTCTTTCTCAATCATTACCATTAATATTAAAAACATTGGGTCATTACATACCTGATAAAGACATACAGGTATATGCATATAAATTTGATTATTATTTATATATTTTTAAATATTAATTGTAAATGATTATTTAATTTTTTCAAAACAGGCTTTGTTAGAAGCATTTTTTAAAAATGTGACTTCAAGTGAAGCTGTTCTAAGAAGAGCTTCAGCCAACATGATTTTAGTTACGTGTTTAAATTGTCGTAAACCGCTGCAATTTATGAACTATGTGATAGAAAAGTTGACAGGTAATTTTTATAAATTATTTATGTGTCATCATATAATATTAGAATAAATAGTAATTGATATATTTTGAATATTATTATCATTATTTTCAGATATGTTATCTCAAGTTGCTGAGGGAAACATGGAAGATGAGGAAAGAAAAGAAGATCATGTAAATACGATTCTTGGTGTTTTTGCCTGTTTAAGATTAATACTACCAAGTATTGATGCAAATTCAGATCTTACTCAACATTTTAACGAAGATCATATCCTTGATCACCATATTTGTATATATGAACTGAGTTTATTTTATGCTAAATTCTATACAAATCATAATGTGATAAATGCTGCTCTAGAGACTTTAGCACAACTGTTACAAAATCCACCTAAAAATGTTGTGAGTGCATTGTTATCTAGAGAAGGAATAATTCAACGTATTAATAAGCTTAAAGAAAGAGGAAAACAGTGGCCAAGTAGAATTAGTCTCTCAACCACCGTTTTGTCTGAAGATAATTTAGAATCCTCATCGAATCTCTTTGAATCGGATATTATGGATATTCCAGAAATAGCTCCAAAAGTAGAAAAATGGATGACAGATATCGCTGATGTTATGCCAGTAGTGCAAAAAGCATCAAGTAAACTTGACGTATCAGACTCTAGTCAAATGATTGATACCAAAGATATTGATGATTACAGTGGTCTTATCATTGGATCTATTGAAAGTAAGTTGTAATAAATTAAGAAAGCGTTTTGATCCATTTACAATTGCTTTATTAATAAATACATTTTTATCAAGATGAAAGCATGGAGTTAGAAAGCAACGCCAGTAGTGACGTGGGTAAATTCGACAAACCAATAGACATCAGCTTACCCCATTGTCCAGACCAAAAGGAGATTGAAGAAGACTTTGACGACACCACTGTATCCATCGTATCCACACACGATGTATCTTTACAACAATTTATGCTGCAGCGCAACGATCTGGCGATCGGCAGTTTGCTGGATGACGACGTATCGTTTCGCTACTGTTGTCGCTTTCTTGTCTCATCATTTCTGCTAACCGGTAGTCCGGGACAGATTATACCCGACAAGCACTTTCGTGTAAGCGTCAAGTCCTTGGCTTTGACGTGTCTCGGTAACGTTCTCAAATTTTATCCGAAGATGCTGTTTACCAGTTTGAGCAAGGTCCCAAGTAGTAATCCCCAAGTCGAGGATCGACAGATGATAGCAGATGTTTTGTTGTTTTTCGAACATTCAGATCCACAAATCAGAGGAAACGTACTACTGGTTGTTGGGTACTTCTTGCAAGGAATTTTCGTGCAAAATAATGGGTGCTTTAGTAAGGATAGTTCTGAGAGTTCAGTTACGATAGAGAATCTCATACAGTTAATATTAAAGGTATGGCATATTATAAAAAGTTATGTCGGCTAATATATCTGATAATTTAAGTTATTTGTTTTTAAACTCAGGGTCTCGAGGACGAATCCGCAACAACGTGTCGTCAGACATTGACTGCCCTCGGTGTGTTTCTGCCTAGTCTTCTAGAATCTGAAGAAAGCAAATACGCAATATTCATTTTGAAAGCGTTGCCAAGTTTAGTGAAGAATCCATATTTTCTTGTGAAGATAAAATTACTGGAAATTGTTAGCGAACTGCCGTACACAACAATCGAGCATGTCTGCAGTGAACTGCAGTTTCAAGAAAGCATCGTCATCGTACTTTTAAAATTGCTCAGCGATCAGGATCAACGCGTTCGCAAGGCAGCTAGCATTGCAATCACCAAGTGAGTGGTATACGTAATACGATAACAAATATTTTTTTATCTACTAAATGTTTCATTATTTAGGATTGTGCCTTGTCTGTACTACGAGTGCCCGCACGAAGACGCAGTAACTCGCAAAGCGAGTCTCTACGCCGAACGCTATCTGACATGCATCGTTGGCAACCCTATAGACCCTACATCATCCTTCTATATCGAGCACAAGCTCTTGATCAACAGCCTGATATCGCCGTACGATGCCCTATTCCGTAGCTCCTCACAGGATCGAGGATCACGCGAACGGATCGACGAGGCGTTGTCCAGGATCCTCGGACACCTAGTCGATAGATTGTTGGTTCCTTCCTCAAAGTACACGGCTTACGGATGCTGCGAGGCACTAAGTTTACTGAGCGAGACTTTTTTGACGACGATCTACCCGAAGGCCTGGGACTGCTTCGTGCCGGCAGGTAGGCTCGCCGCAAAAAAAGCGGTCAAGAAGACAGCTGTTAGGCCTGATTCTGCTGATTGCTATTTTGGTGAGGGGTGCTTTCCTGTGTCCTATGCTTGTGGTTCATTATTTTTTAAAATTTAATTTTTTTAATTTTATTGACTGATATATTGAATTTTTGTTAAATGAATAGTCTACATGAATTTTATTGTTTGGTTTGTAGATCAAAGATTGCAAGTGTTCAATTTCTTTTTCTTGTAGATTGCGTTTATACAATAATCTGATCCTACTCTTGCTTTTCTATACTTGTTACTGTAAATGCTTCTCTGTAGATAATTACATTAATTTACTCCAATTTTTAATAACTAACTCGTTTTTTGATATGTCATGTAAGCTTCATTTAATTATGCGTAATAACTCAAGTGTTTCTTTGCACAACCTTTATTTTTTGCAGTCTACAATAGTCACTGTTGTGTAGCTAATAGTCCGAAGAACTAACATACGAAGTTGTAAAATAATGTAATATGTTCGTTACCAAAAATATGTAGGCTTCACAAATGAGATGCTCTCGCCAATCTCCAACAGCCTCTTCTGTCAGTCAATAGTCCTTCTCAGCTCATCACCACTGAGCCTTGATCTGTGTATGCATCGTCACTTGCTACTGTTGGCCGGTAACATGGCCTCCGGCATCGCCTGTACCAACTCTCGACAGATGCACGCCAGTAACTCAAGTTCCAGCAGTACCAGTTCGAAAAGCGAAACTGAGACAACCGGTGGAGAATTTAAATACTGGACCTTTTTCAAAGACAAACAGAGTTCGAGGAACATGGAGCAGCTGCTGGTACATGTTATGCGTGTTCTCAATATCTTTCAGCACGTCGTTGAAGATTTACCATCGGTAAGTGGTTGTTGAAGACATTAATACAAACAACAGTCTTTATCGAATATGCGATTGTTTTTACAGCCGATTCAACCAGTCTATAAGTCCTCGCTGGCCTCTCTCTCTCCAGCACAGTCGCTCTCGCCGAAGCGCAAGCTTCTGCCGGATCACCAATCTTCCAAGTCAAAATCCTGGTCCTCTTCATCGAGTTCCTCGGATCACCATCATCGATTGGGCTTTCGTTTTGGTGGTAAAGAGCAGATGGGCTCGCTATCCAATAACGCACATTACCTGAGGCTGTATGAGCTTCTTCGAGCGGCTCACGCCAACTACCGGGTGACGCTGGACCAGGAGGCCAGTGAGTTATACATAGGTCTACTGAATGCCTGTCTCCAGGTGGTCTCGCAGATCCTCGAGGTGGCAAGTATTAACGAGGCTGGTCGTATTGCTGAGGAACTGCTGTCATATCTCCAGTCGACAGTTCTGCTGTCCTCTACTTACACGGTTCAGTGTGTCAGGCAGCTGCTTAAGTGTCTCTTTGGGACTAACCTTGTGGCTAGGTGGCAAGATATCTATGAGGCTCAGGCGAAGCAGGAGAAGAGGGAAAACAGTGGGTTACAAGACGAAGAGTTCAGCAAAGCTGAGCTTGAAGTGGAGAGAGGATTCTATGAACAGTGTTTTCAGAGACCTGCAAAGCTGATGGTTGAGAAGATCAAGGGTATTGGAAGCAATTGTAGAGGGGGCAATGAGCCCGATGACAGTCATCGGTGAGTTTGTATAGTTAATTCTACCTTTGGTATCGTTCACTCCATTAAATGTTTTATATTTTCGTTATTTAAATAGTACTTTGGCGACTTCACTACATCGCAAAGAGGATCGAAAAGTGTCTTCGATCTTGAAAATTCTCAGCCGGAATTCCGATCAAAACTCCGTAGGCTCTTTCATCCGCCTCTTCGAACCTCTGGTTATCAAGTCTCTGATCCAATATACCATTTCCAACTCAGTGCCATTGCAGTGCCAAGTATTGATGCTTCTGAGTCAGCTGGTCCAACTGCACATAAATTATTGTTTGATGGATTCGGACAAGATTTTCATTGGTTTTGTCATGAAACAATTTGAATTTATAGAGGAGGGACACATCGGTCAGACAGAACAATTATTACCGCGAATATTCGACTTTCTGGTGCGACTTTCTTACGAGAAGTATCATTCGAAATTGATCATCGGCGTTCCGAAGATAATCCAGCTATGCGACGGTCTGATGGCCAGCGGACAGCCACCTTTGACTCATTGCATTCCAGCTTTGGTACCCGTAGTAGAGGAGATGTTCTTAGCCAGGAACACCTCGGCTAATGTTAGCGAGGAGAAGGAACTGGAAACCACGAGAGAAGTGTTGATCTCCATGATGCTCAGGCTTGTTGAATATCCACAGGTATAATTAAACTGGCCTATGGCTAAAAAATCATTTATATGGAATAGTTTAAAAAATAATAAAAATGTGATTTAGATTATAGAATTGTTAGCAAAATGCTTAACGGAATCAAGACTGAGTAATGATGGCAACGGCGAAGAAAAGTGGAGACGCTGGTCGAGGCAGACGATGGATACGTTGTTGCCTATGCTTGCAACGTGCAACGTCCGAGTTGAGTCCAAGAGGGCTTACTTTGCTTTGGTGAAACTTTTTTCGGCTATATCTCCAACTGTATTTAGACCGGTAGACCCATTGCTTCGAGTCTTGTTTACAATGCCACCACCAGTTGGAAAGTACCTGATATCGGTATTGCGAAGGGTTATTTGTTTTTTAATTTTTATTTAATAATACTTCTTTTAATAATTAATAAATGTCTTCAGTGTTCACAGTATAATGTACCCTCAACTAGTAAAAACATTCTGGAATTTAAACGGTGGATTGGTATGGTAAACGTGATAATTTTATCACTGATTTCTTACGCCAAAGAAGAAGTCATGCTGGCTAGGCTGTCGGACGTAACTTCGTCTATAACGGACTTACCCGAGATTCTCTTGATCCCTGATTCCAGTCGTCCAGATAGTGGTGATCCTTTAAACGTATCAGGGCTTCTGGAACCGTTTTCTATGCCACCAGAAAGAATACTTGCGAGGTTCATATTTCGTGTTATAGGATCTATGAGCTCTGCCTTTGTTGAAATGTTTCACGTAATCTAATAAATTTCATATTATGTAGAATTAACATATTATTGAAAAGATTTGTATAAAATATATTTTTATTTTTTATTTAGGGTGTCAAGTTAAAACCGTTCAATGACACTAACGAGTCTGGCGAAGATGAGTATGTAATACATCAGTTCGCTCTATTGCTGCAACTTTGTATACATATGTTCGAGACTGGCAGTCACTGTAAAGTAGCTAATGCCAGTATGCAATTGGTGCAGGGTGAGAACATTCCAAAGGACGAGAGATTGTTGCTTAACGATTTGAACGAAGTAATGATGGAAATTGGTACCAGCTGCCCTATTCTCACTTGTCAGTGGACTTATCTTCTAACATTGCTAGGCTTCGATGACATGAGTTTTTGGTCTAAGGTTATTGGGTATCCACCAGACCATGCCGAAACTGGAAAACCTCTGTGTTCTATAAACGCCAAAATCCTGCGTCGTGCTTCCACGATTCTGTTCTGCGACTACGTCTGCGAAAACGTGTCCAGTGATTCTGAACGTTTAAGTTGGCTATTACTTCACCACATCGAAACGATGATAGGTCTGGCTGACGAATCGCCCGTACGCGAGCTAGTAGCTGTAGCCGTACATCGTGACCCTGTAGCAAGTGGACTCTTTCTACGCGCAGTTTCGGAGAGTTGTTGTCGCAAGGGGAAGTTAATCGGTGGGCCAGCGTTTATAAAAAAACTGCTGCAATGTGTGGAAGGAGCACATCAAAGCCAGTCGGGTCAACTATTAATCGTGCTAGTACCAAAGCTTCTACGGTCAAAATATCTGGCACTCTCAAGGATGGCTGCGAAAATTGCGAGCAGAAGAGTTGAGGTTCTTTTAGCTTTGGGAAAGGAGGAGGCTATGGTACAGTTGGCAAGGGAAGATTTCAAGGTTTATTTTTGATTTACGTTAATGTATCTTAAATATATTACAAAAAGTATAATTTTAAAATTTTGTTTTCAAGATTATGATGAACGTGTTGAGAAAGGATAACATGACGAGAAAGCATGGTGCACTGATCGGATTGTTAAATAAATTAGCAACTAGTCATTACGAGTTAGAACCATTAGAATTAGATCATTCAAAGCTCTTCGATCCAGTAGAGGTGAAAAACATAAAGTTCAATCGAGCCTGGTATTTATCACAGGTGAGAAATAGAATAGACTAAGTCAATGTTTATATTTTTTGCTCAAAATGTATCAGAATAGAGTCGTATATCGAAATAATAGTAGATTGAGTATGGCTTTAATTAGAAAAACATGTATACGATTCAAGGTAAGGTCTCGATGCTGCAATCCATGTGTGAGTTACGGTTGTTACGAATCAGCTTGGCTTCTGAGTCATTTAAATCTAGACGAATGCCTAGAAATCTTTTCATTGGATGATTTTAATGTAAAGTTGCTGCAAGATTGCGTAATTGTTGGAACTCGGTTGACTGCTCAAGCCTCTCAACAGTTGGGTAAATAATATAGTTAATGAGCTACTTGTAGAAACTTGAAAAAAATTAAATTATTGACAATTTTGTTTACCATTTGTTTAATCAGAACTTGATGGAAGTGTAAAGCCTACTGAGAATACCGAGAGTGTTCTCTACAAAGCCGCAAAAATTAGCTTAATAGGTCGACTACGAAGTATTCTGCAAGAGTTGCCAGCTTCGCATGAAATTTTTATTCCGCTTCAAAATCACAATGACAAACCGTAATACTTATTTGTATTTATTTTTAATTACTCTCGTTGTTACATCATTGTAATAATATTTCTCATCAAAATTTTATTTTCTAATTTCACAGTAAACAATCCAACTACACATCGAATCTCAGCTCGCTCATGCTCGACAAGTCATATCGCACGTCTCTCTTCTCGTTAATACCAGCTATAACATCCTACATCTCGTTTCTCCCTGAGCTCTCCCTCAGTCTAGATTCCGTTCACGAAGAGTCGTTCGCTCGCTTCGCACTACTTTGTTTGGAATCCGTGCATTTTCTCCTTCTTCAACAAATGGTAACTCCTCGAGAACTCGAGCTTTCTTTAAACTGTGCCAGCACGATTCTGCGAGATCCATCAGCGAGTAATGCTTTCGACTCATCAGCCGAAAAACACAGCTGGGTTTGCTCAGCTGTGGCGGCCCTTACCGAGATCGTCGGCCACTTCTGCTCCGGTAAATCTTCCGAGGACGACGAGCTACCCCTTATCGAGCAGGACTGTAGCGGACTGAAAGAGGCTTTAGAAGGCGGAGAAGAAACCAAGGCTTGCGCGATCGCGTGTCTTAGAATGGCGGTACTCGTCGCTTGGCTCGAGAAGAGGCAGAAAATTGGGGCGGAGGGAGACGGAAGACGGGAGATCCCGACGTTTTTTGCGGAGCCGATCAAGAGTTTAATCATCAGCGTAGCCAGGCAGCCGCTGGTTAACTCGTTTGTGCTCACTCCTCCAGTGCTCTGGAAAAATGGCTGTGCTATTGTGGGAACAGGCCCCACCAAGTGAGTTTACTTTAGTTTTTCAAGCTTGACGTACTTTTATTACATACTCTGAAGTACAATTATCTTATCTCATTTTTACAAGGTGCCACTTTACGCTCTTCCTGTCGGAGCCAAATTACATTCCCGAACTTGACGTCCTCGAGGAGTTCATCTTCCGGATATCTCTACTGGGCTGGAACTCACGTCAGCAGTTCGAAGAAATTTGGATGGTGTTGCTCGGCGTTTTAAACGTATCGCAACTACAAAACGAGATGGAATCCGAGACGTCAACTAGTCTAAGCCACACGGCAAGTTTAGCCGTACAGGCCATTACGAATCTCTTGGTGCAAACGTTGCTGCTGCCTTGTCCAGGCAATCCTAATAACGGAATGCTCATTAAGCACACTAGAGATCCACAGCTGTCTTTGCATAAGAAGAGCACGAAAAGGTTGTTCTTTGTGCAGGATCTTTTGCTGTGGAAGTATAAGAATAGGTAAGTATATTTATTTTGATCAAAATCTAAAAGAATTTTGGTGTGAAGAATAAATTTTATTATTTACTATTTTTCGCAGTAATATTGTATCGGCGGATAATACTGTGCCAATCCTTGAACACTTGTTTAATCGGAGTAACTTGGAGCCTCGTACTATTGATACGCACAGTTATAATTACGGTCAATTGTCCATTTCTTATCTCTGGTCGCTTTGTTCCTTGCATGAAGACAAACTCAGCTCGTCCACGCTCAGCTTAAAGAAGCGTCGGGATGAGGCCTTGGCTGCTGCTTCACTCGACGTCAACTCATGTATACGATTTTTACTCGAGCTCTATGCCTCATGGATGAGTCCAGGAACAAAACTCCCACTAAGACTTCTTCACGAGGTAGTCAAATCTTTGTTGTTTGTCTCCGAAATGTTTGTCGAACGATCGCAGTTTCAATGGATGATCGAATCCTGCATGGAATTATGGAAGGTTATCGTAGCGGAAGATGAAATTTTGAAGAGACATTTGATTGTTATTATATGCAAAGCCTCTGCTGTTTTAACACCTTTGGTATTTGTGGATTTAATGAATCGCTCGATTGTTATATACTGTCGAATAGCTTGTTTATGTGATTATTTTTTAGGACCCGGAAACATTGGAAAAAGTAAAACGATTAGTAGATACAGGTCTGAAGGGTTCTTTATCGATGAGGATAGCAACGTTACATGGAATTTTATATATACTGCAAAGCGCTGTGCTAGCAAATTGCGAGGAAACAATGAGTGCTGTGCATCCATTAGCAATAGAATATATTCAACGTTACATTGATCCTAGAGATTCCAACAGGTTAGACCTTTATAAATTTGTTTGCAGTCAACTTTACGAGTATATAAATATTTGACCACTTGTTTGATTATTTAGGGTGACCAGTCAAAGTGAAGAACATCAGTGTACACTCTGGGCTCTTGTATTCTTTTTATTAGAACACGCAGAAGATAGTCCTCCCGATGTTGAAGCTCCAGCAGTATTAGAACTTATTCTTTCTTTAGTATCTTCCCAAGGCATATCCACATCTTTACATCGGATGCTGCTTCAGGTATATTACCAATTTGAAAATTAAGTTTACTTTAAACACAACTTAAAAAATTGCCTAATTTGTTCCCTTATTTAGGGCCTCGAGCGACTGGTCGCGACCAAGAGCGTAATTGGAAAAGTTTCCGAACAAGTAGTCAAAATTTCGATCGAGCGTTTACGTCAGACTAATCCGGCGCTTTCATTGCCTGCGCTCCAACTCTTCCTCACCTGCATGTATACGGACACGGCCGACCGATTTAACCAACCGGAGCTTGAAGAACCACTTCCCGACGTCGAGCCCGAGATCCTCGTGCGCTCGATTGAGAGGTCTGCGGTCATCTTCGATAAAATTAAAAAGGGCTATCCAATGGAGGTGGAGATTCTCTGTGCCGTACTATCAGAGGTGCTCATCGATTTCTTCCCTCCACTGGAGATCCTGACCAAGGTGATAGGTGAATTTCTCTCACCACAGCAGCCACATCCCAGGTTGATGTCTGCTATTGTTTTTAAGGTAATAGTTTTTCAATTTATAATTTTTGTTTCAAGAAAAATGTTGACAAAATTCTTGATTTTAATTGATGAATTTAATCTTTATAATTATAATAGATTTGCGAGAGAGCTTGCAACAGTACTCAACTTGATTTACTTCAGACCTGGGTGGTTTTCAGTATACAAAACTTTATTCAAAGCTTACCACTTATCATGTCTACGTGGTGCCTCTCCTGCTTTTTTATAAGCACATCAACAAACCAGTGGCTTCGAGCTCTGTATCCTTTTATTCCTAAAAAAAATATACACAACTAACAAACAATCTTGAGTAAATGATCGACCTTAACAAACGTTAATTTTAGATTTCCTCACGTACAATCGAGAATAGGAAAATATGAATACGAGGATAAAAAGATCCTTTGTATTGCAGCTTCCGATTTTTACTCCCAGGTTTGTTATATTTTGCTTTTCTTAAATTTTCTTCAATTTCTAACAAGATTTTATAATTAAAAGTTCTTTTATCTAACGAGTCTTGAATTTTAATTATAAATTATCCTTCCAGTTGACCAATGAATCGCAGAGGGAGACCTTTATTAAAACGTTTGAGGATGCAGCGAAGACGCCTGGCACACCATTCGGTGACATTCTCGCCTCGTTTTGAAAAGCTCTTTGGCGGCCCTAAATATTTATGTACCTCCTTTAGAGTGTACGGATACGTGCCGTAGATTGCGAATTTCTCTCAATGACTGTACATTGTATGAAGATAAAGATGAAAGTAAGGAAATAGAAAAAAGTGAGATACGTCCCTGTTGATAAAATCGTGTATTACAAATATTATATATGAAAAATATGTGTATCAGTTGGAATGGTTGTTTTCAAATACAAAAATCAATATTTTATAATTCATAAATTTATTATGCAACAATTCCAAATTTACACTACATTTACATCTTTCTTTACACATATACACACGTGCGCGCACATTTATATATAATAAATTCAATTCTGTGGCTGACACGAAACCATGAAGTCCACTTTTCGTGTTTTCGATTAAGGTCGGAACCAAGAAGATGAGGAGCGATACTGAACAGCTCAACGTGCACATCCAATACACATATCCAAACGTTATCATAAAGATCAGGTTATCAATTCGCTGCTTTGTGGAAACTTGCAAAAGTATTGAATTATCTAGTTATGTCGCGAACTGTAGACTTATCTATACTGCGGTTTTCGTCTACGAAACATGCATTACAAGACTGATTGCGAGGCGATTGACACACAAGCTATTCAATGTTGGTCTAATGACTTTCAAAAACAAGTCCAATTCTACATTATAGCCTTAAATTCTATGGTTGCAGAAACAAAACAACATTAGTCTATTTTTCTTATTTGTTTAGAGTCAGAAACAGAAATTGGAAAGATCATGCCTTGATCCTTATTGTACAATTATTTAATCTCATAAATTTTGCGATTTCGCAATTTTTTAACACATGTTTCGAAATATCATATATTTCCAAATTCGCAGTATTTCAAGATGTCCAATGGTTCATATAGGGCATTTAAATTTTTAATAGGAGGTACTCCAAGCAACTATATTCGACCATAATTTACGCGTAGTCTCTCAGTAGAGAACTAGTATGAAAAAATCCATCAGGTCTTTTACGTGGAATACAGTACACCAAATTTTTTTTTTTTAAATAAATCAATATTAGCAAAAACATAGCGGGGTGAAATGCACTGATGTATGAAGGTGTGACAACACGCGACATTTTCAACCTTAGTTTATCTTTATCAATACTTATTTGTTTAAAAAAAAAAATATACATGTCGATTAATTTTACATGGTCCATCAAATATCGTTTGGTCAACATAACGTTCTTTTTTAAAGCTTCAACAATCGTGATTCACGTGGGTTCTTCATAGTTCATATGTCCAGTTCATAATATTTAAAATATCTTTTAAATATAATATACTGTATTACTGGAGTAAAATAACACAAAACCACACATAATGATACGCTACGCAATTGAATTTACTTGGTACTAATTTAAAGTAAGAGTGTTCTTAAAAATACTTGTAAATAAAATACTCAACAACAAAAAATATCATCGCGATTAGATACCCAACATTCAATAATATTAATGCCACCCAATTACTGCGTTTCTCAGTTGGATTTTCAATATTGATATTGGTACTTTCTGGTATGTAGCGTCGTCGTTTTTCCCATAATTGGGAAATTCCTGATTCAACGATTTTTCGTAGAAAGAAATCAAACTTTTTAATGTAAGGTGAACCCGGTTCAAAAGGGAATGCCGCATTATCGCTATTTACGATCAATGTCGTCATTTTCATTATCGGAATACCGTTTATCATTTTTGACTTTTTCAGTATATATTCTCCGACCGTATTATGAAACACACAAATGGAAGGTCGATTTTGTACATTTTCTTCGTAACATTCGTCAAACTCTTTTACTAGTTTAATTTGAGATTTCAATTTTTCAATAACTTCACTTGCATCTTTAGTAAAAACTTTGTATATCTTAGGACTCATTAATACTGGTAACCTTGACTCATAAATTTGTTCATAAGTATTGAAAGATATTATATTTTTTTAAATGTTTGCCTTAGTTAATTCTGATATAAGATTTGAGGTGTACGTTGAAGATAGTAAAATCAATGTACAGAAAACCATACGTTCAATAGATGCTTTCGGTTCCTTTGCGAGTCCAATTCCCATTAGACTTTGAAATATACTTATAGCATTCCAAAATTTATGGGGAAGTTTAAGCACTTTAGCTAGAACTACATAGCTTAATACAATAACGGGTAAAACTAATATTAATGAATACACTTTTGCTGATACATTCACTGAAAAGTACATCATGTTTGGCGCCAAAATAACACAATAGCCATTTCGAAAATTTACACTCATTGGAACCTTCATATCATACAGTACACCGCCGACCATCAGTACTGTTTGTAACATATTGAATTCATTAAATTTTAATTTACTCCATATTTCATATTTATCATTTACTGAAATCGGATAAAATATTTTGTAATTCAATTTGAGATTAACAAATTTGGAAAATGTTTCAATATATTCGAAATCATGACCATCAGCTATAATTTTGTTTTTGTTACTATTATAATAAGTTATATAGGGAGGGTTTTTATATATAGGGATTTTAAATAAGTGTTTATTCATATTGCTTAGTTTGTGCGGAAAAAGTTCGTTTGTCTGATTGAAAATTTCGTTACTTACTATATCTGTAAAAGGATTGTAAACAAATTTTTTCGGTAAATCAAATTCACCAATCATAAAAATTGTAACATCAAGAAAATTATTTTCCCAAGCAAATTTTAAAATACTGCTAATGCATTTTTCTGATTTATGGTTTGAACCAAAAATAAACACTAAACATTTTGGTCTTTGTGGTATGGGTGCAATATCAACAAAATGTTTAAATAAGTCTTTTAATATTTTCTCGTCAAGGCTGTCATTTTCTACGTTTTGTAGAATGACGTACAACACCCCTGCTTCCCTTGGATTTTTATGAACCGGCACATTCCAAGATCTATTGTCACTTAAATATTTTAGTTTAGTTGAATCAATGGACATCGTGGGAAACAGACGCAATATACTTCTATGTGCAATAGCAGACTGAGTTGCAGCGTAACTATTACTTTTAGAACTGAATACAGTCACCTGGTACGGACTAATTTCGTGAGCTATTTGCCATAAAATATTGTTGATCCAATTTGCATAACAACAATGCAAATTTTGTTGGTAAAGTATCATCAATATGAGAACACAAGTTACACGATTTGTGAATATAGAGATGTAATGCATTGTTCCTGCCTTTGAACATGATTCTTTTGAAGAATACAGAACTCAACTGGTCAGTTTTTTCAAAAATCAATGGGTGTCCAGTAAAATGGGTGCTTATGTAACCCACTTAATAATTCACGAGTGCAATAGTACAGAATTTTTTTTCACATACTCAGCGCGGACAAAAGTTAATTGTGTTTAATGTACGATTCCAGATTCCGATATTATCGACTATTCGTTATAAAAAAGTGAACGACAGCGCATTAGATGATGCAAAATGGGGAAGTATCGGCGAGATTGGTATATTATTATAATTTATCAGCTAAATTTTTTTATTTTTAAAACATAATAATTTAGTGCCCATAATTTAATATCTAATATATTATTCTGCTGTAATAGCATACATTTTCATTACCTATACAGTCACAAACTTATACTGCATTTTAGTCTTCTCAATGGATAAAAAATAATCTTATAAGTTGAGGCAAGATTGTGAAAAAAATCTGAAGGTTAATTAAATATATTAAAATCGAAACAATAGAAATTTTTGACAGATTTTATTATGTAATATAAACTTATGTGTTATACATCACTACACGTTGCTGCTTACTTCTATGCCTATTAGCTAGAATCTTAAAAGCTAGAATGCACGGTCTCTTGTACATACATGCTTCATCATAGCCACTGCCGTCTCTCGTCCTTTCTTGTCGCATCATCCTCTGCGTATTCATTATCAGTCGAAGGACTACATTCTATCGTACAATACAACGCAATACGTCAATACGTCAATATGTCAAGGTTTTTCCTTTATATGCTCAACATTTTTCCCCAAATATGTAACTTTTTAAACACTCATTTTAGCATCGCCTTATGTTCATTTGAATCGAGTTTGATATATGTACTGTTATTTTTTCATTGTTTTCTTTTGTTCGAACGAATGTGCTGATAGATTATTAACTCGAGCATTTAATTTACAAAATCTTAATGTCTAGCATTGTTAAGATTTCAACGGCTTGCTCTTCTTTTTGTTTGATCCCATACTGCAAAGCATCTGAGGCGAAGAATATCTATCGCAAAAATTACGATCCACAAGAATTTACTTTTTTTACTACATTACTCATTGTGTGACCGAGTCAAAATTTAATAAACAAACTAAATTTTTTTAAGCCCTATTATATTGATATGATAATCAATATCTATTAATAGCGACATACGCTTGTGCAGCACGGGGTCAAACATTTTTTTATTCTTTCTTTGAAATTCAAAATATATTAATTTTTTTAGGTTTTGACAAGGAAATATTTTGCTCTTTAACATAAAAATCAAGAAACTAGAAGAGACAGGCCGCTGGCCCATTTTTTATTTAGCTATTGATTATACAATATTCATCGAATAACAAAGGACAGATAAGCATTAGTGAATTAATTAAGTATCATTTACTGTTAAAATATTTCCTAAAGTATATTACACTCACCTAAGACATATCTCGAGATATATCATCTGTTAAATTGATTATCATTCTTTTTTTTTAATTTTGTATTTGTAAAAATTTCCAAGTAACTCTCGAAGAAAAGACACCTTGCATTTAAAAAAAATGTAATTTTTCTCTCATAGTTCATCAATTTTTAATGCCATGCTCGCACGACGTGAGTTTCTCATTGACATTGATTCGCTTATTACGATTGTAAATTTTACGCACTTACATAGAACAACGCTTACTGTAAGTTTACACGTCGAAAAACATTCTCTTATAATGGGATTGTCCAGTTGTAAATGCTCGAAGGCTTCTTTTTTAGCCTCTGATACGCATAGCCGATCATCTTTCAAAAAGTCAAGTTGGATAAAGATCGCAAGTATTGTTCTTTATTCATATAGATCTCATTGTTTATTATCGTGAGAGTCGTTTAAAATACTAATGATCTAACACTTAAAGAAGTTCTTTATTTATTTTGTTTCTTTTTTTTTGTAAAAAATGTACACGTTTTTACATTTCCGTTTTTCCATTCAGATTTAGAAAAAGCAAAGGTTTAAAAAATGAAACGTTCCACTATTAAATTTGTTCGTTTTCATTAAAACGAATTTGTGCCTTTTTAAATATATACTTAATTATATCATGTTTGTATATTAGAGATAATGAGAATTAAGGTTAAACAAATTCTTTCTTACGCTTACAAGTACATCTTTGGTAACGATAAAATAAAAAATGTATTGATCTACATTGTTTAATAAATAAAAATTTATATTAATACGTAATTAAACATAGATGGTTAATCGACGTTATTAGAAATTGACACTGCGTTCCTTTCGTTAAGAGAACAATACGTTATTAATCCAACAAAACACTTGTATTAAGTTAAAGAACCTCATGAGACTATCTTCTTCTTTCTCAAGATGGTTACTTCGCAAACCAAGAAATAATAAATAAACTTATATAATGTAATATGACGTAGGCTGATCACTTCCTTTTATATTACGTATAGAATGAACATAAACTTTTGTTATAAATGGCTCAAAGACAAAAAAATAGCGTCCCCAGACTCTTTTACGTGGAGAAATTTACGTAATATTGTCTTACAGACATATATTATGTACGAACTTGAAAACATAAAATTTCCATTCCATGCATTTAATACTTTTATATATGATATACATATATTATATATGACGTTCATTAGACTATCATTAAAGTTGATTTGAATTCTTGCATACGGGCATTTCCGCAATTTCGTAAAAATTATGCAAAATATGAAATATCAAATTTTGTTTGTCCATTCGAGCAGTACCTATATAGAAAGCTCATTTCCATTATTCTCTCCATACAACGTTCGAAAGCAATACCGCAGACTCTTCGATAGAATTGCAGAGCTGAAGCGCACGGCATAATTAATTTACAATTACATAAACTGATCTGCGCATTATACTATTATACTCTAGACAAGCGTAACACACGAACTTCTCTCGCCTGCAAAAGTATACAATAAATCCTGGCGCGCAAAGTCGAACATATGAGGATTGAATGGTCCAACCTTAATCACGCACGACATTGTCGCCAAAAATTTTGGACCTGCAATGAAACGTGATCATTGTAGCAAAGGCGGAGGAGAATTTTTGTGACATTGGGAGAGCAGTATATAGCCAGTCGGTCTCTCCGTTGTAAAGAAGACGAGGAAAAAAAACGCTCGGAGCACCATATACGTGTATATATAGGTATACGCGTGGGAGCTGCGGTGTGTATGCAAAACGAGTGGCGCAAAAAACCCTTCGTTTGCCGCGCATTCACTCCCCTGGGTGCGCACGTGATACGAACGATGACGAGGAGACGGGGGGGAGCGAGCTAACCGAGGAGGCGAAAAGTGCGCCGATGAATCGCCAGATCGAATAGATTCCGAGCCCAGAGCAAACGAAGAAAAAAGGACGAACGATTGTTCGGGTCTGCTTCACAATGGCCTCAGTATTGAATATTGACGAGTGTTTCTTTTTTGTCAAAGTATTATTCAGGAATGTCGAAATTTCATCTATACAACATGAACTTTGATATGTCATCAAAGAGTTTCGAAATCTTCAGTGTATGCGGCAGTGTTTTTGTCGTGCACTTTGTGACGATAAATACATCAGTGGAATGTACGTCAAAAAAATTGACAATCCAATTTAGCTACAATGATATGTTAACGATTTCACTACTCAAACACTCTCTAAGCTTCAAAAGCTAACAGTAGAAAATATCAGAGGTTTCATTTGTCAATATGTTTTTAACGCATCCGTTTACAAATAAATGCAATATATCATCGCACAAATCACGTGTATAAAAAAGTTTACCTCTGATTCACACGTGAAAATACGCGTCAATACATTGTGAACGTAGCTTGCAGAAGAGATGAACTTTACTGTCAAACACAAAGTACGAAGTCATCTAGACCCGATCAATCTACCATCACGTTTCGTTCGCTTCTCGCCTTAAGTAGAAACAGTCGCGTTTCCGTCAGCCAGTGAAGCTCGTTTTTTTCTCACGCGCGCCATACCAGTCGATCCCTCGCAAAATGAACGTCTCTTCTTCGGTCCGGCGTATCGTCAATGCTCCGATGGATCTCGAGAACGTGACAAGGTTCGATAATTGCATCGCGCGGAGGGACACGCGCGTTCTGAAGCTCGTGATTCTACTCCGGTGAGGTTCGTCTGCTTGCAGGGAGATGGGCAACTCTTGTTTCCATTTTGAAATAGATTTTATGATTTTGTGCTTGCGACTGATGATGCTTTTAATGAGAAACTTTTAATATCTTTGTAATCAACGCGTCTTCAATATGCTTCCTTTTTCTTCATTTATTTACATTCTAAGATATGCGTTATTGTACAAGATAAAGTATATACAATGTCAAAATTAAACGAACGTCAGTCTTTCGAAGCGAATATATTTTTTGTGAGTCTCGAAGTAAACGGCGATAGCACTAAACATTAAAAATATACGAGAATGAAGAAAAAAATGACACAAGAGATCCATTTCAACGCGAACGAAAGCTGCTTATCTCCACTTCATTCTCAAGACTCGTGTCGCACTCTATGACTAGTCGCTCCTCCGTCTCCTGTATATGTATATATATATACTTTTTTTCTGCGTGCGCACAAAAAGGGCCGCTGTGTATTTCCTACCGAGACCCTTTCTACGAAAGCTCGTGAACAGTAAATATTGTGCCTTTTCCGATGCTTTGCCAAATTCAGAGTGTATATATATATATATATATATATATATCTGGATACAGCGCATCAACGTGCTCGTTCGGTTTTTCATCGAATAAATGACAAGCCCCGCTTAAAAAAAAGAGTGATACAATGCGAATAGATTACATTTTTCATCGATATCATATATTTCACATTTACAAGCGCGCACATGGAGATCGAATAAAATTCGAAATGAAATTTTCCGATGCATATTCATGCTGGGAACTCGACAGAACGATACTCGATTTTCGAGGAAAAAATAATTTAGTCGTTGAATTCCGGCAGCTGTGCCATATATATATATACATACATATTTTTGTGAAAATCGCAGTGCGAAATACAACAGCGGCAGTGTAGTCGCGTCATATCCCTTCGGCTAATACACACGTATATAGGATCGTCGAGTGCGTGTTACACAGTCTCTCCCCATCAGATAGGGAGGTCATCATCATCATCATCATCATCATCATTTCAGATAGTTCCTGGTTTGGAAGACGCTAACGCGTATTCGTCGGCCTTTGGCCTCGTCTATCTCGACTACCAGCGATAAGAAGCCGAAGTGTCGAGTTTGGCGCTGCTTTCGGGACACGGACTGATGCTACCGCACCACTTGGTCTCCTTCAGGGGCGGACATGCTTTGCCGCCTCGACGCGGCTTTATCACCACCCGTCGCGTCCTCTGCGTCTCGCCGACTCCACAGCTACGGCTACACGCGCTCCAGGCGCCCCATTCGCCAACCTCGCAGTCCCTCGGCAGTCCTGGAATCATATGTGCGTGAATTTATTTTTTTTTTTAGATAATATACGATGTACCTAATGTATATTTTTCAACTTTTGTTGAAATGTATCAGCTCTTAATTTTACTTCATGAATTAAGTAGATATTGTTGAACGTAAAAGTGAATATTAATAAAATGTACGCGCGAATATTGTTTCATTAATCGGATAAAAAATATTTTGTTCAAGGGGGTCTCACGCTCTCTGCATTTTCTCTCAAACTGTTTTATCGTGATGGTATATCACCGGTATCAGGAGTTGTCCTTCATATAATAACGTTTTTCATTAGAGAATAAAATTTTGAGTCGCCTATAAAAATTAATAAGATAAAACTTGAATTATTTTCGTGTCGATTACTCAACCAATGCGCAGTCGGTAAAATAGTTTCGTTATAACGAAAAAGCTATGGCATAACCCCTTAAACATTATTCAAACTTTTATTAAAATAAACACGAACATTCATTATATCGAGTATACAAGCTAATTTAACTCTTCACGTTTCCCTAATATTTTCGGATCCTATCGTAATTCAAGTAAACAAAAAATCAATGGAATATACACACAGCACTCCGCCGGCATAACTCTCAACGACGGACCATAAACCCTCGAACGTTCGATGCGCTCGGGCAACGCAAATAAATAAAGCCGCACCTGCTCTCGACCGTATATAACTCCCAGAGGTACAGCAGGTAGCCCAGCTCCTTCGGCGGATCTCTCTTATCCCGCGCCGTCTGCGATCGGAATCACGCCCCCTATACTCACTTTCCCTTTCTCATCCTCCACCTTCGCGAATATAACCGCAATCTTCTTTGCCAGTCCCATGCGGGGCGAAAGCTGACGCGCAAAAACTGATGTGTCGACGCGAGAGTAGCAGAGAGAGAGAGAAAGAAAATTAGAATCGATGAGGTATATTTTTAGAATTCGAACTTATAGATATCGAGCGATAAAAGTACCTATGCGTACAGTAGATTGCAGAAAATCCGTCATCAGCAAGTTCTGCTCTTATCGAGTCGCGGCAGGAAGAGAGGAAAAAGCCATTGTAGTCTGATTTATACGGTCCAATATCGAGTATTTTGATGGCTTTTAAGAATAGAGAGACGCAAGCCTTGCATCTTTCAGAAGAACAGCTGGCTCGACAGAGCAAAGGAACGCGGACTCAGTATACAATGGACAAAGATAAAGGAGTAGAGAGAGAGAGGGGGGAAAAAGTTAGGGGCTGACAGCGAGGGGGGTATACAGTCGCTTTGATCCTTCATGCGCGAAACATGGCTATTGAACGAGAGGAGTTTGCTCTCTTCCGAAGTTCTATAAATAAAAAAAGTGTAAGGGAGCCTGTGATATATACTTCAAGCGCGCGTAAACGAATCAACGCGTATAGCGCCGCTTTTTTTACTCTTCTACTTTGCCGGGGTTAATTCGCGACAGCGAAAGTTGGAAGAGCACACTCTGTACGTAGCGGAGTATACGGAAACAAAACAAAAATAAATAAAGTGCGTGAAAGCGATCATGCGTACGGTGAGTAGGAGACACTCGCTTTCAGTTAGTCGGTG
Organism: Muscidifurax raptorellus; assembly: GCA_020010945.3. NCBI lineage: Eukaryota > Metazoa > Arthropoda > Insecta > Hymenoptera > Pteromalidae > Muscidifurax > Muscidifurax raptorellus. The sequence goes on along the minus strand of CM052081.1, from coordinate 26,387,904 downwards.
ATACGGATGTTACACGCGAGTGTATATGTGCGTTTCGATGCTTCGATCTTCGAAATCAATACCATGCGCGGAGAATCCTACTCGCCGAACTATTGATTGGAAGGATCCGATGGAATTTTTCGTTTTTTAGATGAGCCTGCGCTGCGTTGATTCTTTTTGGTGTTTCTAGGAGTTTATGGTGACTCTATATGTTTGGAGAGAGTATTAGAGTGTCGAGTGTCGCTGATGCTCCGAAGACGAGATCCACGTTGTAACGTCAAAGACAGAGAGAGACGAGCAGCTGCGTATAGTGTAGGGTGGCTCGAGAACTGTAATTGAAATTTGATATTCGCGGGCTTTTTTACGAGCTCCGGAATACATTTTCGCATTACCACGAGATATCGGATTACGAGCGCCGCGTTGGCAAGTTAGAAATGTTTGAACTTTTTTAAGAGGTTGGAAAGACCAAATTAGATGATTATGAGGTCGTATAGGGCCCTGGTATTTTATATACTTGCCAAGGGCGCTGCTCGTTGATTTTATTCCAGTTTGGGGCGAGAATACGTTTCTAATAATTTGATTTATATACGGTACTATTATAATTCTCAATTTAATCGATGTCGGTGGGCCTGCCGCCTATAAACAATAGCAGAGAAAACATGCTTTTGCTTTTACGCAGCCAGAGAGAATATACAGCCTGAGAGTGAGGGAGAGAGAGAGAGTTGCTTTCTCTACTATGGAATAATATTTTGAAACTTGAGCAATATTTCTCAGAAATGCATGTTATTATACGAAATGTGTTTCCCTTCATTTGATTATCACAACATCGTAAGCGCGCGGAACGAACATTATTGCATCTGTTTTATCTTTTAATTTTCGAGCCAAAAATAATTTTACAAAAACACGACTTTCATCGATACCCTACATTATAATCTAAAAGTGTTAAAGTAGACTACAATATGATATCGTTACTCCCAACAAAGACTAGTACCTTTTAGAAAAAAAGTTGTTTCAAACTGTCATATGTTTAAAGTACCAGAGTAAAATAAATTGTATTCGAGGTATCGCATGGGTAGAAGTACAAGTTTGTAAGGGCCTTGATGAATTTATTTACACGTGGGGATTTTGAAAATGAAGATTAAAAGTAGGCGTCGTTAAAATGCGCTAGTCTTCGCTAAGAGCGACGATATTTATACAGACATTTTTCCAAACAAAATATACACAGTTCGATACTCACGAGTCCTCGGGCGCTTTCCCTTGCCGTACATCCTCTGATGCTTGTTTCGATACCTGCGCTGGTGTTCGATCGAGTTACTCGTCACGTTCCTCCAGGCGGCTATGGCGTTGCCGTTACCACCAGTGGCATTGACAATCTTCCTCTGGATGTCCTCGTAAATGTGAGCCTTTTGCGCCTGTGCACTTGTCCTCGTCGCCTGGTAGTATGGCCAGGACTGTTTAGGTTCAGGTGCGCTGGTTGTCGTCGACGTCGTTGTCGTCGATGTCGTTGTCGAAGGTGTCGCCACTCCTCGACTGCGTTGGATGTTCGCGTAGGACGAGGCGATGCTGTCGATTATCGCAGCCTTACTGGCTTGTCCTGTGAGCTGCTGCTGTTGTTGCTGCTCGCGGCCGTTGTTGGGCGTCCAGTACCTGCATTTGACATTTTCGAATTGAATTAATTCATGAGCTTCTGCTTAATAACAAAAAGATCGTTTTAATAAATATTTGTATTATCCAGGTTGGCAGTTTCCAAGCTATGCGATCCGTAGTTAAAAAGTTAAAAAGCGAGACATTACACGCACGACCTTTAGGTACTTAATACTGGTTAAGCTAAAAAGGGGGATAATTAGAGCCGAGAATTTAAGACCTACAAGAATAACTTGTATTTACTACGTTGCGCGAAAAGAATTATACGGTGTGCAGTAGCAGCGGACACGCGAGCACACAGGAGTGTTTTACAAAAATTTCATAGTCACTTTTATCATGCCACTGCGCGTTTTAAATTTACAATTTCCGCGTAGTTTATCAATTAGGACTGTTCGCACTACCGCAGCCGGAATTTCAGGGAAAATATTTAAATTATAATCGCGGTTAATACGAGCCTGCTATATTCACTAACGCATAATAAGTCGATATTTATGCTGGCTGCGCATAACAATGAGGATATTATAATTTATGCCCTATTTGCGCGATCGATATATGAACTGCTAGAGTTTATGCGCGCGTCCCGTTAGCGAGGCTGCATTGTTCTTTTCATCCAGTGACGCATGATGTTTATTATTATCCTCGACGTCGTCGTCGTTGTCGTTTATTCTGAAATGCGTAATGGGTCACCGGCTGAATTATTAGCGTGGAAATATGTTTTGAGCGGTATCAATGTAGGCTTGCTGATTAATTAAATATTCGGTTATCGATAGGGCTAAGCTTCTTTTCTCGTGAACAAGTATACAGTTTTTTTTTTATTCCAAAACGTGATGATAGATTTATTAAGAGTGTTCCGTGCTCTTTTAGTAATTTCCGGAACTATTGATCGTATACAGTATAAATAGCGTGATGTTGTTATAAGAAGTGACGTAGTTGTCTAATAAATAAGGCAGAGTCAGTTATAGCAAACATCGACATGAGGTTATTGGATTGATGATGATAGATGCCATCCATAAGAAAAATTGAAAAAAATAAATAATTAAACTCAAATTTTGTGCAGTGTTTATTTCTACCTTTTGCATTAAATAACATCGTTTAGTATTTTATCTAGCACCTTTAAAATAGATAAAAATGCGACGTCTGACCAGTTTTGTGTATTTCTACTGCTTTTCTAAAAACATCCTCGTTCGCGGTGAAGAACGCCGCCTATCGCGCTTGCGAACTAAATTTCTACACTAAAATGATTCAAATAACAACATAAAACTTAAAAAACAAAAGGTTCTAATCCAGAGCGACAACACGTCTAATATTAATTTTGTGCCGATGTTTAAAACATTCCTTCAAATATACCACACTCTAGTACCTTTAAAATAAAAAAGCATCGCAGTACACAAAACCAAGTCAGCCACAAACAACAAATTTCCTATAATAGACATTCAGAAACACCTAACTACCGCATTGGCAGGAAAAAGTACATTACTGCAACGTTTATAGTTCGAAACTTCATGTATTACTCAGCAAAGCAGCAGCAGCGCCAGCAACTCGATTTTCCGAGCGTTAAGGCACGCCGCAACAACCGTGTGTGGCCACTCGTCCTCTCTCTCTCCTGGGAAAACAATTTCGAGGCCTGATTTACGATTTTCACGACGTTACATAACCGGCCGCGCGGCTGGAATACGAGAAAAAGCGGAAGGAGCAGCTGCGTAAACACGAGACTTATTTATCGGAGGCTTTGCCGGAATTTTCGATCCGCGATTCTGCGGCTTTACTGCAAAACCGTGATGCACACCGCGTTGTATGCATGTGTGTGTGTGTGTATAGCGCAGAAGGATCGCTGAAGCCTTTCCTCCATACTTCACGCGGAAATCGAGTCTCAGGCTTTCTCTATCGGCAGTAAAAATTCCGAATGTGTATACATTGACTTTCTTGCACATCATTTTTCAATTGTTTCTGTTTTTAAATAAACGCACAACTGCAATTTAACCTGTTTTCGTTTTGGAATTAGGAGGGAGTATTCAAACGGAAATAAGAAACACAAACACGAATGGCTTTTGCATTTAGAAACTCAAGTACGCATCGCGCGAGGCAACGTGTGCGCGAAGAAATTGCATTAAAAGTTACGAAATGAAGTTCGTCGCTGCGACGATGCAACAGGATGAATAATCGAATCAGGCCGGAGTAGACGAAACGACGGCTGTCCGAATGCGACGATTTTGCTTGTGGTCAGCCGCAATTTAGTTGGATTCCATTACGTCTGGACTATCTCAATGGGTGAATTATGCATACATTAGAAGAGTTTGTTGACGACGCGCAACAACACGCATATACACTTTACGAAGTTACAATTTTGCAAACATACACGGACGGTGTTTTGAATGTCAATTAGGAATATGTATTATTATGGAGATTAATTACTGGGACATACGATATAACTTATTCAAATGGTATAATGATTGGAAGGTAATGCCCTGGAAAACGATATTAAAAATCAATTAATACCAGTATACGCTGGCTACCATTACCTATTATTAATGCAGATTATTATTATGTAAATCACGTACTTTAATGGTGATATAGAGCATCGAATGTGATTTTTATTCATTGGAAACTCGCTGCCCCAGTCGAAATATCGCTATCGAAATATGCGCAATTTATATGATGATAATGAATTCCGAACAGTTCGGAGAAAATCTAGTTTCGAATATCACGAGACTACAACGTTCTAATTTAAGAGGATGTACAATCGATTCCATTTTACATTATGGTCAGTATACTCGTGTCCGATCGTATACCATCGATTTTAGTTCAGGAATAGCTAAACTATCCCCAACTATAATATAAATTAATCAACTCGAATATAAATTAAGAATTTTCTTATACATTATAAAATATCGATCAACCAAAATACAGCATCAAATCTATATTCAATACACAATTTAAGGGCGCGCTTTACCCCCTCAAAAAAAAGAAAGAAAAAATCCTCTGCACTGCATGTATGGATACTCGATGAATCGAGAGTTCGAGAAGAGCTATGGGCTCGTGCTCTCCCCGCAAGTTCCTGGAAAATGCAAGCAATCACAGGATATACTTGTAAACCGCGACAATTTATGCATAGCTTTTCCAGTCGCCCGCGCCATAATGCATTCGCGCAGGTGTACGTTTTGTTCGTGCGTCGGAGTGTGCGGTTGCTCGTGCGCTCGTTTTCCTGTGCTTCGAGCCATCACCACTACCACCTATACTGCTCTGACGCCCGAGGAATACATTATATCGAAATCGGAATGAATCCGCGAAAATTGAAGCACGGAAACAACATTGCTTTTTTAAAATGTTTGGACAAATGTTTGAAGAATCTAACATTCCTTCGATGAAATAATTCGATTGAATTTATGGGTGATCTCGGTTGAATTATTCCGTGAAGCAAATAAAAGATGCTCGTGAGATCGAGCGAGTCGCTCTGTCAGTTACTATATAGGAATATATACGACAATGAAATCATTGTGCAGCGTCGACTCATCTTATTGGTGACTTAAATTGCGCAATTACAGGCTTCGCGCAAGAACCCGAGCAATTAACCCATTCGAATGCGTTACGGAGCACGTTGCTGGCGCAAAAAGTCGGCTGAAATAGTTTCCCCCCCTCCTCCTACGAGAGAACACACGCGCGGGAAACGACGGCTTTTGCGGTCACTCTTATGCACTATACACATGCTGCACATATGTAAAAAAGAAAAGGGTCACTATGTTTCAATTAGGCTCGGCTGAGTCGAGTGAAAAAAATTAATTGACGTAGTATGTCGAGAATATCGCGTAAATTTCATCTTACATATAGCGTTTCAAGTGACTCGTATACGGAGAAGAAAAATTTGTAGAACGGCTTTATCTCTGCGAAGCAGAAAACTGCGGATATGTACTTATTGTGCCATTGGCAAAGCCATCTCCCGTAGAAAGCTGTTGTGTGTATTGTATGGACCGAGGAGAGAAATAAAGGAAGGCAATCGCGTTCCGTCGCTTCGAGACCAAGAAATCAGTTAGCAGTTACAATAAATGCAGACATTTGTACGTTTCCAGGAACACAACCCAACGGTTGAAGTAGCAGCAGCAGCAGCGCTGAAATCGATTGAACGGTAAGTGAGACCAATATCCAATAAGAAATAACAGTAAAAATTTACGGCGTAAAGGCTCGAACAAAGGGAGAGGGAAAAATAATGATATCTCCTGTATCTCTGGTGCATTTTAACGTTAATTACTTCTCTTCGTAAATCAAACCCAATTGACCGGCATGGCTATATATGGCTATATACTCTATAGATGAGACATAATAAAGGCTGGACGTTACAGAGGCAGAGAATACGGGAAGGGATACGCACACATCACACTGCTAGATATACTCGACCATTAGGCGAGAGAGCGGGGGTGGGGGGTAAAGCGATGGGTCACATCGCGCCGAATGTACGGCTCACCCGGTCCTGATATCATCGCGGCAACGTCGCACGAGTGAGTAAGTGTGTATATGTGAGAGAGAGAGAGAGAGAGAGAGAGAGAGAGAGAGAGAGAGAGAGAGAGAGAGAGAAATTGAGGGGGTCATATACACATAGGAAGATATAGAGAAACAGAAAGAGAGTAAATATAGCGCGTTGGAAATAAGCCATTCCTTCAGTGCAAAAAGAAGAAGTAGAAGAGGACAGCGATAGCGACTTATCGGGAGAAGGTGGCTTTATATACTAGACGCGACATGTGTGTGTGCTAGCCGATTGACCTGGATTCTACTCGATCCAGCAGCGCGGCTCCTTAGAGAGCGAAACAGCCGTCAAGGAGTGCGATGCCATGTACTCCAGGGGAAAAATTGTCTCCCCCACCCCTCTGGATCTTGAGATTCTTCGAGACTCGAGCAGATTCAATCCGGTGGCCACTCTTTCTTCGCTGCGTTTTTTTCTTCTTTTATTTGCCGATAAGTCCGGCTCATGGCTATTTGGTGGCAAATGTTGTCAGGAGCATAGCTGAAAGGCTATTTAGGTGGAGAGTACGTTTTGGAGTCGTTATAGTGGTTGAGTTTTGGAAGGCTGTTCGTCATAGATGACGGTGAGTTATTTACATTTCGTTAATGTTATCAATGCTGATGAGTTTGAGAGGAAAACAATTTTGGTTTGAGAACATCGTTAGAATTTAAGCTACTACTATGGATTGTGTTTCTTTATGATATTGAGCACAGACGGTCATACTATTGGAAGAAGTGGGACTCGGATTCTGTAGCATGTGGATTTCGGAACTGAAAATAAATTGCTGTAAATAGACCCTGTAAGCTCAATCTCTCCAACAAATATTGAATTTCTCCTACGAAATTCTTAGTTATTCAATTGCATCTTTCGCTGCATCTTAAGCTAAATGAGTTTACTAACAATAGCTGGATAAACCCCTGATATATAGCAATAATGAATTATTATCGCTACAAGAATAAAACGAGGACAATTACTTCGACTCCTCCCTTCGTTTCCAAAGCGACTATCACCATTTATTATTACTTAAAAATACAGTTTACAAGATTTCTTTCTCGTTCCACATAAGTCAACTATCCGGCTACCGCCTGGGAAGCGGCGAAAAACGCAATCAAAATCATTCACCACATATGAGCAATAGCGAGAGGCCGAAAACCAACGAGGGAATCGTAACCAATGAAATCCTCGAAAAAGAAATTTCGTTCGCCATTTGCTGGTTCATTGCTTCATTTGTAAGGATTCCACACTACGCGGTGTGTCTACAAAGGCCAAACGAGCAGGAGATCTCCTGTCGGGAAGCGAGAACGAGGTCGAGAAAATGGGGCGTATAAGCCCTTCAAAAAAAGGATCGCATAGTCGCCCTCCGGAGAGAAGAGCCGTAAAAATGAAAAGAACGCGAGAGAGAAGGAAAATGGAAAAATAAGAAAATCGCGAGAGGTTGATGCGTGTTTATGCGGCCGAAGAAATGCTGAAGGAGTTTGCCAAACGGCAAATCCCGTCGGCTCACGAGAGTATATAGTAAAAGGGACCCACTCGCAACATCGTATTATTCACCTCGTCTCCGTGCGCGTAATACGCTCGAGCGAGCTTTTCCGCGCCATTTACGCGTTTAAACACTAGCGCCTCGCGCGTAATTATAGGAATGTTCAGTCGCAAGATCGTCCCAGGGGGCGCCAGACTCGGCGGGTCCTGTCATAGCGGATTTACATCTTAAATGCGTATACCTATATATGTATATATGCTGACTTGTGTGCGGCAGGTCACGTGAGGATGCACGCACACAAAGTTAGCGTATATATATATAGATATACATTTAACGTTTAAATCCGCCGTGACGGGGCCCGATGAGCCCTGGCGCCCTCTGGGACTGGCTTGCGAGCGAACATTCCTAATTTCGCAGCGATGTATATATACACATTATAGAGACCGGCTGCAGCCCTATCAACACCCGGGAGCTTTTAAGTTTCCACGGAATAAACTCTGCGGGCTTTGCGTACTATACAGAGATCAAATTCCGAATTGAATTAAACCGGCTTGGATTGAAATTTTGTATTTTTGTTGTTTTGCTTTTCGAGAGAATTATATAAGTCTTGTAAGCTGCAAAATATCGGCAAGAATTTATACGGGGGATTTGCGTAAGATAGCAATATCCTATAGTAGAATCTATATAGACGAAGTCCCGGGAAGCATTATTTGAAAAGTTGGCTTATACAGCGTTGTGCATAAAAGCTTTTGAAAAATCGATATCAGTGAAATTCTTTGAAAAGTGTTTACAACCCAAAGCGATTTTCCAAGTAACGCGCTACTTTCAAAGCTTTATTTAAGCCAAACTATGCGTTTTCAATTCTCAGTCACTTCGAATAATCAATATACACGCATTGCAGCCATCTCGAAACGCCGTTTCATCCGATTTAAAAGTATAGGAAAATCGCATAATGGCCAGAGACAGCTATAGCACATGGTGTAGTCCGCCACCAACAATACGCTTCAGAACATTTACGCCCAGAGCGGTATATGGTCCATTCACAGTGTGCTGGAGGCAAAGATGCGTGACGAAATGGTCGTAAGCTCGTTTATCCCCTCCGAGTGTGACTCGCGCTTTTCCTACTCCCGGCATTGGAACGAGAACTGTTGGCTAGCTTCGGTCGCATTTCGTTAATGAATTTTTTCCATTACACCGGATTAATCTCTTTTTATGGGCAGTACAGCCCCAGAATCTTTACATTCGCGCAGCGAGGGATTCTCCGACGAGAAAAGCTTTATCATGGTTTTGTACCTGCGAGCGGGGGGAGGATATACGATATACATCGTATTGGCGCTTTTATAACACTCGGTACTTTGTCGGAATGTGTAAGGCGGGAGTTTTATGATTGTACATAAAAAAGGAACTTTTTTCAAAGGTCTCGCTCATAAATAGATTTTCTCGTGCTTTGAAGTCATGCGGAATTGTTGAGGGGGCGAGAAAGCTTCTATATCTGTTTTATTGCTGCAGTCTATCGATTAGCTGTGCGATGTATGCTTATTTTAGATAAGCTGGACAACAACCTAATGTGGCCTGCAAAATTATGTTTACTATACTCTTAATAAAACGCACATGATGATGGGGTGGAGTGAAAAAATTACTTCGAAATATTTTTTCACAGTATTTAAATTTTTTAACATTGTTTCAGCTATCGCAAAGTAAACTGTTGAATTAAAAAAATATTCGGCCTAATTATAATTTTCACAAGTTTCAATATGCGCCAAATATTCATCCTTTATAAACGCAAACATTTTCCAAAAAACCGCGCTCGGTAATTATTGCGAAATATTTATTCATGATCCTCAAACTCATGCAGTACATTTACCAAAATATTGACTAAAATTAAAAAAATCTCAACAATATTTCTGTACTACAGCAATGCAATAACTCAAGCCAGTACACGCAACGAAAGTGAAAGCAACGTATACAGCCACAGTCTCGCGCGCGCATTTCGCCAATAAAGCAGTCGGGCGTTCTTATTATCTCTCCCTGGCTTTTCCAAGAAAAACGCCAGCATGGTCTCTGTTTCTCCTCGACATGGATCTCCGAGGCCAAAGCCTTATCGAGTCCCGAGATCCTGCGGGAGACAGTAGCATCGACATAAACGAAATAGAGATCAGCGGACAAAAAAATGGCTATATATATATAAAGCCAGAGAACAAGGGATAAACAGCCAGAGAGAAAGAGAGAAAGAGAGAGAGAGAGAGAAAAAAATAGGAGGTGGGATTACCTGTATCTCTGGGTATCCATCTCTCTGCGCTCCTCGGCTATGGCCTCGTTCAGGTCTCGGTTCGGATCGATTCCTCGGGGGGTCGGCGCTGGGTAACCAGCTACGCCGTTCGACAGTAGATTCTCGCTGCTGACGAATTCCATTTCCACATCGTCCTCGTGGTACGTCTCCGTCAGGGTATACTCCCGCAGCTGGAAAAAGAGCAGACACTGATTTTATTTCTATCCTGTGCTTCTGCTGCTGATGCGATACTGTCTATACGTAGAACTATATATATGGGGAAATCCAAAATATGCACTCTCGTGGGTTCCAAATAATTATTTGTTTTCATTTTCGGCTATTTTATGTTGTTTTATATGTGCTAGAAAATGAAGAGAAACATCGATAAACAATGGAAATTCATATACCGTAGGAATTAGTTAAGAGTCATAATGTTCGTTGTCTTCGTTTTTTAGCGTAATAAAACGAGATATATAAAATGTTCGGAAGTCGAAAATTAGAAAGTGCATTTCTGTGATTTCGTCTATGTAAGTATCTATTAATCTAAAGTATCTAATAATCGGAAAGTAAATCTGCTGTGATCAACGGTTAATCTGATGGCTAAACCTGCTTTTTTGTTTGTTTGTAAATATATATTGTTCTCCTATATAGTATTGTATTAAGGGACGAGATGGCACATACAAAATATAAATCAACGCTATTCGAATAGCGTAAAAGCTTCATTTTCTATGCAGTCAAATTATATCCCCAGTTCATCAAATCAGTTTGAAAAACTCATACGCTCTCTGTAACATTTATTAGATTTTTCGAGAAATTTCGTTAATCTATAAAGCTGAGGTTTCCAGTAGCTTGTATATTTCCGTTAGTATTATGATTTGAAAGAAAAATTGCCCGTACCATAGATTTCAGTAAATTAAATTAAAATCGACACCATATCTACCCTAAACGATGCTATGCACATTTGATGCAAGACGACATCGTAAAAAATGTATTAAGTAGTCGTCGGTATATATGTGTGTCTTACACATTTACTACACCGAGCTTAGTATCTTCTGATATTCCTTTCTTTTATTTTCTGTCGCTCGTATAATACATATACGCGAGGCTTCAAGCAGTAGAAGAAAGAAAAGTCCATCCGTACAAACAAGGAAATAATAAAAGTAACATTCGCCGACTGATGCCGCGAAAAAAAGAGACGTCAGTCCGGCACGTCTTACACATGGGATAATTTGTAGGTAGTTTGTCGCGTCTCGGGAAGCTCGTCCTCCGTTTATATATAGCTATATATCTACATGTATCTGCGTAAGAAAAATTGAAACGAATTCATGATTCTGTCGACGCTGCTAATCCAATTCCCTGGTGACTTCTCGCGAGACCCTTCGTTGCTTTTTGCCCTTAAGCGGATCCAGTGTCCTTCAAAATGGCCGGCTTTCACATCCTCATACCTTTCGTTCTTCTTTGTGTATATAGCATTATGTATTTTCCCTCGGACGCCGCTATCTTATACTCACTTCCTCCCCTGGCTTTTGTCTCTTTTTGTCCTTTATTTCCTTTTTCTTGCCTGCCGAGAGAGTTGTGCTTTTGTGTTGCACCTACACTATCTGAGTTGTCCCGGCTTATCATTATACCCACATACTTTGCGCTCTTCTCCTTTTGTATCTGTCTCTCTTCTGTTATATTGTTGATATTTTCGCGCCGCGAATAAATCTTTATTGTCTCATTTTTCCTGTATACTTAATGCATTAACAACAACTATTTCGTGTATGTGGTTTCTCCGCAATTTGACTTCTTTCCCCCTCGGTGTTATATACGACATCCTTTTCCCATTTATTTGTCTACGTCCCCTAACCTACTCCTACTCTCTCTTCTTCTCATACACTCTGTTCTAGCGTGTGTCTCTATTTATCTCCGTCACTCCTTTTTTATATACATTGATATACTTTCCCGACGCATCTTCTTGTTTTCTTATTCATGAATCCTCGATACAGAATAAATAGCTCAAACGCAACCTTCGCTACGATATTAGAACAAAAACAATGATATTTCAGATAAAACAATCAATACACAACGTGGTCCACATTTTTATTCAGTCCACTATCCCGACCTCTCTCTCCCTCTATTTCGTATTTTTGCATATACAACAAAGCCACGAAGGAAATAAGAACGAGCGAGTTTATGTCGGCCGATTACGAAAAGGTCGTTCCTACTTCTTTTAACCGTGCGGACGATTAGTCACCGCAGCTATGCTGCTCTTTTTCCTCTTCTTCCTCGACTACTGCCGAATTAAAGGCAATGAGACTTTACGGTTGTTTGCCGGAATGCGCATTTTTCTTCTTATTCGCCCCGACTTCTCTACTCTTACTCTTCTCTCATGCGTTACTATCGATTTTCGAGGCTCCAAAGTTTTTTGTTCGTTTGATAAGAACAACATACAATTACATGCTCACCGCGGGTCACATTAATAAATATTTATGTACGTGGATGTCACGGCACGTAATAATACCGGAAGTTGCGGCAGTAGCCAGCTATATACTGAAGTATATAACACACGTGTTGGGATCGAATAATGTACATGTACCACAATTTTATTCAAGGATTAAAAAGTTCGCCAATGTTCAAAAAGCTCGAGTTGATATATCCACCTTAATTTCTGCATGCTCACGCTTCCGTTAATCACTCGAGCTTTACACCATTTCTATGTATAACAAAATTCGACCAAGAGCTTATTAAACTTCAATTGATAGATCCTTGGCGTCGATGCAAGAGCATGCTCTCCAATTAACGTAATATTCGATCGATTTTCCAGGACGCGCGCGACACTACGTGAATGTATATATGTCACAGTTATATTCTCATCCTCCCTCTCCTCCCCTCCAACGGTATCTGGTGCAGTAGTAACACTCTGTAAAAAAAATAAAGAGCGCAATCGTATACGCTCGAGTACTCAAATTGGTTTATTATAATTGGATAATTGCGCGTCGCCGCATCGATGCGTGTCACTACCAAACAGCTGAGCGCGCGTGTATCTATTATAATTTTACTGTGTATATATATATAATAAATGTATATAGTGTGCACTGCGCATAACGGCCATATTTGCGCCGTTTATGTATAGGTGCTGTGTATATAATTGATCTTATACTATACTACTCTATAATATTATACTACGCTAATATATTCTCGATCGTTGCATCTAAATATACTCTTCCAGTATCATTAAAATGATAATGAGACAATCACTCGTGGGCGCAGCTCTTGGAAGCCGTTATATTTCCGTGGCTATACGAGATAAGTACACTTGTTTTTAAAATTCGAATCCCGTATCTCCAAATTAGGCAACTTTCATGTAAAAATGACAGAAGTTGCTGAAACGTTGTCCTATTTGCAGAATAATATATATATATATATATATATATATATATATATATATATATATATATATATATATATATATATTATATCTTTGACTTTGTTTTATTAATTTACAACAACATACGGTTTCCAAAGTTTATATCGGAAATGCTCGAATCCTTCGAATTCCCGTCCATACTCTGAAAGAACAGTGGCGAAAAATTGGACTTGCGTCGTTTTATTTCGCAGCCATACATAGACTTCGTAGGCTATAACGCCCAATTTTCAACTTTCTTTCGAAAAGTTTCATTTGCTTGCGTCAGAGAAAAATTTTGATCAGCACGCGAAACGATAACGATCTCTTCCAGCTGTACTTGCGTCATCACGGCGTCTTGTCTCTCGTGCGGCGCACTACTATATATACACACTCGTCCATGCAAAAGCGGAGGAGTTGTTGCATTTGCTGGAAAGCGACAGCGGATGAAACGCTCGCTCGTTCGTGCCATAACCCAGATTCGCAAAGGTTCTCTGTGTACTATATATATATACACACACACACACATAGTCTCTGTGTGCCGAGTCGGCAAAGTCCAAAGTGGTTATAGAGAACTTGGTCGTATCGCATAAGCTCGACGGGGGAAGGCTTGTTATGCATTAGCTCGGGAGATTATCATTCTGCGCTGCTGTACTGTCGCGGCGGCGGATCTCTTTGAATGTGATCGCGTTATGTTATACTTATATAGGAAAGAACGAGATTTCGTGTCGGAGGGAGAGAGAAGTTCGAGTAAATGAGGAAGTTTGCCGTGTATTAGAGTGGGCTTTTGCGGGTGTATGAGATTTGCCAATTATGAAAGAGAATTTGTTTTAGAGCTGCCGTCGTCTTCATTTAGGTTGGGTGACTCCTTCGGCTAGTGTCGCAGACGGCTTAGGTTTACTATGTGTGTTTGTGTATTGTTCTGAGCTCGTAAAGGGAAGCTGGCCTTGTACGGACGGGGATTTGTTTTAAACGAGAAATAAATTTAATTAAAGCTCGACTATTCCGGCATTTCTATATACGGATAATATTCGTGTTTATAATATTCGAATTCGTAAAGCTCAATACGATGTAAATTCAATTATCTTTGAATCATATTATAAACGTATAATATGTTTTAATCGTCGCCAAGCTTATATAGATATACTGAATTGGATTATAGTTTTAATGTTTAATTCGTGAAAATACATCAGGTGTACATACATACGTGATAGAGAGCTGTGTGTATCAGAAATTAGACTCTACAAACAGTGTTATTATTCGAAATTGCTATCTTCCACAGCGATACTCTAAACTTTCCATCTATTATGTACATCCTCTATGGATACTTTTATTCAGGTTTTATCGATACCGCCTCACTCATATTTCTCGTGCAATGGAATAAATTATCTCGGGCAAAGAAAATGTAAAACCCAAGGGCCTTTAAAGCTCAAAAAAGTAACTTTCATAAAAGCTATTTTCTAAAAAAGTGATCCAATAAAACATGAGCGGTGCTTTGTTGATAATAATTTTGGCTCGTAAAATATTTGCTACAAACCATATTTTTTCAATATTGATTATTAAGTGTTACCTTATGTATTTTTATGTATATTCGTAAGTCATGGATCAAGAATAATATTTAAAAAAATTTATTTCTGTTCTTTTTAAATAAAGAATGCACACGGTAACCGGAACCTGATATATTGTAGAGTTGACATTTGAAGAACTGAAAATAATTGACGGTTTCAGGTCAGGAAATTAATTATTCGCGCCTATTTTGGCGACTAAACGTATAGCTACAAATTGAAGGAAAAAAAAACTTATTAAAAATAAAAGTAATAAACCAACCGCAATAAAAACAAGCCAAAGTGACTTTCAAACTCGCATCAAAATAGATTATTTCGGTACAACCCGATGATGCATACAAAAACTGTAAACGCATAAAGCAGCAAAACCTAATAAAAAAACCTTTATATGTCGTATAGAAAATTCAATGCGCAGAACAATTGATTTTTCACGTCGAAAGAATCGAGAGCCCGCAAGAGTCCGAGGTCTCAGATGAGCCCTTAGCATGGATGAAGCACGACGGAAAATGCGTCGTGCACGAGTGCACTCTAGTCTCTCGGCGCTCGCGACTTGGGAATATAGTGAAAGCGCGCGAAAGAACGTCTCCTATCTCTTCCGTATATAAGGGGAGAACCGCCCAAGACTGGCTGCTTTTGATAATAATGTCGGGGGAGAGAGAGAGAGAGAGAGAGAGAGAGAGAGACAGAGAGAGAGAGAGAGAGAGAGAGAGAGAGAGAGAGAGAGAGAGAGAAAGACTCGATGGCGTAAGCCGATTCAGGCGGATATTCATTTTTCTGCGGTCAAGTCGCTTCAAGCTGTACTTGCTGTACTGCTCAGAGAGAGGGAGACTGGCTGCTATTTATACTCTGCGTTTCGACGTTGTTCTTGTTATCATTATTGATATTATTGTTGTTGTATTGTAGCATTGCTTCGGTGGATTTTTCAGAAAAATTGTGTGCATCATTTTCTTCTTACGTAATATTATTCAGATTTATTATGACGTCTATACCTTCATTTGTAAAGCACTGTAAAGTGAAAAATGTTAAAATAACTTTTCATATTTGCTATGTACAAAAGAATGTACCGGACTGAAAATACATTAGTCATCTATTTTTGCTCTTTATATAAAAACTATAATTGCAATTTGGAGATTTTAAATAATAAGCGCATAATATTAATCCGCTCTCTCAGTCCTTATGTAAAAACGTAAAAAATTCTATGATTTAAATAATATATTTTGTAAAGTATTCCGTACGCGTGTACTTCGCCATACAATTTAAATAATTCAATTTTTCGACTTTACCAACCCCTTCGTAGTCCTTCACCCTCTACGCATCGTGACAACTCGTGCGGCCGCGTAATCCGACGACCTTTTCGTACGTTTTTAAAAAGTTAATTCAATGAAGCGTCGAAAAATTCTTTGACGAAATACTCGTCGTAACATTTATTCAACTTTCGTAACGCTCTGATGCATATACAATTTTTACAAGTATATATTTCCAAATTCCGCGTATAATACACTCTTGATACTCGAAACCACAGGCTCTGCAATTTCGTCCAAGCTCACATCCGGACAAATTAATATTATTGGGTGTAGCGTGCGAAAAGTTAAATCGAGTTGCGCACGTATAAGAGGTAGATTGCCAGAGAGAAAGAGAGAGAGAGAGAAAGAGAGAGAGAGAATAAGAAGAGTAAGAAAGAGATACGACGTTATTACTGGCATCGCCCCCGCGTCGAAACATAAGCCAGCCGGTATCTCGCTACGTGACACGATGTAGCTAACAAAATTACCAACGCATATACGTATATGTACACATATACACCGATAGCTGACTCGTATATGGCTGTTCTAAATTTAAAACCGGTATGCGAATTTCATGACTCTCATCACCAGTGGAATGAAATTTGAGTGTGTGCGTTCTCTGAATTACGAGTTCAATGCTATTGTATTTTACTCGCATATTAAGAAGACAGAAAGCACGTTCGATATTTGCTTTTATAGTTATTAATGCTGAAAAATAACAAATCCAGTCCCGGCGAAAATTCTCTTTTTTTAAATCGAATAAAATTTGCATGATAATAAGAGTCGACATGAAATTTCAAATTCCACTGCTGTCCATGGCGTTCGATTCACGTCGAATGCAGTCGCCGCCGCTGCTACTGCATCAGCTGTCTAGCCAGTAGCGCGTCACGACTGGGCTCTCTATATACGGAAGCCGCTGCAAATCCGTCCAATCTTTTATCGCGAGACGTACAGATATGAAAGCTCGTCTGAGCGCACGATCTGCGCCGGCCACTTAACACAGACCACGTATACACAGTGGAAGGAGAAAAAAAGCTCGGATGTGATGTGCTTTTTTTTCTTTATTCTGGTTGTGCGAGGGAGTGGCAGCTCGTGTGAAAGTGACGAGTAATTTGCTCTTGTTGCCAAGTTAGTGTTATTACTCTGCGAGTGAAGATGCGCTTTTTGAGTATTTTTCAGAGCTGTCGTCTGATGGCTAAAACTTTTCTCGCTAATCAAGCGCGCAGCTTTGGTATAGAGGTCGATTGAATCGTCATTTCAACGCGATACGTTAGAGCGCGAAAGAGTTGAAACTAGGTCGAATCGTTCGCTTCATTAATTATGCAAGGTCGCGCGCGATCAAAAACAAAAGAATGCATAGTTTCATTGAGACAGTTGCGTGTACATCAGGCCGTAAAGATCTTCAATGGGTGTAACGACATGAATCTAATTAGCATAGAGCGTAAGGGTATATAGAAATATATGAGCTCGAGCTAATAAACTGATTTTTCAAAATCATCACTGTTCTGTAATATTGTCGAGGTGATTCAGGCGAAACTTGCAGTAATTGGATCTGACTTGTATGCCCTCAGGGGTCATTAAGCTCCTCTAAGCTTCAGCGCGATAACTGTATGCTGCTGGTTGTATAGTCAACGTAAAACGCGGCGCACATAGTCGCGTGAGTCAAACGTAATATGGCTATTGATGTTGCTGGTGTTGGCCTTTCCGACCACGCGTATTATTTGCTGTCTCTATATTTCGCAAATTAATAGACATTTACTGGTTGAATAATTCGATTTTTAATATTCAAAACTTTTGCCGAACAGGTCAGTATGCTAACAGTTTTAACTAATATTTCATAATGGCATTCGAGAAAACTTACTAAATTAAAAAATTAAAAGAAAAAGTGAGCAAAAAAGCGCAGGAATTTACTCGAGAACTGAGAGTTCAAGGCTCTGATACCACACGTACGGAGTCGAAGAGACGTAGACGGGACGATGAAAGGAGAATAAATGGGTATAGAAGTAGGAGATGGCCGCGAAATTCTATGAGAGAACATCAGAGAGACAGCCTGACCTTTATTGAGCTGGAAAACCAAATATTGGATCCCGAATGGGGCAATGCATTTTTATGGCGGTAGTGACCTGTCGTAGTGTGCTCTTCAGATTTTTCAACCTGGAGATGCGCGTACCTCTCTATAGCAATCTTAATTAGAGCTAATGATATCGGCTCTTTTCGCTGAATTATTACGATGAAATTTCTCGGTTTGATTCAATTTTTCGATTTCGCGAGTTACCGATGTACATGTACAGATGAAGCGATGGAGGAAATCGTTAATTTATACATTTATACATAACATATAAAAATAATTAAAAATGATAAAAGCTTATCGGCCGCGATACGCTATTTATACGATATAAGAGAATATACTGTGCGCATGTGAAATAAAATTCATGGAATACATTACATGTATATGATATAATTTTTCATATACTCGACTACGACAAATTAATCTGAAAATGAGAGTTGGATTCAATTTTCGCATATACGAAGGCAAATCGATTTTCACTCGATGCGTCAATTTTACATGGAAAATCGGAAAATAAAATTACAGCTTCAAAAAGTTATTACGCGTGCATAATCCATAAATTTGAAAGAACGCATTTCCGCTCTCGTATAACGAGCTTTTTGAAAAAAAGCCTTGATTGTGAAAAACCTAATTTAAAACCAATTTTCATCTCAGTAAATCAACTGACTTTGCGAAAGCGTTAAAAATACTCTCACTGCAAAATGTACGAACTCCGCGGATAAAAGCGCGCTCGCTGTATAGCAGCAGCAATAATAGCTTGTCCCTTCAGAAAAAGCAGCGCAAATTCAAAATCCCCGTTTTTCTTCAGCTCTACTCCCGAGATTATTCCCGGTTTTTTTCCGTGTCACGCGTATAGCCTTTGTCGCTCTGCCTTTAAAATCACGTGCCGCGCGCATATAGAAAAAGCTAAAAGCCCGTCGCTGCAGAGGAGAAAATGAAGGAAAAAAGAGAAACAATAGAAAAATGAGTTTGACCCACGGCGCATCGAAGCAAAGTCGGCTCTCTTTCTCCGCGTCGCGGTGTCCTGAATATCTCTGGGAGATGTCGAGGTATGGCTTGGAAAACAGAGAGGGAGAGCGAAAAGGATAAACGGGTAAGCAAGCGAAACTATCCGACGCCGCAAAACCACCTCTATATCACTCGGTGGTTTTCGCTGCGCGCTGTATACATACCTACGAGAATATATATGTGTTTGTGCGGAGACTTTGGTCAGCGCGTATATGTATATAGTCCCCCGTGAATATATATTTTCCATCGGATACGTGTGTGCGTGTATATGCAAAAGGAGGCAACGCGATCCGCAAATTGAATACTCACGTAGAATGTTCGACTGGTTATACAAATTTTTTTCACGCTGCTTACCATGAAAGACTTTGCTCTAAAAAGAAAACCTAATCGAACATACGTGCAGCGATCCAATGAAGTAAAAAAATAGTAGCCTAAAACCCAATTCCTCAAATATTATCGGTCCGTAGAATCACAAGCCGCGAACGGCCGCACGCGAGCAAACAAACGAATTATCGGCAAAGTGATTTTAGCCTTGGAAGTAGTAGTGCTGCCCGTGCATTGAGTAAATGTCTTCCCGCCCCTTCTCGCGGTTCAATTTATTCGTGTTTTCATCGCGAATCCTCTCACGCGGAGGGTATAGCGCGTATATATATATATATATATATATATATATATATATATATATATATATATATATATATATATATATATATATATATATATATATATAAAGGTTGAGCGCATATACGATATATACCGACGAGCGCGCAACTTGGTCCCTTTTGTTTACATTGACGGCCACGTGCCCGGAATATTCTCGTCAACGCGAGAACGTTGGAAAATTGAATTTCCCAATATTCGCCAGCTCTACTCCCTTGATCGCACACAAGCGCTCTGGATTCTTTTACCACCCGCGGTCTCGTGTCTCTATCGAGCCTAGGGAGGGGTTATATTGTGCGCTATTTGGTAACTGCGTTGGCGAAGAATAATGTGCGACTATGTCGTTCGAAAAATCGTATACTCGACACATCAGCGAATGAGGCGAGAAACTCATACTTTACGCACTAGTTGCTTAATTTAATATTTGTGCTATTTCGTAGGTATCACAATTCTAACAGAAAATTTTATCAACTTGGTGTGGTATTTCGTGAAATATCTCACAAACGCGCTAAGTGCGAAACATTTATCACTCTTTTTTTTATTTTCTTATTTGTTCCACTCCTGCGCTTTAGAGCAATACCCCTGAATGTTTTTTATTCCATCCTATAACAACTTACCCGTCCCCGAGAAACTTCGGACTTACCGCGTTTTAAAGTAGTCGTAAGTGTGACCCCAAACTACTAAATTCTTCCCCCCCTACTTTCTGTTCTTAGGGAAGATTCCTAAGAGATCACCTACGCCTGTTACATGCGAAGTCATTATCTTTCTGAATAATGTGTCAAAAATACCCCTCAACTAAAACACCTTTACCTAATACTGTAGCATATATATAAAGTTCATATTTAAAGACATCGAAATGAAGAAATTTATTGACTTTAAAGTAAAAATCAGACCAGGAAGAGCAGGTATGAACATAGAGATAAATTTAGATGTTAAACAAGCTCAGCTGTACGGGGTCACTGCTTAATGAAAGTATGATCAGTACTATATTATTGGCATTAGTGTTTGCCCTATCTCGCATACTGGAGATTGTATAATAGTGTCAAAATCAAACATCCATTACTCACGTGATTAATGTAGTTCAGAAACGTACATATTTTGTTGGCTCTATCAAGTCGGTTAATTAAGATCGAAACATAACGCGATTCATAAAAGACCCCAACGAAAATATTATTAACAAAAAATCCTCCTATATACTATACATGCTTCGTACCTTAGCGCAGAAGCAGTCCCCGACGTGTTTGATGCGATCGTACAACCTCGTATTTTTTGCATCCCCCCCCCCAGAACCATTCCCCCTTTTTCCCGCTAAATTGTGCTGCCAAGACCAAGAACGTACTGTCGCTCGGTTTTTGTCTTTGGCCACCATATACCGCCGTGAGCATTGTCACACAGTGCGATAGTAAATGCCTCTAAATATCCCAGACGCACGCGAGGATCGAGCTCCCCGGCGGCAAGAAATGAGCGGCTCTCGCAAGCACAAAGCCTTGTAGGTATAGACTAAATCCTTGTAGCGATCCGCGTATGTAGTATATGAGAGCGCGTGCTTTTGTCGCTCAGAGTGAATCTTTGATGTTGCCGCTCTCTGCGACTGACGAGGCATCTACTGCGGTATCATCAATGATGCCGTTTTTTTTTTCATTTCGAACGAGGTCGGTTGTTATTCTTTAGAGAGGTTGATAAATATTTTCTGGAATAATCCCTTAGAAAATTTAATTCGTTACTCTTTGTATATAGAATGCGATATGGTAATATATTGTCAGAATCTTTTTCACAAAAATTGACTACTTTGTAACCGCAATGTGGAATAGCAGCGATACTGCGATGCCGAGGATTATAGAAAATAGCGCGCATTCTTCCAGCAGATTCTAAAGGCCGGATAATTCCAGTGGAAGCGGAGGTAATCAAGACCGATTCTCCGAAACTTTGGTAATTAAGTAACAAGAGTTGTCCCTCGTCTCCCGGCGCAAGTACAGGCAATTCCAATCGAAACCACTCCTCTAAATACAGGATTAGTGCAGGCGATTTCAGAAAGTCAAAACTACTACTACTATAGTCAAGCTTTTTTTTTCATTTATTCTTTTGACTTTCTCCTCCGATCAACTATTGTATAAGTTTCAGTATTATATATCGGAATTTTACTTTACATCAATATAGTATTGTTTTAACAAGTATTTTAACCCGATTAAATATTTGAAAAGTCAAAGATGATTTCAGTCAAAAACATTCGTACAAAATCAACGTTTGCTCATGTCGATAATGCAAGCCTCAGACAAGAGCGCTCGAGGAAGAAAAAAGACACATATGCGTCAAAAAGCGGATAAAATAATAATTAGTAAACGGAAAACGACCGTCGTATGTAGTTGAATTTCAAATCCCGTTACCTCAGGCTTGCTCGAAGGGTTCGTTCTCTCTCTCTCTCTCTCTCTCTCCGTAAAATCGCTCAGCGGACCATCCGCGGCGAGAGAAATCGAGTCGGTGGTCGGCGGCTGGAAGAAAGCGGCCTTTTTTACCCTCGAGGCTCTCTTTAAGCGTTTTTTGCTATACGACGTCGCCGGCAGCGTCGTTCCGGTAAATAAATATTGACGGGGGACTGTCTTCTTTCTCAAGACGCCTACGCCTATGATGATGACGACGACGACGACGAGAAGCTCTGGGAGGGGAGAAGAAAATTTATTTAGCCGCCGACGACGACACGGATCGCGAGACTAAGTAATTTGACATGGAAACTGAATTGCGAGCACCTCCAGGCTATATCTATACATATATATGAGCATCAGTATATGAGTGCAGTAGGAGAAGTAGATATATAGATGACGAATTATGCAACACGACAACGCGGGGCCGGATCTTTTACACAAAAGCTGGATTTCATTATAAATTGAAGCAGGATTTCATTTAATATTATAAAGAAGTATATAATAGAGGATTATGTATGTATAATACTGCAAGAGCTGTCTCATATATTTCGATATAAGCGCTGAACGTCGCCCACAGGCTGATCGAAATCCGCGATTTCAAGCTAGCAGGTTCTTATCAGAGACTATTTTGAGATACGATGCTACTGCTACGACGAGCGATTGCTATATATATCTGAAAAATAGTAGTGACCCTTCCGACGTCTTTAAAATTAGGCAAACGTGACGCGCGAGAAATTCCAATTGAAAATTTAAAGTGAAGATGACAATAAAAAAAGAAAACTTTCGGGGACACCTCAATTATCGTATCCAGACGAAATCGTACTTTTAAAAGTAATTACATTACTCAGAGCGCGCTTCCTTTTCTGCTCGATTGTAAAAAAAGAAGAAGAAAGAAAGAGAAGTAGTCGGGGAAAAAGAAAAATGGTGAGAGGCTGAGAAAAAGTATAGGGAGCAGAAGGAGGGTAGGAGATAAACGATGACCACCACACTAGCGGATTTAGCAAACTTTTCTCCGACCGTAAGAATTTAGACTATATTTACTATCTGTGTGTTGTGCTACTGGTATATTTTATCCACGAGAAAGTGTGTGTGAATGTGTATACAGCTTTGGTCTAGTGTTTGGACTTTCCTTAAGTTGACACGTCGGGAGCCGCAGTTTTCCATTAACTCCATTTGGTCGAAGCAGAAGCTTCTTCGTCTCTCTACTCCCTGTTTCAACTTGACACGGCACCATTGGCAAACTTGCGGCTAAGACAATTTCGTCACGAAATCGCACAAGCAACTTTCTTAACGATCATTTATCTCATTGTCCCGAGTACATTACGTGACCTTAAATAACTTATCCTAAAACGCACCTTTTTTTTGTAAAATGTCCTTTTTATCAAATTTCTATTTTTTCATGATTGCAAATAGTAACAAAGCACTAACAAACTTTCAAACTTTTGGAAATTGAATTTCACATCTATCTCTCCCGCCTCTATGTCAAGTTTGTTTGTTTTTTCCCTCTTTCTATCGATGGAACGCGAGAGCTAAATCACAAACTTTCAAGTTATTGATTCAAAAGTTGGAGCTTTTTAAAAAGAATTCGCATTGTACATGATTTATCGCCATCTACCGGAGGCTATTGAAAGTCACGCATTAGCAAGTTACAAAAAATGAAAAAAATTCCTGCGACGCGTCGACGCTATAGGGTAGATCCATAATAGAGCTAAGATGTAATTACCTTGGTGAAGGTGAGCGTGGCGATGGGTGGCAGACGGGGTAGATTCGGGTAGTAGAAGCTCCCGGCGGGATGGGCGGGATAGCGCGATGTGATCCTGTAGGCGATTCCTTGGGGCTGCGTCGGCCAGTTTGCCGCCGTGAACGTGAAACCGTTGTCCGTGCCACCGTCTAACGGATCCAGCTGCCGGAAGGGATTCGTCATTCGTTACATGCATATATATATATTTGGCTCGTACGTGAGCCAATAAGTTTTTTCGACACTGCTGATGCTGAAAACGAGCTGGATTATGTTTGCTACCTATAGAAGAGTTAGTTGGCAATCTTCGCAATAAATTATTCAGATCCGAAATGGATATTTTTGAATAGCGTAATGGATATATCTGGAATTCTTTTGCCGACTAATTGGTCCGCTGGAATATTGAACGTTTCAAATTTCACTTTATGTCGTCTATTCAAATCAGTCGCAATTATATTTTTAAAGCAATTAGTGTGCGCATTATTTCATAGCTGGTACGTTAATTATCGAGTAGTTATACTTCTGCTTGAAATTTATTTAAATTCTAATAATCTGTATTTTTTTAACTCCTAAAATCGTAACGAAAATTAAACGGTGTACATAAGAAGACGATCAAAAAAATCCTAGGGCAGTTAGAAACAGTATAATCAAATTGTTATCGTAAATGAAAGTTGTCGTATTGTAAATGTCCGCGATTCTAATCAAGTTTAATTTTTCATTACACCTATATTTTCCAGCGGTTCTAAAGGTAAAGACGTACCAGGTCTCTCGTATAACGTAACCACTTAAGCGATTTCTTATGCATCAGCAGTGCAGCGATAAAGTGCACCGTTAACTTCTTACCACCCCGAAAACGAGTAAAGCCTTAAAAGTGTATTAAAAAATAAGCACATACCTCAACTGTGACGGTGTCCACCCAGTTTCCCTCGACGCAAAGTTGAAACGAGTCAACGCCAACGAACCAGTCAGGACTAGGGTTGATCCTAGCGAAGACACTGACGAGCGTGTGGTTCCCATCGAGAAAAGCTCTAGCTGTACTGCTACCCTCACCCTGAGGCACAGCCGGTCCAGTGAATGCGTGCAATGTGTTGGGAAAGTCTGCGCCCGTGTCGAGAGCATCCGTCCTCCCAGTTTCCACGTACTGTCGCGCACCAGTCGACAGCCTCTGGCCCAGTCGGTAGAGCACGTAGCTTGGGTCGTGGGTTCGGCCTGCAAACATCAGAGTCTCATTATAACGCCGCCGTTGCTGCAAGCTCGATGATGAGTTTAGGGGCTTAATTGAGCGCTTAATGGGCTGCGGCCCTCGGGCATAAATTGATACGTGCATGGCCGTGATAATCATAGTATACGCGGACGATTTAATCATTGAAATAATTGCGTACCCGCGGGAGAGGATTTTTTTCCAGTCACGCATATCTCTCTTTTAACAGCCCCTCGTTTTTATTATACTTTACGAGTACAGCGAGAAGACAGGATATTCCATACGCGCTTAATGGCCGAGCAGAGACGATGAGGATTCTGATATGGTGGGTAATATGGTAGCGGTGAAAAAGAGGAGGAGGAGGAGGAGGAGAGCTTCCTCTCGAGAGAGAGCAGACGCTGCGAGAGATAGTCGATTAATGCGCCCTCGCGAAATTTACGACCAATTAATGCAGAGCGTCGACGACCTGCAAGCTCACCCCTCGTATAGCTGCAAAATAAAAGATGGCTCGTCGGAGTGTCCTTAAAAACCTACCCAACGCGCCCTTTGACGTCGTGCCACTCGTAAATTCACCTCCGTCTATATAGCTACGTCGCTGCGCTGTGTTTCCCTCCCGCCAGACTCCGATTTCAAAGGATCCAGTCGATCAAAGTATGGTTATTGTTCGCTCTGTAGCCCCCCCCCCCCTTTGGGATAATCAAAAAGATTCCGATGCTATAATGCAACGACAATTCGATACCTCTGTGTACGTGTCTATGTATGGTTTCTGGCACCCTATTAGAACTTCATATCCGATGGTGATACGTATCGTCATGCTCTTCATTAAAAATTAAAAACGTATACATACGCATGAGAGAATTTACGGACGTGTGGATGTAGTTGATTCAAACGCGCCCCTTGGATATCTCAATTTAAGTGCAAATTGCTGCAAGGCGACAGTTATTCAACGGCAATTGCAATTTAGACAATCAAGATCTTTAATGAGTGCGAATTGGAACAGAACAGTATAGAGAGAGAGAGAGAGAGAGAGAGAGAGAGAGAGAGAGAGAGAGAGAGAGAGAGAGAGTCATCGTCACTAAATATTTGTAATCCTCTGGCTTTAGCTGCATAATCAGGATTGCTACTGTTGCTGCTGGTTTCTATGCGTATATTCGCCAATGCCTGTGCGATCGCAACTAGAGATAACACTGGCTCGGAATCAGCTCTGTCGGGTCATGAATAAAATTAATTGTCATCTATTTCACGCTGCGCCGAAAGACTTGCGTCTATTTCACTGTGGGTTTACCATGCTTTTGAATTTACATTTTGTGCATGATGACTTTGATTATATTTTTTATCGATCGGGAAATTTCTTGATAATGCGATATGTATATCTGGACTATGTTGTAAAAATGAAATTAGTGATTTTATGACGATATAATGCAGACGGGAATAAAAACGTCGATGTACCGTCTATCATACCTTCATCACATATTAAATTCCGTACGTTTATTTATAACAATAGTACACCTTAAACTGATTCATTTTTATAGGTTATATATTGCATTGAAAATATTCCGAAAACAGATTTAAGTGGTTCAAGCCAACTTTCGACAGGCAATCATACATATAGCCGCCTTCCAGCAGGCGTCCAGGGTTAGCTATCAAAGCCTTACTGGGAAGTCCTCTCTGATGGTGAAAACAAAATGCCGAACTTTCGTTTGAGGGCAAACTCACTTTTCAGTTTTCTAATATAGAGAAAACTAGCAAGGCTGGTCTCTGTAATCTAAAGTTAATTACTCGTAGCAACCTATTGAATATATTCTTAAATAAAAACTTATGTAAAGT
This sequence comes from Muscidifurax raptorellus, assembly GCA_020010945.3. Lineage (NCBI taxonomy): Eukaryota > Metazoa > Arthropoda > Insecta > Hymenoptera > Pteromalidae > Muscidifurax > Muscidifurax raptorellus. Next base: position 26,360,885 of record CM052081.1, on the reverse strand, counting down.
CATTTAAAATAAAATCAGCACCAGACAGGATCGGTATTAGACCCAGGGAGAGGGTGGCGGTCAGTCTCGAACGCGACATGGAGTAAAACACTTTGGCCTATATGCTTTTAAATCTGTAATATATTCGAAGATTAATTTTAATTCTATGTGTTATTTTAATATTTCTAGTGATAAGTATCTCGTACAATCATTTGATATGTTTAGTTGATTTCTTTTTAAAAAACAAGAAGTTTTTTTATTAGATTTTTTATTTTTTATGAGTTTAACTATTTATTGTAATAGTTAAATAAACACAGGCTCTCCGGGCGCAAGAAAATGGGTGCATGGAAAGCTTGCGTAGATCAAGCCACAAACTTATAAGTATCGAATGCTGTTTAGAAAAAAATGAAGGTTTTAAGTGCTTTTCTTTCCAAGATTAAGCAACAGAGACCGTGCAATAAAACTTAGCGCACGAAGCGTGAATTTCCCAGCGATGTCCTCGAGTACCTCTCATTCTCTCCTCTAAAAAAAGAAGAGTATCAGAAGTATCCCAATTACAGACTCCACTCACCTGACCTCGTTAAACCGAAATTAAGAAAACGACGCTCGAGGATCTCCTCACACAGACGTGCTCAAGCTCAAGCTCTATAATTTATATGGGCGAGACCGGGTCACACGGTCACATAATAGAAAATCCAAGAGCTTACGGAGAAATTGTAATCGCCGCGAGAGAGTGAAAAAAGCGCAGTTCGGTTCGAAAGTATTATTCAAATAAGCCCCCTGAAAAGAGATTCAAAACGCGCGCAATTGTTAGCAAAGAGAGGGATGACATTTAAAATTTTAAAAAGTCCACTCCCCTGGGTTAAAACGCGATCAATCATCCGCTGCGAAGCTCATGGGACGGCTTTTCTTCCACGACAATTAACTCGATCCGAGAAGAGAGAGATGTGGAGCTAGAGATAGTTGGTATAGCAGAAAGCGGAATCGACTAGATTTTTGTAGGGGATAGTGCTTGATATCTCTTTTGTGGAAAGCTCTCGGTGTTACAGTAAACTATTTTTCAGGAGAAAATATCAAGATTCCGAAATTAACATTTTAATTCTAATCAAAAGAGTTGCATTATAAAAGCCGGTTTCATGAGGGAGAATAACTCGTTATCCGCAGCCTGTGCGTATACTCGGGAACTTCGCTTTCTCTCTTTTTATTTGTCGTCGACGGGCTAATTAATGACAGTGCCACGACTTCCCTCGGCTTGTGACGTGAAATGAAGCGATAACGAGTGAAGGGAACAAGAGCTTTATATATACCCTCCCCCGTCGAAACTTTTCTCCGCGTCTTTGGAAAACTGCGGCTGTAGAGGAGGCAAACAATCGCGCCCCTATCTTTAGGGCGCACGTGCGTTTGAATTTCGCGAGTGTTCGTGAAATTGACAAATTTGCGAAGTCAAGATGCTCTGCACAGGCCCAGGGAGAATTTAAGTAAGGATGTTGTTTAAGGAAACTTTGCGCGAGCAACGTTGTTTCTTCGTGTTCAACTATGTGGAAGACTGTGAAGTAAATTTAAGCTCTGATGATAATATCTCGGAATAATGATGAAGAGTAAAGCTTAAGTAGTATACTACGGGTTTAGTCAGACTGACGCGGTAGAAACAACATTTTTCTCATCCACACCAACCGAGTAAATATTTACGTGAAAGTCTATTCCAAGAAAGTACAAATCGAATAAATAATTCGTCTCGCCGCTGATACGTCAACCATAACGAAAGGTAAAGTACATGAAAACTAGGATACACAGAGAGAAGGGACTGCGATGACGACGACGAGGGAGAGAAGTAGAAGATCTGATAAAGCTCTTTCTCTCGCAAAGCAAAGCAAATGCCGGCGACCAGAAGAAGGGAGTCTCATGCCAAAATCGCTCGTCGAGGGAATTGCCGAGTCTCACCCCTCCAGCATAGTGTCTTTCGCTCTACCATCAATTTTTGTCCCGTGATGACCTGCATGTCCGCTGAATTTCAAGTACGCCTTGTGGTCTCGACGAGCTTCGCCGTTCTTTTTTCTTCGGGGAGAAGATGTCCCTGAGGAACGTATCAACAGAAACTGCCAATTTATTTATCTCATTTTCGATTTTGCAGATTAATGGCATTTCCATCTTTCTTTTTTTTCTCTCGGATAGTTAGCGTCGGCTCCTGTTCTCGACTGAAGCAAAAAGTTTCTTGACGGAGTCTGTGAATTCTTCGAGAAACTTGTATATATATGACCCCGATTATTTATGGTAGGTGATTCGTTATACCGTTGACAGTTTATTTTTTTCACCCGTAACAATTAGGCGTCCTTCTTCGGATGGGATGCATCGTAAGTAGAGCTTTTCTGCGTTATGGGAATAGCGTTTGTGTAATTTATGGCTGATCTATATCCTGATAAATGGCTCGAACTTTACTTATTATACAAATATTATTGCAAAAGAGGAAAATATATAAATATATATTTTTTTCTTCAATAAACGGATGAATTCATAAATAATTTCATCTTTCGTATCGACGATTCTTGTGCGCGCGAAGTTTCACAATTAAAGACTTTTTACAAGTCTAATGTGCTTCTTTTCACAAATACCGCAGTCGGTCTAAAAGAGCCCGCCTTACGACCTTTATACAGAATATACCATTTTGTAACATAACAGATAGATGCACAATTTCTGCGAATACTTTTTTATAGGCCTGAAAAAGGCGAGCGAATACACTTTATAGAAACAAAAACGCAGAAATGAATAAATAAGAGAAAAAGAACTATCAGACCGGAATTAAGATTGACTGATTTTCTTTGACGAAATATTTAGAATAATTTAGGTACATATAATAATCATTGTAAATGGCAGCCTAGACGATTCAGCAGGTACTTTCAAATCATAGGTATTAATTTTATAAGACCGTCAGAAAAGTCAAGAAAATTGTGGTAAAATATCTGCTACACGGCGTTCGACTATACAACAGAAACTTTCCATTCCGATAGTAACATTGGAGAAACCAAAGACATATATATATACGCGCACGAAAGTAGTTAAACACTCAATGGCCACAGTTTGCCCTTAAAAAACAGTCGCTGCCATATTTTACAATACTTATTCATTCAATGTTTGCGTTTGTCCCATTCCGTTCTTTCTCTTTATTCGCACTTTTGTCTTGGATAAATGGGAGCAATATTCAACGGGTTGGAGCATATACGAGCGCAAGTTTGCGAAAACGTGCAGTTTGAAAAAGCTGCACACAAACACACACAGTCCACGGAATGAATGCCGGACTCGAGTTCGCAAATGGCCGGGCGCGTGAAATGAGAATCTTCAATTTGTAACTTTCCGCTGCTATCGCGTTCTCTGCCTAATGTCACTTGCGAGATTTTTACCGCTGCTGCTCTTGTTGTTAGTTTGTTCGCTAAATTGGTTGATCTTTTTCGGAACAAAATACGTTCTTGCAAAACAGATATAGCTTTAATACACTTTCAAAAACAGTATAAGACTGTAACTGGAGGTAGGATTTTCTTTCTGTTTCACTCTGTTAAATGTTAGAAAAATTCGCAATAGAATTACACATTTGCAGATTCCTTAATAAATAATATATATAACGTCCACACTGATACTATTTTCTTTTGAGAGAATAGCGCTCTTCAAACAGTCTAAAACAAAAATAAATTACCGGATACACATAGTTTCTCTGAATTACCATGACCGAATCATATAACATAATAATATATCCGGTCGTACAGCTCACGACGCAAAGTTCGATGTTAAATAGCACGTACACCCAGAGAATGTCAGCAGTCGTGCGCGCATGTCCCATCGCAAATGCTCCTCCTTCTTTCCAGCTCTATACATAAGGATCACACGAGCTACAGCATATATATTATATATAGAAAGAGAAAACTGGACGCAAAATAGTTTGCTCCTCGTTGATTCATCGCCTACTTCCGGATTCATCTTGCCACATTTGCTCGTTCTCCCTTTCGCTCGTTTATTCCATTTCACGCTTCTCACCCTTTTCTCCGATGCTACTTCGACCTACAATATATATACGGTAGAGCCGCAGAGGCCTGTCTGTAATTGAGAAAGCGGATGGGATGGAAGGGGTTTGGCAGTATATAGGTATATACGGATGAAGAGGGAGATTTTGATTTGATTGCTTTTATTTGCTGCGGAATTCGCATAAATTCCTTCGAGCACAAAGTCGTTCGGCCGCGATTCATTGATTTTACATTAGCGTTTAATTGAACTCCGCATTGAGTATCTACCCAATAAAATATTGTGCAGCTCTGTACGCCACAGCAAGTGTTTCCGCGCGCTACGTATAGTATTATACATATACGCATTATTGACTTCTGATTGAAAGTAGAGATTAATTATAAATTTACGGCGTGTTTTATGACCGCATTATACAATTATTAACTATATACAATATGCTTGATTTATGGTTTGTTATTACATAAGGATATGAGTGAGGCTATTGTTTAAATTTTGTATAATCACCGGAACTAAATGTTTTCCATTTAGTTTTCTTAACAAAATTAAGTCTATAAAACAAGTTATAAAAACGGATGATGCTTCCTTGAGGAACATTTTAATTCAGAAAAAAATTGATCAACACTTATCACCAACAACTTCTATCCAGAATTAGTAAATGATCGACAAGACGGCAAAGCTATATAAACGACGCTGATCCGTAAAGCCCGTCGGCACACGGCGGAAAGTAAAGAGACAAAAGCGCCGTCGTCTGCGGTGAAGTTAAGGGTTATGGAATAGTAGAGAAGAGTCTGCACCGTCACAAAGGGGCGGACCACCTTACGCACAGCGAGAGAAAGTCGACTGCGCAAGTATAAGGGGAGAATAAAGCGGCACTGAAATGACGGGGTTGGAAAACGTTACCCACTTGTGCACGGCACATTTAACTCCATTGTACACTCCATCTCTCTCTCTCACTCCTGCGCGCATATCTATATATCTATATATATCCATATAGCCTTTATGCCACCTGCTCAGGCGAAAACATCGAGGCCGGGCGTACGTTAACCCCGTCGTCGTCGTTTGCCTCTATCCTCCGAAAGGCCAATCCTGCAGTGTGAGTATATATATATATATATATAGATGTCTGTGTGTCGTAGTCTCGTGCACACAGGTAAACAAGCTCGTCGGCGCCGTCGTCGTCGTCGTCTTTGCGGCTATGCGCAGACGCGGAAACGCAAATGGATGCAGCGGCAGCGGAGTTGGAGCGAGCCGTGTAATTTCGCGTACGAGCTGTAATTTCCAATGTAGCTAACTATGTTATATCACGTAAATGCGGTGCTCATGCTGCACAGCCGCGCGAAATTAACGGCCTCGCGTTCGGTTCTCCTTCCTCCCCTCTCTCGGTCCCTCTACATAATATGTGGATCCGTTTGTCATATTTCGTGCGGATAGCCGAGCTCTTGCGCTTTCTATTTGTTACCCGTCCCCTGCTCTCGGTTTATTTACCTTAATGCGAGCGAGCTTTTTACGGGCTTGAGGTTCATTATTCACATTTTCATTCGCGCGAATTTTTTATTTACCGTCCCTCGTAAACTCGACGGATATTTCCGCATTGTGTGCAGTATAGTCGAGGCTACGTCTTCTTTTGGATGAGATATTTTATGCAGCTCTCGCGTTTATTGGCTCGCGAATATATACATCTTTCGAGTATTGAGAGATGTGAGAGCTTTCCGAGACATTTCATTACGTGTGAAATTTTCCAGTCTCAGTTGAAAAATTGGATGTTGCGCGGCGCCAACGCATCCAGCTTCTTCGAGTTATTAAGCGAAAAATAAAAGTTTAGCGACGACGCGTTATTGCAAAAACGCAGTGCAAACTAATAAAGAGCGGAGAGACTTTTAAAATTTATGAGCCGGGGCGAAAAACTATAGCGGTTTATATAAGCAGGCGAGTTCTTCGCAGTAAAAAGCTCTCTTTCTCTCGCACGAGCTTTATGAAAGTTTAAACAGTTGGGCAAGGCCGATGAATAAGTAAGAGTGTGACAGGTGTAAATGCAAAGGGCGAGAACTCGAAAACGGCCAAAAATAAACTGAATTATTATGCTGAAAAGCATTTTCATACTGAGAATATTATGTAGTAGTTCGCGGCTTTATGAGCAAAGCCGTGTATATAATGCGAGCGCGTCAAGCTCTAGAGTACTTTTTCTTGGTGTATAACAAACGTGAATACGTTTTAAAATGAAAAGGGCTTTTTTTTAAACGCTTGCGCTCATCGATCAAGAATAAAACCTCCTCTCGTGAATTTTTTATCAAAAATTGCCGTCTGCCCCTCTGTGCGCTTGACAGCTTATTCGCTTTAATTAATACATTTGAATGCGCCAAATCCATAAGAAAGTTAAGTCTTCCCGCAGTTTATTCCAATAGTAGTTACACAATCTAACGATGATGAATACGTAATCTTCAAAGCACAAAGTCTCTCTGAAAACCATTTTGCAGTAAAAGCGCCAAGCTTGGAAAAGAAGAAGAAGAAAAAAATGGATTAAAATACATTTCGTCGTAACTCAGCCGCTAAGATCCGGCTCGTAAAAAGTCGGCGCCATCAGAGCACATCATTCAATACTGCACCTGTTCGCTCTTATTTTCTCTACCTCGTTGTATCGTGTGTGAGACTCTCACGTGTCTGATGTCGACGAGGGGGTTATCTTTACGCACGAGAAGTAACGAAGCGACTTCTATCTCTCTTCTATGTTTGACTTTCGACTCGAAGCACCCTTCTAACGAACTACTTCGTCTCTAACATTTTTTTTCCACGTCTGCGAACTGTATTAGCAACTTGGTAGGCGATGTTTTCTTGAACATGTGGTTGTATTTTCTCTTGTGGCGAATGAAGTTATCCGGTTTTATAGGGTAATTTCTGGCTGCTTACAATTAGTTGGGAAAGATCGAGTTGGTTTTTTAGATGGTATTTTAAGAGACTTATGCTGGATACGTGCGATGAGTTTTGGATTTTAGAGGAGGGAGAGTTGTTTCTGAGAGTTTAAAACTTGAAACGAGAACTTTTCGAAAGAAGTTTCTCGTATATACAAGGAATAAAATATTCATTTAATCGATACACGCATTTATTCTTCTCTTATATCTTGCCTCTATAAAACGAAATGGTATTTCTAGTATAGAACTTTGTTCCATTCGAAGCGTAACTAGCTCAGCATTCTATTTGAAAATTACGCGTCGCATCGTACAGCTCGAATTAAAAGCGCATCGATCAAAGTGTGCCGCGCATTTCCTCTGTTAAAATAAATCAGCATCAGCCTGTGTACGACTCTGCGGAAATGAATGCTCGCTTGCGTTTATTTTTCGTTTATTGTCCCAGTCTCGCCTTGACATAAATCCCACCTTGATCACGGGATCACCGAACGTAATATTTTTTTCTTGTTCCCGTCCCTTCGAAGCTAAAAAAGTCGTGCCCGTAAACATTTATATACGCGAGCGTACGGTGGCAGCTCGAATGGAGGAAGGGTAATAAAAAAAAACAACGACTGTGTTACAGGGTTGCGTTGAATATAAACAATACCCTCGTCTTTCAGTCTTTCTCGCGGACGTCATCGATTATGGTTTCCTTGCCGATCAATTTAATAGCATAGCGACAGATACCGACGAGTCGCGCGAAAAAGAGGTCACGTGCTGACCTCTTTTTCACATAGTTATTAATAAAGTACTAATTTCACTGACTGTGTAAACCTCTTCCCCGACTCGTCTCCAACAGATAGAGAGAGAAGAGAGATGAAAAAAACGCTTGCTCGCTGTAGCATCAAATTCCTCAATTTACAGAGGCATTAGCGCGCTACGTGAGTTTCCCGGGCTCGCGAGAATTTAATTCTTCGCTCGAGCCGAATTTCCAGTCGCTTTCGGCAAAGGAAGACGGAGAACAAAGTATACACAGCGAGAGTACGTGAGTACATTCGAAATGCCCAAATGGGGGGGGAGGACACGTTGTGTATGGGACGAATTCGCGAGAGAGGGTCGTCGCGTGAATGCCTTTGAAGGGGGGGGGGGGGGGGGGGATAGTCCTCGTGCGTCGCCGCAACGCAGTCTGTATACGGGGACTAGAGAGAGTGAGGGATGAATCCCATGCGGGCCGCCGCGGATCCGCGTAAATGGATTCGTTCTGTGGAAGAAGCGCGCGCGAGAGGGTCGATGGGTGAGAGAGAGAGAGAGAGAGACTTTATCTCTGTACTCCCCTCGCGCGCAACTTTCAGGTATACTATATACATACGCTTATCTGGAAAACTTTCCTTTTTTCACTTTCCCTACGCTCTTTTTGCGCGAAAGCTCACGGAATTACGCGCCGCCTATACTGTACGTGATAAATTGAGTAAGTATGAAGAAAGAGGTTTTTTGTGGAGGATTGATTTGCATTGGAATTTTACTTCGCATATATTTCGTTCGTTAAACGAACGACGGCACCGTCTCGAGAGAAATTACGTTACACCCTATACCTGTGATACATGGCAATAACGCGAGCATTAGCAGAGAGCTTTAAACTTATGACGCTGTCTTAAATCTTCCCCGGCTGAAATTTCATCGCATATAAGAGTTATTTTTCACCTTAATGAAGCCGAATTATAATACAACCGACCAACCTCTTAAGTCATAGTGGTATATCTCGACTTTCGGCTGTACATATACATTATGTGTATATATAAACCATATTCGAAAATCCACGACAGCCCTGAAAATGATGGGAGAGCGTTAAAATAACTCAGCACCTCGACGACTTGTATTGTTTATTCTTTCCTCCCCTTCCTTTCGTTTTAAAAGCCGCGAATCCTCGCGTGCGACCTCGCAATCTCACCCGCCGATCTCTGCGCTTACTTACGAAGGAGGAAGACGGGCCTTCGCGTTTATGCGCCGTTAAGCCGAAAAGCCTTCGTGTAAGTAAAACTGTCTATTACACGCACCTGCTGACACGTATAATATATATACATACAGAAATCCGCTCGTTCCTTCCGCCGCCACCGCCAGCTCGCGATATCGCTGTAGCTGTATATACTGCTGCCGCTTGGAATTCATGAACTTATCGCCTCCGGGAATGGCAATTTGACATAAATTTAACTGGATTTCCCTGCAGTCGAGTAATTAATGATTCGTGGCGGTTATATGCGTAAGACGTTGATTTGCTGACGCTGACTATATAGGATCATTCTATGAAAGTTTCAATTATTTTTTACAGAATTTGTCACACATATAGGCTACTGACAGCTACCAAAAAGGCACTTCGTAAAAATGTACACCATTCTCTTTCATTCCATAAAAATTCTTTACTAGGTCATCGCTGATGTGCAGCAAAAATTCTTTGAGCCGTCTCTGAGCTACATACTTGTTAAAATAAACGATAAAGATCGCAATATTATTTTTATTTCATTTCATGTAGAAATTTCCTATTTATTATGTAAAAAGATAACAGTTACATTACAACATGTGCTTATTTTATTGATATTTAAGCAATATAGAATTTAAAAAAAATTTTCCAGAAAATTTTTAAAATTAAATATCGATTAGTAGTGAAAATTAATATTAAATGTATATTAATTGCTCTACACTATAAAATCTACTAACAAGACAATATTAATCGGTATATATAAATTGAAGTATACATTCATTACTTTTGATAACCCGCCAAAAAAAAAGTAAACGCAATACGAATCTCGACGAGCAAGCCATATACCAACGGCTCGTTTTTCTTGTACTGTATACAAACTCGAGGCCAGCGAAGCAACATTGGCAGGAAAGCAATAATTCAAATCAGTGGCGATCCTCCCCCGATCCCCATACGCGCGCGTATAGAGATAGAGAAAGTGAGAGTGTAGTGCACGCGACCTGTAAACTAGGCTACATTGAACAACACGCAAGCCATATACGAGCGAGAGAGGCGAACATTCAACGTCCATTCCGGTAGGTGCACGTCGCGCCCGCGTCGAGAGGCTAATGCGGCCCATTTAAACGTCACGGGACATTGTGCCATAATACGCGCGTTTGCATATAGCGCTCGCTGCTGGGCAGTTCGTTAGGGGAACGTTTGTTTGCTCTCTCGCGAATGAGAGAGAGAGAAAGCAGCGTTTCGCATCCTGCTGAACTCACCCCTTTTCGCGCCTATACTATACCGCCTCCGACACTTTTACCACTACTGCAAGCTCTCTTATTAGCTCAGCTGTGTTACTCGAGATTCGGACCTCGAAGCTTTTAATCTAGTACTAGGTATACTTTAGAGAGAAAAAAGGGGAGGAATTTTAAAAACGATGAATAACGCAGCATTGATTTTACCGTCGTAGCAGTCGTAAAACGGCATAGATTCAGTGATGCCGCGTCACTTTTCAGGCTAGCGCCACGTAGAGTTTACGCCCTTCGCATTGGAACTGCTCTGCAATGTATCGCTAATACCCTGGGATTTACTCGCGCGCATACACACACTCGCACGTTTCCTCTCTTTCTCTCTTTCGCTCTCATAATTTATGCGGCTCTACGGCAAATTAATTATTGTCCCCGATAAATTCGATAGCGGTCAATTACCGTCGCTTACACACAACCTTTGCCGAGTTTTACTCAAAACTTGCGTTGCTAATTGGCCGAAGGTAATTCGATCGTTAATTGCGGACTTGAAGAACGAGTGCGAGTGATTAGAAATTATATTATTACTGTCGAAGTACACAGCGTTACAGTTTTGCTCATTATGCGTTACAGTAGTTCGTTGTATAGATATAGTCAATGCTGCGGTTTCTTCGCGATATCGGTTATTGTTTTAATTAAAACTTGGAAGGAGAGAGAGAGAGAGATCATTGTTGTTTTCAATATTCGTAGCGTTGCCGCGTTAATGAAATTTTTCGTATCGAGTTCGATTTGTTGTCGGTTCAGGGGCTATTTTATTTTTATTCAAGTTTATAGAGGGAAAGTACGAAGGAGAGAGAGAGAGAGAGAGAGAGAGAGAGAGAGAGAGAAAGAGATTAAATTTGCTGGAGTTTCCCACCGGAAGTCAAACTTCCAATCTTACTAAAAGTTGCCGCCACCACCTATAAATGGAAACTTCGGTGTTCATAGAAAATTTTTTAGTTTTCCAACTAAAAAAAACTTTTTCTCCTGCTAACCTTATTCCTTCCCCTAAACATCAGCAGTTTCGCGCGTGTAATATTTATCATTGGACTCGTCATATATTTGATACTTACTGATCAACCATAACTCTTTCATCCCCGAAAATATTCCCGCGACTTGTCAGTTTCGGTCAAACGGAAAGTCAAGCAAACCACGCGTTTTTTTCGGTCTATATAGCCCGCATAAATCGCTCGACGCAGAGCAGTTCGAACGTCGAGGAATTAGGTTATCCTCTTTGCCAGAAACACGCAACGTCGGAAGTTGTAGTAGCGCCTGCTCACACGCATCTATATATATATATATATACACAGTCGCTCTCTCACTCTGCGGTTGCAGCAAGTTAGGACCGACTTGTTACGAAAGTTGTATCAACTTCGATCGCTGCGTGTTTCATGCGCCTATTATTATAATATAACCAGCGGCTTTTTTAACATAACTTTGTTATTATTCATTCGTAAAATAAACGTGAATAATTGTGAACTCATAACGACGCGTGCGAATTATTCCGTAATATCCGAAAAGGCTGAGAGTCAAACAGAAGCGGCAGATATAGGACGAACGGTTTCCCTCATTGTCCTTCGTCGCGTCTTTATCCATGTCCTCTACTATCACGGTCGATATTCTCCTCGATATTCTCCTTTAAATTGCAGCAATGGATATATGCACACAGAAATGCATACACCTGACTGACGCGCGTCGACTGGAAATTCATCAGTATATATAGTCGCAGGTCGCAGCGCTGATAATCCGTCGATGATAAAGATAATGCGCATGCGCGCCGTTACACGCCCTTAGAGTTGCATTAGAGCAAGGAACGATGAGCGGCTGGATACAGCCTGTAGTACTCTATTGTTTGCTTCATCTGTCTGTATGAATTCTGTATACATCCGCTGCTAATGCTGCTCTGCAGTATTATCTTGGAAGATCAAAGGCTATGCTCGTTTCTACGGTTTTGGCTTTCTGATTTCAAGCGATCGATTTCACTTCCCGGCGTATTGTTTCCGGTTAGCGGATGTGTACTCTTATGTATATAAAATACACGATACGATCGCTGATGAAAATAGATTTTATTTACTTCTGCTCTAATAAGCATTAATCATCGATAGTATATATAGGTGAGAAAGAGAAGTCCTCGTGGCCGATAGATGTTCAGTCTATCACCAAAGCTTATATTCCAACTTTTCAAAGAAATCATCCATGCGATTCGTAATCAACTTGTCGAAATACATATAAGAAAATCTTGGGCGATTTACTGGACACGAAAACTTTCGGTGATTTCTTGCCTCGAGAAATAAATTACGTTTCCTGTGTTCTCCTGTATATCCAAGACATCGGATAATTTTTTCAAGCTTGCAACACGAAATTAAATTTTGATAAAAATAAATGACGCGCGTATGTACCTCTAAAAGAGGGAATCATAATATAATTAATGCATGCCTGCATCGTCCCGCTCGTTTATAATAAGCCTCCCCCAACACCGGCGGCGAGTTGATGATTCGTAAATTTGAATTATCTACTCGCCGTACCGGACTTTCCCCTATAAATCACACGCTTTGAAAAAAAAATATATATTTTGGCAAGCCGTCGTAATAAATTACTATATTTTCTTCTCCACATATTCCACGTTTTCGTCGTTCACTCTCCGCGTTCCAGCTATCTGCTTTTGAAAGATCTCGGTACCATTAAATTATCGCTTTAAGTCTCCACCCTTTAGTGCAATATAACGCTGCTGCTGGGGATCGATGAATTCCTGGGTGAGCGATGACTAAGGTGCATAAAGCCACGTGAATTGGTAATGAGGAATTCAGCGTGGAATTCAGTTTGATCGTGGAGTAGAAGCAAGACACGTTTCTTGGCCGAATGCAATCAGGGGAGCGATGGAATGCGTAATGCGAAATTAGCCTTCTTTGCTTATACAGTGTAGTATAAACTGATTGTCTCTATTGCGGATGGATGTAATTCGATTGTATTGCAAGAGTCGAGCTATTTTCAATTCTCGATGCAAAGTAACCGCGTGAAATATTCAGAGATATCAGAGATGAAGGTATATAGTGATTCCGAATTTTGGTGGTGTATAGTCATTCGAAATTTAAAAAAAATGTGCCGAGACACTGGCTTGATGGAATTATCGCTGAGGATATTTGATTATTCAGGCTTGAAATTGGATTATAAAAACTGGTTGACTTTGTATCCGGTATGACAAAATTATAAAAAGAACCGAGAGTGTTGTATAAGAAGATAATCGATATGACACGATGGCGACAGTTAATTTCCTTAAATAGTTTATTATATAATCTGGCTTTATTAGTAGGACGGGTATTATTCATAACGTCTCGTCTGATCGAACTCGCCTTGTTCTACTAATCATATACGATTTTCGATTCCACACCTCCGATATTCCAGCATTTAATTCATCCTCTCAGACATCACGTCGTCCTTAAATCCATTTATATAATCAGCATCCAATATCTGATGTGCAAGCAAATTTGAAGAGTAAAACATATAGCTTAAACTCTTGAACACACACAGATACAGCCTTGGGTCTTTGCAAATTAGATTATAGAGAGTTTCCTTGGCTGCGCGGCGGCCGAAAAGTTAATTTACGCCCGAGAGAGCAACTATTATATCCCGTGAAATTTCGATGCAACAGTATTTTGGTATATATAGTATAGCTGTAGCTGTATACGCGAAACTCGCGTCGTGCGTACGGGAAGCCGAATTAATACACAACGAAGGTAGTATATTCGGTTGCTTTCCATTTCTTTATTCTCGAGTCTTGCTCGGCGGAAACTTTGCTCTGTATGACAACGCAAGAGACGTGCCTTCGTGTCGGCATCACAGCTTCGCGTTCTGACGTCTCGAGAAATAACTCGACTAATTACGCGCCTACTGTTTTTGATATTAATTACAAGCGACCTCCTCTCTTTCTCTCTCTCTCTCTCTCTCTCTCTCTCTCTCTCTCTCTCTCTCTCTGTCTCTCTCTCTCTTACCGGCTTCGCTTTAATCCCCTTGGGCACACTTTAACTTTGTGCGCCGCCCCTGCTTTTCTTTCCTTCAACAATTGTTTTTGGTGTCTTTATTATACATACTCGTGGCTTCTTTTGTGTTTTTAGTTCTGCAATTCTTATTCACTTTTAATTTTTATTTATCGTATCATCGTATCATGGAAGACACGTTCGAGTGTAAAACGTTTAGTTCATTTTTTTAATAAATATAGCGAGAGAGAAATGCTTTCGGTAATTTATACGCGTAGTACACGTAGTAATGCGCCGATCGTTCAGTATATGCAAAATTTTCATGGACAATATCTAAATTTCCCTATGGAACTTAGATATTGATTTATTTCCAAACGCTTAACGTTATAGCGCTCTTCAAAATATTGTAGGACATCGAATTATCGACATGAGGGCTTAATGCACTCATCATTTTTCTGAATAATTTTTATAATATTATATCCGCATCGATTTTTATTACTTCGATTTTGTTACTGACTTTACTTGAATTTATTCTAGTGCTTGCTATATGTAGAAGTCATTCATCTCTTTATTTTAACTTGCCTAGGTTCATTTATACATCCGCTCTTTGTGAAGAGTTTTCAAAATAATATATTCTTAAGAGATTATAGTTTCAAATACTGTCAAATAAGATTTTGACGATGAATATATTTCCATTTACTCCTCATAGAAAATAAACGAAAAAAATTCGTTAAGAGGTTAATTTTGATTGACCTTTTTAAACTAATTTTAATGTACAAATTAATGTCAAACTAGGCTAAATCTTCACTAAGGCATTGCTATTTTAACAATAGCATTTCAATACATAATTACGAGATAATGCCTATAATGTTTAAAATTAACCTTTAAAATTAGCTTATTCTTTGTTAATCGTTAACGTTTCTATCAGGAATATAAAATTCCTTTTATATTATGAGCAACTTGCACGATTTGATGTCACTTTTTGCTGAATAATCTCAATATTTATGATTATTTGAAGATAGTTGTCCTTCACTCAAATTAAGGTAGTTGCTTCCATTATTTATTCTAGGTTATTCATCGGATTATGGGCCTATCCCCAACGACGAAAATCTGCACAAGTTTCCGACGCCAAAGCTGATCGTGCGCACCTAATACTCAACGCTTCGCCACAGACTCGTTTACATCACACGGAACCCCCCACCCTCCCACCCCCTAACTCCATCCTTTAACCCTAAGCCAATCTCCGCTAAGTTTTTTTGCAGCTAACGCGTCCTCCCCAAAGTCTTTGATTTTCTCCTCAGGCTGTAGGCTGATACAGGCTTGCTTAAGCGCGACTCGAGTCTAGACGCACGCGAACAAAGGCCAAACTTGCCTTTCGCGCTACAATAATTGCCAGCATCTTCCTCTTTGAACTCTGTCGTCCTTTCCACTGACGTATAAAGTCGAGAATTCCGGTAAGTAAGCAACAAACCTCCTCGCGAAATTGGATGCAATTTCTTGCCACGAGAGCTTTGTTCGTCCAAACGTATTTTCCTCCATCAAATTCACTTTCACTGTTGTCACGTGGTACCTCTATACTCGACGTTAAAAGAGCTAGATTTACTTTACGCGTTTTCGTTAATGTGCACGCACTAAAAAACTGCGTGCGATGCACTTTACATGTTTGTGATCGAAAAAACTGTCGATATGGAGTGAGTGTATTCACGAGACAATTCACGGATGAATTTTCGCATCATTGATCCCGTTTGTTGTGAATTTTTGGTAAGATGACAAAAATATACCCGTGAGTTGGCTGTACTCTTGAGAGCCAGGCGTCGCTTTGCCGGCGAAAGTCGAAAAGTTGTTCCAGACGTCAGTCGACCGCGACGAAGATAAAGAGACTTTCAGCTGAGCAAAGCTGCAGTCGCGTATTTGGATGCAGAGAGAAGAATCGGCTCACACTGAATATGCATAGTCACTCTTTCCATCCCTGAAAAGTTGCTCGTGCTGTATAATATATATATAAACTGTTTGCGGCGCGCCGAGTTTGAATTGCTCGCGGATTATTTTTTACAAGAAAGTCAGGACGACGATTTCTCTCATCCCACTTTCGCGGAAAACGAGAGTGGGAAGTAGAAGGTGTCATTTTTACTTCGTATACACTTTTTACAACATGAGGGAGAAAAGTTTTGGCCGGTGGAGATTCCAGAAGCCTTTACACTCGTGATTTCGAGCCGAGAGTAATTTTCAGAAGTTGTATTTTATTTCTTGTCGACGCTATTTAGTAATATTGAGCAATTAAATATAGTGCGAATAATATTATATTCTGAGCTATCATCAAAGAGGCAGGTTACGAGCTTTCAACGAGAGTATATCTCGCACAATTTATAGCTTCAAGTCTCTCGAGTCCGGCCAGGTTGGCGCCTTATATTTATAGTATGACCCAATCTTCACCCGTGGCTAAATCCAGCTTTCGCGAACGCGGTCCAAGAAGAGCGAGGGGGAGAGGGAGGGGGGAGCCAGAAAAAGATGACATGTGCTTCCGCTCGACTTTCTGCAAGAGCCGTAATTCTTTGGCATTCATTGACCTGTACGGCTATGTACCCAAATTAGAAAGAGGTGAATGAACGGCTATATTCAGAGCGCTTTTTAAACAAACAAACGGCTGTTCCGTAACATCTACTCGAAAAATAAAAAAAAGCGCGCTATAATTGAACTCACTTGTCTGACACGCGAATGGCGATTCCGACAGTCCTTCAAAATAAAATAATGAGCAATATAATCGACGGAACAAAGCTCGACTTTCGCCAGCTTGAAACGCAGCAAATCGTGCGGTTATTTCTCGATTCAGCAAAATTGACAGGACATCAAAGTGCATAAAGCTCAGCGAAACATATGAAAACGCGCGGCGCATTAAGCGTTTTACTTTCATTCGCATCGGCGGTGTAAAGCTTGGTCCAGGTCCCAAAGAGAGGAGAAGAGCTTCCTGCGCGAGGTCAAAAATTCAATTTTCGACAATACGCGCTCTCGCTGCGCACACAAAAGTTTTTCGACTCATTGACAGAGAGAAAGAGAGCACGATAACGCGTGGTGCTATGTACTCACGCGAATCCATCGAATATCGGGTCAGTACTGTTTGTTAAGCATGTTTTCACGGAATTTAATTATGCAAAGTGTTTTCCAGCTAGCTCTGTTTGCATGCGTGCGCAACGAGGCCAAACGAAATTTCAGCGTGAAATGGCTGCGTCGAGGGAGTGAGAGAAAGAGTGGTAGCAATGGAAAGCGTTTTGTCGCATCGATTCCACCATTCGACACTCGGGTGAATTCATACTCTGTATGAGCTTGATGATGGCAAATATCGGTTGGCATCTTGTCATTGGAATAAAACGCTTTTCGTTGTGCATATAAAAACTATACTCTCTTATGTATTCAAACAGATTTGAAATATTTGATAAGTATAGTAGACGATAATTTTGTATTGATTATTGAACTTTAATCAATCACGAAATCTACGCTTACAGCAGTGAATCCCGTCACAGAACGAGGTGTCTATCGCTAGTCTGGCATCGTGTCTTTCGCCGTGTGCGTGCAATTCGTGTGTTGCACGACTTTAAAAGCTTCGCGAAAACGGACGCGCTTGATCCTGCTAAAAGCTGGTTCGAGTTCATCAGCCCACTGCACAGTATTCTGGCTTGTTGTAGGCGACTTTTTTTACGCTCTACGCGAAGAGCTGCTTTTGACAGTGCCAGTACCATTTATTTAATTACTTGTTGGTACGAAGGTAAGTTTGAACAATTGTCACTCACCAAAGGATTAAGTTGTGTTCATGGACGGGTGAGTTTATTATTAGCTCGGACTTACCTGGAACAAAGAAATATATAATAATGATTATGCTGTTTTTAATTATTGAATTAAATTAAGATATCGTTAAAATATACTCGAGAATTCTAGGAAAATATCATAGCAATCTCCGTGCAGATGTTTTATAAGATAAGACGTGTGTCTAGAAGGGTTCTTTCAGCGAGCAGAAGCTTCTTTCAGATAGAAAACGTCGGGGGCTATAATAACCCCCTATATATTTATT